>JAZFAV010000004.1:7500-2407500 GCA_037954035.1 Rosalia funebris | reverse complement strand
TCTCATATTAAGGATATTCTTATTAACTTTATTAATTTGAAAACTTACCTAATTTTCTTTGTAAATGAGCTCAATTCTGCGATTTTTACACTGTGCAAATCTTTCAATTACTTCGTTGTTAAAATTTTCGATATTTGTAATAAAGTCTTTTTCAATGGAGAGCATAGCCAAAGCCGGCAGTCTTTCCTGGTACATGGTGTTGCGCAAAGATGTCTTTATTCGTCTTAAAGTCGAGAAACACCTTTCGGCTTCTGCTGACGAAACAGGTACTGTAATGATGATTTTCAATAATTTAGCACTTTCTTCAAAAGTTGACTCTAGCTTATTGGAATTAATAAATGTATTTAGTGATAGAGCTCCGCTTAAATTTCATTATTAAATGTTCTTACAAATTGTTTATTTTTTCCTTTCACGGCTAATTATAAATTAATTTGTGGAGTGGGCCTACCTAGAGTTTTAATTTGCACTTTTTCCTCCAAACTCAAGCTAGAGAATGGAGTTTTTAATAAGTTTTGAATAGAATTCATTATTCCAAACTAGATTCTAACCGAAAACCCGAGTTTATATTTATAAAACGTAAGCGATAAGACAGCTTACGAGACAAGCGATGTACGAAAACAATTCACAAACTAACCGATTCTAGCCTCTCTCAATTTAGTGCGCTCGTAAACTCTGCACATAATGTCTATAGAATTCGCCCACTACTTTTCCTAATTGTGGAGGGGCAAGCAGTAACAATACGCGTTCGCTTTTTCATATTGCACGGAAGCTCGATCCACGGGCGTAAATCGGCCATATAATATTTAGATGGTATTAACGCTAGGGATGCGGAAAGGCGATAAATTGAGAATGCATCCATTAATTACTAAATAAAATTATTAATGCTAAATTGTCGGTAGTGTGCGAGCACCAGCGCACCTTATAGCCCACCGCCACTGCCTTAACATATATTATCTAATAGAACGGGCTACTAGTAAATAAATAGCGTTAAGGCCGATTCATACTAGGCGCTCAGATCACACTACGCTCGCGATCCGCTCACAGTCAAAGATTTAGGGTACAGTATTCACATTTTATATTCAATTGGCGGTCGTTTTTAATCAGTATGAAACATGTCAACACATTCTACTATATCACATCAACTATAGTAAGATGAATAAATTCTCTATAATTGATTTGGCTACGATAGCCATATGTTTGAATGGTGAAGAGCAACAATGCAGGAAACGCAGAAAGATACGAGTTCATGACATTTGGAGAATTTTTCAGTCTATATAAAGGCCTTGTAGATGATGAAACAAAATTTTTCCAATATTTTCGCATGGCAAAACGTACATTTCAATACATTTTGGATAAAATTACAACACACTGACGCAACGGTCCGCTCACGGTTCGTTCAAAATATCCGCGAGGATCACAATATTTTATCGCTCTTTGAGTGGAGCGTGACCTGAAGTATAGTGTGAATCGGCCTTTATTGCTTTCGAACTATAACGTGCTTACAGGTTGCTATTGCGCATTTGGCAAGAACTTCTGTCGCGTATGTATGTGTGAATAAGTATAAACTCAATTTATAGACAAAATTAGACAAAAAATCACTGATTTTGGGAAATCTTTCCTACAGCTAAGCGACCTATACAGAAAGTTGTGTTAGGATTGTGTTAACATATTTTTCACCTAGCGCATGATAAAAAAAGAGTTGTTTTTTAGATATAGACATGATCTGATGTAGAGTTTGCGATTCTGCACAATTTTTATTTTTTTTTATTTTTCGAAATTCTATTTAGTTGCGCCGCTAGAGCGCGCTGAAGTATTTTTGAGTTGTTTTTCGATTTTAAGCCAAAACTATGAATTGTAGAGAAAAATATCAAGATATCAAAATTGTAGATATAAATATTTTCGACACATTTTGTTGTTTTGTTTTTTTTTTTAAGTTGCACGGTTTTGCCACTAGAGGGCGAAGACCGTTTTCTTTTTTTTTTTGTAATACTCTTGTCCGATCCGATAGGACTTGAACCTTGACGAAGTTCTAGTGCAAACTGGAACGGGTGGGTCGGCTTGCGCGTTTTAATGATTTAAGGAGCCGTACCATAGGTTTAACCATAGTGGGGGGGTCCTTATTGAAAAACCAGACTAAGACAAGTCCCTGAAGGAGGGCAGCAGCTCTTTCAGTAGTCATAGTGGCAGAAACCGTGGGGGTTGGTATGGTGCTATGACACACACGACTGCGATGTGGAAGGCAAGAGGAAACCACCACATTATAATCCTCAGAACAGCTAGCAGAAAGCTTATCCTAAATTAATGATGGCGTCTCCTGGGACAAAAAACTCCGGAGGTAAAATAGTCCTCCGTTCGGATCTCCGGGTGAGGACTGTTCCGGGAGACGTGATCGAGTGCAATCATAATAAGAAGTGTAGCATTTCACGAGTCGGAGCGTGGAATGTCAGAAGCATGAGACAGGCAGGGAAGCTAGAAAATCTGAAGATAGAAATGGATAGGTTAGGATTAGATATAGTAGGTATAAGTGAGATGCGCTGGCCGGAAGTAGGAGATTTTTGGAGCGGTGACTATAGGGTAATACACACAGGATCGGTAAATGGAAACGCGGGAGTAGGGATCGTTATGCGGAAGAACGCAGGACAGTGTGTAGATAGCTACCTACAATACAGCGAGAGAGTAATGATGGTTAGGTTAGATTCGAAGCCAGTGGAAACAGTAATAGTGCAAGTATACATGCCTACTTCTAACCACAGCGAGGAAGAGTTAGAAGCCGTTTATTCGGACATAGAGCAGGTAATAGGATTTGTGAAGGGTCATGAAAATTTAATAATAGTAGGAGATTTTAACGCAGTCGTAGGTGAGGGGAAAGAAGGAGAATTTGTAGGGCCTTATGGATTAGGAAACAGAAACGAGAGAGGTAGCAGACTGATAGAATTCTGTGAGAAGCACAAGATGGTAGTCGCGAACACATTGTTCAAGAATCACGTTAGGAGGCGGTACACATGGAAAATGCCAGGAGGGATAGACAGGTATCAGATAGACTACATTCTGGTTAGGAAGAGATTTAGAAATCAAGTAAAAGACTGTAAGAGTTATCCAGGAGCAGATGTAGACAGCGATCACAACTTGGTAGTCATGAAAGCTAGATTAAAGTTCAAAAATCTGAAAACCCGGAAGGATAAGAAACGTATAAATGTAGACATATTGAGGGATCAGAATATGAAAGATAAGTTCCAGGAGAAAACAGATCAATTAATAAATAAAACGAGTAAGGACGAAATCAAGAACGCAGAAACTGAATGGGAGGGTATCAAGAATAGTCTAGCTTCCGCGGCTACGGACGTTTTAGGACACGATAAAAGGGAAGCTAGGAAGCCCTGGATAACGGACGAAATCTTAAACTTAATGCAAAAGAGACGAGGCTACAAAAACAGACGAGACGAAGAAGGACTGAAAACGTATAAGGCAATAAAGTGGGAAATCATTAGAAAATGTAGAAAAGCGAAAGAACAATGGATAGAGGAGAAATGCAAAGAAGTAGAAGATAAGTTGCAAGTAGGTAAGACCGATGAGGCTTACAAAATAATTAAGAGGAACTTCAGGGATGTAGGAACAATAAGTAGAAATGTTAGGAGTCAATCGGGGGACATACTGATAGGAAGAGAGGAGAAAGCGGATAGATGGAAGCAGTACTTAGGAAATTTATACGAGGGTCAGGAATTAGGAGAGATATTAGAGGAAGAATCTAGCATCGATAGGGAAGATGTAGGAAAACCTATATTGAGAGAGGAATTTGAAATAGCACTAAGGGGGCTAAAGAATAATAGAGCGCCGGGTGTAGATAAAATACAGGCGGAAATTTTGAAATGTGCGGGACAGAAAGTAGTAAATAGGATGTTTGAACTGGTAAAATACATATACGAAACGGGCGAGATGCCGGAGGATTATAAGAGGAACATTATCGTTACTATACCGAAAAAGAGAGGAGCCGACAAATGCGAGAACTTTAGAACGATTAGCCTAACTTCCCATGCGTCAAAAATCTTAACTAGAATAGTGCAGAAGAGGATGGAAAATAGAGCGGAGGAAATACTAGGAGAAGACCAATTCGGGTTTAGGCGAAATAGGGGAACTCGCGAAGCTATTCTGGCGTTAAGAGTAATGTTAGAGAAAACAATAGAAAAAGGAAAGAACGCTTATATAGGATTTGTAGATTTAGAAAAAGCTTTTGATAACGTAAGATGGGAAAAAATGTTCGAGATACTAAAGAGCGCGGGAATGAAGTATAGAGATAGGAGAGTAGTACACAATCTATACATAGAGCAAACTGCTGTTATAGAAGTAGAAGGGGAAGAAAGGGAAGTAGGTATTAGGAAAGGAGTAAGACAAGGATGTACGCTATCACCACTAATTTTTAATCTGTACATCGAAGAGGCGATTAATGTGGTAAAAGATAGAGTAGATTTCGGGATCAAAGTACAGGGACAGAAACTAAAAATGCTGAGATTCGCGGATGATATAGCAGTATTAGCATCTAGTAAGGAGGAACTAGAATCAGCATTGAACGAAATGGAGGCAGTGTTGACAGAGGAATACGGAATGAGGGTGAATAAAAACAAAACTAAAGTGTTAGTGTGCAGAGGGCGCGAGAGCAGAGCAAAAACGAAAGTACAAATTAATAATGAAAGATTGGAGGAAGTTAAAGACTTCACTTATTTAGGAAGTAAAATAAATTGGGATGGAAGAAGCGATAAAGACATAAAACAAAGAATAGCGCAGGGTCGAGTAGCTTTTAACAAAAAGAAAGCACTTTTATGCTCGGGGGTAATAAACTTAGAAACAAGGAAGAGATTTTTGAAAACATATGTATGGAGCACGGCACTTTACGGCTGCGAAACCTGGACGGTAGGGGAAGCAAGTAGGAAGAAATTAGAAGCTTTTGAGATGTGGTGTTACCGAAGAATGATGAAAATACCATGGACTGATAGGGTTAGAAACGAAGAAGTATTGGAGAAAGTCGGCGAGAAAAGGAGTATGTGGAAAAACTTAAAGAAGAGAAGAGATAGAATGGTAGGCCACTTGCTGAGACATGGGGGAATAGTCCGCGATATTTTGGAGGCAGAAATAGGAGTGAAGAAAGGCAGAGGTAGGCCTAGATTAGACTACTGCTCGCAAATAGTAAGGGATGTAGGTTGTAGCACAATTAGCGAAATGCGTAGGTTAGCACAAGATAGGAGAAGCTGGAGGTTAGCGTCCAACCAGTCTTAGGACTGATGACCTAATGATGATGATGAATACTCTTGTGCAAATGAAGAAAACACTCTAGAGCATTATTTTTTATTTATAGGCAAAACTATGCATTTTTTAGAAAAGTTCAATCACATAAAAAGTTGGAGAGCAAAAAACTTCCGACAAATTGTCTTACACTTTTTTTTTACAAAAAATACATAGTTTTGCCTATAAATCAAAAATAATGCGCTAGAGTGTATTTTTTATTAGCACATGAGTATTACAAAAAAATAAAACGGTTTTCGCCCTCTAGTGGCAAAACCGGGCGACTTAAAAAAAACAACAAAATGTGTCGTAAATTTTTATATATACAACTCTGATCTCTTGATATGTTTCTCTACAATGCATAGTTTTGGCTTAAAATCGAAGAACAGCTCAAAAGTATTTCAGCCCTCCCTAGCGGCGCAACTAAGCAGAATTTCGAAAAAATTAAGAGATCAAAAATTGTGGAGAATCACAAAATCTACAATATCAAATCAGGTCATGTTTTCCCATAAATGCATAGTTTTTCAGAAAAACGCAAAAAACCGAAAAAACGGCCAAAAACGCGTATATATATATATATATATATATATATATATATATATATATATATATATATATATATATATATATGTCTAAACCTAAAAAACAACCCTTTTTTTTATCATGCGCTAGGTGAGAAATATGTTGACACAACCCCAACACAACTTTCTATATAGGTCGCTTAGCTGTAGGAAAAATTTTCCTCAATTTTCCTAATTTGAAGAGACTACCAATACAAATTTTAAGTAACGATTATTTGCAAGTGATGTAGGTATCGATTTAAAAGAGTTATTTTCAAGCTATTCTTAAAGTTCTTAAAATGTTAGCGACTTGGAACGTTTCGACTACAACTGTTTTATGAAATCGAGCGATCATTTACAGTTATATTAAGAGAAATTCGCGTAAAATTAGGACAAAACGAAGCGCCTACAGAGTTAACAGTTGGTAATTTAATCAAGAATTTTGTAGAGACGCGTTCTGTTATTGATAATAAAACACCAATACGTCCTCGTCGTGATCGGTCAGATGAAAATATTGCTGCAGTGATAGAAAGTGGGGAGGAATGGGAGTATCCAAACACATCGATTCGACGTCGTGCACAACAATTGAATCTAGCAAGAGCCACCACGCATCGAATTTTAAAGAAAGATCTGAATCTGTTAGCATACAAAATTCGGTTGGCACCGAACAATTAAAACTTATAGAACCGTTTTCAACGTCGTACATTTGTCAATTGGGTGTTAGAAAAGGAAGAAGGTCATGCTGATATTAGCAACTGAATTGTGTTCAGCGATGAAGCACATTTTCATCTTGGCGGATACGTCAGCAAACAAAATGGTCGAATTTGGGACAATCCGCATTTGGAAAACAAAAAATTGAGAAGAACGTCAATTAAAAACGGATTGTGACGCCATTAATTGAAAACAAATGACTGTTGATAATTGGATCACGTTCGATTCCCGACAGTAATTTGTTTTGAAGTGATGACATCATAAATCCTTTACTAACTGATATTCCCCTTCCACAGTTTTATTTTTATGACAACATTTCCTTACATAACGTAATACAAATTGCGTGCTTTCATTAAATAGAACGGCAATTTTACAGTGCAATTGTGTTTCTTATTTAACGCTTCTGAAAAATGGCGTCAGTATGTTGTTACCTTCGGTAGTTCCGATTAGAAGAAGGACTTCTAATTTCGGACTTCTAATTTCAATACTCTCTATCTTCTTTAGAAGGACATGCAGTAATATCCCGGTAGATATTTTTTTAATAAGTAATTAGGCAACTAGATATTGATGGCACAATTTGGCCCATTAAAATGGGGCCCCCTGTATTATTTCGTTTACAGACTGGTTCTAGGTCAAAGTACGCTAGAGATGGCTCGCCTACTAGGAAAGGTGTAATAGAGAATTGCATTTTTTTTATTGTCCCAATAAAATATGCAAAGAAGTTCGTCGTCACCGTGGAAAAGTCAGTCTAGTTTTGGATAACCGGCACTGTCGCCCGCGATGCCTACCGAAAAAACAGCGCAATAACCGCCTTTTAACTTTTTAATGGGACCCCCATAAACGGCATTTCAGTGGCATGGTCTTGTTTTATTGCGAGCAGTGCTAACAGCGGCAAAGGTGCCCTTATTTATTGCCGCTCGGGGTGGATTTTATTATTTTTACTGTTTTTAGACTTTTTCCGTGTTTGCCTTTAGCAGCTGTTTTAAATATTTGAATACTAGTAACCTGCCCCTGCCCCTAGGAAGTGCCGTTAGTGTTAAGGGCCTTTCGCCATCTGTGTCCTACAATTGCTCTCGAATTGTGGCAAATCTAGTTATCATACAGGGTCAGTCGCGGAAACGATTCGTTAAATGTTGCAACGCATAGAGAAGTCAGAACTTCTGGGTTAGGATCGGACGTTACTTCGCATTTAAATAATTATTTCGCCAAAAACACTGTACTTTTTCCAATACACATCCGATGAGATAAAAATAATTTTGCATTTGTTTGTCGTTACTACCATATGAGCGTATTTTATGGTTTTTCAATTGACCGCTTTGAATGCAAATATCAAAAGAAGAAGTAAAAATAATTCGATTTATGGTAGAAGATGATATAAGAAGTTGATAACGACTTCCAGTCATCCGGAGCCGGAAGTCATCTTAGAAATATCACCAACGCCATGCAGCAAATTCAGCCAGATTGATGCGACAAAGTCATCGAAAATTGAACCTCCCGAATATGTGCCACCAAGCAAAGCCGCGGCAGATATTTGAACGACGTTATTTTCCATACTTAATGCCATAAAATATTCTATCAAGTAAAAAAAAATTGATATCTCACTCACAACTTGTTCTATTTACGTCTAAAAATCGAGCGTCCTTATTGAAAGACGCTTTATGTTAGGCTCTAGTCTCTCTTTACATCTTCTGGAACATTCATGTGCTTGTTCTTTAACATATAGTACTTGAGAGTGCCTGTATTGTTTAGTTCATGGTAAATCATCGGGCGTTTCGTATGGATCTTAGAGTTTTCGATTGAATTCTATATTATTTCGATATTTAAGAAGTGAGCATAATTCAATCCCGTATGCCCAGAAGATATACCTAACATTTAGAACCACAGAATGGATTATGGCAATGGCAAAATATCGAAGAAACAATTATCTACTTATTATTGGAATCACTTTAAATTATGAACAAAAACAGTTACAAAACAGAGGTGGAAGCGAAGCCACTGATTGAAGATAAAACTGCCCGACTAAAGATTAATTGAAGACAAATTAATTGTTGTACTACGATTAGATATCTTGGTGGGGTTAATAAAATATCAAAAATGTTATGGGGTAACAATTTTTGTTAGAAAACCCATTTTATTTCAACGAATATCTCAAGAATCATTACGTATTGATATAGAGAACTCAAATACCCACTAAATTCGCAGAGACCGTAAAACAGGTAATAATATGGAGGGTATATCAGTTAAAATTTTAAAATTAGTGAACGCGTCGTGTATAACAGGAAGAAACGCTCTGCAACATGGAGAACTCTCAATGAACCGTTCTTCTCAATGGTCTTGAATACGGTATAGTAAGTATGGTAATTTTATGTTATTTATTGCCATTGTAATAATTTTTGTACCGTCAACAGGGGTTGCTTTGCCCACTGAGGTAACTTTACCCATTTTTGAAAAAAAGTATGAGTGCAAACATAGTTATTTCAATGGTCGCTGGATACGCAGAAAATAATCAGGGCTACCAGTTGTGATGTTGGCGGCAAGGGTTGCTCATGAGTTTTTCCATGTGGTGATAGTTTATCAGTGTGAAACTGTGAGCTATGTAAGGGGACTCCAAGACAGATAATTGGAGTACCTAATCAACTTTCATCAGAGCAGCCAATAATGAAAGCTGGCAAGTTTTTTTAATTATTTCTATTTGTATCGCATATAATAACGATTAGAGTAATATGATAGGCGAATTTTTATATCGTCATTTTCATGTCTTTGTTTTTATGGGCAATGTTACCCCATGATCTGTAGGCAAATTAGGGTTATCTTGCCCACCTCTCAATGAGCTGAGTATGGACGAATTATGAAGATTTTTAAGTAGGTTATCACAGTGTCTTCAACCACATAGTCTTTATTCGTGGTGCGCACTGTATAGTTGGGTAGTATACCTCCCTTCCATCCTGTATCAGTATGCGGGGTGATTGGGGGGAGGTGTAAAATACAGCACACAATACACAGCTGCTAAACCTATCTAAATGATACCTACCTATCTAAAGATTGATACCTACCTAACTTTTTGTTCAGAATAATGCCACGAAAATACACACCGAATTTGAGGCGTTGCCAGTACAAGGATTATTCTCAACAGGATCTTGAAGAAGCTCTGAATACTGTTGTCAACGGAGAGATGTTAATAAGACAAGCTGCATCAAAGTGCAACATCCCAAGAAAAACCATTGGTAAAAAATTCACAATAAAGAACACAAAGTCTGTTGGTCACTCAACTGCACTTTCTCCAGCTGAAGAGTCTGAAATTTTCCACCAAGTCCTTGTTTGTGCTGACTGGGGGATGCCTTTAGGTGCTTTGGAAATGATACTAATCGTGAGAGACTACTTGGTGAGATGTGGCCGGGGTCTTATGAATTTTAAAGGCGGTAACCTGCCAGGAGAAGATTGGTACAGCTCATTCATTCAACGACACAGAGATGAGTTAACAGTCAGAAAATGTCAAAATATATCTCGAGAACGAGCCACTGTAGAGATTGATGAGTTTACAACTTACTTCGATCATCTCAAAGGTGCACTGTAAGGCGTTCCACCAGATAATATATTGAACTACGAAACTTGAGTTACGAAACTAACCTCATGAACTTCATGAGGTTAGTTTCGTGACTAACCTCATGAAGTTTATTACTTCAGAGGTAGCAAAATAAATTTTGAATTAACTGTTCTCATGTTTGTTTTGGCTTATTTTACCCCCTACAAAGGTAGTATTTCTCATAAGTGACTTTGGAGGCAGTTTTCAATAGAAAATCAAAGTTACCCCTCTTATGGGCAAAATTACCCCTCTTGTCCAGGTAAGTTTGCCCACCAGGTTCTTGAATTTTTACAGAAAGAGAAAGCAACGAAAATATATTTTAACACAATGAGTCAATTCTACAAGCCCTCCCCCGATTCTAGAATTTTTCCCCCTCTTCAACCGATAGAGAAGTACACGCATTCTTTACTTGAAATTTAAAAGTAGGCAAAGTAACCCCGGTTTACGGTACTGCTTATTATCAATTGTCTGATTAATACCGAGCCTACGGGATTCCTATAAAATTATTTCTAAATAAACCACCCTACAGTCTACAGTATAAACTTCATCGTTGTGATGTTGGGCTCCGGTACATCCCCAATCAATTATGCGTGAGCGATTATTTCGGCGGCTTTTTTTTGAACGGCATGCAAACCACCCGAATGTGGGAAGTGTATAAAACACCGTTCTCTCCAGATTCAGCGTTTCAGGGTAACCGAGCAAGGACGGCGTCGGCTTAAGGTTGTCAAGGATCTGCCGTCCCGTGTATCACGGCGCTGGCTGCCTTGAGAGGATTCAATTTTGAGAGCGGTGCACTTTACTTCTATTACGCACCGAATTAAATTCCGTGATGGATTACTTAATGTCCTTTTAATTAATTACGCTGCACGTTCCGCCTGCTACGCGACTTTATAAATTTCCAGGCGAGGCGGCGGTTTTTGTTTTAATGGGGCTTTGGAATTCCCGCGCGCTAAAGTGTGTTTTTTCGCATTAATTTCGGGTTTGTCATAGGCGAGGCTTGACAGTTTGAGGCGATGTAACGAAATTAATACCGCTCGGCGGCCATCTTGCGCCTCGGTTATCAGGAACATCGATCGGTAAACCGGGGAAATAAGTCCTCCCAAGGAGAGACAGTCACATTAGGTTACACTTTCTAGGACATTAATTTGCCGAGCGATAACAGCGATGTGAATACCTTCACGTGGTAATATAGACAGTAATCCGACATTTAAATGCATTAACTACACTCAAATAGTCTTCTAGTATCCAGAACTAGTCTAAATATGTTCCAGGAATAATTTTCATCAACCTCTTTGTCACCAACTTATAAGTTGGAAATCGAGAAAAGAACCACAAAACCGCAAAGCGGTTATCAAAATAGTTCCCAAATGGCAAGGCTATTACATAATCGATGTAGGTAACAACTACTCCTTGGGCTAAAACCCTGCCAGGCATTGAATTACACCTAACAGCGATCCTCCATTCCTCTCTCGTGTTTTTGCACGATCAGATAGGTTTCAGAAAAAGGAAACCCCCCCACGGTTAGGATTCGATATCTGTCCCGGATGGAAACCGAACGACAAACAGCTATTTTTAACTTATTAGTTCTCATCATTGATGATCTCACACGATACGCCGATCCAGGACAAAATATACATCGACGGCCAAAATAGTACCAAGACATACATATACATATAACCAAATAAGTGCTTTTAAAGGATATTTTACCGTGCATACAGTAACACTCTCGCCATATTCGAACCGTAGTGGTACTGCCACTGACGTGGACTCGCCACTAAAGATTGTGGTGTCCGAATTCTAGTCCTGAGTAAGCCCGTATCCACTATAGTTGTTGGACATCTTAATTGTGCACAGACACTGTTATTCTAGCTTGAAAGCGTGAGAATGTTAAATCTGGACCAATGCAATCGACTTGTGCACTTAACAGCCGTCAGACCCTTACGTACGATAATTTAGATCCATAAGGATATGTAGTATATAAAAAATACACCAGGTCTCGCACCAGGTCGCATAGACAGCACTCATGACAAGTAACAACTTTCTTTCACGGTCGCGAGAATACCGACTCAATTCTGTTTGCATGTTAGTTAAGACCTTATGCCCTGTACCTTCACATTTATTTCAGGTTTCATTTATAACTGATCGTGGACACGCTCTTACTGAACTCGGCCTATCAATAATTCAACTAGGCACTATTTGAGTACTCACAGATAACGAGAACAGGCAGGAAAAGAGTAGAATGATGTACATCCTTAAGCTCATCGCAGACTACATGTTCATATTCCCTATTTCCCAACAGGTGGATTGGAGAATGGCTAGAGGGCTGAAATCTTCACACGTCTTATTAAACATGTTGGTATCATCAACTGGCGAAATGGGTAATCTTTCGGTTTTCGTGGAAAATTTGTATCTTATTTTTCTTTCAATAGATGGAGGATAAATACTAGTGATGCCCTTCTCTAGATTTGAGTCCACTGGACACGTTTATGGGATATTACAAATATATCTATGCCTTCTACGTAGTATCATAAATACTACGTAGGAGCAGATAATAAGAGTAACAACTTCCAAAGAAGTGAATCGTTTATTCATGCTTGTATTATGTCAAATGGTAGTCATATTTGTAATTCATCTGTTTCCAAATAAAGACGAAATGGAAAACGATTTCTAAGTAGTTATATTGAGGGTAGCTTTAAAATTGAGTTTACTGTATATTGCAGGATACTGTGGACTATTTTCAGCTTTCCCGTGATTCCTTGTTGAGTCTTTGCTTCAAAAATATAAACTAAGTACCTTACTAAAGACAGAAAAGGCCAATTAATGTAAACCTGGTATACAGGGTATTTCAATAGGGACGCTCGAAATTTGTTAGGTCATAGTGGCCATGTTGTTAAAGCAACATCTGTCAAATTTACTGTGAATTATTTAGTAGTATATGGCAAATCACCGTGGAAGGTTATAGCGTTCAGCATCGTGTTTATATCATCACATTTTATTTTCCAACCGTCCCGCCAAGTCGACTGTTCAACGTTTGGTGGCCAAATTCAAATCAACCGGTCTGATAAATAATCAACCAACACCCATATGTCACCAAAATATAAGGTCTGCTGAGAACATCGCTGCTGTGCGGGAGAGTGAACGGAAAAACCCGAGGCAGTCAATATCTCGTCGTCCACAAAAACTTGGCCTTTCTGCGACTTCAACTTGGCGAATTTTGCGCCGGGACTTGGGTCTACACCCGTATAAAATTCAACTGACTTACTGACTGCAGGAACTGAATCCAGGAACTTAAAGTAAACTACCATAGACAACGCCGTGTGTTAGCTAGTGGGGCTCTGGAGTAGTTGAAAGTTGACCTAAATTTGGCCAAAGAATCATCTTTAGCGACGAGGCCCATTTTTGGATAAATGGATATGTAAACAAGCAAAATTGTCGGATTTGGGACGATGACAATCCACACGAGATACACCAGCATCAAATGCATCCCGAGAAAGTCACTATTTGGTGCGAATTTTAGTCTGGCGGCATCATCGCTCCGTGCTTCTTCCAAAACGAAACTGGCATTGCGATAACCGTCAACGGCGAGCGCTACAGATCGATGATAAGCAACTTATTGTGGCCTAAACTGGATGACATAGATACCGACGACATGTAGTTCCAACAGGACGGCGCTACATTCTACATAGCGCACGCCACGGTGGATATTCTGCACGAGCGACTTGAGGGCATGGTAATCTCGCGCAGCGGCGACATGAATTCGCCACCGAGATCGTGCGATTTAACGCCTTTAGACTTCTTCCTTTGGGACTATCTTAAATTGCAGGTCTATGCGAATAAACCGCTAACAATTGATGCCCTCAAAATCAACATAACGAACGCCATCCAGCAAATTCATCCAGATTTATGCGACAAAGTAATCGACAATTGGACCTTCCCAATACGTGCCACCAAGCAAAACCGCGGCGGACATTTGAACGACGTTGTATTCCATACTTAATGCCATAAAATATTCTTTCAAATAAAGAAGATTGAGTGGATATCTCTCACACAACTTGTTTTACTTACGTTTAAAAGTCGAGCGTCCTTATTGAAAGACCCTTTATTTCGTAAAATTTATAAAATGAATAAATCAAATATCCCAATATAAATTGGTACAATCAGAAAAACTTATCAAACTGGTAAAATTCATAAAGCGATTGCAATTGATTTTTTAAAGTTATAAAAATTGGCGAATTTAAATTAGTAATTAGGATTGTATTATACACGACTGCCTTTCGACTGTTCATTCGCTGTAATTAATGCTTTCCTCTCACATAATCCTCCCCATTAATATCTCATAGTCAGTACGACACACAATAAAAAACCCACCCTTGAAAATAACTAAAATTAATTGTAAACCGCGGGCACGAGTACGTATCCCCAGCTCTAAAACACAACATCGCTCTCCACTCCTGTTTCCGAAGATCCATGTCGTACCAGAATTAATTCCCAACAATCCGGGCTGGTGTGGCCTTAACGGTGTGCTGAAATCACTTCGTGACGCGCTGCAGAATCAGCTAAAAAGTGGAAACTAGGCGCGCGGCCCCTGCGAGGGTAGTCGCTTTTTTGTCAAAAATAGCATGTGCCACATGCTCTCACCTGCCTGGGGTGTGCGCCGTTTTTGAAGAACAAGGTAAACACGAACGGGAATTCGCGTTGCAAATATTATGGAGTTTAACAGCGAATTAAGTAGGGGTAGATGCACAAAAATATCGAATTTTGCGTAATCCGGTGTCATGCAGATGTAGCTCTTTAATCGTATTTTCGATATTTAATTTTGACTAGTTCCGGGTTCATTTATTATTTATTTAAGGCCACAACTGCTAGGGTGAAAGAGGACTGTATTAAGAGTTTTTTATTAGTCAGATTAAGATTCAGATAAATGTATGATAAAACGATAAATATTTCGTGTCTCATCATTACAGGCTCATTTAGACTATCGCAAATATCCTCTCTATTAATTCTATATATTATTTAATTGTTGAGCGACGAAGCAATTACACAGACCAACAAAGATTTTGTGATAGCCTTTTTTTGACTTTTTGGCTTAGTTACATACCATAAACTACAGAAACAATGTTTTTTTTTTCCATCACTTATTTGTAAATGTACATTGCACAATAATTTGTAGTTTTTAAAACCGAGGTTCTCTAAAATTAAATTTTCTCTCAATCTTTGTGGCGCCCCTGTATTTCATCGGTTTGAAACGTACCCACAGGTGTGGGGGATTTACCGAAACAGAGTTGGCCGGTGGGGATATTCCGGTTTTATACTATTCGGGTATTTACATAATCGCTGTAGTACGTTTTTAATGTATGTACATTTACTCTAAAACTAAACTAAAACTTGTTAAAACACACCAAATATATTTTGTTGGT
Organism: Rosalia funebris; assembly: GCA_037954035.1. Classification (NCBI taxonomy): domain Eukaryota; kingdom Metazoa; phylum Arthropoda; class Insecta; order Coleoptera; family Cerambycidae; genus Rosalia; species Rosalia funebris. Next base: position 2,391,955 of record JAZFAV010000004.1, on the reverse strand, counting down.
TGATCCGCAAAAATTTCTTTTACTGCCACTTCATATTAAGTTATGATTAATGAAGTAATGTGTAAAAGTTATAGATAAAATTGGAATTGTTTTAAGTACTTATTTGGCAGATTTCCAGCTCTTTCTGAAGCTAAATTAAAGGACGGAATTTTCGTAGGACCACAAATAAGAAAATTAATGCGGGACCAACAATTTGAAGAAACAATGACAGAAACTGAAAAAGAGTCTTGGATGTGCTTTAAAAATGGAACAGAATTTTTTTTAGGAAATTATAAACATCCGCATACGAGTATGAGGAAATTGTCAACAAAATGCCGGATAAGTTAAAGCAACTTGGTTGTAATATGAGCAAAGAAATTCATTTTCTATATGGTCGTCTGGACTACGTTCCAGAAAATCTTGGTTTTGTTAGTGAGGAGAAAGGCGAAAGGTTCCATCAAGACATAAAGGAGATGGAAATGAGGTACCAGGGTCGATGGGATGTGGCGATGATGGCAGATTACTTTATGCAATTACAATATAACAACATATTACAATAAGTTGCCCTTCTTGCTGGGCAACATATTGAAGCTCAACAAATTCAGCCATTCATACCAAACTCAAAATTACTTTCGGATTTCACTCAAATCCAGAGGTGCTCTAGGTAGGTATGAATTTCGAAGTTGTTGTGTTGAATCTGCAGTACGAAAAAAGGTTTTCGGTTTTGAAGGAAAACCGATAGTTTTTCACGAAAGCAGAGTTTGCTATTGTGTTTAAAGGTCCATTTTCCTTATTTCCTATATCATGCATGTCTACTTTAAGGCTTTTGTATTGTTCGTCGATGTTCTTCCGCCAAAGGAAACGTTAATTTTTGTTTGTTAGTTTTTGAATTGCAGTAACTATAGTATTACGTTTTAAGTAACCTTAATCATGTATTGTGAAAGGTGTAATTGAGACATTGTCATGAAAATAATAATTCATGAACAAATTTATCTTCCTTTAATCTGAAATACTCTGTATATTGTGTAATATTTTAACATATGTTGTATTTCACAAGTACAGCACATGGTATTTCCATATTATACCATAACACATCGCATAAGGAATGTAAACAAGAAAGTTTTGTAGACAAGAAGTGATTTTTCCTTGTCAGGTATTGCCAACCGACTTCAGTCATTATTAAATAAAATATTCGCTCCATGTATGTTATAATTTTATTACTTTTCCGCACTCCACTATACGCGGAAATGTAATGTAATCGTGTAAAGAAAAATTGAAAAAACTAAATTTTTTGTGTTTATTTTTCGTTCTTCGGCCCAAAAACAAAAAAAAATGGTTTTTAAAAAATTTTTGCTGCGTGTGTGTGTCGTTGTCGTCGGAATTTATCCTTGATAGCACGATAACTCAACTAAATAGTGTAGGATCGATCGGGTTTCGACTGATTTTGATTGAGGATGTCTCCCAGGCGACACCTATTGATTTTGAGGTGGATAGAAGACACTCTACCATGTACATGGGTAATGAGAAAGTACAATGGTGGACTATTTGAGAATCTCTTTTTGTTAACACGATCACTCAATTAAATCGTGTAGGATCGATCGGGTTTTGATTGATTCTGATTGGGGATGTCTCCCGGACGATAACTATTGACTTTGAGATGGATGGAACACACTATACCATATACATGGGTCATGAGAAAGTACAATGGTAGACTATTTGAGAAATTTTTTGTTAGCACGATCACTCAATTAAATCGTGCCGGATCGATCGGGTTTCGACTGATTCCGATTAGGGACGTCTACCAGACGACATCTATTGATTTTGAGGTGGATAGAATACACCCCACCCTGTCCATGAGTCATGAGAAAGCACGATGGTGGACTATTTGAAAAAAGTAAAACTGTCACATAAAACACATATTCTGCATTTATGTGTTAGTTTATTTTATCTCCGCCACTCAATTTCGAGATAGAGATGTTCTACGTGCGAAAAAGTCCATTTTAAGATTTTAAAACTGTTTATTTTAATAGGATTTGATGATCCGCCTTGTGTATCACTATATTATTGTGTGGTATAAAAATGTAGTTAAAGTGATAACATGTTCATTATTTATATTTATTTGTTATATCACTTCATTGATTCACTCATAACGTATCGCTCTGTTCACAGATAAGGTTCTATTTCATGATTCTTGCGTTAGACTAAGAAAATAAAAAAAAACATTGAATCGTGAATAGCAACTAACTATGGTAGAATTTTTGGGGCATATCTCATATGTGAAAATGACAACAAACCAATCAACCTCATTACGGGTTTCTTTGGAACCTCACAAAACGTTACATTTTGTGAAAAAAAAAAATCACGTATTTTCTCGCGCCCTCAGATCTCCTAACAAGACACATCGACATGCAAAAAATCTCCGCCGACAGGAACAAAAGCGAACACGTGAAGTTGCGAACACACAATATCACGCGAAAGAAAGAAATACAAGTTAACATCAATGGACCGACTGAGTTGTCAATAAGTCAAGGGTGTATAATAGGAAAATAGGGAGTGAGAGAATCGGAAATAAAGCGGAATCGGTGTCTTCACAACGGGCTGTAATTTTATATAGATTTTAGAGAGAAATTACGACTTTTTTTCGGTAGTAATGTGGCGGAGAGAATGGGTCTAATTGGGATGGAGACGGGGAATTGAGGCGGTGTGAAAATAAGTGAAGTTTTAATAAGATCAGTCACCTATCACTCAAAAATTGTAACCGTCGTTGTGTGGTAATATCGGGTGTAGGTTACTAATAGATTGACAAGCTCTTTGTGCGGAAATTGTCACAGTAACAAGAGATAAAAAAATACTACAGAATATTTTTTTTAGATGAATATATTTTTCTATAACGTTCTGTTAAAGTTCGTTATATTTTTCCTTTGTTTCGTTAAAAATGTTGGTGATTTTTTATAACATACGTAAGCGTCCACATTTTTATACAATAAAGTAATTTAGAAGCAAACCGTCGAGTAAATCGTCGTTAACAGTCGTTTCTGTTCCATTTTTTTTTTTCTATAAAAAGAAACACGACAGATTCGCCGTTGTTTTTTAAGCATTAAATTTTGGCACAAAAACTACAAACCCTCTTTCAAATCCCTAATTTCAATATTAATTCCAGAATTAATAATTAACGACTAAGCAAATCGCAATAATATTGCGCCGCCCCTTCGTTCATATCGAAGGCACCTCCGGAGCATGCCTCTAGAGGCTTCGGATCAAAAAACAAAAGTTACCACGTTGTTCGCAAGGGTCGATTTACTGTATTGATTTTGTCAAAATGACGAAATTCGAACGAAAAGAATTTCGTACATCGACCTAAAAATTTCGTGACACACACACGAAAACAGCCGTTTAATAAATAGAGATTTTTTAAGTTTGAGAATTACTTCCAATACTCTAGTAAGCCACGATGATTTTTTTTTTAATAATACAGTCCATCAATCCGAAAATTGTATAGTTTCTCCTCATGTGTTGATAAACTACAGCACAAATTTCTTCCCCGACACATTTTCTTGTTAAAGAAAGTGCTGTGATGCTTAGCCTAATATATTTTTCTTGTTAAGATTAGGCTTAATTAGGCTTATTTCTTTTTGATTTCACATAAACGACGATAAATTTACTGAATCAAATCAGATAAGAAACCATATTGCTCTTAATTTATTTTTCTGATGATCGCACAAATTTATTTTCAGGTAAATTATTTTCTAGTACTAGATTCCATTTATGATAAAAAATCTTTCAAATTTTCTCTTTATCTATTAGCTTAAATAATAAGGATATTTCCTGAATAAAATAATTGTCATAAAGGAGAATGATCCATCTTCGAGTATACTATTCCAATAATAGTTTAAATAACAAGAATTGTTCGTACGTGCAGTAACTCCAAAGCTAAAGAAAGTGTTTTAACCTGAAATTTTTTTTCGAATAGCACAAATTTCTTGCACATATTTCCTGTTATATTATGTTAAGCAATTACTTTTCTCGAACGAAATAAATATTGAAATGAATTTTGTGGTAAAAGCCGAAAGAGATTTCCTTTAGTAGATATTCTTTAGCACAAATTTCTTCTTAACTATGTTTTTTTTTTCTAAAATGGTGTCAAATGGTGGCTTCAGATGAATTTTCAACTGGCATATTTGTTAGGTTAATCGATAACTAATTTCCAATAGCAAACAACACTCACCAAATTACAGAAACTATGATCCCTAAGTTCAATTATTTTTATGATGATACGGCACAAATTTCCTTCCAGGAATATTTCTCTTTAGGACAACTTTTTGAAAACCTACATTACCGAATAAAAAATGTGTGCCATATTAATATATTTTGTTTAAGTGGCAATATTCAGCACAAAGAAATTTGTGCTGAAGCATAGCATAATTATAATAATAGCAAGCATAATTCTTTGTAAAATTAGTTAAAGACGACGAACTTTCCTAAACACATAGTAGTTCCCGGGAAGGAATTGTGACGTTCAACACGGATTTCTCTTATATATAAAAATAATTTCCTTCGTTTTCTTTTCAAATTTCTGGTACTCGTATACACAACCTTCTATATATAAATTAACCGAGGACAAATTATCTTGCATTCAATAGTTACAAGTTATAAGGCCAAAGAAAATGTATGATTTGGGCACAAATTAATCCAAGTCCGAAGAGAAATTTGTGCTATACTCATAGTATAGAACAAATTTCTCTTTGGTAATATTTTCTTTTATTTCAATACAACAACGATGTTTTCCTGAATGAAGTAATTATGAGATCAGGAAAACGCTGCAATCATTTGATGATTAAATCCAGCACATATTTCCTTTCGTATATGTATTTATTTTTCTAATGACAAGGGATTTAATACGATGGATAAAACAAGACGAATTTCTTTGTGGTCATACGTTTACCCGCACAAATTTCTAATGGATTCCCGCCTACTTTCTTATTTCTTTCAAGACGAGTCGATTTGACTGCAAAACATTACCTTCGTAACATCACCGCCCTTGTTACAATGATATACATTACAGGCAAATTGCCGACTGGAAAAGAGAAAGTCTTTTATTAGATTAGAGAATAATGCGGAATCCGAGCAGAGCAACTTCCCCGAGGGCGAAAGTCAATAATAGCCCGAACAGTATAATGATTTTGCATGTCATATGTCAGAGTTACTCGCATTGTTTTTATACCGGCTTCAGATTTCATGTCACCTTTTATATTCCCTCACACTTTGATACATTACACTTTATATAATATGCTTGTTAGTCCCAATCAGAAACACCGTTTTGCACCTTTTTGCCCTCGTCTCGACTTTCGTCCTTATTTCTCAACGCACTGTACCTATACACAGCTAACAGTAAGTCAATGCCCAACATAAAAAAAACGTATATTTATAGCGTTCAACCAATTATGGTTAAAGAACTGATTATGTTTTAAATATTTTGTAGAAAAGGCGTGTTTAAACGAATGTCGATGTTTTTGTAGTGGAATTTTCCATGGTTGATTAAATCAATTTATTCGATCCTGGACATTTACAGAAAAGATAAAGTGGAAAGCGGTGTAAAGGCGGAATTTCACGAATAACTTTCCTTATTCTAATCGCCAGATCTTCAATTCCCCCCGGCTGATTCACGTACACAATACTTTTGAGGTAACCCCATAAATAAAAATCTAAAAAGGGGTTATGTCGGGAGCTCTTAGGGGCCAGTCTATTGCACCCCGTCTGCCTAGCCTATCTATCTATATGGAAGCGTTTTGTTTCTAAATCTTCATTTGCAGCATAATGTGCAGAAGAATAATCTTCCTAGAACTAAATACGTTCACGAATCAAATCGGGTTCATCGTCATGTTGAGATTAAAGCCAGCAATAATTAAACTGTAAAAGTGTCAAATACACATCTTCAGTCACATTTATCATTAATGTTGCACTACTACCCACACATATGTCGCTACTACCCTACTGCGAATTTGTGGTTATTTACGTGTAGGTACATATTTTTTAATGATGACCTATTATGTATTAAGTATCAAATTGTAATAAAGACGACAGCTGTAATATAAATGTTCGCAAAATATTCTAGAAAAATTCCAAAGAATCCATGTTGGTTAAAGATTCTCCCTCTAGTGGTGTATGAGGTGGAATTAATTCTATGATGTAGATATACAGAAGTTTTCTAAAATTTCTTTGTTGGCAAAGTGCCTGTTGATAATATAAATGTTTACATTTTGTAGTGTTTCCTTCGAAATTCGTCTGATTCAGTGTCAGGTAGATTGAAGATCTAGTGCATCTAGAGTTTTCCAATTGTGTACAAATATTCTGGCTTACGTGGTCGACATGTATAAAAAAATCGAGTGGAATAAAGTCCGAAGGTATTACTGGTATCACAATGGGGTATCTTCTTTAAATCCACCTGTTTAGTACAATATCGAGTTGGTCTATTTAATTCCACAACACCCTTTGCTTTGTGTGCCCTCTAGTAGCGAGTAAAATAACTATTATTCGATTTGCTAAAAAGGAAATCTTTCAGCGCTATGCAATTTCAACGATCAGAAAATAAGTCCTACTATTCCTACTAGCTAGGCTTCATTCATCACATACTACTACTATACAGACGACACAGACTATCACTAGTAAAGCCACAGCTTACTCAATACTAAGCTGTGGTAAAGCTGTGTAAATACCCCATTAGAACACGAATTTTGCAGTGTCATTTATTAAATTAAATGGATTGCCATTTTTTTATTAAATTGAGGAAAAAAATTGTCTAAAACAAGATAATTAGCATTAATCACCTAAATAATAAAATACAATAATTGCCGATAAAGCCAACTTATCTACATGAGATTGCCAGCTTCTAAAACTGCAAGTCACGGCGAAGAATATTTTATCAAACTCCAGGACCGGACTCCATAATCAGTAGAGAAAAGTGCATGAAATATAAGATGATATTGAATTATAGGTATCGTTTGATGCCATTTAGAACAACCGAGGTCCGTCATAGTTTTAATTAACATAAATGTATGGTCACATCTAGCGTTCGTCCTTTGCTTTTAAATATCTTTAAAAGCTTCGACAAGAATTTCCTCAAATACTTCATAGGTTACCGTTTACTATAAATATATTTATTTTATGAACATAGAAATATGCAATTTCCTAGAATTTTTTTTGTATATTTTACGTATTTTATCATTGTTTTAATACTTACCTGATCAGATGTATTAAATGTAGGCCAATTTAGAAAGATGTATTAAATGTAGGCCAATTTAGAAACTGGTTGCCAAATTTCTTAGGGAATATTAGCAATGAATGTTGGTCATGATTGCGGCATAACATTAAAATTAGATTAAAAACGCATCTTTTGACAAGATTGAAGAAGATGGGGTAACCCTTCCTTTCCTTTTCCTCCATTTAAACAGTTTAAATTAGCGGAAAAGATTGTACAAATGTCAAATCAAAATTTAAATATATAAAGAAGGCTGTGATCATGGCTACCAACTTCTCAATACAAGAATGCTCTAAATTGTTTTAAACGAGTTTAAAGTGGGTTTAAAATAGTATTAATATAAATTTTGTTTAGTGTTAAAATTTTGAATGTAGTGAATATTGCAGACTATAATGTGTCATTTCATTAATACCAATAATGTGTGAGTCAACAGTTTTGTTTGTGGGAATTATGGGAGAAAAATGAGGCATATATTATTATTTAAATGTATTTTGAAAATATCACAGAAAATATGAATGTACTTTAAGAAAATCACGAGATTTGCTATCTACACTGAAAAAAGTATACATATGTTGTCATGGTATAAATAATATTTTTGTTTTAAACGAGATGGTAATATCGGTTCATAAAATAGGAATAATAATTATTAGATAATCATGAGTGCTATTTATTTAATTTTAAGTGTAATAAAAATGATGTGGTTTTCGCCCGCATGCAACACAGTGTATTTTAGATGTACTGTGAGAGGACCATCGATTCCGAGGTAGGTATAAACTAAAACGACATATTACAAACATTATTTATTTCCTTCCTATTACATAGAACACAAAGTAAACAGACACCGTGTAAGTGGTAACACAATAATTATATTTAAATTTGATTTTACAATCTCACTATGTCCATCATTGATTTCCATTCCTCGATTGACTATTTAAAGACTATTTCAATAAATTAAAAGAAAATATTCACAAAACTCAAGATCTTCAGTTATATTAGGTGTAATATAATATCGTAGATTTTATTAAAAGTACTATTAATTTAAAATAAATAGAATACTGTGTAGAAGCATGTAGAATAAATATCCAAGCTTATGTCGTAGCATCTTACGTCATCAATAACAATGCTATTAAATTCTTATCCGAATAAAATTCTCAACGGCCTTGTTATAAATAACGTAAAGTGACATGATGTAGGCCCGATTACTGCAGTAAAAAAACTTATAATTTAAGTTAGGTAATGTCATTATTCAATGGTTTTAGTTATCATGACAGAGAGGCCACATACTCCTTGTATTTCTTTTCCTGGGCCTGATAGAGCTTTTGCATTTTTTTCAGTTGACCCTTGGTGATTTCCTTACCTTCAAAGTCATGTGTTGGAATGCCCTAAAAATGTGTGATGCTATAAAAGAAGAAATGCAGAACACCATCTTACATACATATGCCTTTAAGTGCTATAATTGTATTATATTTGGGACATAGTCTTGTGTTTTGTTGTGTTACTGTGAAAACAACATTGCAGGATCCGTTAAGAAATATACTACACTGTATAATGTAAATAAAACAACCGAGCTTTTGTTTAATGAAAAAATATATATCTATATATATTTTTATTTGTAAGCAATTTCAATGTTATAGCGATGTTAATGCGTGCGTGTACGTACGGCTACGGGTTTGCCGACAAAAACCGTCGTCAAATTGAATATGGAAGAGGGCGACAATTAAAAACTATGAAAATGTTGCCAGTTGGCTGTAAGAAAACGATTTTGCATGAAAAGAGGGCATAATCCTACTAAAGCAAAGACATAAATAGTACTGCTTGTATAGAAATAAAATGCTGCTGCTATTCTAAAAGGGAAAAAAGGTATATATTTGTTATACAGAGGATTGTACAGTGCTGCACAAAATTACATGTTGCTCCTGAAATTTAACAACTTTTTTGTAAGTTTGACAACAAATCCTATTTATAGCATTAATTACTGATTTAAGATGGGCTATACAAAATTTTGGGTCCACCAATCAATTAGTCACAAAGCTATAGCAAAATTTATATAAATATTTTTTTTCATTTTATATTTGAAAAATTTTATTTACTTTCAAAAAGAACCTGATTAAATCAGGACTAGCTTTAAATATATCATAATGACACAAAAACACTCAAAATAAAGATTCTTTAAGTATCAACTTACATTTTCATCAAACTTCGAATATTTATCGATTTCCACCTTGAACATCTCGCTCGGCGGTATCTTCCTCTGGGCGTCTTTAATTGCTTGTGCCGCCGCTAGTTCCGCCTTTTTCCTCTCCTTCTCGGCGGCCTTTTCGAGCTCCGCTTTCCGTTTCGCTTCCTTCTCCCTTAAGAGCGTGTCCTTGTCCACCAACTTTATCGCACTCGCCCTACCTTAAAAACAGCACAGTTAGTACGAGACAAGGAAAACCATGCTCACCCTAACCTTCTTTATCCTCCAGTCTAACCCCAACATTCGGTAGGACGTCGTCCCTTAGCCTGTCGCACTCCTTAAGAATATCAGTCGCTTTGAGAGTGAGCGCGCTCGCCCTAACATTATCCCTAAATTCCGCTAAAATACTTAAGTACGGCTTGAGTACACATTCCACCTATAAAAAACACACCTCAATACACTACGTTACAACACCTATATAAATCTCACATTGTTAAGAGCCCCAGTAGACAGGGGGAAGCCAATTTGACTTGACTCTGGTATGGCCCCGAAAATTTTTAACATTTTCGTGATATAAATCGCTATATCGTACAATAGAACCTTATTTGCTTGCTTCTGTTCTCTTAAATATATGTTGCCGCATGAAACCAGATCCCTTAAATTGTCTATTGCTGTCTTTGTATCAATATTATCTAAAAAAAAAAAAAAAAAAAAAAACAATAAAAAGAGGGTGTGCCACAAGGATCGTGTTTGGGGCTACAGCTGTTATCCATTTATTAATAAATTTTTACATATTTCGCATATTTAATCACAATTATTTTTGGAAGTAACTTACCACATAAAGCTGTATGAACGTTTTCCTTCACTTTTAAAAATTTATCATTTAGCATCTTCTCCCGAGGGCCCCATTTCGAAAATGTACTAAATGTCGTTTTTTCAATGCAAAAATCGTTGGTAGCGTCCTTAACATTTAAAAAGAATTCCTAAAATAAACTTAATAAAGTATACTATACATTTTTATTACTCTTTGGCTTACATTAAATACTTTTTCATACTGCAACGCACATTCCATGGTATTTTGGCTGTAATCTAACGTATCCCTCCATGAGTGTAAAAGAAAAGCAAATCGTAATTGCCTGGCCGTGTACTTCGACAGAGCATCCTGGATGCTAACGAAGTTTTTCAGAGATTTCGACATTTTGCAACCGGCAATGGTCAAGTGCCCGGAATGCAAGAAATATTTTACCCAATCTCGACTGCCAAAGTGTGCCTAAAAAAACGACGAAGTTTAAAATCATCATTTTTTACTCAAAGGATCTCATTTACTTCACTCTGCGCTATTTCGTTATCGTGATGGGGAAATTTAAGGTCTACACCACCGGTGTGGATATCAAGTTTTGGCCCAAATATCGTGGAGGCCATCGCGGAGCATTCGATGTGCCAACCAGGTCTGCCAAGACCCCACGGAGACTCCCAGGCAGGCTCACCGGGTTTGCTGTTTTTCCACAAAGCGAAATCATTTGGAGAGCGCTTTTCACTTCTCTGATCAGCCGTTGTCAAGTCTCCTATATAGTTGAATAATATACATTTTGAGGTAGTTGAGGAAAAATTCACTAAATATTTTACAGTATATCATAAAAAATATTTTCATCGTAAGTAGCAGTCTGAAGTTAAATTATGTAACGACCTTTTCTTGCGCACACTGCATATATAGGGCTCTGCATTTTTACAGAGGATGATAGCCTTTTTATGTAGGCAAAGAAATTCACCTGGTACAAAAAATAGTCCTGGCACATTTTTATTGAAAAATTAAAACTTTTGCGCAAAAAAATGCAAAATACAAAATGTGGCATACTGGTATCGATTAGGTCACAAAATCGTTTTTAAGAACTACATTGTACCCTCTTATTATTGATTTATTATACCATGACCCAATTCCATTCCCATATCAGCAGCAAACAATATAACAATAAACAGTAAACAGGTTATATAGTGTACTTTAAATTTAGTTGGTATAGTATATAATTTGAAACATATTGTTTACTATTTGTACTAAATGTAATTCAAGATTGGTGTATTTATAAAAACAATTGAACTGTGTTTATTACAATATATCAATGCTTCAACAGCATCGATATATTATAATTGGTATTCAAATAAAATATTTACAACTTTATAATAAACACAGTAATTAAAAAAAATTCCTTTAGCACTCAACATTCCATATTACAAAGATTGATTTGATGATTAACTACTGATTTAAATTAAAGATTAGAATCTCTTTAATATTTATCATAATCATATAAGTAGAAGAAATGATTGATTAGAAGTAAAAAATAACCCAATTTATTAATTTTTTTTATAAATATCCAAGACAAAACAATCTTCTTGCAAGTAGGAAGAAATCAATAAAAAATCAGAACAGTTTCTAAATAACCTTAAACTAATTTAACTGGTTGCAAATTATTACCTTCTCCTTCTTGCAAGCTGTTGGTATCACCGTACGCCTCTGGAACTAGTTTGGCATAATGATGCTTGTCATTTTTATCGAAAGAAGACACATCAAAGTAAACCGAGCCATTGGCTTCGTAACCGAAACCATTTTCAATTATTTTTTCAATATAGGAGACTATTTCTGGTATGTAGTCGCTTACTCTCGTGAGAGTATTCGGTCTAAGTACCTAAAACCATGTTTCAATAAAACAAACGTCCAAAATAATCATCTGTAATCTGCTCACATTCAAAGAATCCATGTCTTTATGAAATTCTTCTTCCCACTGTCTTGGTAAAGTACTAAAAATTGCATTGCATTTTACCGTTGAGCCATTCCTGGTATCCAACCATTCTGACAAAGGGTCTTTGCATTCTTTGATAAATTTTCGTTTTGACACTTCTACTTTAGATTTGTCTCCACTTTTAACAGCCTTTTCTAACTCCTCAACTGAATCAGTTAGTCTAAAAAAAATTAAAAAGTTAAATGGAAAACTATTAACACAGCTTAAACTTACCTAACAAGTAATTTTTCAAACATTTGTCTCTTATCGGGATCTATAGTAGTTTTAGCTTTACCAGAGAAGCATTCCAAGACCTGGATTTAAGAAATTGTAGAATAATATACAATTTAGAAAAAAAAAGTAGATATATACCTGTTTGGCATCACTGATAACATTTTCCAAAGGCCGCCCTTCAGACGCATACTTTTCAAATAGGAAATTCTGCCTGGCTCTCTTAATAATCTTGTCATCGATATCAGTAATGTTCATGGCATAGAAAACATCATAACCGAAATAATCGGACAGAATTCTGCGTAGAATATCAAAGGTGATGTAAGACCTAGAATTATTTCAACCCCATGAAAAATAAGATATTGAATAAATTTATATAAATCCTGTATTACCTGGCATGTCCCATATGAGACGCATCATATACCGTAGGTCCACAGCTATACCAAGTAACTCTCTTACCAGAAATAGGCACAAACTCCTCCTTTTGCCTTGTTAGGCTGTTGTAAAGTTTCAACACTGGCCTTTCCACCGAATTAGGGGGCGACCACGACGGCTGCACTCGTCTAGACATTTTTTTTTAAACCACACTGATCACTTTTCGATAAAAGCCTTGGAGGTTATAACGAATTGTCGCCGTTTTTCTTCACTAATTCGTACGGACACCGGTATTCACTGATAACGTCTCACGAAATAAAGGTAATACTTCACTTTTAATTCATAGAAAACAGATTGCATCACCTCACCGATTAAAAACTTCCTTTTACGTTCAACGAGGTCCAGAATTTGACATCACACGTTTTTCTGACATTGACAGCATGGCAAAAGCAGTTGGAAAATCCCGATTGGTGACGTTTGTAGCATTTTATCGCGAGAACCTAATATAACCGATATAGCAACAGATATTATATTATTACGTAATCTTTTGTTATTACTTAATTGCTATTCTTTATACACGCCAGTAGCAGCGACTATAATTAAAATAACACTGTTTGTAACTCTTTTTAATAATTAAGTCTTCCGATATCAGACAACATGAAACAAATTTTATTCAAACGTTTTAATTCTTCAGAGGTCGCTATTAGTCGTATCACCAAAATGTGCCTATGACTAACAATCACTAAAACGTATTAGTTGTTCTGTGATCTTCAATGTGGGTAATCTGTGATCTTCAATCTTCAACTTTCAGAGTTCTCTGACACTGGTGTAGTAAAGAATACTGCCATTATTTTTAGTTTATAGTGGATATTTAATAATATACGTGACCAAAATGCAAGTGCCACCGGTGTTTATCGATATGTCCCTGGAGGATCAGGTGAGGGTATATTTCGAACAATTAATCTACCGAAATCAACGTCTTCAATATGCCATATGATTGTGATTTCGAGGTTATGTTTTTTAGGCGCAAGAATTAAGAGTATATTTAAAAAGCTTAGGAGCCGAAATCTCCGAGGAGAAATCCCCTAAAGGTATAGAAGATGATTTACATAAAATTATCGGCGTCTGCGACGCTTGTTTCAAAGAAGGACAAGAGACTGAAGTTGAGATGGTTTTAAATGATATCGTATCGATTATGATACTTGTAAGTTATGAAAGTTTAAAGAGTTGATATTGTAAATAAAAAATGTTACTTGTAGATACCTTTAGAAAGATCCGAAAATATTATTTTAGCCTTCTGCGAAAAATTGACGAAGGCACAAGGTGCCAAATTGGGTTCCGTATGCTTAAGAGCGTAAGTATATATTGGCTTGTAATTTTTTTGCTAATAATATTTTGTAGTTTATGGCTCCTATTCCAATCGTTGGATGATCGTTCTCCAATGCGTTATCCGGTTTATTATCACCTTGTTCAAATTGCAAAGCAAACCGATTCTGTACATTTAGTTTTCCAAGATATAAATCATTTGAAACAGCAATTTGCAAATTGTCCCCCATCCAGTGATCAGTTGCAAAAGCTTTATAGACTTTTACATGAGGTGTTACTTAAGAGCAATCAAAGGTACTATAAAGACGAACATTAAATAAGCGTTATTTTCATGTTTCCTTTTAGCGAACAAGCTGCTTTGGTAATGATTGAGTTGTTGGGAACGTACACAGATAAAAATGCGTCACATGCAAGGGACGATGCCATACGTTGTATCGTGTCGGCTTTAGCAGACCCTAAAACGTTTCTTTTAGATCCTCTGTTATCCCTAAAGCCTGTCCTGTTTCTTGAAGGAGAGTTAATACATGATTTATTAAACATTTTCGTAAGTGAAAATCTCTCTGCATACCTGAAGTTTTATCAGGAACACAAGGAATTTGTGACAACTCAAGGTTTGTGAGAAAAATGTAAACGTGAAAAGGGATGTTATTTTTATTTGTCTACAGGATTAAACCATGAGCAGAACATGCAGAAGATGCGTTTGTTGTCATTTATGCAGCTAGCCGAAAGCAATCCTGAAATATCATTCGATATTATCGAGAAGGAACTTCAAATTAAACCAGATGAAGTTGAAAGTTTTATAATAGAAGGTAATGTAATCAGAGTTGGCGCCCGCCGAGGTGCAAAATGTCAGCTCCTTGTTGGCCAGCATGTTGATGCCAAAAAAAGCTGTTATCTGAAATACTATATTTCATATAACAGAACTTACCTCTTGCTTTCAATTGTTATGAATAGCATACCACTGTCGTTATATATAATAATAAATATTTTTTGTCATTAATTAAGTAATATATAAAAAACTTGGGTGACAGTTTTATAGAAATTGTGCATTTTTCTGCATTTCTAGTATTGAAGACAAAATTGGTGAGGGCACGTATGGATCAAGCTGCCCGGAAGGTATACGTTTCCAGTACAATGCATAGGACTTTCGGCAGAGCGCAGTGGCAACAACTTCGTGATTTACTGCACTCGTGGAGGGGTAATTTGAGCTCTGTGCAGGAAGGGATGAAAAGCATCACAGCTGCCCAATTGGAACTCCTTAATCAATCTTAAAAATGTGTAATATTTAAGATATATAATAAATATCTTCTCTTTTTTACTTTCATTTGAATTTTTGTTTGTAACGCAAAAGTCAACAAGATTTTAACAATATATTGGAAAATCCTATTGTTTATTGGATGGGAATTGTTTTTTTTTTCTGTCGAACATCTCAAGTTTCAATTGTTTCATTATGTGTATATTTTTTCATTTACGAAATAAAGCCTAAAATTATTAGTTCTATATTAATTTTCATTGTACATTCTAATTTACCGTTTAATTATCTGCGATATACCATCAAGATTGAGTTCAAGACTTTTGATTTAGTTTTTGGAGTTGATGCTTTTGGTCTCAAAATGTCGCGATTTCAATTGATCATACAAACTGAAAAATGAATACAGTGTTGCTTATATTTTAGAGAAATATATTGAAAGGGTATTTACAATTTGTATATTTTTTCTTGGCAGTACATAATATATGGAAATCACAATATGACCCCTTTTATGCCAAAGTTGCTTGCCCCCAGCGGACATATTGAATCACGGATAAAATTGTTTCATCACGAAACTATATTAAATTATTTCAGATATTGTATTTCGAAAATTAACAGTTCCTAAAGCCCAGCTTAATCTATAAAAAGTAAAATAAATAGTTTCCGAACAAGTAAATAACAGTACACAGTGTAAAACTCGAAAATTCGAACTTATGGTTATTAGGAAAAATGAAAATATTTATTAAATGCGGCAAATTTAAACGAGAGTCAGGTACTGAATTTTTTTAGTTTTTATCGCTATTAAAATGCAACTTATGGATTATTTATATTATTATTATTATTTTTAATTAATGTATTCATAAAGAATTAATTTACTAGTAACTGTTAGATTGGATTATTTTATTAATTAATTAAATAATTACGAACAAAGCTTTTTAACAATAACAGGTGCGAAATAAATAAAACCAAATTTCAGGCGTTTTGCCAATTCCCCATCGAAAACGGCTAACGAGTCCTAAAATTATATTTTATATGCAAAGAAACAACGCAAATTAATACGCATTTTTTATCGCTCGTTCGTACTGTCCGCCTTTGTTACTTTGCGTTCGAGTTTACGAATTGCGCCGCTAGCCTCTAAAAT
This sequence comes from Rosalia funebris, assembly GCA_037954035.1. Lineage (NCBI taxonomy): Eukaryota > Metazoa > Arthropoda > Insecta > Coleoptera > Cerambycidae > Rosalia > Rosalia funebris. The sequence continues at coordinate 2,375,449 of JAZFAV010000004.1, read as the reverse complement.
TGGTTCTTGGTTCCTTTGTGTCCCAACTTCCAAAGAAGTTGAATGTTGGTTTACGCTTACGTATTTTTATAACTATACTATAACATAACTAAAATAGTATCAAAAAGTAAATTCACATTGCTATCGATAAGGGATCGTATTAAAAGCGAGGAAAATCAAATTGTTTACACTCAATTTCCGTAAACAAAAGCCGTGCTACTGGTCTCTAAAATCAGCTGTGGTTCGTCGCCTTGAAATGTATCTTTACACAAACTAATTTAGTACATTAGGTTGTTTATTTTCTACTTATTGCCATCATTTAGTGTAGAATAGTGAGTTTGTCGATTATCGAAGTCGGTAAAATGTTAGCGTGCTATTGTTTGAATATCTTGATTGAAACTGGAGATGACTTTGAGAAGGTTACTGCCGAGACTCTGAATTTAATTGATGAAGAAAAAACCCATAGTTTCTTCCAGCAAGTATGGACCCTTTTGGGGTAGCTTAGGACACACCTATAACGTTGTTTAACTTTTAGGACGTGCAACAAGTCGGCAAGCTTATAAATATTGCCAAGGTTCACTCGGGCCTGGTCCAGTCGGAGAATATTGGCTCCTGGACCATTACAAGGTGTATTAACTGTGATTGTCACACTCATGCTGTACATCGAGAGAAGGGAGCCTCCGGTGTGTTGATATATTCCAAATTGTTGGTGAGAGCAATTTAAATCCTCTAAAAAAAGTCTACTTTTTTGGCCACTTAACGGAGCAAAAAAGTATGCAAGACAAGTCAAGGTTATCAAATAATATTCAGCGTTTGCATTACAAGCAACCCTATTAATGTATTTATGAGTGTTTTTCAATTATTGGTCATGCATAATGTGATATATCACGAGTGTTCCCCCACGAAAATCCTAACTGGGGGGTCTCATGTATTATTCACAATGAAAATAAGAAATGCAAAGCAGAATTTAAGTGTTTGTTGGCTTAGATTGAGTAGGCCTTGGTTTTGAAGTTTTAGAATATGCTAGTGTTTCAATTGTTCAATACAATATCAACAAAAAGCCAATTTGAACATAATTTAATAGTGTTAAAGAAAATATACATTTATTTAACATAAGAAGAAGGTTTTGATATTCCGTAGTGTTTCTATTTCACATTTTAAATTAGTTAAGTAAGTTGTTATTAGTTTACACAATGTGGGCATAACTTTTCATCATAGAAATCTTCATAATGAGAGTAAATACAGTGACATAACCTCTAATAAGGAATGTACAGCGTTTAAATTCAATGAAGCTTTTTATCTCAATAATTAAGAAGAAATAAGGTAAGCCAAACGAGAGTGTTATATACCGTAATGTAAAGTTATATCGGTATTTATTAACAAAATTTGTCCTTCATTGAACTTAGAATGTTAAATTAGTTGGCCTTGATACTTGTTTATACTTGTTTGAAGACCAAGGCATTGGCCCGTATTAGTTAATATAAATTTAGGATTCATGCTTTATTCAAGATAAAATGTAAAATTCTTTTTTCAGAATTCTGAAGCAATATCAAGTCTGAGGTCCAGTGACATATTTTCCACTATTTTTAATATAGTTGTAAACCCTAACAACATTGGAGATGATAATGGATTTTTAGACACATGTGAGTACACTCAACTCCAGTACTATTTTTTTATTTATTACCATAATTGTTAGATAATTCGTGTTTATTGCTCGTAATGCTGTCGTGAGATATGACCGATGGTAAACAAAAACATATTTATCATAACAGTAACTGTTAAAATTCTTTTAATTCCATTTTCCTGAATTGCTGGTAGTAAAGCGTGTTTATGTGCTAAAGCTGACAACCCACTGGAAATCTATGATAGAGGGATATTATTGGAAGCATTTGTGAAATGTTTGCGTTCCATTGTAGATCTTCCCAACGACGTAGAGGCCACGATAAAAAATATTAGGCACGTTATGTCGGAGTTTTTGAGAAAAGAGACTGCTGTCGTAGAGGATAGAATCAAACGGTATACCGAGGAACAATATGAAATACTAAATAATTTGAAAGATAGGGCGTATAATGAGCAGCAGTCTCTAGTGAGGTAAGTGGATTAATTTTCAGTTTATATGCATGTTTATTCCATTTTTGACGTCAAAATGTTATATTTACTGCAGTATTATAAATAAAACAATTAGATATTTTGTATTATCAATGTCAATACCATAAATCCTATTGTAATGATGGTGATAAGGGTGTTTACATTCAAAAGTTGATAAAGCGTTGTACATTAAAATTTTTTGGGTCTTTTGTCAACACTACCAAATGGATTAAAAATTATTGCGAACCAAAAGTAACTAAATTACTTTTTTCTTAATATTGCACCAACCAAATGTTTTGATGTCTCTTGATTGTTAAGTTTAGTTTAGACATTTTTAGTTGAATTCTTTATTTTGATATATTTAAAGCGTTATCACTATTAAGATTAAAAAAATTCTCTACGAAAGGTCAATGTACCAAATCTAGACCTTGCATAAATTTGTTTCAAATATTTATCCAGTCTAGTTTATCTTCCCTTGCATAACTGTGGTGAAAAAAGCATCTTGATATAGAATTTGTAACACTTAACGATACTTGTATTTGCACTCAAATAAATATAAAAAATGCGAAACATTTTGTTTACTTACTGATATGAAACTATGCTACAGAACAGCCCAAATTCAATATAAATGGTGTAGACAGTATTCAAAGTAAAAAAAAAAGATCTATTTGTCATACAATGTGTGTTTTCTACATACAGAAATAAGAAAAATTATATTTATATGGGTGTTTAGAAAATTATTTTTTATTAAGCTGTATATGGTGTCCTATATTTTCCAAATTATAGATTTTTTTTCTATGTCAATTATTATTTATTTAGATAAGAAGTATATTGAGATACATTGAAAAATACTTTGACTGTTTTTTAACACAATATCTGACTAAACATTCATTTCAGCATTTAATTATCATAGTTCTTTATTTAAAGCACGAATCTGGGTTGAAAAGCTAATTTAATTTGTTTTGTTTCGAGCAGTAATAAAATCTGCAAATTCCTGATTATGTTATCTGCAATTTGTGTATTTATAATGTGGCAGAATTTGCGTTTAATAAAATTTTATCAACGAGAGAACAGGCTGTTCTCGATTAAAATATCTGGAAAATATTTTATACAAGTTGGTTGTACATTTTTTTACATGCATGAAAAATGATAAAAATTTGTTAATTTATGTTTATATTTGTTAAAAATAATTTAATAGATACTGAAAACGTATTATTTATTATATAGCTAGATAATCAGAAATATATACCAAATCTTTGGCCATAATATATTTTAAAAAAATGTAAATTGTATATTTTTAATTGTATATCTTTTCATTTTCATATATTTTTGTTTTTGTTGAAGTTTATAATTCAGCGCTTTAAAGTATAAAGGTATATGTAATGAATGACATTTTTATAATTGAAAATTGAAAACTAGCACTTGTGAAACTCACTGTTATATATATATATATATATTTTTTATTTTCCTTTTTCTCGTTAGACAATTAAATTTTATTTCAGGCATCCTGTATGTATATTTTCTTCGGATGTATTTCTTTTTTATAATTTCCAATAGGGTTAGGAAATTAAATTATCGTAGACTTTACATTTTGTTCGTTTTTGTTGTTTATTTAACTGATTTTCTAATCATCTAGTGAATATTAGTCCTTCCATTTTAATATTGCTTTGAATTGTGTTATAATTTATATATACAGTGATTACTAAAAAGCACCAAAGTTAAAAAATATTTCAAAAGTTTCAGATTTTTGTACAAAAATCTAAAAACCAATTAAATGTCATGGTTTTTAGTTTGAAGACAAAGCATTTTTTTGGAATCAGTAGTAAGAAATATTAATTTTCTTTCAATTTTTTTCTAATTCTCGTCATGATTTTAAGAACTACCTTTTTCTTCTAAACAGAAAAAAAAATCAATTTAATAGATGTTTATTTGGTTTACAGATTACTGAATACACACAAATGATTGCCATAAAAAAATTTCAAATTTCAAATATTCTTCAATGCAAACTTCTTCACAACTATGTGCTGTATGAGTAAACCAAAAATATACATAATTGACATTGTGATATCAAAATACATAAAGTAATAAGGAGTGTTTAATCTTCATGAGCCAAATTATACCAAACATTCTATTTATTTGTTTGCATGGTTCGCAGTTTATTTTTCTCTTCACATAGTAGCGCATTTATTTGGTGCAAAATGACTTGATTTGTACAGAATTTGACAAAGATATCTTTATAATATAAATAATGTATGTTGTATATAATTATCTATATAAAGAATTTTTTGAGACACCTTGTACATGCGTTCTTCAACTCAACATTCTTGCAATGGCGTCATAATGATGTAGAATCGCAATCTTAATTTTTGCTGGTTATGCTGACTACCCTTTTTGTTAATTTAGTCTTCTTGTTCAATCTTCCTCTGATAGAATCGCAAGTCTAAATTTGATTGTCTATCCTGACTATAAAGACTCTGTTAGTTTAGTCTTATTCTAGTATAACTGTAGTATAATTATTGCATTATACTGCAACACTGTATGGGAATCGTGTTGCCAACTTACAGAAAAATAAAACCCTAGCCTTTTGTCTAATAAGATAAATAACATTTCAAACTTATCAAATTTTGTTCAAACTATATTTTTATTTTGTTGTAAGTATATTACTAAAATTGAGTTAATTAATAACATTAAGTAAAGTATTTACTAAATAAAATTGTGACAAAATCGATTGCCATAAATAAGGCCATACAAAATTTCTGGATAAAATAACATCCAAGCCTTGCCGTTGCAGTGTGATACGAAGTACAATCGACCAATCGAAACCTGTAAGTACAAACAACCCCATGGCCGTGACTGGATCCCCACCGCGACCTACCAGACTGAATGACCAAATATCCACTGGCAGCTTCTCGTCCGACACGGACAGCCCCTTGCCAGTAAGAGCACACTTTCCGTCCTGTCATGGTGTCGAAGCTAAGAGTTTTTGTTTTTTGTAGAACGCTAGGCACATCCCTAAAAGGCAGAAGAGCAGCCCCGCTGCACCCACCAGCTCGTACGACGCGGAGGGGCTCTTCGTGTTGGAGGGCTTCGAAGATGCGCCCTCGCCAACGCCCTCGCAGCCCAAGAGCGATAGCGAAGAGAGCGAGTTGGAAGGTGGGTTTTTTATTGTTAGTGGACACAAAATTACTCTGCTGATCTGTGCTGTACCTTGCAATATTAAGGGGCTACGTCCACCTAGAGACATGAAAGAATAGTCGATTTTCGGGATGAATTTTCTTGGGAACTATTAATGATAAATAAACAGTTTCTTTTGAAATTGAAGATAAATTTATTGTAAACATGGTGAAGTAAACACAATTTAAGAATCTTTAAAACCGGAAGAGATATGCCCGCCGGAAGTGGAGCGTCTATTTCGCGACCCGGTTTGCGGTGCCCCTTCTGCTAAAACTGATCATCTGATTTCAAAGATAGTAAGCTGTCATGAAGTTAAGTGCATACGAAACAGCTTGACGATCGTCGTTTCCGAAAATTGTTCTTAGAAAAGAGAAAAAAACGGCACATGGAACTGAAGTACGAAAATTCGATAAAAGACTCAGTTATTATTGTAATTTATTTAAACAATTTTGGTTATTTTTAAAAACTGCGATCGTCATTCTGTTAACAGCGGCTTAATGCGTCAATGTGCCAAATTTCAAATGAATATGTCGATCGGTTCTCGATATATGACGGGCACCGTTTTGGAGTCAAAGGACGATGGACTTTTTTCAGGATGTTAAATTCTCGTGCTTGTTTCATCTTTCTCAACGCGAGAAATTTTGTGTGTGTACATTATTATAATATAGTAGGGAAAAAAATGCATGAAGCAATGATTCCTCAAGATTGTCGCTGATTAGTTAAGTCGATCATTGTTCCACACTCGACGAGGGCGCTCATTGAGGGGCCACATAGCAGCATTAGCCGCCCTCTACCCCGTGACTGAAAACTTTATATCTCTATAAATTTTACAGATATCGACTTGAAACTTTCAGAATATATATTTAAACCTTCATACTATATCTACAAAAAAAAAAAAAATTATCGAAAATTTTTAAGATTTTAGGTTGATATAGTCCCTTAATGTAAACTTGTAATAATGCTGCTTGTCACAAAAACAAGATTGCAACTTGAAGATTTTTGTTCATAAGACATATGTGTCATAGCGTTATATTGAAGATCTCTGGAAAAGAATTTTTTTTATTTATCTAATATCACACTTTAAACAATATTAAAGTCGGTGAACAATAACATAATATTAATTAATGTTAAGTGCGTGGTGTATGGGTTTTTACAATAGTATATGTCGTGTTGCAGAAGATAAAGAAGAAGAGGGGATAAGTATTCGGAAGATTAACCCGGCTAAGGGAAGCATAGCGAAATCGCTTCCCATGAATATACCGGCGTTTATGTCTAAGCCAAGGAATCGTTCGATTGAGGATCTGGACGATATCTTGGTAAGTCAGAACGTAATATGCATGGTGTAAAATGTTTTTTATTAAGTATTTCTAGAGGAAGTTATGTTGGGAGATTTAGAAACGTGATAATAGTTTGTATTTTTTTTTTTTTTGTAAAATAATATTGCGAATTGAATTTTATAACTCAGAAAATTATGATGATACTCAATTAAAGCAATATTTTCTAACAATGCATATACAGGGTATTTACGCAAATGAGTCCTTAAGAGTCTTTCCTGTGTGTACAAAATATTGAGGTTAGTTTTGGATGTTACTATATAGCTACATTGAGGATAATAATGGACGTTTCTACGTGTTTTAATAATTTTATTTCCAAGGTCATACCACTTCCAGAATCGCCTATCAAGTTTCTAAAAGAATACCCTGTGAATTTTATCAATTTTTCATTTCTCTGCTAATTTTATGTCGTCTTTATTTAAAATTCCAATCTTTAGTAATGTTTAAGATGTTTGTGTTTTTTTTTTTTTAACTAATTAATATAGCTATATAGTCCATGACATTCTTGACAGTGTATTAGCCCAGGTATATCAAAAATTGTCGTATACAGGGTGATAAGCCATTAACCCAGATGCTATAACAAGAACACTAATAAAACACCAATAACCCAACTTTTTCAAATTATATATTTCTTATAAATATATTTTTTACTGCCATTTGTCCTATATATTAAATTAGCCAAAATTTCTTATACCGGGTGTAACAGGATCATGGTATGCCCCCTTTTCTCCTTTAGTTTTGAAGATAATTGATTGAAATTTGGGATATCCTATACACATAACAAGCGGCACTTTTTGACATACTGATTTTTCTTTCACTTCCGGTTTCGCCGGAAGTGACACTAACTTTCGATTTTTAAATGGGAAACCCTGTATATTATTGCATTTTTGAATTCTGCATAATTTTATGAATTCAACGATACCAACTAAGTGACATTTAAAAAGTCAACATTTTTTATAATCTAATTTTTAGTTTTCAATTTAAGTGTGTCATGACAGTTCCGATTTATTCTGAATGACCCGTGTAATGCTACAAAAATCGAAATCCCGTCAAAAATACTAAATCACGTGATTTATGAACAAATAAAGTTCATCAAAATTGTTTTTGGGACAAAACTGAATTTTTTCAAATGGAACCATATTGGTACCGTGGTACCATTTATTAGTACTGTTAATAAGGAATTTATTCATGTCGTATTAAGATGTGCAATAAATACAAACAAAATTACAGCTAAAAGAAAATTTTAGTATTTTCTTATTTTCTTTTAGCTCTAATTTTGTTTCTATTTATTGCACATTCTAATATGACATATGAATAAATTCCTTATTAACAGTACTAATAAATGGTACCACGGTACCAATATGGTTCCATTTGAGAAAATTGAGTTTTGCCCCAAAACAATTTTGATGAACTTTATTTGTTCATAAATCACGATTTAGTATTTTTGAGGGGATTTCGATTTTCGTAGCATTACACAGGTCATTTAGAATAAATCGGAACCGTCATGGCACACAAATGGAAAAATAAAAATTAGATTATAAAAAATGTTGACTTTTTAAATGTCACTTATTTGGTATCGTTGAATTCATAAAATTATGCAGAATTCAAAAATGCAATAATATACAGGGTATTCCATTTAAATATCGAAAGTTAGTGACAGTTCCGGCGAAACCGGAAGTGAAAGAAAAATCAATTGTATGTCAAAAAGTGCCGCTTATTATGTGTATAGGATATCCCAAATTTCAAACATCTTCAAAACTAAAGGAGAAAAGGGGGCATACCATGATCCTGTTGCACCTGGTATATGTTCCTATACCTACTTCCAATAATTCATGTTGTACAGCCAACAAATAAAACTGCTAGTAAAAAACTTTTTTGATGTATAGGACGACGTAAACATCATTGGCCCACTTCACAGTTGTGAAAATATATTTTACAATAAAAAATAACAAGTTTACCAAATTTCGTCGGCAATTCTGTTAACTCCTCCTTCTAGATAAATGAGAAATAAATTCAAAATATCACTGTTTCAAGATTTATAATGGATAGAATTCAAACCAAGCATTTTACTAAACTTAAGTAAACGATAAAATTTGACTTGATTCACAGCCGATTTTGAGTTTAAAAAATTTGTTTTTCGATAAAAAATAATCAGTTCAGCAATAATTTACTTTATTTATTTCATTATAATTTCACTGTATAATGGAACTACCATCTACTTGGGTTTTATTTATACTTTTATTGTGTAACCAGTTTTCTTTGTTAGAAAATTGTATTTGGAAAAACTACTGTAGATATATCTGCAATGAGAGTCGGCATTAAATTAATAGAGATATTGGAGTGTAATGAGCTTGAAAATAATTATTTTTGTCTAACAGAGTTAGCACTATACGACAAATTTTGTCATGTAATTCAGCGCTCGACGTTTGGCATATAGCCAGGAGAATAGCTGTTTTGACCTAATTTGTTTAGTCCTTATTATATAAGGCATTTGCAGATGGGTTGGAGTATAAACTCCTTATTTCTGTAGTTTGAATGTTACCCTCTGGTAGTAAAACTTTGCATTATATTGAATTTTTAACAAATTTGTGATGTAATTAATCCTGTACAAATAATTAACATTCCTTAACGCCCTACTTACCATTAATTAAACTATTTCAAGCTGATTTTTTAATGACCGAGAGAGAACAATTTCTTATCACCTTTTGCAGCCCCAAGATGATAACGTGGACATAGCGGCCAGCATTAAGGCGCTGGCAAAGAGCGTTCACGGGGACGCCGTCTTCGGGGACCTCCCGAGGCCAAGGTTCAGCACTCAGATATAAGGAAATCGAATGCTCTCTTCCATGATTCTTCCCACATACACACACATACTATTTTTTATACTGGCCGACAGGCGAAAGGGGGAGGGGTTCCAGGCAGGTGGAAAATTAATGTTAAGCCGTTCATTAACTGTCAGTAACGATTAGTCACTCCTATCCCAATTAATTTAGTTTTATTTCGATTGTGAGAATGTTTCGGTATATCTTTGAGCGTAATAATTGTGATCATACCTTAAGTTCAAAACGCCAAGAGTGAGTGAAGTTTTGTAAAAAAGTTTTCACGTGGCCAGTAGGAGAAAGAAAAAAATCTAAGTTTCACTCAGGTATGACTAAATATGAAAAAAATTATCGATTCGTTGAAAAGTTTGAAGTATTTTATGCAGAGTCGGCATTTATTGGGCAGGAGCTGGGCGTTTTTTTTAGTCTAATAATGAGCCGTAACATTTTTCGATGTACAGGGTGGTGAATATTTCACTGCTCCTGTAAGAATTTTGGTTCATGTTATATTAACTCTTTTCTTTAATAATAATAATTAGGAAAAACAGAAAATGCCTTGGTGATATCAGGATAGCCATAGCTACAAAACAAATTCTATTTGTTTTTTACTAATAATCTGTCATAGGCTACCCATATATTCTCAAAAAAATATATTTCCTATTATCAACAATGGTTTTCTAAAAAAAGTTTGCTGTGATATTTCAATATGAATCAATGAAGGGTGAATCAATATTCATAAAACGTCGTTTGCGATGAGATTAAATAATATTTTGATATACAGAGTGATGCAAATTTCAAAGCCCTAAAAGTTTACTCGTACTAATGATCTATATGGCTATAAATATATAGCCACTTGCAGAGATCTCATTGAATTAAATCAAATTCATTTTGATTACTTTCTTTTTAATTCTATAGTAAATGATTATGTTGTAGGGTAAACTAAACAGGTAATATAAAAGGACAACACACAAATACACAGGTAATATAAAGGGTGATGAAACATTCAGTACCCCTGTTATACTCTGTTTAATTTAGGGATGGAAACTCTTAACAGGACTTCATTTGTTAATTTTAACAAAATTTATCCTTTTATATTACCTGTTTAGTTTACCCTACAACAGAATCATTTACTATAGAATGAAAAAGAAAATAATCGAAATAAATTTGATTTAATTCAATGAAATCTCCGCAAGCTCAGACTTGAATATGCCCACGTTCTGCCCGACACGTTTCCCATTTTACTGAAGGCACATGTTATGCATACCTACAAATGACAATTGGAAAATTTCTTCACATGTTCAGTCGTTGAATTGTCCCGTTTGTAAATATTTTTTGAATATATCTTTTTTGTAGTTTTTAAACGATGTTTAAGTTACCCGTGCCATAGTTTCGCATGTCACCAAAGCAGTTTTTTTATCTTTTAATCCTGTGTTCGTCGGGATTCTGCGTTTTTGTTTAATTGTTAAATCATTGCTGTGCTATTCCGTTAAGGATTTATTAGTCGATCTGTTAATTTTAGTTAGTTCTTTTTTATCGCTATCGTTCTCGTAAGATATATTTTTTGCCATTATATTTTTGGAACTTTTGCTGTACATACTGATGAACATTATGGAAAACACTGAAAATGTACAATTTATAGTTTGTAATTTTTTAGAATAATGAAGTTCTTTGATTAATTAATAATAAACTGCAATGTTTACACAGATTTTATATTATTAAAGATTCTGTCCTTATTACCTATTATCCTTACCTACGAAATTCGGCTCGAAGGACCAAAACTCAAGAGTACATCAGACTACTAAAGAAACAAGGATTAGAATTATATCAAAACAAAAGTTAGTGCTTCAAGACATTGGAAGCACCCATATTTTGAAGGTCTTATAGTAGTTGATGTAAAATATGCATTTTTAAGTAATTTGCTGTAAGTATATCCAGATCGAAGGACCAACAATGAAGAGTATTCTGTTTATATTTACTAGATATAGATTATACATAGAAATATATTGGCCTTAAAGAGACTAGCCTATATTTTGAGGTATAAATATTTTATAACTGCAGTCTATATAAGAAATGTAGAATATCCAGTTTGAGCAGTATCTTACAGATGCACATAAGATTATTACTCACATAGGCTTTAAACGTATCCAGCTCGAAGGACCCAAAATTATATCTTAGTTTACCACAAATATTGAAATACCTCGGATTTTAAAACCGTTCCAACAACTCATATTTTCGGCTATAAATATATTGTAGTTGTAGGCGAAGTAAAAGATGTGGGAAACCGAGACTAAGCCGCGTGACGCCATTTCCACAGATTTCTAGAAGTTGTGGTTGTTTTTCGATTAACTCGGCCAGAAACAACGCATTAAGCATTTCCGGGTCGAAGGATAAAACAAAAATTTTGTATTCTAGATTCCTAAAGAGTGTTGCATCTGATTGTAGAATATAAATCTTTATGAAGGAATTGTGGTCAGCCACTTTAGATAAATCGGCCTCGAAGGATCAATAAGAATTAAAAGCAGTTGGTATCACTGGTTACTAGAGGCAAAGTTTACAGAATTAATGACAAGTTAATGTACTCTGACGCTCGGCCCGATTCGTCGTTTTCCTTCCCCGCCTAGCTCTTAGCTAGCAAGGAGCCGATCCAGTAACCATGTATATCTATAGTGAACACTGCGGCTCGCCTTTGATTCTGTTATTTGAAAGGGTCGACGGTGAGTGCGGTAACTTGGTATTGTAAATTCTATAAACTTTGCTAGAGGTAATAAACAGAAAATCTATCTCAATTATAAACCACAATACACTACACAAGCCATTATGACATCATCGAAACTGTTTTGAGTTGACAAGGCTGGAAAAATTGAGTTGGATCGATATTTGAATTGTTGATGTTTAGAAATAAATGTTTTCAAATGACACAATTTTACGGGAAATATTTCAACCTTAGTCGATATGCCACCATCAAACAAATGCGGCTATGTCGAGCCATGCATCGTATTTTTGCGTTACACTTAAAACATTAGAAATTGTGCAAATAGTGTATCTGGAGATTTATTTGTAATAGAAAATATGCCTTTAAATTGCCAAAAAATTACCATACAAGAAATGGCCTAGAAGAATATTTCAATGGCGCAGAAAATTCTTTGAAAACTGCTAATGATTTCTGTATAAATTAATGGTCACTTGTGGATTTGGAAAAAAAACTAATAAGGTTTATAAAAAAATAGTTTTTATAGGCGATACACCACAAATATACAGGGTTAACCAATATACAGGACGATAACAGGGTTTACCAATATACATAACCGATAGAGCACCAATATATAAGGCGTTTATAAACTTTGAGATTTAATTGTAACAGTAAATATATTTAGAAAGTTTATCCCAGAAAAAGTGGCTTAGAAATGCAACAAAATTGCAATAGAGTTACTATTTCTCATGGAAAAATTGCACTCAATACGATTTTAAGAGCCAAAACTAAAAAATCGTCGAGATAATCCTTTACGCATTGTCGTGAAATTGCTAGACAGTCACTTATCATAATAATAACACAGTAAAAACTCACGGCAACGTTTTCAACCAACGATCCCTTTTCAAGGTACTTGTGTCTAATTTTTCTCATAAAATATGTCAAGGATGCCTAAAATTGTTTGGGAAACACTGTGTTTTAAGTTCCCAGATTGCAATTGTGATTGCAAAATATTGCAATCGGGATGCTTTTAGTAACTAAACTAAAAAAATCATCAACAAGGTAATGTTCTTGAAATACTGTTCAAACACCACTTTCTTATCATACTGCCTTATTGCAAGAAATCACAGCAATGTCTCCGACTGTGGCAGTACTTCATCTTGAAACTTCATTATTTAATGGTACATTATTTTTGAAACAAGTGAATTTTGGGCAAAATACTGCTACTTGGTGATGTCTGTGTGTGTCTCAAGTATAAATTGAATTTCTCAATGTCTTGATCATCTCTTAAAATTCTTGTAGATCTTAAAATTTACTTTGGAAAAAGTGACATGAATGTTGCAGAAAAATTTTAAATATTTTGAGAGAAATGCTAGTTTAATTCACTAGATACTATTTGTCAAAAAAAGTGCAATCAATAGCAATTGTGGCAGTACTTGTGTTCAGACATTTTGTACTATTAATAGTCTATTATCATTTTATAGTAAACACCACTTAAATTTTAACACTGTTCCGCGACGTCTGTATGCGTAAATAAGAGTAAAATGTTGAATTCAGTTTATTTACTGCACTGAACATTATTACGAAGAGTCGCGCCCACGATGGTTTAACGGAAGAGTAAAATTCCAAGATGTGATACTTTGAAATACACTTTATTTTCAGCCTTTCTCATGATGTGTTTTTTGTAATTGAAAATGATCGCACAATACAAAAGGAGTGCTATAACCAAAACAAATAAACGAATACCGATGGAGCTGTATACAATTATTATTTAAAAACAAATTACAATCTGTTAGTAATCCATCCGATTATGTTACACTACTTAATAAGAAGGTAAATCACAAAAAAGCACAACGCGTTACAACATGCCAAAGCCCTTAGAATAGTTGATCGCCTTGACAAGCCTGTCTTTGAGTTTCTCCTTGGAGGAATATTCGGGCAGTAGCAGCACGTTGAAGCAGGTGTGGGCGGTGGGCAGCCGGTCCGAGTCCGGCCCGTTCTTCGCTATCACCAGCTTCAGGCGGCTCAGTCCACCGATGGGCACCCTGTCGGATCCCGTCGTGAATTGCAACAGTTTCCGCTTGTCCTCCACGGAGAGGGCGTGCACAATCAACCAGAAGTCTTTGATTATGGCGGTCTCGTTCGTGTAGCCCCCGTCGTACTCCGTCGAGTTCTCCAACTCGTCAAAATCGAAATTCTGAAAAGGTGCATCAATATCTTGACATTTATTAGTTTACTCAATATTTCTCACAAAAATGTCCACCCCCTAAACAAACCTGTATCTTAAAATGGAATAGTAAACTTTAAAGTCTCTCTTAGTGCCAAATTCTCCACATAAAATTGAATGTATTTTTTGAGTCACTGTGTAAGTTCCGAAATAGTCACAATATTTCTAATTGCTGATGTTTTTTATTAAATATTACTCTGGGCTTACTTTGGATTGAAGAATGCAGAATCATTTAAGTTTCTCACAAAAATGTGAGAAATGTTAAAAAATTACTTTGTGGTCAACACTCCACGTAAAATACAAAATATTTTTTAAGCCACTGTGTAAGCATCCAAAACGGTCACAATATATGTAATATCATAATTTTTTAAATAATATTACAGAATTTTTTTTTTTTTTTTCAATTTTATTCCGAACTATTGTACATTGAAAAACCTACAGAACTTACTGAAATTTTCATTGAATAAAAATAGTTGGGAAATGTACCTCCGACTCTTCCCTACAAACTGTTTCAAAATAAAAGATTACAAAGTAATATTAAATGAAATAGGAATTTTAATTTATATTTTGTCTTCCCCCTGTAAGTTTGGATTAAAATTATTTATTAGATTATTGTATTTAAATAGTTTTTAGGACATTGCTATTAATTAATTTGGCTCAGAGGAACTTTGGTGTGGGTTCGATTCCCACACCAGTTGGCTAGGTGTGTTTGTGTGATTATCCTGGGGTTAGGCGGAAGAATAGCACTAAGTTAAACCCGCTTCCATAAAAATAAAGGCGCATAAATGAATAAATTAGTTGGTATTACATTTTTTAAAGAAATCTGTTATCCAACTTAATTCCTACAAAATCATCGAGATGCAAGATATTTGAAGGTTGATTGAAGACATTTTCATTAAAAATATTTTTTTAGCTAAACTTATTGGTTACTTGGTGCCATATTTCTGAATAAATAAAAAACCGGATTTTATTGGGCCACTCAGTAATATTTGAATAAATTGTTTGCTTAAATTTTTGAAAGGACATCCTGAAAAGATTAGGAAGGTTTATGTATCTTAAAACCACCAAATCTATTATTTTTTGCTATTTGACGTGAAAAACATGAATTTCCTCCTTGAAAATAATTTTATGTTTTAAAAAATGTTTCGGAACATTGTGGTTTCCTAAAAAGAAAAAATTAAGTTTTTGGGTCACCCTGTAAATTTTGAATGAAATGTTTCCTTATTTGCAACAAAATCATTTTAGACTTAATAATACTAATATTAGCAATACATGATAAATTTCTTTTTTCACTGAAAGCAATAGACACTAAAAATTGTTCAAAATCTATAGGGTGGCTCAAAAATACGTTTTCCAAAGAAGGTCCTAAAATATACACATTAAAAAAGAAATCTTTTCAAATGTATAGGTTCCTACACATACATTCTTTAAAAAAATCGAAAATAAAATTTATACTTCTTGATGGTAATATGCAACTAAAATAAAATGTCAGATTTTAAATATACTATAAATTTTTGTATAAAATAATATTTTTATTAACATTTTTTTCTCAATTTAATCTGTAGTAGTCATATTTTATCCTATTAATATCGATACATGAAGTTTAGTATTTGATTGTTGCAAACTTATAAGGTGGCCCAAAAAACAAAAATTTTTCTGTCCGAAGATTAACACAAACCCTACAGTCTGAAAGTAAAAGAAATGGTACACAAAAATATAGCCCCCTAAGATAAGAGAGCAAGCAGATCTACAGAATGTGCCCAATTCACTGATATTTACTTTATTTGATTAATCAGTTACTAAAAACAATTTTCATCGAAAACAAAAAAATGCAGAAAAATGTAGTCCACCTGCATGGAATTCTTACCTTACTACCACATATCAACAGCTCGATTTCTTCTGGACGGAACAGCAGGTCGAGAGGCGACTCATCCACGACCATCTGAAAACCTTTATGAAAGGCGTGGAACTGTTTCTCCACCGACTTGTTCAGCAGGAAGTTAGCATAAAAATCAACGAATTCCTACAATTGATCACGCGTCACCAAAAATAAAAACGTACCACAAATAATCACTCACGTATTTATTTTCCTGTGTCACTTTAATTTTATCTCCCTTATCCTTAAGATCATAATCGATTGTTGCACCAAACACGTCCTGGTAGCTTATCCGAAACGTCTGCATGAACACCTCCTCGATATCCGGCTCCGTGTATTCCAGCAACTGTTTGAGGCTGTTGTAGAGGATCTAGAATAGGCCACCACGATAGGGCGTGAGCGTGTCATTTCCGAGTGGAAAAACATGAAGCTTTTAAGGACGTAGAAAAGCATGAAAATTTTTTATCCCACAAATCAACATGGTGTTATGAATAGTTATAGAAAAAAACCTAAAGGTTTGTCAATTAATTTGTTGTTTTGCAATAGGACAATGTATGATAGTCATTTATAAACAACTGAATATTAAAGGCCCCAATATTGGTCCTTGTGGAACACAACTAAAATGGTTATCAAGAAGCATATATTAATTAGTTGCGTATTTAGCCATGGTACTTACAGGATTCCAGTCTTGCAAATCCTCGAATGACCCGCGTTTCCCCATCAATTTCCTGTAGAGCACCATGGGGAAGTTGACGGCCAAAATGACGTTATTGTAAATGGCCAGGCCGAGGACGATGCCTATGAGGGTGAATTGGGCGTCGCTCTCAAAGCTCGTGGGGTTGAACCATACCGTGTTCGTCTCCACCTGCAAGGTGAACATGGCATAGTCGGGGTTGAATATCTCCTCGATGACTAGCTGAAAGAACTCCTTGGAGACGCCGCCCTCGTCTATGCCCTGCTCCCCCTCGAACTCCACCACGAGCTGCTTCTTCAGGTCGTTGGGGTTCTCCATGGAGATCATCTCCAGCTGCAGGATAACGTCAAATTGGAGTTGAATAGAAAATGCACCATCGGAAGTAATCGTTAGCTAAGTAAGCTAACGAATTCTGGATGACTAGGTTGGTAAAGTCGCTCTTTATTTACTTTGGATCTTGAACTTACTTGGTTAGTGAGAATTTGAGCATTAAAACACGTAATATGATTCTTATGCAAGTACGATTGTGACGAAATAACAACTATGGGTATTATAATTAAAATATGAGATGCGTGTGCATTGCTTTTGTAACAATAATTTGAGTTTAAATTTTGCAAGTCCATCCAATTGTTTACCAGAAAACTACTTGTTTGAATTTCTGGTTCCGTCGCCATGAAAGTGGGGTTATGTATAATTACCTCGACGAGAGCGTCGTCGATGATATGGTCCCTTCGAACCTTCAGCCTTAGGTAGGGCTGCGACGGTAGCCCTGTAACCGCCTGCAGGATGCTTATCCTCCGTTCCGAGTACATTCGTATCCTGTTGTCGAAGTACAGCCCCATCGTCTTTGTAGCGGGGGTGAGGATGAAGGGATAGTGCATGAAGCTAAATTTACCTATTATAAAAACTGAAATTTATCAAAAGACTATGAGGAAAAGTACCAGATCGTACCTAACTCGCTTTTATAATTGGCAAAGTCCCTGTCCATCTCTACTGTATCGCTTAGGAGCTCGTTATAAAATTCAGAGAACGGTAAGAAAGGCTTTCTACAGTCTAGGACGTGAATGCCCAGCTCCTCGGCGAGGGGATCGGCCGGGATGGCGCTCTTGCTCGACTTCGAGGCCAAATAGGAGCTGTCCATGGACGCCGACATATCGTCGCCCCGTAAATCGGGGGACTCTAACACTCCAGCGAGCATGTTGGCATAGTATAAGATCTGTAAAATGGCACGTTAACGTACAGCCTGTAAATCGGCCATTTTGGGTGGTTGTGGAAGTAGATCCGGCTCGAAGGACCAATACTTTTACACTTGTATTATTAAGGAATTTCATCTCCTGAGGCCTTTCTTATAGTAGCGCCTTTTTATACAATTTTTAAATCAAATAAAACCTATTTTTAATAATACTATTTTTTTTAATATCATTAAAGAAAGTATATTTTTTCTAAACTTGGGATGTTGCGAAAGTAAAACCTTTGAAAACGTATAGGATGGCCCAAAAAAACGTATAACATCTATGGAAATTTCGTCCAAATGAAAGTCTCGCAAAAAGGTAAAATTATCTAAAAAAAAATTGTTCTTAAAACAAAAAAGTAAGGTTGATAAACTTCTTTAAAAAATTTCGTATTTTAAAGCAGACTTACTTGTATATTCTTTCGACATAATAAAAAAAATAACATTTTTAAACTACTATGTTTGTGAGTTTCAATAAAATTGCTGAACGTTAATATACATATACTTCATAGTATACTTACTAGGTATACTGATTATTTACTTAAAACAAAAACAGTAAAATGAAAGAAAAGTTCAAAATGTACAAATGAAAGTCTAAAATGTACAATTATTAAAAATAGATTGTATTTGAATAAAAAGAAAAAGTGTCTTTTATCTCTTCTTAAACAGTTGGAATTTTAAAGCAAGCTTTAATATAAACCACAATTATTAAAAAGAAAACATTATTTTTAAATTGTGTACTTTGGATAGAATTATCCATTTTTTAATATAAAATAAATATTTAATATGATTTTATCAAGAATATTGTTGTTAATAAATATTATTTACTGAAACTCAGTATCTGCTTTATGAAATTTGTTGTACTGATCATATAGGATGACCCAAAAAATTTTTAACATAACAGAAATTAAGTTCTAAAATATAAAATTCCTTTAATAAACATGTCTTTAGAAACAATGGTTTAGAAAGTTGAGGAACTTATCTTTCCTAAAAAAAAAAACTGACTATTTTAAAGTAAACTTTTAAATACTCAGAAATTTCTATCTGCCAGCTAGTCCAATTACATACAGAAAAACTCTATAAGTTTGGACAAAATTATTGTAATATCTTTATCTTTATTAAATATTATTATTGAAGCTTTTGTATACTAGTCTTACTGACTATATACTTATGGACATTTTTATGACAAAAAAATTGCACAAATTTTATCAAAATGAAATTCTAAAATATATAATTATTAAAATAGAATTATTAGAAAAAAAATTTGAGAAATTAACCTTTTTTTAAAATCTTGGTATCTAAAAACAAACTGTATTTTGAACCACTGCATATGTTGGAATAAAATTATTTTAATATATCTCATAACACGGTTATTATTACTGAAACTTAATATATACTTTGCAGAATAAATCGTATCTTTACCACCACAATCAGCAAAAAATATCAAATAACAGTCACAAATAATCTTAATATTAATGTCAGTGAAAAAATGGCAATTTTTTGTAGTGAAATCTGACTTTAGATAACTCAAGCAATAATTCAGCTTAAAGGACAAAAAATAGATACATTATTAGTAAATTATAAACTGGGTATACATCTGATGTAATGATTCACTTTTTCAAATCATAAGCTAAAAAACAATATAAAACAATAGCTAAAAGTTCAAGAATGATTTATTAACCATTATAAATAATTTTATTGTGTATTTTCATATATTCACAAAAAAAAACAGGTCTATATTGATCCTGAACTCAAATTAATTAGGAACCTCAAGAGTGTCAATATATTTCTACAATATTTCCATAAATAAAATATTCTATTAATATAATAATTAAAGAAATGTATCTAAATTCAACAGAAGTTAGTGTAAGTCATGTAAGTCATTTACAAATACTAAATATCCTATTATTCCCAATATTAGTCCTAGAGGTACCTCATCCACCTTGCCACAAAAATTATAAGAATTGACTAAAGAACACCCAATTCTAAATAAAATCGACTTACTTTCATGAGCTTTGTGGCAGAAGTGATAACATTTTCATCTTGCACGAAAAAATCCCGATGAAATGGCGTCACAATAACCCTCAACGTGATCAACTGTTGTAAATTTTCCAGTATATTTCTTATGCTAGTCCGTCCAACTCCCGACGACCATATCCTCGCCAATTTGGCTTGCACCTCGACTGGTAGCCACTGCGCTGCCCTGCAGATGGCCGGCAGGGCAGTCTCCAAGAAATCGCCTGAACCTAATAAGATTTTTCTCAAACGACACGCCAAAACGATTCACTTCCGCGACACTCTTACCTAATGCAGGGATCTCGAAGACTATCATTAACACGTTGACTATGTCATCTTGGTTTTGCCGTTCTTTCCTCGTCGGCAACTCCATCTGGAGGTTTCCGGCTAAGGTGACCAAAGCATTTACTAAGGCGTTCTCGAATATCGACGTTTTTAATTTGAACAACGCCGCAAAGGCTCTGCGTATCGCGGGAAGGTCTACAGGCATCACCGCCCTGTTACCCTCCAGGTAGGAGTCTTCATCTTTATCTTTTTCTCCTTCCAGCGACCTCACCTCTTCCTTATTCAGACTTTTCACCTCACCTAGATAATGTTAGGTGAAATAAATACACAACATTCACGATACAGTCGATGATAAATCTTGCAGAAACCTTTCATCATAAAAACCAGATTGCACTTCAGTACAGTGTCTTTAAAATGGACACCAACGATATAGCACATTTTTAAATTAAAGTAGGCCCTGATATCTCATTTGTTAATGTAACCTTATAACAAGTTTGCCAGAGATCCACTAATGTTTTTATACAAGGTGTGTTGATTATTTAAGAGCGAACTTACTGTGTGCATTTTTTTTACTTGTCTAAAAAATCATTTACATGTAAATGTTTTATTCAAGTGAACTCTTCTCTATACATTTTATTTGAATGGCCAAATAAATATCAACAATTTCTAAAAAATCAAGTACAGCATCACAAGCAATAGCACATCAATCTGATGCCATGGCAAACTTGATTAAATAATGCAATTCTATCAATATGTAATTCATTTTGAAATTTGATTTAACTGCACAGTATTTGCATCTATATTTTATTTTGATCATCATATCCAGCTAATCAGTAGACTTATGAATATCTGATAAAAATTAACTATTTAGGTTGTGCAATACCTGTATCTGTGATGGAGGTTAGGTCTGTTGGTGTATTTGCCACCGATTGAATAAAACTCCTAGACAGATTTTCGATACTACTGAAAATTTCACCCAAGGTCCGAATTAAAGGTGAGTAACTGTCATTTGCCTCGCACTCATCGATTATGTCATACAAAGAAGATTCCGTCAAGTACGTAGGTACAGGAGCTAAAACGCACGAGTAAACACTGTTGTATGTTCTCCTTAATTATTTGCATTCATTTGAACTTACCATAATTAAATTTGGGGCTATTCCTACTGCTGTGGTCGCCACTTGACACGACAATATCGTTCGTAGGTATGGCAGAGTTTGAAAGGCAAACATCGGGCGAATTGTCACTCTTTTTATTGTTTAATATGCTACTTTGTTTCCTGGCTATTTTATTTGGGTGTCTCTCGCACAGTTTTGCCTCTTGAGAGAATAATTGAATCGCTTGTGCAGCTGCCTCGTCCGGAGTCAGTGGTCTCAACTGCAAATATATAAATTATTGTGGGATAAAAATGCATTTGTTGAGACGGACCGCCCCACTGGACGCGCAGAACTTATTATCGCAACTAGGGTTTCCACAGCCATCGGTAAGTTGGTAGAAGTATCGTTCGATCAGCTTCTTTGCAGCAGCCCGTTTCATAACGTCGTCCTTATTGTCAGGTGTAAAATGCTCTTTGTAATCACTACTGGACGAGGCTTCTGGGCTACTCCTGCAATTAACGGATGTTCATTATCGTTGGATAATTATAAAAATATGCTGTGGCAAATAGTAGAAAGAAAGGATTTGATATGATGACATTCAACTTTGACATAACAAACATAACCTAAAAATTGGTGAAAAGATTCGATATTTTATAAAGTTTAACGAAGAATACGGTCAAACGTTAACATTTTTCGTAATAATTTACCTTGAAGCTTCGTCGGGATCAGTTATTTGGTCTGAAGAGCTCATAGAATTTGTTTATCCAAAAATCTATATAACTAAAAAATAAAATATATAATAAAAACATTCACGAATGAACATTAACGCATAGGCATCAACATTTGTATTTTCTTGTCCCGAATATTTTATTTTATATTATATATTTCTGTTTATCTGTTTTTATTTTTTGCACTGTTGACTTCTTAGTTTTTGTTTATTGTGTTGGCTACAGAATATTCGATCGACAGGTATTTCGTCGCTGTGCAATTGGTGGTTCTGTAGCGGGACGTTAGAATATCTATCTATCCATGAATTTTTCAAATGTTTTTTTACACCGCATTTTTGTTATAGGTAGCGGAAGGCTGTATCGCGATAATTATTTCGAAGAGCCTAGACTCCATTTTGTAATGTGAAGCGAAAAGTAAGTAATAAATTGGTAATTTTTTATTATGTATAATATATTCAGGTGATTTGTATATTACAGATTTATAATTTAACTTGGATATTTGATTCACAAATCTGAATGTTTAAACAAGAGTCCAAATAGAATCTCATATCACATGACTCTTTGGTAGCGATGGTTTTGGGCCTCAACGCGTTCAGGTATATACTTTTTATTTTTTGATATTAAACGGATGTGGAAGGGGCGATAAGTAAAACACGGTGAGTATTTTAAAAACTTTATTTCGTCAATTCTGTTATACAAGATAACTCTATTGGTACCCAGAGTGCGACAAAAGCAGATAAAATCTCATCACTAAGATAAATTTACCCCTGGACAAAAGGGGCGATTGCACACACGACCGTGTTAAAAACATAAATATAACACACAAATGCATGAAAATATACAATAAATAATCAGTAAAATCAATTTAATATAAAATATCTCTTAATCAATACATTTTGGAGAATTTATGAAGTTGGTAAGATTAAATAAAATAATTACAATTCTAACTCAACAATAATAAACCAGCAAAAATTTATTACTCTTTATTACACTTAAATTAGAATCATTCACTTATTTTAATATACGTTATCCAAAGCACACACCCAATTAAGAAATCCATCCAATTTCTTACATCCTACAGACATAAAACTAAGCATTATCCCAAAATTCTTCCTATATATTAATATTATCTCTTGAAACTTAATTAGCTATTCACAATTTCCCTCACGGATGCTTCACAGTTTATCTACGCCACACAATTACTTTCGAACCAATTACGATACCCAATAACTTTCAACAAATGTATTTGCGATACGTGGGGAAATTGTAAATAAATTGGAGGTTCCGCAAACAGATTTACTAGTACTGTACATATGTTTTCTAAAATACACAAGTTTCTTTTGAAGAAACATCAGTAAATGCAACTTTAGCCACATATCTCTCATAAATATTATTTAGGGTAAATTAGCTTATAAATTGTTAGTACAATAATTTATAATCTCTTAGATCTCTATAAATTACCTTAAAATTGTGACAAATATTTTTAAAATCTGCATTCTATATAATAATTTATAAGATGCAGCTTTAAAACCAATTTATATAGAACCACTTCATTTATAACAATTGATATGGAATTATATGATCCATTTTTGAAGAGAGATGATGTTTTAATGTTCGAACTAGACGTTTACCTCTATAAAACTTATAGAACCATTAATCTTTAAATTATTCTTTCTATGAATATTCAATTACATGTTTTCACTCTCTGTATGCTTAAATATGTTTTATAATCTGTTTATCGAGAGATATATATGTATGCTTAATTTATAGAGATATATATCTTCATTAACTTATAAGTCGGAAATCCTACCTGTGGCTGGTTTTATTTTTTGAAAAATATATCTTCATCTTCATTTTGTACAAAAATTTTTTATGAATATAGCAAATGATATAAAAATCATTTGCATATCATAAATATGTGTTAGGAATGGTTACTTAACTATAGCTCTCTATAAATATCTTATAATTTTGATTAAAATATGAAAGGGATTTTAAGAAAATTTTCTTAAACATTATAATTTATGTCTTATAAAGATATATTTGTTGTGTAAATTGTCGTAGAGAACAAAAATTATAAAGAGACTTCAGGAGTATTATTTTGCTTGTTTTTATGAACATTTCTGTGGTAAACGAGGCAAAAGGTATATTTGTGAGATACTGTCTCATATAAGATCCAATGCAGGATATATAAGAAGTATAAGAAATTTGCATGGTAAGTTTGTATAAAATGTATAGATCTCTCTATAAATGTTTGGGTCATGAAGTGAGAGAGATATGGGTATAGATTGTGGGAAATCTGTTACCGGGGCCGCCATGCTGAAACACTTAATGTTAGAACAACATTTTACTATAATTCCCTAATACGTTTTCAATTGTATAACAATGTAATAAAAAATATTTAAACTCTGAATAATATAACACATATATACAATATAGATGCGGCTAATATTTTTCTCAAACGTATAAATTCGATATCATATCGTACCTTAAATAAAATAAGAGTTAACGAACGTTATATTTATTTTTAGGAGGCGAATTTTCGTTCCTGTCAATTTTTTTGTCGTTTCATATTAAATTCTACCCGAAATGCGAAAAGATAAAAACGTCAGTCTGTATGTAACATTTAGGCGGCAATTTTAAGTAGCAATTAAAATAAGAGTTCATGTAGATCAGTGATATAAGCTATTAATGTGGTCCCACTGTCAGCTTTTACTCACAAATATACATAAAAAGTGCTTAGAATCAACTAAAAACCTAAAACTAATGTGTTTTTATTTAAGGCACACATACCTGATTACTTCTATTTACAAAAATAATTAAGTACAAGTTAAAATAGCTCATTCTCTTTATAATATAGTCTACACAAAAATATGGTTGAGCTCTGCTATAATCGTACCTTTGGTTTGTATATAATTAAAAATTTCTTTCATTGGAATGTTCTCAAAGTTTTGGAAGACTACTCGTTACGCTCAGACGAAATTACCAAAATACAATTTTATCTAAAACAAATCTCTTCATTTTTGTACTTTTCGACGTTGTCGTCTCGACCTATTCAACACGTTATAAAATATTTTCTAGAATTATCGAGTTATATTGTAAACTGCGGTTCAATTGTTTTGTTTCAATTGTTTTATGATCTGCGGGTGTGTTCTCGCCACAATGGCCTGCAACTTTTGCAGCTGACTCAACAGATTGGAGTTTGAGTCCTCCAGGTTCTCGATCTTCTGCCTGTAGTCGTTGTTCTCGGTCACGAGGATCTCCACCTTCCTCTCCAACTGATCCATGTACTCCTTCTTTTTCCTTCTGCTTTCTTGAGCAGAGATCTACAACAACTTTATCAGACTTCACGTCATCGATATTTCGACAACACTTACCTTGTTTTTGATTTTTCTTCTGATCTTCTTCAGAGACTTTTCTTCTGCTTTTGTTAGGGGCAGGCGGGTGGGGACCGGGTAACCTTCTGCTATTAGGGTCCGTTTTTCTTCCTCTGTTAACACTAGGGTACCAGTGGATCCTTTCTGCAAAAAATATTCCATCGATATATAAAAATAGACAAAAAACGTTCATTTCTGAACCTGCATAAAGTTAACAATAATCTATGACATAAATCAGAAAGAGCAATTGACAAATATGGTACGTTAATTTTAATGTAGTATTTAAGGTGGGTCTACAAATTTACTTGGCGCACTAAGGGTTAGTAGCATTATGCAGAAGATTATTTTGCACAAAGGCAAATACATATTATGTATGCATGTAATCGATATACGGATAGTCATATATGGTAAGTTAACATGTAATGAAATACTTAAGATGGGTCTATAAATATAGGTATTTTATAAATAATATAATCGATATACAGTTAGTCACATATAGAAAGTTAATATTTAATTAAATACTTAAGGTGGGTCTATAAATGTTGATATATTATAAATAATATAATCGATATAGTTAGTCACATATAGTCAGTTAATATTTAATGGAATACTTAAGGTCGGTCTATAAATGTAGGTATTTTATAAACAATATAATCGATATACAGTTAGTCACATATGGTAAGTTAATATTTAATGAAATACCTAAGGTGGGTCTATAAATTTAGGTATATTATAAATAATATAATCGACATACAGTTAGATATGGTAAGTTAATATTTAATGAAATACTTAAGGTGGGTCTATAAATGTAGGTATCTTATAAATAATATAATCGACATACAGTCAGTCAGATATGGTAAGTTAATATTTAATGAAATACTTAAGGTGGGTCTATAAATGTAGGTATATTATAAA
This sequence comes from Rosalia funebris, assembly GCA_037954035.1. Lineage (NCBI taxonomy): Eukaryota > Metazoa > Arthropoda > Insecta > Coleoptera > Cerambycidae > Rosalia > Rosalia funebris. The sequence continues at coordinate 2,348,926 of JAZFAV010000004.1, read as the reverse complement.
TAATATAATGGACATACAGTTAGTCAGATATGGCAAGTTAAAATTTAATGAAATACTTAAGGTGGGTCTATAAATGTAGGTATATTATAAATAATATAATTCATATACAGTTAGTCAGATATGGTAAGTTAATATTTAATGAAATCCTTAAGGTGGGTCTATAAATGTAGGTATATTATAAATAATATAATTGATATACAGTTAAGTCAGATATGGTAAGTTAATATTTAATGAAATACTTAAGGTGGGTCTATAAATATAGGTATTTTATAAATAATGTAATTGATATACAGTTAGTCAGATATGGTAAGTTATAATTTAATGAAATACCTAAGGTGGGTCTATAAATTTAGGTATATTACAAATAATATAATCAATATACAGTTAGTCAAATATGGTAAGTTGATATTTAATGGAATACTTAAGGTGGGTCTATAAATGTAGGTATATTATAAATAATATAATCGATATAGAGTTAGTCAGATACGGTAAGTTAAAATTTAATGAAATACTCAAGGTGGGTCTATAAATGTAGGTATACTATAAATAATATAATCGACATACAGTTAGTCAGATATGGTAAGTTAATATTTAATGAAATACTTAAAGTGGGTCTATAAATATAGGTATTTTATAAATAATGTAATTGATATACAGTTAGTCAGATATGGTAAGTTATAATTTAATGAAATACCTAAGGTGGGTCTATAAATTTAGGTATATTACAAATAATATAATCAATATACAGTTAGTCAAATATGGTAAGTTGATATTTAATGGAATACTTAAGGTGGGTCTATAAATGTAGGTATATTATAAATAATATAATCGATATAGAGTTAGTCAGATACGGTAAGTTAAAATTTAATGAAATACTCAAGGTGGGTCTATAAATGTAGGTATACTATAAATAATATAATCGACATACAGTTAGTCAGATATGGTAAGTTAATATTTAATGAAATACTTAAGGTGGGTCTATAAATATAGGTATTTTATAAATAATGTAATTGATATACAGTTAGTCAGATATGGTAAGTTATAATTTAATGAAATACCTAAGGTGGGTCTATAAATTTAGGTATATTACAAATAATATAATCAATATACAGTTAGTCAAATATGGTAAGTTGATATTTAATGGAATACTTAAGGTGGGTCTATAAATGTAGGTATATTATAAATAATATAATCGATATACAGTTAGTCAGATACGGTAAGTTAAAATTTAATGAAATACTTAAGGTGGGTCTATAAATGTAGGTATATTATAAATAATATAATCGACATACACTTAGTCAGATATGGTAAGTTAAAATTTAATGAAATACCTAAGGTGGGTCTATAAATTTAGGTATATTATAAATAATATAATCGATATAGAGTTAGTCAGATACGGTAAGTTAAAATTTAATGAAATACTTAAGGTGGGTCTATAAATGTAGGTATCTTATAAATAATATAATCGACATACAGTCAGTCAGATATGGTAAGTTAATATTTAATGAAATACTTAAGGTGGGTCTATAAATGTAGGTATATTATAAATAATATAATGGACATACAGTTAGTCAGATATGGCAAGTTAAAATTTAATGAAATACTTAAGGTGGGTCTATAAATGTAGGTATATTATAAATAATATAATTCATATACAGTTAGTCAGATATGGTAAGTTAATATTTAATGAAATACTTAATGAAATATTTAAGGTGGGTCTATAAATGTAAGTATATTATAAATAATATAATTGATATACAGTTAGTCAGATATGGTATGTTAATATTTAATGAAATGCTTAAGGTGGGTCTATAAATGTAGGTATATTATAAATAATATAATTGATATACGGTTAGTCAGATATGGTAAGTAATGTAATTGATATACAGTTAGTCAGATATGGTAAGTTAAAATTTAATTAAACACTTTAGGTGGATCTATAAATTTAGGTATATTATAAATAATATAATCGACATACAGTTAGTCAGATATGGTAAGTTAAAATTTAATGAAATACCTAAGGTGGGTCTATAAATTTAGGTATATTACAAATAATATAATCAATATACAGCTAGTCAAATATGGTAAGTTGATATTTAATGGAATACTTAAGGTGGGCCTAAAAATGTAGGTATATTATAAATAATATAATCGATATACAGTTAGTCAGATACGGTAAGTTAAAATTTAATGAAATACTTAAGGTGGGTCTATAAATGTAGGTATATTATAAATAATATAATTGATATACAGTTAGTCAGATATGGTAAGTTAATATTTAATGAAGTACTTAAGGTGGGTCTATAAATGTAGGTATATTATAAATAATATAATCGATATACAGTTAGTCAGATACGGTAAGTTAAAATTTAATGAAATACTTAAGGTGGGTCTATAAATGTAGGTATATTATAAATAATATAATTGATATACAGTTAGTCAGATATGGTAAGTTAATATTTAATGAAGTACTTAAGGTGGGTCTATAAATGTAGGTATATTATAAATAATATAATCGACATACAGTTAGTCAGATATGGTAAGTTAATATTTAATGAAATACTTAAGGTGGGTCTATAAATGTAGGTATATTATAAGTAATATAATTGATATACAGTTAGTCAGATATGGTATATTACAAATAATATAATCAATATAAAGTTAGTCAAATATGGTAAGTTGATATTTAATGGAATATTTAAGGTGGGCCTATAAATGTAGGTATATTATAAATAATATAATCGATATACAGTTAGTCAGATACGGTAAGTTAAAATTTAATGAAATACTTAAGGTGGGTCTATAAATGTAGGTATATTATAAATAATATAATCGACATACACTTAGTCAGATATGGTAAGTTAAAATTTAATGAAATACCTAAGGTGGGTCTATAAATTTAGGTATATTACAAATAATATAATCAATATACAGTTAGTCAGATATGGTAAGTTAATATTTAATGAAATACTTATGGTGGGTCTATAAATGTAGGCATATTATAAATAATATAATTGATATACAGTTAGTCAGATATGGTAAGTTAATATTTAATGAAATACTTAAGGTGGGTCTATAAATATAGGTATTTTATAAATAATGTAATTGATATACAGTTAGTCAGATATGGTAAGTTATAATTTAATGAAATACCTAAGGTGGGTCTATAAATTTAGGTATATTACAAATAATATAATCAATATACAGTTAGTCAAATATGGTAAGTTGATATTTAATGGAATACTTAAGGTGGGTCTATAAATGTAGGTATATTATAAATAATATAATCGATATAGAGTTAGTCAGATACGGTAAGTTAAAATTTAATGAAATACTCAAGGTGGGTCTATAAATGTAGGTATACTATAAATAATATAATCGACATACAGTTAGTCAGATATGGTAAGTTAATATTTAATGAAATACTTAAAGTGGGTCTATAAATATAGGTATTTTATAAATAATGTAATTGATATACAGTTAGTCAGATATGGTAAGTTATAATTTAATGAAATACCTAAGGTGGGTCTATAAATTTAGGTATATTACAAATAATATAATCAATATACAGTTAGTCAAATATGGTAAGTTGATATTTAATGGAATACTTAAGGTGGGTCTATAAATGTAGGTATATTATAAATAATATAATCGATATAGAGTTAGTCAGATACGGTAAGTTAAAATTTAATGAAATACTCAAGGTGGGTCTATAAATGTAGGTATACTATAAATAATATAATCGACATACAGTTAGTCAGATATGGTAAGTTAATATTTAATGAAATACTTAAGGTGGGTCTATAAATATAGGTATTTTATAAATAATGTAATTGATATACAGTTAGTCAGATATGGTAAGTTATAATTTAATGAAATACCTAAGGTGGGTCTATAAATTTAGGTATATTACAAATAATATAATCAATATACAGTTAGTCAAATATGGTAAGTTGATATTTAATGGAATACTTAAGGTGGGTCTATAAATGTAGGTATATTATAAATAATATAATCGATATACAGTTAGTCAGATACGGTAAGTTAAAATTTAATGAAATACTTAAGGTGGGTCTATAAATGTAGGTATATTATAAATAATATAATCGACATACACTTAGTCAGATATGGTAAGTTAAAATTTAATGAAATACCTAAGGTGGGTCTATAAATTTAGGTATATTATAAATAATATAATCGATATAGAGTTAGTCAGATACGGTAAGTTAAAATTTAATGAAATACTTAAGGTGGGTCTATAAATGTAGGTATCTTATAAATAATATAATCGACATACAGTCAGTCAGATATGGTAAGTTAATATTTAATGAAATACTTAAGGTGGGTCTATAAATGTAGGTATATTATAAATAATATAATGGACATACAGTTAGTCAGATATGGCAAGTTAAAATTTAATGAAATACTTAAGGTGGGTCTATAAATGTAGGTATATTATAAATAATATAATTCATATACAGTTAGTCAGATATGGTAAGTTAATATTTAATGAAATACTTAATGAAATATTTAAGGTGGGTCTATAAATGTAAGTATATTATAAATAATATAATTGATATACAGTTAGTCAGATATGGTATGTTAATATTTAATGAAATGCTTAAGGTGGGTCTATAAATGTAGGTATATTATAAATAATATAATTGATATACGGTTAGTCAGATATGGTAAGTAATGTAATTGATATACAGTTAGTCAGATATGGTAAGTTAAAATTTAATTAAACACTTAAGGTGGATCTATAAATTTAGGTATATTATAAATAATATAATCGACATACAGTTAGTCAGATATGGTAAGTTAAAATTTAATGAAATACCTAAGGTGGGTCTATAAATTTAGGTATATTACAAATAATATAATCAATATACAGCTAGTCAAATATGGTAAGTTGATATTTAATGGAATACTTAAGGTGGGCCTAAAAATGTAGGTATATTATAAATAATATAATCGATATACAGTTAGTCAGATACGGTAAGTTAAAATTTAATGAAATACTTAAGGTGGGTCTATAAATGTAGGTATATTATAAATAATATAATTGATATACAGTTAGTCAGATATGGTAAGTTAATATTTAATGAAGTACTTAAGGTGGGTCTATAAATGTAGGTATATTATAAATAATATAATCGATATACAGTTAGTCAGATACGGTAAGTTAAAATTTAATGAAATACTTAAGGTGGGTCTATAAATGTAGGTATATTATAAATAATATAATTGATATACAGTTAGTCAGATATGGTAAGTTAATATTTAATGAAGTACTTAAGGTGGGTCTATAAATGTAGGTATATTATAAATAATATAATCGACATACAGTTAGTCAGATATGGTAAGTTAATATTTAATGAAATACTTAAGGTGGGTCTATAAATGTAGGTATATTATAAGTAATATAATTGATATACAGTTAGTCAGATATGGTATATTACAAATAATATAATCAATATAAAGTTAGTCAAATATGGTAAGTTGATATTTAATGGAATATTTAAGGTGGGCCTATAAATGTAGGTATATTATAAATAATATAATCGATATACAGTTAGTCAGATACGGTAAGTTAAAATTTAATGAAATACTTAAGGTGGGTCTATAAATGTAGGTATATTATAAATAATATAATCGACATACACTTAGTCAGATATGGTAAGTTAAAATTTAATGAAATACCTAAGGTGGGTCTATAAATTTAGGTATATTACAAATAATATAATCAATATACAGTTAATCAGATATGGTAAGTTAGTATTTCATGAAATACTTAAGGTGGGTCTATAAATGTAGGTATATTATAAATAATATAATTGATATACAGTTAGTCAGATATGGTAAGTTAATATTTAATGAAATACTTAAGGTGGGTCTATAAATATAGGTATTTTATAAATAATGTAATTGATATACAGTTAGTCAGATATGGTAAGTTATAATTTAATGAAATCCCTGAGGTGGGTCTATAAATTTAGGTATATTACAAATAATATAATCAATATACAGTTAGTCAGATATGGTAAGTTAATATTTAATGAAATACTTATGGTGGGTCTATAAATGTAGGCATATTATAAATAATATAATTGATATACAGTTAGTCAGATATGGTAAGTTAATATTTAATGAAATACTTAAGGTGGGTCTATAAATATAGGTATTTTATAAATAATGTAATTGATATACAGTTAGTCAGATATGGTAAGCTATAATTTAATGAAATACCTAAGGTGGGTCTATAAATTTAGGTATATTACAAATAATATAATCAGTATACAGTTAGTCAAATATGGTAAGTTGATATTTAATGGAATACTTAAGGTGGGTCTATAAATGTAGGTATATTATAAATAATATAATCGATATAGAGTTAGTCAGATATGGTAAGTTAATATTTACTGAAATACTTAAGGTGGGTCTATAAATGTAGGTATACTATAAATAATATAATCGACATACAGTTAGTTAGATATGGTAAGTTAATATTTAATGAAATACTTAAGGTGGGTCTATAAATGTAGGTATATTATAAATAATATAATTGATATACAGTTAGTCAGTATGGTAAGTTAATATTTAATGAAATACTTAAGGTGGGTCTATAAATATAGGTACTTTATAAATAATATAATTGATATACAGTTAGTCAGATATGGTAAGTTAATATTTAATGAAATACTTAAGGTGGGTCTATAAATGTAGGTATATTATAAATAATATAATTGATATACAGTCAGTCAGATATGGTAAGTTAATATTTAATGAAATACTTAAGGTGGGTCTATAAATATAGGTATTTTATAAATAATGTAATTGATTTACAGTTAGTCAGATATGGTAAGTTATAATTTAATGAAATACCTAAGGTGGGTCTATAAATTTAGGTATATTACAAATAATATAATCAATATACAGTTAGTCAAATATGGTAAGTTGATATTTAATGGAATACTTAAGGTGGGTCTATAAATGTAGGTATATTATAAATAATATAATCGATATAGAGTTAGTCAGATACGGTAAGTTAAAATTTAATGAAATACTTAAGGTGGGTCTATAAATGTAGGTATACTATAAATAATGTAATCGACATACAGTTAGTTAGATATGGTAAGATAATATTCAATGAAATACTTAAGGTCGGTCTATAAATGTAGGTATCTTATAAATAATATAATCGACATACAGTTAGTCAGATATGGTAAGTTAAAATTTAATGAAATACCTAAGGTGGGTCTATAAATTTAGGTATATTACAAATAATATAATCAATATACAGTTAGTCAGATATGGTAAGTTAATATTTAATGAAATACTTAAGGTGGGTCTATAAATGTAGGTATATTATAAATAATATAATTGATATACATTTAGTCAGATATGGTAAGTTAATATTTAATGAAATACTTAAGGTGGGTCTATAAATATAGGTATTTTATAGATAATGTAATTGATCTACAGTTAGTCAGATATGGTAAGTTATAATTTAATGAAATACCTAAGGTGGGTCTATAAATTTAAGTATATTACAAATAATATAATCAATATACAGTTAGTCAAATGTGGTAAGTTGATATTTAATGGAATACTTAAGGTGGGTCTATAGATGTAGGTATTTTATAAATAATATAATCGACATACAGTTAGTCAGATATGGTAAGTTAATATTTAATGAAATACTTAAGGTGGGTCTATGAATGTAGGTATATTATAAATAATATAATCGACATACAGTTAGTCAGATATGGTAAGTTAAAATTTAATGAAATACTTAAGGTGGGTCTATAAATGTAGGTATATTATAAATAATATAATTGATACACAGTTAGTCAGATATGGTAAGTTAAAATTTAATGTCTATAAATGTAGGTATATTATAAATAATATAATCGATATAGAGTTAGTCAGATATGGTAAGTTAATATTTACTGAAATACTTAAGGTGGGTCTATAAATGTAGGTATACTATAAATAATATAATCGACATACAGTTAGTTAGATATGGTAAGTTAATATTTAATGAAATACTTAAGGTGGGTCTATAAATGTAGGTATATTATAAATAATATAATTGATATACAGTTAGTCAGTATGGTAAGTTAATATTTAATGAAATACTTAAGGTGGGTCTATAAATATAGGTACTTTGTAAATAATATAATTGATATACAGTTAGTCAGATATGGTAAGTTAATATTTAATGAAATACTTAAGGTGGGTCTATAAATATAGGTATTTTATAAATAATGTAATTGATTTACAGTTAGTCAGATATGGTAAGTTATAATTTAATGAAATACCTAAGGTGGGTCTATAAATTTAGGTATATTACAAATAATATAATCAATATACAGTTAGTCAAATATGGTAAGTTGATATTTAATGAAATACTTAAGGTGGGTCTATAAATGTAGGTATATTATAAATAATATAATCGATATAGAGTTAGTCAGATACGGTAAGTTAAAATTTAATGAAATACTTAAGGTGGGTCTATAAATGTAGGTATACTATAAATAATATAATCGACATACAGTTAGTTAGATATGGTAAGATAATATTCAATGAAATACTTAAGGTCGGTCTATAAATGTAGGTATCTTATAAATAATATAATCGACATACAGTTAGTCAGATATGGTAAGTTAAAATTTAATGAAATACCTAAGGTGGGTCTATAAATTTAGGTATATTACAAATAATATAATCAATATACAGTTAGTCAGATATGGTAAGTTAATATTTAATGAAATACTTAAGGTGGGTCTATAAATGTAGGTATATTATAAATAATATAATTGATATACATTTAGTCAGATATGGTAAGTTAATATTTAATGAAATACTTAAGGTGGGTCTATAAATATAGGTATTTTATAGATAATGTAATTGATCTACAGTTAGTCAGATATGGTAAGTTATAATTTAATGAAATACCTAAGGTGGGTCTATAAATTTAGGTATATTACAAATAATATAATCAATATACAGTTAGTCAAATATAGTAAGTTGATATTTAATGGAATACTTAAGGTGGGTCTATAGATGTAGGTATTTTATAAATAATATAATCGACATACAGTTAGTCAGATATGGTAAGTTAATATTTAATGAAATACTTAAGGTGGGTCTATGAATGTAGGTATATTATAAATAATATAATCGACATACAGTTAGTCAGATATGGTAAGTTAAAATTTAATGAAATACTTAAGGTGGGTCTATAAATGTAGGTATATTATAAATAATATAATTGATACACAGTTAGTCAGATATGGTAAGTTAATATTTAATGAAATACTTAAGGTGGATCTATAAATGTAGATATCTTATAAATAATATAATCGACATACAGTTAGTCACATATGGTGTTAAAATTTAATGAAATACTTAAGGTGGGTCTATAAATGTAGGTATTTTATACATAATGTAATTGATATACAGTTAGTCAGATATGGTAAGTTAAAATTTAATGAAATACTTAAGGTGGGTCTATAAATGTAGGTATATTATAAATAATGTAATTGATATACTGTTAGTCAGATATGGTAAGTTAAAATTTAATGAAATAACTAAGGTGGGTCTATAAATGTAGGTATATTATAAATAATGTAATTGATATACAGTTAGTCAGATATGGTAAGTTAAAATTTAATGAAATACTTAAGGTGGGCCTATAAATGTAGGTATCTTATAAATAATATAATCAACATGCAGTTAGTCAGATATGGTAAGTTAATATTTAATGAAATACTTAAGGTGGATCGATGAATGTAGGTATATTATAGATAATATAATCGACATACAGTTAGTCAGATATGGTATGTTAATATTTAATGAAATACTTAAGGTGGGTCTATGAATGTAGGTATATTATAAATAATATAATCGACACACAGTTAGTCAGATATGGTAAGTTAAAATTTAATGAACTACTTAAGGTGGGTCTATAAATGTAGGTATATTATAAATAATGTAATTGATATACAATTAGTCAGATATGGTAAGTAAATATTTAATGAAATACTTAAGGTGGGTCTATAGATGCAGGTATTTTATAAATAATATAATCGACATACAGTTAGTCAGATATGGTAAGTTAATATTTAATGAAATACTTAAGGTGGGTCTATGAATGTAGGTATATTATAAATAATATAATCGACATACAGTTAGTCGGATATGGTAAGTTAAAATTTAATGAAATACTTAAGGTGGGTCTATAAATGTAGGTATATTATAAATAATATAATTGATACACAGTTAGTCAGATATGGTAAGTTAATATTTAATGAAATACTTAAGGTGAATCTATAAATGTAGATATCTTATAAATAATATAATCGACATACAGTTAGTCACATATGGTAAGTTAATACTTAATGAAATAATTAAGATGGGTCTATAAATGTAGGTATATTATAAATAATATAATCGATATACAGTTAGTCAGATATGGTAAGTTAATATTTAATGAAATACTTAAGGTGGATCTATAAATGTAGATATCTTATAAATAATATAATCGACATACAGTTAGTCACATATGGTAAGTTAATACTTAATGAAATAATTAAGGTGGGTCTATAAATGTGGGTATATTATAAATAATATAATTGATATACAGTTAGTCAGATATGGTAAGTTAATATTTAATGAAATACTTAAGGTGGGTCAATAAATGTAGGTATGTTATTATGTAATAATATAATTGATATACAGTTAATCAGATATGGTGTTAAAATTTAATGAAATACTTAAGGTGGGTCTATAAATGTAGGTATTTTATAAATAATGTAATTGATATACAGTTAGTTAGATATGGTAAGTTAAAACTTAATGAAATACTTAAGTGGGTCTATAATTGTAGGTATCTTATAAATAATATAATCGACATACAGTTAGTCAGATATGGTAAGTTAATATTTAATGAAATACTTAAGGTGGGTCTATGAATGTAGGTATATTATAAATAATATAATCGACATACAATTAGTCAGATATGGTAAGTTAATATTTAATGAAATACTTAAGGTGGGTCTATGAATGTAGGTATATTATAAATAATATAATCGACATACAGTTAGTCAGATATGGTAAGTTAATATTTAATGAAATACTTAAGGTGGGTCTATAAATGTAGGTATATTATAAATAATATAATCGATATACAATTAGTCAAATATGGTAAGTTGATATTTAATGAAATACTTAAGGTGGGTCTATGAATGTAGGTATTTTAAAAATAATATGATCGATATGGAGTTAGTCACATATGATAAGTTAATATTTAATGAAATACTTAAGGTGGGTCTATAAATATACGTATATTATAAATAATATAATTGATATACAGTTAGTCACATAAGGTAAGTTAATTGATGAAATACTTAAGGTGGGTCTATATATGTAGGTATATTATAAATAATATAATCAATATACAAGTTAGTCACATATGTTAAGCTAGTATTTAATGAAATACTTAAGGTGTTTCGATAAATGCAGGTATATTATAAATAATATCATCGATATACAGTAAGTCACATATGGTAAGTTCATATTTAATGAAATACTTAAGGTGAGTCAGTGGGTCTATACATGTAAATATATTATAAATAATATAATTGATATATGGTTAGTCACATATGGTAAATTAATATTTAATGAAATATTTAAAGTGGGTCTATAAATTAACTCGGTGCACTAAGGGTTATTAGCATTATGCAGAAGATAACTTTGCATAAAGGCAAGTATAAATTGTGAAGCTATATTATAAACAGCATAATCTTTATACGGTTAGTCACATATTATAAGTTAATAATAATATCCCACAAAGGGAAGTAAATAAGTAAATACATACATACGCATATAAATATATCATATATGGTATAAATTTGAGTAAATGTAAATTAAGGCACAGATAGTTTTTCCACTAACTAAATATTAAATATAGATCGGAGATATACCAAACTAATATTGAAGGACAAAGCAAAGAAGGCTGGAATAGAACAAGCTAATCGTCCGAGCCTAATCCCTAATCAGGGATAGGTGAATGTTTTCCAACAGACTTGTTTTGCTGAGAAAGTGCACTTTAAGTCCATAATAACAATAATAATAATAATAATAATGTGTTCAATTATATGTTATATAAAAATTACATGGAAGTTTACTATATACAACAAATAAGATCATTCGTGATTATTGGGTTAGTGTAATAGAAGTCTTAATTGCGGAAGTAGCTGAAATAAAAAGATACAAGAGATATACAGAGAAATAATCTACAATAGAATTTTTAATTACCTCCATATATCACAATAATAATACTTTAAGTTCCCAAAATTTTAATTACAATACAGTGAATGACAACATAGATAAAACAATTACTAAGTGTTCACACAAGGTAAGTTGCCAGTTGTATATATCACAATGTAAATATTTTAATGAAGTTCTCATTACTTTAATCGTAGAAAAACCTATGCCAATATACAATAAATAGGTAAGTACCATCCGTGAGTAATATATGTGATTTTGAAATAATTATAATTTAGTTTAAGAAAGAAATATATAATATAGTCTAATAAGGTAAGTTAATAATGGTTCATGACATATGCAAGGTTGATGTATATTTTTAAATAAAACACTGCTTTTGAAGGCAAGTGGAATTATGTAGAAGATAACTTTGCGAAATAGGAAGTACTTATACATTATATAAACAATAACATGAGTATAATGATGCATGCATATATAAGTACATATATATGATATAAATTAAGGTAAATGTAAACGAGATCACATATAATTTTTCTACTAGCTAATTGTTAATTATATATCAGATATACTGATAGGTAAGTATTATTGTGTATGTTTAATTGAGGCTGGTCTATAGAGTTATACAAAATGCTACTTTTTGAAGTACAGATTCAGGTGACACTGTACTGAAGGTAATTATGCTCAAAAGTACAAATTGAGATAAGTGCAAATAACGGTACATGAAATTATTTTCTATCGATGAGTATTGCCAATCACAGGATTAGAGGTGTTGCTTATAGTCATGATAGAAATAGTCATGTAGAATTTTTGGTCTATGAATTTATACAAAATATTACATTTAGAAGTTAAGTGCAATTTCAGGTGAATGACATTACATTGAAAATAACAATGTAGAAAAATGTACTATCATTTTTATATATCCAAATATACATTTGTATATATCGACTAACTGTTGGTCAATATCAGAGGCATATTTACAGGTACCTGTAGCTTTTATAGTTACTTATACTTTTATAGTTCGACAAAATTGCAAGAAAATTATTACTTTGTAATCGTTTATGAAATATTATAAATAGTTCTTTATATTTATTTTTTTATAAAATATTAGAAAAGTGTCAGAAACATTAAGTACATATTATGGAAGGTATGCATTAAGTTGAAGTTAAAATTAAGGTAAGTATGTGTTATGTGTTGTCTTACCGGTTGACTACTGATCAGGGGCGTATTGATAGGTTGCCTAGTAGAAGTGTGGTGGTTCAAGACCATCCTCGCGGTGGTCTTTCTTGCCGCTGGCGAAGACGGCTGAGAGATGGTGGCGTTATCTTCGCTGTCCTCGCTGCTACTGCACGACGGCGGTGTGGGTGGTAAATGGAACGTGTTACCGTTTTCTAATTTGACGTTTAGCTTTTGTGCTGGTAGCTGTATTCTCGGCGGGATTATCGTGTGCGGGGAGGTGAGCATTATGTTTGTGGATTTCAGTATCGTCGCTTGTGGCGCAGACTGTAAAAAGAATAGTTTTCAGTTAGGAGCTTTCAGGTAAGTAGCAGAAATGTTTAAGGTAAGTAGGAAAATAAGCCAAGTGTTAATTCTGTTGTTTTAATCTTATCAGTTATAACTGCGGAAGCAACCGAGCTACAAAAGGTAAGGTGACAAATAAGCCAAGCGTTAACATAACTTCGAAATCTGCAGTAGCAGGTGCAATATACAAGTACGTAAGGTAAATTGCACCAGGTAAACTGCTGAAACCTTATCAAAACTATTTCTATAGCCATATATGAACAATTTGTTGTTGACATTACATTAGACAGTAAATTAGACAGGACAAGAGACTTTGTCTTGTGAAGGTACATTACAATGAAAATCTTTTCAGGTGTTCCTGTAAATAACAAGGAGTCAAGTCTGGTGATCTAGCAGTCCACTCCATTGGGCATATTAATCAACCATGGTACTATGACCAGGTCATTAAACCAATATTAAAGGACAAAGCAGGGGAAGCTGGGATAGAACGAGGCAATCGTCCGAGCCTAATCCTTAATTAGGGATAGGTGAATGTTTTCCAGCAAATTCGTTTTGCTGAGAAAGTGCACTTAAGTCCATAACACAACAATAATAATGTATTTATTTAAAAATTTAGATTTATATTAAATATGAAATATGAGTATATGAAAATAATGTGTATAAATAGATATAAGCATTTTGTACAAAAGCCATCTGAATTTGACTATAGAAAAAAGGATAAAAAAAAAGTATGAAAAGCAGCGATTATTATAAAATAAAGAATGACGATATAGTATATCATTGAAATAGTCGACAAAAAATTACTTAGACACAACGCTAGAAGCTGCTAGAAACAAACGCCTGCAAAAATAAGGTTCGATAATAAAATAAAGTAAAACTGTATACAATATATGCAATCATGTATAATTATAGGATTAATGTAATAATGGAAGATATAATTGCGGAAGTACATTGAAATCTGTTGTAGATAGCAGAGGCCATATACGCGACTTACCTTACGAGTGCGTAAGGTAAGTTGCATAAGACAAAATACGAAATATATTACCATTTCAATATCCAGAGGTAAGTCGCTGGAATTCACGTATATAGACTGCGGGGATGAAGGGCAGGATGAATGTGGGCTATCTGTCTCGCTTGTGGGTTCATCTTTTATCGTGATGGGATCGTGCTGTAATCTTCCGCAGGCTGTCTTCATCGAGATGGCAGGGAAACACTCGTCTTCCATATCTGCAAAGAATTGACGCTGTTTTAGAGAACGTATAAACGGCGACTTTCTAAAGGTTAGTACTATCATAGGAAATGTTAGTGTATTGAAATAAATCTTTAGCATCAGTTTTGAATGTTGAATGGTTACAGAATTTGGGTAGTAAGTTCATTGTATTTAGTTATGTAACAAATAGGGTAAGATTCTAGGGTAAATATGCTGTTAGAAATGTGAACTGGAATAATATTAATGTGCAAATTAAACTATAATTAATATATAATTTTTTTTAACTTTCTGTAGATTCGGGGATGGCATTATTAATTAAAGATCAAATAAAGTATGTCGTACTTCATCAAAGAGAACTATTATAGTTTGCATACATTTTTTAAAAATCTAATTACATCACAATTAACGAATAATTACTCTTTTAACAATGGTTTTATGCATGTGATAAATTTCTTCTCGAGAGAGACACTTTCATGAAATTTCATATCGCATTTAACAGCTTTATGGAAACATGTTGGTGTGGGAGCATCTCAATTAACTAAGACCCAAATAATTAACATACTTTCTCGCTATTGTTATGCGCTATTCTGGATTCCAGAAAGACGAATTGGGAAAATAAATTCGAATAAATCTGTCGTAAACGAATATCTATTTGATTTTTCCGAAATGACTAATATTGTTGTTTGACATGAGCAAAATAGTTATTATAAACATCAAGATGGGAGTATCGAATTAAGACTCAATTATTTAGCATTTTGGCATTCCACAAAAAAGGATTGGGGATATAAGTTACCCCAAAATAATACGAACGAAATATGCGAATTACATTTATTATAATAAATCACTATTTATAGTTATTTATGTAAACTATTTTATGTTCGCAGTGCGTGGCAAACGGAATATTACAATATTATTTATCATATTTTAATCGAAAATAACCACATTCGTTACCCGCTGGTCACAAAAATTACCTTTGCAAGGTCTCGCGCGTGAGTCACCTGTTATCAATCAGCACCCAGTTGCAATTTACCGGAGTCATTAGTTATGCCCCACGAACGTTATCCTGTCGACTTTTATATGCAAAAATTTCGTTATTTATGCATAGAATTAGAACGCTTGTATATTCGTGCATGTGTTTATCGTGCATATTCGGCATGTTACATGTTAATTTTCGTCAGCGCGATTAGTGAAATCGTACATTATTCACAAAGGTAATTACTAGGAGGCCAATTCCTGCTCTCAAATAAAATAGCAGTATGTCTTTTTGAAAAGGTTTTCCAAAATTATGGTATTTTCAAATAATCGCATTTAAACTCCTGGAAAAAATTAACCACCGGTGAAACTTCACATTATCGCTTGTTTTTTCGAAGATAAATCGAAATTAAGTCGTAATAATTTAAATTTAGTAGCGTGTAGATCCTCATCTAGCTCTTATTACTGCTTCTATTTGTCTGGGCATGCCATTGATCAAGTGGTGAATGGTTTCCTGAGGCATATTCTCCCATTCGACAAGAACGACTTGTTGGAGTTCCCTAAATTATAGGGGCAGGTATGTGACGCCTAACTGATCGCTTTAGTGCATCCCATAGTACTCTATGAGGTTCATATCTGGGCTTCCTGATGGCCACCATAGTTGAAATATTCACAAATCGAAGGTAGTTTAGTACCTCTGCAGCAACGTGGGGCCAAGCAGTTATCCTGCATAAAAATTAAATTGTCCTCAACAAACGGGGAAAATATTGTCACATGTTCTTCTACGATGTTTTCTACATAGAAATGTGCATTCGTTGATCTCCCTCGTATGGGAATCAAATCCGTGCGACCATCGTAACAAATTCCTCCATATAACATTATTAATCCACCAAAAAATGGGCCCATCCGAGAGATATTGCACGCAGCAAACCTCTCTCCTGGCCTCCGTCAGACTCGTTGACGACCATCTGGTAATAAAGACTTACTCTTTGTTTCGCCTGAAAACAAAACTCGCTTCCAGTCGTCGATGGTCCAATTAACATGCTCTTTCTAGTAACTCTAAGTTCTCTGGTAAGCAATGGTGCAATAGCTGGTCTTCTACTGCCTAATCCTCCTTCATTGGCGTTCTCCTGACCGTTCGTGCAGAAATTGCTACATTTTGAGCTGTTGTTACGGCTCTGCTTAGCTAACTGGTAGAATGCCCGTTCTTCAGGCGACTTGCATAAAATATCGCTCATCTCTTGCATCTGCAGACTTCTACGACCTTGTCCTGGGGTTGTACAGTAACATTCAAGTTCATTGAAACGTTTAACTGTTCGACTAATTGTTGATTGTCCAACTGCTAACTAATTAGCCACACATCAGTTTTTGAAGACACCAGGAATGTGACCTACCTGCTAAACTTACCCAGGTAAGTACACGTTCATTTTAGAAAAGCAAGTAACATTACAATAAAACAAACTTAGAATTACTTGTTGAGAAATTAGAGACAATTTATTACCGTCAACTTTGTGGTGAGGTGACGGTGAATCAGGTAGAGAATCTCCATCTGAAGCGAGACTGTAGGAATGCTCCGTCTTGATCGGCCTGGTGCCCAAGGCAGCGTCTGTCATAAGCCTGTCGTGAAGCACCACCCCCGGTATATCCTTGCTGTCTATGTAGTTCCATTCTATGGTCATGTCGCCCGACTGCATCCTGAGGACCTCTTGCATCGCCTGTAAAGAAAACAAGAGTCAACGGTCAAGTTTCACAAAAATAAGAAGAAGTACACCGTTCAAAAATATAACAAAAATATGTAGCATTCCACAACGCCAATTCTGATGAGCAAAAATGGCCCACATGGCGCTTTGATTCAAGGAAAGTGTATTGGAGGAGCAAACCGAAGATCCCACCCGATTTAAGTTTGAACATAGCTTTATATTGTATTTAATAGAATTTATATTTTGAGATAGTTTACGGAATGCCTATTATACAGTGTATCTTTTTCCCACCCTACTACTACCCTGCCAACTGATGCTAGTGCTTTAGGAGCCGTCAAGCTAGGCTTAGTTAATTCAATGTATTCTTGCAACTTGATGCGATATGCATATACTCTATAAAACAAGAAAAAATAGCAGATAACTCTTATAAAGTTCGGTACCGTACTTTAGATTTTCAAAAAGAATCGTTCTGGTAACGATTGTAACGTATCCAGACATTTTAGTATTCGCGGAATATTCTAGAATAATTCACAAGAAATTTCAGTCTGCAACAAGCATTTACATAATTCACATATATGTAAAATGTTGTATTAACAAAAATTTAAATAGATGTCACTAACGTTGTTGTTTTTGCTCCGGTCTCTCCTAGAGACTCCGTTCTTGTACCACATATCCCGAAGATGGCACGGCGAAGACGCGCCCATGGGTCGTTATTACTATTACCATTAGAAATGGCGGTAGCATGTGTTGACCGTGACCGTTTAAGGCTGTTTAGCTACGATGGAGGTCGTCGACATCCGCAGAAGCCAATAGCTCTTCCTCAAGGCCCTTGCTACGCCTTGGTGCCCGCGGAATTTTGGGACGCTCACTGGACAATGCTCCGCCAAAAGACGGCGGTAATTGGTCGCTTGCGCCTAGCGTTCGTTAGGCTAGACGACGTCACCGCCACCGGTCAATATCCTGACGGTCGCCGGGACATTTTCGGTTGTTTTTGTTTGTCGGGTGGTATACGACGGGAATGTGGGCAGCCAGGACGGTGTTTTTTAAATTCCTGCATTATTTAAAGATATTTTTAACTGGTACGCGTAAGCGATTAGGTCTGGGAAAAGTTTTTCTCAATCCTAGTGCAGTTTGGTATAACTCGTCTCATACAGTGAATACGTGAATAGGTTGAAACAAAACGTCACGGGACGAGTAGGAAAAAATACTCGGACATCACCGATTTTGTTTTTAAATTCTCATTTTCTTTGGTATATGTATATTCTTCCCAAAAGTGTAGTACCATTATTTATTGATGACGGGTGAGATTGGTATTATTGAGATTTACTACAATATGGCACATAATTTCTTCACTTGTGGTACTGCATCCAAATAATGAAAATCTTCAAATAGATAAAACAGTCACCAATGGTACAATTGAATATAAACAAAGAATAGAACAGTATAAAATAGAGAACAGTCAATAATGGTACCAATATCACCAAACACGAAGTGTGGGTGATTATTTAATCACCATTTTCTTAATAAGTAAATTGGTAGAACAGACACTACTGAGTGGCCAACTAAATATTCAGATCTAGTTCCATTTGTCCGTTTTTTGTGAGATTACTATAAATCAAAGGTATATCTTAACAGATCAAACCTTACAGAAGGGTGTTACCATTTAAAAAGGTTATAAATGACGTAATAATATCTAACAATGATGAGGCCAAACATATACCAAAATGCGCATCTAAACACCAAAATCGATCGATCTACGTATTCTGTTCTTACTTTCTCAGTAACAATTTTATGGAATTTGTTCCAACCTTGACATACTCACTGTATATTATGTCGATTACTTAAATTACACCTTAGAAATATACAGTCTATTGAAAGATAGTTAGAAGATTAATAGTAGGTTTATAAAAAAATAGTCCCACTTTGGTTTTAATTTATACTTAATATTTATTGTCTATAAATTTACCATAAGAGGAAATTCAGGCGATACGGATTTTAGTTACGAAAATTAATTTGAGGGAAAAGTTACGAACTATACAGGGTTTTGACAAAGTCCCGACATGGTTGATTGCAAATCAATTTATATGGTCATAGATTAAAACAAATATGGATATAATTTAAATTAGACAGAACAAGACGTTATCAAGGTAAATTACAATAAAATACGGCTCTGTCACATTTCCCTTATACAGCTCATCAAGAATAGGAACAAGTCTGAAAATATATCGGACCGCTCACGAGGTGCGCAGTAAATAGCCTGGTCTTTACTCAGTCGAATTGGGACCTTGCCCCAATGAACACAGAAATGTATACAGAGTTCGATCTGGCCGAGCGTAAAGTGCATTCCTTTTCTACGTGCCTCACTCTTTTTTCTACGCATACCTAGACAATCTCACACTTTTTCCTATTGTTGATGAGCAGTATTTATGTAAATTTTCTATTGTTTGGACTACCGAATTATTTTCTTTCTGAAAGAGCCTAACGTCACTGAAATTTTATTCTAATAACTTTATTTTTCCGTGTCGACCTCCCCAACGATTTTGGTTAGCGATGGTAGAGCAACCCTCACAAATTTCTCATCGACAAGGAGTGAAAAATGTTAATTTTCGCGATGAATTCTGATGGCGTTGCTGTACGTTGAGGGAGAAGATATTACAGCGAAGAAATATCTTCAGTAAGGTGTGAAAATTAAAAGACAAGTGGCAAGCTTTCCGTCAGGGACGGAAGCAGTACTTATAATTATCTGTAGGTTTCATCACTATTATGCGGTCGCTTCGTAACACATTGTATGTTTGAATTAGGTGACCTATTTTAAGAGTTATAAATGAATGAATAAACAATGAATAGCGAACCGATAAAAAATCCAGAAATAAATCGAATAAAAAATGTCTAGACTGCGATTCGCTCCTGACTAGTATTACAAAGTTTCTTTTGTTGGAAATGAGGATAAATTAAAAAAGATGAGTAGTCTGGATCACATTACGGCATTAATTTACAAGACGGAGCCGATACGCCGCTAGTTGAATTTATTTTTATTTGCACTTCAACAAGACTCTTCTGACTTTAACAGAACAGTCCACCCAAATATTCCCCAATGTAACACAAAAATCATTAATATATTCTGAAGGAATAAATTAATCTTCTACAGTCGATACTACGTTATGTTTTGACGAATGTATTTCGAGATTTCTCTAGAAGTGGATTTACATTATCAAGAAAGTTAATACATCTTAATAAATTATTCATTACATTCATCAAAAACTGACTATTCGTTACAAAACCCTCGCAACTAGGACACAGCTCTCATAACACATAATTCGTGACAATAAACTTCAAAAAGTAACCATGTTTTACAACACCTGACCTAGTTTACAACAAGATTTTTTTATGCATCGAACTATGTGCACTGTAAACAATTCTAGTAGTTTATATTTTCTTTTCTATTGCTGTATACACACAAATTGCAGGTCAGTATCTAATGCCATCGATACTGGAAAATGTATGATCAAGCGATTTGCAGTAGTGTAATACAGGGCGTTACAAATGTAAGAAATGGTAACACGAAAAGCGGATCACCTGCGGTAGTTCGATCCCGTGTAAAACCGGTTTCCAGTCACACCAGATATTGAATGATGATTACTTTTATTAATTGATTTATATAAACTAAGGTGACTATTTCAGTTACGTAATATTTAACCTTTGTCCGATAGTATATTCGATTTTTAGCAATGAAAACTTAATATGTTGAAAATTATAACTTATTAGTCTAGAATAGTTCTCCGAGTTTAAAATCAAGTCCGCTGAGTGGATGATTCACGAAACTCAAAATAAAGAGCCAGTCGACTCTAATGGCTATATCCTGCTATCAAAAGATAAGGCTGATAGTAAATTATGGTCATTATCTGGTGATGAAAAGTAAACAAACAATGACGAAACGAAAACTAGTCAAGTGCAAAGATATGTCTAAACATAACTGGATCTATGAGAACGACACCAACAAGAACAATGGAGATAGAATGCTGTTTGTCACCATTAGATATTTATGGAAGAAACGTAGGTTTAACTATCATGGTACGCCTCAATCGGGAATGTTGCAAACCGCCTAAGGACTGAAGCTATGAATCTGATACATCTTCTAGAAGTATATTCGCCTTCAATTCGTTTTTGACAGGCCCTACGCAAGAAACATAAAACACCACACAAGGTGCTATTTTTCTGGTCTCTAAGACCACACCTTCAAGAAGTGCTTTAAGAACATCGCAGTCAATACTTCATCACTATTTATGGTGATTGGTGACCATTTGGTTAATCGGCGAGATTATTAGAAAAACAGTACCAGTAAAGTCTTCTTTGATGTACTAGCGCACGCGTAAAAAATTCATGAGAGGAAGAGGTTGCAGCAAGTTGTGTCACCAATATCATTTATAGACCATGTGCATCCAATGACTATCTCTACGCATCTAGGTATATTATGTTTGTTGGTCCGTTATGTTACAAAACAGCTTTGTTGTCATTTAATTATCCGCCTTAGCAGTTACCAAGCACCTAAAGAACAAAATAGCACATTTTTCATCGAAAGGACCAAATTGAAAATCAACAGTTTCAGCATCTTACGTTCTCAATAAAATTTTGCAAGATTGGATCGACCATGTCGATAGATTCGTATTCACAATAGATTCATAACGTTTCGTCATTTATTGTAGGTGATATCCTCAGGACAGTGTAATTCGACGCATCAATAAAGTGTTATATGATAATACACTTCCTTGATTAGTTTTGTAAATAAATATTAGAGAAACATATTCTAATTTTATATATCTACTTATACCGATTCAATTAAATCTAATTATTGTAAATATTGTATTCGCCGATAAGAAAAAAACTGTGTCAGGTGTAAAATGGATGGAGGTATCTATTTACAAGCTTTTATTTCAGATAACTTAATACCTAAAATATATTTGGCAGCGATAATCGAACTGCTTAGATTTTTCTAATCTGCTATCAGCGTTATCGCCAGGTGGCAGAAAACAAGGTTTTTATGAATGTTTTTATTGCATAACACGCGTCAAATGTAATTTTAAAACAAATATTGCGGACTATCAAAACCAATAAATGTACATAAAAAAATATCCGCGGATAACCTTGAGTAATCCTATTTAATACGTGGATAATTAATTATTATTTATGCGGCATTGTTTAATAACTCGTAAGGAAGAAAATTGTGAAATTTTAGGAGTAGTTGATTTATTGCCAGGAATCGAAAAGCGCATCCGTGTTCTGTAAGTCGAAGGATCTTGAGTCAGAGGTGAAAGTTATATAGGTATATTTTTTTAAAGACGCGTTAATCTATACGCGAGGCTATTACATTGTAGAGTCCTGTATGATACACTGTGGAAAAGGAGTGTGGAACACCTGAAAAATCTGATAAAATATTTTTTACCGTATTTGCCGTCTTATTTTAGTTGTACAGAAAACTATGTCCAGTGGCGTATGTTTGCGAAGTCAAAGGGGGTACATTCTTTTAAATGGCAATCTCTATTTTTGGTCGATACAGTGTAAGAGAAAATGGTTTGAGTATTGTTATAAAAATTTTATAAAGTTACACAAAGAAAGTTTCAAGGAAAATGCAAAAAAAATTATTGTGAAAATTAATAATGTTAAGCTAGTTTTCTGCAAAATCGATGTTTGGAATTTTCTGTTATCTGACAAAAAATCATAGTAATAATGTCTCTTTCGCAAAAAAATTGCAATGAAATTCTTGATTTATGGTTATGGAGATAAGATGGAGAAGAACCATAGTAGAAGTCTGCGTTCTTTTCAGCGAGGTTCAACAAGATCGTCCACCTATAATACGATCTACTGTCAGTAAAATTGTGGGTAAATATAGAGAACACGGACATGTACGAGATTTACCCAAAGCTGGCTGCCAAGCAATCAATGCGCCCAATTATGCATCTTTTGACAATGAGTAGGGCCACGTGGAGTTATAGAGTGGCCACCTTGTTCCCCAGATCTTACGATCAGACGAGGTTGTCATTAAAAAAGCGCCCCTTTGACCCTAAAAATGTACGTTACTGTACACAGAACTACAGTATTTCATAAGACGGCAAATGTAAAATATCTTTGGACCTTTCGAGCGTTTTGCAAAAAAAAAAATATGCGAGATTTTTCAGGTCTTCCAGACTTATTTTCCACAATGTATATATTTCTGTTTGATTGTTGTTTGAGTTATTTTTTTTTATAAGGCTGCTATTTCTTCTGATTTTCACGGAATTCCCGAAAGCTGTTCTCGATGTACGAGAAAATTAGGTAAAAAGATTTTACTTGTTTTGCTTGGCGGATGTCAAAGACCCATAAAAGGAAAACGTTGTTACAAGTCTGCCATAATTAATGAAACTGTGGATTCACTTCGATAATTTTGGTTACGACCGAAATGGACAGTCAATGAAGAATTAGTACACCTCTTAATCTGACGATTGCGCAGGTTAATTCGACCAGAAAACAAATATTTTTTACCAGTTCTAAAGCATAACCAAATAAAATAACGACGACGGTACACAAGAATCAACCACGTACAATAAATGTTTTTATATAAGCTATCAGGACTTTTGTCGTTTTGTCTTGTCGGTAAATGTTACGGACCAGACTTTGCGATTAAAATGCCATTTGCAAACCAAATAAATATATACAGTCCATCAAACCTGTTCAAAAGTTGTTTTCACTTATGGACATTCGAAAGGACCAAAAATATCGTGAAAACCGCGACAAATATTAAATACTTAGAAGTATGTACCTTATAAATTACGTGATTATTCGAAATCGACAATAACAAGGCTTTAACAATGTGGCAGAATGCGATTCAAGAACCTTGACTATCAAAGAAAGACAAAAGAAGTATTTGGGCGCAAGAAAATGTCTCATTCATCTTCTCAAGCAGGGTTTGTGTTTGGATGTTCGTAGTAAGAATGGACTAGGTAGCCGTAGTCTTTACAGGCAGCGGCAATAAGCAAATGGAATTGATCAGTGGGATTGGCCACAACAGACCATTTAGATCAATATTTGAACCTAAGCATAAGCTTGGGGAAAAGTAGGTATAAAATAAATAATTCGGAAAGGTTTCCATACTTCTAGACTAACAACGTTTTTTTAACAATAACAAGTTAATGTAACTATTGGAAATGTACTATTGGACAATTAAAACATGGTTGGCTAAATACCCGGCGTTTGTTTTAAAATCCATGACCACCTTCAATCAATGTGATATTTTATAATTTGATCTCGGTATACTGAAAGAATAGAACAACTCGGCAATGAATAGAACAGCTCTTACATTATGAGCGTTACATTTAGACACCTTGCATTAAATAAAAGGGAACTGTGACTTCTGCACAGTCAAATATTTAGAGAGCTACATTTGAAATAAGCGAGAATAGAAGTTCAAAGTTAACTCTGAGGTACTGTTCCTATGATATACACTGCTCAAAAAGATTAGGGGAACAAAAAATTTAGAAAAATGTTCAGTGATTTTTGAAGGGCTGTAACTTTATGAAAAATAGTCGTATCGGGATGAAAAAAACATTTGCTTAAAAACGACGAGTCAAAAAATTGATAAAAAAAAATCAAATCACTGAAAAATTTTCAGTTATTTTTGAAGAGCCGTAACTTTATGAAAAATGGTTGTATCAAGACCCTTCGACTGGCTGGACGATCATTAGTGCCTGAGATATCGATTATCAAAGAGACAAAAACGTAATTTTTCACTCAACCACCGATAACTTGGCAACAAATGGTCGTACAGAGTCCGTTAAAAAACCAAATTAAAGCTGAAAAAACAGGCTAACCGTCCTTTGGCTGACTTAGTTCAATGAAAATTCCTAAGTCCGAAGGCGTTCGTAGAAAAATGGAAAATTTTTGTCTCGAGGTATATGTTGCGCAGGATTGCGCAGTAACCATAGCTCAGATTTCTTTTTCTTACCAGATGATTTCAAAACTAGAAACTTCAAGCTTTACAATGTTTTTTTGTTCATCTTGATATGACCATTTTTTATTATGTTCCAGCCTTTCAAAAATCACTGAAAAATTTTCGGAATTTTTTTGTTCCCTTAATTTTGTTGAGTAGTGTAATTCAAATAATTCCTTAGATATTTTGTCCTGCAATTCCTAAGCCAGACCGACAAAGGTAAATTCACGGCGACTACGCTTTTTTTATTAAAATGTATCTTCCATTGAAGATACATTGCCGGAAAATGCACGCCACAACAGCTCATTAATTACTGGAAATGATATTTTCATAATCTTCAGTAAAAATACGCATCGACTAACATTTTTTTGTCGATGTCGTAATCCAAGTCCACCTAACGTTTTTAATTGTTGAAGTTTGAATTAAATTAGAATTAGGCAACCTAAACCGTAAGCGGGATCAGTGATTTTCAGCTATTTTAATTGATTCTCCGGATGAAATTGACTAGATCGAAATTATAACATAATCGTAATGTAATGTAACGGAATGGAATACGTTTTATATAAGAGAAAGAGCAAGGAGAAAAAGTTTAAACAAAGTTGACACAGTATTTTTTTGTTGCGTGTTGCGAGGGAAAGTCTATCGATCATTTCTTTAGAATTAAATTGTGTGTTCTATCGAGAATTTACAGCAGAATTTCGTCTGTTACTAAACAAGTTCTCGACAAGAATGTAAATTTTTTCTTATACAACACTCGGGTCATAATGAGTGCCTTTCTAATTGCATTTTTGTTTACTTTTTCAGGTTGGTACAAAATTATAATATATATACAATTATAACGGTACGTGGCTGTTTATCTTGAAGTACTTCACAGATCATTAGTTTTTTTTTAATATTTTAATGGACAGAATTCATTAGGTTACATGCCTTATCTTCTTACGCACAGTTAACTGTTATTCGTTTATTGGTTTTATTACTATTACAAACATTTATTTGCATGGGTTATGATATAACATAGCCTAGCGGTTTTATACAGAAATGATAAGAATTACATGGAAAATAAAAGGTATTACATACAATAAGAGTGCAAGATATGAATTTTCAATAAAACATGATTTTCTGTTTATGGCAGTGGGTTTATTAGGATCACAGTAAATAGTTTTGTTTCCTTAAAAAAGTACTTATTATGTACTTATAACGGTCGGCTGTATTTATTTCGGAATCCTATCTTACTGTTAGGAACAACGTTGAACTTTTAACTTCCCTTAACTTTGTTTTTTTTTTAATAATAGGCAGCCTGTTCTAGCATATTCGATGGTCAAAAAGTGACACAAAAGCCACCCCCATCGCGTCATAACCAGATGTTAGGGCCAGGCTATAAAACAGAAAACCGAAAGCCATGCATTGCTACATTCACTGCCTAATATGTAACTTAGGTATTAGTCAGTTTCTATAATTATGTTAGAACGTTTTGTTTAAAGTGTTCACCGTTGTTGCCTATTTTTAATAAATCTATGTATTGAAGTAAACACCATGTTTATTTCAAAACCCTTAAGGCAATAACAACAGATGTGGTACAACAGTACGCCCTAGTGATACGAAACAAGATCACAATTAAAAACAGATATATTTATTGATTTATAATGTAAATATTTGGGAATGATGTATGGAATAACACATCCGGTAAATGGCCGCCACGGCTTTGGTGGCACACGAGGACTCTTCTGGCGAAATTTTCAATAACGGTTTAACTTAAGTGTGGCGGTATTTCGTTGGCACATCGTTCAATTTCGGCCTTCAATGCTTGGACGGTCGTGGGCTTGTTGGCGTAAACCTGAGACTTCAGAAACCCCCACAGAGAAAAGTCCATAGGCGTTAAATCGCAAGATCGTGGCGGCCAATACTGGTAACCAAAACGGGAGATTACACGACCAGGATAGGACTCGTGCAAGACTGTCAATGTTTCACGGGTGGTAAGGCAAGTGACGCCATCCTGCTGAAATCTCATGTGTTTAAGAGCAATATTTTCCAATTGAGGCACAAAGAACTGGGTTATCATGTCACGATAACGTTCGCCATTTACCGTTAATGCATTCATTACCCGCTTAGTTTTAAAAAACAATGGTTCAATGATTCAGACCACAATGGACACCAAACAGTGATACGTTTGTTTTTCATGAATCATTCGTGGATTCTCTGAGCCCCAGATGCGGCGATTTTGCCTATTAACAAAGACATCAAGGTGAATATGGGCTTCGTCGCTGAAGATGATTTTACGAATCGAAACAACCAAACTTTCATCATTTAGGACGCGCTGTTCTATCGTGTAGCGCTTCATATTTACTAACTCCTATATATCTCCTATCGACCTGTCACAATTATTGGTCTATCGAATCATGACAGGCAAAGTGGCGCGCAATTCAACTCTTGCGCTCTCATTGTAACACTCTTTATATTTAAAAAAAATATTATCGACCCACCTATTAGTCTTCCAAGTTTCAATCAATTAGTATTCATTTGTGTGCACCCGAAAGGACCAAAAATATCACGAAACGCCGCGGCGAAGTACGAGTATATTAAAATCAAATATGGCATGTGAAATATTCCTTAGCTTTACCTGAAGAATATGCTATCAATTAGCAGACAGCATAGCAATTAGCAGGCAATTTGCTATCATAATATCGACAGCGATGCGTTTTTATTTTGTCAAGTTTTATCGGGATAGCTACAACGCCATTGACATATTTTAAATATCTTAAATAACAACCCTATTTTCAGAAACTACTCTATCAAGTCGACGTAGTGGTCGAAAAACGGAAAGAAGTTGAACGACCTTCTCAACGAGGCAGGTCATTTGATCATACGTACATATTTTCGGCGGAGAATTAGCATGGAAGTCCTAATTAGCGATGAGTAATTAAGCTTTACGTGAGAGGCGAACATTTCTGTGCATTTATAACTAAAACGTCGATGTTTGGACAATATATACTCTCATTTCCACCTTAAAAACTTTCAGTTTACTGAGAATTTTCAATTATTTAGGTCTCACTCTTTCACTAATATTTAAAAGTCTCCGTAAGGGCATCTGGCCGATGAGAATATCGCTATTACGTATATAAAATCAACTTGGCCATGAATTACTCGAAACCGGCAAGGTGAAGGATTTGAAAATCACGAAACCGTGTCGAATGCAAGTAGGCCGTTGACATTAAATTTAAAAAGATATCCAGCGTTAGTGGCATTAAAATCACAGTTTACTTGATAGAATAAAGCGGAATCGTGTGTCCATCTTCAAGATGGCTTTGCTCACTCTCGAGTTGGACAACGCTAAACAGGTGGAAAAGTCGTAAATGGCGTTACTCTTGTCGATGTTTCTTCGATCTATTTGCCTTTCTGCGCTGCGGGAAAAGTAGAAAAAATATTTAGCCTCTAATCGTACGATTACGTCAAATGAAGGGGTGGCCAGGCGACGTAATACAAAGGCCGTTATTCAATTTGGCCTCCATCAGCTCTTACGATAGCTGTCAACGCATAACGTGAACGACTTCACATTATCACTTTAATTTTTTAGAAGATTTAATTAGACGATAGTACCCTAACGTGATATTATAATTAAATGATTTCAGCCAATATTTAACAAATCAGAATGGTGTTATCGGGGAAAACCCGAATAAATAACAGAGAGGAACAATCAAACGGTCAACAGAACGGGACGGAAGTCAAACACAATGAAACTCCCATTCGGCAAGAACGACTTGCTCGAGTTTCATAGGGGTTAGGCATGTGGCGCCTAACTAATCAGTATAGTGCATCCCATAGATGTTCTATAGGATTCACATCTGGGCTTCTTGGTGGCCAGTCTATAGTTGGAATATTGAGTAATCGAAGGTACAGCTCGTCAAGAATAGGAACAAGTCTCAAAACTGCTATATCGAACCGCCTACGAAGTGCACAGTAAATAGCCTTACTCAGACCTTTGCAGAGTGAATATCGATGAATATATATGTACACAAAGTTAAATTTGGCCGCGCGTAAAGTGCATCCTTTTCCCTCCGAATGCTGCCTCCCTCTCTCTTCTACGCAACATAGAGAATCTCACTCACATTTTTTCCTATTTTTGACGAGCAGTAGTTCAGTACCTCTCTAGTAACGTGGGGCCGAGCTTTTTCCTGCATAAAAATTCCCCGACAAACGATGCAAATGGCATCACATATTCTTCTACGATGTTTTTTATATAGAAATGTACATTTATGGATCTCGTCCGTATAGGAACCAAATCCATGCAACGATCGAAACAAATTCCTCCCCAGAACATTATTGGTTTACCAAAAAATGGGATCCTTTCAGAGATATTGCAGGAAGCAAATTTACTTCCTGACCTCCACCAGACTCGTTGACGTCCATCTGGTGAATTAAAGTTTACTCTTGATTCGTCTGAACAAAACTAGTCGTCAATGGTCTAATTTACGTGTTCTCTTGCAAAACGCAGTCTAGTAACTCTATGTTATCTGGTGAACAGTGGTGCAATAGCTGGTCCTCTGCTGTGCAATTCTCCTTCATCAAGTCTTCTCCTGACCCTTCGTCCAGAAATTGCTACATTTCAGCTCTACTTAGCTCTAAACTAGTAGAATGCCTGTTTCTTAAGGCAATTTGCATAATATATCGCTTATCTCTTGCATATGTAGTCTTCTTACTACTTTGTCCTGGGGTTCTATAGTAACTTTCAAGGTCATTGATTGACATTAAATAAAAGAATCATTAGCGTAACTGAATTTATTGCCTTTTACAAATAATTTTAAACAGCGTTAAATATATTATTAACAAACAATTATAAAATGTTACTTTACATCTGTCAAACAATTGCAATTGTTAATCAGTAGTGACAAAGGATATCCTAGGCCACCTACATAAATTATTATAAATTTCGAAGAATCTAGTGCCGTGGCAACGCCTAGCGTTGCTGTAGAAAAATATTGCGATGAGCACCATTTGATAGTTCAGGTACACCATCTCACAAGAATTAGGCATCTTACATCAAATTTGAAACAGTACATCGACTTTGAACATTTATACCTCGAATATTCGCAGTTGCTTCTCGCAATGTACACTCACCCTTAAGCCACACCTTTTCGTTACACCCTGTGCCTGTGTCATTACGAGATTGGCTACCGATATTATTTCCAACAAACAAAACGTTTCAATTACATCCCACTTCCCTAAAATATATAATCGATATAGTTCTAATAAATATCAGTTATATAACGTCCTTATCAATGAAAAACAAACCACTCGTGCCACTTCAGAATTATCTACAGAGCGAGTCACAGCACAGAAATGGAGATAAATTTATTCGTCTCCCTTTTGATCGTCGAATTTGGGTCAAGATGTTTATGTTATAGTTTGTAAAATTTTATCATTAATAATGGATTGGTGGCTCGCGTGCTAGTTGATACGTCTGACAACATCGTGCTACGACGTTTTGAATTTGACAACGTCGTTGTTACATAAAATATATTGGTCGTTATTATGGGAAGAAAATTGACGCCCCGTGAGGGTATTTTTGTATTTCAGTAATAATATATTAGTATGAAAACGAGCGCTTGTTACGTTTTAACTGTTTTCTTAGTGTAACCCGAATAAGATTTAAATTCAATTAAAACAATAAATCCTTTAGTATCAATCACTTCAAATTTGGTATAATCCAAGATTTTTTTATCGAACTGGCACCGTCGCCACCGTTTTCGTTACATTAGCGGCGTTGTTACATTTAATTAAACGTACCTATTGACAAATTGGCTATAAAATAACCGACTATAGCAATTACCTACTTAATCATAGACCAGGAGACCAGGTTTTATAGCTATTTAATAATAATCGCCATTATTAGGCGCTGTTAATTGGCTTTTAATTTCGCTGCAACTCAACGAAATGCCACACGAAATTTCACAATCGTATAGGGACCTATTATTATTTTTTTAGATTAGACCAACTGGATATGAAAAAAATCTGCGAAAGTAACTGATTTCATCTCGTGTAATTAATTCTGTAATTCGTATTGTTTTTTCGGTTGCATACTCGTATTTACTACTCGCATAAAATAAAAAACTATCATCAGAAAATTATCCCATTGATTAACCTAGGAAAGTTATATTTAGACAACTTTGAATGTATATTATTTTTTTTGTAATGTTCATTAAAAATTACAAAATCATACCATTATACCCAGACATTAAAAATTATCATGGTCAAAAATGATAATCATAAATACCAGGTATGTAAATATGAAACCGGAATTTGTCCATAGATGGCCTAGCTGCTAATGTAGTTACCATCATACCGCGTCATTGGCGCCATTTTCTTGTTTTAATGTGTGATAAAGGTCTTTATCTCACAATAATAGAAATTTCATACAATATCGTTTTTAATAGCGTTGAACATGTCGAATTTCGCCTGATTTGTGGATAGCATTTATTTTCTGTTACCATTTGAAGAAAACTGCTGCAGAATCGCATCGAATGCTTGCCGAAGCCTACGGTGAGCAAGCTCTTACACGTAAATCACGAGACAAGACCATCGAGAAAGTTTGAAGATTGCGAATTGCAAGCATTGTTGGATGAGAATGATGCTTAAACGAGACAAGAACTCGCGGATCAATTAAATGTGATACGAGAAGTCATCTCCATACGTTTGAAAGTCATGGGAAAGATCCAGAAGTTGAAAAAATGGGTTCCACATGGACTGAATGAAAGACAGCAGGAAAACTGAAAAACCGAAAAATGTTGCTCGCCAGGTACAAAAGAAAGTCATTTATTCATCGAATTGTGACTGGCGATGAAAAATGGATATATTTCGATAATCCTAAGTGTAAAAGATCATGGGTAACTCCAGGCGAGCCATCAACATCAAGGCCAAATCGCTATTGAGGGAAGACAATGCTCTGTGTTTGGTGGGATCAGAAGGGTGTGATCTATTATGATCTGCTAAAACCTGGCCAAACCGTTAATACTAAACGCTACCGACAACAAATCATCGGTTTGAATCAAGCTTTGCGTGAAAAACGACCAAAATATCAAGAAAAGCAACACAAAGTGACTTTGCTTCATGATAATACGCCATAACACAGCAAAACTGGTCAAGGAAACGATTGAGGCGTTTAGTTGAGAAATATTTTCGAATGCGGCTTACTCACCAGACTTGGCTCCGTCCGATTACTACTTATTTGTATCGATGAGACACGCATTTGATGAGCAGGGCTTCACTTCTTTCGAAAATGTACGAAAATGGCTCGATGAGTGGTTTGCTTTAAAAGAGCAATAATTTTTTTGGCATGGAATCCACAAATTGTCAGAGAGATAGGAAAAATGTATAGATAGCAATGGGAAATACTTCGAATAAAATATTTTTTATTATTTTCATATAATAAGTGTCTATTTTCTATACAAAAAAATTCCTGTTTCATATTTACATACCTACCAGGTATATGATGTAAAAAAGGACTCTACGATGACTTTATTACAAAAAGAACACGCGTAAAATAAAAGTTGACACATTTTAAATAAAATTTTAGGTGCGTTATTTGCGCCACCCTGTATATTTGTGGGACAGAAAACTTTACAATCTTTAATTCAAGCCTTTAGTAATCTTTATTGCCATTATCCGCGAGTGGCTATTTAAATCCAACACCTTTTTATTGCCAGTAAATCTGCCGGTCATTTTTCAAGACATCAAAACAGGCATTTCGAAACACTTAAAAAATAGAGCAATACCACGCATATTTAGTAGTTTCGCAATTTTTTATCAGCCGATCGAGTGGACCTGAGTGGACTACATGCGTTAAGATCGACACTCCCAATTTTTAAGGACGATGACACCAACTCGAAAGCGTTCGGAAATCAACTTTCGGCCAATCACTTTATTGATATTGTTATTAGCGCTGTATACTATAAAAAATGTTGAAAAGAACTTTCGTAATTTGTCACTGTCAATATATTTTTTACGTAATACTGCGTGTGTAACGATAAGTAGTAGGCTAATTAATTCTCAGTAAATATGAATAAGGGCGTTGGGACCGTTCGTCAAATTTGTATAGGGTGTCTCAGTTTGAACGATAGGATTTGAATTGAGCGCCATTTGTGTTCTGTCAACGATAGGGCGATAATATTTAATGACTGTCATCTACAAACAATACGTCAACATGCCGCTATTAATAGTTCAACAACCAATAGTTTGTGTACAACTGTTTTATGAAATTGAGCGATTATTTACAGTTGCATTAAGAAATATTCGCACAAGATTATGGCAAAATGAAGCCTGCAGAGTTAACAGTTCGTAATTTAATCAAGAAATTTAAAGAGACGGGTTGTGTTATCGATAAGGCAACACCAATACGTCTTCGTCATGGTCGACGAGATGAAAATATTGCTGCAGTGAGAGGAAGTGTACGGGAGTATGCAAACCCATCAATTCGACGTCGTGCACTACAATTGAATCCGTCAAGAGCCACCACGTATCGGATTTTAAAGAAAGATCTGCATCTGTCAGCATACAAAATTCAGTTGACACAACAAATAAAAGTTACCAGGCCATTTACAACGTCGTCCATTTGTTAATTGGGTGAAGAGACAGAAGGTGATGGTGATTATTGCAACAAAATTTTGTTCAGCGATGAAGCACATCTTTATCTTGACGGATACGTCAGCAAACAAAATTGTCTAATTTGAGGTGCTGAAAGTCCACATGCTGTTCACGAAAGAGAAATGCATCCATAGGATGCACGGTTTGGTGCGCAGAGCAATTGGATCATACTTCTTTGAAAATGAAGCCCGCAATGCTTCACAGTAAATAGGGAACGCTATCGTGATATGCTGAACAATTTATTTTTCCACCTAATTGATGATTTGGATTTGAACAACATGTGGTTTCAGCAGGACGGTGCAACGTATCATACAGCACGTGTAACCATAACTCTGTTGCATACCAGCTTTCCTGATCATGTTGTCTCACGGAATACTGACATCAATTGATCTGCAAGATCACGTGATTTAACACCACTGAACTTTTTTCTTTGGCATTGTGTCAAGGGAAAAGTGTACGCCACTCAGCCAGCAACAATCAATGACCTCAACGCAAACATTCAACGTGTTAGTCGGGAAATGAGCCAATTTTATGTGCCTGTGTTATGGACAATTTTGCTAAACGACTGACATCATGCCAGATGAATCGAGGCCGTCATATGAACGATATTCTCTTCCATTTGTAGCCGTATCGTCTCCATTTTATGTCGAAGAATAAAGAACCTCAATCTCTCAAATATTATTGGTTCTCTTCACAAATCACATCCTATAGTTCCTAATGAGACACCCTTTATATTGGTATAAGAGCAAATCCGCTCTATTTGGGTACATCTTAATATTACTGAATACTCTAATGGTATCGCCCTCCACCCCGCACTTTTAAAATTGTAAAACACCTCGCAACATTCATTACTACATTACCTCTACAGTCAATTGCAGAGAAAGTTGATCTTTTTCAAATTCACCAGTCCCGTTTACCTTGACCATTTAAAAGCCAAGTAGGATCGAAGTAAACCTTATCGATCGATCGGTCTAATAGGCGGCCCAGCGATCGAAAAACAAAAACGACCTTCTGTTATTTCTAACTCTGATCGCTATGCGGATGAGTCAATTTCTTGAGTTAGTTACGTGATGCTAAAAAAATGCAATAATTCTATAAAAATAATGGTACTCATTTATCAAATGACCTTCTTAAGGCCCGGTTAAAGAACCTAAAAGGTCGCCGCATCAAACGCTGAATTGCTTTAACTCGGCTATGATTGGGTATTTGCCTTCCGGGCACGTGTTTGTTAACCACCAGTGGTGAGAAAATTATTGATATTGATCGAGTTCAGATACCACTGTATTAATAATGCCTATTTATTAATATTAATTCAGCGAAACCCGTCCGTACGAGTCTTATATAAAACGTAAAGTACGCTATTACTGGGTAATATGGTTATACAACTTCAAACCGATGTTAATTATAAAGGCTTGCAATTGTAAATATTAATAGAATTAAGTTAAATTCTTAGGGTTTCCCCAGCGTTTAGGGGAATACGACTGACGTAAAATCAAGTTGAAAAGCATCCTGCATATTTTCACATCGAGTTAAGTTCGCAGGTATCACAAAATTCGCAGGTATTGGTTTTTGCTCGCAGTCAGTTCTTAGCGTAATGTTGAATGCTAACACAAACCTTATTCCTTCTAATCATTGAAACACATAGAAAAACTAATCTAGTAATAAACTGAATCAGTAATGTCATTTCCAGTGACGGTTATGGAGGTAATTTTTCATACAGGCACCCCAAGGATCGATGTTAGGACCCAAACTTTTTCTGACGCGCATAAATTATTCTGATATTTGGTTTTGAATTACACCTAATTATTTGTAATTCTGCAAAAATGTGACGTAGATAAATGTAATATTTATATACCAGTATTAGCTCTGTGATATTATAATTTGCAAAATTGTTGTTGTACATATACTAATTTTGGTGTCGGCCACTTGTTTTTCTCCAATACGCTACGCGCACATCGCCCCCGCAAGGCGTCGTCGGCCGCCGCGTGACTAGACTCGGGGGTGGCGTGCCCAACAACAATATGCCACCCCGTGTTTGTTTACCCCACGCCTGTCTACGTGGTGTAATGGGAAAAGCGGCTAGGAAAATTGAGTCGGTGGGCGAACACGAGGACCGTCCGTAATTTTCTTTCTAAATTTAGGTCGATATAAAGCCACAAAAGGCGGCCGGAGGCGGGCGTAATTATCACGATTATTCGCGAAAAAAAAATAGCAAGGGGGAGGAGACAGCGACAGAAGCGCGAAGAAAAGAAAATGTACAGAGAAATACAAGATGTGGATGTTCCGTGTATTTATTGTATAGGTATAATATAACATTTATGGATACTTTCAGAAATTTTGTTACTTATTATTTACACTACATTAATTAGTCTTGCCATATTTGTCTGAACGATATGTCTTTAGACTCTCATCATTGTTTGACGTCTGACAGAAAAGTCTAGGGCTAGTTATGCAATTACTTTATATTTAATAATGAACTTTAAAAAATTAATACTAGAAAAAAGTTGCTACGGTTACTTGTAAAATACTGATTTGGCAAAAGCGATCAAGCGCCGACGTTTGACTGAATCGAGTTTTCCTTCAGTACTCTGTCGGAATTTGTGAGAGTATATTACATGGCATGGAATTTATTTATGTTTACGTAATTAAGAGCACTGATAATATTAAATAGTAAATAGTAAATAAATAAGTATTAGTAAGTGATAATACGATGGAAGTCAGTTGTCTGACGAGAACCTATAAAAGTGTAGTACGCAGTTCCGCGACCACTATATCCATGGGCCCTGCGATAATGTCATTCGTACTGTGGTCCGAAGTAGAGGACCGAGTCCAGTATTGGAGTGTTATTTTATGTTTGAGTTCGAGTACCAACGGGGGGAGTGTGGAACCTCTACCCGAGCATGGATGTTTGTCCTTGTCTCTATGTGTAATCTTCCCCTCCGCAGCCTGAGGTTTTAGGGGAAGGAAGACACAATTTCTGTATCGAAACAAACATTTTAAAACTTGTATAAAATTAATACTGGCCGAATGAATCTGTATAGGGCTAATATGCCATGAAAAATATAAAGGAAAGCGTCGGATTTTCATTGACACGGATTTTCATTGGCCAAAATATTTGTACCTCATTTCGGTCTCGTTATTTACCGGGACAATTCTTTTTGGGGAGAGATGCATATTTTCAAAGTTTTGAATGACATGACGCCTTAATTTCGTCCATCAATAAGCCACTAAATACTATTTTTTTATATAATAGTCTATATGTTTAATACTATTATGTAATAGCCTTGCTATTCGAGACCTACTTTGAAGAACCGCTTGGCGGTTTGGTAGTTCTTTTCTCGATTTCCGACTTATATGTTACTGACATAGATCGTATCGATAAATATGTATACCCCACAAATTTCATTCGGCATTTGTCCTGGATCAGCGTACCGTGTACGGCACTGAAGAGAACTAATAAGTTCGAAACAGCTGTATGTCGTTCGGTTCCAATCCGGGACAAATGTCGAATCCTACCTGTGGCGGGTTTTATTTTTTGAAACCTTATCTGATCGTGCAGAAACACGAGAAAGGGGTCGAGGATCGCTTTTAGGTATAATTCAATGCCTGGCGGGGCTTTAGATCGAGGAGTAATTGTTTCCTATAGCGATTATGTAATAGCCTTGCTATTCGGGAACTACTTTGATAACCGCTTGGCGGTTTGGTAGTTCCTTTTTCGATTTCCGACTTATATGTTACTGACTAAAATACTACTTTTCGCACTTTTTCGGCAACCTCGAAAATATCCATGTTTTTTCATTAAGAACGTCTTACATTTAAAACACAAATTTATAATACACTTCTCTTTTTGAAACGGAACAAAATGATTTGTTTTATCCTCCGCCTCACAATCCCAAATTCCCACCAACATATATCGTGTTACTCACTGTATTACGACGATTTGTTACACTTGAGTTTGCGCTTATCTAAGGAGTTCACTCGTTAATTCCCCTTGACTCAGTAACCCGCCTAGTAGCCTGCCGCTTTCTGTATAAGCACCAGGATACACAACTTCTCTACATTACTGGAGTTAAACATAACAGAAGTTTTAAAAAATACTTAAGTGATGTACGGTCCCTTTTAGTTGCTGTTTTATTTCCCATAAAATTATAAGAGTAATTACATGACCCCTTTCGACAAGTTTAAGTGAATTTAAATCTAATTTTATATGCTTTTCTAGTCCTTGTACTTACTTGGCGCCCGACTCAGCCCACTAGTGCATTTTTTTATTCACTGCATGAAGTTAAATCGTTAGAATTGAGATTTTATGCACTCCCAACGAAAACGAATCCTGGGAATTATTCAAGTTTTGACTAATTCAACGGTTAACGCCCTGTAAAATATGTGTACGTCGTTCTAAGTGCCGTAATATCGATTTAGTCAGTATTTATGTTAATTTCTCATTAAGCAGATAGCTTTCGTAATGGTTCGCAGGATGTGGCAGATAGAATTAAGTGGAATTAAGTGGCTATAAACATTGAGAAAAAAAAGTTAAAGAGGCACAAAACGCACTTCTGCTGGCGAAATAAGAAAGAATTACTATATTATGTGACAATAATCAATCATTCAATACAATATTAGTGATTTAAGTGATAAATTTATAATGCATTGCGTCATATAGGAACTATTTAAAAAAAACGCGCAATTATATCTTAAAATGGTAATTTTCCCACAAAATATTTTTAAAAATTCGACAGTTAACTGCCGAAATTCTTAATAGAAACACTTTCTGTATTTCTGCTAAGCAATATATCGAGATGTCAATATTATCTTGGTCAAAGTTGGTCATGAAATGGAAAACGTCCGTTTTAGCTTACATTCTTTTGAAATAACATTTTGTCAACGTTTTGCATACATATATGCTACGTGCCATATATCGTGAACTATGTATAAATGTGTTATTAGAGATAAACTAACGCTACAAGTTTAATACAAGGTAATGTACAAGGTTAATTGTATAACGTTTTTAGTAACACAAAAAAAAAACAACCTAAAGTTACTGTTGGAAATGTACCCTTTGCCTTGTTCCATGCACAAGTTTGTGCATCTATTTATGCTATAGAAAGCACTTGCAATATTTCTAGGGTGATCGTTGCGCATTATTTGTTCCAATTCTTGCAAAATGGCCACGGGAAGTAAAAAAATCCAAAATTTTTAGATGGTTAAAAATGACTAAATGCCTTGTATGATTAAATGCCTGATGACTAAAAGCCTTGTATGATGATTATTCGCTATTATAAGTTATCGTCGTTCAGAGTAAAGAAGTCTATGTACTCAACATCTGAAGAAGCCACTGTGTTGGCATGTTTAACAAACAAAAAGTAAAAATCTAACCAGCGAATGTTTTAATTTTGTATAAGGTTAACATTATTTAAAAAATATCTATGATGAAATCACTAAAAAAACTTATTGAAATCCGTGTCCCTTTTGAAAGGCGAGCAAAAATTTGGAAAATTTTGTTACCGATACTTTTCTTATGATTATTCAAAAACTGCTAATAATAGAAAAAAAATGAATTCAAGATCTGAAAACTAGAAACTTGGGGCTTCAATTTGTTTTTTCTAAAATTGCTCTGCGACTATTTTTCTCCAATTTACAGCCCTTTGAAAATCACGTAAAAATTTAGGATCTTTTTACATCCCTTAATTTTTGTGCCTAATGTATATAATAGAATACCAGCCAGCCCAGGTGGTCTCTCGGTTGGATATCTTAGAGGAAACTTATGGTATACAAACATATCGTACCAGCCGGTCATAACAAAACTCGATGAAATTCTATAGTGTCTTGTGTCATGTACAGTATTTTCTAAGTATACAGTAAGTCGTATAGACTATGCTATGAATAAATCCGTTAAGAATTCAAGGAATAACTTTTGGGAAACACTCTCGGACCCGTCAAATTATATTTTTAATTACGCATTCTTTAAAATACAAGCAGTACATGCACACATACAAAAGTACATGCAGGGTGATTCATGTAGGAGATATGACGTCATTGATATTTGTTTACCGGTAATCCCTTTGATGAGTCACAGAGCCAGTTTCGCAGAACACACCAACACACTTTTCAAGTCAGTAACTTGTATGTCGGGAATCGAGAAAGGAACCACCAAACCGCAAAGCGATTATCAAGGAGTTGCCAAATAGCAAGGCTATTACATAATCGCTATAGGAAACAACTACTTCTCGGGCTAAAGCCCCGTCAAGCATTGAATTATACCTAATAGCGATCCTCGACCCCTTTCTCGTGTTTCTGCAGAATCAGCAAGGTTTCAGAAGAGAAAACCCGCCACGGGTAGGATTCAACATCTGTCCCAGATGGGAGCCTTGCTATTCGGGAACTACTTGATAACCGCTTTGCGGTTTGGTGGTTCCTTTCTCAATTCCCGACTTATAAGTTACTGACATTAATCGTATCGATTTAGATGAATACCCCACAGATTTGATTCGGCATTTGGCCTGGACCGACGTACCGTGTACGGCACTGATGAGAAATAATAAGTTCGAAACAGCTGTCTGTCGTTCGGTTCCCATCCGGGACAGATGTTGAATCCTAACGTGGCGGGTTTTCTTTTTTGAAACACTTTTCAAGGCAACAACAAAAATTATGGTATTACCGTTAAACTCTCGAAAATTGACTAAGTGTATTTTCAAATTCTATAACTTCTCGTAACACACCAATTCGGAAATAGTCTACAATCATGTAAATTTTGTGTCCTATTTTTGATATATCTGTTCAAGGAGGTGTAACCGACAATTTTTTAAATTAACTGTTTAAATTGGCGTCCTTATCTACACTCTCTGCGTCTCATCGGGCGCAGTCAATGAATTAAACATACTCGAGCATATTAAGTGGACGGAATACATTAGACAGGAAGAGATAATATGTTATAATAATATGTAAGCCTACGTTTACGTTATCTGAAAGGAAGGAAGTTTTCAGTTGCCTTATATAGATGGACGCTATCGTAATTCGAAAAGACATTGTTCCATGCGTATAATACATGGTGACTATTATCATATTTTCATATACGAAGTGGATTTTATGTCCGTTTTGTCAATAGGGAATCGCGATTTAAAAAATATAATCATGTCAATGCACGGGCGATAGTGCTTTCAAATTGCACTCTTCTTTGTAGATTGTCTATTAACTGAATTTATTAATTTGATATCTTTAATTTGACATATAGTTCCTTTCAATAAAAACAAGTAGTGAAGCATAACATACACATAAAATCTAAGCGGTTTCAATAGCGGTTTCATCAGCAATATTTTCATCTGACCGACTACGCTGAGGACGGATTGGTGTTGCCTTATCGATAACAGAACCCGTCTCTTCAAATTTCTCGATTAAGTTACGAACTGTTAACTCTATAGGTGCTTCATTTTGTCCCAATTTTGTGCGAATTTTTCTTACTGCAGCTGTAAATGATTGCTCACTTCCATAAAACAGTTATACATTAACTATTCATTGTTGTACTGTTAATTGCGGCATGTTGACGTCGCACAGCTTGTAGATGACAGTCATTAAATATCGACGTCCTATCTTTGACAGAACACAAATGGCGCGCAATTCAAATCCTATGGGTCAAACTGAGTCACCCTATATAACTCGTTAATTTGCTTTCTATAATTTCGCATTTAGTTCTTTTAACAAAACGAAAAGAAAGGTGGTCGATCAGAGTTTTTAATCTTCTACCACACAGGTACTGTTTAAAATGTATTGTTTATCCTGAAATAACGGTAATTCCCTGTCCTTTTGGTCTACTTCGTGTAAGCACTCGGATTTTTAGACTATGGGTAAATATGAGCTGATGTTTTAGTCTGATTTTCTGTTAGACTATTTATTCATTTAATTCGTCTTATTTAGTTGATTTGACGTTTGTCAAATTAACTAATCAAAAGGTGTTAATGAAAGGTTGATCAATCGCCGTCGAAATTTTGCACTTCTTACCATGTACAGCTTGTCAATAATAGGAAAAAGTGTAAGTTTCTCTATGTGTGCGTAGAAGAAAGAGTGAGACAGCATTGGGCAAGACAAGGATGCACTTTACGCGGGCCAGATCGAACTCGATCGGACTGTGTACATTCGATATTCACTCTGCAAATATCTCAATGCGACTGAGTAAAGATCAGGCTATTTATTCCGGTTCTAGTGGGCGGTCCGATATCGCAGTTTTGAGACTTGTTCCTATTCTTGACAAGCTGTAGGTATCTAAATAAATCTTCAACACGTCACATGCTTCAGTACTACACAAATTTATTGTAGTTCAAATAAGCTTTGAGTAAAGTGCTTTCAAACATTCTATCTATGCATATATAACGGGCCGAATTTCATTAAAGCTAATCATTTTTTTTTATCTTGGAGTTCACAGCAATACCTAATAGAAAGGTGGGTAACCGACACCGAGTTATATAAATAATATAAATCGTCGATGCTAATTAGGAGTTACCTTAGTATCATATCAAATTATATTTTAATTTATGCGAACGTTTTAGGTAAGCGGAGACGATGAACTCATAATGTAGGCGTTTACCTCGTTTGTGCGCTTGCGCGTTTTGTAAATTTTCGTTAAAATGAAAACGTGTTTTGTGAGTTCGATAGATTGTTTTAAATTTACTGTTTGCCTCACATGTTTATTATATCCACCGCCTTGGCTTGGAATCTGTCAAGTTGAAAATGAGAGATTACCGGAATGTCATAGGAATACCAAAAATTACTTGGGTCAAAGGTGAATTTTAAAATTGTCGAATCTAGTATTGTGCATTTATGTAAATAATTTTTTTTATTGTTAAAATTTGTCAGGGAGTTCTACTAAAGTTTTCTTGCTATTGTATTGCTTCTTATGAAATATGCCGAACGATTGTAAAGAACTGGGACATGCATCCATGTAAAATGCAATCCATCAAACAATTCAAAAGGATTATATAACGTAAAACGGACCTTTTCTATTTCATGATCAAACAAACTTTTTGCTTTAAACAAAGCAATTCCGGTATCATTTCTTAAAACAGTTTGTTAAAGAATTTTAGTTGTTGGCAGTTTTAAAAGAAATATGTGTAATATGCTGTACACATTGGGAAAAAGTTGGAATGCAAGAAAGATTTAAACGATTTATTTGTCAAAAAATAATAATAAAAAGTCGAAAAAATATTCGAAATTTCAATGGAATTGTTACCGGATGTTTGAGCTAGCATTATCAGAAAATGAATCTTAATTTAAAAAAATGGTCAGGGAAAAATCCTTTTATTAAAATTGACTTATATCACAACTTGGGAAAAGGCTGGAACATTCAATACAGCACCAAAAACAGGCCAGTTTTCTGCAACCATCGAAAGATTATACGTTTCTCGACACGCGCCTCGCCAACCAAATTGGCATCATCGACAGATGATTAAAACTGATAACGATTAAAATAGTTCAATCATCCCCCAACGATGCCGACTTGATTGGCGGAATGTACGTCGACGAACGTGTAATATTTCGGTGGTGGTAGAAATCTGATCTCTTTTTTATATCTGATTTTTGAATTCGGTTACCGGCTATTCGGGTGCCAAATTTGAATACAAATATATTTGTATTATTGTAGCACTGTGATAAAACCCATAATGTCGCCAAAATCTTGCTATCTGCAGTCAAATAGCGACCTCACAAATACTAAATAAAAATTCAACAAGCGTCCCTAAACTTTGTCGTCGAGCGTATTTCCGTTCTTCCTTCACCCGTGAATAAATACCGAACCGAATCGAATGTTTATATTTTTTCAATTTGATCCTGTAAAATAACGTTAACGCCTCATTGTTGTTAGTAATCCGCATTGCATCATGCTTGAAAAACCCCGATTTCGCCTTGTTTACACATTACAACACCGCACGCGGGTCAACAACACCTTAACGAAAACTGTATCGAATTCTAGTCCTGCGTCCCATTCGGTAGTTAGTACCCTGCTACTACCCGCGTCGAAGACTTATTTTGCATAGGTTTGCATTTAAGGCCAGATACAACGCCCAGTATAATTATTACAATTAAAATGTGCAGCATAAACGCTGACCCACTTCTCGAGGGTCGAACACCTCCGCGT
Organism: Rosalia funebris; assembly: GCA_037954035.1. Classification (NCBI taxonomy): domain Eukaryota; kingdom Metazoa; phylum Arthropoda; class Insecta; order Coleoptera; family Cerambycidae; genus Rosalia; species Rosalia funebris. The sequence continues at coordinate 2,304,518 of JAZFAV010000004.1, read as the reverse complement.
GTGTATGATACATTTAGTTTTTTGTATTAATTACTATTTATTAGGCGAGAGCGTTTGGCCAGGGCGGGGTCCAAAAGTTGTATACACCGCGCGACAAAACCTATGATCACCAGTACAATTTCTTGTACAAAGAAAAGTAGATCAGAACCAAAGCAACTATTTCAAACTTAACTCGCAAGTCATTCTCGTTCAGTTGCAGAGCAGTTTCAGTATCTATTCGTTTAATAAAGTTTATGCATTTTAAAAACGTTCGAGCTAATGGCAGAATGAAGGCTCTCGCGACCTCATCTAAATTATAGGCGGGAAACGATGTTATGTTATGCTTTCATAACGTTAACTTGGCATTTGATTGCTTTAATAAAAAAAAAACAAAAGTGATCAATCACTATCTTAAATTTACAACACAATAGAATTTACAACAAAATAGAATCTACAGTAGAGCTACGGTCTAAACAATGTTGTTTCCCACATAATGTCAAGTCATTCTCGTTCGGTAGAGTATTTTCTTCTGCTTGATAAAGAAAGGTAGACTCAAGGTCTAGGAAAACTATTCTAATAAAAATGACATTTCTTTGATAACCTTTCTATCTTTTTAACACACTTCAGTAAGTCTCGACTCGCGGACCAATACTGGTTCAATACATTTCCATGCTTATCTATCTAAGATGAGATCAATATTCATCGATAACGTTGCAACTCACCAAGCCAAATCATTAAGGGAATCTGATACGTACCTGTAAGAAAGAGAAAACAAAAAGTTAGTTTATTTACAAGTATTTTAATTACTGTGAAAATTTTCTTATCGGTAATATTAAGTGCAATTCAGTCAGCATAGGATCTATCTGAGCTGCTAGGTTTTATAATCTAGAAATGTTAACTTACCATCAAATTATTCAAAGCTCTTTACTTCACCTACATTTGATCAATTGTATTTCGTTTTTATAAATATACTATACTTGTAAAGAATGTAATATCGCAAGCATGTCTGCTATTAAACTAAAAAGAGGAATCATCCATTAATTTCATCATCAGATCAAATTTAATCTAGTTCAAATCTTACAAAAGAAGAAATATCAGGCTTGATATCCACACAGTTCGAATAGAATTACAACTAGACATCAAGAACTGATTCATTGTCACAAATTTAAATCAAACTGCTATATAATTCAACTTAGAAATGTCAAAGGTGAATTTTTAACAAGAGGGGATAACGAACTATTTTAAATATCCAGAACAGTTTTTAATATGTTGTTTCTAAAATGTCTATGGAAATTAATCTACAAGCTTTCCTTCACATCATCCAACTCTATCGAGGCAAATCATCAATATTCAAAGCTTGTCTGCCCATCCCGACGAATTTTTCCATGTGCTTAGCTTACTTCATGGATTTCTCGCCAGTTTACCTCCGACGAGGAAGTAATCCGTAGGAAATCGAAAAACGGTAAAAGGACAAGTATCTATTCATAATAATTACACCAGCCAACAAATCGTGACGCGGTGCATTGTTGTCGTAAAGGTCGCCAGAAAAAATCATCGCCAGCACTCGATAAAAAAAAAGCAGGTAAATAGACAATGAAGTAATAGGCTTGTTATGCGTTTCGCGTCCTTGCAAGTATTTGGAATGCAAGTTCCGTTGCCGCAAGACAAAGCAGGCCTGGGTTCCAGCCTGGCCTGCTTCGATGACTAACTACGAACGGCTTTATATACGCGATGGTCCGAATGTATTTTTGGGTTCTTATTTGCTGAGTCAGTGCAATATCGCGAGATACCGAGCGGACGGATTCAAGAAAAAAAATTGTGAATCTCATACTATACGGGGTGTCCTAGAGCTGTTCCTGCATGACAAGAGGGAAACCTCAACACAAGTTGTTTTATTAAAATTCATTCTTGTGGTGGGTTGTACCCTGTAGTTCCCGAAGCAGCTTTTTTTCTACGCTAAGACAAATATTCTAAGCGAGCTTTGTGAATAATCCGATAAACGACGTTTCGTTCAATTAGGCTTTTCTTATTATAGCGCGCCATTCCGTAACTGAGAGTCTCTACCCGTCATGAATTCGAATTGCCATTGTGACACGATCAAATAATTTTTGAAAATTCAAATTTGCAATTAGTCATCCATCATAGTGGGCCGAATTCATAAAGAAAAGGATATACTTATACTTGCAAAATATGAAGGAAATAATCCTTCTGCTTATATTAAAAATAATTTCAAGCAGAACCTTGAATATGTACTTATACAATACAAGCATATCCTTATACTCATATAAAAGTAAATGAGTATACATAATATTGACCTTTTACTTAAAAATCATATCTTCCAAAAATACTGACAATGAGTTTAGTTAGTAGCAGACCCAGTTCTGTAGTAACAGCTTGTTTTGTCAGATTTTCAGCGCGATGCAGATATTGTGGATGTGAGCGACGTTAAACATTACAAGCCCCGCATACCTACACTGGTTCGTGAAATTAAAGGATTATACCGTTTTGAAGAAAGAAATGTACAGTGGCTTGTACAGTGCAGTACAAATGAAGAAACTCGGGAAGGTGCGTTGTCATCTGTTCATAGAATGAAGGTATGTTTACGTTATCTCTGTGACCCTGGCTATCAAAAAGGCATTGGTGAAGAACTTGGTGTTAGTCAAGCTACAATATATCGAACTGTGAATGCAGTAGTTCACAGCATAATTGCGCATTCAAATGAATGGATAAAGTTTCCAACTATCAACAATGAAATAACTGAGGCAAAGTAAGTATAAGTGCCCGACAGCTATTGGTGTTGTTGACTGTACCCACATAGAGATATTGAAACCAAAACTCCATGGAGATGAATACATCAATCGAAAAGATTCAAGCCTATTCTGAATGTTCAAGCCACTTGCGATTGCAGTGAAATGTTCACTAGCGTCGACGTTAGTTGGCCTGAATTTGTGCAAGACTCGAGGATATGGAAAAATTCACAAGTGGGAGGGATTACAATTAAGAAATAAAAGCAATGTTGCGCTACTTGGTGATGACGGATATGGGATAGAGTCATGTCTCATGACTCCATTTAGAAATCCTACCCCTGGTGCTGAGTTAAATTATAACAAGCTTTTGAAAAAAGAGAGAGTGGATAATTGAACGATATTTTGGCCAACTGAAACGCCGGCGCCAGTTTCCTATCTTACAGTACGTTTGTCGCATGAAATTGGAAAATGTACCAAAAATAATAATTGTCTGTGTTGTACTCCATGTACAGGCTCTCTGGTGGCAGAGGGCCTGTTTAAAGTCGGAAGCCAACCGACTTAACAAACTAAGAGGATCGATTCTTAGAAGTATAACCGGAGCCCCAAGATCAACACCGATCGAGGCGATGGGGATACCACCTCTTGATGTCACCCTGAAAGCGGAAGCCGCAAAGGCAATGCACAGGGTGGGAAACATGAATATGAAGGTAAGGGATCTGAATAGACTCTCGAGAGAGCTAGCTGAGGAGGGACTCCTATGGATGCCCTCTGACAGTACGGGTGTCCACTTCCTGTTTGACAAGAAATATAAGATCACCCTCACCAGTAAGACCGACTGGATAGAGGGTCGAGCTGGATTTCCGCTCAATGGAGACATCTGGTACACGGATGGCGCCAAGAGTGGGAACAGAGCGGGTGCGGGGGTGTATAGGCGACGCGACGGGCTAGGTAAAACCTTCCCCTTGGGCAAATACACTACCGCACTCCAGGCCGACCTAGTTGCAATTACATACGGTGTTCTGGGGGCCGACCAAAATCAGACCCAGAAGAAGGTATGTATCTGATCGGATAGCAGGGCGGCGTTGGCAGCCCTGAATTCAGCAACGACAAAATCAAAGCTAGTCTATAATTGCTATGAAGCATTGAACCACTTGGCAGGGAAGGGACCGGTGGAGGTCTTATGGATACCTGGGCATAATGGCATTAAGGGAAATATAATTGCAGATGACCTTGCCATACTAGGGACCAGGGAAAACCTCTATGGACCAGAACCTGCAGTGGGAATAAGTCGGAATCTGATCAGAGACCGCATCAATGGCCGGGCAAGAGACCAACACAATAAAAGATGGAGAGGAGTAACGGGTTGTTGAATAACCAAACTCTTCATCAAATACTCGGAGATTGAGAAAAGGGCCCAAGAATTCATTAAATTGAACAGGCACACAGCCAGAACTCTGGTGGGAATCAACAGGCCACCCATAGTAGCCGACGAAGAGAAGCAGAAAACGAGGAAACCTCGATTCATCTTCTTTACACCTGCCCCGCACTGGAGGAGAAGAGGTATCTTTTATTAGGGTACCCCTGTTATCCTAGAGGAAGCGAGAGACGTGCCTAAATTGCCCCTTTTATGGGATAGCATTTTTGGATAAGGACTCGGATAAGAGAGGATCGCCAAGGGACTACCCATGCGATCAGTGGCTGATGAGACCCAAACCTATATAACATAATAATAATAATGTACTCCATAACGTTGCAAAAACTGATCCTGATTTCGAGCCAGTTGAAGAGACACTAGAGGAAGATGAAGAAAACCACGACAGTAATGATAATGAACTACCTCTTCGCCATCAAGGACAAGAAATCAGAAGAAACTTAAGTATTGTAATACTATTGTAATGTGCATGCACAGACTCGTTATACACATGTTTATTTTTCAAACGGCTAATAAATTGTGTTTTGCACAAAAACAAGAAAACAATTTCCTGCCCGTCCGGTATACGCCCTCGGTGTATTAGGGATTGGCTTTCTGTCAAAACAAACAAGTTCCTACCGAGAACAGAAATGTTTGCCGAACTGTAGATTTGTATAATTCCACTTCGCACAAATAGGATTATTTTTAGCCTGTTATTAACTTCGCTCATTTCTATTCCCGACAATCGTATTCCATTCAACTCATACTTTGGATTAAACTCAAATTGGTGTTCTAGGTATTTGTGTACCGCTATGCGCGACGTTATTTTTAAGATAACCCCGAGATAGTTGTCGTAATTGCCTGAACAACAAGCCTCGTTCGGCTGTGAGCGGGTACCCGGAATGTAATTTATGTCTTAACTCCTGATAAATCAACTTGATTCATACTGCATGTGGTTCGTCTATTCGTGTGACTAAGAGGCCAAAAACAAACTAATCGCCGTTTTTTAATTACGCTTGTGGGGAAATTAGCCCAGGGATTATTTTTGGGCGTCCGTTTATTTCGCTTTGTCTTTGAAAACTATAAACATGTAATCAGTTCATAAAGATTCATCTCTAAAGAGAAGACTCGCCGATAGAAATGTTTTCCGACAGAAACGGCAGTGTTCTTTTAATAAAGCCGACTGAAGGGTTATCATAAAGACCATGCAATGCAAGGACTGACTCATCCGTTAAAATTATATTCCTGATGATTTTTTTTTTCATCTATTACACGTTCAAAAAACTCCACTTTCCTAATATTCTCCTAGGGAAATATCCCATGAAATATTATTATTTTATATGATCGGTTTACTCTTCCTAAGAACTCATCTTACTGTCATGTCACTTAAATCTACCATATCAGCAATTGCTCTACAAGAGTTGGATTTTCTAAAGTCGATTTTTGAAAAAAAAATTTTGCCTTGTATCTCGCTTATTTGTGGCCCTAGAGAACTGGAAAACACTATAATATTCTCAACTTAACACGCCGAATCTGATTCCATTTTCTGAAGTCGGTTTAGACCAAACCATATCAGAGACAGATGGGCGAAGGACCGGAGACGTGCCGATGACGGACGTGTGACGGATTGGGGACGAAGGAGCAAAGACGGTCCCAAGACGAAGTAAAGACAGGCGAGACCAGGCCAGATCAGAAACAGACCAGAGACGGACTAGAAACAGACTAGACCAGACTAGATAAGACCAAAAACAAACCAGATCAGAGAAATACTACACTAGACCAGATATAAACCACACTAGACCTAAGACGGACCAGACATGGACCAGAGACGGAAATTAACGAAAAATAATTTCCAGAGTCAATTATACAAAAGGTATTTTGGCCGGTATCGCGCTTATTTGTGGCCATAGAGGGCTAGAAAATAGAATAATACTCCCAACTCGATACGCTGAACCCGATGCTGAAGCCAAGCGCGATTTCCCGAAGTAAATTATCAAAGAATTTTGACTGAGGTAAGGAAAAGAATATTCTCACTAACATGTGTAAATGAATATCTTTATCACTACTGCGGAAATAAATATATTTCTGACCAGTGCGGAAACGAATATATTTCTGATTAGTGTGGAAATGAATATATGAACTATACTTGTCACTAAATGCTTTTGATTCCGCCCATCGATGGGCCATCAACATGCCGCTTAATTATCTGCACTCTTCCGACATCTCGTAAATATTCATGTTTTTATTATTAAGAACATATTACATTTAAATACACATAGAAAGTTATGATACACTTATCTTTTCGAAACGCGTTGTTCTTTTTCGCCCCACAATCCTACCTCGTGCCGCTCATTGTATTTCGGTGATTGCATACCCCACCCGACTTGTGCTTATCCGAGCTGTTCACTCGTTAATTCCCCTACTCAGTAATTCACCTAGTAGTCCGCCGCGTTCTGTATACAGACTTTGGGTAGCATAACAGTAAGAGCATATTTATTATTTAGAAATACCTTAGAATTACTATTATGCGCAGTTTTTATTGAAGTGAAAGTCGCTCCTTCGAGTCGGACCTCTACTGCAACCCGGTATCGATCGAAAGGTCAGCTCTAATGAATTTTTTATTTACTTATAAAATCGATAAAGTCATCTAACTACAATCAGAAGATTACGGCCTTTCCCCTGCGTAATTACGGCGAATACCGATGTAGGTCATGTCATAATTATTTACTTGGGAAAATTGGAAAAGGTCACAGGTCACAGGCCTATCTATAATGAGACCGATTGTTGGTTTAACGATTTTGCGAAGTGATTTTGAAGTGGAGAGCGTCTCAAGTTGTCTGAAACTCGCTGAAAAGGTCATGGTTTTGCTCAAGGATATTCGGATACCCAAATTTACATCTAAGAAACAGTTTTAATTGTTGATATTTGAAATAATATCTTTCAAACTGGATACCCATATGGATGGATATAAGCTTCAGTCGACTCTCCTGTTACATTGCTAAGTGTTTTGAAGACGACGAGCACAACACATTAGATTCGGCCAATGTTATAATTCAATTAACTCCTATCAAAATACGTTCTAGTCGCATTCTACTCAGTGCAACTGAGTGATGAATATTAAGCGAAGTCAACCGACCAGTCAGAGTTTAAGACCGGTTAAAAATAGACCTAAACAGATCATAACAGAACGATGATGTAATTGTAATAAGACTAATGTGGTAAACAGTTATTAAACGGCATATGCAGGCCATTGTATGTAGAGCTCACAACCTAGATATCAAGTTGCACTTATAATTAAAGCCCACTTTATCTCTTAACTTCACCCAATTACCCAGATAGGAGATAGCCCCGGCCGAGTAAAACTAAAATCGGAATCGTTTACAAGCTCCATTGAAACAGTCACGAATGTTTCCTATCTATCTAAAATGATTTATTTTGATGTGTTTCCTTCTTTGATAAACAATGCGTTTATTTTATTGTACAGGGTTATTCCAAAGTAATCAAGACCCGTGTAAACATCTTTCAATCGAAAAACACCGTAACAGTAACTGAAGCCGTTTCAGATTACGAAAAGTGTTCAATCAAACTGGACCCTCTTGAAGAATCATTGAACTAACAACGAAGAGTTGGCCATGCAATCCAGTCCAATCATGAAAATGAGATGTCTAACGTAAACAAGGGCAACTATTTCTTATTAGCCTAATTAAGGGTTGATCGGCTATCCTCACACAAATAGGCTCAAGTGTCATAGACATAACAAAGAATTAGGACATTATAATATGTAAAAACTAATTTTTCGTAATAAAATAATTGTACACAGACACAGTGTTAATGCCACTGTACACTAGGTCACCCACCCATGTTGTAGACGCGGAGTAAACACGCCACTGGCGATAAACTGAATGTGCCCACCATATTTATTCGTTGTCATGTATGAATATATCTTTTCTTAATTTGACGTCAGCATTTAGCGATACTTAATTTCGACCCATCACATGACATTATTGATATTATAAACAACTGATTATTTTGTTAGAATTAATGTTGCGTATTAATTATACAATGTAATCAAAAATTAATTCTATAAAACATTTTTCGCGATTTTCTGTCATAGTTTCAATGAAAAGTTTTCAGGTCTTTTTGCCTGACAGCTACGACGCCTTTGGTGTATTTTTTTATAATAACCCCAATGTTTTTATAATATTGTGCATCGGCTTTGTGGAATGTGGCACCTGACTTGTTTACATTTTTAAAACCGGATATTTGGGTTTATTCATAACTTCTAATTATATTCGTTGCTAATCATAATCATCATTTCGTTCGGTTTCCAATACTTATCGACGCCGACGACGCTTACACTTATTCGGGTAGATAGTGTCCACGTTAATTACCGCGATAGGCCTAAAGTGGATTTAAATTCGCCTTTGATGTGTTAATGCATTCTACTGAGTACAGCGCAGGAGTAATTAAACTAATTGGTCTATCATGGTATAGATAATGTTAAGGTCTTGTAGCTGTGGTAATTCTTTCATGGCCTTTCGGCGCGACTTTAAACAAAAAGCAGCCGGAATTAAAGGTAGTTTTCTCGAGACGCCTGTAATTCTTTGATTTTACAAGTTTGTGGCATTGAAATCGTCAGGCTCAGCGTCAGAATAATCAGAAATCAAGGAATTTGTGTGGAGAAGCCGTCTTAGAAAGAACTAAACGTGTGTTTGCATAGACTATCGTATAATACAATATCTATAAGTTTAAAATACAAAACTGTTCAGTCAATGTTGTACGGATGATATAAACATCCTTCAGGATGTTTATTAACTTCCGAGTTTTTTTTTAATAAAATGAAAACAGTATCATCGGTCAACGACAAAGTTTGAACGTTGGAAGCCTTTAATTTCAGCAAAACAAAAGTCGATTTTCAAAACTGATTTTACATAAACATTCTACCGGTTCAGGTATCACCACTACTCCTAGTAACACCACAAATAATTGTTCAAACTGTAACTTCAATATTGGTTTTAATAAAAAACAATAATTTATAACTATAAATTATTTTCATTTTCTTTACCAATCATCGCTTAGTAATTTGTAAACATAACTTTCTTATGTCGTAATTAATTCAGTACATATTATAAAATATCCGATTGTGCAGAAACAGTTCTTTCATAATGAATCATCTAGGAAACCATATAACCATTTTTTATCATAGAATATTGTTAAAGCCTATATTGGTTCTTGCTGCAGAACCATATTTTGACTTAGAACTAAGCCCCTTATTCTCTAGATATTAGCCCACCGGACTATGACTGTTTCCATGCCATCATCATGAGGTCAGTCCTAAGACTGGTTGGACGCTAACCTCCAGCTTCTCCTATCTTGTGCAAACCTACGCATTTCGCTAATTGTGCTACAACCTACATCCCTTACGATTTGCGAGCAGTAGTCTAATCTAGGCCTACCTCTGCCTTTCTTCACTCCTATTTCTGCCTCCAAAATATCGCGGATTATTCCCCCATGTCTCAGCAAGTGGCCTACCATTCTATCTCTTCTCTTCTTTATATTTTTCCACATACTTCTTTTCTCGCCGACTTTCTCTAATACTTATTCGTTTCTAACCCTATCAGTCCACGGTATTTTCATCATTCTTCGGTAACACCACAAAGCTTCTAATTTCAAATCTCAAAAGCTTCTAATTTCTTCCTACTTGCTTCCCCTACCGTCCAGGTTTCGCAAATATATAGTGCCGTGCTCCATACATACGTTTTCAAAAATCTCTTCCTTGTTTCTAAGTTTATTACCCCCAGCATAAAAGTGCTTTCTTTTTGTTAAAAGCTACTCGACCCTGTGCTATTCTTTGTTTTATATCTTTATCGCTTCTTCCGTCCCAATTTATTTTACTTCCTAAATAAGTGAAGTCTTTAACTTCCTCCAATCTTTCATTATTAATTTGTATTTTCATTTTTGCTCTGCTCTCGCGCCCTCTGCACACTAACACTTTAGTTTTGTTTTTATTCACCCTCATTCCGTATTCATCTATCAACACTGCCTCCATTTCGTTCAACGTTGAATCTAATTCCTCCTTTCCATGCCAAAGTTTGGGAATATCTGAACCAAATTTATATGCATAAAAAACATTTTCCAATTATACATAAGTAGGTATAGGGGCGGTTGGACGTGGGAAAATTTCTGGGGTTGTGGGAAAATTGAAACTTTTTACCTAATTCACAAAAATTTGAGGCGCCGCTTTTTCGGCATACATCAAAGGATTGGTGTTCGCTGGTGTTAATTACAGGTATTTTATCCAAAATTATCCACAATTATCCACATTTTTATTAACAATTATCCTATTACCCTTATGTTACAGAGCTGTAAGGGAATTATCCACATTTTTATCTACAATTATCCTATTACCCTTATGTTATAGAGCTGTACGACTTGTTTAAATGGGGCTATACGGCCTGTAGGGTCTGCACGACTTGTAATATAAGGGTAATAGAATAATTGTTGATAAAAATGTGTATAATTGTAGATAATGTGGATAATTGTGGGTAAGAATACCTATAATTAACACCTGCGAACGGCAAACCTTTGATCTCAATATGACGCGTGCCGGTGCCTCAAATTTTTGTGAATTAGGTAAAAACGCAAGTTTCAATTTTCCCACGGTCTTCAAAAAGTTCCCATGCCCAACCGCCCCCATACCTACTTACACAAACTTTCTTTTCTGAATTTGAATTATTTCCCTAGACAGAATGAACAAACAACTTAAAATATGTCATTGGAAAGACTTGTATAAGTGAAGCGTTGGGGACGGCTATCCAAGGATTTAAAAGATATACAGAATGTCTCAAAAAATTCTAAACCCACTCACATCTGAAAATACTAAATAAGACGATCTGGTCTCCTGTAATCATTTGTATAGGGTGTCTCAGTTGAAACTATAGTATTTGAGTTGCGCGCCATTTGTGTTATGTTAAAGATAGGACGTCAATATTTAACGACTGTTATCTGAAAACCATACGACGTCAACATGTCGCGATAGCGTTCCCATTTACTGTGATAGCATTATCAGCCTCATTTTCAAAGAAGTATGGTCCAATTACTCCACCACTCCAAAATGCATACCAAACCGTGCATCTCTGTGGATGCATTTCTTTTTCGTAAACAGCATGTAGATTTTCAGCACCTTAAATTCGACAATTTTGTTTGCTGATGTATCCGTCAAAGTGAAAATATGCTTCATCGCTGAAAAAAAATTGGTGCAAAAATCAACATTACTTTCTCTCTTTTCTAACATCCAATTAACAAATGTACGACGTTGTAAATGGTCTGTAACTTTTAATAGTTGTGACAATTTTGTATGCTGACCAATGCAGATCTTCCTTTAAAATCCAATGCGTGGTGGCTCTCGACAGATTCAATTGTTGTGCACGAATCGAATTGTTGTGTTTAGATACTGAACATGGGATTAAAATTATTAGCCCAACATATCAGTTAGCGGCGTTGACTGGGACACATTGTATATTCAACTGTTTCTTGACGAGAAAAAAAATGCATCCCTATAAATTGTCTTCTAAAAATTATTTCTTCAAAGTAACATTTTTCCCTTTAAGTTTATCCACGCTGTACAATCAATAAAATTGTTTGTCTATTTACTGTTTTACGTCATCTATGCGCGGCAGTCCTTGAGAGTCTTCTTGAAATTTGCCTTTCTTTCTTTTTCATTCACCTTCTCGTTTATATGTATACCTTATGAGTGTTTATTTTAAATTACTGTTTGTTTCCCATTAATTCTATGAAAATTGTTCTCTAAAAAAAAAGACAAAAATAGCGGTATAAACTTGTTTAAATTGTACACAGTATCTACAGTATATCAAACTGGACGTGGAGTGCTAATAAGTAAATATATTTTATGCAGGTGCAACAAAAGAAAAACTTGTAAGGCGGCTTTATTTTTAAATACCTCCAAAGGATACTTCGTTTCCAAATACAGAAAGAACACGTTTTTAAATCTTGTTTAATTCGATAATTCGATAAAATTATGTGTAACGTCAGACAAAAATACTTTGTAGACATCAGAATTACCATGTAAAATATCTTTTTAATCTGTGAAATAATATTTATATTGGCGCGAACGTTTATATGTATTGTGCAGAAAACGTATTATTGCATAAAGCAAATAATGCGCATATAACAGCTAATTTCACAATCAACAAAAATAAATAAGAATTCGCGTTATATCATTTTCCATTATATTTATACAGTATTTTTACACTATTGTTATATACACTTTCAGTGTACTTATAAGTAAACTAAAAATTGTGTAGAAGTATTTAAAATAGTATAGGGCACAGTATATACAGAATGGACACTATACAGTGTGATCAAATTTAATACAATATTAGGTTTGAAATATTTTAGAAATTATTAGAAATTCAAGATACTTAAATATAATAACGGTTGAAAATATACACGTTAAAGTTCAAATGTACGCTATCACCACTAATTTTTAATCTGTACATCGAAGAGGCAACTAATGCGGTAAAAGATAGAGTGGATTTCGGGATTAAAGTACAGGGACAGAAACTAAAAATGCTGAGATTCGCGGATGATATAGCAGTATTAGCATCTAGTAAGGAGGAATTAGAATCAGCATTGAACGAAATGGAGGCAGTGTTGACAGAGGAATACGGAATGAGGGTGAATAAAAACAAAACTAAAGTGTTAGTGTGCAGAGGGCGCGAGAGCAGAGCAAAAACGAAAGTAGAAATTAATAATGAAAGATTGGAGAAAGTTTAAAAACTTTACTTATTTAGGAAGTAAAATAAATTGGGATGGAAGAAGCGATAAAGATATAAAACAAAGAATAGCGCAGGGTCGAGTAGCTTTTAACAAAAAGAAAGCACTTTTATGCTCGGGGATAATAAACTTAGAAACAAGGAAGAGATTTTTGAAAACGTATGTATGGAGCACGGCACTATACGGTTGCGAAACCTGGACGGTAGGGAAAGCAAGTAGGAAGAAATTAGAAGCTTTTGAGATGTGGTGTTACCGAAGAATGATGAAAATACCGTGGACTGATAGGGTTAGAAACGAAGAAATATTAGAGAAAGTCGGCGAGAAAAGAAGTATGTGGAAAAACATAAAGAAGAGAAGAGATAGAATGGTAGGCCACTTGCTGAGACATGGGGGAATAGTCCGCGATATTTTGGAGGCAGAAATAGGAGTGAAGAAAGGCAGAGGTAGGCCTAGATTAGACTACTGCTCGCAAATAGTAAGGGATGTGGGTTGTAGCACAATTAGCGAAATGCGTAGGTTCGCACAATATAGGAGAAGCTGGAGGTTAGCGTCCAACCAGTCTTAGGACTGATGACCTCATGATGATGAAAGTTCAAATTCATAAGAATGACCAAAGAATGTGCTTCCATCACAAATTTAACTATTTTTCTTTTATTACAAATGAAATTCTTATTTGATTTATATTCAAAATTTCAATTTCCTATCGAATCTTTTCTAACTGTAAAATAGGCCTACAGATAACCAAGAAAGCGCATTTTCATATTGTAATCGACATAGCCACAAATCTAAGAATTGATTAATTAAAAACTTCTCTAGACTTCAGTAGAATGACTTCAGTGAACTTCGGTAGGCGATAGGATATTGTTATTGCAACAATAATGCTTTCCCAGTAATGCATATTTGAAAAGTGCTGAAGACAATTAAGATACAATCTTGATATTCGCTTCTTACTTTAATCCTCAGATCATGATCGCTCCCATGTTGGCTACATGTTTTTTCATCAACAAGAACATTCTCAAAGAAGTTATATAAGAGAAAATATATGTACCAAAATATTTGACAGTTTTCGAAATAGGAAGAATCTTCCGATTCGGATATCGTCATTTAACAATCGTATACAGAGAGATCCGATTCGATTGAAGGTGGCGTTACACATAAGATACACTAAAATTTATTTAGAGATATTTGAAAGTTGATTCATAGTGAGCTTTGTCTGTCACATTGGTTGGAAATATGTCTTTGGCTTGAATTCCGCATTTTATTCGATTTAAAAATATATTAGCGTTTTTCAATGCTAAAGATCAGTTAACTGTTGATTGTATGATAAATTAATAAAGAAATCCCATTTGGATGTTGTAATTGACGATGCTTAGGTTAGAAACTGGATTTCTCTTTAGAAATATCCTCAAAACCACTTTGGTTTTGTTTGATGTTTTGTACAATGCTTGAGATGTACTTTAGAGGTGGTCGACGAGACGAGGACAATGGGTTATACTGTTCATTCACGCTTCTTAAAATTTCGAGGTGGGTCTCCAAATCGTGAAGAACTCGACTATACGATGTTTGGTGGCAAGATTTCCAAATGCTGGTAATGTTTGCAGGAGTAGTTCACTTGGGAAAAAGGTCATTTTGTCAGAAAAAAACTTTGGAAGATGTTCGTACGTTTAGGCTGCTAGTCCAAATAAACGTTTACATCACTTTTCTGCTCAGACAAGGAAATAGCTCACTAACGTTTCCTTACAATCAAAGAAAACATTAGGAATAGCATATGGTGCCGTAAAAAATTACATATTCAGCCGTAGAAAGTCACAGGCGTGCAATACTCACTGGTTCAATAATAATTTCTAGAAACGTGATCTTTTGGACATTTTTTTTAATCATGAAGCATGGTTTCATCTCATGATTACTCCTCATAAAATTGGTATTGGTCTGTTAATAATCAGTCACTAAATTCATCATGCGCATTTAAAGTATGGTTGCTAAATTCCAACTCAAAATTCTAGAGTAACAGAAGCAGTTATTAATAATACCAAGTGAATATAAAATGTATGTTTCGATAAATTTCTATTATTCCCGTGTATATTTGCAGGTTATCTTATCTGTCAATCTAAATCAGTGTTACCAACTATATGAAAATGTTGGTAGACGTCATAAAATATGTAAGTGACACAGGTGAGTGTATATTCAATCAATCAGGATCTCTCTGTAGTGCATTCTCAGTTTCCCAATTTGAATCATAATCAACGCTTTCTCGCTGATTTGTTTACAAATTAAATACGTCTCACTTTAAAACAAACCCACTATTTCGTGATAGTTCGTCAACCCGGTTAAAAAAAATCGAACGCCGATAGTATAAATCTAAGGATTATTTGTTGTTATAATAACCTCTGCGTGTCCTTACATCATGCTTATCGATTTTTATCGTGTCATTTCACTTTTACAACACGAAACATCAACACAGCCATCTCATTAGTTGGTGGATATCGGTTTTCTTCTTTTTGTACGTATAATAAACAGACACAGAAGCGGGCGTCCTACCCGGAAACTGTTATTATTACGATTGAGAACATGTAACTCGTATAAATACATCGTGTTTATGCTTGTAGTGTGTAAACATCTACCCTCGTTACTTCGGCTGTTAATTCTATTTCGAATGGTCGTAAAATTTATTGGTCGAGGATCATAAAGAGGACTAGGAAATTGGTGCGGGTTTATTGAAAATTCCGAGTGGTCTATATTTTTGAGCATTATTGCTGGTGAACAGTTTAAATGTTACCCTTGGGAACATCGAATTTTAATACAAAGCTATTAATTGGGTTAATGGTAAAGAGACGGAGATAGAATGTCAAATCCTCCATTATTAACCTTCCCGTGATCGTTCGTCCAGAAATTTATACATTTCGAGCTGCTGCTAGGGCTCTGCTTAACTCTAAACTGGTAGAATGATAGTCGTTAAACAGTGATGCCTTATCTTCGACATAACACAAATGGTGAGCAATTCAAATCCTATAGTTCCAACTGAGATCCTATATTATATACTCTGTACACGGTGTTTCCTAACGTTGCAGTTGCAACTGATTAAATTGCAAATGAACATGAATTGAATCGTTCGAAATCTGTTTATTTTAGGCTACACTTCGCTTGTTCGTGAAGTTGTCAATCCTTATCTGAGCGATGACAAGTTACCTTTCGAATTTTGGACGACCCGAATAGAGTGAGTGATCTTATAGCAATTTTATTTAGTCAGGACTTACTCACGAAGTCAGGCGCCATCTAGAGCGGCGTAGTTAGATAACGGCGACCGCGATAAGGGTGATCTTTTGTTTCTGGATCATCAAGATTACGGTAATCATATCTGGGCCATCTTCCACCGCATTCCGCGACCTTGAGATGCCGTCTTTCGCCTGAGGCCCCGCGATATTAGTTCTTTCCTTATTTCCATGCAAGAGCTCGCGAGACAATTAGTTTTTATCTGATTCAATTTAATTACGCCGTACCTGAGCTGACAGGCTTGAACCAATTAGAACAGAGCTATTCTTAATTGGAAGAGTTACCGCTCTCGTAACCCTGTTTTTTTTTGTCTTCTCGTTCTCGCCAATTATTTTGCGTTGTGCAAGCGGCAATGCGGTCGTGTGGTAGTCGCGATATTTCTGTCAATTAGATTTGCTTAATCTGGTAGTGCTGCGGATTTTCCGGTGCTTTCTTTTGGTGTGTGGGCTCGATGGGAATAATTCGTTCCCCGCCGTGAGAAAGCCAATTACTACGTTACAATTACTACATTTGAACAATTAAATGTTTTACCTTTTTACGTTTATTGTAACGTAATAGATTTAATCGTACGTTTAGATACGAAATTTTTATGAGGTGAAAACCACTAAAAAAAAAAAAAATTGTGAGAAGTGCTCAGATAGGTCAATTTTTAATTTTTAATCTCAAGCGTACGTCTTCTAAAGAAATTATGATTATACAAGGTGATTAATGTAAGCGCAGTACAAGAGAGAGCAATACAACACCCTGTATTTCATTGAATTGAATATTTATATATCATTGAATGCCACATGGTCAGCTGATTTCAGTGATCAACAAGACTTAAAATGCCTTAAATGACTAAAGGGTTAAATTTATGTAAAATCGCAAGTAAAACGAAGGTTATTAAAAACTATGGTGTTTCTACAGTAATAGTCGCGCTATTTAAGTACATACCAGCAATAAATTGAATTTATTAAATCGGAAATATTAGATGCCTATATTTTTGAATCCCGCGATCTGTTAAACCAATATAATCAAGAAGGTTTGCCTTTCGCTTATCCTCGTTAGGATTCGCAACCGCTCGTTTATTATTATTGGCGTTAGATATACTAGAAAAAAGCGAGTGCATGTAAATTTCAAACGTAGCATAATATAATCAATTTAAGACGTCAAGAAGAAATAAACATATATTTTTCTATATAGATTCAGTTAATATTCACATACTTATTCCAGCTTTCCGCCAATCAAACTGTACCCTCACAAAAAAATCTGTTGGCTGAAAAGTCTGCAAAATACTCTTGCACTACTTCCTCCACTGTAGAGTATTTTTGCATACACTCGACCAAATAGAATCCCTTCAAAACATGAAACCAAAACACTACAGCCATCCGCTTTCATACTGAAAAATGCTTTTTTTTTTTTTTTGATGGTGGTAATTCCTTGTACCATCAAGAGAGAATGTAATGAACACTTATTATACGCTTTCCTCAAATATACGCAATAATAAATTAATTTTTCGAGTTAATTTTAATAGGGAGGGTCTGAAACCTTCGATGCATCAACAAGAATAGACCAGTACTCCTCGAATACCGAAAGATTACACTATATTCGATACGCCAACGAAGCGGGGATCATTATTAAAATTTCTATTAGTTTTAATCACCTCCTGATGATGTCAATTTGGTTGATGAAACGCGCAGCGAGTAACTTGTAATATTTAGGTGTTTCGTGGAATACTGGTCTTCTGTTTTTTTCGAGTGAATTACGTCCTTTATCTACAAATAGTCACGCCCTCTATTAACCAAAAGTATAATTAGCTTAACATTTATTTAGTATTGCCTATATTTCTGGGAAATGTCCTGCAAAGTGTCTCGTTACCTTCTCTCTTGATGGTACATCCATCCTGCATCAATTCTCGGTTTTGGGGTTCAAAATAATCTACTATTTTTTTCTTTATTGAAGCTCTAATTGATTCGCCATTTTCTTACAACTATGAAATTGTAGTTCATATAGAATTCAAGTGACTCCAAGATATTTTAAGTCAGCGGAGCATTTTACGTATGATAGGACTATTTTTCAATTTTTTGTTGGTTATCAGCATTTTTTCCTCAATATTTTAAAACAAAATTAGGTGGTGGTGGCTCTCATAAATTACTTTCGTTTTAGTTTTTCTCCGTTTTGCTGTATTTGCAACCTTTTTGTAATACAGTCACTGTATTACAAAATACAATTATTTCCATAGGTTTTAACGCCCTGTTTCTCCAAATGCAACGCTTGTAAGTTAACATAAGAAAAATCCAATATTATACTGATATCCATCGGGTTCCAATGATGAAGAATCAACCCTGTATAGTTCACTACTTTTATTATACAGCATCAAATTTCGATTGGGTATCGTGCGGATCGACCAGGGCGATTACAATGGAATCACCCTTCGCTTGCCGGCTATTTCGCAAGCGAATGCTGTGCTGGTTCTAACTTCTAAGCCGTCTGTTGCGTCACCTACGCAGAATAGACAACTTTCCAAACGCTTTGCCAACACAGGGGCGTGCTGGGCCTCTGTCAGTGGCGAAGGTCTAATTTCGAAATAAGGACGGGCCCAAGGCGGTCCTGCAAGCTCGATACTATTGTGTGACGAATGGTGAGAAACGCGAAGGATATTTTAATGACATCATAATTCCAGTAGAAAACTGCGAGTTTCCTCCCGATACAACAATAACAACTTTAATAGTGTGTTTCGCGTGGCTGAAAAATAAATTAGCAAAACAAAGTCGAAACATTATATATTTTTGTTATTATTTCTGTGTATGTAATACCGATAGCTGGAAATAGGTGGTACGAATCTAAAATATGGTTTGAAACCGTTGAGTCAGTTTTTAGGGTCTAATTGACCAAAGTGTCTCTTGCATCATCTGTCAAACGAACAACTAGTTTGACCCGCATAAAAGGCATTACGAAATTTGTAAGTAAACGCAGGTCTCTTGATTGTATTTCTTTTTAATTTTTGCAATGTATAAGCTTGTTGTATATTTCCTCTCAGTTTTATGTTAGGATTTCCTTGTTAAATAGTAAAAAATCGTTTACAAAAAATATTTATAACTGGGATAAAACCCATGTGTATTATTAATAAATAATAGTAACAGAATTAATGGGTAGCTTTAACACACTCACACTTAACGGTTAAGAACAGGAGTAAAGAGATATAGCCAATTCTAAGCTACACAACCCGCCAACAACCGATTCTACGCGACACAATCTACCTACAACCAATTCTAAGCCACCTAACTCACCAGCCCCTATTCTACGACATCTTAGAATTCTTGTGTGGCTTAGAATTGGATGTAGGTGAGCTGTATCGATTGTAGGTGGGATGTGTGGTTTACAATCGGTTATTGGTGATTTCTGTAGCTTAGAATTGGTTGTAGGTGGGTTGAGCAGCTTAAAATCAGTGGTAGGGTGTAGCTTAGAATCGGTTGTTCGTGGTTTTTGTAGCCTATAATTGGTTGTAGATGGGCTGTGTACCTTAAAATCGGTTGTAGGTGGGTTTTATAGCTTAAAATCTATTGTAGGTGGGTTGTGTACCTTCGAATCGGTGGTAGGTGGGTTGTGTACCTTCGAATCGGTTGTAGGTGGGTTGTGTGGCTTAGAATCAGTTTTTAGTGAGTTATGTAGCTTAGAATCAGTTGTGAGTGGGTTGTGAGCCTCAGAATCGGTTGTAGATAAGTTATGTAGCTTAGAATCGGTTGTAGGTGGGTTGTGCAGCTTAAAATCGGTGGTAGGGTGTAGCTTAGAATCGGTTGTTCGTGGTTTTTGTAGTCTATAATTGGTTGTAGATGGATTGTGTAGCTTAAAATCGGTTGTAGGTGGGTTTTATGGCTTAGAATCGATTGTTGGTGGGTTGTGTAGCTTAGAATCGGTTAATAGGTGGGTTGTGTACCTTAGAATCGGTGGTAGGTGGGTTGTGTGGCTTAGAATCGGTTGTAGGTGGATTGTGTGGCTTAGAATCAGTTTTTGGTGAGTTGTGTAGCTTAGAATCAGTTGTAAGTGTTAGTTAGAATTGCTTGTAAGTGGGTTGTGCAGCTTAAAATCGGTGGTAGGATGTAGTTTAGAATGGGTTGTTTGTAGTTTTTGTAGCCTATAATTGGTCATAGATGGGTTATATAGCTTAAAATAGGTTGTTGGTGGGTTGTATAGCTTAGAATCGGTTGTAGGTAGGTTGTATACCTTAGAATCAGTGGTAGGTGAGTTGCCTGGCTTAGAATCGATTTTAGGTGGATTTTGTGGCATAGAATCAGTTTTTAGTGAGTTATGTAGCTTATAATTGGTTGTAAGTGGGTTGTGGGCCTTAAAATCGGTTGTAGGTAAGTTGTATGGCTTAGAATCGGTTATAGGTGGGTTGTGTGGCATAGAATTGGTTATATCTCTCTACTAACCAACTCCACTTTAAAAAGACTGTATGATTTAACCTACACACTTACTAAAGTGTAGATATAAACTTAGGCGTTGCCCAACTCTTCACTTCAATCCTTATCGGTTAAACTTCGAAACACTTTCTATTGTATTTGAAAACAAATAAATATCAGGAATTCCTGTAAAGTTCCTGAATGTGTCTTAATAATACTGTTATTATTATTATTACATAATAGTCACAGTATTAATAAATGACTTCAACACACTCACAGCCGGGAAGCAACTGAACACAGGGCGTTTAAAAGTGCTGTAGGATTTAGCCTTACAGATTAAAGTGAAGGTGTACCAGGACCAAAAAAAGTCATTTCTCCATCGAATTGGGACTGGCGATGAAAAGTGGATATATTTCGAGAATCCTAAGCGTAAAAGATCGTGGGTAACTCCAGGCGAACCATCGACATCGACTGCAAGGCCAAATCGCTATGGACGGAGGACAATGCTCTGTGTTTGGTCGGATCAGAACCTGGCCAAACCGTTAATACTGAACACCATCGACAACAAATGATCGATTTGAATCAAACTTTACATTAAAAACGACCAGAATATCAAAAAAGGCAACACAAAGTGACCTTGCTTCATAATAATGCGCCATCACACACAGCAAAACTTGTCAAGGAAACGATTGAGGCATTTAATTGGGAAATACTTTCGCATGCGGCTTACTCGCCAGACTTGGCTTGCATCATTATTGCGACACGCACTTGCTGAGCAGGGCATCACTTCTCACGAAAATGTGCGAAGATGGCTCGATGACTGGTTTACCTCAAAAGAACAAGAATTTTTTTGACATGGAATCCACAAATTGTCAGAGATATGGGAAAAATGTATAGCTAGCAATGGGCAATACTTCAAATAAATAATTTTTATCATTTTCATACAATAAATATGTATTTTCTATACAAAAAATTCCTGTTTCATATTTACATACCTGGTATATACGTATCTAACAGCGATTTTGATTAGTAGGCAGAATTTTGCCTACTTCTTATCAAAAGCATTCATTGGTTTAAAAAATGGAAGGTCAAAGGCAATCTGTAAGTTAAATCTTCACATGGAAAAGCCATGTAGATTTTTTGCAAATAAATATTGTAAATTAATACGTTTGCAATCTTGTGATTCATAGATTCATTATACAGAGTGGATAAGTAAAAGAGGAAAAGAAAAGAAAAATACATATATATTAATTGAGATCACCCTCGCTATTCTCGTTCTCTGAAAGCTCCCTAATTTACAAAGAAAACCCACTTCTGAGTTTCCAAGCCAGTGCAATCTTCGTTATGCATCCTAATATTTCATCACACAAAACATCCTTCTATTTATCGCTTTACTTGGTCCACCCTGTATTATCATAGTTGTTATCGAGAGTAGTTAAATTTTCCTTGTTTGTTGTTTATTCATCAGTCCGAAGAATACTTATCCACACGAATGGCATTAAGAATTTCCAGTACGTCGTCTTAACGGGGATTCCCTATCACCACACGATGACCACACTCGATTTGCGAGAAAACTTTTTATGCCTGTACCGGTTTTTCAACAAATAAAAGACAGAGTCGTTGCATGAATTTAAATTGTGGCAGTGTGTTAAAAGTTATTTGTAATCGCAGCGATAAAGCTACAAATAACAAGTAGTTGGGGACTTCTATATGTACTGGATAAATAAATTATCAGTTTCAACTAATAGAGAATCATCGACGATTCTTTAACAATATTTCAAGCGGAGATGCTTCTGTACACTTTATTTTTAACGCAGTATTGAATCCACGATAAGAAATCTGAAGTACACAGAATTTTTTTTTAAATACCCCCCGATTTGTCGCATACTCAAGAAGCATTTAATCGATAAATGTAAAATCGAAAATGCTCTTAGAATTTCCTATATCTGTAATGGCAACAAAGTGTATTTATAGAAGATAAAGCTGCTTAAAAAATCGTCTTCACACACATTGCATATCGATAACGTCCCCACGGCCACTTTAGGGATAAAACTGCGCGACCTTGGCGTTACAAACCGCGCTATTTATCGCATCTCGGCGTTTATATGTAGATGACTTAACATGAAAATCCGGTCTTGCCATGGAGTGCAATCATTTTTATGCACATGAACGAACATTGGGTCAAAGATATAATCGTGTGTTCAACAGTGTAATGTTGTAATTTAAATAGACGCACTTAATTTTGGTCAAACCCGCTGTGCTTTACGTAGGAGATACAAGCAACACCGATGTCCTTTTTCGTCGTATAGTATTCACTACACAGTACTTCTTAATTTGAAAATACGGTTATGAAAAGTGAGGTTGTTGTCTTTCAATAGGGACGCTCAAAATTTGTTAGGTCCTAGCGGCCATGTTGTTAAAGCAACATCGTCAAATTTGTTGTGAATTGTTCAGTAGTTTATGGCAAATCACCATGGAAGGTTATAACGTTCAACAGCGTACGCAAGTCATCAAATATTATTTTTAAAATCGTTGCTCCGTTCGAAAAACATTCCGCGCATTACGTGATTTCTGTCCTCGCCACAACCGTCTCGCAGAGTCGACTATTCGACGTTTGGTGGCCAAATTCGAGTCAACCGGTTTTATAAATAATCACCTAACACCCGTACGTCACCGAAACGCAAGGTATACTGAAAACATCGATGCTGTGCGTGAGAGTGTAAGGAAAAACCTGAGACAGTCAATTTCTCGTCGTTCACAAGAACTTGGCAATTTTGCGACTTGAACTTGGCGAATTTTGCGTCAGGACTTGGGTCTGCACCCGTATAAAATCCAACTAGGATTTTAACCTTAGTACCCAGGAACCCTTAGTACTTAGGAGCCCAGGAACTTAAGGTAAACGACCATAGACAACGCCGTGTGTTGACTGTTTGGGCTCTGGAGCAGTTGAAAGTTGACCCAAATTTCGCCAAAAAAAAAACATTTTTAGCTTAGAGGTCCGTTTTTGGGTGAATAGATATGTGAACAACCAAAATTGTTGGATTTGGGATGATAGCTATCCACGCGAGATACACCAGCACCAAATGCATCCCGAGAAAGTCACTGTTTGGTGCGGATTTTGGTCTGGCGGAATCATCCGTCCGTACTTCTTCCAAAACGAAACTGGCATTGCTATAACCGTGAATTGCGAGCGCTACAAATCGATGATAAGCAACTTCTTGTGGCCTAAACTGGATGATATGTATGCCGAAGATATGTGGTTCCAACAGGACAGCGCTACGTGCCACACAGCGCATGCCACGATGGGCATTCTGCACGAGCGATGTGAGGGCATGGTTATCTCGCGCAGCGGCGACAAACTGGCGACATCGCACTGGATCGTGCGATTTAGCGCCTTTAGACTTCTTCCTTTGGAGCTGTCTATGCGAATAAACCGCAAGCAACTGATGCCCTCAAAGTCAACATAACGAACGCCATCTAGCAAATTCAGGCAGATTTATGTGAGAAAATCATCGAAAATTGGACCTCCCGAATACATGCCACCAAGCAAAGCCGCGGCGGACATTTGGATGACGTTATATTCCATATTTAATGCCATATAATATTATTTCAAATAAAAAAAATGAGTGGATATCTCACACACAACTTGTTTTATTTACGTTTAAAAATCGAGCGTCCTTATTGAAAGACCCGTTATATAGAGTTATATATACGCTTATATACAGAGTTTTTACAAAGATTCAGTCTTTATGAAAAAATGATGAGCGTTCTAATTTCCGTATACACTAAATCTTGATCTTTGGTATAGGAGGTAGTTGAGTATGATCGTTTCAAGATCTTTGCTTGACATGGTATTAAATTTGAGTGGTTGTGATATCTGTTCCCCTCTCAAATGTAACAATTCCCTGCCTCCGACGGCCAACCCCTTCCTGCTGATAGAGCTAATATATGTCTTTTAGAGCTATAAGAGCTAAGAAGATCTTAAATAAAATATTTTGAATAATTCTCCATAGAAAACATATGGTTAGTAATCATAACGTGGTTTAAAACTATGATAAGTTTTTTCGTCGTTCTTTTTTTATGAAACGAACATGTGTTTCTTATCAGTAAAACACTTGAAATGGTGTTCTGTAAATACTTACATTTTACTTAAATTCAACCTGTCTACCTTACAGGTTGACAATTCAATAGGTACTTATTTCTATTTCGAAATAACACAACCATAAAATTTTATATTACTGATTGCATATTTACAGTCCGAATTTTAGTACAACGGAAAAAAATTGGCAAACCTACGTGAGGTACAATAAAAATTTTATTTAGTTTTACTGCGCCATATAAGTCGACAGATAACTCACCTGAAAGACAAATTTTGATAACTGTATTAGGGTAATTGATAATTTTTAATACCGCTAACGAATCTACTCGTACTATCGATACAGAACAAGACAGATTTCGTTGTATTGCCCGTTACAGATTACGTAATGTTTATATTTTACCGAGCATGTTACGTAAAATATAACAGATTTACCATGACACTCGCTTATAACTTGAAAAAAAATTACAAAACGTTCCACAAATAACACTTAAGTTATTTACTTAACTGATATTCTTGTATTTAAAATTTTATACAATTATTTACTTATTCGTCTTTAATATATTAAGTTATACACTATGGAAAAATAGGTTAAAACTTAGGAAAATTGTCAACTAAATTCTATACACTGATAAACAAAAAAATAGTTGATATTACCCAAGCTTTCACGAGTGTTTGAAAATAAAAACTATCGACAATGACGATCTAATTATTACTTTGAAAACGATTTTAATTTCATAACATATTGGATGAAAATCCTATTTGGTTAGTACTTTATAAAAAACGTACGCAATATAGACAACTAATACATTTTTTATTTACCTTGTACCGTATTATTGCACGCGATTTAAGACTGAATAAAAAAACAGTGACTTCTAATTAAAATTATATAAATATACTGGACTAGTTGTTTTTTCCTACGGCATAATTAAAAATGCCAAGATACTGTTTCTAATTTAGAACACAAAGAAATTGTTCGAATTTTTTATCTAATGCAAATTTTGTTCCAAACATATGACATTCACCGTTATACTAGAATAAAAGTAGAATGACTTCATAAAAATGCAGTAAAAGTAACTGAAAGGTCAGATCTGTTAATCAAAAAGTGTGGTCAACACTACCATTACTTTGCATATAGACTGAGAGGTTGCGCTGTTGCCAAGTTAACTTCATCTAATACACCCTCACGTCTCGAACGCATGTCAACACATACTATACATGACAATATCGTTTGTATATCTTAATGGTATTTCTAATCTGAAGATAGAGAGTGGGTGGGTACTGATACGAAGAAGTCAAATCAGTGGTTGAAGTCGAGTTAAAAATATAATCAGTGATAATCGAACACCTCTCGTTGATTTGGGGGTTAAAGACAAAATTTGGCAACGCTGGATGTGGTCTTACAACAGCTTTTGTTAATATATCCCGTGCTTATTTCCACTTTAATACGTCAAGTAGAATTCAATGTCACATGACAACGTCTGTGAAATAATCATTTTTCCAAACTTGATTACTTGAATATTCTCGAGAATACTTTATATTGCATTATGCTATATGGGTTTGAGCCTCATCATCCACTGATCGCATGGGTAGGCCCTTGGCGATCCTCTCTTATCCGGGTCATTATCCAAAAATGCTATCCCATAAAAGGAGCAATTTAGGCATGTCCCCCGCCTTAAGCCTCGCCTCCTCTAGGATAATAGGGGTCCCTAATATAAGGTATCTCTTCTCCTCCAGTGCGGGGCAGGTGTAAAGAAGATGAATCGAGGTTTCCTCGTCTTCTTTACAGTATCTGCAGGCCGGGCTGTCAGTCAGTCTCAGCTTGTGCTTATATGTATTCAGACTACTATGGTGGCCCGTTATGATTCCCACCAGGGCTCTGGCTTTGTGCCTGTTCAATTTAATGAATTCTTGAGCCCATTTCTCAATCTCTGAGTATTCGATGAAGAGTTTGGTTATTCGACAACCCGTTACTCCTCTCCATCTTTTATTGTGCTGGTCTCTTGTCCAGTCATTGATGCGGTCTCTGATCAGATTCCGACTTATTCCCACTGCAGGGTTCTAGTCCATAGAGGTTTTCTCTGGTCCCTAGTCTGGCAAGGTCATCTGCAATTAGATTTCCCTTAATGCCATTATGCCCAGGTATCCATAAGAGTTCTACCGGTCCCTTTCCTACCAAGTGGTTCAATGCTTCATAGCAATTATAGACCATGCTGAATTTAAGGCTGCCAACGCCACCCTGCTATCCGAGCAGATACATACATTCTCCTGGATCCAACTTTGGTCAGCCCCCAGAACACCGTATGTAATTGCAACCAGCTCGGCCTGGAGTGCGGTAGTGCATTTGCCCAGGGGGAAGATTTTACCTATCCCATCGCGTCGCCTATACACCCCCGCACCCGCTCTGTTCCCACTCTTGGCTCCATCCGTGTACCAGATATCTCCATTAAGCGGTAATCCAGCTCGGTCCTCCATCCAGTCGGTTTTACTAGTGAGGGTGATCTAGTAGACACCCGTACTGTCAGAGGGCATCCATAGAAGTCCCTCCTCAGCTAGCTCTCTTGAAATTCTTTATAAATAACATTAAAATTACTACTACGTACTCTAAAATATGCTTTGTCACCCTTAAGAAGTCTCAATATAATATAAATACTGCATATGAAACTGCTGACCTTGAGAATTGATATAGTTGTATGGTTTTCCTACATTCTTTCTACACAGATCTTCAATAATGATGGATAAATTCTTGTTAATGCGTTCGGTTTAGGATACACTAGAATCGAATTAATTATCTGTGCTCTATCTCTCTATCTGATGATGTTCATAATCCTCTAACCTCATCAGATGTATATACTCCACATACTAACAAAATTAACAAAAAAATAAATAAATAAATAAATAAATAAATAAAATTTCAGTGGCCCAGCAGTTTCAGAGCGGGATCGAGATTATTCGGAAGTAATAAGAATCGACAATCAACTTTTGATTTTTCACATTTTTTTTGTTTTTTGTTACTCATCTGTTAAGACAGCCATAAATTCCATCGAAAATGGACAACTGTGTAGGTTGTATATTTTGGTAATGACACTGTGTGTTTACAGTGCCGGTAAGCTTGAATTTCGGCGTCACTTAGATGATCTGTATGTTGCTTTAAAAATAGTAACCTTGTTACAAAAAGTGGGGAAGTTAACGAAATTCTGACGACCTGGCAACGTCGCTCGAGCGGGACTATTCGAAAGTAGTGGCGGTCAACGGAGCCGGCGTTTATCTAGAACCAGCTACATGTTTCAATAGGATTGGTTGCTAGTGAATTTATCAAATAAGTTCCAACGTTTCGCTGGTGATTACCGCGTGTCGCGTAAATAATGAAATAAAACCGAATTCCCATGAATTTTCAGCTATGCCGTGTTGGTTGCGAGAATGGATACTTTTATCTGATTGTAAAATATTTTACAAATTAATAGACTTTTGTTTGCTGGTTTGATGTTTCAGATTTTATGTACCATCAATAAGTAATATAATGAAACATTCTCCTTTTCATATATAGACAATAATAACAATGAATCAATATTAGAGTTAATTATGTTTTTATGCTTACCCTCTATCAGCTAAGAGTATAACTAACCCTAAACTTAATTCATTATTGCCTATATTTCAAGGGAACTTATCGAGGTCTCATCACATTTGTTCTTAATAGTACACGTCAAGTTGAGGTTCGTAAACTTTCCGTTCTGTAGCGGCCAACACATTGGCTATACCCTTCACGTTCGTATTCTCGAACAATTTTAATTCGCCCGCATATAAATGTGTATAAACGGTTTCTCTTTAATGGCGGAGAAAAAGGCAGCAGAGTGTGAAAACAATAACAATATGATCTCACGGGAAATAACTGAGATCCGGACGAAACTTTCCTTTTTGTCAGTTCATTATGCCGTTTGGCGGTTAATTAAATCATTTCCTAAAAGTGTTAGTTCAGGGGTGGGCTTTTGAAAGAAAAGATCTCGTTAGAAATCCGCC
This sequence comes from Rosalia funebris, assembly GCA_037954035.1. Classification (NCBI taxonomy): domain Eukaryota; kingdom Metazoa; phylum Arthropoda; class Insecta; order Coleoptera; family Cerambycidae; genus Rosalia; species Rosalia funebris. The sequence goes on along the minus strand of JAZFAV010000004.1, from coordinate 2,275,820 downwards.
TCTCGTTGATGAAATAAACTGCAACCCAACAGTGGAGGACTAAGGGGAGCGGGAGCCTCCAAATCTTCGAGAAGTCCTTTCAAATCCCAAACAATGCCAAAATATGTTCAGTAAGAGGCAGTTTGAAGTTGGAGGCCCTGTACGTACATATGAAAAATATAAGCGTAGGTAGGTACCTACTTACCTATTATCATGCCTATTCATATTTACAAAATATACACTGCAAATTCATAAATTTCTGAGCAGACCGGAGGCCTCATTTAATTTTACTGTCGCGGCCCTCCGACGACGGGCTTAGTCCGGCACTGCAGCCCAGTCCACTCAAAAATTTGTCTAATTTAAAACTATCCAGCATTTGTTTTATAATTGTTGTTATATATTTTGTTCAATTTGCGTTATTTCTCAACGAGGAATCATTAAAAATAATACAGTCACGACATGTTCAATTCATATTTCACAAATCTTATCTGTTTTACACGTATTTGCTCTTTTAAGTTCTAGCTTTGCGTTAAATTCAAAATAAGATTATCTTTTCCTACAATTCTATTTAATTTAAAATGTTGTTGTTTACACAATGACTAAAACTTCACGATTATAAATTATATTAGTAGACAATGTAACTAAAAAGCGTAAATAATTTCGACGCTCGCACAAATATGACGAAGATTTACAAATATTTTTTTAATTGATAACCAGATAAACGTTATCGTCTATCAAACTGTTTGCAGAAATGATCCGTATCAATTTTTATTAGTGTTAATTATATATTAGCTTGAATTGTTTTTGGATGATTTTTGATTTGTTAGTCACTATTCCCCTCAACACAGCCTCGAGTAAATACAGTTTAATCTTGGCTATAAACGGGGATTAAACGATTAAATAACTAACACTATGTACTGTCTTTATCAGTTAACAGAGCCGAGGATTAGTTTGGACCAGCGACACATTTCCTAAAAGTGCCTTGATATTTGCAAAATTATAACTTATAATAGCCATGGTAAATATGAAATTAGTAAAAACACTTTAGAGTGTTAAATACAACTGTTTGAAATTTTTTTACAAGAAAACTTCTCCAGAACTGCATCACAAATTCTGACAATCAAACATAATCAACTTAAATGCACGATTTTAGATATTAGACTACAATTATAATAAAATCCACGACCACCTATGACTAATTTTTGATATCGGAAATTATCAGATATGTAGTTGAATTAAAAACCGATCCAATGAGTTTAACTCTGACGCCACATCACTTCCTCGATATTTTCGAATGGCCACCTGATCCGTCACAGTTAGATCTAGAGAAACCACACAGTCTAGAAAATTTGCAAGATCGGAGGCCGAATTCGCCAAGACATTTCAGTGATTCATTAGATCATTGATAAAATGGGAATAAAGTGCGTCTTAAATATTTGTTTCGATCAGTGGCGGCTCGTCAGAGTAGGGAGGTGAGGAATTACTTTGCCAATGGCCTACACAAAAATATAATTTTAATAGTTTTATTTACTTATCACGACAATTCTAATATCCACAATCTATCAGAATTCATTATTTAATAAGGATCTTAATATTTTACTAATAAAATTCCAAACTGATATAATCCGGTACAGAAGAATGATCAACAACTTAGTAGCCGAAACCTCTTCGCTACACATATGTATATTGATTTAAAAGGCCCCGGTTTTTAAAAATATAGTTAATTACTGCTCATCAATAATAGGAAAAAGTGTGAAATGCCTCTATGTATGTGTAGAATAAGGGCAGCATTCAGCTTACTTAGACCAGGCTATTTACTGCGCACCTCCGGGATGGTCCGCGAGATCCGTAAAGACTTGTTCCTATTCTTGATGAGCAGTATCTAACATTACTTGGGTAAAAGACCAACGAATGGTATTTGTAACATCTTGAGGCAGCTTCGCATTTGCTTCAAGCCAATCAGACCCGACACGAGACGTTAAACAACTCGGTATTAATTTGCGCGATGAACAGTTTATTGCGCGCTCTCGGAGGGCACGTGTTTCGTGCCTGCGATTGCTCTGAGGGAAAGAATGATGGGCGGTTCCCCGTAAGTTCAAAAGTTTCATTGCAAAACGTGTATCTTACGTTATATCTTGAAATATGTAGCTATAACTTAGTGACTGTAACAAACCGAACACCTTTTTCAGTCCATTGTGGCAAGGGGAGATTTTATTTATATACTTGTAGGCTTCTTTTTATAACAAAAATACTTTTTATATAAAAATTCAAGTATTCCACGGTCTAATTTAAGCTAATATTTATTAATAAATGAATTCACAAGAGAATCAAAGGTACATAAACAAGTATTAACTTTTAATCAGGTAATTCAAAAGTGTCTACAAAATCCAATTGACTGTGGGTGCTGTAAAACATATGCTGCTACACAAAAAATATTTCGAATGATAACAAATTGTTTTATTAAAGTGCAAAAATAGAGCCGAAATTTTGGCTTATATAAATCAGGCAACATAATTTCTCTTAATTGGAAGCAGGGCGATGACCTCTAATGAACCAAAAAGCCAAAACAACTTGTATACATGCCCATATTGCAGCGTCATTAATACGTTTATCCTGCTATTGAAGGGTATTGTGCGCGCATGGATGGTTGCAGATAATATTGAAAAAAAAGTAGCTGACCGTAGGCCAAACGACGTTAGTTTTTGGCGAGAGTCACGGATGGCCGGACTTAACGATTCAGTTAGAATGGACCTAGCATCGGCGGTTCGTAATAAAACGTCGCGTGTTCATAGGTCCACACTGGGTGTTACCGTAATATGGCTCAGTTTGTGATATTTCTAGTTTACATAAGAATTTTTAACCCTTAAAGTTGTTTTGAATAATTTATTACGTTTCTTTTACTTCTATTCAATTTGGACCGGTTTACGAACCCCCTTGGATACGTTGGCGCCCCGCCACTGGGAGCTAGTGCTTCGCTGCGTCGATTTCGTGCCATGTCGATGACCGTAGATTTATAAAAAGGCTTTTTATATTGCAAATCTTGTATATTTACGTCGAAAAGTTTACAAGCTATATTTTAATGATGATCAGGGTTCCGGGAATCGGCATTATTTCTCATCACCAGTGGAGGAAGTGGGTTATTTCGATGAGTCTGTTGATTCATTTGTAAGTTTTGAAAGTCTAGAAGCCGCCTTTGTTAGCTCGATTTTAAATTGCGAATGGAATCCGTTCCAGATGTTACTTGATCCTAAGTCGTTGCTTACAATTAGATTTTTTTTTCTCTCGGGATTCATTCTTCAATCGACCTATCTTTTGTGTGTCTATTTCATTTGTTATATCCATCAGACAATCTTAGCATACATAATTTATTAAAAATATAAGTGCATAGAGTAAACAATAGACACTATTTTTTTATTTCACAATGATATATACAATATTCAAGAATCCAACTTATATTTTAACACGTTTAAAAACAATTTCATATTACAGCATTCTTTCTGGACAGGGCGGTGTATAGATAAACTAACAATATTTGTTGCCAGTTTTAACCGCATTATTTTTGATACTCGAAATAATTGACATTGACAGCGAATCAACATATTCTCATAAGTATACCACAAATAATTTTTTTCAACATTTGCCACCGTAGTCGTTTTCCCCTTCCTTTCTCTAGCCCAACTCAGGCAAAATTGACACGCCCGGTACATATAAATACAATCTGCGTCATGAATTGTTTTTTTTTTTCATAGATGGTATTCGCAAAATAGAATTTAGATAGAAACGTGGGCTTTTCTATTACTTCTTTATCGCTTGGCTGATTATTAAGTCTTCTAAGAAACGGAAGGAGGCATCCGGATTCCTTTTAGACTGGGTCGGTCTTAGCACGGGAGCTGTGACGAAAAAGTATAGTACTTCCAACGCTGTACTACAGGCGATTAGGTATTAGCAAAGAAATATTTTTTAATTTTAAATACCAGATTCGGGATGACGATGGTATAACAATTTTAAATGTTGGAATACGGTACGGTTTTTAGTCTTCTTGACTTTTTTGTAATAATAAAAGAAATACGTAATCATCACAATTAATGTACATATTTTGTACAAATGCTTAAGACAGTTTATAGTCAATTTATACAAAAAAGTTCCTTCTAAAGCCAGTGGCGTGTATTGTACAAACACCGAGGATCATTTCTTGAAAAAAAAAATTACAATAGTAACTTTGTAATTTTTTTCTGTTCATTATTGGTTATAATGAATTAATAAAAAATTGTCATTAAAATTTTTATGTTCAGGTCCAATGCGATGTAACCTGAATTTGTTTTATACTAAATTTTTCACAGACAGTACGATAAGAAAGTTGTATCTGGGCATTTTATTTTCACCGATAATGGACGTTGAAATTACTCGTTTTCGATATTACATCTCATTTTAAATGTGCATGAGAATTTTAATTTCAAATTTATTCGACAAATTCAAGAGAGGAACACGAGTAATGTTATGTGTATATATAAAATGCTTATTTTGTCAGATATGGATAGACAAAAAGTACCCGGACTTAATGGGAATATTATGTAGACTATTGCCACTTTTTTTTAAGTTAAGGAAGGCAGAATATGGAAAGGTAGCATGTTCAATGTTAAAAAAGTGAGTATTTCAGGTTCCTATACATTTAACGCACTTACAAGGCTTGCGTTAGCTTTATCTTCAAACTTCAATTCTTATCCAAATATATATTATTAATATCATATAATGGCTTTAAATCATAGACCTTTTTAGAGTTCTGAGGAATACCTCAAGGTTCAAATTTGAAGCCATTATTCTTTATATTTTATTAACGATTTGTCTCTAATATTTATGTCGCATCATCTTTTTGCCGAGGATTATTTTTAAATATAACCTGCTTAAATGGTCATTTGACATTGCAAAAACTCATCATCGACCTTGTTGTATTGAGCTGTTGGAGAATAAAGTATCACTGAACATAAATAAATGTAAAATTTGCTCGTATATCTTAAAGAAGTAACCACAAATATACAATTATTCTCTTGGTAGTACAGTTTTAATACATTTAATAATGAAAATATTAAGAATCTTGTAGTTTAACGATAAACTATCGTTCTCTGGTCATATCAGCCACGTGACCCTTAATGCAATTAAAACCCTTGGGTTTCGTTAAAAGTACCTCTCCAAATTCAATAATATCTTGTATGTTATTTCATGGCCTTACAACCGATTTTTCTCAAACAACTTTTTCGAAACTGTCAAATGATCCGTCATAAATAAACACCAGGGCTTGATTGAACAACGAAATTTCTAAACAACCATGACAAAGGTGAATGTCTGCGATTGTCAATTAAAAATTCATTTAAACCGCGATATATTTCGCGATGATGAATACGTCTGAATCAGTTTCCTTCGCACATCCACTCGCTAGATTGCATACTTCGCTGTGGGAGAGTGTCTTGATAGTCGGATCTTGGTATTCGCTCGGTATTTTGCAAGAATGCCAGCCCGTTCACCGTAGCCTTTCAGCTACGACCGGTGTCTGTTGTACGACCTCATTTCACTAGAAATGTATTTTTACTGAGTTTATACACATTTCTCTTTGGATGTTGCCATCACCGTTAGTCCAGGCGATTGACCAAAAAAAAATCATATCAAAAAATTGTTTGCACTCTGATTGTGTCCATATACACAGTGAGCTAAAGCAATTGTTCATGTTCAAAAATATTACATTTATACATTTTGCACTACCGGTTCGCCGAAAAATATTTCAGAATATCCAGTCAATTTTTTATATATTGCAATACAACATTTATAGGAAATACCTTATTATAAACAATTTTTATGTTTGTTTTGGATTCAATAACTTAGATTGTTCTCAATATCCAAGACCGATCACAGTTGCAATGTTGCCATATTCATAATTTAGATAAATATTTAAGGAAAATCCATTTTTACTTCAATAATATTAATTCTTAGAAAAATTACGTAGCAGTTTTTATTTGGTCTTCGACTTTACTGTTTCTGTGCTTGTGTCCCTTTTTAATTGACAGAGTCGACCACAGGACTTCTATTACTTTTTGGCCAGTAAATTTCGTCATAAAATTTTATAAATATACGAAAGTAAACGATGTGAAAAATATTTAACATAACACTGTTATCCATTAATTGTCTCACCAAATAAGTCATCAGCCTTAATCATCAACAACGTTATACATAAGACATATTTTTTTAACTATTTCTAAACAATCTATTCATACAAATTTCTTAGAAGTCAATACGTCTCTTAAGGTACATCTCCTATGAAAAATAACTTTCCAAATTTCTAAACAACCTGTACGCTGGTTTGTCCTACAAATTTTATGATATGCTTTTCTACCACAAAATGATTTTCTTCTCTGGCAAATTGTCTTTATCACAAATATACTTATTAATTGTGAAATTACGACTTGATTAAATTTTTTTATGCAGTCGTTCCATCTATTTTTGCCAACAGATCTTTATATAGTTGAAATACGTTATAAAAAGCGGTGATTTATATTCCACTAATATACGGCAGCCCTATATCGGTATAGACACGACAATTCGGTTAACTTAAACGTCCGAAATTATACGTACATCATATAGATCTAATCTGCGTGTTGCTTTAATATTCAGTCAGGTGCAGGTTGGGGTAATGCGTACTTACTTGTTCTTGTTGTACATATATGTTACTTGTTATATGTATTCTTGTCTGCCACATATATCTTAATAAAATGATGGGACATTTTTTAACAATACGTTACTTGATGATAGGATTCTAAGTGGTTAACAATAAATAAATTGTTTTCTAGGTGTACACACGATATGTTCCAGTGTTTTTTCTCATTTAAATACCGTTTTTTAATATAAATAAAAAATCTAATTCATAAATTTTCACGTAACTTTCAATGTAGCTTCATCACTACATTTAAAAATACCATAGCCAACTTTATTTAAAGCCTATTAAATTTATTAAAATACGACCACTGCATCGGTGCCACCTGTGCCTTACGGTTATCATTTTTGTTACGCAATTCGAAGCAGGGCCTCGTGAACTCGCGACCTTGACCATCGTTTTCATGGTTTCATCGGCTCTGCCATAAGGATGGCTCTCCTTCTAGGGACCGCACCAACAGTGATTTTCCAAATTGAGAAATGCCAATGTATGATAATGCAACATACACCTACAGACTTGCCCAAGGTACGGCTTTCAATTACCCAGAAGTAATGTGGCTTGTTTGATTCGTCAAAATCGATATTGATCTTTGGAAGAAATCAGTGATGTTGAAGACATCTTTTGATGTTTTTCCTGTTTTATTTTTTCTAAGTAATATACTCTGTTCAAAGAATTTCAGTTATGTTGAACAAAATGTGAAAATAAGACCATGTTTAAGAGGAATTTAAAGGAATTGGGAGGAAATTAGAAGTTATTCGATGGAATTTGACGGAATATTATCAAGTTTCTTAAAAAAAAAAAAAAAAAAAAAAACAAGTGAGTTCAAGAAATCGCGAGGAATTGAGAAATTAAAGGAATTCGGAAGAATTTGTATAAAATCATTAAATTTATATAAAAAAATTGCATAAAAAAGAAATTACGGGAGATTTCAATGAACTAAATAATTGATAGTTCTCTCAAAATCTAAGTTATACACTCGAAAGCATTATTTAATAATAAATTTAGCCTGGTTGAAGTCGAACTATCTGTAAATTGGATGCTACGGTTATTTTTACCAGTATAATCAAAGAAACTAGCAACAATTTTTGTTAGAAATCGAGGTGACTGATACATTCATAAAACAGTTGTACACAACCATTCGTTGTTGAACTGTTAATCGCGGCATGGTGTATTGTTTGTAGATGACAGTCGTTAAATATTGACGCCCTATCCTTAACATAACACAAATGGCACGCAATTCAAATCCTATAGTTGCAACTGAGACCCCCTATATAATCCCAAATTATAATAGCACAAAAATCGACTGTTACTAATTTTATGTTTATAGCACTTCTGGGGTTTTAAGGGAAACGTTTCTTCTATTGTATTTCACCCATTATTATAGCAGCATTATTGAGTTACTGTTTGGTTTTACTTCATTGTCCTCTACGGGTTTTCGACTTTCCAAACCCCTAACGATCGTTAAGGCACAGATTGGGACACAATCAGACAATAAATAACCATTACACAGTATCTAGTATATACAATTAGAGACCTTCTTCGACATATAACTCCAGATGTGTATAATAACTTAAATAAACATTATTTCCAACTACTGTTTGCCGTTTAGTCACGACTAGACGAAAATATGTACAGTTACGTAGCAGATTTGCTTGCTCCGGCGTACAGTTATTGTTTTTATTATTAATTAATAATAATTACGTTCTGCACGAATTAATTAACAGGACATCGTTTTCTTGTTGCATGGGTATAGTTATTGCATCAATTTTTCGATAAATGATGTGTATATTATACAGGATGTGCAAGAGAAGTAATAAATTAGTTGTCACATCTGGGGATAGTTGTTGAAGGAATTCTGCATAATGTCGTTCCATGTTTACAAAATCAGTTTACTTATGAAAGGCAGAAGAATATTTGAATTTTAGTTTCGCAAAGTAGTTACAAAGTGATTTTATTATGTCTTGTCGACGGAATACACTAAACCAGCTCGTCTAATTGAAGTTGAATGAAGTGAAGAATGAAAAGCATGTTCTCGATCCGTGTTGCGGTAAACGGTTTCACGCACACAATGCATAGGGCAACAAAAGGCATTTAAAAAGAAACTTTATATATGTATATAACAAATAATAACAGTAATGTATTTTAGATGGAATGTATTATTAATGTATTTTAAGTACATTTATGTAGCCATTGTAGACAAATGGCATGGATCAGATAAAAATGACTGTTCGATGGGCGTTAAATAAAACAATAGGATCCTTTCGACAATATAGCGAATAGGATTTCAGCGATACAACCGTCGTAGGTACCGCGAGATAGGCAGAGTATTTTTTAGCTCTCGGCTAACAGTACCGCGGTGTAAACGACCTTCCTGTTATTCGAGTGCCTTTCACGAAACTGCGGATGAACGTTGCCAAGACCCGACACGGTTACTTCATTGTCCATTGATATACACCCATGCGGTGTGGCACGGCATGCGTGGCCATCCATGGCAGAAGTATGCGATCGAAGAAGCGTCTATTCGGTATTCGGGGACGATTAGAGGAACGCGGAGTCTACGGGGCGTGTCCAATTAGTTAAGAGCACGACTCGTGGAACGGTTCGCTCGAGCGCAATCTCGAATCACGTGAACGTAATTAGAGTTATTTTATTACAGTTAAAATTTTGGTTATAGTTACAAAGGTTATATGAAGTAAGGATATCTAGTTATCGTTATTATTTGCAATGGTACACTTGTACAATAACTACAAACCCCACGTTGAGCGCCATTACAAGTTATTTTCAATTTTTATTTTTAATTTTTAGTTTCAAGCATATTTGGCTTAACATATGATAGCTAGTAACGAAAAATTTGCTAGGATTGCAAAAAATAAAAACAAAAGTAGACCATGTTATGAACAATATGTATGGTTTTTTTACCACCACTGCAACAAATATAACGATAATCGAGATGAATAATTGAGACCCACGTTGAGCGCCATACATAAAACTTGTTCCAACATACTTTTAATTAACAGAAATTAATAGTTATCGACAATTATACGGGATGGCCCACGAAGTTTTGGCCAGTCGACATCTCGAAATCTATTTGAATAATTTTGAAAATTGGCGATGCTAAACAGCCAAAAGCGTTGCCCATATTTGGCATAAAAGAACTTTATTTCACCTGCACATTTCCGGTCACGTGACATCAACTTCAGAATTTTAAATGAGACGCCCTGTATGTTATTATAATTTTGTGATGGTCTGTCTAATACCAAAACTTCGTGGGTCACCCTGTCCATCCTTAATAATCGCTATGATTGTAGGAAATCGATCGGGTTTAAAGACTTTTCCTAACTACAAAAGTTCAACAGATTATCAGAATTAAGAATTATGTCAAGCCCCATGTTAAGCGCCACTAGATATTGTTCTTTAAGTAATACAAATACGTTTTATGTTTATATTTAAGTTTTTTTATGTCATATAAGACACTACGAAACGTTTTTAATATAAATATTTCGTGTGCGTTTACATTTAAAGTAAAAACAGAAACAATGTTACTAGTTAAAAACATGTTCTGAAACAGTCTGCTTGTGCGCAATCTCAACATAACCATACGTAACACGGTGAAGTTATTTGATTAGACTCTAATTAAACAACGCAAACGAAGGATCGCACACAATATATTAGAAAAAACATCAGAATGAATGTACTATATCTATTTATCTATTGGAACAGTCATTCCATACTTTGTATAATCTGCATTTGTGATAAGATAAGGCCGGAATTGACCTTACAACCAAACATTTTGTTTCCAACTACAGTCTGATCGCAGATTGAACAGCAAATGAAAATATGCCACACTTTTCGGCTATAAATATAAATGTTTACAAATCCTATAGATAAAATATTTTGGTCTAACAAAATAATACATTTTAATGTCATTAATTACTGATACATTGTAGTATTTTTTTCTCGATAATAATCTTTGGAAGTGATAATCTTGTAGTTACTATTTTAATAAGTTATTCAATGTCACAGCCAAATATTATTTCCATAAAAACAATTATAGATGGATGTTTAATAACTGTAGAGTGGCAGAGCTAAGTGATCTAAGTGCCAAAAACCAAATTAACGGGAAATGAAGAAAAACTGCACAGAATATACAAGTTACCTACTTTAAAATTAGTTCTAGAAAAAGCTTCAAATTAGAAATGTTCACAATGAAGAATGTTACAAAAAAAAATTGAGGAAAAAATGCTGAGCCATCTAAATGTGAAAAATGTTTGGATATGATCTAAGAACAAGATTGCTATGCTGGATATGATCTACCTCCACGTCTTTTTTTGTTCTTAGGTACTCAGAACGTTTTCGAAAAATTTCCTGTTCTTCTCCTCTATGAAATCGAGCATGTCCGTGATGTCCTTTTTCTCTTTCTCACTAAGACGTATTTTCTTGGGCAATTCAGAGAGAGCAGCAAACCTAAGAGACTGCAGATTTACGTTTTTTCTTAGTACTTGACGCATTTCAAAATGTACTAACTCACTGGTGTTTCTTGTAGTAAACTATGACAGGATTTTCTTTTGTTATTCTTAGCCAAGAAGCTCGGGTTATACCTAACTTGAACATATCGATGTATTGGTTTGAAGCTTTGTCGAAATCAAAGAATGGTTTTTGACTCATATCTAGTACTTCAAGGGGCCTTGAGGGGCGATCTTTCTTGATTATTTTCTTTACATCAGCCAGTACCTGAAGTTTTGAACATTTAGCCCGTTTCTCAATTAATGCGAAGTCTCTATCTGATGCGTGGCACTTAGATCAACTACCTCGGAATAGACTAATAAGAGTTACACAAACGAAATCTGTAGGCCTCTATTTGAACTACTTCCACAACAAATCAGGAGACAGATCATTTAGCACTGCATTGGCCTTGGTTTGTAGAACATTTTGGCATAAAAAACGGGAAAAAACGTTTTTGGCACTTAGATCGCTTAGGTCTGCCACTCTAAAACTGTTAACATTAGCTATCGTTATTTGCAATGATACACTTCTGCAGCAACTTTAAGTCCCACGTTGAGCGCCATTACAAATTATTCTCAAGTTTTATTTTAAACTTCAGTTTCAAGCATACTTGGATTAACATATGAAGGTTAGTAACGAAAAATTTGCGCGAAAATCAAACAATTAAGTTAAAAAAACATAAACCATGTTATAATCAATATGTATGACTACAATACAATTTTTATAGTCCCCTCTGCAACAAATATAAGGATAATCGATAGAGATATTTTAAGCCCCACATTGGGCGCCATATACAAAATTAGTCCAAATATACTCCTAATTAATACAAATGAATAATTATCGATTATGTTAATAATCTTCAATTTGACATGAGGGTAGGGCGTCCACATACCCATATATTTATGGTTCTCAAACACGCTATGGAAACATCGAAATATACACATACTGTATACTGTTCTTAAGTAAACAATTGTTAACAGTTTCCTTAATATGGATCTTTCAAGTTATGTATAAAAAGCTTCCTAGAAAAGTGGATAAAAGGAACATAATTTTAAACCCCACGTTGAGCGCCATGTGTAGTCCACATTCCAAACAAATGTTAATCAGACTCAGAAAATCAGAAAATTATAATTGTATAATCTATTTGTTGCTCTTATTTTATTTTATCGAGTAACCAAAGAGACCGAACCCAATCCAGGAAAACAATAAACGTCCTAACCAAATGTAACGCCACTGGAGTTCTCCATTGTTAAAAAATTAATACCCAACTATCTTTGATTACACTCCTCTGTAAAAATAGAGGTTTGAAATGCATAAACATCGTGTTTTTATACTTCCTGCATTACCGGACGTTCGCTAATACCCCTTCGTTAGATGCGTTCTTCAGACAGAAAGCGAGTTGCAATTATTTATTCATAAAGTAACGTAAATATTAATTAACGGAGCTCATCAGATCACCCAACATATAATTAATTAATAACATCAGGCTCGGCGAAACCTAGTTGCACCAGTCTACGGATCAACGAAGACGTCCTTGGATTTTTTAAACATATAAAACATGTTTCCAATCAAAGCAAAGAACAATAATATGAGCTATACGCTTCGCACGACCACCATGCAACATCAAAACGATGGCTGCAGAATATGCTGGACAGTTATAAACAATTGCATCATAATCTTTTCAATGGAATCCTTCAATTTAAGGCCAAATTTTATAGTCGATAGCTCCACAGGCTACTTAGATTAAGACAATAAACAATAAGTTAAGGCCCCAAGCTGGGCGCAAGTAAATTATTCGTAAGCGACATGATAGGGCCTTTATTTTTTTACTTTCAACAGCATTTCGTTTGATTGAGGATGGTTAAATGAAAATAGAACAACAAATATGTTTAATTTCAATTATATAGCATAAAAAGTGTAAAAAAAATGCAAGCTTTGCATACGCAAAAACCGTTAATATATATATATATATATATATATATATATATATATATATATATATATATATATATATATATATATATTTTTTTTTTTTTTTTTTTTTATAGTAATATGTTGTTTATTAATTAATCAAGGCGAATATTTTGCGCCCACGTTGGGCGTCATATTTAATAAGACATTTTTTATCAACACAAGTTATTAATTATCGCTTACTAACGCTTAATAAGTAAAGCGTTATACAGGGTCTTTCAATAAAAACGCTCGATTTTTAAACGTAAATAAAACAAGTTCTATGTGAAGCACACTATCCGTAAAATAATACTAAAAAATAATGGAATCTCTTAGTCGCTACTGCAATGCAATCGCAATATACCAGTAAGATATTTTCTTTATTCACAAAACATATTAAGCCTCATGTTAAGCGCCATCCTAAGAATAACACAACCACGCACTTTATTTTTACTAAACATAATAGATAGTAATACCTCCATTAAATCAATATACAATTTAAGTCAGACGTTCAACTCAGTGAAACCTACTTAAATTAACTTACTAATTTATGAAAGACATCCTTGAATTTATTAGAATTGCATACTGAAATGCGTTTTCTAAACTAATTAAAGCATTCCATAACTACGAAAGTGCAAACATTAATAATACAATTTCAAACAATTGCAAATAAATGCAATAATGCGATTCCAAACCCCACGTTGGGCGCCATCGTTATAGTCATTACCTATTACCTACATACTTTCGTAGCATTTTTTAATAAACTTAAGACAGTGAATCATAAAAATGATTTTCCTAATAATAATATGGAATATTTAGATAATATAAAATACATATAAAGATGCTTAGACATATTACAAAGCGCGTGCCTTAAAGTAACAAATACTTAAGGCAATCCCCCAGCTATAAAAATACAGGCGTTATTAATATTATGTAATAATATAATTTGAAGCCTCATGTCGGGCGCCATTATAAGTTCAGAGACTTTTCTCGGGATTTTAAAATATACAAGTAGAACGTGAGTAACGTAATACGTGCAATCATGCGTACCAACAAAGTAAGGCCTAATAAAACCTACCAGCTCTTATATATAAATTTAATCACGACTGATGAAGTGTTCCATAGAACCGTGTGAGCTTTTGATATACAAAAAAAAGCATTGTATGTATTAATTAGCATGCTTTACAGGTTCCATACAAGTTTCCCAACTGCGAAGGTCTAGTAATACAGATAAACAAGGAATATCCAACCCCATGCCTGGCGCCACCACAAAATGGTATTTCAACAATAATAAACGTAATCTATACTTTTATCTATTTTTCATATGATAACTCGGTTGGCAAACTGCACACTGACACACAGCAATGTGCTAAATAACTTTTTGTAGTGGGTTTTAAGTAAGACAATACGACTTCAGTTTCAGATTATTTTCAGTTTTAAACACTATATACAACTGGTTACATAAAAAGTAAATTTATAATAACTGCCTAGTAATATTAAGAAGGAAACTTCAAGCCTCGCATTGAGCGCCATCAGCAGGTTTTGGTTAACTTAATATGTCAAGCCATAAACGGACAATGCACCAGATGGCAAAGCTTAATAATAGCATTAATATTAAAAAATGATAGCCCCATGTTGGGCGCCATTAAAAGGTTCTTTAAGACAATCGTAAATGAAATTTATTAGGAGCAAATTCCAGGCGAGGAAAACTCAGCCGTGGTTATCTGTATTCCAATCTAGAATACCAAAAAAAAAAAAAAAAAAAAACTCAAAGCGATATATAAAATGGATACATCTCCTTCGGTGGATTATGATGTTAAAAATACATATTTTTGCTGATAACGCGCTGCATACTCTATGAATGTTTATGCCCCACATCGGGCGTCAATTAACTCGCAACATCTTTTAAATGTTGTTATGACATTGAATTCCATCAAAATGTAGTAAGACATGCGATATTTACTTTATTGTTGTTCAATTGTTACGAAAATGGTGAACACAAACGGTTCACCAAAGGCCTAAGTGGATGGTCATTAATGAACGATAAAAGTCAGACCACCCGTCGCGCGGCCTTGTCGGGAATGTCTGGGCAACCGTCTGCCCTATACGGGATGATCCCCTATTGAATGTTATGCTTATAATGTCAAAGAATACGGGTTCCGCACCCGCGGACTTATTCATTAAATTGAGCGCTATTTATGCAAGCGACAAACTACTCCGGTCATTAATACAGTATGTACCCCTCAATTTGGCCAATCGCTTAAAAAATTGTGGAAAATCGATAGCAACAAATCGGCTAGACGTTCTAGGAACATATAAAAAAACCCGTCCGTTAACATTTCAGCGTCCCCGTCTTAATGGAATGCAAATGGACAACTTACCGGATCTAAGTCGCTCTCCCAGAGCTCCTTTAATTCGGCGGCGGAGTCGATATCGTAAAAGGATTTATCCACAACGAAAGTTTCCATGGCAACGGCAAAAACACACTTGATGCTCGACTTTAAATTTCGAATCAACTCCAGCGATTGGCGCTAGACTAGAAAGTACTATAATTGCTCGGGTCGCAGTATCCTTGTGAATTATGCACTTTGTTTTATTTCTCACAGGCCACTTGATTTATTTATCAAATATTTACGTTAGGCATCGAACGGTTTTCCATATGGACGGTCGGATAAGCGCTCGCACAGATACTTTTCGAAACGTCCCGCAAACCCGGTCGGTCACTCACTTATCTGCCGGCCAGCGATAGGGTTGAAATCTGCTAGTATATACGCCCCTTTCTCCACGGGCTCACCTTCGTTCTCGGCGTACGGGCGACTGTTGTATTCGAATGGAAAAAACGGGCGAGTCGGCAACCTGTTGAATTGATCAATGAATGTGTATCGACCACGAGAACGCGCCCTGGCGTTAGTCAACGTTGTTCCGCGAGAGAATTTCACGGCGATTGAGAGACCGAATGCGTTCCACACGCTCCCACCTCGACTGCAAGTCTTGATGGGTGGGTGCGCACACGCGATGCGCGGTATCCAAAACCGCGTTGTTGATAAAAAAAATCGGCAGAGTCGGGGACGATGCAGCAGCGTCGGAGAAGTCGGAACACCATCCGTATGAAGGGCAGTAATGTGTATACATAATATAGAAAAGAAATACATCAGTAGATAATCGATTATTTCGATATCTATAGGAAACATATAAGGAATATATACAGCTCATCAATAACAGGAACAAGTCTCAAAACTGCAATATCGAACCGCCCACGAGGTGCGCAGTAAATAGCCTGGTCTTTACTCAGTCGCATTGAGACCTTTGCAGGGTGAATATCGAGTATGTATGAATGTACACAAAGTTCGATCTAGCCGCGCGTGTAGTGCATCCTTTTCCCTCCGAATGCTGCTTCACTCTTTCTTCTACGCATACATAAGAATCTCACACTTTTTCGTATAATTCATGAGCAGTACAATCGATAAGTTTCCTTACGTATAAAAATCACAACTAGATAAATGAAAGGGCAATTATTTACTTTAACTAGTAAAACTCTCAAACCAAAATTTGGTTACTGCTTTATTTTCGGGGATGTTGAAAACGAATCAGGCTTAATTTTTTGTCTGTCGGACACAGTTTTCGAGAAAACGAATTTTCAACTTTCCGCACGTTTGCACTTTTCCTTATCAAATAACTTTCACTTTACATGTCATGGATACCTAATATTAATGTCAGTAGATGCTACAATACTTCCTATATACATATACATTAACACCATCATAAAACTTATTATTCATTATGATTTTCTAATTTATTTGCAATGCTTACAATTTTCAT
The DNA here is from genome assembly GCA_037954035.1 of Rosalia funebris. Lineage (NCBI taxonomy): Eukaryota > Metazoa > Arthropoda > Insecta > Coleoptera > Cerambycidae > Rosalia > Rosalia funebris. The sequence goes on along the minus strand of JAZFAV010000004.1, from coordinate 2,258,869 downwards.
ACAACCGTCCATTTGCTATCCAACCGTTTCGGGTTATAGGGAGTGCTATGATAGCAAATCGATGGCTTCATAAAAATTGTAAACATTGCAAATAAATTAGAAAATCGTAATAAATAATAAGTTTTATGGCGATTTTAATGGATGATATGTATAAAGGAAGTGTTGTAGCATCCAATTATATTAATGTTAAGTACCTGCGAAATGTAAACTGAATGTTATTTAAGAAGAAAGTGGTGTCGTGCGGAAAAGTTGAAAATTCATTTTCTCGAAAATGGCGAGTAGCTAAAATTTGGTGAGGATTTGAGAGTTTTACTCTAAAGTAATTACTCGTAATTACCAATAAAAGCAAAACATAACATGATAAAAAGAATACACAGTCTGACATAATTTTAACTAAAAACTTTTTCAGATTTTATGTTTAATTTATGACGTCATCGATGAACCTCGATTCATCTTCTTTACACCTGCCCCGCACTGAAGGAGAAGAGGTATCTTATATTAGGGACCCCTGTTATCCTAGAGGAGGCTAGGCTTAAGGTGGGGGACGTGCCTAATTGCTCCTTTTATGGGATAGCATTTTTGGATAATGACCCGGATAAGAGGGGATCGCCAAGGGACTACCCATGCGATCAGTGGCTGATGAAGCGCAAACCTATAATATAATAATAATATGACGTCATCACAGTATTCGTCGTTTAAGACGTTCTTTGAAAAGATATTGACTGCTGCTAGATATTTGCAATTTCTATGATTGGACTTAGTTACAGCTTTAGCAATTCTTTAACCAAACAATGACGAGGATGATGTTCCCCTCCTAAAAATTTGATTTCGACTAGACGAATTTACTCATTTTGATGTCAATATTCTGTCATATCTTGCCGATTGTTTCCCGGGGAGATGACTAGAGCGACAAGTATCAACGAACGGCCATCACGTTCACCTGATTTGACTCTTCTGCATTTCTTCTTGTCGAATTACTTAAGATCGTATGTCTGTTTTAATAGATCAAATAATTTAAATCAATTGGACCAATGGAAACACGCACCTAGCCCACGTTTATGCATCCTAGATTGTCCATATGGTGTACAAATGAAAGATTCATTTTGTATGTAACGTTGCTGCATGTTTGGATGCACCTTTAAGGTGCGTCCAAACATGCAACAACGAAGCGTAACGTAACGCCGAACCATAACTTACTATCGTGACACAATACCGCAATAGAACACATAATTTTCATCTGCAACATGACATTGACGCGTCGATGACCTGTTGATAGAAACATCGGTTCGTAACACCACCCCGTTCCATCCATCGCTAGTCGTTGTAGTCCCGTTCAGACATGGAAGGGGGACGCGTAACACCATCGCGATTCAAGCCTTTGATGTGACGCTGAAAATCCGACAAGGTACGGAACGCTCTGATGTTGCGCGACGATGTTACGCTGTGTGCCCTTTAAATTGTCACGGGGCGGCGTTACGATACGCTTCGTTGTTGCATGTTTGGACGAACCTTAACAGATCAAGAGGTCGGTAGATCTCTTAACTCTTTGCACATTTTTTTTTCACGCACTTCGTACATTTTTTATCGTGGGTTCGTAGATATGAAATTAACTTTTAAATTTATTGTTATAAAGATATGTAAGTAGATGTCAAAATCAAAAGAAGCTATTATATATTTCGGTGTATCAATACTTGCCATATCAGTTTATAGGACAGGAAGAGTACAAGTTTTCAGGCATATCAGAAGTGGAAAATTTTTGTGTTTATTTTTTGCAATCCTCAAGATAAAACAGACGTTATCTTTAGGATAAAATATTTAGATTCATATAAGTAAATCAAAAGATACAATACGCTAAAGAAATACCATATGCCTATTTCTATTCAACGATGCTTCTCGTTGGAAGACACAAAATAAAAAGACAAAATAGACTTTTAATGGAATATATTTTCTTTTCCTGAACTATATTGCATTAACGTCACGAAATATATTGTTGTAAATTAGTTTTATTTTTCATAATTATCTTAAAACAGATAATAGTACTTGTAACCAGTAATATTCACCTACTACGTAAGCAAGTAAGTACACATTATCCTAATATGCACCTGAATGAATATGAAAACAACATGTAGGTCAGGTAATCTATATGACAACTTTAGGAGCTTATTTCAATTAAACTGGATAGCTCCCGCACTGTCGTGCAAACATAACAAGGTATATCGACTATGCCATACACTATATCGACAACGATATACATATCCATCTATAGGTATTCGGCACCGTGAGAATAATCATTTCAATATATGAGCTTCCAAAAAAGATCTTTTAACAAGAATAGATGGATAGGACTATTCAAAAAAATTATAATTTTCTTGTTATGGAAAGCCGTAATATTAAATATACTTTTATTTATTTAGCATATTTATGTTAAACAAATAAACGCATTTTCTTATTAGAAACAAACTATTCTTTCAGTGTGATATTGTAGTAGACGCTAATATGTTCTACCCCTGGGTAAAGAAGACTTAGAATAATGATAAAAGTTGGCGGATTTCTGTGGGTACCTTTCCTAATTAACACTATAAACTGGCGATGTCCAAATTGGACAGTCAGTGACATTTTTGCGTTTACTCAACTTTTAAGGATATCAATCGCAGTGATAATTTGTTATTTATTTTGTTGAAAGCACTGCGTCATTTTTGCGGCCGAAATTGTTTGTACAAAAAATCAACCGTTGGCAAACCATTCCGAGAATTCCGACCAATAAAAAAAAGTGCGGCGCTGCAGTCGATTAAGCGTGAAACTTTCGCTTTGCTTTCTGTCCACTCTTTATTAGAGGCAATTAACAGACACGGTGAAAATAATCGAATTACCAGGATTTTATGCTGCTCGATAAATAGACAAATACGAAAAAAAGTTACTTTTTACCTATCGGTTTCTTGGGTAACTTATTTGGAAGCCGGAACAGGTAAAAGGCGTCCCAGTCAAAAATTCCCATTAGTAGACTTTTTTTACGTAAATCAAGTAGTTATTATTTATGAAATTATGCAAAAGAAGCAGACGGAGACTTCCGCATAACGTGAGGCTAATTTAATATTCAATTTCAAACATACAGGGTACAACAAAAATGTGTCGACCTGTTTATAGATAACCACATATGTAGTTTTGCAAATATCTTTATATAGGATGATTCAAGACGAGTTGTACAAACTCTGGTTGTAGATAGTCTCATTGGGCGAGCCAAAGGTTCATAAATTTTTCCTTCTTAATGTACAGTGTGATTTCTTAATCGAGCCAAGACTTTCAATGTTCAATGCGTGTATTTTCTAAGTACGTTGTAGGAATTTAATCAAATCTATTTAATTTCGCGGTAACCTTTGGCAAAATTTCACCTTCATGTATCCCCCGAAATCCGTAAAGAGTCAACAGTACGTGATTCTCGGGAGTTCGTCTGCAGCGTACCAAGTCCTGTGTTAATTTCCTTTTAATGAATCCGCCGGCACGGCTAATCGATTTCATATAAAACGTCATTGTAAAAAAAGCCAGGGTCGTTTCCGTCACAAATTAACGAAATTATAGATGCACAGCAATGCGGCCTGTACGCACTCTCGCAGCCTGGGTCAGGGACGAAAAATAAATGTTTGTTTTTTGCAACTTCCTTTATAGGTAACAATTATCTCGATAGCTTTTTTGTGTGGCTATTTCGATATTACTGTGTCAATTCTTAAAATTTATTTAAAACCTATTGTAAATTTGTCAAAATGCAAATTGAACTGTTATTAAAACATTTTTGATCAGAAGTATACCATACACAAGTAAAATACACGTTTACTGTATGAAAATGATAAAACATATTTTATTCGAAGTATTGCCCATTGCTAGCTATAAATTTTTCCCACCTCTCTGGCAATTTGTGGGTTCCATACAAAAAAAAATTCTTCCTCCCTTGAGGCAAACCAGTCATCGAACCATTTTCGTAAGAAGTGAAGCCCTGCTCAGCATGTACGTGTCTTATCGATGCAAATAAGTAGTAATCGGACGAAGCCAAGTCTGGCGAGTAAGTCGCATGCGAAAATATTTCCCAACTAAACGATTCAATCGTTTCCGTAACCGGTTTTGCTGTATGTGATGACGCATTATCATGAAGCAAAATCACTTTGTGTTGCCTTTTTTTTTTTTGATATTGTGGTCGTTTTTCACGCAAAACTTAATTCAAATCGATCATTTATTGTCGGTTAGCGTTCAGAATTAACGATTTGGCCAGATTTTAGCAGCTCATAATTGATCATACCCTTCTGATCCCACCAAACACAGAGCATTGTCTTCCGTCCATAGCGATTTGGCCTTGCAGTCGATGTCGATGGTTCATCTGGAGTTACCCATGATCTTTTAGGCTTAGGATTTTCGAAATATATCCACTTTTCACCACTAGTCACAATTCGATGGAGAAATGGCTTTCTTTTTTACCTGGCGAGCAGCATTTTGCAAATGGTTTTTCGGTTTTCTGCTATCTTTCAGTCAGTTCATGTGGAACCCATTCTCCCATCTCCTGGATCTCTCCCACGGCTTTCAAAGTATGGAGACAGCTTCTCGTGTCACCATTTAATTGATCCGCGAGTTCATGTTGCGTTTGAACGTCCTTCTCATCCAAAAATGCTTGTAATCCGCTATCTTCAAACTTTTTCTGTGGTCTTTCATGTTCTTCGTTTCTCACGTCAAAAGTGCCACTTTTGAATTTTTTAAACCACTCAACGCACTGTGATTTACCAAGAGCATGCTCACCGTAAGCTTCGACAAGCATTCGATGCGATTCCTGTAACAGTTTTCATCAAATGGTAACAGAAAATCAATGCCGTTAGCAAATCGTAGTTTCCAGGCACAAAATTCGTCATATTCAACGCTGTTAAAAACGATGTTGTTGTATTAAACTTGTGTGGTTGCGAGATAAAAACCTTTATCAGATGTCAAAACAAGAAAATGGCGCCAATGACGCGGTATGACTGTAACTACATCAGCAGCTAGGCCATCTATGGGCAAATTCCGGTTTCATATCTGCATATCTGATACATATTATCAGTGTAAAAGCCTGACGTCACAAGGACAAAACGACTAAATGTCTCAATTTTTAGTTGAAGCAAAAATCAAACAAATAATAATGCATGTCTTAATGTTCAGGTTTATGTTTGGATGCAAGAATATTCAAATGATAAAAACACCATTGTATAATTGGCGAATTTGTTGAGAGCGTCACACTTTTCGCCCCACACTGGGCGCCATTGCACAAACGAATTTATTTTGCACATCTGCTTAATTCATAATTTTTATACAATTTATGTTAGGTAGGGGCTGACAGGGTCAAGTTCAGAATGTATAAACACATTAAAAATGTCAAGAGAATTAACTTGACATGAGGAAAGTAACGTATGGCTTCTTCATTACGTAAACATAATAAATAATATATAAATACAGACCGCCGTTTTCCCTATGTTTATAACGTCACAAGAACTTACCAAAATGGCCAACTTCATAAATGAATAAAATAACTGGTATCGATGGATTTTTACAGAATTCTTAAATTGTCAATCAATATAATGCTGTTTCTATATTTCTATTTGATTTAATTGTGGTCTGCCAGAGAATTAAAGAAAAAAAATGTATGTCAGTATAATCTTAATGGCAATATTATACAAATGTTTCGAATCCCACTTTGGGCGCCATTGACAAATCATAGTGTCTAATTTAATGTGCATTCTCCGGTGCATCAGGAACCTCCTTGGCCCCACATAGGGCGCCTTGTTTATGAGTCGTAACGAAATATCCCCGATATTATGAGACTATCATGAAAACCATCCCTGTCTCTTGACTAGTAGTAAGAGTAAATAAAACAACAGTTATATAGCAATAGATTTATATATGTATAAAGAAAATTACAAAATAAATGCACTGTCTTACTTACAATTAGACTAAAATCATTTACCACACTATTCCCCAAAATATATTATCAAAAATAAATACGCGGCGAATTACATAACGAGCGACGCGAGCGATTTGTAAATTTTTGTAAATATTTCACCGAATAGTGATGACCGATGATAAACAATCAGACCGCTTATTAATTAGGAATGAGACTTATACTTCATATATAATTGATATTAGGAATTACATCTTATGGACACTTGCGTTTTGCACCTGTGTCGGACTACAACTAGAAATAAATATGCGTGATGATCTCTATTAAATAAATATACCTAAAATGTCACTACCATCGCAGCTTTGGCATTACATTATCATATGAAGGGTGTTAGATTTAAGCTCATTCGGTACATTACTTTCCTTCGTGGGAAACCCGAAGCAATTCTATAAAATAGTTATAAACCTGCAGTTTAAATATAACACCCCGTACGTTTATCTAATGATAATAAATTATACATAACTGACTGTATGCACCTAAATAGTTGCTCGCTCGGCAAGGCCATAAGAATAAGCCCCACGTTGGGCGCCATTACGTGGTGAGATACGTACAATAATAAAAATATTTTAATATCTTCGACCACAATAATAAAATTAGAGCTTTTAATATAATTGAACAAATAGACTTAATGTTTAAGGCGCAAGAATCGTTTTTAAAATGTTGTAAGGGCCAGCCACACATTGAGCGCCATTAAAACATAGCTTTAATATGCTATTACCTATTTTCGCATCTCGTATAAACATAAATTTAAATTGTTATAATTTCTGGAGCCCCACGTTGGGTGCCAAGACGGCGAAGAAATTTATTACACAAAATAACTGTTTACGGTAGGTAAAATCGTAGAATTTTCTAAAGTAAAATTAGAAGTAAATAAATTGGATGAACTATTAATGGTTTCGTTACAGATTAATTACAAACCAGAAGCACTAACATAGTGTTAAATTTGATACACCTACAACATATCATTCTGGAACAAATAGTTTGTCATATCTACAGCCTCATTGGGGGCCACACTGCTCCAAGATAATTTAATCTAAGACTCTGTAGTTTTTAATTATAATAAAATAGGATATTGAATTTTTAGGTCACAATCTAAGCCGTAGATATACGGGAATGAATTCAACCTGTTCCTTTCCCTTCAATTGGTAAAAACACGTCCCAGTATCTTTCTTTTAATCTTAAATCATCTTAAAACCCCACGTTGGGCGCCATCCATACAGCAACGCGCTTAATTTTTCGCGGTAATTTATTTAAGTTAATATAATTCACACCATCATAGTTTTATTGAAATCGCCGAACCAACAACTGTTTTAAGATGTACACACAGATCAGTCAAATTATTTGACCTTAACCCATATTTTAACTACAACCAATTATAATATACCAGTGAGAATACATGATGGAAAATATGATGTATGGAGCTGAAAATTATAGTTAAACAAAAGAAAAGGTATGGGTCAATGTCGATACACACAAAAAAACCTTACGCAAACCACACGTGGTTTCTAAAAAGACTAACTTTTTAAAAAGTTATTACAACAATAAAATATTCTGTAGAATATAATAAAAGCGCCACAAGGTTCAGATTTGAGGCCCACACTAAAACAGAATTAATGGTAAAATTTTGGATATAAAACTTTCCATATAAGTATAAAGGCACATAATATGGATAATGACGGCTTTTGCCTCGAACATAATAATTAGATGATGTATACCTAACCTAAAAATTCCTGCTGTTGACAACACTCGCAAAAAGTAATGCCAGTAGTGAAATAATACAACGCAGCAGAAGTATATTTAGACAAGCAATGTTGCCAAGTATGGAGTCAATTTCAGAAATTTCCAGGCTACTTCTATAGACGAAAATTCTTCGTCGCTTAAGGAAAAGTGGATATGGAACTGAATGAACTTTACAACCATAATAATAATACAAACGGAAAGGAAGATTACTCTCGATGGTTTCATCAAGGGTTGGGGGTTTTATACTAAGAAAGTCTTACACTCAGCTTTTCCTCTAATCAAATATTCAGACTTGAGAGATATTTAGTGATAATAGCTTATATTATTTGTGCAATACGTTTATATTAGTCTATATTCTGAGTCACTGTATATATTTCTCACCGTCTCAATCTCGGATTTCTGCCTTGCATCAAATTAATCTATTTTTGGTAAATGGAAAGCCAGCAATGTTCAGAAATATCACAATGACCCAACACTTAAGTATTTTTTGTTTATATATACGATATTACATCACCAGTAACTGGTATTTGCTATTATACAACTTTGACGGGTACAACTGCTATCTGCTCAGGTTCGCCAACGGGTACCACTCGCTGGTCTCCATGGTCAGATCCAGGCTGCTTAGGTCCAGTTCCACGCCGCCCATGAATTCGTTCTCCTGAAGAGGATCGTAGTTCCATACGGTCGCCTTCAGTCGCCTGGTCTTTATTATCTCCAGGGCCATTCGGTACTCCAGCTGAAAACGGCGGCAGTTGGCATAGTTATATATAATGTAAAGTGAAATAAAGTCAGAGAGTACGACGTTTAAGTATACCCCACGTTGAGCGCCATAACTATGACAGAAACCCTACAAAGCCGGAGCTTTCAACTGTCTACACAGTGGCGGCCGGTATATAAGAGCTTTTGTGCTACAGCACTGACTAAATTTTTGCAATAAAATAAAAAGTAGTTCCATTTAATTTATGTATTCGTATTAATTAAAACAGCATTACATCATATTTTCATCCGCAATTTAAATTGGTTCCAAAAATACCGCCTTGCACGCTCAGTTCAAGTTAAATGCATGATTCAGACTTCAGAGCTTGTGGACGTTCAATGGAGCGGAGATATTTTCAGCCCGGCCTGCGCCTGGTACGAATTATGGAACACGTGTTTAAAGCATTGCGAAGTAAGCGCGCCAGCGGGCTGCCGATGTTTACAGCACGAGTTGTCTATATATCACCAGACGCCACTGTGTCTACAAATGATGAATCATTACCGGATTCTTTGTTAGTTTGAGGGATGATATATTTATGTTTTTCTTTTACGACTATAGTTGCTAAGACTATATTATCGAGCATAGTGCTCGCTAATCAGTTTTATATAGAATTATTTTTATTACTGAAAACTTAAGCACGGGTAAAGTGACGTAAAACTCGAAAATATGCAGCCCCACGTTAGGCGCCATATTGTTACTATGAAACAGTATTGCTGAAGTACAACGGCGTTCCTGCTGAAAAATGTACCACAATTTAGCCACTTTTTTAATAAAACTAGTTATAGTAGCGGAAACAAGGCTCAAAAATATTTATGAATTCGCGCTAAAATTCCTGAATAACGTAAATAGATTTTTCTTACGTTATGTTAATAAATATTACAGCAATTGAAGCTGAACTGTAGGTTAAGCCAAACTTTTGGCACCAGATTTTATTACCAAATCCTCAATTAATGTATTACCATTTCCATAAAACTAGGATGGCAGTTCTTCTTGACCACTTTCGTCTTCCGTTTGGTATTCTTCTGTACGTCGGGCTGAAGATACACCTTGACATACGTCGACGGTTCCTGGCCGTTCGACAGCCGTGGTAAGCCCCTGGCATGGTGAACCATAACACAGAACACGTTCTTATTGTACAGCAACGCCAGCTTCAATTGGCCTTTCAATCGTCCCGATTCGTATTGGAAATCGGTGCGATCTAAAACACGCAAAAAGTATGACTACAATAAAACGCTTGCATAGGGTGCCTCAGTTGGAATTATAGGATTTGAATTGCGCGCCATTTGCGTTCTATCAAAGATAGGGCGTCAACATGACGCGATTAACAATTTAACAACGAATAGCTTGTGTATAACTGTCTTATGAAAGTGATCGATCACTTACAGTTGAATTAAGAAAAATTCGCACAAAATTAGGGCAAACTGAAGCGCCTACAGAGTTGACAGTTCTTAAATTAATCAAGAAATTTGAAGAGACGGGTTCTGTTATTGATAAGTCAACGCTAATACGTTCTCGTCGTGGTCGGTCAGATGAAAATATTGCCGCGTTGAGAGAAACTATACGGAAGTATCCAAACACATCAATTCGACGTCGTGCACAACAACTGAATCTGTCAAGAGACACCACGAATCGGATTTTAAAAAACGATCTACATCTGTCAGCATCCAAATTAAGTTAACACAACAATTAAAAGTTACAGACCATGTACAATGTCGTATTTTTGTTAATTGGGTGATTTTTGCAACAAAATTTTGTTCGGCGATGAAGCACTTTTCATCTTGACGGTACGTCAATAAACAAAATTGTCGAATTTGGGATGCTGAGTGGTGGAGTAATTTGGTAATGCTATCACATGTACGTTGACGTCGTATGGTTTGTAGATGACAATCGTTAAATATTGACGCCCTGTCCTTTGACAGAACACAAATGGCGCGCAATTCAAATCCTATAGTTCCAATTGGGACACCCTATAGATCGCCAGTTCCACGGATATGACCACGTTGTTTTTTATTTTGATTTGTTGAAACAGTAGCAATCATTCGCTATTTATAGTTATGTAACGGGTGATACACGTGAAATTTATCTATATTGGGTTTACCTTTGACTTTCTTGGAATATTCGTCAGGATATTGCTGGTCTCTGAGGAGGGGGTGGAAAAAGGTGTACACCAGGTCAGAGTGGGCTATTTCGTGGGCGCACAGAAATAGCGATTTAACGAAAAGGCTTATCTCGTGGAATCTCTTTTGAGCGACTTGTTTGATGTTAGACCTACCCATATGCAGCCCGGTAGATAGACTAAAAGCAATACAATTTTTACAGACATTTATCATTAATTTTTTTAAAGATAGATTAATTATAGAAAGTTAAAAATCATTAAAATCCGATTGTTCACTACACACTGAAATAGCTTTTTATCAGCATCCTGTATATGTAGATAAAATATTTTAATTAAGGGATTATACACGGGCATTTATAACTCTTGATAAGAGCATTGTGATTGATAAAAACTTTCCATAGTATATGAAAACTATGGTCAATGTCTAATCCTCCAAGATTACCTACTAGATTTGATTGATTTATCGATTTTTAATTACTGGAGATGATTTATTAAAAAAAAATAGGTATAAATAACCAACCACGTACCAACTATGTTCGTAACATTCATATACAGATTTTAAGAAAGGTGCTAAGGAATCAATAGATAGTAATTCTGTATCTGCTAATTAACGACTTTGCGTTAGTCATATAGCAGTGAATAATGTGAATAACACAGATTTATCGGAATTAATTGAAGTGAATCTTAGTTAGGCGCCAATTTTTATTAATAAACGAATGTAATTAAAAAGCTTTAAAAACTAAACGTAAATTATTATGTAATGCCTAAAAGAGAAATAGTTTTACCATTCTTTTATTTAGTTTTTTATATAACTAAACAAAACAATGTGCAATGGTAAAAAATCAGATAAATTTGAATAAAATATTGTGGATATTAATAAAGACGAGTATTTCCTGAAACTTTTCGACTTAATACAATGCCAAACTCCATGTGAGGCCCCATTTTTATTTATACATTTTCCATTTATAAAAAAAAAACGGACGAAATCTTAAACTTAATACAAAAGAGACGAGGCTACAAAAACAGACGAGACGAGAAAGGACTGAAAACTTATAAGTCAATAAAGTGGAAAATCATTAGAAAGTGTAGAAAAGCAAAAGAACAATGGATAGAGGATAAATGCAAAGAAGTAGAAGATAAGCTCCAAGTAGATAAGACCGATGAGGCTTGCAAAATAATTAAGAGAAACTTCAGGACCAATAAGTAGAAATGTTAGGAGTCGATCGGGGGACATACTGATCGGAAGAGAGGAGAAAGCGGATAGATGGAAGCAGTACTTAGGAAATTTATACGAGGGTCAGGAATTAGGAGAGATATTAGGGAAGATATAGGAAAACCTATATTGAGAGAAGAATTTGAAACAGCACTAAGGGGGCTAAAGAACAATAAAGCGCCAGGTGTAGATAAAATACAGGCGGAAATTTTGAAATGTGCAGGACAGAAAGTAGTAAATAGGATATATCAACTGGTAAAATACATATACGAAATGGGTGAGATGCCGGAGAATTATAAGAGGAACATTATCGTTACTATACCGAAAAAGAGAGGAACCGACAAATGCGAGAATTTTAGAACGATTAGGCTAACTTCCCACGCATAAAAAATCTTAACCAGGATAGTGCAGAAGAAGATGGAAAATAGAGCGGAGGAATACTAGGAGAAGACCAATTCGGGTTTAGGCGAAATAGGGGAACTCGCGAAGCTATTCTGGCGCTGAGAGTAATGTTAGAGAAAACAATAGAAAAAGAAAAGAACGCTTATATAGGATTTGTAGATTTAGAAAAAGCTTTTGATAATGTAAGATGGGAAAAAATGTTTCGAGATACTAAAGAGCGCGGGAATGAAGTATAGAGATAGGAGAGTAGTACACAATCTATACAAAGAGCAAACTGCTGTTATAGAAGTAGAAGGGGAAAGAAGGGAAGTAGGTATTAGGAAAGGAGTAAGACAAGGATGTACGCTATCACCACTAATTTTTAATCTGTACATCGAAGAGATTAATGTGGTAAAGATAGAGTGGATTTCGGGATTAAAGTACAGGGACAGAAACTAAAAATGCTGAGATTCGCGGATGATATAGCAGTATTAGCATCTAGTAAGGAGGAATTAGAATCAGCGTTGAACGAAATGGAGGCAGTGTTGACAGAGGAATACGGAATGAGGGTGAATCAAAACAAAACTAAAGTGTTAGTGTGTAGAGGGCGCGAGAGCAGAGCAAAAACGAAAGTACAAATTAATAATGAAATATTGGAGGAAGTTAAAGACTTCGCTTATTTAGGAAGTAAAATAAATTGGGATGGAAGAAGCGATAAAGATATAAAATAAAGAATAGCGCAGGGTCGGGTAGCTTTTAACAAAAAGAAAGCACTTTTATGCTCGGGGGTAATAAACTTAGAAACAAGGAAGAGATTTTTGAAAACGTATATATGGAGCACGGCATTATACGGTTGCGAAACCTGGACGGTAGGGGAAGCAAGTAGGAGGAAATTAGAAGCTTTTGATATGTGGTGTTACCGAAGAATGATAAAAATACCGTGGACTGATAGGGTTAGAAACGAAGAAGTATTAGAGAAAGTCGGCGAGAAAAGAAGTGTGTGGAAAAACATAAAGAAGAGAAGAGATAGAATGATAGGCCACTTGCTGAGACATGGGGGAATAGTCTGCGATATTTTGGAGGCAGAAATAGGAGTGAAGAAAGGCAGAGGTAGGCTTAGATTAGACTACTGCTCGCAAATAGTAAGGGATGTAGGTTGTAGCACAATTAGCGAAATGCGTAGGTTAGCACAAGATATGAGAAGCTGGAGGTTAGCGTCCAACCAGTCTTAGGACTGATGACCTCATGATGATGAAAAAAACATTTGAAAACTAATATTAGAAAAATAATAGGCCTAATTGCTAAGAAATACTAAAAGTAGCTCCTAAAAGTACCTAATTCTACCTGAACAAATTTAAATAAACGTATTCTGAACCACACCATTCAATAACATAACAATTGTTAGCCCCACGTTGGACGCCATATTTATTTTATAGACAACGTTTAAGTTAAATTTGGTATATAAACGCTGAATTGGTGTTGGTTAATTTTGAATTAATTGAGTTAAAAAGTATATTTTATTGTATATATGAGTCTTACGCCAGGCTTACCAAATCGTCATTACAGGATCATTGAAGAAACAGTTTGGGACTGAACTATTTGCCTATTAAGATATGCTTTAGATCACATAAACATTGAATTATTATCTTATTTCTAATCCATGAAAAAACAATTCCACAAAAATTATTCTTAATTTAAAGCCTCACGTGGAACGCCATTTCTTACGATTTCTTAAATCGTCGTTATAAGATTATTACAAAAAATATTATCGTCATTGCAAATACCAAAGCGACTTGGGGGTTACTTAAAAGATTTTTTTAACCACCGCGTAAAGTAACATTGAAACACCCCTACAATCGACGAAAAACCAATTACACCGATAACGAATGTAAAGGCAACAAAATATTGGTAACAGATAAGTTATATCCTATCAGTGAAATCTCACTGGCAATTTAGATAAAACAAGTTAAATTAGTAATAACATTCGTCCCAGTAAAATCGCACTAGCTCGTTAAGTGAAAAGCGATACGAAAAAATACGAAAATGGGCCTGTTCGGCGGCTTTAAAGCCAAGTTCACGAGGAATAGTACCACGAAGACGAAGCCGCAGGAAGTCGTGTGTTTGAGGTACCACATACAGTCGGAATTTGACAGTCAAGATCGTAAGTGTTATTCATAGTTTTGTGTCGTAATCTTCCGTGGTAAACAATTGAGTAATCAATGTCGTGACATTTTCTGAGTAGGTTTTATATTTTCAGCTCCCATACCCGTTACAAATAACATAAAGAAAAATGAGGTTATTCGAAGGCCCTCTAGGGCGAAGGTGCGCAAGCCCCTGGCGAAGTCTGCTATTTTTCAAGACAGCGACACATCTAACACGTCCTTATCTAGCCCCGCACCCCAAAAAAGCCAATCCCTAGTGAATCTGAACAGTCACGCTTCCGAGCATGACGACCAGCTCGATGCCATCGCGGTATCGACCACGCTAGAAATGTCCGGCAACGCGAAGAACGTCGCGGTAACCAACACCAAATTCGCGAGGAAAACAGAAGAACACAACGGCGTCGTCGCCGAAACAGTGGCGGTGGTCACCAAAAACCACTCGGCGTCCGGCAACGACCGCACCAAGACTGAAAAACACGAGAAAACCGTGCTGAAAACCTTTTCCGCGCATAACGGACCCAAAGAAGAAAACGGTCACAGAAATCTGGACGGTGAACAGTCCACTCTGATATTCATGACGCAGCACAGTTCGGAAACGAATGAAAGGAACGCGGACAGAGATATTAACTTTTCCGCGCTGTCCAACAGGTCGTTCAAGATGACGAAGGCGAGCGCGATACAAGAAGACCGGGAAGACGACTACGCCGACGGGAATTTCGCCATAAACTTCATGTCCAACCAGGCGACGGATAATAACGACGAAGATGATTACAAAGTGAACGTGGTCCAACACGACTACAACAGATCCTACTCGTATTCCGAAGACGAGAAGTCTGTGAATGAGGAACCACTGGAATTTACCAAGATGGGCTTTAGTAGCCAAGCCGCGAGCATTTTCTTCGGGCAGGATATAGAACCTATACAGCCTAGACCTAGGAGGATAATGTTGAAAGACGATGATGAAGACGACAGGCGAAGTAGTGGTGCAGACTGTTAATTACGATTTTTCCAGCGATTGTGAAAATATATATATTAGTGGTACACGCTTAAGAATCGCTAGTTGATTTTTAGTTCCCTAGATGGAGCGCATATTTAAGTCAAACTCTAATTATCTGTAAGTTAGAACATTCTATAAATATTTAATTACGTTCCTCTTTCGAAATTATGTAAATATTTTTAAGACAATGTCGTCATACTTCTATTTCCGTTTACCATTTAATTCGATATAGTAATATAAGTATGCCCCACGCTGGGCATCAATTTTTATTACCGAACATAATTTATAAAAGATAACTTTTAATACAACGAATAAAAGCTATTGTTGTTATAATTCAGTTCCTATTTATCGTATTTATATTTGTCAATATAATAATAAATAATTTGTATCGAAATTACCTCAATAAAAATTACTGATATGTACTTAAAAAACTTATAGAAATTTTCAACCATTTTAGCCACTTAAAAAAGTCAGTTCATATGTTTTAGTATATACAGCATTGTGATAAAATTTGGCACAATATTCATTATTTTGCCCTTATTCCAAAAATAAATCGGTGTAGTTGCACTTTCCAATTATTTGAATAGCCCGCGCTTCGCGGCGTTGCCGTTATGCAGTCAAATCAATTGATGACGCCTCAATCTTTAATTTGCAATATAAAATAAATCAGATGGTCAACTTTATGCCGGTTGCATCATTGAAAGCTACAAAGTACCACACATCACTGTAAAAAACACGGTATTTTTCAATCATTCCGAAGGTACTTTCCCCTCTTTTGAAAATGTAACGTCATAAAAACCAATACATTTTACCTCTTTTACATAATTTTTTTCTTAATACAAATAGTCAAAAATTCTTGAAAGATTTATGAAACTTTATTTTAAGCTGAATAATGTTAGTAAATTTTCATTGCGTTCTATCATTTTTGAAAACGCGTTGAAACCGCCTTAATAGATGACAGTTTCTGCCGAAAATAACGTATGTATGTATCAAAAAACATCTTCTATCTTACAAACGGAAAACAAGAAATCTCTAATACCGTTGTATTAGGCCAGTAAGTTTTGTAAAGAAGACGGGGTTGCGATTTAAAAAACACTAGGGCCGTCGCAACTCAACAGTGTTTTTTTAATAAGGTTGATGTGTTTCAGAGTTTTTCAAAAAAACATTTAATAACACAATTATGAATATTGTACAAAACTGTCACCATGTATACTGAAATTCCGACGACATTGAATAGTCGCCGAAGCTGCCATAACTTTGCTCCTGAAAATTTTCATTAACAAAAAAAATCGTTTGCTTGAAAGCAAGTGGTTTACAATTAATTTTTTTAAATTCCCAACAATAAATAATAATTATTATATTAAAGATCTATATTTGTTATTTAAATTATTATTACGATAACTTAATTATTTCATGTAATACCATATAATAAGACATTAGTCTTAAGTAGGATAATAATTAATATATAAAATACAGGGCGTTAGACGGTATTAACCAAGCTAGATTAAATAATTCTGCAAAAACCACATATAGATCTTGTTTGTATTGCATATTTGTCTTCTATGTTTTTATGATATTTAATTTAGGCATGTACTCTTTCTTACTTTTTATTTCTAAATAAAATAATAATAAAATCTAAATAAAATCATTAGCAATTAAATAGGTAGACAGACATTTCATCAGAAAATAAAACTATCAGGAATCAAACGAAGGCTTTGTTGATCTAGATTTCAAGTATTTTACAATCAAGTAATTTATAAAAATACTTCAAGATCGAGTAAACATATATCCACGGATTTATTCCACTAAAGAATTTATTTTTATCTGTATTGCTTCTTGAGTATTCAGAGAAGTTTCTTTTTATAACGGTGACACCTTATCTTAATCGATAATTAATTAAAGGTATCGAAAAACATGAAAACGGCGATCACGAAAACACAACTCTTGTTGACATTGGGCATATCGAGATAGCAGAACCTTACTGCAAGCCTTATCTCCTATCTATTAAACTAATTATTCAGTAGGACGTTGGATTTTGTTTTGAACGTTTGAATGTTGTGAACACGCACTAAGTAGGAAATAAATATATATGGCGCTGTATAGAATCAATCATTTTAATCCCATAATCCGTTATCTCTCTTATCAGACTTCAGACGAGAAATAATAAACGTAATAGGAGCGCCAAAAAAATTTGTCGCATTCAAATACAATGACATTCTATAAAGGCTCAAATGTGTTGTTTTTGTATTTTAGAACGGCAATTTTATGCAATATCGTTCGCATCTAACAATAAGAGTTTTATAAGTCTTTTCAACAACTTGAACGAACCTCTCTCCCACGTTATCCCCCACTACTTCACCTTTCAGGAACCTCCCAGGCTAATAGGAGATTCCCGAAAAGTAGTAGGAGGTAACCATCTCCATTTGCTCCTACTGAGTGAAGAACACTAAAGAGAACACGAAGAAACAGTCGCATTACAACGTGAATAATGACGTCACAATAGACCGCACGACACTCTCTTACCTGTGCAGTTTGGCCAACGGGAAGTAAATGCATAACTTCTGGTGCAACTCACAGAACTCCTTATATGTCCTCTGAATCTCCATCGGCTGGTTCTGGTCCTTGCGGTACACCCTCAACACGTACACGTAATACTTATCGGGGTCGTAACGTTTCCTATAATTCACCACTTCCACGTGGACAAGTTGCCCGTCCGCAGCCATACTGAAAACGAAAATGTGTAGGGGACGTTCGCGCTACCTACTCGATGACTCACCTGTAAGTTTTGGGGACGAACGACAAGAGCGAGCCCCCGTTAGTGTCCGCGGAAAACTTGAGTTGTGCCAGATTGTGGAGGAAGAAGTTGAACTGCGTGAAGCGCGTCTTGAGGGACGCCTCTATGAGCCGCGTGAAGCAAGCGGCCGCTTCCGGGTTGGACAACTCCGGCAGTAGAGCTTTATGCATATACCCAATCGATTCGGGGGTTATCCGACATATACCGGACGAAGTAATCTAAACAATTGTCACAATAAAAAACTATCTCGGAAAAACCTACAGCACCACTTACTAAGAACAAAAAAAGGTTCCTATGGTTTCTTATGATATTGAACGCTTGACAGCATAGATCGACAAAGTGGTGGAACCTCTCCGTAGGTCTATCACCCCCGTTGATCACGTAGGCCATGTCCGAAGTTAAAACAAAAGGCGCGCGGTCTCTGTAAGCAAAATATTGACAATTTACGCTTTGAAAGACAGGCGATTTTCGCGGTTACCTCTTGAAATTGCCGAACATCTGCGCATCGCCCAGGAATTTTCCATAGTCTATGTGAAACAGGTGCCCGGATGTTTTTAGCATAATGTTGTCGTTATGCCTATCACAGATGCCTAGAATGTAAGTGATGACGCAGTATCCCGCGCAGGAAGCTGCAACATTTCACGTGTCGAGTGACCTTAAGAAATCTTTTGACAGTCCCTAGTTTATATGGGTATTTAGAAACCTTTTAATTTTCTCACATAAATCTTCCACGTTGAAAACTTTCCACATTAACAAAATAACAAAACCGTATCTACTACAGTTAAATTTGATATAACTGAATATCAATGCGATTTTTTTAGAACCTTCCAAATTAAAAAAATAATAGTTGTTTTATTGGATTATAAATATAATGACATGAGATTTTTACATTTGAATTATGCAAATATAACATAAGATGTACCATTCAAGTAATGCAAAATGTTCTACTGGAAGGTTTAAAAATCTTCAGAAGCCTTCATATATGTGAAATATTTAGTAATATAAATAGCTGTATAAGCAGTATATAAGAATGCTATATGTTGACCAAAAAGACAGAAATTTTAAGGCACAAGTAGGCAATAAGACACAAGATGTAAATGCATGGTTAGTAATTCTAATGTTAAAAAAATGCTACTATAAAAATGAACTTTATACTTTAACAACAGTATAAATAAAAAATAATTGCGTGCATCCAGTTATAGATGTCTACCTGAATAGGAGAAAACTAACACTCAGTATATCATTTTATCCGAAAATGTTATCGTTACTTAAAAAGCGCTTTTTAAATGTTATATCGCTGTTTACCTAATTTTACACCTTTTTAGGAGATATTGAGAAAAAACCTAAAAAATATTTCAAGCGTATGTAACTTCTTTAGAAAATGAAATAAACAGTATATTTATAGGAAGTTTTTTATTTAGAATATGTTTGTCTATATAACCACAAAATTTGATTAATAAAATTGGAACACCCTATATATATTGTATATATAGGGTGTATCAAAATAAATGGTTTAAAATTTAGGAATATATTTTTCACGTAATTTGAAGCAAAAAATGTTAATAAACATAGGTCGAATTTTTAAGGATTACGAAGTTACGGTTAATAAATGACGAACGGCATAATTTTTTTTCTTACCTGTAAAGTTCTGTACGGCTCGGGCATACTCCAACTCGGAAGGATTATGTTTTGCTAACCATTCCGCAATGGGTTTATCCTTAAATGATCCCGTCAGTCCATGCTCCACCTGAATCTTTCTCAACGTTTCAGCCTTTGTAACCATCTCGATCATACCTGAGTACCCACAATATACAACCCAAAATAATTATTTTAATTCATGTAACATAAAATCTATATAAAATAAGGTCATGCAAACATGGAACAGCTGGCATTCCTTACACTTACCTTTCTTTTTGGATGTGGGAATACAAGTGAACGCCACCATCCTTAAATCCAGTCCCTTATTCAACCACAACTTATCCATCAACCTGATCATTTGCAAGGTCAACATATCTTGTTGCAAATCGTCGCCAACCTTATATATAGCGGGACGTATCGAACTATCCTCCATTATAAAATTTATTTTAAGCGGTAAAGTATTGGAGGGAAAGTACGAAGACGTCTGTACCTCAATTCCTTTCACTCTCAGGGTGGGCGACAAAGGCAAACTCGTCGGACTATCCTGCAAATCCTTATGAATTTGCACTAAAGAGTTATGAAGGATTGTTAACCTGTGAGATTCTTTATTCTTTTGGACGTCTTCAGCGACATCGTTCAATTTCTAGAACCGGAAGTATTAAAATTCCTTCAACCAACCTAGAGAATTTTTCTACCTTAACAAGAGACTGCTGAGACAAAAAACAATCACCTAAAGATTTTCCACAGATTGCTAACAAAGCCCTCAGCAATAGTTTCAGTCTTCGGTGGTGCCTAACCTCAATTAAGGGCTCATCTTTGTTCCTCATTTCGGCCTGGCAGTTCTAAATAACAATATTACTTGTAGACGTATGATTTTTCTTAAATTCTTGTACAGTACCTGTGGGGAATCCCCTGGTAGACTGTGGCACAACAACCAGAACAGATAGTGGGCGAATCGCGGTGAACGCAGAGCTCTGTCTAAAAGGAATTGGGCCAACGGAGAGTTCTCATACGTTTCATGCCTCAAAGCCACTACCAGTTGAGGTAAATAGTCTACCAGTTCGTCATTTGTAAGGCCCCGGATCCATCTTATAGCCAATTTGCGGACCTCTAGATCTGGATAACTAAGACACACGGTTATAGCCTTGTTCAGAATTTACAAAGATTTTTTTTTCTTACGTTTTAAATTCATGAAGGGTGTCATTAGAAGGAAGTATTTGCAAATTTCCAGTAACCTTCCAATATTTTAAAATCTCAAAGTATTGTGACTAAAAAGGGGATAGCGTAGAAAAAAAATACAAACCTTTACGAAAATCAACATAATTTAGATTTACTTGTATTTTCTTGAAGTTACTCATACATTTTTCTAAATACCCCAAGACTTTTCAAACTCCCTGTATAAACGTTCTTATTGATATTTTTTTCTATATGTAACAATTTTTAAAAACCAAACCTTCCAAAGTTTAAGACCCTCCAAAACTCGCTAAGGTTGTAGAACCCACCAGAATTGTTATCAACAGTTGACAGAATTTTTATCAAAAGGCTATAATCGAATTTTAATACAGCCTAATACCATTTACCAACTTAAAACCTTCCAACAATTTCTAAGTGTAGGACACTTTCCAATTTGCTATATGAGATATTTTCTAGCTATTTTGTAAAACACTTGCACAGAATCATGTACACTAAGAGAAAGTAGCTTCTAAATATTTCTAAAATTTTATATATTAAGCTTAAAATAATAGTAAACCTTCTGTTGTTCTGTATATTTACATCTAATAAAAATTTGAACTGCTCAAAACTTTCCAAAGAAACTAACCTTCCAAGACTACTAAAACTTTCCACATTGTTAAAAACTGGGTTAAAGGTTAAAACACGAAAAATATACACTTACACCGGGAGCAATAGCTCTAACGCCTGTATGGGCTTCAGTCTAGTCCAAGTGTGCAGCATTCCATGCAGATCAGGTAAGTGAACATACGCCCAGCTGTTCGCCGCAAGAAGAACCTTCGGCAACGCTTTAGGCAGATGATACAGGTAATGTCGTTTCTCCCACAGGATTTCCCTGATTTCCGGGGAAAATTTGTACAGCATATCCTGTTCGCAAGCATCCACCAGGAGCTGCTGCGTCTCATTATCCAGGCTCGCGAAGTCGCCCTTGACGACGCTTCCGTAGAACTCGGGTGATACAGTCGGGAACTGTACTTTGGTGGGCGTGACAATTTCTACGCCTATCATGGGGTGGTCAGGCTCCGGATGGGTGCCCATCGCCGGAGCTGGACCGTAAATATGATCGTTTATATAGTTGCAATCCTTCGGCCAGATAGAGAGTAATAAGCTTCCTTGGGTCATAATACTACAAAAAAATGTTTTGAGCGGATATGGCGAGAGTTTTAGTTGGTTTACCTTTCGTAGTTGAAGAATTGAACAGCCGCCCACCCGATTTCTTCTTCCTTGTAGACGGGGGCGCTAGAATTCTTGGCGTCTTCGTTATCGGAGGCGGCCAACGATTTACCGAAGATTTGCAAGACTAAACGCGATTCTCTGGCCAAGCTGTTAATGGCTACATCCTCAAATTCTAGCCTAAAATAGGCATTAGAAGAATACATACGTTTCGATGCACAGTCATATTAAACTGACTCACCAGTTATCGAACACAATTCTCGACGGCCACAATTTATCCCTTTCTATTTTTTTACTGGCCTGAGAAAATAAATTACGTCCAATCTTCTTCGTGCCGTGATAAATCTGCGCGGTTATGTAATACTCCTCGTGTTCCCACTCAAAGGAAGGCCGATATATAGCGCATATTCTCAGTATGACGGAGTCCATTATATCGTGAACGTATTTGAGTGCTACAACATGTGACGATTAACAAGCCGGCTTTCTGCGTCTCGAAAATAGACTTACGCTCGTGCGATATGGGATTTTTAACGTCAAAATCAACTGTGAACGCTTGGCTGTACATTTCCATTAAGTTCTGGATCGCAAATCGGATTTTGTTGCAGTTGCTGCTGATGGTTTCCGAAAAACTCATAGTCTGCACACGAAAATAGATTTCTGAAAGCTTCTAGAGGAGGGGGGAAATTGTATACTTACGTTTGACGGCAAAAAGTTTCTACAAGAGTCCGTTAAGGCTTCCACGGTCTGCATTATGTCCAAGGTGCACAAATCACCCATTAAATTAATTATGCACTTGACGGACTGTATAACAGTCAACGGCTGTAATGCAGGTATGACAGAAGGACTGGTGTTCCTGTCCATTTGTAGCGCAGCCTCTTCCAGCTTCTTCATTTCGCTCTCCACCGTTTCTATAAGCGCAATAATGTGAGGTTAGGGTTTTAACACTTACGCGAGCATTTACCTAGTAATATCTTCACGTTATTGTAACTTAAGTGCACGATCGAATCGTTGGGAATAATGTTGTCGAATTTTAGTGTCTCATCATCATTGTCGTCTTGGATCTAGAACAGAATGTTTCATATCTAATACCTAATTTCGAAAACTGCGTGATTACCGTTCTAGCAAACGATTTATCCTTCTTGCCGTCCGGAATCAAAATTAAGACAACATCTTCATCCAGTTTAATACAATCGTGTACGTATTCATAATCACTAAGTAACGTAGTCGGTACCAAATATTCGTTACAGCCCCAAACTTTCAGCGTATACTGACTGGTCGTGGGAGCCTCCATATCATAAGTTAATTGCATAGTAACGTGCTCCACACTACAGGTTACTAAAAACAACTTTAATGTTTGTTAATTTCATACGATATAGAAAACTTACCGTCACAAGTAAAGCTGATTGGTTTATTAAAATCGGCACCTTCAAAATCTGGATGAACCTGCAGTTTGATGCTTAGACCGTCGCTGTACTCGTAGTAAACCATAGGGCTTATTACCAAGCCCATATTAGTGTCTGGGTCATTATAACGGTACTGCTCTGTAAGGGTATGCGAAATTTATATTGTGCACCTCAAAGATCAAATCGAGGGCCGTTCACTCACGCATTAACACATACAAAATCGATATGTTTGTTGGTACCATAATTTGTGACACTTTACTTCACTTTTGAGGTTAGAAACAATGAAATTAGAGCCTACTTACTTCTAATGTTGTACACCATGTTGTAAAATGCTTTTAGGTCAGGGTCCTTGTTTAAAGATTTATGACTAACATCCTCGATTATGTTCAGCAAGTTTCTCTGAAAAATTACATGTAACGCATGAAATATTAAATCTAATGTATACCTTAACGTTCTTCGAGTTTCGCCTGTCTATCGTTGACATCCGAGGGATCACAGGTGATAAAGGGGTGTTATCTGGCTTATTCACTGTGGCGTATATAGGATCAGACAGGCTGTTATTCCCAGACCCCGAATAAATAAAATCGTATGGGTCATACTCTTCGTATAAGCTACCGCAGACCGATAGCGCATCATCGCCTATAAGAAAATTATTGGTAACACTTCTAAAATTAATTCATTAAAGTAATATACCTGAATAGTCTGGGCTTATGGTCCTGGAACTGCTAGAGCTATAATAAGAATCTGAGAGAGGATCGAATTCCTGAAGAATACTGACTCGAACGCTGTCTTTATCGTCTACTTGAGCGAAGTCGATCAGATTGTGCGAGTTCGTGTAATTCTTTGTGCTAGTCTTAGATGATGATGTCGACAATTTTGATAAAACAGAAGAACTTCTTGGTATGAACAGGGGCGGAGGCGCCCTATGCTGGTTTTTTGGAGGAAGAGCTGGAGGAGTCTAAATATAACAAATACATCAAGTCACCATTGCTCAAATGACAGATAAACGTAGAAAACGTGATATATGCAGAATCAAGTAGGTTTCTTGAAAATCTTCATTTGTTTGCTGTATTGTAAGAAAACAAATGATATAATTTGACATCTTAAAATATAACAGATAATATTGCCAATTTTGATATGAAAACTATATTTATTCTTGTTAGCTTATCAGGCAGCAGTAATTCAAAATATTACGGAGAATAAAATCCTTATCAGTTAATATTAACAGGAATTATTTTTAATCCAATATCAATGCTTATTGATATTGATACAAAATTAAATATAAAAAAAAAGATTTCCAAATGTAGTATAATCAGCATTATGGATAATTTGCCAAATTATTTGGAATTGTATGATAAAAACAAATACTTGCAAACTAATGTCACCATGGGGGTAACACATATGTACATTTTTCTTTTATATCGAATTGACTTTTAGAGATTTATAAGAGAAACTTCTTTTTCATAAACATTAATATTTAGAGAACAAATCTACATTTAAAAAGAATTAAATATTACTTCCATCAGACTTTTTAGTATTTGAAGAAAAAGATTATTTTAGAAACGTTATGCTAAAATTTATTTTAGAAGTAAGAATATTTCCTGGCCCACTATGTACGTGCTATTAAAGGTACTTTATTTTGGACAGAAAAGTGAAAATGTGTTCAAAAATCCCTTAAATCTATACCTAACTCTTAGAAATTACATTAAAAGTACTTTTTTTCATTTCATTTCAATTATTTCAATGTCAAAGTTAAATTATTTTATAATTCTTACTTCTACACTGCAAATGGGTAAACTGGAAAAGTTGAAAGATAACCTCTCTGTTAACAAATTGAATATAGCGAGCTTTAGAAACAATTGAGAATTTATCACAGCTTCTTTTATTCTACTAACAAAACCTACTTTGCACAATAGTTTTCTTCTCACAAAAAGCACATTGTAGTGTAGGAACTATTATGCAACTGTCTTCCTAGCCTTCTACACGTAATAAACATACATGTTAAGTATGGAAAAGATATTTTTTTTTTAATAAAGGTTCAGGATCATAAATAAGATACTTTGTCTATTTATTTTTTTATGTACCTGTGGACTCGAAGAAAACCTGGGACTGCCAATATTCCTTGGCTGGGGCTGATAAAACGGAATATTGGCGTTGATCTGAGTGGGTATAGTACTTATCGGAGAATGAATTCTGGGGGTAAGCGACAGCGCTGGGGTGAAACCCATGTTTATGTTGATAGGCGACTGAAATAAACTCCCATTATTAAACATCGCATTTTGTTGTGGGACATTCGAGTGAAAAACGGGACTGACTGACGTATTTAATGTCATTTGTGGCCAATACTTAAAACCGGGAGGTGGAGGTTGTAGTTGGGAATGTTGAATAACCGGCGGAGTGGTTATCATTGATATTTGACTTGTAGAATAGCTGTAAATATGAAAAAAAAATTCATCAAGATTTTGTTTCTCAAACAAATTAAAAGAGATCCCAAAGAGGGCCAATACATATACAACTAACCTCTGCTGATTGCAGAAATCTATGATGTCATTTCGACTTGTCGGTGGGCTAGTAAACGAAATTAAATCTGGACTATCATTTGCATTGCTATTTTTACGTTGCGATGACGGAGGTGGAGCTAATAAAGCATTAGACGAACTAGTTGTCGTACATCCTGGTCGTGGCCTAGATTTACTCTGCTGGCGATCATACTTTATTTGTGCAGTGTCGGTTTCACTCATAGAGGAAGCACGTGTCACTGAAACTATTATTCTTTTACAAACAAGTCCTTTTAAATACAATTTATGTACCTGTCGTTGGTTTCGGCTTTATCGGGACTGCCACGGTCGTCGCAGATCTACTCAGTTCCTGTAGTTTTTTGCTCTTAAACTGCTCCAGGGCGAGGGACTCCAGACTGAGAGCCTGAGCCCTCTCCAAGTCCTCTTGGAATTGCTTCTCATAATCAGCCATTTTCTTAACTAAAAACAATTCTCTGAATATCTAATAATATCGTCTTTAAGGTAACACCCAAGGCAATGGATAAATTACGCTTACAACAAAAATATACACCCATTTACTTGATGTTTATTTATGAAAATAAACAGATCAGCAATAAAATCAAATACGTGATGTAAACAGAAAAGGTCACATTAATTGCGTCGCGGTGGTTAGTCGGTGGGAAAAAAGACACACAAACTCACTTTATTTTATTTCAAATATTCTGTGCTGAACGGTTACCTAAAATTTAATACAGCAGTGCTATTCATCGAAGAAAATAAAAAAAATCAGACATATGTCAAACCAGTAATAGGCACCTAACCTTAATTTGTAACTGGCCTGTGGCTTGTCATTTTAATCACGGAGCAATTAATTAGTACGTTCTGTTTTTCTTCTACGACAAAAGGATACTGAGCTACGGATGTAAATTCATTCTGCTATCCTTGTTTTTCCTTTTTCGAATTGTATCTTCTATCTCTCTTATGACGATCAAGTCGATCTCAGGATTTAAAATTTAGTGGCACTCGTGTCCGATGTATCCATTATATTATATTGTATATTGTAACCTACGATCTGTCTCTTTGCTCGTAGATTGTAACGCTCATGCAGATGTTCTGAAGTGGATACATTGTAAGTGGATCTCCGTTTAAAGATTGCAGTTTTTTATAATGCAAATACGTTATCAGTTTATAGATTTGGAGTTATATTTTATCACTTGTGATAATTGTTATGAAATGTTCAATATGATAGATATAAAATTTCTTATTATAGGTCCTATCTTATATTTCTCGATTTAAAATAAAATGACGTTTTTCTCAAAAAACCGTGTCGGGTTTTTAATTAATTAGGTATTATGAAGAACTATGGTAAAAGCAAAGATATATAAAAATAAACTGAGAGATCGCTCTTGTCCGTTTTCTATATTATAGTAATGTCAACCAGAAAGTACAATACAAATAATGGTCAAGCAACTGTAAATCCTTTATACTTGTACTTATACTTACGAATCTTCAACCAAAATGTATAGGATTCCACAAAGACGAGACGAGTAATATTTAAACGCAAATAAACAGTAAAATGGACTAGATAAGCAAAACAGTCCCCATTTAATTTGATACCGCTGTTGACGTCACTACGATTTTCAATTACGTCATCGGTAGTATCAATTGAATGGAAATGTGGTGTAACAGGAATCGCGGTAGTCTCTTTCCACATATTTTGCTTTGATATGCTAGAATAATGAAAAACTGTGGCAAATAACATTGGGTCTTTTAAATTTATTAAGGCTCCCTCCCATTGTTTGAGAAAGTATTTTTAGAGTAGACTTAGCAGTTGAAAAACTGCAAACCCAATATTGTAAGTTGCATTATTTAAAGGAGAATGATAGGCAAACGAAAAATGTATGTCTGTCTTATGTTTTATTTGTTTTAAACGTTATTGCATCGTTTGATTTCCTGTTGCAAGCTCTGCAGCAGCCTCCTTTCTCGCATCTTGATCTTGTTCTTTTCGCTGACTTTCTGGCCATACGTCTGCCGCCTTTTAAGAGTTTCAAGCTGCAAAAATACCTCATTTAAATCTGCAACGTTAGGAATTCACTGACGGTACCTTATCTTTTGGAATTTCGGGGCCTAGCCCGCCCAATTCAGGTATTTTCGTTATGAGGGGTTTGCTATATTTCCGCTTGTTCTTCGTGGTCTTGAGCACGCCGAAATTTTGCTGGGAAACGCTGCAGAATTTCGAGTCCAGACTGGCTACCGACATCGAGTAATCGGGTTTGCTGAAAGAGCCCTCGTAAAAACTAGAAATATGTACTTCTTAACACAAAAAAATGTTACGGGTTAGAAGATTTTTTGTACCTCTCAGTCTCCGAACATTCCTGAGCTCTCGAAAGCGTCGTGTTTCTGTCGGAATCCTCGCCGACAATGTAGCTTTTCGGAGTTAAATCTGAAGCAGTCGCCCTGGACGTATCGTTCGTGGATATCTTATCGCCGTTACAGACTTTGGCCTGGAACATATCCAGGTATGATTTGCTCTTCAATTTCCCGACGGGTATCAACGACTTCTTCCTACCCGGGCGCCGTTTGTTCTTGCCCTTCTCCGTCTCGCTGGAGCTCTTCACGTTGCCCACTTGGCTCTTGCTCAAGTTTTTCTCGTAGAACGGGATCACGTCCTCCTTCACGTCTTCCAAGACGAGGGGGAGGAAGAGGCCCTCCGCCTGGACGACGTTGTCCGGCTGCAGCTTGACCTGGATCTCTTTGGATTCGAAGCGCTTTTGGGGGGCGCTCGCGTTCTCCGAACTCAGGATGGTGCTGAGGTTCGTGGTGCTGTCGAAACACCCATTGTCTATGCTTTCGTAGTTCGAGTCTTCGTCCAGAGAGTCGTAGTAATCTTCAGGTTCCATATAAAAAAAAGAACTTTACGCTTTTCAATTTGTCATTTGTGTAATCAAAATGGGATAATTAAAATTGACAAGACGTCAAAAGGTCGAGTCAGGGTCTAAGTTACTCGAAGGGAGTAATATGAGCATTATTGTAAATTTAGGTTTTATAAATTTAATGCAAACATAAGACCTAGTTTATGAAGATTCAAATTCTAGTTCTATTGCAACGTTTAATTCGTTTAAAATATAAGTTTTTGGTTTATATTTTATTTATTAAAGATGCTCAAGTGTTACATCAAGCTTTTTTGTTGGTAGATAACCCCAAGCGTCCTGTGTACTATCGGATCTTATTAATAGCCCAGTCAAATAAGGCGAAATAAAGGCCAAACCTCGGAATGAAAGTTAGAAAGCTGAAAATTTGCATAGACCTTTGTTTCGGTGTTCTAAAGATGGGGTTAAAAGTCTCATAAGATATCGTGTCCGCTAGTCAAAATATCAAAGGTCAAAGGTCACGAAAATCGCTTCCTATGCGTGGTATGCCGTTAAATGTTATTACAAAACTTCCAGAGCATAATATTCTCTACAAGTATTTCTCAAAAATGAACAAATTCTTAACTTTGTTAATAGTAACAATTTTTTTATTGTATGTAACTCTGTAAAGTGTATTATGTAAAATTATACGACATATATAGACCATCTTGGACTATTTTTGTATTTTAAACAAAATTAAAAAAAAAGGATTCCGAGACTAAACGCTCAGAAATGCAGTTTCCTGTCTTTGATACAGAAATTTACTACCATAAAAGTGGTCGCAGAAATACGCGGGAAATTTATGGCAAAAATTTATCAAAAAAAAACAGACATGAGAAAAACTGCCTCATCAAAAATGAACACAAATTTAATATCCTATTTGAAACCTGCTTTAGAGAATATTCCTTTTCAGCAATACTCTCTACCAGAGGTGCAGCGAGATTTTCAGATTTCAGGCATCGATTTTCCGTTTTAGCGACGTCTTGCTAACGCAGTGGGGAGCATACAATTGGTTGGGTGTGTCGGGTCGGGAGAGAAAAGTTGGGTTAGGTTACGTCGCTATGTTTCGACTAAACATCAGACGGACTGTGATTTTTTAGACTTATCGTATAATTAAATGTGTTCTAAACGGTTTTCCGGGAAAACGCACGCCAGCTGCGATGTGATATGAATCCTAGGGAAACGGTCGGGTAGGTAGGTGGTCGAATACTCCGGTACGATCTTGAATTCGGGGACAAATTAGGGACAGGGTGTTTTTTTGTCCGTACTTTCTTTATCTTGGACAGTCGGTTTTTTTATGTCCATACCATATAAACATTTAAGTTCAGTAATATACAGGATGCATCAATTAAAAGAAAACATGACGAAAATTTATAGATTTTTATATAGAGATCATTTCTCATAAACGATTTAGCAGTACTTTAATTTCCGAGCATCTAGAATGACATTAATGAGGCATAACATAACAAATCGCAGGACGCACAGTAAATTAACTAAAATATGGAAATAACTGTAATTTCTTCCAGAGATAAATATACGAAATATTTTTAAGTTTACAATTCAGTGTGCAATCGTTTATTTATTGCGCTTTGCCGTTTTGCGTTCAGCTGTTCCTGATCCATGTACGAGGTATGCTGCAATCCTTACTTTTGTGTACCTATACTAATAAATTATTTAATTTTAAATTATTACTTATTACCAGTCATCTAAAGTTTACGTAAACAGAGAATCTACGTAATTATTATATGAAAATATATTTCTCTAGTTAAGTTGTCTGCAATACATTGAAGTTTTCCAAAATTTGAATGTATTGCAGACAAATTTTTATCAAAAACTAATAATTACAATAATAAAGTATAATTAAATTTATAGTTTGAATTTTTTGTACGATCATGATTTCCCGATTTCAAAACTGACTTTTTTGCTTTGAACGATGATAACTCAGCGAAAAATCATCAGGCAACGCTCTTAGACCGCTCAAATTAGAGAAAATAAATTTATATAAAAAATTATTATGATAAAATCATTGAAAAGAAAGTTATTAAAGTTCGTGGACCTTTTGAAAAGCAAACAAAAATTTTGAATTTTTTTTACGATAGTTTTCTTATAATTACTCAAAAGCTGCTGACAGTAAAATATTTTTAACTCAAGACCTGAAAACTAGAGACTTGGAGCTGCAGTTTGATTTTATTTTAATTGCTCTGCCACTATTTGTCTCCAAGTTACAGCCCTTTAAAATTCACCTAAAAATTTAGGATTTGTTTACATTCCTTAATTTTTATGCCTAGTGTAGTATGTATTCAGATAAGTGGAACTATAAGAGGTGCAAATTGAAAAACAATAGTTGAGATTGGTTTATTAGAGGTTGTCGCAACCAAAGAGGTTTAAAATGTGAAGGCATGAATGATTTCTGATGCTATTGAAATTGGTTTTTATTTCACCTTTCTATGTTTAGAAATAAGGACGATATATATCGTAAAGGACTCACTGGACAATTCTGGAACGCACCGTCTAATGACGTGAAGAGTTAGGTATGCATACCTTTATCAATTGCGCCATTTTTCTCATTTTGCGTTCAGCTGTTTTTGATCCGCTTGCGAGAAGTGCTGTAATCTTTACTTTTGTGTACTTTTAGTTTAACTTTCAACTGTTATTCATCTAAGATTTGGTTAAACCAGGATCTATATACTTTTCCAATGTACCTATTAAAATACATATTTCCATTTAAATTTTGCGCAATACATTCAAATTTTCATTAAAGAAAGTAAGTGAAATATTGTAAATAATTATATAAATTGAAATATTTGTAAATCTTATTGCTACCACTACCACAGAATTATGAATGATCACAACATCACGTGGTGACTGATTTGAACACACTGTAATAATGACGCGTTGTGATAAATACTGCCGGCATTCGATACTGGATAGATAGGAGACAAGTTGTCGAATGGCCTCTACGATTTCCAGACCTTATACCTCATCATTTTTATTATTCTCCTATCAATTAAAACTTAATGTTTTTGAAAATCTGAATGACAAATGTGGAGAAACTAGAAAATCGCACATGAACTCCTGAATACGTTAGATAATTCCATTTCGCCTTTATTCAAGGATGGAAACTACTTCTCTGTTAGTGCCGAACGTATATTGTAAAACATACTCTCTTCTCTGCTTTATTTATTTCTTTAATAAAGAAAAGTATATTTTTATAACAAAAACTATGCCTTTCCTCCCAAACAATATTAAGGCTCTATTAAATAACATTTAATTATTTTTTTATGCAATAAATGACTCCCTTAGTATAATATTCCGTAAACTGGGAGTACCCTGTATATGAAATGATATTTTTCAAGAATGAACAAAACATTAAACCGTAAAATACGCCAGATCGTAAAATACAAAGTAGGTTTACAATAAAATAGTTACCGAAATTGTTTTCAAATAGCACAAGAGAAATTTTAATTTATTATACATTGATTCCTTAGAAAGCTCCAAGACTCTATACAGCCGCGTATCGTAAGTAAATAATAGAAATTTATCGATAAGCGATGAAGCAAGTACCATTTCACTTATAGGAAGACGACTCTGGCACCCATTTTGTTTACGAGACAACACCGAAGTTTTAGAAAATTGTTGTCATTACTTTAAATACATAAATATAATATCAAAAAGAGTTTACGTAACATCTGTTTTATTTCCTTAATCATAAGCTATAAGTGTGGCGTTTTGAAAAAACAGAAAGTGGTACAATTAACACATGTTGCAAAAGTTTTTAATTAAAGAAAATAAATGAGCCGATATCCTAGTTGGTAACGGTTTTTTTAATTGCCACGTAGTTCTCTTAATATAAACTCCTGGACAAAATTAAGGCATCAGTGAAACTTCACATTATTGCTTTTATCTTTTCGAAGGTTTAAATCGTAGTAGCTACGTCATTTTACAATTAAATTATTTCCAGCTAATGTTTGACAAATTAAAACGATATTATCGGGGAAAACATGAATAAATAACTGAAAGGAAAAATAATGTCTAATCAAATGTAATGAAGACGGTGTTAGGTGTCGTAAGAATTTTAATTTAGTAGCGTGTATATCTTTCTCTACCTGTTATCACTATTTCAATTCATCTGGCTATTCATGAAGTGGTGAATGGTTTCCTGAGGGATATTCTCCCATTCGACTGGAACAAATTGTTCCAGTTCTCTAAGAGTTATAAGGGCAGGTATGTGGTGTCTAACTGATCGTTTTATTTCATCCCATAGATGCTCTATGGGGTTCATATCTGGGTTTCTTGGTGGTCAGTCCATAGTTGGAATATTTAAAAATCGAAAGTATTCCAGTACCTCTCGGAGAGATATTGCAGGCAACAAACCTCTCTCCTGACCTCTGCCAGACTCGTTGACGTCTATCTGGTGAATTAAGACTTACTTTTGTATCGTGTTCAAAGCAAAACTCGCTTCCAGTCGTCAATGGTCCATTTTATGTGTTCTTTTGCAAAACGGTCAGGAGAAGACTTTGAATGAGGACTGGACAGTAAAAGAATCAACTATGGCATCACTGCTTACCAGAGAACATAGAGTTACTAGACTAAGTAACTCTATGTTCTTTGGCGAGCAGTGATGCCATAGTTGTTCTTTTACTGTCTAGTCCTCAGTCAAAGTCTTCTCCTGACCGTTCGTCAAAAAATTGTTACAATTCGAGCTACTGCTAGGGCTCTGCTTAGCTCTAAACTGTTTCTTAAGGCTTCTTGCATAAGATATCACTCATCTCTTACATCTGTAGACTTCTTACGACCTTGTCCTGGGGTTATACAGTAACTTCCAAGTTGATTGAAACATTTAACTGTTCGACTAATTGTTGATTGTCTCCTAACAAATTAGCCACGTACTGGACCAAGTGTTTCATTCACTTGATGGCATTAAATTAAAAAAAATCACTAAAATAAAATGTTATTTTACGTCTGTCAAACAAGTGCAATTGTTTATCAGTACTGACAGATAATATCAGAGGCCACCTACATAAAATCAATGATGATTGATTTAATGATTTAAAACTTCGAAAATATTATAATAATAAAAAGTGTTGCTTAAAAGATACGTTAATTTTGTTCAGGAGTGTAGTTAGTCGTATGTACTAAGCCTAATAACAATAACTACATTACATAAATTATTAGAAAACTAATATCGTCGTAATTAATACTGATAAGAGTCAATATTTGGTAGTAAAAAAAAGTGACGAATTGTCCCTTTCATTTCAACAGTTAGCGAACGGAACCTGTTACAAGGAAAGTGATGTTATTCTGTAGCAAATAAAGTAGGTATAGATATTTAAACGCGAAGGAGAAATTTCATAAAATTAATGGGGAAAAAAAGCTTTCGATAGTCGTCTACTTTCACTACTACCCATTATTCTTTTCTACTTGAGTTAGTGACTTACAAGAGTAAGTAACAATTAAAAAGTGTACTGTAATAAGTAATGTAATAAATCATAATTTGGACGACTGGTTTACGTAATTCTAAAGTTGGTAAAAAGTAAAACTTGCGTCACAGTGATTTAATATTCGCCAGAGAGAAAATTGTTCGATTTTTTGTAAGAAAATTTGTACATGCGATATTAAACAGAATTTAGTGTCATCTAAAACTCAATATACAGGGTTATAGTTCAGTATACAATTTATAAATTAGTCTAAACAAAAAAATTTCGAATTTTATGCGAGGCTTTAATACAAGTTTCATTTTAAAATAAATAGATATAAGTTTTGCGGTTTTTATAGGCAAATTTCCTGTAGGTATAGATTTTTTAAGCAATAATATAGAGGCTGCTCTTTATACGAGGTTGCACAAAAGTATGGAAACGCCCAGGGGTAACACTACAGTCACTACAAGTATTCTAATGCCTAAAAGTTTGTATTCTAATAATATTATATTATAAAAGTCTGTAATCTGTATTCTAATGCGAAATCCAATGCATTTATTTGTTTAATATGTATGTAAGTATTTTTAATGAAGAATTAAATAGAAAAAAATATATAAAGACGTAACAAAACTATAGAACAAACAAATAAATATACAAAAAACTTAAAAATTTCCGACTTATATGTTACTGACATAGATCGTATCGATAAATATGTATACTCCACAAATTTCATTAGGCATTTGTCCTAGATCGACGTACCCTGTACGACACTGATGAGAACTAATATGTTCGAAACAGCTGTATGTCGTTCGGCTCCAATCCGGGACAAATGTCGAATTTTATCCGTGACGGGTTTTATTTTTTGAAACCTTTTCTGATCGCGCAGAAACACAGAGAAAGGGGTCGAGGATCGCTTTTAGGTATAATTCAATGCCTGGTGGGGCTTTAGCCCGAGGAGTAGTTGTTTCCTATAGCGATTATGTAATAGCCTTGCTATTCGAGAACTACTTTGATAACCTTGGTGGTTTGGTAGTTCCTTTCTCGATTTCCGACTTATATGTTACTGACAAGAAACTTAAACAAAAAAATTATTACAAACGTAAACGTAGCTCTCATTATTATAACTGGTATTCATGAGAATATCAATATAACAGATAACATCGTATAGTGACTCTATATTCTCTGGTGAGCAGTGGTGCAATAGCTGGTTTTCTACTGTCCAATCCTCCTTCATTAAATCTTCCCCTGGCCGTTCGTCTAGAAATTGCTACATTTCGAGCTGTCTTTAGGGCTCTGCTTAGCTCTAAACTGGTAGAATATATGTTTCTTAAGGCGATTACGTAATATATTGCTCATACTTGTATCTTGCATCTGTAGACCTCTTACGACCTTATCCTGATTGTCCTATGAATGTAAATGTAACTGATACGACTGAAAAAGCTCACTACTTAACTGGTATCCAAGAGAATATCAATATAATAGCTAATTTTTTTTTTATTTCAAACTGTTTTGGTGATATAAGGCGCCTAATTTTATGAATTTCAGGAATAACTACTACTACTGTGAATTTCAGGAATAACTCAAAACCAGTTAAATTTTATTTATCTTTTTCTGGATTTCTGTGAAGTCCATTTTACAAATAACTACCTATTTATATTATGACATTCAGAAGTTCTGTGTAAAATTTTAAGAATGTATTTTATGTAATATAAGTGCTTACCTTAAGGATAGGTTATTTGTAAAATGGACTTCACACAAGTCCATAAAGAAATAAATAAAGCCGATAGGTTCGAACAATTCTTCGAATTTATTAGACCTTATTGTAATTGAAATAATAAAAAATGTCGAGATCTACCTTTTGTTTAAATTAAACGAATATATCACACAACTATAAAGCTCTAAATTTAATCCTTAATGCAATATAGTACACAAAGTAAGTATAACACCAATGGCTAATAAATAATTGCTCTTAGTTTGTTTACCATTGCGTTGTTAGAGGGCCAAAAGTTCCGATTTTGTTTTTAATTTCATCTGTTAAGGAATCGAAGACGCCTTTTTGGCGAGGCATGCCTATCGTAGTTGGTGTAGCCTCTAAATCAGAGCAAATTTGAAAATTTTATTCAATACAACGTAAATGGATCTCCTGAGTATGATAGCAATCTCCATTTTAACGAGAAACTGTTAGTTTCCTTGTAAATTTGTAAAAAGTTCTTTGGAAGTGTAGATTTAAAGCATCAACTTCAAAAATCTACTCACCTAGACAACCTCTGAATTTAGAGCAAATCTGAAGGCATCAGTGAATTTGTCTGCCCTTCTTACGTCCAGATTTTTTCTCGAGAAAACGTTTCCTTGTAAAGTAAAATCGATGGACTTATGTAAGGGAATTTTGTAGAAAGTATGAAAGTCTAAAAATCGACGGAAATTCGACTGAATACAACGTAAATGGATCTTCTGAACACTATAGCAATCTCTGTATTAATGAGAAACTGTCGGGTTTCCCTTAAATATGAAAAGGTTCCTTCGAAATGCAGACTCAAAGTATCGACTTCGAAATTCATACCTATCTAGAGAACCTTTGGATTTAGAGCCAGTGAATTTGTTTGCCCTTCTTACGTTTACACGATCTTTTTCAGATTGTTTATCGAGAAAACCTTTCTTTGTGAAAGTAAATCGATAGACTATAGTAAAGGAATTTTGTAGAAAATGTGAAAGTCTGAAAATTGCTCCAGATTATATTGAATATCAATCAAATAGATCTTCTGAACATGATAACAATTTCTGTTTTAATGAGAAATTGTCGGTTTTATCGTAAATCTCCAAAGGTTCCTTCGAAGTGCAGATTCAAAGCATCGACATCGAAATTTACACATACCTGGAGAACTTCTAGATTTAGAAAAAATCGTTGAATCGGTGAAGACACCGTTGAATTTCGCTGGCCTTCTTGGATCTATACGACTTTTTTCATATTTTTGCTCGAGAAAAGGTTTTTCTGTGAAAGAAAATCAATGGGATATCGTAAAGGAATTTTGTAGAAAATATGAAAATCAGGTCAGTGGTACTTTGACAAAACTGACAAAGGGATACAATGCAGAAACATTTTTTGCCAAATTAAGGTTAAGAATTTTTCTCTCTAAATATTTAGAGGGAATAATGAGACCTTTTCATGCTCAGCTTGGGCCCTTTGATTCGCCGTACCTGTCTTCCACGGAACACGTGGAACCCTGATAGTTACGCCACTGGAAACATAATTCCATTAACCTATAGAGTAAAGTACAGGGTCCGTCAAGGAGGTATAGCGCTTCTGAAAAGGATGACACAAGCTTATTTTTGAAGGAATTTTAAAATTTACAGTTTTTGTACATTAGTCGTGTATTGTCACTGAAGAATACATAACATAAGTCAACTGCATACTCCTTTCGAGCATGGCACGAGAAATCCTTTCAATTTCGCGCGTTATTGTTTTGGAAAGAGCTTCAAGAGTTCGCGGTTTGTCTATGTAAACTTTAGCTTTTAAGCAGTCCTATAAAAAGTAGTCACAAGGTGATAGGTCTGGTGACCGAGGAGGCCATTCCACATCCCCATGCAACGAAATCAGGCGCTCAGGGAAACGTTCCAGAGAGCATCACAGAACGACCAGTTACAATGAAAATATTGTAAATAAACACACGGTGAGCCACAGACCACGGCTCCATGGCTACTGGCATGGCATCCCGCAACGAGTAGATATCAACCATCCTGAAAAAATTCGCTCCGCATTGGCGCGCATAAAAGTCGTCTCAAGAACACCATACCTCCCTGGCAGACCCTGTATAACCTTAACAAAAGTTTACACTTTCTTGTCTATTCATTGACGTATTTTGAATTTGAACCGCTACAATTCTTTCCCAGCGTGGTGTCATCGACCAAATTTCTATTTTAAAAAAATTTTAAATATTTAATAAGTTCATAGCTACAGGCTACTTCAATTCATTCTCTTGTATCTCTATCCCTAATTATATTCTACGAATTGTATAGAAATCAAAGCCTTATTTTTTCTATATTCCGTATTCTTTTCATTAGTATTCTGATGAAAATAAAACTTTTCCGGAACTTCTAACGTCGTCTGTCAGACGTTACTGAGCGGAGACCACCAAAACTCAATTGTCACAAGAACTTTTCCTACAAATACCTAAAACAGTAGATCATTCGGTAGCCTAACAGTTCATACATTAAACGTACCTCTTACACTTTGCACTTGTGCCCAGGTGACCTTCTTGATTCCTCTTATTGTAATGTTTACGTGGGTACGTGGTAATGGCCGCGAAAAGCGCACGCGATCAATAGTTACGCTGTAACACTTCACGTTTTGCCGGGTCAGGAGAAAGTTCTGAATATTCTTTAAGGCATGACTGTCGTATAGCAAGTGTGTAAACGGTTTTAATGTTATGAGACGGACATTGTCTTAAACTTAACATCTTTTTATTATAATATATTAATTTCACTGGTAGGTGATTGCGTTGTCCAACTTTCTCTAGCATTTCTTTATACTGGCCGAAGAAGATGTTTCTCGGGGAGGCATTGTTCGGATGAATGGAATGTAGAAGCGAGTAGTAGGCAAAGAGGATTTTCAATTAAATCCGAATTCATTAATTCCCACATTGTATGAATATTTCAATATAATACCCATATATCTCTAGACTTTATTATGCCGTTTAGAACCAGCATTTTCGAAACGATTTAGAATTCAAAATAATCTAATATAATATTTTGTCACTATTGGCGAAACTAGTAGGCCATATCATCGACGGACCACCTCAAGGTGCTGATTTAGGACCCGATATACTCTAAGATTTACGCCAACGTCTCGTAAATGACCCACTTCAGGTCATTCCACTATTATTTTAGAATAATCCACGCCATTCTAGAGATAAAATAATAATGAACTACCTACAAGTTTAAAGTGAAAGACTAATATTTTTATTAACAAAGAAAGTTAAATTAAAGTAAATGTTGGGAGCGTCCTCGACCTTGTTCAGTGCGCAATTTTACGCGCCTTCTCATGCTATCAAAGGCATTTTGCCGCCTTTCTAGCACTATAGTCGCATATTCTTCAACAATTCTTTGTTCAGGTACTTGCAGATTAGTTGCAGAAGTTCTAAAAATCCTATTATTTAAATCTTGTATTAAGTAATATTACCTTGTATTACTTCGTGATGCATTGTATTGGATTGTATTCTGTTGCATTATATTTTATTGCATTGTATGGTATTATATTACGTTTTGTATTTAATTGCGTTGTATTGTATTACATAGTACGAAATTGTATTGCGTTCTGTTGTATTTAATTGCATTTTATTGTTTTATACTGAGTTGTATCGCATTGCATTGATTTGTATTGTGTTGTATTCCTTAATAATGCCTTGTGTTGCTTCATACTGCATTGTATTGTATTGAATTGTATAGTATTACATTGTATGGCATTTTTTTACATCATTATGCACTGTATTGCGATCTGTTGCCTTGAATTGTATTGGATCATATTATATTGCATTATGCTGAGTTGCATTGTATTGCATTTGTTTATATTATATTGTATTCTTTATTAATGCATTGTATTGAATCATATTACATTATATTAAATTGTATTTTCACTGACTTAGTTTTATGGGGATGATTAAAACTCAGTTTCAATTATCTCCAGATGATGCCAACTTTGTTGGCGAAACGCTTGTCGAGTGTAGTGTATAGTGTTTTGGGGAAAACTAAGTCAGTGTTATCTTCACACCAAAGGTTCAAACCTACTCCAGTATTAAATTGTATTGGATTGCATTGTATTTCATTATTATGCGTTATATGGCATTCTGTTGCCTTGAATTGTATTGTATTATATTGTATTGCATTGTACCGAGCTGTATTGCATTGCATTGCGTTGTACTTTGTTGTATTCCTTAATAATGCTTTGTATTGCTTCATATTGCGTTCTATTAAATTGTGTTGTGTTGCATTATATTGTATAGCATTATTATGCATTATATGGCGTTCTGTTGGCTTAAATTGTATTGTATTATGTTGTAATACATTGTACCGAGTTGTATTGCATTACGTTGATTTGTATTATGTTGTATTCCTTAATAATGCCTTGCATTGCTTCATATTGCATTATATTAAATTGTGTTGTGTTGTAGTGTATTGAATTGCATTATCATGCATTATATGGCATTCTGTTGCCTTAAATTGTATTGTATTATGTTGTATTTCATTGAATTGCGTTGTATTATGTTGTATTCCTTAATAATGCCTTGTATTGCTTCATATTGCATTATATTAAATTATGTTGTTTCATTATATTGTATTGCATTATTGTGCATTATATGGCGTTCTGTTGCCTCAAATTGTATTGTATCATGTTGTATTTCATTGTACCTAGTTGTATTGCATTACATTGCTTTGTATTATGTTGTATTCCTTAATAATGCCTTGCATTGCTTCATATTGCATTATATTAAATTATGTAGTGTTTCATTATATTGTATTGCATTATTGTGCATTATATGGTGTTCTGTTGCCTCAAATTGTATTGTATCATGTTGTATTGCATTGTACCTAGTTGTATTGCATTACATTGCTTTGTATTATGTTGTATTCCTTAATAATGCCTTGTATTGCTTCATATATGTATGCATTATATTAAATTGTGTTGTGTTGTAGTGTATTGAATTGCATATTATGCATTATATGGCATTCTGTTGCCTTAAATTGTATTGTATTATGTTGTATTTCATTGAATTGCGTTGTATTATGTTGTATTCCTTAATAATGCATTGTATTGCTTCATATTGCATTATATTCAATTGTGTTGTGTTGCATTGTATTGTATAGCATTATTATGCATTATGTGGCGTTTTGTTGCCTTAAATTGTATTGTATTATGTTGTATTGCAGTGCATTGGTTTGTATTATGTTGTATTCATGAATAATGCTCTGTATTGCTTCATATTGCATTATATTGAATTATATTGTATTGTATGGCATTGTAATGCATCCCTATGCATTGTATTTTGTTCTGCTGCTTTGAATTGTATTGCACTGAGTTGTATTGCATTGAATTTGTTTGTGTTCCATTGTATTTCTTATTAATGATTTCTATTGTATTGTATTGCATTGGGTTGTATTGCGTTGTATGATATTGTACTGCATTGTATTGCATTATATTATGTTTTATAGCATTGCACTTCATTGTCATACATTGAAATGCACTATATTGCATTGTATTGTGTTACATTGGGTTATAGGTTATATTATATGAAGTTAAGCGAATCTCTTCGTAGTGATCTTGATTTTCCAATATTACATCTGACAAAGAGCGTTTGTAGGACGACCAGTATGCAAACGAAATGAAACCGATTACACCGCCGAAAGTCGAGGGATCAATGTTCACCCGGCCCCGTTGAAATTCAAACTTACTTTCTTCGATGCTATGTATAGCGCGTCCCAAAGTACTTTCTTAAAGGCGACAATCGACGAAAATATATTATGATGATGTAGCACCATCGGCAGACGTTAATTAATCGGGCGTGCGAGTGTCGCGGAGAGAGATTGCCCCTACGACATAGCCTAATGACGGAGAGAGTTAAATGCTCGATAAGGCGACGAACGTAATGCGTTCCACTAAGAAACGAGAACTGTTACACCGGCCGAAACGGGGATCTATTAGCGTTCGGCTAATGGTCAACCAGCGTGGATGAATTATAGTTATTAGCGGAGGTTCGTAATGAAATTCTGATGACAGTGGCGCGCCTATCAATGCCGATGGCCCATTAGCCTGTTTATTTCAAGTAGTCCCTAATTTGCGTGGAATTTAAATATTTCGCTGACTAATGGGCTGTACAATGTAAGGCAGGCTATAATATAGCAAAAAATTACATGACGATCTGACGGTCGATTTTGCGTTGATGATTTTATACGCACATTTAAGGCAAATTTTGTGTCAGATAGTAAGTATCTCCTTTTTGCAAAAAAATTCAGTGAACGTTTTCGTTTAATATTACTATAATATTACGTACATATACAAGGTGTTCTATAGTGGTTAAAATGTGTATTTTACAAGAAAATTCAGTGACATGCCATTTTTTGTTTTCAAGGGGACATCAGCATCATGAGGTCATCAGTCCTAAGACTGGTTAGACGCTAACTTCCAGCTTCTTCTATCTTGTGCTAACCTACGCATTTCGCTAGTTGTGCTACAACCTACATCCCTTACTATTTGCGAGCAGTAGTCTAATCTAGGCCTACCTCTGCCTTTTCACTCCTATTTCTGCCTCCAAAATATCGCGGACTTTTCCCCCATGTCTCAGCAAGTGGCCTACCATTCTATCTCTTCTCTTCTTTATGTTTTTCCACATACTTCTTTTCTCGCCGACTTTCTCTAATTCAAGGGGACATATTTCGACTTAAAATATGCTACTCTTACACTCCCTTCCACAAACAACTACCCCCTTATAATATTATACTGGGAACATAGGCCATGTGACAAATAATTTGATAAACACTAGTTCCGAAATTCAACTGTTCCACATCGACCTTTTATATCCAGTTTAATGATCTGAAATGTAGATAACAATTGAAATGAACTTGTTCGTCTTTAAGGATAGGATAATATCAAAAAGGAATGCAAGAAGAAGGTTAATTTAGTACATACTATAAAAAATAGGTATTGCGCGTACCCTCGTTCTATTAGAAAAAAAAACTACTAAACTAAAAATGTAACTGCCGTTCCCGATAATGTCAGGGTGTTAGTTTTACTTAAATAAATTGATGAAATATAACGTTAATGTATCTCCTGAACACGACAGCAATCTCTGTTTTAACCAGAAACTGTCGAACGAGAAACGAAAATCATACGTACCCAGAGAACCTCTAGATTAGAGCAAATCCCAAGGCTCTGCTGAATTTGTCTATCCTTCTTACATCTATTCGAATTGTTTCAGATTTTAGTTCGAGAAGACGTTTTATTGCGGAAGAAAATCGATGGACTATAGTAAAGGAATTTTATAGAAAATATAAAAATCTCTAAATTGACGTAAGTTTGATTCAAAATAATATAACTGGATCTCCTGAACATGATGTAATCTCCATTTTAACGAAAAACTGTCGGTATTCTTATAAATCTGAAAAAGTTCCTTCGAAGTGCAGATTCAAAGTATCAATTTAGAAAATCATAC
This sequence comes from Rosalia funebris, assembly GCA_037954035.1. Taxonomy (NCBI): domain Eukaryota; kingdom Metazoa; phylum Arthropoda; class Insecta; order Coleoptera; family Cerambycidae; genus Rosalia; species Rosalia funebris. The sequence goes on along the minus strand of JAZFAV010000004.1, from coordinate 2,215,273 downwards.
CTAAGAACCTCTGGATTTAGAGCGAATTCGAAGGCACCGTTGAATTTGTCTGTTCTTCTTACGTCTATTCGATTTTTTTTTCAGATTTTAGTTCAAGAAAACGTTTTTCGCGGAAGAAAATCGATTCGGGAATTTTGTAAAAAATACTAGTCTCTAAATCGACGCAAATTTGATTCAAAATAACATAAACGGATCTCCTGAACATCACAGCAATCTCCATTTTAACGAGAAACTGTCGGTTTTCTTGTAAATCTGAAAGAGTTCATCCAAAGTGCTGTCCCTCTTACGTCTATACGAATTTTTTCAGATTTTTTGTGGAAGAAAGTCGGTGGACTATAGGTATATAGTAAGAGAATTTTGTAAAAAATACGAAAGTCTCTAAGTTGACGCAAATTTGATTCAAAATAACACAAATGGATCTCCTGAACATGATACTAGTCTTTGTATAAATTACATAGAAAATTAATTGCAAGGTTTTTTTTTTAATTTTAGTACGAATTCCACCCCTGGTCAGGGGTTGATTGTCTTCCATTCTTGCTCCAGTGTTCGTCAAATTAATCCTCTCATTCGCACATTCGATAAAATTCGATTCGATAAAAAAACTATATTGATACGCCTCTGTGAAAAAAAAACTATGGCTACTTAACTTAAAACTGTAATAACTTTTATTGAGATTTCTTCCCTAGAGGCCCGTATTATTGTTAGCGACATTCACTTTTTCTTTGGATGCTGTTTCGTAATTTAAATTTTTATTTTAATAGTTATTTGATATATCATCTAAATAGCCATATTTGAATAATAATATGACACTTTCGACTCGCGATATCTAAAGATGTTAGGGGAAATCGGGGCTTCGAATGGCCAAAAATAAAAACATAAGTGAAGGTTTATTGAAATCTAAAAAAAAACAATAAGTAGGCATATTCGTTAACATATTTGTAGAAACTTTTTTTTTTGGGAATTTTGTTGTAAATAGAAAAGTCCCAAAATCGAAACAAATTGCATTGGATCTAATGTAAATCGCGCTCCTGAATACTATAGTAATCTCTGTTTCTATGAGAAACTGTCGGTTTCCTCGTAATATCGAGAGATTGAGGAGGTATCCGATGTATTTCGTAGCAAACTCTTGCTTTTAAATCTTTTAATATTTCCGGCTTAGTAACGCATACTTTGCTTTTTAAGTATCCTCACAGAAAGTAATCTAGGGGAGTTAAATCTAGTGATCTGGCTGGCCACTCGGTCGGCCCCTTCTCCCTATCCAACGATTCGGAAACATCTCATCTAAATAAGCGGGACAGGTAATGGGGAGGTGCACTATCTCGTTAAAATAAAAAGTCGTTTCAAGGAAAATCAGGTCCCTTTATATGTAGCTATAAAGTTATTAGTGTAGGAATAAGGTCGTCTCGAAAAATAATCCAAATATCTTGCAACAATTAGGTTCGCGTCAAAGAAATAGGGACCCAGAATTCTTACGTAGACTATGCCGCACCACACATTCACTTTCTGGGGGATTTTAGGGGTGATACTCCATCATCCATCGGGGATTCTCGACGGCCCAATAACGGCAGCATTGTCTATTAGCATCGCCGTTCAAAGATAATGTAGTTTCGTCAGAGAAAATGATGTTTTTTAATAATTTATTATCACTATTGTATAGCTGTTGCACTTTTTTGTAGAATTGATTTCGCTCAAAGTCGTTTTCAGACAACTCATGAATAAGACAGACCTACTACTAACTAAAATAAAATAAACAATTTTAAAACCTTAAAATGGACTTTTCCGCACATAGAAAAAAATAAACCAACACACAAATGCAGAATGTGTTTTATGCGACAGTTTCACTTTTTTCAAATAGTCCACCATCGTGCTTTCTCATGACCCATGGACAGGGTGGGGTGTATCCTATCCACCTCGAAATCAATAGATGTCGTCTGATAGATGTTCCTAATCAAAATCAGTCGAAACCCGATCGATCCGACACGATTTAATTGAGTGATCGTATTAACAAAAAAAAAATCAAATAGTTCACCTTTTTGCTTTCTCATGACCCGTGAACATGGTAGAGTGTGTTTTATCCACCTCAAAATGAATAGGTGTCATCTGGGAGACGTCCCCGATTAGAATCAGTCAAAACCCTATCGATCCGACACGATTTAGTTGAGTTATCGTGCTAACAAGAAATTTTAATGCCGACGACAACGACACAGACAAACATTTTTAAAAACAATTTTTTTTGGCTTTTAGACAGAAAAACGAAAAATAAACAATAAAATAAACTAGAAAAAAAAATCCCATTTTCCTTTACACGATTACATTACTTTTCCGCTCTGGTATAGTTGACTGCGTGTATCATCCTCATATAACAGGAAAATCAAGTTTACAAAACCTGGAAACGTCGTAACGACATCTCAAGTCATGTTTCAAATTCTCAAATACCTAGCGCACATGAAAAATTAGCACATCCACGATACTTCCGAAAATCATATATCCCAACATCTTCGCACAACCCTGTATAATTCCTTCAATCTTAAGGAAGTCGGCAATCTAATTACGCTCCTTTTTAGCTTCCTCAAAAGTTATTATTATAAAACGTTACCTAACTAGATCATCATCCTAAATCAAACAGTTTTTTTTTTTTAGTTACATGATGACATAATAATCATAATCAATCTAATGAGGTTTTTTTTTAAGGAAGACACTTATGGCATGGTACAAATGAACAATGCAAGTGAAATTATTAATTGCCAAACATAAATAGAGAGTTTGTGAGGGGTACTCGAAAAGAATTACGACTATATTGTGCGAAAGAAAGTGTTAATAAATAATGGTGTTTTTTTAACAGCTATAGTACTATAGTGTAGTGGTGCGTTATATAGAGAGCGAGTAAAAACTTCTTTATGATAATTCGGTAATCGATAAGATATAATGTTGATCAAACTAAATGCGGTCGCTAAATACTTGTAAATATTTCTTAATAACAACGTACTATTTTCTAATAGAGATGTTATTAGTTTTTAAGAATATGTAGTGAGATGGATTTGAATTAAATACACAACAATTATCTCGACTATATGGAAAACATATTAACCGAATTATGCCAGTTATTGATATCCTTTTCAAATTTAGTTCAATAATACAATCAAATTACAATATTCACGTACAGGATCACGGATAAAAAAACTTAAAATAGAATCCGTAAGCGCAACTACCAATAAGTTTATATTGCAAATTGAAATGCTCAGACTTCTATGTTCAATTCAGAAGCTGGGAGAACGTGAATCAAGTTTCATTAGTCTTCTCCGAATGGTTCTGAAATACGCGTAACACTTTACTTTGAAAGTATATCTGGAGGGTATCGGAACCCTACACAGGACCGGACTTATCGCGAAGCTAAAATATTCAAGAAGATTTATACGTCCATTAAATGTAGAGTGGCAGAGTCTAAGTGCCAAAAACCAATTTTCGGAAAATGAAGGAAAAGTGCACAAAATATACAATCTTCATTAAAATTTATTCTAGAAAAAGCATCAAATTAGAAATGTTCAGAATGATGAATGTTACAAAAAAAAAATGAGGGAAAAAATGTTGTGTCGTCTAAAACGTGAAAAATGTTTGGAAGTGATCTAAGTACCAGATTGTTATACTGGATATGATCTATCTTCACATGTTCTTCTCGTCTATGAAATCGAGCATGTCCGTGATGTCCTTTTTCTTGTTGGCACTAAAAAGTATTTTCTTGGGCAATGCAGAGAGAGCAGCAAACCTAAGAGACTGCAGATTTACGTTTTTTCTTAATACTCGACGCATCTCAAAATGTACTGTCACTGAAGTTTTTTTTGTAGTAAACTATGGCAGGATTTTCTATTGTTATCCTTAGCCCAGAAGTTTGGGTTATACCTAACTTAGACATATCGATGTATTGGTTTGAAGCTTTGTCGAAATCAAATAATGATTTTTGACTCATGTCTAGTACTTTAAAGGGCACTAAGGGACGAGCTTCCTTGATTACTTTCTTCAGATCAGCCACTACCTGAAGTTTTGAGCATTTAAGCCGTTTCTTAGTTAATGCGAAGTCTCTATCTGATGCGTGGCACTTAGATCAACTAGCTCGGAATAGACTAATGGAGTTACGCAACCGAAATCTGTCGACCTATGTTGGAACTACTTCCACAACGAATCAGGAGGTAGGTCATTTAGCACTGCATTGGCCTTGGTTTGTAGAATATTTTGGTATAAAAAACGGTAAAAAGATTTTTGGCACTTAGCTCTGCCACTCTACAAATATATACACTGGCTTTATTACTATTTCAAAACCACGTGTCTACCAAACCACGTTAGTCACCAACATTATGGTATTGGTATTAATTAATTGGAACAATCCTCAAATTCAGTGCAGTCCAACCTGCATGATAGTAAAACTAATATTAGATTGTCAATGTTAAATTGTTACGGCCAATTAAATCACGGTAATTAACTAGACTATTAGCAGACCTGAATAGACTCTCAAGAGAGCTAGCTGAGGAGGGACTCCTATAGATGCCCCCTGACAGTACGGGTGTCCACTTCCTGTTTGACAAGAAATATAAAATCACCCTCACCAGTAAGACCGACTGGATGGAGGGTCGAGCTGGATTGTCGCTCAATGGAGACATCTGGTACACGGATGGAGCCAAGAGTGGTAACAGAGCGGGTGCTGGGGTGTATAGGCGACTCGACGGGATAGGTAAAACCTTCCCCTTGGGCAAATACACTACCGCACTCCAGGCCGAACTAGTTGGAATTATATGCTGTGTCCTGGGGGCCGGCCAAAATCGGACGCAGGAGAAGGTATGTATCTGCTCGGATAGCAGGGCGGCGTTGGCAGCCCTGCAACACAAAGCAACGACAAAGTCGAAGCTGGTCTATAATTGCTATGAAGCATTGAACCACTTGGCAGGGAAGGGACCGGTGAAACTCTTATGGATACCTGGGCATAATGGCATTAAGGGAAATCTAATTGCAGATAACATTGCCAGACTAGGGACTAGGGAAAACCTCTATGGACCAGAACCTGCAGCGGGAATAAGTTGGAATCCGATCAGAGACCGCATCAATGACTGGGCAAGAGACAAGCACAATAAAAGATGGAGAGGAGTAACGGGCTATCGAATATCCAAACTCTTCATCTAATACTCAGAGAATGAGAAATGGGCCCAAGAATTCATTAAATTGAACAGGCTCAAAGCCCCTGGGGGAAATCATAGCGGGCCACCATAGTAGCCTGAATGCATATAAGCACAAGCTGAGGCTGACTGGCAGCCCGCCCTGCAGATACTGTAAAGAAGACGAGGAAACCTCGATTCATCTTCTTTACACCTGCCCCGCACTGGAGGAGAAGAGGTATCTTATATTAGGGACCCCTGTTATCCTAGAGGAGGCGAGGCTTAAGGCGGGGGATGTGCATAAATTACTCCTTTTATAGGATAGCATTTTTGGATAATGACCCGGATAAGAGGGGATCGCCAAGGGACAACCCATGCGATCAGTGGCTGATGAGGCCCAAACCTATATAATATAATAATAATAGAACTAGACTATTTAGATAAGGTTAGAATTTTATATTTAAAAAAATTACTAGATAAAATTCGACAAATCTAGAGACAATGAAATACATATCTAAATGGAATCAAGAAGTCACGTGGGTTTGAACGTTAATGAAGACATTATACTATATGAATATTTAAATGTTTTATTAATAAATTGTAGTACTCTTTAGTAAAGTAATTAATTTGTAACTTTTTTATGTGGATTTAGATAGTCGATATAATTTTTGTTATTGAACAAAGAACTCTTTTATATGTTTATGTTTCCATTTAATTATCTAAAAATCTATAAATAGATACATTTATAGATTCATTACAAAAATAATCCATCTTGATGATACGAAAACAAAAAATGTTACAAATCTGAGATACAAAATAAAATCATGTTAACTACGAGTATGTCTAAGTGAGAACTTTAGTCGATTCGAATCCAAGGTGAATATAATTTGTTATCAGGGTCGCAATAAAGAGAGACTATTACTTCAATACCTATACGAGTACACTTCTAGACAAAATTAATGCATCAGCAAAACTTTTTATTATTTTTTATAATTTTTTGAAGTTTTAAATCCTGCAGTATGTAGGCGACCTAGGATATCCTCTGTCGCTACCGCAATAACCCATTGCAATTATTTGACAGATATAAAGTAAAATGTTGTAATTTTTTATTAATAATAAATATATTTTTATTTATTTTTTATTATCAATAAATTCAGTTACGCTGGTTATTTTTTTTTTAATTTAATGTCAGTATGTAAGTGAATGAAACACTTTGTCCGATCCTGGATGCATGATCCTGGAAGTTGTTGCAGAACCCCAGGACATGGTCATAAGAAATTTACAGATTTAAGTGATAAGCGATATCTTATGCAAGTCCCCTTAAGAAACGGAAATTATACAAGATTAGAGCTAAGCAGAACCACAGTAGCAACTAGAAATGTAGCAATTTCTGGACGAACAGTCAGAAGAAGGCTTAATGAAGGGGGATTGGATAGTAGAAGGTAAACTATTGCACTACTGCTTACCAGGGAATATCGTTACTAGAGTACCTTTTGCAAGAGAATACGTAAATTGGCCCATTGACGACTGTAAGCAAGTTTTGTTTTCAGACCAAATAAGAGTAAGTCTTAATTCACCAAATGGACGTCATCAAGTCTGACGGAGGCCAGGAGAGATGTTTGCTGCCTGCAATATCTCTCCGAGGATTCCATTTTTTGGCGGATCAATAATGTTCTATGGAGGAACTTGTTTCAATGATCGCACGGATTTTGTTCCTGTACGGGGGAGATCCATGAATGCACATTTTTACTTAGAAAACATTTTCTTTACGGGACTCTTAAGGAATCATTGAGTGAGAGTAGACCATTCACCCCTTGATCAATAATATGCCTAGGACGAATTGAAACGTGTAGAGAAGGGTATACACGCTACTGAATTTATTTAATTCACGATTTAATTTCACGTCCAAATTTCTCGTTAATACCGTTTTCAATACACTTAATGTTATTGTTCCTTTCTGTTATTTATTCATGTTTTTCCCGATAATACAATTTTAAGTTGTTAAACATTAGTTGAATTATTTAATTATACTATCGCGTAGGTACTATGACTTAAATTTAAAGACTTTTTTAAGGAAAGGGTTCTCAAACCATACCACAGATAATGTGTCTCACGTTATATGTGTAGTCGTTGAACAGATTCAGGTACAATTCTTTGTTGGTGTTAATTTTTTATTTAATTTCGGTATCTTTCCTACTAGCCATAACACAAGAACAGTATATGATAGAAAATTTTCTTTGACATATATAGCTTTAAATATTAATAGAGAAATAGCCTCTTTCGTTGTTGTTCTACGAAAATGTTATCAAGTACTAAGAGGATGGTTTGTCTAGCGGACGAAAAATGTCCACCGGAGTCCGTCCCTGTCGCGGAAGATCCAAGAAACGGAACTGCTACAAACCTCCGGTACCCCCTCCGAGCGCCGTTCTACTTTTCGCAATTTTCACTGATAACGTGCCGCACTTTTACAAATATGGTTTCCATCGTCGTCCACGATCATTCTCTCGTCCAAGTCCATCGAGTGAAGACCGTTTAGAGCTGGCGAGGGTACCACCGGAACCCTTGGGAAAAATCGCACGCGCATCAATCGTTTATTAATCCAGTGTCAGTGTTGTAGTGTGTTCCGACAATGGATAGGAGGGAGATAGTCGATTTCGTCCTGAGATTCTTAGTCTGAGGTGTCGGGAAATGCGGATTGTCCAAGTAGTTGGGATTAGTAGCTGACTGGTGCTTGGTTCGTGAAATTGGGGGTGCTTTTTGGAGGACCGGTGATTTGGTGCTCGTATGTAAGTAAAATCCGTTAAGGCGACGTTGCTGTGGGCACCCACAACGCCGCAAAGTCGCGGATTTAGCGCCGAGAGCAGAAGAAAATTATAAAAATTACAGGACATTTATATTTTTTTTTAGTGGATTGTAACGAGGCATATAAATCTCAAGGGTTTAGTATTTTCACAATTTATTTTTTATGGTGTTTTAAAGTCGTTCAGACCGAAATCGAAAATATTTAAAATGGAATTTTAATCACTTTTACAAACTTTTATACAACAAAAAGAAAAGAGTTTTCTCTGCCAACTTTCCATGTCATTTAAGAACATATCAATGAACATTTTAAAACATCAAAATATGAATGTAGAAAATATATTTTAATGCAATTCTGCAGCCTTATAAGTTTTTAATAGATTTGCAACTAAAAGTTCAGAATTTTCAGTTAGATGATTTCCTATAAACTCTTCTATTACAGATTTCAATGATTTCAAAGCTGCTAATTCTTTTTAATTGTAAGTCAAGATTAATGTATTTCATTAGACAGGCTGTATTCTCAGTTAAAGAAATACTTCCTTTGTTGCATTTTTAATACCTACATATATTAGCGATTTTAAAAAAATTTCGCCATTTTTACCCGTAGCTTTTACAGAATTCTTCCTTAAAGCTTAGTTTATACCAAGGAGATTAGTCTCTCTAATCTCCTTGGTTTATACACACATTTCTAATCAAATAGTGTTTCTTTTTTGTATCTCAACTATCTTACATACAATATTTTGCAAAGTTATCACTTTCAAATCAATGCAAAAACTTCAAAACAAAGTACAATCGTAATCTAGGGACATATTCATCATATAGATTCAAAGTATATATATTTTCTACCTTATATATGGTATTTTGAATACATGGTATGTTTAAACTAAATTAAGTAAGTAATTAAATAAATATATTTAAAAAAATATTTACGGCAGCGAATGTGAAAGCTGCTGACGATAATCATATACTATGATTATCGTCAAATAATCATTTGATTAATTATATTCAATTGCTTTAAAATCGGGTGTAATTCTTTGAAAAGCCATGTGACTTTTTGATATTTTCCCCTTATTGAAGAATCATATAAATAATGTTCTTATGGATATTTTGTTGCAGAGGGTTTTGTACAATTAAAACCATTTAGTTTTTTGTTAGGTTTCGTCAAGTTCGTTGGCAAGTTGACATTATCAGGACCCAATATTTATAATATATTTCATATAGTCCACACCCCTCATATTTAGACTACATTTTAATTAAAGTTCGATAAAAAAAATTATAGCCATCTAGTCCTAATTATGTTAAACAATTTCCGTATTTTGACAACCGTGTTCCGTGTTTTTGTTATGGTTTTTTCTTGTTCTATAAATGGAACGATATTTTCTACACATAATAAAGCAAAACGTTAACAACGTTGCATAAGATAAATTCTAAGATATCACTTTTTTTATTCCATAGTTTTGATTTAATTTGTATCAAGCTAATAGAAAATAAATAAAACTGTCAAGAAAAAAATAATCAAACCTAAAAATGCCAAAAATTATTGATTTACACACAAGTGAGATTACTTCTAAAAACAATCATCATTCCGTTTGCTTGTGCCAACAATTCTCAAGAAGATTTTGTAATTACATAAAATGACGCATGGAGTTAGATCCGGCGATCTAGCAGGTCATTTACACGTTATCTATATGGAAATATATGATAGGATATTTCCTGACGCTTTTTCTATAGCGAAAAGAAAAATTTAGACCATATTATATTTAAATAAAAAAAGTTCCATCTATCGCACTATCGAACCTGGTCCATTTTCTACAAATCCTGTGTTGTGGGACTATATTGTTTTAACAAATTTAGATATTCTTTTATCAAAGTCTTGATCAGTCGGTAATCTTAATTAAGACTATCAAGAATTTGTCTCTATCTCGCATTCTAATACTGTTACGTAATTAACAGTAATTTTGCTGGTCTAAACAACAATATTAGTGCTGTTTATATAGAGCACAAGAATTTTATAAAAACATATCATTCAACATACAATGACGTAACATAATGGGTATTTGTCTAAAGACTTTGTCTCACACAAATACAAATAAGAAAACGAAAATAGATTTTATGTTATAAAAACATAAAAATTATTTTTTAAGCATAATTATATACTTTAATAAATTGTTATAAAAGCACATGAATAATAAACTTGTTCTTTTTTTTTCAGATATTAGTTAGAATTAAATAAAATGGCATATGTGATAAATTCGACACAAAGCCTAGCAAGTAAAGCCTACGAATACTACATGTGGACCCTATCATTATCAGGTAGGTATTGTACTTATATCTTTATTAAATTCACGCTCTAAATAGAGGCGTGTGTCGAGGTTCCACATTGGGACTTTTTATTCACAACATTTAAGAATTATTTCAACAACACTGTCCAAATAATTATTATAATAAAGCAAGGCCATATTCAACAAAAAAACGTACCACAGGGATACGTTTTTAGGCCCATCTTTTATAGCATAGCATAAATAATGAGCACAGTTTTTTAATATAAATTTATTTACTATTTGTAGACCAGAGGACGAAAGGATGGCCCATGGTAGATTCCCCGCTTCCTACAATATTCTACACGTTACTTTACCTCTTTATAGTATGGATTGGCCCCAAAATGATGGCCAATCGAAACCCGTTTAAGTTAAAATGGGCGTTAATACCTTATAATTTATCTATGGCTGTTTTGAATGCGTACATTGCGGTACAGGTAACTAACTATACGTTTTTTACAATTACTGACTGGTGAATCTCATTCCATAATTTTCTTTTCAGCTGTTAACGGCGTCAACGCGACTGAGGTACAGCTACATCTGCGAGCCGTGTCGACAACGATATCATCCAGATGAAATGCAGGTAACAACCGAGTTATCGATTATTTTAACAGCTCTATATAACAATGGATAATAGTTCTTGAATGATTTTGGAATTATATGAAACTGTTTATGTTCTAGATCGCCAACGCAGTATGGTGGTACTACTTTTCGAAACTCCTGGAGTTCTGTGACACTTTCTTCTTTATATTAAGGAAAAAGAACAACCAACTCACGTTCCTCCATGTCTATCATCACTCCACGATGTTCGGGTTATGGTGGATCGGGATAAAATGGGTTCCTAGTGGTTCCAGTAAGTATCGTTTCCGACTACAGAGTTATTTTTTTTTTAAATAAGTCTTGGTTTTTCCAACGTAACGTATTTTATTGATGGTAATTGAAGACTCCTCTTTCTAGCTTTCCTACCAGCGATGGTCAACTCGGCAATCCACGTGCTGATGTACTCATACTATGGTCTGTCTGTGCTAGGACCCAAGGTGTCCAGGTATCTCTGGTGGAAGAAATACCTTACCATCCTCCAACTGGTATGAGTATTGATGTAATCAAAATAATGACATTATGTAACTCAATGATCTTATTGCAGATTCAGTTCACTTGTGCCTTGATATTGGGTATTAACGGATTGAGGACTGGTTGTGACTTCCCTCTTTGGATGCACTACACCCTCATAATCTATATGATGTCCTTCATAGTACTATTTGGCAATTTCTACGTCAAAGCTTATATCGAAAGGGTAAGAAAATACCTGTAGAAAAATTTAGGAACATTCTTTTCCAAATTATATTCTGAATGTGGATGCACTTGTACTATGTATATATCTTTTCTTATAGGGTAATCAAGTTTTCTTCGGCATGGATGTAGGTTGTGGGCAAGGCAACACCTACATTAAGGAACTGAAAAACGGAAAAATTCGGTCGCAAGCCCACAACGGCCTGCACGCCCAATCCGAGAAGAAATTCAACTGAATCGCTCCATAGAAAAAAATCAGGATAGGTTCTTGTATAGATAGCTTTTAGTGAAACGTTTTTATCAAGATCTTCCCGAAGAAAAACGAACATTTTATTAAAAAAGAAGTACTTTTAAGAAAGGTATTATTTTTATCGATTATTTTGATACGTTGTTAGGTTTATATTATTATTTAATATAGGTATTTAATTTTTGTAATTGAAATTCAAGTCAATTATTCTGTATATAGATTATTTTATATTTTTATATAGTGGCTTTTAATATACCTTTGGACACCAATCAAAAAGAAGATGAATAAAAAAATAAAACTGACTTAAATCAAAGTGTAACAGGCGGTAATATTAAATAAAAGTGATTAAAACAAGCAAAACTAATTCAGGCGTTCCCCAAGACACCATCTTGAGACCAAACCGTGTCCATAGATTATAACTACAAATTTCTTAACTCACTCTATTAACAACACGAAAAACCATGGGGTTGAATTGGAGTCTGGGAAATATTTAACGCAACTTATCTTGACTTCCTCTTACAATAAATATGAGCTAATTTGGATATTCCATCATATTTTGCTTCGAATAAACTTCCGCTGGATATATAGACTGGTTTTATGCTGTATTACTTTAGGGGTTCCGCAAGGTCTGGTACTAGGGCCGCTATTTATTTCTCTACGCAACAACGAGCTATTTTAAGTGACTGATGATTTATTTGACACATGCGCGATTGCATAGATGAAATTCCGTGTATTACGAGCTACTTCGAGTTCTGTATATATTCATATAGGTATTAAATAGGTATAGATTTTTTAAAACCACTGCCAGTTCGAACACTGATATCATAACATTATATTCTCAGGGTAAATTTAGATCAAACAAATTTTTTCTTCTCTTACGATATTAGGTAATTTTAATCTGGCTTGTATGCAATACGGACAATATGTATGTGTAATGTAGGTATGAAAATAGACTTTTATAAAGTACATGCATGTGATTTTTATTTGTGAGGTTTGAGCGTGTTAATAGACAATAGCTGTTGTTCTGGACACAAAATAACCTGGTAAGATAAAAAATTTGGAAAAATAGCTGATCAAGAGTAACACCAGTATCATCGCTGGAGTCTGTATCTTATAATGGACATGTAGTCTCTTAGACAGCTTTAAATAATACATATCCAGATGAAGGACATGTCAAATTTACCTATACAGTATTAAAGGTTGTTAACAAACTCAAAGTGGGTTATAATGTAGAGAAAGAGCAATAAAAAATAGTTTCTAGTACCTTTGGAAGATCTACAAAAACCTGTTTATCTTAAACCTCTATCATAATTATATAAAGTAGCTTGGTCATGGTTTTGGGGTTAGATTTTCAAGAGGATTTTTGGTTTTATGTAACTGGTACTATTGGCAATAGTACTATGGCCATCTACGTACTAAATACCAAAGCAACTTTACCATGGAGGGCGTCAAAGATGCCATTCACCTTTAGGACTCGGAATAACGTTGAAATTGCTTAGAACTTAAACATTGAGGCCTTAGAGGCTTCTACTACTAATATCTACAATTATATTTCTTCTATTTTCAACAAGTTTATTGTATTTATTCCACGAGAGAGTGTGATGGTAAGAGCATTCTAAAACTGATTACCATTAAAATAACATTAATTGCGAACAATGTGATGATGTCTAACTTTACCAATGGCGATCACTAGGTGTTACGTGATTTTTCATTTAAGACTAATTCACAGTGTTACCAACACTCATCGACTAGAATTCTATCATGGACTGTCGTAGACAGCGACAGTCTGCTATGACTCTACAAAAGTTGAATTGTCAAAATTACAGTGTCACTTTTAAAATTCCATCACAAAATTTTCCGTATATTTAAATTAACCAAACAATTCAGGAATTTATTTTGGCACATCTTAAAAATAGGATACTTTTGAGGTAATTTATCCGTTATATCTACATATTTTCACAGTTATTAATTACGAAATATTTGGTCCATTAATAACTTTATGCTCGGGGGTAATAAACTTAGAAACAAGGAAGAGATTTTTTAAAACATATGTATGGAGCACGGCACTATACGACTGCGAAACCTGGACGGTAGGGGAAGCAAGTAGGAAGAAATTAGAAGCTTTTGAGATGTGGTGTTACCGAAGAATGATGAAAATACCATGGACTGATAGGGTTAGAAACGAAGAAGTATTGGAGAAAGTCGGCGAGAAAAGAAGTATGTGGAAAAACTTAAAGAAGAGAAGAGATAGAATGGTAGGCCACTTGCTGAGACATGGGGGAATAGTCCGCGATATTTTGGAGGCAGAAATAGGAGTGAAGAAAGGCAGAGGTAGGCCTAGATTAGACTACTGCTCGCAAATAGTAAGGGATGTAGGTTGTAGCACAATTAGCGAAATGCGTAGGTTAGCACAAGATAGGAGAAGCTGGAGGTTAGCGTCCAACCAGTCTTAGGACTGATGACCTCATGATGATGAATAACTTTAACAACAGTTAAACTCAATTGTATGCAAGGTATTATATTGAGAAAAACAAGTTATTTCGCTTATACAAGAATAGCTTTAGTAATTATCTGAATGGAATACAGTTTTTTTAAATGTCAAAGACCAAAGACTACATTTTAGGAAAATCCCTGTAATTCTAAGAAACAAATGGACCATATCACTGAATATTTGAAAGCATATTATAAATATGTAAGTTATTAATTTTGTGGCAATATAGATCGTATTACTGTGCGCCACCTACCTGCCAGTAGGACAAGCACAATTTATTAGCAAGTAGATGGCGTACCTCTACACCATTGACTTACTGTATTCACAACTGTTAAACTGTTTTCAATGACTGCCAACTACAGAATTGAGAGATTGAGAGAAATGCATTTGATGAGTCTACATTACAGCATATTCATAATGTTAAGGTGTCGATCATGCGTTTCAGGCGAACTAGTAAAATGTATTTGCGTTGTCGAAACGAATATTAACAATAGAAGATTACATTTATTTGTTGTTACGTGGCAGTAATATTATTTGTTGTTAAGATCGAAGAATAAAGTAAAATTTTTAAATTTAATGAATTTAATTTAGGTCTTACTTAATATGGTAGACACAAGCCATATGTCCATTTTATATAACCTCAATACGTCTATAACCAAATATTAATATTAAAAGCCAAATAATAATGATCACCCCTTCCTCTGTCAATGGCACGGGTCTCCTCAGCGTAGCGCATCCTAGTAACGTCGTGGCAAGTCCATCTAGTAATCTGTGCAATTATTTCAGAAGCTCCTGGTATCTCCGATCAGGAGTGGGACAATATCGATTGGTGGTGGTACACCGTGACCGCGCTGGCGTAGAAGGGACGCCCGTCAGGACCGTCGCGACGCCTGACAAACAGTCGACCTGTTGTCGTAGGCGTAATAACATACTCGCTTTTATGGCCTAAAGACGTACCTTAACGAAACTCACGGTGGTCACCGGTGCTAAGAGGATTTGCCCCCAAGTAGACAGGTGAGTGATTTAATCTGCCATCAGTGTTACGGAGAAACGTGAGGTTAGAAAAATAATTTACAAAAAAAAAACGCCGTTGGAAAGGTTTTGATGTAATTTGGATTAAATGTTGTGTCCTATTTATCGTAGTGGTTCATGCATCAGCTGATCAGATTATTTTATGGTTATTTGTTCATTTAGGATTGCTAATTGTTTTATTTATCAGAATTATGCAGTGCATAATAGAAGGTGAAATAAAAAGTTGTAACCTCTTTAACTGTAGGGGGTTTGGAAGAATCTACCCCCCAAATCTCTTCCAAAATTAATTAATTATTCTTAAAGCACTTTTTTTGTAAACAAGATGTTTGATAAAAAGCCTTAAAAATGTTTTAACATATTTATTATCGTTCAACTTATAATAGACTCTATATAGTTGGCTGTGATTTAAATGTTTAGGAGACAAATTTCCTCCTTTCAATCATATATGGTATCTAGAGTCAATCCTGAATTTGCATCCCGATTTTAATAAAAAAAATGATATTTTTTAAGGCAAGATTATTTGCATGTCGGCGAATGTCATCTTAAGAAATAACAATCAGTGAGAATACGAAATTTAAGAACATTTGAGAACATTAAGGGATTTAATTACATTTTTAGAAATCTATATCCTTCTATGTGAATATAATTAACAGCACTTAAAGAAAAAGAAAATACATACATACATATATAATCTTGGATGCATGTATACATATTTATAACAAATTTTAAAATTTGTGTCTACTATTTGCAACACATAATTCCGATAGCTTAGAAACCTTAAGTGTGTTATATATTGAGCGTTAGAAATAGAACAATTGACATTGTACAATTTTTTTTCTCAGGTCGTTCAGAGTATCGCTAATTTTTTATATTACATTACATTTTATTTTACATTAACTACTATTAATGATTCCTCAGAAATATAAATCTAGCGGTGATATATCCGGCGAACGTGGTGGCTATATTATTGGACCATTGACATCTATCCAGTTGTCTCTAAAATTGGTCGTCGATAATTATGAGACTATACCAGTATGAGGTGGTGCTCCATCTTGTTGAACAAAATTATTTCATTTCTCATTGAGCGTCAGGTTATCTAGAAATTCCTCAATTATGTTATTGTTTATAATTTTATAATAATCCTGACTATTTATTACCACAAATTTCGTAAGCTAATATTCGATTATGTATCATGTAGAGCACACCAATCCCTAAAACTAAAGCTTTCTTGATTTTGAACAACAACGGTACGATGGGCATTAATGTTTGCTAATCAAAAAATTGTTTGGTTAGCGCATAAGAGCTAAACTTGTTTTATTTCTTATTAATAATGCTCGTTGTCGTGATATAGCGGATTAGGCTTCTATTCGATGACTTGAAATTGAAGAACCTGCCACCACATCTTCATGGAACATCTTCAATTTATAAGTTTTTCCTTTTGATCTCATAAATGTCTCATGATTAATAAGACTTTCTTTGAATCTACAAAAATAGATTTTTAGGTTGTCTTCCATCTGGATGGCGATTGAAATGTGAAATATATTAAATGAAAACTATGTGTAAATAATTGAAGAATGTTTACAGATTCGTAAATGTTAAAATGCACTTTGTTGCAATACAAAGTTCAAGTTATTTTGTTACTATCGTTTTATTTTCTACATGAATCTTAGACTCATCGACTGACCAGAATGTAATTTAATCCCTTTACAATGTATCGCCACAATTTGTTTATTTTTTATTTCCGTATGTGTACTATAAACACTATTTCTGGTAGGCATATTTGGCGATTGGAAATCGTAGATGTCCCTACTGTGCTACTTTTTCCAAACTGGAAACTCCAAACCCAAACCTATTCAAAAATGTAATTAGAATATGATTCTAACCAAATCAATTCTAAGTCATTTTGACCACCTACTAATTATGTTACAATGATTCGGTATTTAGAAAGAATTTTCTAAATACCTTTTTTTTTTAGTTGCATCTAATGTTACGATCTATTCCTAGGACTAGCGTCAAGCAATTTCACGAATATCCATAAAATAACATTTTTTTTAAACCTATTTACTTCATCTGCAATGTCTTGCTTCGCCTATTGGTTAAAAGGAATCTACAATCACCTACATTATTTTAATTTGATCACTGGTTAACGACCTTTTTCTCTTTCACGCCACCTTCTCATGTAATAAGACCCAAATCCCCCTAATAGAACTTTGTCTCACAAGTAATAAAACTAACAGATGACCGGGCCAACAAAGTTTTTATCTTTCCACTTCGCAATTCGGTGCACAATTCGACTGCCAGTTCATCCGATTTCCAAGTTAAGTGAAACATTGCGATAAATTACGGAGCTGGCGTCAATATGACAAAGTTTCTCGGGTGATAAATCGGATCCCCAGCGGTACGGTGCTAATGGGATCATTTTGAATTGTAATAAGACCCCCAGCTAGGCAATATGAGTACGAGAAGTTTGTTCTGATTAATGGAAATCCCCACTAGAAGCTGAAATACGATTCTTAGTGTTAAAAGTGATGATTTTGAAGGAGATTTTGGATATTTTACAATATGCTGTTCAGCATATCCACGTTTATTATTTGGAATGTATGTCGTAAAATGTTAGGGTAAGCTTTATCACGAAGATATTGGGATAGGCCAATTTTGATTTTTTGTTGTCAGAAACAAAATTCTTCTCCCATTGATGATTAAAATCCAACTCCATGTGGATTAAATATAACTTCAAGGCTAGGCAGATTATTATTTACGACTTGCTTTCATGCAGTGAGATCCATGATCCTTAAACTTCTATTACGATTTTTCTATTATCATCTTTCTCTCGATCTTACCAAGATATCAGAAATACTTTCCTAGAAGGTTCATATCTCTGTCATAAATTTACATCCCACTTCTGATTTAACGATGTTGAAACTAGTAATTTTCTCGGATATTACTGCACACACACACACACACACCTCGTCTACTTTACATAATCTAGCCATCCACTTCAGGCACGTGTGCTACGAACAGCTTAATGCAAAATCTCATCGAACCTTTTCCTCGCTATTCCGACATAGACAACTTTGACACAGTAACATTTAGTCGATGCTATTCACATTTACAACTTTCCATCTTTCGCTAAGGAGACGCGCTGTCTGGAGTAAATGACGCGCCAATTAACGTCACGTCAGCCTTGTTGTTTTCCAGGGAATACCGCCGATGTTTCCAGTGTTTTCCGCAGTGAATTGACATAGATTGGCATATACTGTAATTTTATAGTGGATTTTATAGAGGTGCTCTATTGAATAGAAGATGGGATTTAAATGTTAATTGAACTGTTACATATAATTTACCACTATCTCGAATATATATTTCGTAGGACAAACGTATTATCCTTCGGCTGAAATAATTATACCAAACGTATTTCCCATTCGAGACTTATACGGAGAATTAAAACATAGAAGAAGAATAACAAATTGTTAATTACATTCAGTTTGTTTCTCAAAAAAATGGAAAGCAATAGCAGTATAGCGATACGAGTTCTGTTTAATTGACCTTGAGCAAAAGGAAGGGGGCGTGGCTATCACAGCGTTAATGTAGGTGATTCTGATTAAGGTGTCAACGCAGGAATTTCGAAATTATCCTTCTGCCCAATACATGTATCCGTACATCTACAAGTATGTGTTGTTTGTAGCGTCATTTAGTTTCAAACTTAATCAACATTTTGTTATATTGTTTACATAATACAATACAATAATATGAGTATTACTCGTAAGCTTCGTCAATGGACACGGCGAACTAAAAGAAAATCATGAAGCTCTCAGTAATGTTGAATTTATAACTTCAATGTGAAATAATCTGCGACGGTTTGACGCCAGCCTCACGTTGTCTATTGAGTAATTAGTGCTATTACGAACCACACGAAAAGATATGTTCGTGTTATCACTAACTAGAACACAAAAACAAAACCGAGTGGAATAAAGCTATAAATAACTATTTCGGATTCCTTTCTTGTATATCGCTTCACATCAGGGACATAGATGTGTTTTTCACATATTGCGAATCCAGCTGATAATAAAACGACTTATGACCGTTGAGTCATTTATTTGCCCAGTTTTCCAGCCCCGCTAGGGTTGTTCCATTGTTTACTGGTCTTTCTCTTCTCGTGAGAGATTAAAAACTCATAAATCTGTTTTGTAGTATATTTTTATGTCGGGATCGATGATGGAAAGGGATTTTTCGGGTCATTGCGTAGAATTCGATGAAATAAGGCGCAGTAAAATGAGGAATGTAGTGGAAACAATCAGGTCAAGATGTTGTCTAACAGGGACGTCGAATTTTTCACTTTTAATAATCTAAATTGAGCTTAAACGATATGAAACGTATTCTGGAAAATCTAATGTATAGCACATTAGATTAAACTATAGGGTGTCTCACTTGGAACTATAGGACATGATTTGTGAATAGAACTAATAATATTTGACAAACTGATGTTTTTTATTCCTCAACATAAAATGGAAACGATACGGCTGCATATGAAAAAGAATATCGTTTATATGACAGCCTCAACTTATCTGGCATGGTGTCATTTGATTAGCAAAATTGTCGGGCCCATCAAACTGGCTCTATTTCCCGAATAATAAGTTAAATGTTTGCTGTAATATCATTGATCATTACTGGTTGGGTGGCGTACACTTTTCCCTTGACATAACCCCAAAGAAAAAAGTCCAGTCGTGTTAAATTACATGACCTTGCAGGCCAATTGATATCAGCATTCCGCGAGACAACATGATCAGGAAATCTGGTATGCAACAGAATTATGGTTGGACTTGCTGTACAACACGTTGCGCCGTCTTGCTGAAACCACATGTTCTAATCCAAATTATCCGTTTGGTGGAAAAAGAAATTATTTAACATGTCACGATAACGTTCCCCATTTACCCTGATAGCATTACCAGCTTAATATTTAAAAAAGTATGGCCCAATTACTCCACTACTCCAAAAGGCGTACCAAACTGTGCATCTTTGTGGATGCATTTCTTTATCGTGAACAGCATGTGGATTTTCAGCACCCCAAATTCGACAATTTTGTTTGCTAACGCATTGGTCAAGATGTAAATGTGCTTCATTGCTGAACAAAATTTTGTTGCATAATTCAGCATCACCTTCATTCTTTCTATTCTAACACCCAATTGACAAATGTACGACATTGTAATACAGTATATACAATTCATTGTAAACGGTCTGTAACTTTTAATTGTTGTATCAACTGAATTTTGTATACTGATAGATGCAGATCTTTCTTGAAAATCTAATGCGTGGTGGCTCTTGACAGATTCAATCATTATGCGCGACATTGAATTGATGTGTTTGGATACTCCCGTACACTTTCCCTCACTGCAGCAATATTTCTATCTGACCAACCACTAAGAGGATTTATCAGTGTTGCCTTATCAATAATAGAATGATCCTAACTGATTAAGTACTGTTCTACTATGCCAATAGTAAATAAACTATAGATTTGCTATAAACATGCATTGTATGCACTGAAATCTGAATAGAGATCGGAGCATCAGTATCTTTTCGTTTTACCTCATTATTTAATTCGTCCTTTGGGGCCAAAGAAAAGCAAGCTGTAAACGTCGAAAGCTAGATAACATCCACGCGCGTATACCGCTATAAACTTGATAACTTCAGACTGTATTTCATCCGAGTGGTGTTTTTCTTTCGAATATGTTTCTTTATTACACATACCTCCCCTAGTCGGCAGACGCGTTACATCAAAAGGCAATTTAAATGTTAATGTTGCTCGGCAAGGCTTACGGATTTATTTGAACTGGGGATTACTTAACTTTGTCGAGGGTCCCATATTTCGCAAATGACTAGCACAGGTTAAAGTAGATTAAATATGAACATTATATACTGCGGCAGCAATGATGTGATCTAAAAATATATTTTATTGTTACATATTAACACTTTAAAAAAATTAGATTATGTATTAAATGGAATTTATTGATGATTTTATAAAAAAGGCATCGATTCTATCCAATAAATTTTCATTAAGCGCGTCTCATTGTCTATGGAAAGCTTTTTTTGTGTATAGCAAGCTTGTCCCTTAACTGTACTTCGTGGATTTTCTCACTTGTGAACATTAAATTTATCGGTCATTCAAACGCCCGACTTGTGGTTTAATATCAGCAGACATTTACCGCTCATTTTTCATTGAAAAGTTAATGAAAGAGTGGAATGATGCCCATTTAAAATTCGGGGAAACGTTGTGACGTTGTCTGGCTTAATTCAAATTGTTTTGCGATTGTAATTTACTTCGTGTTCAATTAAATTCATTTCAGTTTCAGGGAATTGTATTCGACGTTCCCTCCAGGGCCTTTTTATAAATAAAATTTCTTTTTAATTATCTTTTCGATTATATTTTGAATGATGTTTCAATTAGTACATCAAGTGGAGTGAATATTTTTATTCAAAATTGGCTTATATTACAAGACCTTTTAGAGAAACAAAGGTATAGAAAATCAATTTCCAATTTGCTATTTTAATTACACAAAACAAAAATTATTGATTGGACCTAGTATTGGGAATGTTATTGTATGATTGAGTTCAATCCCAAAGGGGAGAGTTTAGTACCTTTCCACGAACATAGTGTGTCTGTCCTCGTCTTTATGTGTAACCATCATCTCCGCGGTTTAAAGCTTTAGGAGAGCGAAGTCGATTTCTATCTGGCTATCGCTCAATTAAACTTGTTTCAGCATTTTCATCTAATCAATTTTACTACATTAATAAAAGATTTACGATAGGAGAACTACCAAGGCTCCCTATCTCCATTTGATCAAAATAATAGTATACATTATAATTTAATGTTCAACATACGTATAAAAGCCCTAGATGTAAATAGTTTTTGTTCATCTCCATCAACTTCACATCGCCATTCTCCATATTTAATATTACACAGCTGTGTCCCCATTATTTCTCAAACTTCCTAACCGTTTTAATTACTTTTCTTGTTGCACCGTTGTACCACACTTAAGGTTTAGATTGCACTATTATCCGTGTCCTCTACTCCAGTAAATATATTTGGCTATTACGAGTTAATAAATTCCGAATATTATACATGGGATAATATCATATTAATTTATTTTAATGCTTTGTATTAATTTAGTAAAAAACTAATAATAAACAGTTACTAACCTCAAAATTTTCCTCAATTATTTTTAAGATCTTTTAGGCATTTGCTTTCTCGTTGCATATTACTAGAGCTGCAACGGAACAAACGCTGTAGTGGCTTAGTCTTAATGAAAACAAATGCATCTAAACCTGTTGGAAATATTTAAGTTTTCCTTTGACTTGTAAGGAAAGTTTCTTAGAAACTTTCTAGAGTGTGCAAGACCTCGGGGTATTTTTGAAATAAAACCCTTAACTCTCTGAGACTACAACGTCGTCAAAGGAAAACTGTTTAAAGCTGCCACTGTCGAGAAGAACAAAACATTTTGAAATTTAATGAGTTGCACATAGAAATCCCATGGTGAGTTTTCTTATCTACAAACATGATTTACAACCATTTACGTATTAATTAAAAAACGGATTAATTTTATGAAATTACGACACATGCGCAAAGTCATGTTGTCATTGGCATCGGTAACTAATTAGTTTTTATTAGGGCGACCGCGTTACGAGCATGAATGGAACACTTATCAAATTTAGGAAATGTAGACGCGCTTGTAAACATTGTGTAGTAGTATTTTATATCTATTGTGCACATCTCAAGTCGATTAAATAAATTATACGGCCATTACATTGCAAAATCTGCTGTAATACGTAATTTGGCGAGACGTTGAACATTGCGCGTCGTATTTGTATTTTAGTTACGGCAAAAGAATATGCAAAATAGGTTATAATCTAAGTACGTTGTCGTCGAGAAAGATCGTGTCTAATTAAATGTGGCGTTATGCAAATTGAGTTATATTTAAGATTGCGGAGACGAATAATAAATACCATAGTTTCTATAGAGTCTCATATTATATAACTTTTTTGAGCAATTTTACTTTAAGAGTGCCCCTTACTCTTTGCTTATGAAAACGAAATATTCCATCAAAATCGATATATCTGACAAGCCCACAGAGTCTTTCAGATTTACTGCCACATTTGCGGTATCGTTATGATTAGTTTTGAAGAGCACGGTTCAAATAGCAGATATAAGACGTCAAACGTTCTTTGCTGATAGCCTAGTGCTATAAGTAAAATCGAGCCTTAAAGATATTTTTCATCCTAGTGAACGCGAAAATGTTTCTCTATTTAAGTAGAGTGATTCAGCTTTACGTCATCTATTATTATCCCAATATTCCAGATGTGGAATTCTCCTTGGAACTTCACTCAATAATTCCCGGGCATCCACTTATCTAACGTTTTATAGCAGAGTGCTAATCTGAGCATTATTGGCAAGGACATTAAAGGTAGAAATATAATTGATGCGGGCCCGAATCTGGTCATTAATAATTTCTCATGCTCCAAATTTTGCCTATATCGAGCGCGAAATTTACAAGGTAGCATTAAATATCAGAAATCATATTTAATACTTACTCAACTGATTCCTACTCATAATATATTCCGAGAATGCATTTCATACCACGATGAGCCGACTTTTCGCTTCTGAAATAATCTCCTTTGAAAACGAACGTGATATTAAATTAACTGAAATTGAAGCAGAATCACGAAGCCGAGATTACCATACAATTAGAATCTCGTCATATGAGAATAGTGAGTGGCTGTCAAGCATCCGGCATTAATTTCACTTTTCGCGCGCTATTACGTCAGTCTTAATACGAATGGCACTCGTTTAAATATTTGACGTTATCCAGAATTACAATTTGAATTATTCAAGCGATTCCATTTTCTATCCAATTCGGCCAGTTGTATGGAAATCGCGACATTAAATTGCAAATTCCTTTCGAATTGTTGCGTTGACTCCATGAAATCGTTTGTATGTATGCTTGCATATATAGAGCAAGATGAAAATATTTCATGTTGTTTGAAACACATCTACCAGGTTATTAATTTTGTGGGAACGATACCGAACAAATAAAATAGTTCATGGAAAACAGATGATATTAATAATAGACTTAACATCCTAGATGTATGAAGGGAAAATTTATAAATGATACATACAAGATATAGCATTATACACATATAGTAACAATCAATGTAATTCTGTTCGTTTCGAATATTTTTTTATTCGTTATATACATGAGCTGTCTCCTGAAGTGTATTTGATTTTTAAATTTAGATATGTTTCAGTAAATAATGTTTCGAATTATATTGACAGTGCTGTACTTTATTGCGAAATTGTCTCCATATTGTATTCCAACAATTTTTCTCTTATTAAATTTAATGTTTAATACAAATTTAGATGGTACGTAACGAAACTAGTAAATAATCCTATACGAAGAGAAAATCTTGAAATCCTAAAATATTTCCGAGCTTTAAAGGATCGAGGAATAAGCGCCAGTCATTACGAGTTCACCGTGATTCAATTTCTTAAATCGCGTGAATATCCCACTTTCAAGTCATCCCATTCAAGCATTATATGATCGAATCCGGTCTGAGGGATATCTATTCAATAAAATGCGGACGGAAATATTAGTTTTCTGCGAGAGAAAAGTAATCGAAGATCCTTTATTAGGAGAAATCCCAGAAGGTTGTCCTGATAGAGGGCTCTATTTTTCAGGAAATCCATCAATAACTTTTTTGTGTTGCACAGATGTGTAAAGAATTCAATTCCTAAGAGGATAATAGTAATGGACACCGATTGCATGAATAAAAAAGGATATTCCATTCGGTAGTTCTGTTTCCATGATTGATGCACTTACTAACATTAATTTTGTGTTTTATTTCATTGTAATAAACAGGGCAATGGGAAGACAACGAGAAATCATCGAAATATATATCTTTTAATTATCTCCTGATTTTGGATAACTTCGTTAACGAAACCCGTGTTAAATAACGAGTATTCTTTTGATGTTTGTGGAAGATGGGTCTTCTATTTCTGTTTTTAAACAGTTATAAATAAAGAGTTATTATAAACAGTTACAAACCACTTTAACTCGCCCTCTTTTATTGCTACTTTATCGGAAATACCCACAAACTACTAAACTCCAATTTAACTTGGATAATATTTAGACGATTTGCATAGCCGCAAGCATACTTTTAATCCCCAGGTTATTACCCCTAACGACCCTTGCGTACACTTCAAGGGACCTGATGTTTATGTAGTCCACTATATTGCATGCTTGGCTTGCGTGGTGCTAATCACGTGAAACCGGCTGTGAATGAGTTATACACATACCCTTTGCACTTTGTTGCGTTCCGAAATATGCAAAATTGTTTCCTTGGAGCGGGAGGAATATCGACAAAGCGCCCGTTTTGTTTTATTTGTTGCGGTAGTGGCTACATGTGCCGTAATTTCCTTGACTTGGGGGGCGAAATTGCAGAGGGAATGGCGGTTTACCATAATTCAGACGGCTTTTCGTGGAAATGAAATGTTATTATGAGGGGCATAATGGATTGGTTTTTGATGCATACTGTTTTTTGTGCCGTATTATGAATTGACGCTCCACGAAAAATATTGTACATATCCTGTAATTAACTGTAAACGATGTAGCGAGACAAGCGATGATAAAATGTTTCAACTAGAGCAATTAATGATCCTTCGAGCCGGATTAGAGCGTATTTCCATTGCGCCTAGTAAAAATAATAAAGTGCATCTGATATTCGTATTAATACAGTACATTTCAACAACGGATGAAGTTTGCAAAAAGCGTATCTGCTTATTTAAATAAACGAGTTGGAACTCGGGAGCTTTTGGATCCAGTTCAAGAGAACAACGCATAAAAACGTCGTGATATAAGGGTAACGGCACGTTTTACGATACGCGGAATTCCAACGTGCATCATAAAATAATGGCTTTAGCTATTCCACTGCCTTTGTGAAAAATTATGAGGGAAATGTGCTGAACCAACATTATATATTTGGACGCCGACGTCTGTTGGGGAAGGTCCAAAAGAGTAGCTTTATTTTTTACTTAGTATATACTTCATAGTAGAGATAACACGTATTCCCAAATTAAAAAAATAAAATTATTCCGGATAAACAGAATATATTTTTCAAAGTTTAAGAAACTGTGAGAGTTATGACATATTTTTTGTTGGATAAATCCCACGTCTTATGCATTATTAATGACCATCGAATTATAAGCTACGTAAAGCGGTTCACGAAATAACCGTTGCGAAAGGCGAATACCAATCGAGTCAGAAATGGGATACTTATTCCAGCCTCTCATTGTTCCAGATTCTATTCGACTATGACAACAGAGGACAACGGGAACATCGGCCTGCTGAAGCCGATATCGAGCAGCAACGAGGACTTGAGCGAATACACGGACGCAGACGAGAGCATTTCGGCTCCAACGGAATTTCTGGCGGAGGTGAGTTTAAAGATAAAACTAGTTAGGGATCAGCGATTCCACTTTGACTGTCTATCCGTAAGAAATTGGGGAAGGATGGCCATATTGCTATTCGCGGGAGTTGTCTGTAGGTTAGGGTACTTATAGAGCATCTCGAGAAGAGGATATATATGAAAATTTCGTCGTTCGTTTCATGTTAGTTTTGTAATACAGTTAATTGAATTTAGATTTAAAATAACACTGACTTAGTTTTCCATAAAACACTATACACTACACTCGACGAGCGTTTCGCCAAAGAAGTTGGCATCATCTGGAGATGATTAAAACTTAAAATCAGCGTTTTAATAATCTTCAGATGATGCCAACTTTGTGGACGAAACGCGCGTCGAGTGTAGTGTATAGTGTTTTGGTGTTTTATGGAAAATTAAGTCAGTGTTATATTCACACCAAAGACTCCAACCTACTCCAGTATTATATTTAAAATAGTATGAAAGTTATTTACTAGTTCAGAAGGGGATAAAAATTATAGTAAACTGCTTCAATCATATGATATTAACTAGAAAAAGGTAACATCTTTAGCTATTCATCCTATCCACAGATAAAATTATTTTCATCGTACTTGTGAGGCAGTCAAAGTCTCTTATCCTATAATTTTCAATCTAGCCTAGCGAAGTTCTAAATGTTTTCATTACCTTGATATTTTTAGACTAATATCAATCTTAGAAAAAATCATTTCATGAAACCTTGAGGCTTAAATTGATCTATAAAATAATTAGAAGAAATAATTTTCTCCTTTCTGTTGTTTGATGTTTAGCTCCATGGTAACCGGTGATGTTAATTATTTTCCAAAATTCATTCTACAACTTTCTTAGAGTATCGGAAACTTTAAAATCAGATCGCCTAACTCCAGGTGCCACTATTAACTGATTTATTATATGCTTTCAGTTTCTCTCCGCCGTTATGTTGAAGGACTACCTAACAGCCCTGAAGTATTGTAAATTGAGTGAGTATTGTTTAACTATAATGTTATTATTCGATAAGAAAATTGTTTCGTGTAATGTATGCCTGATGGGAATACCAAATATGCGAAGTATTCACACTTCCGAATCATTATTTCATTCGTATTGACAATCGTCAGTACAGCGCCCTTAATGCCCGATGTACCGAAGAATTAGACGGGTGGACCCTTTCAAATAAACGTACACATAGCATTAGGACTATATATTTGCTAAATAACAAAGCATATATATCTCTCTCTCTCTACAGAGGGTGTCAAAGATGTCATTTGCCGTTTGTAAAGGAACCTGCAGAGTATACGTAGACTTGAAAATTACGGGAAATATTCCACAATAAATATTCCACAGGGGAAGGGAAGTATTCCACAACAGAGTTCTATTGCGGAGTCATATGGGGTCCAGCATAATTTATCCAGGAATAAAAGAGTAGAATAAAGTAAATAATAGTTTTAGTGCATGCACGCACGTGCCTAGCAGAGGCTGTAAGCGATGAATGGTATTCTTGATATCCTCTGCAGAGACAGTTGATTTGCTTTTTAGCAGGTAGATGGCCATATAGTTCTATATATATACGTACTACGTTACTAATTAGCATAATATTGAAATTAAATTCCAATCGTGAACAGAGCAATTTATCTTTCTTCAAGCAATTGTTTCGAGGTAATAAAAAACCCTTCTGATAAGATATTTATATTGTACACTAACTACATGCGAAAATACACACTTCGCTCAGTTTGAAATAGCACATCTTAGATATCTCATGCTTCTGTAATAATTCCTTGTCTGAATTTTCGTAGTTTCCGTGTTTTAAAATCCCAACATTTCCGCACAATATTTGCTATTGTATCGAATATATACATTATTCTATAGAACCTTTATACTCCATCCATGGATCCATGTATATCCAGTGCGGTAGCTACCCCTACACTCTTAGTCAAAACGCGGTTTCCACAAATCCTTTGTGCAATAATCATAATGAAACGCGTTAATAAAGACCTGTATTTTCCAGTTCTACAATACGAACCGAACAATGCGACTGCCAAGGAATTCTACCCGCTCATCCTAGAAAAGCTCCAACAGAGTAAGTAAATAAACTGGCAGGCTTATATACACCCTCGTATCAAGGCGTATGTAGTCCGTCGTTCACAAAGGCGAGTTGATTTCGGTCCTACTTACATAAAGGCGTAGATAAATGTGTGGCGCGTTTCACAGCTGGCAAACGCGTGAAGTACTAACGCGTTTATTATACTCGCATCCCATATATATCTAGCAACAACAAAGCAACTTCATTATGGTGATTTTTCCACCACCACGCGCAAGCGCAACGTAATGCTTTTATGTACTACTTCGGTAAAAATCTGATGGGAAAACAATGAAAGAAGAAAAAAGAAATACAAAAGCGGATTTTCACTCTCATATGTGAACACTCGTATATCCGAAGCAGATTACTACGTTGACCTATTAAATATACGAGGTATATCTCAAAAATTATAAGAGTAATTGTTTTAATATGTTTGTTCAAAAATGTTGTTACTCTCAAAATCATCCCCTTGTGAAACAATATAACGCTTCAATGGGGTTTTCGTTGATCGTAGCAATGCTGGAAGTTCTAGAATGTTAACTCGGGGAAGAAACAATCCTCTTCCTTCCTCGAAAGACTTGAATCACCTGTATACTTTTGCTTATGATAGGTTTTCATGTTTGTAAGTTGCTCTTTCAACTGTTTACTGTCCAAATTTATCGAGTTTAACGCAACATTGCATTATATAATATTACTTTAATGGAAGTCTTCCCTTGTCGTAATCTCGCCCCCGCTTTCGGGTGGCGTCTGCGCCACTGCTCACTTCCTCCTGGAATACGCCCAGTCCCGCCTGAGAGGAGTGGTCTTGACCGTGGCGATCCTTTTAAACATCTCCAAGAGTCTTGTCGTTGAGCTTCAATTCGGCATAGAAGCAGACCACTTTGTGATGGCGCCTGGTCGTTGGTCTTCGTCCTTAGGATTTCCATGGTAGTAGATGGTGTATGTAGATGGTGGCTTGCTCATATGGTGGGCAAGTCTTCTTACTGTCTCTACGGGTCAGTGGCGGACTAAGGGAGGGCAGAGGGGGCGGCCCGCCCCGGGCCTCTGGTCCTGGGGGGGGCTTCAAATCTCGAAAGGTCCTTTCAGATCCCAAACAAGGTCAAAATATGTTCAGTAAGTAAGAGGCAGTTTGAAGTTGGAGGCCTCGTACGTATGCAAAATATAAACGTAGGTAGGTACCTACTTACCCATTATCAGGCCTATTCATATTTACAGAATGTACACTATAAATACAACAATTTCTGAGCAGATCGAAGGCCTAATTTAGTTTTGCTGCCCCGGGCTTCCAACGGGTTTAGTCCGCCACTACTACGGGTCCCCATGCCCTGTTGCTGGTTCATCCTTCCTCGCCTCTATTTGATTCTTTAGGTTTCGGTCCGAACTCGCGCTGATTTATAATTTTCCAGAAAGTGATCGTTAGGAAATCAGGAGGTCACCGAAGTGGTGTGATTCCTAGCCAAGTTCTCTGATTGGTAGAAATAGCCCGTGGATGAAGTCTGTTTGCGCTGTTGTTTCGCCCCCCGAGTTCGTTGAGGACCCTTTCGACCGGTTTTAGACCCGCCCCCATGATACCTTATGACGAGTTCATAAAATACAACTGTACAGCTTCAAACACTTGCCCCCCTCAGCGATCAGGGCTGATCTGGTGGGGGTTAGAGTCTTTACCTGGCACCCCTTCGCTCTCGTCTCTGTACTCAATTAGCCCAGGGGAAACCCCAGGGTCAGAAAAAATACTCATTTTTGGGACATACCTACTATGGCAAAAAGCATACTACAAGGACCTGATCTTAAAATCTTGCAACTCATTGTGAATTTCCACAGTTTACAAGTTTTCAAATACTTCTCACAAACATTTGAACAGAATTATCATCAACAGTGAAATTCTGTTTACTAATTTAAAACACTTGGACATAATTATTACGGTCAAACTAATACATCAATCTTGTAGTCAACGCAGATGACGGAAGTAGTAACGAAAACGAAAGTGAAGACGAAGAGGCAAGTGACGGCAACAGTTCGAGCTCAGGAGATTCGGACACCACCAGTTCCGAGGAGAGCAGTGAGGAACAAGAGGTATGATAACACACTATTGACCGCCATTCTCAAATGTTTTTCTTTGCTACTTGATTTTTTATTGTCGATATTGATTTTTGATGTTTGATTTTTGGTCATTGATTCTTGATTTTTATTTTCTGATATTCGATGCTTATTTTTCGATCCTTTGTTCTCGATCTTAATTTTAATTCTTGATTTGTGATTCTTATGTCTTGATTTTCGATTATATACTCTTAAAGCTTGTCCTTCATTCCGGATTTTTTAAATCTTGATTATTGAACTGTACTTGTATGCATTTGACTTAATGAACGAGTTAAAATACTATTGATTAGGTCTAATGTACTAACGATGCTGCCGTCCGAAATCATGAACCACAAGTGAGGTTTACGTCGCCTAGAAAGTTCGTAGCTAGTTTCAGACTTGCCAGTTTTTCAGGGGATGGCCTAACTGAAAAGTTATGTACCTCTAAGTGCAGCGCATGAAAAAGTTTTTACTCTGGATAATGCCAAGTCAAGTGAAAATAACACGAAAAGTATTCTTTAAAATTTACAGAGACCTAATCCGTCCTCTTGCTTTTGTTTGATATATTTTTTCTTGTGGATAATCCTTCATGAATGACATAATTTATCAAAGTTTATTTGCGTATTTCTAAATTCATTAAATCTCCATTGCTCTACTTTTGAGCTTAAGAGCTGTTGCAGATTTTTGTTGTATTGAAATATGGCTTCTATGTGTTTTTAAATGTCGAATGGATCCCATTTATTTCAATATTTTTCATAATCTCTGGAGAACATATTTTATCAGGGAGTGTGTGTGGGATTCTGGAGTGGTGTGGAAATCCTTTTTGTATTCTTCTCTGTTAGCAGGTTTACATAGAAAATTACACAAATACCATTCGCAGCTTTGTAAAAAATTATACATACGCAAACGCTTCATATCTGTATTCAAATGACGAATACATTTTTCGTTTAACTGATTTGATTATTGAGGACAAAATCAACTTGTGGAACGTACTAAGTGATTGTCAACTTGTTTTTTTGTTTTAAGAAAAGACGGTTACAAAGGGTAACCCTTGAGATCTCTTGTGGTGACCTATTTAAGTGAGTGAGTTCTATCGGATAGTTCATGAACAACTTGACAGAAAAATACACGACTCCCATATTCGCTAATCTGTTATAAAGTTGCCATGACAACCCAGGAAAGCATTAAAACTTTTATAGGACATTCCACATTGGTTCGACACTTCCATTCGGCTTATTTTCTCTACTTATCTCGTTCAGGAAGTTTTAGCTCATAAATATCGACATGATATCCGTAAACTTCGCTAAGGTTGCGAAATAGACGACTTGGTGAAGTTATCAAGTGATTCGCATTACTATTTGCATTTCTAAATATTTGTTATGTTAGTAAAAATCTTTTATATAACTACATAGTGGTCATGTAAGGGAGAACGTACATTGAACGTATACAGGGTCCGGCAGCGATGTATGATGGTTTTCGAAAATCGATAACTGTTATTTTTCGACGGAAACAATTTTTTATTTTTTCAAAACATTCCTTACACGATGCCATTTTGTTATAATATGAGATATATTAAAAAGGCAAGAATTAGGAGCGAGAAATAACGTTATTTAAGTGGCGACAATTTTTTTTGAAAGCAGTCCCGTAAACGAGTAGAAAGATTGTCCATGCTCCGTTGTACCACGTCACGTCGACTAGAATACTTTCAATTTCCCTTGTTATTGCAGCAGAAAGTTCGAGAAGAGTACGTGGTTTCTCAATAAAAACGCTTGTTTTGAGGTATCCCCACAAGAAATAATCACAGGGCGACAGGTCCGGCGATCGTGTAGGCCACTCGATATCGCCCCGTAGGGAAATGAGGCGCCCGCCCAGGAAAATGTTACCTCAAGAATGCCATAGTCTACCTGAAATGTGGCAAGTAGCTCCGTCTTGCTGAAAATAAATTGCATCCATGTTTATGTTACGCTTTCTCAGTTCGGGAACAAGAAATTCGCGCAGCATCGTAACATAACGGAGCGTCACCGTGTGTCGATTTTCTCAAAAAAGAAAAAGGACCAATGATGCCGAATCGAACTACTACACACCACACAGTAACTCGGTCCGAATGAAGTGGTCATTGGTGAAGTGCACGTGTAATTTTCTTCGAAAATTCTGTTCATTCACAGCGCTTGACAAATGGAAATGCGCCTCGTCACTTGTCATCAATACAGTGTCATGTGTGGTCAAACATGGCTTCTGCGAACGTAAACCTTCATAGAAAATCATTTTGACGAAGTTCTTGAACCACCATGATTTTATAGGGCTGAAAGTGGAGGTCTAAATGCCGAATTCGTCGTACTAACCTACCAGACAAGCCCAGCTCGCGAGCATACCGTAGAGCTAATCGGCACGAATTAGTTTCCACTGCTGCATGAACTCTTTCCATCCACGTTTTTTAGAGTTCCTATCGTTCACTGTAGCTCCAGGGGTTTTCCAGGCCCAAAAGATACAGTTGTACGGAGGTTAACACTGATTTCAAAGTTATGTTCCGTGTAGGGCCACTACCGTGCCTTCCAACATTGAAATTATTTTGGAACCTACGTTGCCTAGCGATAACAGAACTGGTCTCCATAAACTTGTCATAAAAAACACGATGCTCGAGCGTTAACGGCTTTATGACGACTGAAACGGCATCTCCTGACCTTCACGTACCCAACCATTACGAAAACATTAGCCTCCCCCTCTGAACTGTTATACGCACTTCAAAAACGTTATACATCTCTGCCAGACTCTGTATCATCCTTTTGAAGTAATTATATTCAAGTCTGATAGAATAATGGATAGAATTATAAGATTTATCGATAAATAATTAGAATTAGAATAAAATGCTAGTATAATGATTTTGTTGACAAAAAGAAATCTAAATTAAAATGACTATTGGAAATATCTGTCAGTTTATTTAATGGAACAAGGTTAGCTGTTTAAATTTATACAAGAAGAGGTTTACAAGAATCTGAGAGAAAGTTCTTATAGGGCAAAGAAATAAGGCAATAAATACGAGATTATTTGAACACCTCAAGATTATTTTTGCTATACCGCATATACCATGGTTTATTTAGATAGCTCGTGATGATATAAAGTCTATAAAGAAACTCCGATGCCATCTTTTAAATGAGATAACTATTAACTGATAATAATTCGCCAGAGCATGCTTTGGCGTAACGACCACGTAGATTTTGATGGAAATTTCAACACTTTTTATCAAAATAACTGACGCGTGTTTAACTTTAGGCCTTTTTCAGCCCGTCAAAGGAAGCGAGTTGAAAGAGTAGACGTGAAATAAAACCGCGT
Source organism: Rosalia funebris (assembly GCA_037954035.1). NCBI lineage: Eukaryota > Metazoa > Arthropoda > Insecta > Coleoptera > Cerambycidae > Rosalia > Rosalia funebris. Next base: position 2,180,991 of record JAZFAV010000004.1, on the reverse strand, counting down.
CTTGTGAAAAGAAATATCGCCCATTTACCAGAAGCCATTACTCAACGTACGCAGACATCCACCTCAAATACGGACAGAATGAAGTCATGTAAACGACGAAAGTAATAAATTTTCATTGGGATATTTCCGCTGTCTGCGGCGAATTTTGATCGTAAATTTTAATCAGGATCAGTTGATTGGTATATTAGCAGGCCAGAGATACGGCGATGTGATATCGACGGCGGTAATTTTTATTAACTGATTATTTGGAAAATATAACCCAGGAGTTCTGAATTTTTTTAAAGAATATCTGACAATTGATGATTTATCTTTTTATGTAAAATACGTTTCGAAAAACCCTCAAGGCATTCTTTAAATTTTAAAACTAACGCACAATCAAGAGTAAAGGTAATATAATGAATAACTATTCAATTTTACATCGCCTTGGATTTATGAACTATATTATACAACCTAGAAATTGCTTACACAATGCTGTTGTAAACACTCGTGAACAATCAAGTTAATTCATCTAATCGCCAAAGTTACCAACATTTCTGGCGGATTGTAACCTCTGCCTACTCCTTGAGTACTGTTTATTTCCCTAATTATACACTTCTGCTCCAATTACTTTTGATAGTCTTTCGTACGTCACAAAAAACGTAACTTCTTATAAAGCCCTGGACAGAACGCACTCAACGCATTCACATTATGACTTTTATTTTTTTGAAGATTTAAATTATAATACCTGTGACTACGATTATAATTAATCGTAATTTAAATAAAGTCGACTTGCACTCATCACTCATCTGTATCTATAGACTTATCACGACCTCTCTTGGGGTTTTACAGTAACTTTCAGATTCATTAAAATGTTTAACTGTTGTTAATTGTCTAAGTTTTAAGAAATTAGCCACATATCGCTGGTTATGTCCCTCGTTAACCAGAGTTATCGCGTTCACTTCTTCATAGTCTCTTAAATTACGTAAAAGATTTGTTTCTTCTACTGTAAGTATACTGGAGAAAGTGTTTAATTCAGAATACTAATCAATGATGAATAATTAATGGTGATATTAGTTCACTGGGGAATTTGGTTTAAATAACCTACACTGTATCACTTATGTAATAAAGGTCGGTGACTTGAGTAACACTGATCTGACCCCGATTCAATTTTATCCAGCAACTTCTTAATGACAACCTCACTCAAATAACTGCTCGTGTATAATTCTGATCTAAATATTCTCTAGGAAGAAGAAGAGGAAGGCGCCGAAGTCGAGCAGAGCGGCGTCGATAAACAATCAAAAGGTTCTTCTGACGGAGATGCGACTACAGGCAGCTACTCCAGCTTAGAAGATGACGAGGCCGAAATAGTCGACCAACTGGCGGCTCTGGCGGCACGTTATCAGGTGGACAACGTAAATCTTGGCAACGGAAACAAGTTATGTAAGTGAACTGAAAAAATGCAAATATGAACGGTAGATTCTTCGCCGTCTTAGGGCCAAAAGAGACGAAGCGATCTCGTCGAGTCGACGCTCGACTTGTCGTATCATACTGCCTATTAAATTGACTAACAATAAGATACACTTGCCTTCGCTGCGGCTTCATTTGCTTCAGTTTCAAGCACAATGAAAGCTTGTCGAGTCGTCATGCGTCCGGGTCACATTCCTTAATATGACAATTTAAACGCAAGGAAATTGTCTGTCGTCAAGCTGAATCGACGAAAGAATCGACTCCCGTCGAGTTTGTTTTCACTCCCAGTGTATAGATAGTCATTTTCAAGATTTGAATGAGGCCTAGTTAGATAACAGAAACTAAGTTCGCCTTTTCACGAACGCTTAAATAATATCTTGAAATAAAAACGCATTCGCGAGAGGGTCCAATAAGGTTACTTGTCATTTGTCATAGTTCGCCCTAAAGCTCCGTCGCCATTTATCACCCTCCTGTCTTACTTCGAATTTGTCTTGTTGTCAGTGGTAGAGTACACGTAGTTCGTTCTGCAATGCTAATACCTGTTTGGAAAATAGCATGTCAGGGCAAACGTAATTAATTTTAATCTCGTTTGTTCTGTTCACCTTCGATGTGACGCAGCTCTGCTTCTCGTAGGATTTAATAGACGTTCATCTTATTAAAGTTAAAAACAAACATGAAAAGACAAGAGCTCTCAAGATGCATCGCTACGATCGCGGCATACTTTGAGTTATGGAATTAATTACGTTTAGTTGTCAAGAAAGTTTTATTATTAATTTGGATACTATGGATAATAGCAGTATTTTAATTTAGATACGGCATATTTACAATGAAATTATGTCGAAAACCTGTTTCAAACGTCGCCACTCATTTGTGTAAAAAAATGCTGCACATTGGGCGCCATGTACAATATGGCGTCCAATTTTATGTTCAGTTTAAAATTTCAAAACTAGGCTAGTATATTACTGTTACAACGTAAGAGTGAACGCCTCAAATAAAGCTTTAAGTAAAGTGGTTGAAATAAAAACAGAAAGATATAGTTAAGTCTATATATCTTATATTTAATTATATTAATATCTTATTATAAATACCAACACATATGTATACTAGCAAAATTTAAGATATCTTGGAATTATAACCGTCTAATTAATTATCAGTTACACCAGGCGGTCCCGGAACTGCATATCGTGATTTCATTTTTATTAAGAATCAGTAGTCAAAGTATACCGGCGCTCTGAGAATATTAGATGTGTCTTCTATCAGGCCTTCAGTAATACATATAAAAATTAACAAAACGCCATTTGCCTGCTAAACGATAAAGTGCCCAAGTAACTAAGGGAAGTTATGCTGCTTCACATTTTTAACACAACTTACTTTATCTTATGCAATCTTTCACGTGAGGTGGTAATGTAAAGAATTATTGCTATCTAATTAATTCTCAGTTATACCAGGTTGGTCCCGGAACTGCATATCGCTATTATATAGTACAGTATACCTCGCACTAATGATTCCTAATAAGAACGAAATTGTCATATGCAGTTCGGGGACCCCCTGGTGTAACTGAGAATTAATTAGATGCCAATAATTCTTTGAATTATCCCCTTACACGGTGTCATATGAAAGCTTCTGTTAGACGAAGTTATGTATGTTAGAAATGTGAAGCAGCATGGTTTCCCGTTAATTTCTAAAATACTTAATTTGAAATCAAATTATTAAAGCATCAGCTTAAAGGTCCTTTCCCCTTACACCGTACCATACTAGGACCGTAACCATATCGACACATGCAAATAAATATAATTTGCATTGCTGGTCCGGTCATGGCACGCTACGGTGTTGGCCGATGATGGAACGGTCTAGTGGACATTGTCTGACACAAATTGATGCAAATTATATTTGTTTGAATGTGTTGATATGGTTACGGTTCTAGTGTGATAAGGTGTAGTGGGCAGATACCTGGTATAGTGGGTAGATGTCATGGTATATAATTAAAATGTATTAAAGCAAAATAGGAGGATTATTTATATTAGTGAGGGTCTTATGCTTATTTGCATGTAGAGCCCCACGTCGGGCGCCACAGTAAAGCGTAAAGGTTTTGGTATACGTTTATAGTTTCTGTACACTTGTTGCAGATGGCACCCACCTCTCTTCGGCATTCCAGGGAAGATTACTGTCTAACGCACCCATCACCACCATCGGCAACAATGCCATTTCTAATTCGGCCAACAACCAGCTGCCGTTCGGCACGAGTTCGGACTCGGAATCGCCCACGGAGCCCGTGAGCCAACAGACCGTGGCCATGCTCAGAGCCAGAGTGGTCCCGAACAAACTGTAAAGTCGGCAGAGGGCCGGATTCATAGAACGAGTGCTCACCCCCCGTGACATGTAGGTCTGAACCATCCAGATTAAATTCCATTACAGGGTTTTGTTTCGGCGTTGAGGGGGCGCTTTGAAAATCGTGTGTGAATATTCCGCGCGCGAACGTGTTTTCGATTGACGTAGCGGAAGGCATGCTCAATTAAGTTTAACTTTTATCGTTAATTTGGTTTTACACGCCTTATGTGTATAACAGCCAGATATACGACGTAAGTTGCGTAATAGGCGACCTTAAAATTTGTCAACACAACCTAATATCATAACTTCCGCTTAATGATAGTAATTAAAAGACTTATTTTTTAGTATTTTTAGCTGTTTACAGCACACACGATTTTTATAAGAGTCCCATGAGGTAATATCAGTGCCAATACTCGTTTGTGAATAGAGGATTCAACTGATAACGCCTCGAACTATATTTTGTTCCAATTATTTTGTAATGTACCTGATTTTGTAACGTTGTAAAAGTAAAATGCGTTAAGTTTGATGTTTCTTAATGTATTTTTTAATATAAAGGAAATAATATTGATATTTTATGCAACGGACGAAAGAGGTTAAAATTGAGGGCCCCACGTTTGGCGCCATACATTCACATTTAAGGATACCCTCATCCAAGTTAATATCTTTATAATGCAAAGTTTTACTTGGCAAAGGGTAATTTTTAAACTAGCGAAGTGAGGAGATTATTATACTCCACCCCATCTGCAAATGCAGCCTTAATATAATAATGACTAAATAAATTAGGTCAAAACCGCTATTTTCCTTGCTACGTACCGACGACGAGTGCTGGAGAAATTTGTCTAATAGAGTAGGCACTAAAATACAGTGATTCAGATTGCTCGAAAACTACAAGAAGGATGCAAAGTGTCACCTATCTCAGGATATCGGTAACTACAGATCGGTTTCGACCTTATCTTGAGTGATCATGGTTTTTGAGCAATCTGAATCACTGTGTTTTAGTGCTCACTCTGTTAGATAAAATACGGCAAATTTTGGCATATAATCCAGCGCTCGTCGTGGGCATGTAGCCAGGAGAATAGCTGTTTTGGCCTAATTCATTTAGTCCCTATTATATTCAGGCATTTTCAGATGGGGTGGAGTATAATAATCTCCTTATTTCGGTAGTTTAATATATTTATTGTTAAAACAATTGTTAAAGCATAGTTGAACTTTTATTTTCCTTTTAGTGGAAAAAGGATATATTTCTAAACGTAAACAATCTTAAATATGTTCATATATGAACACATCTCCTAATTATTTATATGCCTTCTCAAATTCATGGCATATATGATGTTCAATGATAGGAGGGCGAGACGCCCCAAAAACTTGTTTCTAAATATTTATTTCCAATTCATTTTGACCAATAATAAAACATTTTCATTGGCCAAAAATAAAAATGAACGTTTATTGTCAACACTAAGAAAATACATACCTTATTATTTTATTAAATAGACACCGTGGCCCCACGACTAGCGCCATATATGTTATATAATAAGAAATAACTAAAAACTTATTCACTGTAAATTATATAAATAAGGAAAATATGCTCTAAATCCTATTGTCCCTATACAGCGCTCATGACTGAAATGTGGTTATCTATTAGCTTACTAAATAACCAGTAAATATTGGCCATAGAAATATAACGCGAAAATAAAATCCATGGCACTTCTTCATGGAGCCCCACGTTGGGCGCCATGCTCTCTTGTATGTGTCTGACCGAGCCTTCGCTCAGTTCGTTACATTCATTATTGTATTAATTAAATTGAATAGGAATAACGTGGTGAAATTAATCATTATAAAGTCGAATAATTGTACATTAACGTCACGATATGGCCTCAAAGGGGCGGAAAGTTATCTCATCAACTCGCAATAACCGATTTCGATAGCGGATAGCGGAAAGTAATTAAATCCTTTAGTAAATTCAACCCAGAAACTTAATAGGACGTAAACACGTCCAGTTCGGAACTAGTAGAATAATTTAATGAATTTGGGTCTCTCGTTTCCGTAACACCAAAGAAATATTTAACGACTTTTTAACTTCGGCCGGTAATGTATTTCTTTTTAACTAACAGGACGCTCATCTTCCGTGTACCATAAGAATAAATGCCCGCCTAGCAGGTCAAGCTGTCAGATGTTACATAAATGATGAGCCCTTTTACTAAATTGTCTATTCAAGTAACTCATTCCGCTGTATCTCCGATGATAAAAACAACACCGGAGGCGGAATGTTCGTTGAACTTTTTGCATTGTGTAGCCCTTTAATAAATTACCTTCGCTCCATCTCAGAATTTCATTCAACGTAATGTCTTTTATAACGACGGCAGTTATAACTATTTTTGGGGCGTAATGAGGCTCAAAAGTCGTACGAAAATTTCATTTGGAATTTTTTAGCTTATTACTATAGGATTTGAATTGCGCGCCATTTGTATTCTATCAAAAGTAATCTAATTTGTCCTCTATAAACCATTCGACGTCAACATGCCTGTGATAGCATGTGTATTTTAAGTATCCCAAATTCGACATTTTGTTTGCTGACGTATCCGTCAAGAGAAAATGCGCTTTATGGCTGAACCATGAAATTTTGTTGCAAAAATCAGCATCACCTTCTTTCTTTTCTAACACCCAATTAACAAATGTGCGACGTTGTAAATGGCCTGTAACTTTTAGCTGCTGTGTCAACTGAATTTTGTATGCTGACAGATGCAGATCTTTCTTTAAAATCCGATGCATGGTGGCGTTTGACGGATTCGATTGTGCACTACGTTGAACTAATGTGTTTGGATACTCCCGTACACTTTCTCTCACTGCAGCAATATTTTCGTCTGACCGACCACGACCAGGACGTATTGGTGTTGCCTTATCAATAACAGAAACCGTCTCTTCAAATTTATTGATTAAGTTATGGGCTGTTAACTCTGTAGGTGCTTCATTTTGTCCTAATTTTATGCGAATTTTCCTTAATACAACCATAAATGATAGCTCACTTTGATAAAACAGTTGTACACAAGCTATTCGTTGCTGAATTGTTAGTCGCGGCATGTTGACGTCGTAGAATTCAGTTAACAATCGTTAAATAATGACGACCTATCTTTGATAGAACACAAATGGCGCGCAATTCAAATCCTATACTTCCAACTGAGACACAATATATATGAATTGTAGTGCTGTTTATATAGGTCAAAATGGGCAATCGTTAGTTATGAGGCTTAAGAGACATCTACGTCCTATATCGTATCATACAAGACCGCATAAAATATCAATATTTTCCCACTTTGCGTCGTTTATTTCCTGTAGTCCGGTATATGTTCGAAGTCACTATCAAACTCCTTATATTAAAAAACTAAAGAACCTAGAGAAACTCGTACTTTAAAGTGTCTCAATGTTACTGAAAAAATGTTTTGTAGCAAGTGTAAAGTAAAATATTCCTTCTTGTTGAAGAAACAAGAAACCTTACGGGATGTCAGTGATATATTTTTGTATTTTTTGTATGTAGTCTGATGTATAGTAGGTAATTGACCAAAACGTAGCGACATTTTTGAGACTTGACATTTTTTCCATTAGGTTTCCTTTGTGAGCCAAATTTTAACAGGAATTAGCGTAAAGTAAGACTGAATGTTTTCATAGAATTATCGTAGAGATAACCAACTGACATATCTCTGACGTGAAAAAAAAATATTTTAATCGACCGCCATAGTTTTTCTGTTATAGAAAAGTCGTTGGAGAGAATTATTACGAAATTTGGCAACAGCGCCTGTTGTGTATGCAACCAACAGCGCGCTGTTGTAATATGGTAAACATGGAAGCGTAAACGTATAAATACATATATTTTCACGTTTACGTGGGAGCGAACTGATTGATATAGCAATTATAAGACATTAAACGTCAACAAATACAAAATAAACGTAAAAATACCTAGTCATTATTATATATTCGTGTATATTCGTCCTTTGCCCTATGATAAAATTAGTTAAACCTTTCTTGGTGTAACCCTTAAAGAAAGAGGTTAAAAATATTGGCAAATATTCAGTTTTATTTAATTCTGTCGAAGATAAAACAGCATAGGTTTTTTTGGTTGTCAGTTTATTTGAACTATTAGAAGAAAATTTACGTACCTAACATTGTACATTTCAATATTATTTTAAATGTGCATATTTTGTATATCTTTTTATATATATAGACAAAACTTATGTATATAGTGTAACAAAAATTAGAACTGTAACGGGTGGTCCATTTTCGGACGGAAATTTCGAAAGAATAGCTCAAATATTTTAAACCGTATTTTAAACTATGTAATTTGTATTTAGTTCCTTAGCACACTGATCGGTATTAAATATGTTTGTACAAGCGAAGTTTCTATTTATTTTGAGAAATTGCGAGATAAAAAGGCACTTGTGATAGCTAGGATGAAATGGACCACTCACTATTATTAAACAACTTGAATTTTTATTCTAATAACTTGGAATGCTGAGGCCTTGTATACTTTGTGTCATAAAATTGTAAAAATAGGAAATAAAGCATATCATTACTAATGTTAAATTATTTTCTAACAATAAGAATAACGAACCTATTCCTAGAGTAGTACAGTGATAGAACGGAGAATGCAGGCGATATACGAGTGTATATAACGTTGACCGAGATATTCAATCCGAATTTTTTCAGATTTTAGTAGGAGAAAACGTATTTTTGCGGAAGAAAATCGATGGACTATAGCAAGGAAATTTTGTAAAAAATACGAAAACCTCTAAAGCGAAGAAAATTTAATTCAAAATAACATAAATGGATCTCCTACACATGATAGCAATCTCCGTTTTAACGAGAAATTGCCGGTTTTCTTGTAAATCTGAAAAAGTTCCTGCGAAGTGCAGGTTCAAAGCATCAACTTCGAAAATCGTACCTACCTAGAGAACCTCTGGTTTTAAAGCAAATCCGAAGGAACTATTGAATTTGTCCATCCTTCCTGCGTCTACATGAATTTTTTTTAGATTTTAGTTCGAGAAAACATTTTTTTGCGGAAGGAAATCGATGGACTATAGCAAGGAAATTTTGTAAAAAATACGAAAATCTCTAAATCCACGCATATTTAATAGAAAATAACACAAATGGATCTCGTGAACATGATAGCAATCTCTGTTTTAACGAGAAACTGCCGGTTTTCTTGTAAATCTGAAAAAGTTCCTTCGAAGTGGATATTCAAAATCATACCTACCTAGAGAACCTCTGGATCTAGAGCAAATCCGTAGGCACTGTTGAATTTGTCTGTCCTTCCTACGTCTATACGAATTTTTTCAGAGTTTAGTTCGAGAAAACGTTTTTTTGTGGAAAAAAATCGATGGACTATAGCAAGAAAATTTTGAAAAAAATACGAAAGTCTCTAAATCGACGCAAATTTCATTCAAAATAACGCAAATGGATCTCGTGAACGTGATAGCAATCTCTGTTTTAACAAGAAACTGCCGGTTTTCTTGTAAATCTGAAAAAGTTCCTTCGAAGTGGAGATTCAAAGCATCAACTTCGAAAATCATACCTACCTAGAGAACCTCTGGATTTAGAGCACATCCGAAGGAACTACTGAATTTGTCTGTCCTTCCTACGCCTACACGACTTTTTTCAGATTTTAGTTCGAGAAAACGTTTTTTTGTGGAAAAAAATCGATGGACTATAGCAAGGAAATTTTATAAAAAATACGAAAGTCTCTAAATCCACGCAAATTTCATTCAAAATAACACAAGTAGATCTCGTGAACGTGATAGCAATCTCTGTTTTAACAAGAAACTGCCGGTTTTCTTGTAAATCTGACAAAGTTCCTTCGAAGTGGAGATTCAAAGCGTCAACTTCGAAAATCATACTTACCTAGAGAACCTCTGGATTTAGAGCACATCCGAAGGAACTATTGAATTTGTCTGTCCTTCCTACGTCTATACGAATTCTTTCAGAGTTTAGTTCGAGAAAACGTTTTTTTGGGGAAGAAAATCGATGGACTATAGCAAGGAAATTTTGTAAAAAATACGAAAGTCTCTAAATTCACGCAAATTTAATTGAAAATAACACAAATCGATCTCGTGAACATGACAGCAATCTCTGTTTTAACGAGACACTGCCGGTTTTCTTGTAAATCTGAAAAGTTCCTTCGAAGTGGATATTCAAAGCATCAACTTCGAAAATCATACGTACCTAGAGAGCCTCTGGATTTAGAGCAAATTCGAAAGTACCGTTGAATTTGCCTATCCTTCCTATGTCTATACGAATTTTTTCGAATTTCAGTTCGAGAAAACGTTTTTTTGCGGAAGAAAATCGATGGACTATAGCAAGGAAATTTTGAAAAAAATACGAAAGTCTCTAAATCGACGCAAATTTCATTCAAAATAACGCAAATTGATCTCGTGAACGTGATAGCAATCTCTGTTTTAACAAGAAACTGCCGGTTTTCTTGTAAATCTGAAAAAGTTCCTTCGAAGTGGAGATTCAAAGCATCAACTTCGAAAATCATACCTACCTAGAGAACCTCTGGATTTAGAGCAAATCCGAAGGAACTATTGAATTTGTCTGTCCTTCCTACGTCTACACGACTTTTTTCAGATTTTAGCTCGAGAAAACGTTTTTTTGTGGAAAAAAATCGATGGACTATAGCAAGGAAATTTTGAAAAAAATACGAAAGTTTCTAAATCGACGCAAATTTCATTCAAAATAACGCAAATGGATCTCGTGAACGTGATAGCAATCTCTGTTTTAACAAGAAACTGCCGGTTTTCTTGTAAATCTGAAAAAGTTCCTTCGAAGTGGAGATTCAAAGCATCAACTTCGAAAATCATACCTACCTAGAGAACCTCTGGATTTAGAGCAAATCCGAAGGAACTATTGAATTTGTCTGTCCTTCCTACGTCTACACGACATTTTTCAGATTTTAGCTCGAGAAAACGTTTTTTTGTGGAAAAAAATCGATGGACTATAGCAAGGAAATTTTATAAAAAATACGAAAGTCTCTAAATCCACGCAAATTTCATTCAAAATAACACAAATAGATCTCGTGAACGTGATAGCAATCTCTGTTTTAACAAGAAACTGCCGGTTTTCTTGTAAATCTGAAAAAGTTCCTTCGAAGTGGAGATTCAAAGCATCAACTTCGAAAATCATACCTACCTAGAGAACCTCTGGATTTAGAGCAAATCCGAAGGAACTATTGAATTTGTCTGTCCTTCCTACGTCTACACGACATTTTTCAGATTTTAGCTCGAGAAAACGTTTTTTTGTGGAAAAAAATCGATGGACTATAGCAAGGAAATTTTATAAAAAATACGAAAGTCTCTAAATCCACGCAAATTTCATTCAAAATAACACAAATAGATCTCGTGAACGTGATAGCAATCTCTGTTTTAACAAGAAACTGCCGGTTTTCTTGTAAATCTGAAAAAGTTCCTTCGAAGTGGAGATTCAAAGCATCAACTTCGAAAATCATACCTACCTAGAGAACCTCTGGATTTAGAGCAAATCCGAAGGAACTATTGAATTTGTCTGTCCTTCCTACGTCTACACGACATTTTTCAGATTTTAGCTCGAGAAAACGTTTTTTTGTGGAAAAAAATCGATGGACTATAGCAAGGAAATTTTATAAAAAATACGAAAGTCTCTAAATCCACGCAAATTTCATTCAAAATAACACAAATAGATCTCGTGAACGTGATAGCAATCTCTGTTTTAACAAGAAACTGCCGGTTTTCTTGTAAATCTGAAAAAGTTCCTTCGAAGTGGAGATTCAAAGCATCAACTTCGAAAATCATACCTACCTAGAGAACCTCTGGATTTAGAGCACATCCGAAGGAACTATTGAATTTGTCTGTCCTTCCTACGTCTATACGAATTCTTTCAGAGTTTAGTTCGAGAAAACGTTTTTTTGGGGAAGAAAATCGATGGACTATAGCAAGGAAATTTTGTAAAAAATACGAAAGTCTCTAAATTCACGCAAATTTAATTGAAAATAACACAAATCGATCTCGTGAACATGACAGCAATCTCTGTTTTAACGAGACACTGCCGGTTTTCTTGTAAATCTGAAAAGTTCCTTCGAAGTGGATATTCAAAGCATCAACTTCGAAAATCATACGTACCTAGAGAGCCTCTGGATTTAGAGCAAATTCGAAAGTACCGTTGAATTTGCCTATCCTTCCTATGTCTATACGAATTTTTTCGAATTTCAGTTCGAGAAAACGTTTTTTTGCGGAAGAAAATCGATGGACTATAGCAAGGAAATTTTGAAAAAAATACGAAAGTCTCTAAATCGACGCAAATTTCATTCAAAATAACGCAAATTGATCTCGTGAACGTGATAGCAATCTCTGTTTTAACAAGAAACTGCCGGTTTTCTTGTAAATCTGAAAAAGTTCCTTCGAAGTGGAGATTCAAAGCATCAACTTCGAAAATCATACCTAGCTAGAGAACCTCTGGATTTAGAGCAAATCCGAAGGAACTATTGAATTTGTCTGTCCTTCCTACGTCTACACGACTTTTTTCAGATTTTAGCTCGAGAAAACGTTTTTTTGTGGAAAAAAATCGATGGACTATAGCAAGGAAATTTTGAAAAAAATACGAAAGTCTCTAAATCGACGCAAATTTCATTCAAAATAACGCAAATGGATCTCGTGAACGTGATAGCAATCTCTGTTTTAACAAGAAACTGCCGGTTTTCTTGTAAATCTGAAAAAGTTCCTTCGAAGTGGAGATTCAAAGCATCAACTTCGAAAATCATACCTACCTAGAGAACCTCTGGATTTAGAGCAAATCCGAAGGAACTATTGAATTTGTCTGTCCTTCCTACGTCTACACGACTTTTTTCAGATTTTAGCTCGAGAAAACGTTTTTTTGTGGAAAAAATCGATGGACTATAGCAAGGAAATTTTGTAAAAAATACGAAAGTCTCTAAATCGACGCAAATTTCATTCAAAATAACGCAAATGGATCTCGTGAACGTGATAGCAATCTCTGTTTTAACAAGAAACTGCCGGTTTTCTTGTAAATCTGAAAAAGTTCCTTCGAAGTGGAGATTCAAAGCATCAACTTCGAAAATCATACCTACCTAGAGAACCTCTGGATTTAGAGCAAATCCGAAGGAACTATTGAATTTGTCTGTCCTTCCTACGTCTACACGACTTTTTTCAGATTTTAGCTCGAGAAAACGTTTTTTTGTGGAAAAAAATCGATGGACTATAGCAAGGAAATTTTGAAAAAAATACGAAAGTCTCTAAATCGACGCAAATTTCATTCAAAATAACGCAAATGGATCTCGTGAACGTGATAGCAATCTCTGTTTTAACAAGAAACTGCCGGTTTTCTTGTAAATCTGAAAAAGTTCCTTCGAAGTGGAGATTCAAAGCATCAACTTCGAAAATCATACCTACCTAGAGAACCTCTGGATTTAGAGCAAATCCGAAGGAACTATTGAATTTGTCTGTCCTTCCTACGTCTACACGACTTTTTTCAGATTTTAGCTCGAGAAAACGTTTTTTTGTGGAAAAAATCGATGGACTATAGCAAGGAAATTTTGTAAAAAATACGAAAGTCTCTAAATCGACGCAAATTTCATTCAAAATAACGCAAATGGATCTCGTGAACGTGATAGCAATCTCTGTTTTAACAAGAAACTGCCGGTTTTCTTGTAAATCTGAAAAAGTTCCTTCGAAGTGGAGATTCAAAGCATCAACTTCGAAAATCATACCTACCTAGAGAACCTCTGGATTTAGAGCAAATCCGAAGGAACTATTGAATTTGTCTGTCCTTCCTACGTCTACACGACTTTTTTCAGATTTTAGCTCGAGAAAACGTTTTTTTGTGGAAAAAAATCGATGGACTATAGCAAGGAAATTTTGAAAAAAATACGAAAGTCTCTAAATCGACGCAAATTTCATTCAAAATAACGCAAATGGATCTCGTGAACGTGATAGCAATCTCTGTTTTAACAAGAAACTGCCGGTTTTCTTGTAAATCTGAAAAAGTTCCTTCGAAGTGGAGATTCAAAGCATCAACTTCGAAAATCATACCTACCTAGAGAACCTCTGGATTTAGAGCAAATCCGAAGGAACTATTGAATTTGTCTGTCCTTCCTACGTCTACACGACTTTTTTCAGATTTTAGCTCGAGAAAACGTTTTTTTGTGGAAAAAAATCGATGGACTATAGCAAGGAAATTTTGAAAAAAATACGAAAGTCTCTAAATCGACGCAAATTTCATTCAAAATAACGCAAATGGATCTCGTGAACGTGATAGCAATCTCTGTTTTAACAAGAAACTGCCGGTTTTCTTGTAAATCTGAAAAAGTTCCTTCGAAGTGGAGATTCAAAGCATCAACTTCGAAAATCATACCTACCTAGAGAACCTCTGGATTTAGAGCAAATCCGAAGGAACTATTGAATTTGTCTGTCCTTCCTACGTCTACACGACTTTTTTCAGATTTTAGCTCGAGAAAACGTTTTTTTGTGGAAAAAAATCGATGGACTATAGCAAGGAAATTTTGAAAAAAATACGAAAGTCTCTAAATCGACGCAAATTTCATTCAAAATAACGCAAATGGATCTCGTGAACGTGATAGCAATCTCTGTTTTAACAAGAAACTGCCGGTTTTCTTGTAAATCTGAAAAAGTTCCTTCGAAGTGGAGATTCAAAGCATCAACTTCGAAAATCATACCTACCTAGAGAACCTCTGGATTTAGAGCAAATCCGAAGGAACTATTGAATTTGTCTGTCCTTCCTACGTCTACACGACTTTTTTCAGATTTTAGCTCGAGAAAACGTTTTTTTGTGGAAAAAATCGATGGACTATAGCAAGGAAATTTTGTAAAAAATACGAAAGTCTCTAAATCGACGCAAATTTCATTCAAAATAACGCAAATGGATCTCGTGAACGTGATAGCAATCTCTGTTTTAACAAGAAACTGCCGGTTTTCTTGTAAATCTGAAAAAGTTCCTTCGAAGTGGAGATTCAAAGCATCAACTTCGAAAATCATACCTAGCTAGAGAACCTCTGGATTTAGAGCAAATCCGAAGGAACTATTGAATTTGTCTGTCCTTCCTACGTCTACACGACTTTTTTCAGATTTTAGCTCGAGAAAACGTTTTTTTGTGGAAAAAAATCGATGGACTATAGCAAGGAAATTTTGAAAAAAATACGAAAGTCTCTAAATCGACGCAAATTTCATTCAAAATAACGCAAATGGATCTCGTGAACGTGATAGCAATCTCTGTTTTAACAAGAAACTGCCGGTTTTCTTGTAAATCTGAAAAAGTTCCTTCGAAGTGGAGATTCAAAGCATCAACTTCGAAAATCATACCTACCTAGAGAACCTCTGGATTTAGAGCAAATCCGAAGGAACTATTGAATTTGTCTGTCCTTCCTACGTCTACACGACTTTTTTCAGATTTTAGCTCGAGAAAACGTTTTTTTGTGGAAAAAATCGATGGACTATAGCAAGGAAATTTTGTAAAAAATACGAAAGTGTCTAAATCGACGCAAATTTCATTCAAAATAACGCAAATGGATCTCGTGAACGTGATAGCAATCTCTGTTTTAACAAGAAACTGCCGGTTTTCTTGTAAATCTGAAAAAGTTCCTTCGAAGTGGAGATTCAAAGCATCAACTTCGAAAATCATATCTACCTAGAGAATCTCTGGATTTAGAACATCCGAAGGAACTATTGAATTTGTCCGTCCTTCCTACGTCTACACGACTTTTTTCAGATTTTAGTTCGAGAAAACGTTTTTTTGTGGAAAAAATCGATGGACTACAGGAAAGGAATTTTATAGAAAATACGAAACTCGATGGGAAAACTTGGGATATTAGCTTCAATAGAAGATATATTTACAATTTATCACCAATGTTTGATATGAAAAGAAATAAAACAACTGGAGTTATAATAGTCTATTCAATATCCATTCACTGTTATACAAATAATTGAAATAAAAATAATATACATATATTTTTCTAGAAATAAAAAAAAAATAAACAGGAAATTAAAACGATTTCAAATTATTCAACTAAGACTACAATTTTATACAATGTGTACAGAGGATATATTGACTAACTGTAAATGATCCTGTAAAAAATGAGGGTGTACATGATATATACGTATATGATCTCAGCGTTTCACACTGATTAGAGGAAGAGCAAAAGGATTAGTTTTGAAAAAAAAAAAAATTCTAATTTGCAATTTTTAAAATGTACGAAATATTTGAAGGAAATTGTTCTATTTTTCCCCTAAACAGTGGAAACCCCGCCTATTTTTACTCTTCTATGTTCAAATGGAAAATATATAACTGTATAAAAGGAATGCAGTGACTTTTTTAATCGCTTGTACTGTATTTTGAACTGTATTTCTGTTTTTTATGTCTATAATAAATAAAGGAGGAGATAATGTTATGTACACTGTGTTGAAACCGGGCGTCCCAAACTTCCGTTATTGCAAAGTCGAATTTGTACTATCTCAGCTGCGAAAAATTGGTGTCTCCCATTAAAAAAAAAAAAAAAAGAATAGTCAAATACCCACTAGCCGCCCATTCGAGACGCCGGGCTCCGTACCAATAAAAAAAAATTACACGATATAACAGAACAAACATAATGTTAGTGATATGTATATTTTAATTTAAAAAAAAAGTCATAAAACGTACCGTAATTATTTACAATAACCGCAAAATATTCATATACTTCGCGTTCAATATGTTAAAAGCACCAAATTTATACATAAAAAATATTAAAATATACAGAGGTAGTATGGTAGGATAAACATAACTAACTACTAAAAAAAAGGTATACAAAAATTGGCAAGATTCATACGTAGTTGGGTATATTGTTTCATTAACCTGAGGGTAGTCTATTTCTCTGGGGGGGGGGGGGGGGAAGAAGTGGGCTAGGTGCGGAGGTATACCTATGGATACAGGGTGATCACTTCTAGGCGTCTGACATACAGATTTAAATTACATACCGAAGTCTACAACTTGAAAAATATGACGCTCAGTTTTACACAAGCTTCGTGGCGCCATCTTCAAAAATATTCAGTAATTACATATATTGTTACTACAATTTGGCTATATTTAATACCGAAATATATCATATTTGCGATTTTTTCTAATGTTTTTACAGCAGAAACATTGAAAAATACATCGTAAAAATCAATATATGCTATTTAGTTATTTGACGGTATCTATTTCATCATGAACTCGTCATCAATTTTATACGAAATATAAGGTTGATGATAGTCCAAGGACACCACATCAAATTAAAAATACCCTGTTATAGCCCAAAATCATTTGGATGATTTTTTTTTAGAAATGGCGCCTGACGAAATATCTCGTTTTAATCTCGATTAAAAAAAAAACAAACATGTTTCATTCTGTTAACAACATATTATTCGGCAATGTCAGGATAAATTGACCTCAATTTTATTAAATTCATGCCTTTAAATCATTCTGTATGATAAATTTTAGATTTATAAATTTGAAACCGATACCGTCACAAATTATTAAGAATTTAAATTCCACAGAATTGCTCTTCATATACTTTTTTATTGAGTAATTATCAGTAATTACTATATTGATTTACCTATAATTATTTGTTCTCTCTAACGACTCTCTCTCATTTTTATATATTTTGTTCTAACAGAGCAAATATAAGTTAATTAATGCACCATTAACTTTATTTCATTTATCTGTATAATTGAAATCGTTTTAATATGTTTTGTTCATCCTCAGAAAATCATTTAAATTCATAATTGTCGTAAACTTATCATGTAATGTAAATGCCGGCTTTCTACGTTCGGTCTCCCGCCTACGTCATGAAATCACGTGGTACCGCGGACAAATTCCTGACGATCGAGCAATCCGATCGAGTTTCAAAGTAGCGTCAATTTTAAAACAAATGACAATAAATTCGGCATATACGCGATAGAGCAATCCTATGTAGTTTAAAATCTACATAATACCAATCGCAAAACAGTTCTGCAACCGAATTAATATTACTAGAAGCGACCACCTTGTACAGAGTGAGCAATCTAAACCGGTACTTCCAAACAGCTGCCAACTTTACGAAACCATATTTTAAGATATACGTTTTTCTTTTTCATTTCACACTTCTATGTATGACTATGTTAAAACGCTAAAATGAATGATTATTTAAAAACGAAAAATATACTCTTTTAACATTCCCTGTATATTCAGAAGTACCTATTACCTATAACTATCTACGTTATAAAAACAAGTCCATAGTTAAAAAATAAATATTAGTAATGTATGACGACTTTTTTTAGCTGCATTATTTTAACTTATGGAGTTAAAAGCCAATCGTAATAATTTATTTAGGAAAATACCTTTTCAATATGTCCAATTGTCAGTCTCAAAAATTTTAATTTCTTATTTCTGTCTTACTTTAATACTAGAACGACTATTTCTGCTTTTTTTTTACATATATAACCAATTGTTCCATTTTTCTCTTAAAACTAATAAAATTCTCATCTTTCTTTTGTTTTTATAATAAAAATAAACTAACAATAAAAAAATATTTTCACCCAGATCTACTGGAGGATTTCTCAACAAATAGAAAACCTGTACAATTTACTCTTTTTCTACACCATCTTCTAAACAGATATGATTATTAAAAATATATAATTATTTTCCCTTCAAACTTAACATTAATTGCACACATTTATCCGGGGCATTCGCAGAATCTTCCGCCAAGCTCTAGCGTGCATAGAAACCTACTGAACCATTCAAAAATTCTATCGAACCATTAAAAATATGCAAGAGTAATAATTTGCTGTAAAATTACCATCGCAATTAATAATAATGGCCACCCCTTCCACGGTAAAAAATTTATTCATTCCCATAAGAATTCTTTAATTTTTGCATTGTGACTGTGTGCCTATTTTTCTCCACATTTTTTTAAATATTTTTCTGTTCGAAACACACTGTAAAGTGAAGACAACTTGATTAAACACCATTTTCTTTTTTTAAAGGATATCATTGCTGAAAGCCGGACGGCAGTTCTTGAACACCCCGTGTCGTTATTTCTTCTTTCATCGACATTTTTTTCTTACATCAAATGTGCACAGGAAAATTTTCGATTTTTGTATGGCACAAAAATTGTTTTACTCTAGATTCTAGTAGACACGTTAGTAACGCATTAAAGAAAAAAAGGTGTTAACAATTTATGTAGAACTACATCATGCTATCTGCGAATGACGCTTATTTTTTAATTTTTCACAATTTTCCTAATTTTTTTAAACGTTTTACGTTATTTATTATCTAAAAGTTAGTCGATAACGACACAAATATGTTTATCAATCCGCCCGTTTCACTATTCGAACCGAAATAGAATAGTAATCGTCATATGATTGGTTGTCAACACCCTTCCTGTCTACCGAAATGTAACAACTCTATGAAATAAATATTCTAACGAGTATTTGCAATATTTTTCCGCGATATTTTGTACTAGGAACAAACTTAGATGCTCTTAACACCCATCAAAACAATAAGAGGAATATATAAATATCGTAAAGACGTGAATTAAGCTGGATCTACAATGTCTAAATAAAAACTATGCGTTAAAATCAAGTTGGCTATGAACATCCAGATCGTGTTTTGTTAACTCCTCGAGAATGACAGATATAGGTTACGTCAAATTGTAAGTTAGAATTTTTTATTCTGCACCAATTTCCTGGAATTTTGAGAAAATTGATAACAAATTAATGATCTCTAAAGATCAATGTTATTAGTTTTCCTTAGCAATATTAACAGTACAACATTCTGTAAATGCAAAAGAAATTGCATACTACTATGTAATTTTTTTGACTACAATTGTTTAAACTGCTTACACAGGATTTTGGTGAATTTTGTGTCTGGGAGGAATTACAAAAATCTGACAACGAAAAAAAGTTATTTAAAAATGGTATTAAAGTTTAAAAAAAATTTTAAACATAATTTAACTTCCATTACTATTGGTTTGATTGGCTAAAGATTTATTTATATATATTTTTTATTAGAATTAAATACAAAATTTAAAACATGTTCAAAATCTCCACAAAAACACTTTCTAAACTGTTTAAAACAACGTTAAGCTTGTTTTAATTTTTTTTTTGCATTTTAAACATTTTATCTTAAATAAAAAAATCCTGATAAAAATTCCAAAGTTTTTCTATACTAATTTTATTTTACTATTTTTAATTCCCCAAATGCCATCTGATTTTCAGTTCAATTTACTGCATTCAATGTTGTAATATTTAATTTACATTATCAACAATATTTCCCAAAATTATCATTAAAATTTTCAGATATACTTTTTTCCGGCATAGGACATTTCTATTTTCTTAGATATCATAAATTACGTGAAACAGATTTATCCACCTTTCCTTTCAAAATATTCTAGAGAAATTAATTAAGAAATGTTTTCCCATAATTATGTTTGAAACTTCACAGGATGTTCATACGTTGGACAAAATATGGATTTTTTAAAGAGCACACCCTATACATATATTTTATTACTATTTATAGATTTTTTTTTTGTGATACAAACGGTGATTTTGTATGAAGTTTTATGGTGAAATAAATTGTACAGGAATGACCCAGAAATTCTTAATATCAACATTATTCGATACAAAAACTGTGCCTTTAGTTGATACTGTGGCAAAAAAATACCAATATGCTCTACTGAGCGTTTTTTAAATTACAGGTTATATTGTGGTGTTTTAAAAATCACACAGTATATGGATATTTTCGTAATTCCCAAAATTTCATTTTCATTTTTTATAAAACATCCTGTATATACTAGTAAAATTATATTCATCGATTCCCTTTTGAGAACTTTTTCAATTATAGTGGTGGTGAATTTTTGTTTTAAGGAGTTTTACAGTAAATTAAATTGATTATAAAGGGATGGCTTAAAATATTCCTAGGGCCCCATATATATTTAAATTCATAACATCAACATTATTTGATTATTCCACTACTGTGCCCTTAGTTCTAATGCTACAAAAATATTAATATAATATACCGAGTAATTTTTAAGACGAGAGTTTTTTTGTTGTTTTTTAAATAAGACACAGTATATTGACAATTAATTTCCAAATTTTAATTTTTATTTTGTATTAATTTTGGTATAAAATATTTTGTATAAACTAGTAATTTTATTTATCAATATTAAAAAAAAATTTGATTAATGAATTAAATATACATTTAACTATAAATATACATTTATACATAAATATACATTTATGTAAAAAATATACATTTTTTACATAATTGAGGAAATAATTTTGTGCTGTACCAATTCAAGACATTTTTGTTGCTTACGTTAAAAAAATGCACAAACAAATTGTACGGGGCATTTTTTGAAATATAAATTTGAATAAATACAATTTTCTCACAATACTTTATTGTGTTTCTTATTCTTTTAAAGGTTGTCCTACCTTCAGAAAACACCCTGTAAAATTTCTTCTTTAATATCAACTCTATTGATATTGAAGAAGACTATATGATATGTACATATGAAAAAAAAGTGTAGATGCAATGTGAGGCTTGCTCGTCTTTTAAACACGCCCAAATGCTGTTTCGCAGAGAAATATTGCAAATAGTCGACAATTCCCTCACTTACTTATCCTAGCTTTTTAGCTTAGCTACCTAACATGAATACATTTTTTTTTAATTTTCCAAAATTATGATAATTAAAAAAAAAAAATACTTGAAAATTGCAAAATCTCACGTCCAAGTCCGTATTTTTGTTTGTTTTCATATAATATATATGCCGAGATGTCAGTGTCCCGAACACCACACAAGTTACAAACTAAAAACCTGTATGTAAAAATCCATCGTATAAAAAATCGATTGTCTATTGGCACATCGGTATGGGAATAGAGAATGAACGTAGTCAGTACGACGGCTTCTGGGCTGAAAAGTCTCCTGGGATTTCGTCCGCCCGCCTCCGAAACAGAAAAGAAAAACTACTTCCGACGAGTTGGTTTTCGCGTAAAAAAGACTGTAAAGTGTACAAAATAGCTGCAACTTTTATACTGTAGTTATGTGGCTAGTAACTTAGGCTTGAGTTGAACGTAGGCAAGTGTGGTAACTAAGACACAAGCTGCGCAGAGCAGGTACTTTATTAGCGATGCAGGTACAAACTGTTCAATTCCCACCGTTAACTGCAACAGAAACGCTCCGTTAAATCCGCCGATTCTAGGCTAAACTTACGAATTTACCCACACCCTTCTCACATTTTCCTACAACTTTCCACAAATTTCTTTAAACTTCGTCCCTCGTACGAGGCTTGTTTCAAAAGTAAGGTTCCCATCGCGATAGCTCCGCAAGAAGTATTAGGTGAAATCTGACAACACTGTCGTGCGCGCCGTTTCTCCCTCTCTCGGTCCTCACCTTCGCTGTCAAGCTACGCCGCGCAGTGTTGGACTGACAGCCGTTTGTGATGCACCTCTCGATTTTCGTCACCGCCAGGTGCGAAATACGCGCAGTGATCCGATTTTTGAACGCCAAAAAGGTTTCACCCATAGACATTCATCGTCAGTTGTGTCGCCATCGCCAACTTCTTCATCGATGTAGCAACAATAGGGAGGAATTGTTGGACTGCATCGTCACAGGCGACGAAACGTGGGTGTTTCATTTCACTCCCGAAAAAAGGAATAATCACGCGAATGGCGCCACTCAAGTTCGCCTAAACCGAAAAAGCTCAAGGAAACGCAATCTGCGGGGAAAATCATAGCAACTGTGTTTTGGGATCGTAAGGGAATATTGCTCATCGACTTTATGCCACCTGGGACAACAATAAACTTGGAGAGGTATTGTGAAACACTAAAGAAACTCAGACGAGCCATCCAGAACCGTCGGAGAGGAAAACTGAGCAAATGTGCGAAGCTGTTGCACGACAACGCTCGTCCCCATGTCTCTCGGCAAACCCAGGATCTACTGAGTAAATTTGGCTGGACTGTCATTCCTCACTCTCCTTACAGCCCAGACCTAGCCCCTAGTGACTACCACCTGTTCCCAAAATTGAAGGAACACTTGGGTGGCTTGCGCTTCCGGACCGACGATGAAGTCAAAGAAGAGGTTAATCGCTACCTCAATGGGTTGGCGGTGGAGTTCTATGACACAGGGATACAGAAGTTGGAAGAATGTCTACAAAAATGCATAGAAAAAAATGGCGATTATGTAGAAAAATAGGTTAATGTTCAAGCTTTCCAACCATGTAAATAACATTGATAATAAACAATGCTGTCTATTTAAAAAAAATGTGGGAACCTTATTTTTGAGACAGCTCTCGTATGTGGGAACTTTCCGCATTCTACAAACATAATACCAACGATTTTCTTTTGTCAAACAAACAAAATAAAACAAACACCAAAATAGCAAATTCCCACAAATTTCCATAACTACTTAAAAAGTTGTCATTGAGAGTTTATACTTACCAGCCACAAGTGGGTTTCTCTCTAAGAATAAAGAGGTTATAAAGAATTGACACAATTTTTTTACTTTCTTTGTACCTGACGTATGACTATTCCCACACTATTCCTCCAAATCATGGATGAGATTTTGGTGGGAAATGCTGCATAATTATGCCACAAAATATATACATGGTTTTTATTGCATAAAAGAACTCCTGACTGACTTTCCCACAAATTTCTTAAAAAAGTACCACAAGGTTCTTGTGGTATAAATTATCCTGGATCACAAGAAAACCATACAATATCTACTTTTAGTCCACATTGAACTGAAATACTGATGAAAGAATGTAAAAAGCATTCAACCAATTGTATTTGGGTAATGGAGACTAGTAGACTGTTATAAATGGATAATTTATGGAAAATTCCCCGGATTTAAAATTTTCTATAAAATGTTCTTCATAACTTATTCTAGTCTCCAATACCTAAATACAATAATTGGTGATAGGCTTTTTACATTTTTCAAACATGAAACAAGAACCGTTCTTCCACACAACCACAAGCTTCCTCAAAATCTTTGAAAATTCATAATGAAAATTTTGTCGTGAAATGTATAAAGAGCTATATATTGTTTTTTTTTGTATTAAATTAAAAAAAAATGAAAATTCTTCCGAACTCCTTGAACTAAAAATTTAACTCAAAATTCCTCCTAAATTCCTCCAAAAATACTCCTTCAAATCCTCTACAAAATTTTGTAGGAAATCCCCACATTCTCCAAGACTCCAAATTAGGAATTTCAAATTAATCTTTTTTGAATTATATCATAGCATAAAAAATGCATTAGAAACTAACCATCAGAACAAGAATCGACAAAAGGATTCCCACAAGATATAAAGCCACAAATTCGAAAAGATCCACACCAAGACACCAAAAATAAAACTAAAAATATAATATGCTACGTAGTTAAGATGGAGGCAAAAATAAAACTGAAAATATAATGTTGTTATAAAAAAGCCTTCCCACAAGATATGAATCCACAAGTTCTGAAAGACAATGTCGAAAATATAATTGTCCAAAATAAATTTAATAATCTGTAGTAAAAATAGTGTTCTTCCCACATAGTCTAATACACTAGTAGTCACCAGACTGCTTGTAAAAAAGATCTTCCCACAATATCTAAGTATTCTATGATCTAAGAACACTATGATCTAAGATCAGTCTTCTTCCCACATAGTCTATATACATACACTAGTAGTCACCAGACTGCTCGTAAAAGAGATCTTCCCACAAGATCTAAATCTCTGAATCATGAAAAATAACACCAAAAAGACATTCACCTTATCCCTACATGCTGTTTTCTTTTAGTGGTGTTAGTGGTGTATCATTTTCAATCCGCCACCCCGTCATGGGTTGCTGGTACTTGGTCTGCAGCATCACTCGTTCCATGACGCACGAGGCCGATAGTCTCGCTTCGGCGTCGTGATCCCAGCACTCCTCCATGGTGTCGCACATCGCAGACAAGCCCTGAAGGAGATTTCAGTAAACTGTTGGTCCTTCGAGCCGGATCCTCGAGTTAACTTACCGGGTGGTGTCGCCAGTGTTCCTGGATCACCGGGCGGACCTTCTGCTGGACCACGGACTCCTGCATGTCCTCCAGGCTGGGGTGCTGCCCCACTTCATCCTCAAAGGGCAGTCTGTACTCGGGTATGGGCCCATCTTGAGCTGTACACCGTGACACTAGCTCCCATACAACTAGGCCGCAGGCGTACATGTCTATTCTGAGGAAAGCGTCCGGCGTGAAGTTTATGGCACCCTCCAGCACCTCCGGCGCCATGTACCTACAAGAAAAAGGTCCGATAAAAAATTACTCCTGTAATGTCTGATCCTGAAAGTGGTTACCGTCTGGTTCCGACTTGGCCATGTGTGTCACCACAAGACTTTCCGGCTTCGAAAACAATGGCCAGGCCAAAGTCTGCTATGCAAGCTGTCATGTCGTTCTTCAGCAAGACGTTTTTGCTCTTGAAGTCTCGGTGAGCCACAGAGGGCTTCGTGGGCTCATTCGGGGATTTTCCGGGAATGGCTTCGTGCAAATGCATCAACCCTAAAATATATATATATATATATATATATATATATATATATATATATATATATATATATATATATATATATATATATATATATATATATATATATAAAAAAAAGGATAACCCAATTTTTTCCAGTAAAAATGCTTACCTCTTGCCATGGTTTCTGTGATGCGACAAAGTTCATTCCATGTCAACGTATGAGCCTTAAGAAAATCGCATAATGACCCTCTGTCATGATAAGCCGTAATTAACCAGAATTCTGCTTGTAGGTTGTCGCCCCTTTTTTCCACCCCGATATAGTGCAATATATTGGGGTGTTCCATATAAGGTAACTTGAATATTTCTTGTTCGGTCTGCCAAGATTGTTTGTCCTACAAAATAATTCTTACAAATATACTGACAAACAACACGCAATTACCTACTTGTAATGGGAAAATTTTAACAGCAACCTCCTCGGTTTTAAACTGTGCCTTCCATACAGCACCAAATCTTCCCCTCGCCTTTATCTCCATAAGCTGTATCGGTCTTGTGTCCAGGAATGGCGATGGCGGAGGCATCGGGTTCGGCTCCGAAGTGGGCACCTAAAAATATACATGCTATATAATAGGGTCAAATAAAACACTGTTATATAGTTAATTGAAGTTATAAATCTAGCATCTACCTTAAAGAGGTAATAGCCACTTACGCCCCACTGAAAGCAGCATGAAAACCAAAAGCAATTTAGAAGCGTGTAAACGTGATTAAATGGAACATAACCTCACTTTAGCATGGCGACTTAATAAAACAAGCTTAAAGAAACTAAACTTGAAGAAATACACAGAAGTAAAGTAACTCACCCCGTTGAAGTAATGCTTATTGTGTTTCGTCAAAACGGCAGTAACAGCCACCACTATTATGAAAACAATTCCCACTATAATAAAGATAATGTAATAGTAGCTAAAACCATTTGCATCATGTGTTGGAACTGCAGCTAAAACAAACCAAATGCATGGTGTTACATATATATCCAGATAAGTATACAATATCTAGATTTTTAATAAAAAGCTTACTGCTTGGCAAGGATGCTTCAGTTGGCAGAGGATCCCAACTGAAATTTGCGTTACACATATTTCCCTCGCAGCAGCAAAACAAAAAGTTATTTTTTGGGCGGTGTTCTCTGTCTACACATTTCGTCTGATTTATACAGTCCACTGCGTTAAGAAAGCAACCCTAAAAAAAAAAAAGATTATATAGAGTGCTTTGCGTTTGCCTTGTAAATAGGATGTTTTAATATTCAGATGTTTTTTTCTTCACTCTCGATATCAAAATTGCCGTAAAAATACCTTGAGAGACACATTGACTGTACCGTCTTCATGTAAAGACCATAGTACGTAACAGTGATTTTGCTGGCTATCTACGGGATGTCCACACTCTTCAACTTCCATACACCCTGGCTGTCCTAGGGCATTGCAAGTGCTGTTATAGTATTCACAATGTGTCGTAACCGACGTAGTATGGGCTATTGTCGCCTCTATCAGTCCAATACCTGAAAATATACGTGTTTTCATTTTGATTTTCCAGCTATGGAAGCTATTTACCTTGTCCAATCATAATATAAAATAATATGCTACATCTAAACAAGCTAGTTTTGGTAATAACCATGGTGAACATATAATGGTTGATTTAGAAAGAATCGAATTAAAAAAAATAAAATTTTTGCGTTTTATTTTTATTAAAATCAAACATGGATAACTCGGCCCTTGGCCCAGGTCAAGAATTTAAAGGTCACTTAATCGATAAAATAAAGTGATAACGAGCATTTTTCATCAATAACAAAATTCCACTTTATATTTTACACTGAATTTCATCACAAATTTTGCACAAATATTCCAAAAAGCAAATAAAAAACAATAAATTTTGTCTCCTTTTCTGCATCACATTACACCTCTTACACTAGGTTTTAACAACTAACGAAAACTAAAATCCCTAGATTCTGAAAATTCCTCGCATAACTTTTCCGCTAAGGAATTATGTAATTTATTTTGTTTATTTGTTTCTCCTAAAATAGACCCCACTGAGCCATTTACAGATGTCTACGACCGCTGGTTTTTCTGAGCATCGTAAATAAATAATTATGCAAAACGAATATGAAAATCTTTAAATTCTATGCTCGTCTTAATTTCAGCGTAAATAATGTTTGAAACAACAAATACTCGAAAAAAAAATGAGGGCAATCTTATTTGTTTACGTTCTAGTATATGTAAATTAAAATTAAATTAATGTAGGCGTATTTGCGTAGATTCAACATGAAAAAATATAAGCAAACAGGGTCCCAGTCATAGAAAAAAATAGAACAGTGTGCTTCGACCCCTTCAGCCGAATGTGAAATATAAGGAAAGCATACCAAAGGGCCCATAGGAAGAAAGGAGATGGCAAACGTGTACGGGTAACAGGCGAGTAGAATCGGCAAGCAGTGTCATGTTGCCAGGATGGCCAACGTTATAGAAAAAAATTGATTAGTAGTTTTTTGCTGTGATTTTTTACTGATTTATTTGTTCTGTTTCTAACAGGTATGTAATTGTATTTGAAAACGAGGAATCGTCAAACCCAAGATATAATTTTTAATTTTTATTCAATTTCGACAAGGTCAAAATGTAATCGTCGGGCCAAAGAATTAATGAAGAAACTTGGTAATTTCTCTGTAATTGTTGTCGGTATTATGATTATAAATACCTATTGATCTTTCCTTTATTATCTGAAATTCACGACGTGACGATGAAAGGAGTTAAATCACCGAGTTATTTTGATTTTATCGATTCGATCGTTCATACGATTGAACGGTAAACAGTTTTTTGTTTGGACGATATATACCATAAAAATTATTTCTAATAAGCGGCAGTTTCACATAACAGACGACTGTTATCGCACTTGATCGCAGTGACTATTAGGCCTCGCGTTCACTGCAACCGAAAAGTTGCGAACTGCGAACTGACGAACACCATTCGTCCGAAATCGTGCGAGAGCTCTTCGTACACTGCTGCCGAATTCGTCAGTACATAATGGAGATTCGATTTGACGATTTGTCTGACGGCGAGCTTTTTGCTGTTGAAACATCACCCCTAATTCGTAAACGTTTTCACAGACGCTACAGACGAAAAGTGTGGGTGAACAGTATTCTTTTGAAAATATTACAGTTTGGAGAATTTTCTCAATTGTGGAGTGATTTGGAGAGAGACGAAATCCACTTCTTCCACTATTTCGCATGAAAAGCGACACGTTTCATTACATACTTCACCAGATACATGGCATATGGCTTTTCTTTGTGATGAAGAGGTTGATGAAATATCCAAAAAATTTTGGAGGAAATGGAAATTTCCAAATTGTGTGGGATGTATAGACGAGAAGCACATTAGAGTCAAATGTCCGCAGCATTCTGGTACATTATATTATAACTATAAAAAATTCTTTTCTATAGTCCTCCAAGGTGTAGTAGGACCTACGTGCTAATTGGTGATGAAGGTTATCCTTTAAAACCATTTTTAATGCGTCCTTATCCTGCTAGAAGTACTGGACCAGATGAAGACATTTTTAACAAACGCTTGTCACTTGCACGCCAAACTGTAGAATGTGCATTTGGCATGATTAGCAATAAATGGCGTATACTCCTAAAATCATTAGAGGTAACCGCAGAACGAGCAGATGTCATTGTAGAATGTATATGCTTATTGCACAACACAATTATAGATAAAGAAAGGTTGGCATCATTTCAATCTCACGCAATTAATAATGATTCAAGGAGTAATAGAAACAATAGATTTGCTACTAAGGTCAGAATAGAAGTGCTTCGAGAGCGTGTGAAGTAAGAGAAACTTTTAAAACTTATTTTGTAAACAACAGATCTAGTTAGAAAATAGGAATTCTTTTTCATTTCCTTTATTTTACTTGTAAAATGATTACTACTAACTGTTGAAATGATTAAGGACTATCTGTTTATGAATAAAATAAAATTAATAATAAAACACCTATCTGGTATTTTCATTTCCATCGACACCTCGTTCCACAATTGTTTTTGTATATTCCGCATGTGGTAGTTTATTTCCCGTTGGTCCCATAGATATTTCCTTTCTTGAACAAGCAATGTCAACTTTTTAGTCCATTTCTACCCTGTATTCCTGTATTTTTCGCTCTCGTTCGCAACTAAATCCCAACAAGATGGGATCGGTTCGCAGTTCGGCGCTGTACGGACGAAGACTGACGAACGATACGGACTCAGTGGACGCGGTCCCCCTCAAAACTATGTGTCTGGATCGTTCGCACGATTTCGGACGAATTCACACGAACTCGACTTCGCAACTTTTCGCAGCTTTCCGCTCCCAGTGGACGAGAGGCCTTAGGTAGGCGTGTCTACACTGTCATAATGGTTATTGATGTGAATCATACTACCAAAAAGATTAGTTCGATAGTCTTCTTGCATACTACTTTAATCGCAGTTCTGTTATGCTAGTTACTGCGATAACTAGAAATATTTCTACTTGTTTTCGCAGTCGCTTATTTGAGATAATTAAAATGGCGAAATCTGTTAAACGCATTGCCTTCTTTGATGAACAAATGTTTTTGTTAATTGAATTATACCGCGAAAATGAATGCTTATGGGGTGTAAAGCCGACAAATTATAAAAATAATATAAAAAGAAAAGCCACATTCGCAAGCATTGCGGAAAAGCTAGATATAAGTGAAGAAATTGTCAAAAAATAAGATAGCTTCCATAAGAGCGACTTATTTATTAGAAAAAAAGAAAATTAATGATAACCAACGTAAAAGCGACGGGTACAGATGACGTTTACTGTCCAACAGTGCAAGCGTAAGATAAGAAATGTTTTTTAAATAATAATAAATAATTAATTACACCATTTACCACTATTTTTTTATTCGGCGCCATTTTAAAATATACGTCTCTGATATATTACTGATACTTAAAAGTACAGTCAATCAGTACATAGTAGTAAATCTATCACAGTAGATATTTCCCCCACTTGTAACAATCGCTGTGATAACAGTTGCCTGTTTATGTCAGTTATGTGAAACGATTGCTCTGGACAAGAAGACTAGAGAACTCTCTAGTCTTCTTGGTTCTGGAATACAATGAATATATTTTTGGTTGCGCCCTCTATTGCCCAAAACCTTAATTATGATTAATATATCGTTTCGATCATTTTGATGGTACACTACCAACGAATTTTCATGCTTCTGTACCATGTAAAATCCTGTATACTTTTTTATATTGTATTTGGTATGGTAATTAATTACAAAGAATCTAAATTTGAAATCGTTGATCCACCAAAAAGGAATAACAAATAAAGATTAATTCTGACTTACCGGGTGTAAAAAGTGTAGCCGAAAAGAACGAACCTGATGATATAAATTGAAACCGTCTTCATCACATGAGGAAATAAATGAACTTTGAAGTTCCATACCTTCCTCCTTGATGTTGATTATTATGATTATGTCTAACGTATACCTATATGCTCCTTGGTCTCCAATTTATATGGTTTCAAGATAGAAACTTACCTGCACCAGAAGATATAAAATGTAATTTTAAAAAGGAAGGACAAAAACAGCACAACGAAGTTACACCGAACCGAAGAATCAGAACTGTCGGCTAATTTAGGGTTTTAAAATTTTCAATTCAAGAGAAAGCTTGGGTAAAGAATGATAATATCGACAATATTGAATGATTTTATTTACAAAGTATTATATTGTATATGATATAAACAATTCTGTCATTATTGTTAACATTTGGTATAGTTATTAATTTAGATATAAATGTTTACTTAACCAACATTTATAATAAGAAAAAAACAACTCAGTCACTGAATGCCCCATACAACCATGGTTATGATCAGTACTTTTTTAAACACAAATAGGAATGCAGTCATTTGAGCTTGTGAAGGACAAAAAAAAAAAAAATAGGAAAAAAATTTGGAATGGCGATAGGTTATCGTAACACAAGAGCTGTGTTGTACCTTACATAAAATACATGTACGGTGAAATAAAAAAAATGTTAGTAAATTAAACATTATTTAACTTATAATTAAAGCAGGGTTAAATTATTCTGAAGAAACTGTAAGAAAATGACCATATGAACAGTTGCATCTGAGGAACGCATATGCTAAAATAAAAACGAACGGGCAAGTTTACCCAACAGACAACTTAAAAGAAAAAATAAAAATAAGCTCTCAAAACGTTTATAATAAATTATCTAGTTACATTGCGATAAAGTAAAACTGTACGGTTAAATAACGCAACCACATTCAATAAATATTAAGTAATAAATATCTAATTTTGAACGGCAAAGAGTCGGCCTTCCAAACAGTCGGACGTCCCCCCTCATTGCACTAACGACGAAATAATCAAACGAGTCCCCTTATTACTTACCATTAACGAATATTGCTTTGGTTTAATTTCTCGGGGTTCCCCCGACTGCTTGAAAACGAACACGAACAAAGTGAGTATTGTGAGTTCCACCTTTCATCAACAAATTTAAGCAACGGCCAACCGAAAGGTTCTGGCACTAAGTTAGTTAATTTTAAACAACATTTAACAAACTCGAAACAATCAATAATTATATCTAACATGTTCAAAATTGCAACAAGTAATTATCAGCCTAGTTGGCACTCTTAGTTTGTTCCTTGATAAAACATAAAAACGCGCTGGGTGTACGCTGGGCAATATTTAGCGCCTACCTTTTGATGTACGTACATTTTTTAGCAGGCCAAGATTTTCTACAGTTCAAACGTATACCAAGTCAACTGTTTTCAAAATTCAGTTTGGAACATTTTTTGTTGGTACAGAACACTCTTGTTTTAATCCCAGGAATGTTGATTTAGCTGTTGCATTATAATTATTGCTTTGTTTTTTATGTTGAAATATTATTTCCACAAGTGACAAAAATAATTTTTATGACCATATATTTTAAAATCTTTATTTTGAATATGTTTTGTTAGTATAGAGAACATTGTAGGTATTTGTAAAATTATATATGGCATTTTGCTTACTCAAGAAAAAATTACGTTGTTTTTAAAGTTTTAATTTGTAAAATATTTTGTTTTGCAAACAAGCTATAAATGTTCACATATGTACATTTTTAGCCTGTTTACAGAACATTTTGGTGCTATTTAATAAAGCACAAAAATGTATCTCAGTAAATATGCCAGAACTGATGAAATATCAAAATATTCCTACAATTTTTTAATGATACGAACTAACTAAACATTAGAAAATAATTGTGTGGAAATTCTTTAAGATTAATTTTTAATTTACTAGTACTCTTGATATTCTGTTTAAAATTTTACCATTTTAAGCAGAACACCAAGACTCGGAACAACTTTTGTTGGTTCCAGAATATTTTGGTCCAGCGTCATTTGCATCCTAAAAATTTTGTATGGCATGTTTCTTTTAATGAACATCACCAAACGTGGAACATTTTTGGAACACATCCATTATTTAGTTTGATATTTATCATTAAATGTAAAAAATTTACTAAAACCAAAATGGTATGCCATTTTTCTAAAAAAATATGTTGGATGTACAACATTTTTGAGTCAACTGCTTTGAAATTTCCATTTCAGTACATTTCTTTACCTTAATGCCTTAATTTTTGATAATGCTTTTATAATCCTGTATAAATAAATCTGGATCAATTTAGCTAACTTCAGTGAACAATTTTGGTTAACATAAAATTTAGTCATTTCGTAATTTTTTCGTTCAACATGAATTTTTTGCCATCGACGTATTGCTCTTATTCATCCAGAACCATTTTGACAGCATATGGAACAACTTTTACAAAGGATCATCTAATTGGGAACCGTTTTAGTGAAAACAGAACAGTTGGGTTAATAAAGAACATCTTTGGTCAAATATTATCTATGTTTCACGCATACTGATGTTTAATTGTGTACTGTACGTTATGAAAATCCTGGCCAGACTCGACTGAAAAGGTGTTAAATTTTGACCACGTACGCCCAACGTAAAATGTGCTATTGAAGAATTTGCATTTCAACAAAATCTCCTGTTCTATTCGGTGAAAGGACTATTTTACTATAAGCACTATAAATATACAAAAATAAGAATTATCTCAGCGAGTCTTTTGTATAGGTCAAGACTGTTATGTTATTTGGTACACTTATAGTTCTTCGAGTAAAATCGTATTATTTAAAGACTTTTTTGTTTCAGACAATAGTCAATATAAGCGTTTTTAGTTACAATAGTAAATACTAGAACGTATAAAGATTATTACGACATTCTTTATAACTGGTAAATGAATTATTACCCTGCCTATTGTAGCACATGAAACATCCTATCGACATCACAACGCGACACGACGGGAATCAAACCTCTTTCGATTGGTCTGAGAACAGCTTTTCATGCAAAGACCCATACATTTTGAATTAGACAAAATTAAACGTAGAGATACTCACTAAAGACCAACATTTCTGTAGTTCTACCCCATATATTCAAGATATGAAGTTTTGCCTAGAGAGAACATACTTTGTTGGAACATATTTTACGAAATAATTTGTTTTAATTTATATGAACATGTTTACATTGTTTTTAGCAACATTATAAAAAAGTCAACCTGCAAAATTAAGCTTTGGTATTCGTAAGGAAACAAAAAAAAATAATTTCATAAAGAACTTTTTTGGGGAACATATTTTGTAATATATAAAATCAGGAACACATTGCCCTGCATTAGAACATTGATACTGCACAGAGCATCTTTTCAAGAAATGCATCAGAAATGAAGTATTATGGAGGTTTTTTTTAATAGAACAATTTTGGGATAGTTAATCATGAACAATGCCAATGAACGAAGATTTTTAACAAAGATTCTGTTAGTTAGAGAAGAGAAAAAAATTTTTTGGGAAACAAAAGTCTTAATAAACTCAAATAGAACATTATTTTTTAAAATCTTTTAAAGGTTAACCTACTGGAAGTAAGCTAGAACAACATCTTTGAACACTATAAAAAATATTCACAACAATTTTGTGTAATAATTATAATATATATATGGAAATAGTTCTGTAACTTTTTCGACACCAACAATAAGGGAAAACTATTGTTCCAAAATACAATTTATGGAAAATTTTACTTTTTTATGAGATTTTTGCACGATAATATTCAAAGTATGGTTTTAGTACATAACCTAATTTGAAATTTTATTTTATTCTGGCCACTTTCTTTCAAAATAGTCAGAATATTTTTCTGGAATGCCTTGGAACAAATCTGCCACTTAGTTGTAAATGTTCCAGAACATCGAACATAATTTGGTAGCATATTTCAAAGCTCCAATTAATATTTGTGCAGAACATTTTGTGTTATATTTGGTGGGATGTGAAAAATAATCATTCTTGTATTTAGTACATTGTTGCTTCTTGGAACATTTTCGTATCCATTCTTGAATTGGGGGTTCCTTTTAGATGTTAAACAGAACAAAAAAGTTCGAACATCTTTCTAATATATTAAGAAATATTATTGAATCTGCTCAGAATAGCTTTTGTGATGACAAAATAAGTTTTGAAGACCAAAAAATGTTCAAATCCTGCGTCTCACATGAATAAAAAATTTTGAACATTTTTGGTGCTTTGGATAGAATGGGACATTATGGAAAAGCAAATAAACAATTTACATTATTGAGAAGGAATCCTTAAGAAAAAGAATATTAAAAATTTTTGCCCGACGTAAATAAATTAGTGCTTGGGAACATTTTTGTATCTGGTTAGAACACTTTTGGGTCTACTTTAGTTAATGATGATAGAGACATTTAAAAGGAAAAGTAATGGTCAAAAACTGTCTGGAGAAAAATTTTGGATTGTCGTTGCTTAGATAGCTTGGTGGGGTTTGATTTTTCTAATGCTAAACGCAATTGTTGGGGAACATTTTTGGATTTCCTTATCTTACTTAGAGATTATAAACAATTCCTGCTGAAACTTCCTGCTATAGATAAATAAAACTAATTCGAGAACATAAAAAGGTCCGGAAAACAGAATTTAGCCAAGAGCTTAGGAGACATTACATTGAACGATTTTGCAAATTCTTCAGTACGTATAGACAGACCAAAAAAGTCCACCATCAACGTCAATTTTGAATTTGTATCCCATTGAACATCAAATCAAATCAAGTGGTTATTATTCAACTGTACCATATTTGGGGAACGATTAAGAACATTTTTGGCTATAAACTAATGACTTGACTTGAATATTATTATGAATGAATCTTGTTCGGTGAACAATTTTTGGGAACACTTTTGGAACGTAAATGTTCAAGGAAGTTTGATTGAAGATGTCTGTTTGAGAAAACACATTCTTCTCAAGTTGGCCGGGAAGATTTTTGTTAAACAAAGACTTACCTTGTATCCCACGCCTAAATTTGAGGTTAAAACCGAAAAATTCGTGTCGCGAGCGCAGGTTTGATTCCCGACCGTCGCCGAACAGCTCGTAGGTTAACGTAACAGACAGCTAGAAACTTACACTCCGGCATCACTGTCATGGTTTTCCGGACTTATTATACAGACATCCTATATATATCACTTGACTGTAGAGCATAAAGTCATGTCAACAAAAAAATATTTATATATATATATATTTATATATTTATATATATATATATATATATATATATATATATATATATATATATATATATATATATATATATATATATATATATATATATAATACAAGGGAAAAATATTCTTAGGTGTGATATCACACAATAATTTAAAAAGGATAATTTGATTTACCTAGAACAGCACTAAAATAAAAAAAAATAAGGGACAAGTCTCGAGGTATGTACACACACAGACACGCACACACTAAAACCTATGTACAGCGCCGCGCATCGGGTCCTACACCATGATGGGGTCCTCGCAGTCGTCCACCACCTTGGCACCCACCTCGGCGGACAACTGTCGCCGCGGCTGGGGCAGCGTCGGCCCGGTGGAGATGGAGCGGACGACGGGCCGCGGCCTCTTGTCCGCTATACACGAGAGGTCGTCCAGGCTGCCGTCGCCGTCGGTGGAGAGCATGTCGTCGTCCGACGTGGCGTGCGTCAGCGTGGGCAAGGTGGAGGTGAGATGCTCCTTTTCCTTCTGGATCTCCTGGATGTGGTCCACCAGGAGGTGCTCCTCGTCGTCGGCCTGCTGCTGGGAGGGCTGGTTGGCCGGCAGCAGCTCGTCGGGACTGAAGACCTTGGAGCTGCGCAAGGATGACAGCCGGTTCGTGGCCGCCTGGCAGGCGGTGTCTAAAGTGTCGATGTCATCCAGTGTGCTCCGTATCTTCCTCAGCTGCGAACGGTAACACGGTAATAACGTGGCAATTCGCGAATGAGGTGTGTTTTTATTCGTTACAGCATGGAAAACAAGCCACAAGTAGTGTAAATATTGAGGCTTTAAAAATCAGCAATAACATACGTGGGATAAAAACGTCATCAAGAGAAATATTTTTATACAAAAGATGTTTGTAAACGTTTATTATTTACTTTGGGAATTTAATTACAACAATTTCTTTATTGGACTTTTTTACTTATTTTCTGATCACCCCATTAAATTTCAAATAACGTAATTTTTCTAATGTTTCACTTTCTATAATCCATTTTTATTGTCTGTACTTTGCATCCTATATTTTGCAAATAAAATTTTGTCAGTCAAATATAGGTAAAAGAATAATAATAAATTTGAACCATTTGAAATGGATAAATACAAAAGAAATTTTAAATTGATGGCCTGTACCTCAAAAACTACGGATATTTAGGGGTGGGTTTACAACAACTTTTTATCTTACTTTCTGACATAGAGCCATCCCTTAATTTAAAACCCCAATTTTGTATACATCCTGTATATTTAAAAATATACAGGGTGGTTCATATTAATAAATATTTTGAAAATGTGTTCAACAGGTTATTTCAAGTGGGATATTTTGTAATTTTAGTCTCCTGCATGGTAATGTATCTTTAAGAAAGAAAAAAATTGTCTACAACAGTTTTTGCCGAAATAAAATTTTGAAAAAACTGTTAAATAACATTTTTTTGGAAAGCTATTGGCGGATATGTTTAACAGGTCTGAAAAATGATCCAGTTACATAGAAAAGACGGTATTATAAAAGTTTTGTAAAACCTAAAAATTCTAAATAAAAAAAAAGAATGTCAACCGAAAGCCACAAAAATAATACATATATTTTGGACAGTCCAATAAATTTTGAAAATCATGAAGGAAATTGAAGAATTAGAAAAAATAAAGCTTAAATGCCAAGTATATACCGATTTTGGAAAGACAAAAAAGAAAAGAAAATTACCATAGAAGTATGGAATAAGAATAATTAGGAGTAATTTTGAACAACCTTAACGAAATTCTGGATTATTTGGGAAATTTCCATAAGAAATTTGAAAAAAGCAGTAAAACACAGAAACTTCGAAAGGTTACTTGCATATCATACTGCCGTCGGAGTACTGGGGTGGCTGAAATACAATACAAAAAAAACTCACCTGTACAAGGATGATGGTCTCGATGCACTGCGTCTGGCTGGCGATATCCACCAGACTCTCCTGCGCCGGCACCACTTTGTTAGTCCTCAACACGCAAGGCGCGAACACGATCGCCAGCGACGCGGGACTCATCCTGTTGGTCTCCTCATGCCACGCCACCCTCGCCAGGTGGAACATCAGCCTCTCCATCAGGTCGTAGTTGGGCGGCGGCAGCTTCTTCAGTATATCGTAGAGCGTCGTCACGCGGTCGCCCTCCACCTTCAGGTTCGCCGCCGTGATGAAGTTCTCGTAGCACTCGAACGTCAGCAGCGGCTCGGGCATCTCGCGCAGGAAGCTCTTCAGCACGGACGCGAGCACATGCACCTGGTACTTCTCGAATTCCACCTCGTCGGGGTTCTCGTCCATGCGCAACTTCAGCTCCTTGATCTTGGAGCTGACGCCCGACTTCCGGTAGATGCCCTCGGTGTACAGTCCGTAAAGCTCGATGGTGCTCAGCAGCCGTTCGATCACCAACGGGATCTTGTTCTCCTCCGTGACGAGCGTCACCAGCGATACGCCGAACACGCGGCGCGTCTCCCCCTGCATGCCCGACTCCTTCTGGCAGGCGCTCGCGTTCACGTAGCACTTCTTGTGGCAGGTCAGCTTGCAGCTCTGGCAGACCAGACCGCGCTCTATCGGCCACATGAAGAAGCTGCTGCAGATCTCGCACGCCGTCGGGATATTGATGATCGTCAGCAGGAACGTGTGCCCGTTCAGCTTGTACGTCTCCACCTTGCGCTTCTTCTCCTTCTTCCGCTTCGACTTGCTGGGCTTCTCCTCAGCTCGGCTCGACATGAACTCGTTCATAAACCCGCGGAACGCGTTCACGCCCATCGTTACGGGGAAGTCTTTGGTCTCGTGCGACTTCTGCTCGCGCTGGCACACCGTCTCCATCGCTTGGATAAACACCAGGATTAAATCCTTGTATTTTATATTGCACGTCTCCAGGCTGTTGTGCTTGGTGGCGTTGCTGTAGATCTGGATGAGGTTGTCCTTAAACTCGCGCAACGCCTGCTTGAAGAGCTTGTCTACCTCGCTGCTCTTCCCGCCCTCCGCCTCCATCTTCATGATCTTCTCGGTGATGAACTGTTGCATCAGCGTCAGCTCCTCGGCGCCGGTGATGATCTGGTCGGTCCGATCCGTGAATTCGGACGTTCCCGTCAGGTTGAATTTGCTCTCGTCAGGCTTGCGGAGGTCGTACGGTGTCCGCGACGGTTTCCTGTGCTTCCGCCTGCCAGAACGCACTTCCACGTTCGTCCTCTGGTGTTCACAGGGCATCTCGAATACGTTCTTGTTCTGGATGCACTTCGTGTGGAACTGCTTCTTGCACGTGGTGCACTTATAGCCGGGGGTGAGGAACGCGTCCAGCTTCTCCTTGCAGCAGGTGCAGGAATCGTCTTTGGAGATCCGCGGGATCTTCCGGAGTGTGTGTCCGGCCAGCGATAACGTGTTCACATCGCTCCATTTATACTCGTTCGTCTTGATCGCCGGGCTGGCGTCCAAACCGGCGGGCGGGTCGCAAACCGACGCCTTCGTCGCCGGATCGCTGTTCCTCCTGCGCAAATCCAGAGCGGGCAGGTTATGGCGCTGTCGCTTTGGCGTGAGCGATTGCTTCAATGGCGACTCGCCTTCGGCTTGCAAGAAGGCATTCAAGGTCCCTTTCTGACCCTTATTAAAATCCGGGTGCGCTTTAGACTCGTCGATGGTCCCCAACAAGAGACTCCTCTCCACCGCCGCGCTGTCGGTGACCTCCTCGCCTAAGCTCTTAACGTGGCTCCGTTTGGACTTCCTCGTGTTCCTGATAGGTGCCTCGGGCCGCCCTAGAATCTGTTCTAATTTATTCGGCGTCTGGTCGTAAGGGTAAACATCGGGTCGGTCGTCCAGCACCAATTTCTCCCTGTTGGTCCTTCGGACCGGATGGTAACTTCGTAGGTTTTTCCCGTCGTTGGCGTATCTGAAATCTCGTCTGACAGCTGGATTGACTGCCTGAGTTCTAGTCAACGGCGGTTTCGCGTACTCTTCCACAGAGAAGCTTTCATAGGCGGCCTTGTCGCTCATCACCGGTGGCGCGGATTGCGTGGCGCCGCTTTCGGAGAATGTCTCGC
This sequence comes from Rosalia funebris, assembly GCA_037954035.1. Lineage (NCBI taxonomy): Eukaryota > Metazoa > Arthropoda > Insecta > Coleoptera > Cerambycidae > Rosalia > Rosalia funebris. The sequence continues at coordinate 2,141,016 of JAZFAV010000004.1, read as the reverse complement.
TCGTGGTGCTGGTGGAGGACCATTGTTTGCCGAGCAGGGCGGTCTCCTGTTTGCTGAGTTCGCGGACGGTACAGCTGGAATGGGAGTCGGAGCTCTGTTGAGACTCATAACTACGTTGGGAGGCTAGAGAGTCGCCGCTGCCCTTGCGCTGCGGCGTGTAATCGAGGTCCGAGTAGTCGATAGTCTGGTTGGATTTTTGGATCTTTTTCCGGTATGAGTCTACGGCAAGTTTGTCGTGTTTCGTGTCGTTCGACCTGCAATACGATTTTTATATACCATCGAGAAAGAATGTAATGGGACACTTTCAATATATTTCCCGGAAATATAACTGATGGTTAATTAATTTTAGAGGTAATTCGGTTCGTCATTAGTAGCGCCCTCTGTTTAAGCCAGTTTAAAACCAGGAACACAATTTATTATTATTATTATTACAACAGAACATATCAAAAGTTTCATTATAATCTTTCCCGAGGATATGTATCAAAATGTTACCGTGCAATTTGGTTTCATAACTATTGTAGTTCTTAAAATTAAAATGGTATACTGAATTTATGAGATAATTTATATTACGTACAATAAGTTCTATATTCATACATTTATAAATTTTCAGATCAAATTGAAACAAACAATAATATTTTTTAACATGATATTAGACAGATAAAAAGACTTATTGGATAACTAACTCAAAAATAACATCATTTAACCGCATTTAAGAAAAAAAAATGTTAAATTAATTTCACAGATATAATAAATTGTTTTTAATTAATTCTATTTAAAACCGATAAAAAACACCAGCTTAAATTTATTCCTACCATTTGATAATTCTATTTTGTAATTTTTTTTTAACGGTTTTTAATTTTTTCCTGATGGTTTTCTTAAGATTACTCTAAAACTGCTGATGGTAAAAAATTTTGAACTCAAGATCTAAAAACTAGACACTTGGAGCTTCAATTTCCTTTTTTTTTTAATTGCGACTATTTTTCTCCAAGACATAGCCCCTTAAAAATCACCTACAAATTTAGGATTTTTTTACATCCCTTAATTTTTGTGCCTAGTGTATTTATTTAAATATAACTATATATATATATATATATATATATATATATATATATATTTTAAATGTTTGCAAGACTTTTTTATTAAAATTTCTAATAAAAATTAGAATAATTATTTTCAATTCTACAGTAACAATTCCATCCATTCACGTTCCATCTATTTATATTATAAATAAAATTTCATTATTTCCGATTACCTACACAGGAGTTCATGTATCACCCTGTATATTAGAAATTCAGGGCATATAACAATTTTGGCATATTCATCGGAATTTTTAGATAGCGAATTATTTTTAAAATTGAAGGAATTAATTTGGAAAACACCCTGTATGTTTAAGTTTTACTTGGATAGAAATTTTTGAAAATATTTTTTTCAATAAGAAAATGATTTTAAAAACGAGGAATTAATTTAAAAGTACCCCGTGTATTGAATTGTTAAATGAACATAATTTGTTAAAAAACATTTTTTTCAATAAAAAAATTGTTCAGTAAAAAAAATTATCCTACAAATTTAAAAAGCTAATAAAAGAATACCCTGTACATTGAATTTTTACATATTTTGGACAGATCTGTTTGATAACATCATTTCACCAATAAAGAAATGTTTTAGATGATGAATTACACCTAAAACTTAAGGAACCAATTTAGAAAACACCCTGTATTTTAATTTTCAGTCATAAAACTTTTTGAAATATGTTTTCAATTAACAAAAATTATAGGAGCAGAACCTTTCAAATTTGAGGAACTGAGTTACAAAACACCCTGTATGTTTAATTATTACTTGAACAGGACTTCTTGTAAACATTTATTTTCAATGAAAAATATTTTTTAAACAACCTCTCAAATTTAAGGACTAATTTAAAGCACACCCTGTATGTTATTTATTTAATCGGACATATTTTTCTTTAACGTAAACTAAAATTTTCAAATTAAAAAAAAATTATACGAAAAACCTTCGTATATTATAAGCCACGCTGTATAATTTTCATCAACAATAAGAAACAAGGAATTAAAAATATTGTTTTTAAAAATGTATAAACAAAAATAATCTGTAAATTAGACGGGTTAAAAATATGTCCTGAACGCAACATACCAAAAGAATGGCAAACTACGAAACTGCAGTGCCTTTTCATGGAGGTGTCTTTAAATGAAACCCATCCGTAACCCCCCAAATTTGGAAATGGCGGACGTTCAAGAAACCACGGGATCATCCGGCCGTGCGTCAAATGGCATCGGCAGAGTCCATTGGTTGCTGGATCGACCACGTGACTGCACTTACTGAGCAGATCTGCTAGAGACACCGAGCGATCAATGTTCAGCTGTGCCATCACTGACACACACCTCCGACATACTACGTAAGCCGGCTGGTATATGTAGTTATCGCTGTAAAGCGCCCGTCCGCGACATACAACACCTTATGTATCATTTTAAAAATAGTTACTCAACATTTCGCGTTTAATTTTATTACAAAATAATTGAGGAAGCCTACAGAAGCGATTTAAATCAATAAAATGCACAAAATTGTATATAAAAAGAAATAAATCGACATTTTCATGAAATTAGATGTGCTTTGTACAGGCCCGAGACTCTTAGGCGGTCTCCATCCAGGCCGGAGACCCTTTGAAGTCCTCAGTACAGACCAAAAAGCGTCTTAGACGCGGAATTTAATTAATTTCTGGAATAAAAACGAAAAACTCGTACCTGTTCGTCGTGGTATTATTGAGATACGGATAATAGGCTGTAGATTGCGTAGCTGAAACGACTGGCAGAGACACGGTGTACCTCAATTTGTTGTGGGAAGTCGTGTCGATGTCGTCTTCCGGGATTCCACTGCTCCTAGAATAAAAATACGAGTGCCGAAACCGCCGCTAAATATACGCAAAAACTTACTCGTCAGAATCAGGTCTCCTATCGGGATGGTCAGGCTGCAGCTCCTCCTGGCTCGATTCTCTGCTAATGAACGCTTCGTCAGAACTGGCATGTTTCACCTGAAGATGAGCCGGAAGCGCACTAACAATCTAAAAGAGAATACAGAGACAACGTTGAACGTGGTTTTTCATTCAGAAGCGGTGCTTTATGGAAAGTTCTTAATAATTCAATCACCCAGAGAAAAAAATGCATGTAAACCAAAAAAATTATATAATATGATCATCATTGACTGCAGTTAGAATTTTCATAGTATTGAATTAAGAAACTTCATAGCTTTGCACCAATCAACTTTTTTTCTACCAGAATGGAAGTTATCTTAAATACAAATGGTATTATTACTGGCTTTCTAGTCAAACCGTGTAACTTAACAATGAAAAACAGTGCACCACCCAGCAGAATGGAAAAAAAAACTTACATAGAACTTTGCCAATTTTGGGAATGTGTGAAACGATTCCAAGTAAATTCTCGTTACAATTAAATTGAAAATATAACATATAAGCATCCAGACAGACATTCTCACTTGCCACAAGCCACAGTAATGACAACATCCTAGGATTAATACCTAGTAGGGAATTATCATGTAGTCTAGGTACATATCTCTAATTACCTGATGGCTGGCCAACAGCTTATTAAAGTTATAAAACAAGGTGGTTGAACTGATCTGTACATGTTTAGGGTCAGGTATGATTTGTTTGTATTGACCTGTCTGTGATCTCATCACAGGCAAATTGGTGGCAAAATGACTGGCATCAGTAACAAACAATGATGGGATAATTAGATTTTTATAATAGTGGATTTTGTTGTTGATTTGGGTGTGTACACATCTCTTATTCATAAATATATTCATTCAAGAAATTAATATAAAAGTAAAATGTAGTTTTCATACTAGTTTTATAAGTAAAATTAAATAGTGGAATGTAACCAGAGGTGTTAACTACTTTGTTCATATGTTTGTTTTTTGACTGTGTAAACTCTCTGTGTATTTATACCATTTTGTTTTTGTTAATTATAAACTTCCTGTTCTCTTGTTTTTCTTGCATATTTCAGTTTATTTTTGGTGACATTTTTCATTTTTTACTTTGTTTCCCTAATAAATTAAGAAAAAATTATAGATTTATTTTAGAGACGCATGCGAAACAAAATGTTATTTAATACTTCGTTTTATTTCTTATATTTCCAATGTTTATATTGTTTGCTTTTAAATAGTGTGTCTATTATTAGTTATGGGTACTGAATTTCATTGGCCAAAATAAAAACTTGTTTTCCTGATACTTTTAAATTGTTCTAGAATTTTCTCCCTTAGCTATGAAGTTTATGATTTTTTTTTATTGAACGTTTTTCATACTATGAATTTGCCTGAAATTAATTTCATAAATGCTTACTTTGCATATTTTTTAATGTTTCGTTTTTTAATTGATTTGGAATTTCTTATCTATTATTCACCATTTATTAATATTTTTCACAAAATTATGAATTTTATTTCTGTGCATATCTTCCAATGATAATTATTTCTAAAGATTGGTTTTTTATGAAAAATTGAAAACAACTTCTCTGCAATATGTTGGACAAAATGAAAAAAAAATTGAGTTAAATAAAAATTGAATTAAAAAATATATTATTTTTTTTTAAGTTTTATATATGTTTTTCTAAATTTTGGATATATTTTATAAAGTGCAACACAATACAAATTTTTCAATTACTTCTAAAAGAAATATTTTTTTTGCGAACATCCTGTAAAATTATTTATATACAAATTTTTATTTTCAGATTCATTTGGACATATATATTATTTCTAGTAAAATTTCTAATGGTCTAGATTTTTTCTTTTAACCAGTTTTGCATACTTTATCAATTTTAAAAGAAAAAATAAATGGTTTGCTTTTTATATTTTTAAATATATACGAGTTTTAGAAAACCCTGTATATTTCTTTATTAAAAAATATCTACTATAACAAAGAATCGTCTTTAATTTTTTTTCGTGCGAAGCAATTTTATAAAATTTATATTATTTTATTTTTTGTAGAATTTCACACGCCTGTTTTTGTTTTTTTGTAAATGAAGTTGCGATTTTGATTCCTATAAAACAAATCTGTGAAGTTATTTATTACTTTCTTACAAAAGTATAATGTATTGATCTCAACGATTTTGAACTGTAAAAGTATAAAACTGAAATTGAAATTTTTTTTAGATTTGTAAAATTTCATCGATCAGCTCATAGCTTTAGAACACCTTGTATATATATTTTTTATTTTCATAATTTATTATCATCAAATTAACTGAAATGTGCCATCATTAATATTTTCAGTAAGTATGATTTTTTTTATTGAAATATTTCTCAACATAAAAACCATTCTCGCCACTCCCACACTCAGTTCATCGACCTACCTGCGGTTTCCTCGTGAGCAGGCCGCCCCGCTTCATCTCCGCTATCCTCTTCCTCACCCGGAACCCGCGGCAGTGCGCCTGGAACACCACCAGGCCCGACCGGAGCTTCTGCAGCCAACTCCTGCACCTGTACCCCCGCCAGTACTTCTGGATCTTGAGCGCCGCCTGCAATCGTTTGACGTACCTCTGCACCAGGTACATCCTGCAGTACGACTGGATGGTGACCACCGCCCACCTGATCCGCAAGAAGCGCCTGCGCTCCAGGCAGGCACGGAACCAGCGTTGCAGCGTGACGATGCCCGCCATGATCTGTTGGTGCAGCTTGCAGTCCAGCTTGTACTTCTCGGATTCGCGCATGAAGACCTTTGTGCCCCCCAGCTGGTAGTTGTCCCGGTTGAGGTTGAGCGTAGCAAGGAAGTCCCTGACGTCGTTCTGCGAGCTCAACAGCCCCTTCGGCAGCAGGATTCGGTACAGCTGGATGAACTCGTCGTAGGTGAGTCTAACATTGAAACCGGCTTGGCGGATCCGCACCGTCTCCAGCATGCCGGTGTAGCGCAGCTGCCGCTGCACCGTCTCCTCGTTGAATGTGTTGGGGATCTTGTTGCTGTTTGACTTTATGCAACGGATGAAGAATGGATTAGCCTGGTTCAGCGTGTCCATCAGGGAGTGCAGCGACTGCTGGAATTGAGCAATGACCGTCATGGGTTGTTTCCTGGCCTTCCCGAGCTGGCCTTGGGCTTGGGCCGTGATGCCAGTCCGTCCCGCTAGGGTCTTGACCGACTGGAGGTTCTTCAGGCCTTTCTTGCCGCGTTCCCTCGGCCGGAACGATTTGTTCTTCCTAAAGGAGACAGACAGAAATTTTGAGAAAGGCCCAGATTTAGAGGCGTGATGGGCTGTTGATACGATAGAAACATGCAGAGGGTCATGCGGTTAAGAAAAATGATGATAGGAAACGGATTTGTCAATGCAATGGCTAAAACAATTGATTTTGACACGATAAAACACTGAAACAGATTTATAATGGTTCCAAAACAAGACTGGAAAGACATAAATCAATGGACATTACCTCAAAATACACCAAACAATATTCAGTCATCTTGCATTATAAGTACCACTTCAAGAACATTCAGATATATATATATATAATTACATTACAAATGTCGTGAATATTCTGAACCTGAGTCATGAACAATTGTATTTTTTTTTGCCGCCCAATTTTATAACATAACCTTAAAATACGTGCTTTTTTTTGTGAAAGCGCCTCTGGTTAAATTGTCTCCATATGAAGCATTAAGGTAATATTGAGTTCTCAAAAGGTATTGGTGGGAGTCACTTAGAACCGATTGAACCGAAAATGTCTTATAAGTGTAGCCATTTTCGAGACATTTGTGATTCTCGATTATTTAAATTTCTTATGAGGTTTCTGCTGCATAGTCATTAAGAAATAATTAATTTATTATCGACGAATTGAGTACTTTAGGCAAGTTTTTAGAATGATTTTAATGACAATATGTAAAAACTTACATATTGTGAGAAATTACAAAATTCGGAAATGTCCAATATATCGAAAAAGGCGACACTGTATAACACTATTTTTAGTTTCATTTTATTCTATATGACTTCTAACATCCTTTCCAGGATTTCATACTCCCCCAGTAACACCCTGTATATGCAGATAAATAGATTTTAATACAAATATCTCTAACATTTTTTATAGATTTGTCTGTAAATTTACAAATATAAAACAATAGCAATTAGCAATGACTATTTTTGATAATGGGCCGATTTGCTTAAAACTAGCAATTCAATAAAGAAAATTTTATTAGCATTTTTGCTTTAATTCTAGAAAAATTCAATTTCCATCAATGGGACAAAACGCTTACAAACAGTGAGACATTATATTAAATATTGTTTTTAACCATACAGGGTGTTTATTTTAAACAGGACGTGTTTTTCAGTTTTAACTGTCAATTTTTATATAAAACGACAAAATGACGATGACCAATGACTATTTTCACAAAGAAATAATGCCAGACATTAAAAACATTTAAATCACCACCACCACCACCTGAAGCTACAATGTGTTCCACCACCACTACCACCAGCACAACCAACCAAGTTCTACAGAATTCTGACACGTGACGTTTTCAATATCAAACGACCAAGATTAATTTCTTGTTGAGCCATAACTTGCGTCTTGAGCTCCAACTACCTCCCAAGCCCCTGGACGTCACATGTCAACCTACAACAAACCGTTCCAAAGCTCTCCAACCTACATTACGATTTGATTGGCCCTCTGTATGGCCCTCGCTTCGTCGGGAGCAAGCCTCTCGAGGGCCGCTGACGATCCGGGGCTGGTCCCCGTTGACTCCTTCCGCCTGCGGTCTTCGTCGGCGTTCTTGCCGCTGCCGCCAGTGCTGCGGCTTCGTTGATAGAATTGTGGCCATGACAACCTGTTGTGGTTGCCGTTGCCAGTGTCGTTGTCGACGTGTCTGCCCGCCCAATTGAATGAGACGGTGTATCGTTGTTTGCTGTTGTGGCATTGGAAAGTAAAACATAAATAAAAAAAAAATCCTCAATCAATACAACAAATTCTTTACCGATAAAAGAAATAAATAAACAAAATTGCGATGAGTCTGTCAGCTACAAGACGAGATACTTGGTGACCCATCCAAATGTCGAGCGCAATTAACATGTTCACGCTTAGAAAATGTCATTACAGTTTTTGAAACGGACAAATTGAAGTGTGATATATTTTAATAGTTATTTAAAACCACGAATGTAAGTTAAGTATTTGAAAAATAACAAGATACATGAAGAAATATCGTTCTAAATTCAACTGTCCTATCCATTTACGTTACCCTGAGATTTCACCATAGCCAATTTATGAAACAGATTTTTCTCATGATGACTGTCTCCGTACTGCTTCGCGCAAATTGTAGTGTGACGTCATTGGTGGTATACATTTAGTTCTGACTGTTTACCGATTTTTCGATGTTATGTTTTCACTGCCCTTAATGCTAATAATAAATTTGTGACGTTCAGAAATATATAAAATCTAATTTCAATTCTTCTTTAAACACTAAATTAGTTTGCAGTAAATATTTGAAGTAGACAATTAATGGACCTCTGCTTCTATAGGTTTTTTATAATCCATAGAGGAATTGATAAAACCCAAGAGAAAAAGTATAACATTAATTCTTGGAGGTATATGAAGCAGACTGTGTTCATTTCGATTATCGTCCTTGCATTGCTATCGTGGATGCTGTAGAGTGACGTAATGGATGGTATACATTAAGTTATGATTATTAGTGGCGTCATCCTTAAAAAAATCCTGTCGATGTGTTACCTTGCAATTTTTTATGTCACCATTAGGCGACTGTTTAAGCAGACTGTTTTCATACCCCTTTGGTTCGTTTTCACGCACATTACAATGTGATGTCATTGGTGGTATATATTAAGTTCTGATTATTTACCGCTTTTTGGCTTTTACTTGTGTTTGAAGTGCTTTTAAGTATTGCTTATTTGCTCAAATTTTTATAAGATCTGTAAATGTCTACTAATATATAATAAACTCGAATTTACAGGACTCTAAGGAAACATTTTTAGTGACAAAATAGTCCTTCACACGACCCCGAACATATTTTCGCTTCTTTACTGTTTTATTTAACATTTTGATTTAATCAGTTGTTGCAGACGTTTGTCTGACGTGTTCAAATCCATATTAATCTCGGTACCATTATATTTTTTAAACAGGTTAATGTGCCACCAACGTTTTCTTTTTGCACAAACTTGCCATTAACAAGAAAGCACAACTGATCACCGAAACGGCGTAACTTTTATCGCGCGATAGAGACATGATTATCTGCAATGCAAAGTTCGTGGGTTTCCTCTGGATTGCGGAAGGTTCTTCAAAATAAATAATTTCAACAAACATTGGACGAGCAACGAACGCGCGTTGCGCAAGTTTATACCCACCTTAACGCTACTATTTCAATTTCTAACCTCACATTCTAATCCTCGCAAGTTTACTATTTCAAAACAAATGCTTAAAATTAGAATGAATTTCTGAGTTCGTCAAATATACCCAGCACATTAAAAGAACATGAGTCAGAACATGCAAAATGAAAGTTTAATAACAATAATCCATGCTCAAATATGAGATGACTAAAAAAAACACACTAACTTGAGCCAAAAGAGAGAAGGAAAGTAAAGGGGCAGCTCTAATAGATTTTTATATCAATAAACTGTCGATTATTTAATGGAAGGTGGTTATTATTTGCCTGATAAAGATAGGAGCTCTTAATGTTCTCTTAACGTTTAATTCTCGGACAAAAAATTGCGGCATCTGAAATAAGAATTCGGTAAAGTCCTACGCACAATCTGTATCAGGCAAATTTTCTACAGGGTGTCTCAAAATTAACTCCGATTAATCGTCTTGTGGCAACATCCGTGTTATTCAAAATAGTTGTTTCAAGTGGTCTGTGAGACACCCTGTGGCTGATAACCTTTGTTGGAGAATAAAAGGGGATCAAGTGGGCATGAGCTATGGAAAAACGTCAACCGTTGAAAACTTACGCGATTCTGTTAACCGTGAGGTTCACAGCAGAAACTGTCACGAGATGGCTACAGAATCACAGATTTATGTTTAAACAGTATTGGACACCAAATATTCATTATTATATTACATACTAGAAGACGTTCGTATTTAAAACGATATACATATATTAGGGTTAGTTACCAAAAAATTGTTAGGATTAAACAATTCCAAAAAAATAATTTTCTGTGATGTTTCGTTGTTGACCAGTGTGTTACCATATAAACCGGGGCTATAGAGTGGCAAAAAAGAACGAATCAGGCTGTATATTAAATTTTTTAGGAAGGTGGACGTTAATGCGGATTTTAGAAAATATAATTAAATTAAAAAAAATAGGTTTATGAAACTTTTCAACCGTAACAGCCAGATGTACAAAATCATGGAAGAAATAGAGCGTAACTAAGAAAGAAAATGCTGACGTCATCAATTGAAAATAAATGGCTGCCGAGAATTGCGTTATCAACGAAAATCGATTTTAAAATCGAAATTTTACACAATTTTAGCAAATCATTTGCATAACTTTTGTTTCATGCTGTTTACTCATTTTACAACAAATTAAAACAAAATATAAATAGAAAGCGAAGTTTACAGAAATATTGTCGTAAAATATTATATGTACGTTATATTGTCTTCCTCTTTCAACAAAATAATTCTTATAAATTATAAATATATAAAAAAATCGAATTCACAAGTAACTTTTCAAACCTCAAATAATTATACACTGTTGCATCTAAGACATGCTAGCCGTTTGTGGTAACTTTGAGCAAATTATATGAAATTTTTACCCAGCAATGTGTGAAACATACAATTTTTGGTAAAATGAAACAAAATCTGCCCGAAATTGCCCATAAACCACTTTGAAACATCACAGAACCCCCCTTTGAAACATCACAGAACCCCCCCCTTTGAAATATCACAACAACCCCCTCCCACCTAAAACGAAAACCCGCCTCATAACCTCCCACTCACAAGCCCCGCCTACCTGATAATGTTCTCATTGGGCACGTGATTCCTCGAGTACCTCTGCTGGATGTTGTTCTTGTTGCCGTCGACACGCCCCTGCCTGTGCTTTCGCCCCGCCTCGTGGAAGGCGAAGTACGCGCGGAAAAACGCCCTGACGATCGCCCACCTGAAAACTGCTACGGGATCGGCTCCGACGAGCTCGCGCACGAATGCCATCGAGCTGTTCTTCAGCACGCCGACGATGTCCTGGCGCATCAGGTCGAGGTTCTTCTCGCGCATGTCCGTCACCTGGTACTTCACCTTGCCCGCGTAGTGGACGACGATAAAGGCAGCCTCCTTCTTCTGCGGCTTCTGGTAGAACTTGTTGTCCTTGTGCACGGTGTTGAACTTCTGCAGGAGCGTCTCGTTGGTGGCGCCTGGAAAACTACGGAAAATGCGATAGAGAAACGTGGATTATTTTTATATATATATAGACACTTGGTAAACAGTAATAGCAGTCACCCCGGCATAATTAAAAAACAGTCCTAGAAACCTCCTCGACGTCAAACGAACAGGGGACGAAGTAAAGTGAAACGGTGGCAGCGATAACAATAGAGAAATGAGGTATAAAAAATAAATACTAATTAGAATAGCTTAAGGAAAGACCAGAGAGGAGATTGTGCCTCACATTGTGACATTTGCGAAACATGTTAAATTAATTTACATATATTTTCATAAATGTAGCATGAATAATTATGTATTTCCTCCTCTTACAAAATATTTCAATGACTAATATAAGATCCGATATCATGTGAATTGTCAAATAAATAACATGCCAATGTATTGCATAAATGCCACTTTATATTAAAAGGGATATAAAGATAAATAGTATGCGTGACAATATCGATATAAGATAGTTGTGTAATTCTGTTTACTGATGTACTCGGGTGGACAAAAAAAGTCGAAATGTTAAAAGTATAGAATTGTGTACTCTTCCCATACATTTTGGTCATCCTGTATATGTATTATCGGAATATATATTATCGGAAACAGAAAAAATATCGTATACAAGTTGTAGGACTATTGCAGACATCATATTTAAATACCGATGACGTCATATCTGTTGAAACAAATACACTAGGCACAATAATTAAGGGATGTAAAAAAATCCAAAATTTTTATGTGATTTTCAAAGGGCTGTAATATGGAGGAAAATAGTCACAGAGCAATTAAAAAAAAACAAATTGAAGTTCCGAGTTTCTAGTTTTGAGATCTTAGTTATATTTTTTTACCATCAGCAGTTTTTGAGTGATTATAATCCTCTTTAATTCGAGTGGCCTAAAATCCTTGTACGATGAGTTATCGTCGTTCAAAGAAAAAAAAATCAGTTTTGACTTTGGTAATTAATTACTCGGGAAATAATAATCGAATAAAAAATTCAAGTAGGGTTTTAAAAAATGCAAAGTATTCTTTACAAATCGTAGTTCCTGGTTTTTGATAAAAAAAAATCGGTGCGAGAATGATGATTGAAAAAAGACGTAAGAAATTGCGTATTTAGGGATATTTGCTTAACTTGGCATAACTTTGAAAATAATGGGTAGACTAAGGATGTTGACTATTTCTTTTATACAACCTCAAAGTATCCTAAAGAAACCCTAAAAATTTTAAAGTGCTGCGGTCTGTTTTCAATGTTTTCAAAATGACATGAAATAAATGGGGAAAAAATTAAAAAAAAAAGTTAACTGACTTTCTTGTTTTGAACGATAACTCAGCGAAAAATCATCGTAGAAGGCTTTTAGATCGCTCAAATTAAAGAGGATAAAATTATCCAAAAAAGTATATGATGAAATCACTGAAAAAAATTTATTGAAGTCCGTGGATCTTTGGAAAGACAAGCAAAAAATTGAAAATTTTTTTCCGATCGTTTTCTTATGAATTTTCTCAAAAACTGCTGACGGAAAAATTTGAACTCAAGATCTGAAAACTAGAAACTTGCAGCTTGAATTTGTTTTTTCTAAAATTACTCTGCGACTATTTTTCTCCAAAGCCTAAAGATTTTTTACATCCCTTAATTTTTGTGCCTAGTGTATGTAAACGTGACACAATCTAACCATAAACAAAACTTAAACCTATAAAAAGTATTTTTATGAAAGTTGGCACTCAAATATACAGTGTGTTAAATAATGTAGGGATAAATTAATAAACTAACAATATAGAAATATTTATAACACATTTTTTGTGTTAATGTCGTCACAGTAGATACTGGAAATGTTAAAACTGCTCACTTTTAATAAAACTATTTACCACGGTAATGTTTCTACTATCAACTTTTTTATCAAGGGGTAAAATAAATCGCTAAGTTGGTAAACACCCTGTATATGAAAAAAAATATTACTCGCTTTTGTGCCACTCTATACATTTTTTTCATATACAAGTTAAATATTTCACCTGACACACATTTGGATATGAATATTCAAATATCGTGGGAAAGGAAATTTATTTTTCTTAACTTTTCGATTGAGTAGCTCTATGTTACCATTTTGTAAAAAAAATTATTGCATAAACATGAGAATTTGCATTTCAACACAAATTCGTTTGTGTATTTAACTGTTATATTTAGTAACACCCAGGACGGATTTTCTTAAGCCACACTGTATTTTTCATTCTAAAAAGAGTTCATGAACGAACGTGTACAATCTCGATTACATTGTAGGTCCTTTATTGCCTATACTGATTTTCGTACACACGTCGTTCCGTCGACGTGTAATTACCTTAAATATAAATCGAAGCAAACGGGATCAGGCCAAATTAGCGTCCATTGTATGCAAATTGCCGGCAATAACGAATCAAACGATCCCCCAAATCGTATGCGATCGTATAACCTAAAAACAACGTTGCGCACGATTTAATTTGTTGCCTGAATGTAGATCAGATGTGACACATATTCGTTACAAAACAATTATTAGAATTACAACGCTTATTAAATATTAATAGCTTGTTTTATTGACGTTGGGCTAGATCGCGTCGTATCTAATGACGCGGGGAATTGACCGTCTTTCGGTACCTACACTTTAAATTGCAATGAATGGAAAAATATGCAAATAAATATTGATTCAGAAAATGTGATTGATAATACGTAGATTAAATATTGATTTATGCAACTAGGGTGCCATTCTTTTTTGTCTTAGACTTACGCAATGTTCATTCGAAATAATCAGTTTAAAACTAATTCTGGCACACTTTGATATAAGATATAAAAGTTACCTAAACCTAATAAAAAGTATTAAATAACCACGACAAATTTTAATATTATTTTACCCACTGCAAGCATAATTCAAAATAAATCAAGGTATTTAAAAAAGGACAAAGGCTAGTGATAGGGCCAGTTGGAATAATTTATCACTTTAGCGCGACCTGTATATCTATGTGAATCCGTTATGAATCCTATCTAAGTTTAGTGGTTTCAAAATGTACATGAACAAAAAAAAATGGGACTTGTATCAAAGTGTCCGTTAAGAAATGTATCTTATCGAAACTGTCATCTGTTCTGTATTATTTATAAATAGACCCAACCTGACACCATATGAAGAATAATTAATACAAACAACATAAATATTCCATGTAAACTAGAACTGGCACGCGAAATTATCTCGTATTATGCATTTATATAGACTTCCATGAATGATAAACGATAAATCTTCACCCTTACAAAATAATTAATTGATACATCTATACTGTATGTATTATTATTGAAAATATTAATTTATTCTTTGTCAGAAACAAAAAAAGTTTTAAGATTTTTTCGAAAATGGCAAGAAATAATTACAGATTAGTGCCGAACAACACTCAATAGGCATAACTATTCTTTGTTCATTCACGATTGTATTTTAACCACCCCTTGGCTCCGCCCACTTATCACATACCCGGCCTATTTAACATCGCGCCTTTTTAAGAAGATATGCATGCAGATATGAATCTCTTTAAGATATGCAAGTTTTATGACTCTCAAGTGCCATAAAGCTAGTTTAATGTCAATTGATATAAAAAAATTCAATTAATATGTACATATATAGGTGTACTTGGCATGTTTCCCATTAACTTTACCATTTTAACTTTTCTATAAGCTCCGCCCACTTTTATAACCAAAGCTTAAACAATGCCACGCCCCTTAGAAGCATAACATTTTCTTAAAGTGTAATTAAATAGTATTATAAAACGAATTTAATGTCCATTGATATAATAAATAGCATTCAGTAAATATAAGTTTACACCGGGTACTTTTACTACTGATTTTCAATTTCTCGTAAGCTCCACCCCTTTTTATAACAAAATTCTATGTAGAACCACGCCTCTTAGAAACAAATACATAAAACATAAGCGCAAAGTGTAGCTCGAAGTCAATATTTAGAAATACTACGAGCACAAGCTTTTCATAGTGAATTTTCTTAGTTATATCGACTGTTTTGTAAGACATTTCAATAATTCCAATTATCAACAAAGGTTGTTAAAAGTATAAAAAATAGTTGAACTTGAGGTCTTTCGGCTGAAATATCATTTCGGTACGCCCCTGACAAAGACAAAGGTACGCCCCTCCATGAGACTTCACGCCTTTGTTCCGCCTATTATTGTATTACAACCATACCTATAACCACGCCCCTTGCAAATTTTTAAATCAAATTTTGACACTGAAAAAATATATATAAAAAAGCACTTACTTGCACTGGTCATCCAGGAGAAAGATCAACCCGTTGGGCTTCCCCTCGATCAGTTGCAGACACCCCGTGTTGTCCATAAAATCGATATTCGTCCAACGGATCCCCTCCTTCCTGTACTCCTCCTGCTCGTACTTGAACACGTGTTGATTGAAGTAGTATTGTAGATGTTCGTTCGCGTAATTTATGCACAACTGCTCGAAGCTGTTGTTCAAACCGAAATCTTCGAAGCCGAAAATGTCCAGCACGCCGATGGAGTTGCCCTGGTGCTCCCTCAGTGTGTCCTTCTTAGAGAGCAGCGCGTGGTTAACCTGAAGCACGATCCAATCGAAGAGGGCGCCGTACAGGCACTTCGCCATGGCGTCGCGACTCGCGATGGCCTCCGGAAGCCGGTAGTTGATCACAAGGGTCTCCCCGGAGGCCCGGGCCCTCTTCGCGATCAAGGCCTGCATCAGAGTCTCCTGTTTGACCCTCAGCAATTCGGATATCAGGGAGACCACCTCGGGATTTTTCACGCCCACCGCTTCATCGTGGTGGTAGGCGGATTTTCTTGGTTGGAACTCCACGTTTCCCAAGAGTAGAACCGCGGATAGCACGGAGAATAACCTCCTTTGCTTCTCGGCCGTGAAGCCTACCATCTCCATCGACTGTTTCAAACGGGAAAACTCGTAACTCTCGTCCACGTTGTCCAAGGCGGCGCATGATTTGTTCAAGTAGTAGTACTCGTCTGGGGACTTGAGGTGGAGTTGTTGCTTCTCTTGCTCGTTGGCTCCCTCGAGGAGGTAGTAGAACACGTGATAGTTCCTCTCGTATCTACCTTGGGAGCATATCCTCGATTTTTCTAGAAGATATTTCTGGACAACGGCGCCGTGCACCATGCCATTCTCCTTGTAGTTCACCTGGATGAATTTCCCAAAACGACTGAAAAAAAAAAAGAAGTTAGTAGTACCATTGTATTGATTGCGCGAAGGAAATAACGAAAACCGATCAAGATGGAATGATAGATTAATTATCTGAAGAAATATGGAATACAACGATTTGGAAAAATATACCTTTTTCAACTGATTCATACGAATATCATAAAATCATAAAAAGTTTCAACTGATTCATACGAATACCATAAAATCATAATTTTCGAGGGTGTGGGATTAAAATGATAGTTCTACTTACTGCCCCGCCCCATGCCTACTATGTATTTTCTCTTAATCACCAATGTATTTTTGGGATATATCGATTTATTACTTGTAGAAATTAAACTACAAATGTTAGAGACTGGATGATACATTCCTAAATAATTATAAATAAAAAAAATAGTAGGTAGACACAAGGAAACTTTGGACGTTCGGTAGTTTAGAGCGACCACGCCTTGGCCCCGCCTACTTGCCACGCCCAAGTCTTACCTCCTAGCTCCTCCTACAATTAGGAGTGGGGATCAGTTATTCAAATAGATACTAAGCTTGTCAAACTCTGCATTTGTAATTTAAACCTCATTTTCTGCTGCCATTAAATATAAACTACAAATTAAAATAGTAATGTTTTCATATTAATTATGAAGTGAATTATTATTTAAAGTTGCAACAAAAATGTAGCACTGTC
This sequence comes from Rosalia funebris, assembly GCA_037954035.1. Taxonomy (NCBI): domain Eukaryota; kingdom Metazoa; phylum Arthropoda; class Insecta; order Coleoptera; family Cerambycidae; genus Rosalia; species Rosalia funebris. The sequence continues at coordinate 2,123,800 of JAZFAV010000004.1, read as the reverse complement.
ACAGCATTTAGAAGAAAAATGGACAGAAAATGCCAAAATCCAATAATATTTATCAAGAAACGCTTTTCTTTCCGGAATCGTATCAAGTGCGAATTGGAATTTCATATTTTCGATATAGAATTAATGTTATTATTTACGGTTAATATTTTCGAAATAAGAAATGCTGATCAGCTTTTAATATATGTATGTTTCTATTAGAATTGTCTATGAAATTAAGTGAGAATAATAATTCGTTTGTATTTTAATCGGTCAATGTTTAAGGTCGAATTGTGAACACCCTGTATTTAATAGAGTTCTGTACAAAAGCTCTACGACTTATGTATGTAGTTGTTCGATTTAATTTGAACAAATTCCATCGATTTAAAAACCACTTGACCAAAACAGGAAAGCGAGAACACAAATTGAACACAAGTGATTCAGAGTATCTAATAACCTAATTATACTGATCGTTATGAATTATTAGAGGCAATTCAAGTATACATTGTGAAGCCAGAGATAACTGCTACCGATTGCCATATATAGAAGGCGATATTTCATGTGTCTGAAGTTTAATATAAACAAATATTTTGTGCATGATGAATAAAAAGATCTTATACAGCGATAATCGCGGTTGTAATGGTATTGTATTGAAATAAATAAAGAAAAAACATCGTGAGCGTTGTTATCGTAATTTTAACAATAATGTAAGTAACTGAGTACATTTTTATGCTGCGGAAGACGGTAAACGTCACATCCTGATTCGAGCTCGGATCACTGAATTTTCTAAGAGATGTATTTCCGGATTTAACGTGTACCTAGCCCATTGTTATACGCCGCCGACAGTTTAAAATCACTTTAAAATTTCATAACTTTAACTTACGTCTTCGCATCCTGAGTTTATTTTCATAATTTTATGAAAAAATTAGAACACGGCTGTCGATCCGGCCCAGCCGGTAAAATAGCTGTCAACGAAGAGCTTTTTGTGTAATACTTACTAGAACCATATGGCGAATGTTCCACCTTCTCACACCCCCACGCATCTGGAACGGTCCCAAAAATTTATATTGAATTAAAAAATGACGGTATAATTTATAGCGAAACGCATTTAGGGGTGATTTGTGAGGAATGCGTGCGGTATTGAAATAAGTATTGAAATACTTATTTCAATATTTAATAAAAATAAAAATTAATAATTGAAATATTTGTATTAACCTTAATAAATGTTGAGGAAGATTTAGAAAATGTAGTACTAGTTTTGAAAAATGAAAAATGAAACAATATTGACAATTTTTGGTATACCAATAAATAGTTATTAAGGATAACAAACTTCTAAAAGCGGTAATAAATATGTTAATTTAAAATTATTAGGATTTTGTATAAAAAACCTAGGAAATTGTAACAATTACCTTGTAGGCGGAGTTATCAAGAATCTACTAATGAGGAAAAAAATTCAAAACATTCTTATAACTACAACTTATGGTTTTTCAACCTGAAAAAGCTGCCGACTGAAATTCAAAATTTTACCATTAAAATTAACGAATATATGGTAAAAAAAATTTGAGGAACTATTTTTAGAGAAAATATGTTGCACTGTGTTATTGTTATTGATAAAATTAATATATAGGGTGTCTCAGTTGGAACTATAGAATTCAAGTTGCGCGCCATTTGTGTTCTATCAAAGATAGGGCGTTAATATTTAACAACCGTCATCTACAAACCATACGAAGTCAACATGTCGATTAACAGTTAAACAACGAATAGTCTGTGTACAACTGTTTTATGAAAGTGAGCGATCATTTACAGTTGCATTAAGAAAAATTCGTACGAAATTAGGACAACATGAAGTGCCTACAGAGTTAACAGTTCTAATAGTAACTAATCAAAAAAAAAAAAAATGAAGAGATGGCTTTTGTTATTGGTAAGGCAACATAATACGTCCTCGTCGTGGTCGGTGAGATGAAAATATTGGTGCAGTGAGGGAAAGTGTATGGGAGTATCCAAACACATCAATTGGACGTCGTCCACAACAATTGAATATGTCCAGAGCCACCACGCATCGGATTTTAAAGAAAGATATGCATCTGTCGGCATACAAAATTCAGCCGAGGCAATAATTAAAGGTTACAGACCGTTTACAACGTCGTACATTTGTTAATTGGGTGTTAGAAAAGAAAGAATGTGGTGTTGATTTTTACAACAAAATATTGTTCAGCGGGGGAAGCACATTTTCATCTTGACGGATACGTCAGAAAACAAAATTGTCGAATTTGGGGTGCTGAGAATTCACACGCTGTTCACGAAAAAGAAATACACCCACAGAGATGCACGGATTGGTGCGCTTTTTGGAGTGGTGTGGTAATTGGACTATACTTCTTTGAAATGACATAATGCCAGATGAATCCAAGTCGTCATATGAATGATATTCTTTTCCATTTTTGAAGAATAAAAAACCACAGTGCGTTAAATATTATTAGTTTTATTTATAAATCATATCCTATAGTTTCAAATGAGACACCCTATAGTAAAACAAGTAACAAATGAAAACATTTCTCAATAATTTTCAAAATGAAAAAACACATTTTCCTTCTAAGCAAAAAAAGTCACAATATACTCGTATATGCTATACTCGTATGTTTATTTGATTTTTAGAAATGTTCAAATTATTAGCTTATACAAAAATTTAAATATTTATCACCTCAGTTCATGGGCGTACCAAATAATTTTAAGAAAACGAAAATGTATCCATGAAATTGGTTATATGTAATTCGGTTACAAAAAAAAAAAAAAACAAGGTAGTAAGACCATGGATGGGAATGTCTACTGAATATGTAGGTAAAAAGCGACTAATTTCCTCCTTTTAGCCAAACCACAGCCAATTATGATTCACATTCAAAATACGAAATGTGTTTACAATTTTTTTAGAAATAATTTCTTTCCCTTTAAAAACTTAGTATAAATAAAAAATTTCTTTCAATACCACAAACAACTGAGGTCGAAACCAAAAAAAAAATGTACTTCATACCAATTAAACTCGAATATGAAAGACGACGTAAATTTTGGTTGTCAGTACATCATTTCTTTAGAAAACAAAAGCTCAAAAACACACACGCTGGAAATCCGTTCATTTTTTTTCTATCGCTTGCACGAATAAGCGAAAACCAATCGTCAAACGCAAACCCAAACACCCTGTATATACATCTTTACAGCACCTATCCTTCGCCTTGAATTTATCTCATTTCTGTGGACCGCCTAGTCGCATGGCATGCTGCGATTGCATACAGACGTCTCATTTGAATGCACATTGAATGGGATTCTGGTCGCCCACGCGTCGTCAGCGCGATAATAGTATTACAGTTGACAATGAGCCAAAGTTGAGAATTGCTATACGTGCGACCAATGCAGGCCCTACATAAACTCGCGACACACTTACCTTAGTGTGCCGCGAAACAGAAAAGGATCTACGGGGAATAATAGCCTTTACCTGTCCGAGCGATGGCGACTAGATTGGCGAGGTAAAAATAGATTTTATGCATATATGAGCGAGAATATGTATAAATAGAAGTCGTTTACCAGATGATTTACAATGCCCTGTCGGTTGGTTTATGTAAATGGAGAAGCGTCGATTTCTATGCCAATTAATCCGGCCTGGATGAAGGATCCCGTGGCGATTCTTCTATGGATGAGTCATGACATGAGACTGGTTAAAGCAGTTATTTATAGGTATGAGGCCGAAACCGGATTGTCAAAAAAGCCGAATTCGGACGGAAAGATTCTTCAGCAACTGAATTACGAGGATGGTCACCGCAATACGAACATAAAAAAAGAAAAGCGACAAGAAACTCGCTTTGTTCTGTCTCAAAAATGATCAAAAGAAACGAAAACGCATAACGCGAAATATCACACGTGTGTTGGTAGTAATTGAAGGAATAATGTAAATATTCTTATTCTACATCTTTGCAATAGTGATGCATATTTATTATAATTAAGATAAACTCACTCGGAGTAGCTATTCTGAATTATTTGTGGCAATGCCCTTGGCATCTCTGTCACTGGCATTAAAAGGTGCAATTTCCAACAAAACTGTAGATATTTTATATAAAATGATTTACATACAATTAGTCATTATATCAAATTAATATAAAATGTTTTTTTTATAACTATTTCATTCAAGTTTATATTTACAGGTCATCATATCAATCAATCTAAATCATTGTTGCCAGTTGTGACTTGATAATTATAGCAAGTATTACATGTGAGCAGCACTTAAAAAAAGTCAGGAGCGACATATTCAATCAATCTGGATCTCTCTGTATACGAAATATATTTAAAAATAGTATGAGACAAATAAGTTTATTTGCCTGAAGTAATTCTGAATTGTAAGACCTATTTGATAAAAATGAGCAAACTATTGATTAGGGTTTATAAAATTATTATTTTTTCGAAATGTAATAAACTCGTTGATCGACCTTAAGTCTTTGTGGTAGAAATTCTGACATTTTGCGGTAACTCTTCCTGGGATCTCCGCCACTGGAACTTGCATTTGCTTACTAATTCTTACCGATTGTTTGAAATTACACTAATATATTTGACATCGATATCGAAAATTATAAATAAATTAAATATAAATATAAATTTTATATCAAAATTATTTGATATAGGTATAATGTCGAAGTTTTAAAATTACTTGAAATTTTCTGTATAAAAATGTATTTTTATACATTGTTGTTTCATGTAGTTAAAAAAAAAAGAGTTAAATAAGTTGTTTTAGAATAAAATAAGAGAGGAAGATTTTTAGAAATTCAATTAAGATAAATAGGTTCATAAAAAAATTAAAAAAAATATTTTTGAGGTATATAATTCTAAAAATATTTGTTCCAGCGAATAAAATGAATGATAATTATTTAAAAAGACTCCAAATTACGGGGGCCCAAAGAAAACACCCTGTATATAGCAGCGGCCCCATGTTTGGCCTGGTTCCACTCATACTACCGCAGTTATCATTAATGACATAGAATCCGATAATAATTAAATAAACTAGATCGTTAATCGGCGATGTATTACAAATGAAAAGCCTTCAATTTATAACAAATTACGTTATAATCGTCACTATTTCACGTATCGTGTCTATCACATCCTGTTCCTTGGGCGAACGGCTACGCGAACAATCACTTTTTGTATTTATTCATTCATAGTTATCGTCTTAATAAGATTAATTATTCCGGGATATAAATATTCATCATTTTCCTATTATAAATTCTAGCTAAAGGAGTGGGCAATATTTAACGCGATTCTTCTGTAACTCGGCGTTTGGTATTCGACCAAAATTCTGCAAATTCGAAAACGATTTTCGACAACAAACAATTCGATAGAATCAAGGCAATCCAATCTTAATGTGGAGTGAATCATAGCCATCTCTGATAAGGTTGAACACTACCCATTGTCTTCTGTAGTACATTTTTTTATTGTAGTATACGTCAGTCAATGTTTATTTTAAATATGTAAAAACGTACTGGTAGATGAGAAAAATGTAAACAAATGTAATAAGACATTCATATTGGGCAAGCAATTTTGCAATGTGCAGCCAGGATAAAGCCAGAAATGCGGTAAAATGTTTTTGATAGCACGAGGAGGCGCCCAACAAGTGGGAGAACAATTTCCAAGTAACTTAAATTTGTATTTTTAACGTTATGTTATTAGTCTTTCACTATTATTTCTAACATTAATAACATGCATGCATGATTCAAAAATAAAAAAGGATAAAATACATACAAGAATAAAAGCAAAAAGTTTTCGAAGCGATGTTCGATAGTTTGCACAAGTGGACTAATGTCAGGTTGTCACAATTACATAACAAAAATAAATTCTAGTTAAGCCTTAAAGGGGTATAATCTAACAATCGAAATATACACCCTTTTTACAGTACAGGGTGAGCGAAACTCGATGTCTCAGCTTTATTATAAGAAAAGGAAAAGCGATAGAAAAAATCTGAAGAGGTCCATTTTAAGCCGAATTTACATATTTTTCCATGTTTGGAAACTGAAATAATGACGTCATCGAATTGTTTTTTCCCAGAAACATACCTATGTTTTAGCATATTTAAAGAGATAATTTTTCTTGAAGAAATTTTGTAAAGAAAAAAATGTTTCGTAAGGCTTCAGTGTGAGAAGGAAGGCGAAGATTGGATAAGTGTTTAGAAGTAGGAGGTGGTTACATTGAAAATTTGTTGTAGTGATTGCCTACATTTTTTTTTCTTTCTGTGGCAATAGTTTGTAACATATTATGTGTTTTGGAATGTTAAATTAATAAATAATACTAATTAATAACGTTTAATTATTGGCATATGTGACTTTGCTATTTGTTTCCAAAGGCTACTTGTTTAAATCGTGACGATTGCGAATTTTTGATACTTTTTTTACAAATTTGCTTATAATTTCTTAACGGAAAAAGATAGCAAATTTTTTTCTTTACAAAATTGGTTCACAAAAATTAGCTCTTTATAAATATGCCAAAATATAGGTATATTTCTGCGAAAAAAAAAATTCGATGACGTCATTACTTCAGTTTCAAAATATGGAAAAATATGCAAATTCGGCTTAAAATAGACCTTGCTCAATCCCATTTAAGAACCTCTTTTCAGATTTTTTATATCGTTTCTCCTTTTCTTATAATAGAGCTGAGACATCGAGTTTCGCTCACCCTGTACATTAAATCATTATAGAAGAGATTTCATCAAGAAATTCTCGAGGGCATAAAATCGAGGAATTCAAAGGGAAAATAAATAAAGGTACTTTTCTTACAGTTCACTTCCTTATTTGACTTCAAAAAACAAGTTTTGCCTTCAAAGATTAATACCTAACGTTTCATTCTCCTCAAAAACTGAAAGTCACATGTATATCCTCGATCGTATTAATACATAAAGCCTACATAAAATTCCTACGTATCACCCAAGGTGTAGTATAACAACAACAAAAATATTACACGAGAGCTTAAACTCAAATTATGCTAGATAAGAGAGACACGGGAGATATATAATCCTGCGATAAATGTATGTTTATACTCGTAGATCATTATCCGGTAAAGTGAATGTTTATTGTGGCACAACAATTAAAAACTTATCAACTCATCTAAGATCAACTGCCATATGTTTGTCTATAGATATACTGGAATAGGCGAAATAACCGACGTTCGTTCGCATATAGCGTAATCTAAAAATATACAGAGTGTTCGTATAGTGCGCCAAGTTCAAAAGTCCAGGTTTAACACAAAAGTCAATCTGCACCCAAAAATCACTCCAAAGTCTCTGAATTCACCAACCTTGTTTAAATTACTGTTATTTATATCATAATCAAAAGTAATAGGAGACTCTTTACCAGTAAAATATATTAAATTACACTTACTCATATTGAGTGGTAACAGATTACTCTCACACCATGTATATAAATTATTAATATAATTTTGATGCAAAATACAGTCCCGCAGGCGTTATCCGATGAAACAGTTTACAGTCATCTACATACAACAAAACTTTCGACTCTACCCTAGCAGATATCATTTGTAAACACGATAAATAGAAGGGGGCCCAAAATTGATCCTTGTGGAACATCCGATGTTGCATATAAATGTATATTCATATATTGTGCGTGGGAATTGTTTTGCGGAAGATTAGAATGCTTTGAAAAGTTTCAGAAAGAATACACGTATTTTTTTACATAAATGCGTTAGGAATATATATAAATTTTTTTAAACCGCTTAAATCCAGGCTTAAACCTCATTTAATCAATTATTTATTAAATTTGATATTTAATAAATTAAATAAAATAATAAAATTTAATAAAGTAAATTTAATATTTAATTTAATTTCACCAATGCAATAACAGCGGTGAACGTAATTGGCGATGATTGATATTCTCAGGTCCACGACATTAAACATATATGTAGTAGACAAAAAAACATTCTGTATACAGTGAGTTAGAAAAGTCTGAAATTAATTCAATACTCTTAATAGTGTGTTTTATTGGGCGATATCCTGAACACGTTGATCTATTTTTATCTTTCCCCATTCGGAAAAGTAACGAGAAAAAGTGAAAAAAACACAAAAAGTGAAACAAATTTTTTTTGGGTTTATTTTTCGTTTTTCGGCTTAAAAATAAAAAAAAATGGTTTTAAAAAAATGTTTGCCGTGTGTGTGTCGTTTTCGTCAGCAGTTATTCTTGTTAGCACGATAACTCAACTAAATCGTGTCGGATCGATCGGGTTTTGACTGATTCTGATTGGGGACGTCTCCCAGACAACACCTATTGATTTTGAGGTGGATAGAACACACTTTACCATGTACATGGGTTATGAGAAAGTACAATGGTGGACTATTTGAGAAATTTTTTTTGTTAGCACGATCACTCAATTAAATCGGGTCCGATCGATCGGGTTTCGACTGGTTCTGATTAGGGACGTCTACCAGACGACATCTATTGATTTTGAGGTGGATAGGACACACCCCACTCTGTCCATGGGTCACGAAAAAGTACGATGGTGGACTATTTGAGAAAAATTGAAAAAAGTAAAACTGTCGCATAAAACACATATTCTGCATTTATGTGTTGGTTTATCTTTTTCGTGGCCACTTAATTTCGAGATAGAGATGTTCTACGTGCGGAAAAGTCCGTTTTAAGATTTTAAAACTGTTTATTTTTCTGCTGATTCTTCTAACAAAATACGCTCCAACATTACATTTTCTGCAATATTAAAAAATTGAATTTCTTCCAGACTCTTCAAACGCACTGTATAACGCATACCTTTCGTCACTTTTTATATGCATTCTCGCAGGTAGAGGTTAAATACACCTGGCTGATATCCTTTGACACGGCGAAATGACAAGAGCTGCGAGACCTTGAGGTCACGCCGAGATTCCATCTTGTGGAACGAGGAAAACGGGGGTTAAAAAAAATTATATAACTTTACGATTACGATTATTAACCTCGGGCCGACATAAATATATTAAACAATGGTCCTCACGTTATCCTACTAAAGATGCAATCTCCAGATGCGACCTTCGGCGGGTCTATTAAAAGTGACCTTACGTAAAAAAGTCATGAGTTATCTGATATTATAATTACAGGAAAGAGAAAAAAATATTTTCTGCAGTCTGATATTACATTTTTGCATTTGCAAGGCATGAAGTCCACGTTATTTCGTTTCTGGCACGATATAATCTAATACGAAACGTTGATATTGCGAAAGGATCTTATTTTGTTTTAAGAACATGCGACGTATGCGCTTTTAATTATTTTCATGGCCCACTAGGTACTTTTCTTAGGTCGTTAATATATCAGAGTCAACTTGGCCTCAGCAAATATCACCTCTATCAGATCTTTTTTTTGGAAGAATATATAAAATTACCTACGAGGTTTGCTCGACAAGTACGTCATGCCACAACTCTATATACAGGGTATCTCATTAAATGTGGTCTAGAAGCGCAAATTCGATTTTTTAATGGCCAATTTGATTTTTGTTCGTGAAATATGTATTAAAGTAAAAATGTCACTAGGTATATGATTATGGTTTTAGTTTATGCCACAAAATAGCCGCATGTCCTGTAACATTTCTAAGGCTAGAAGCTAACCGAAATTTGATCCCATTTTTTTTTACCTGAATTACCGTTTTAAGGTTTTTGCTTATATCTTAAGTCTTTTTACAAAATTTCACTTAAATACAGTGGTTCCAACAGGAAGTGTAAGGACTGAAGTCCCAAAGCATGAGTTTTTTATTTCGAAAATGGTGTTTTGATTACCTTGTTGACTTCTTTGAATCCATGTTCTCAGATTGTTTAAGTTTCACTTTATAAAACATTTTTTTTTCAAATATATTATCTAGTGAATTCTAATCCTCAGATTTTAATGTTTTTGAGTCAATATTTTGAATAAAAAAAATTGAATCATGTCTTACCAAATATAGAGCAGTAATATTTGACTTAATTAAGAATATTACATAGTTAAGTATTTCCTTTTATATTTCCGTAATATTAGAAAAAAACGTTTCTCGTTTTAATAAGGGTTTTAATACATGCATTTTTTCGCTTTAGTGGAAGAAAGAAATTTCTTTTTCTCTCTGTACATCCTCCCCTTAAAAATCCATAATTTTCACCCACCCTGTAGGTACAGGGTGTATTCAATTCCAAAGACTCAAAACAGTGTTCATGTGTCAAAATTTACAAAAAATCCGTTTTTCTAATTAAACCAGGTCTCTTTTATATTTAACAATGGCGTTACAGATACCAAAGAGGTTTTTTAGACGGGGTAAACCTGGGTTATATACCTTAAGAATATTCTTTTATACATTTTTTAACCAAAAATTGTATGCTTATGCACTTGATATAATTTTGATATAATTAACAGTTAAGTATTTAGTATTAAATGGAAAATTTGGTTGAATTTATGGTAAAATGGGACAAAGATTTAATATCTAAAATGTCTCAATTTTTTTAAACCTTCATTTATAAATTCATATCACTTATATTAAAGAAAAACAACATAAAACAAGATAAGTTCATTCAATCCAGATACCCTGTATTTGTAAAAGTGAGGTTATGTTAACTTGCTTCTAATTTGCAAGATTTTGAGTACAATTTGTGTTACTTCACTTAAAAATTAATATATTTTTCTTCGTTTGACTTTAAAAATTTTCTTTTTGCCTTGTTGCCTGAAAACTATATATATTTTACCCTATAAGAATTGTTTTATATACAATTTAATGCAAGATTTGAATTCAATAACCCTTACAATTCATCTACATTATAAAAACGTATTTACAATTTCCTCAGATACAATCTAAATATTATAATCTACACATTTTTCTACCCCAATCACCCCCACGCTTACCTTGAGTTATTGTTGTGAGCAGTCTTGGCATTACCGAAGGCTTCCAGCACGGGCCCGGCACTCAAGATGGTCTGTTCCACCCCACTACCGTGAGAGCCCTTCTGACTGAGAGCCGTCAGATGGTGCAACAAAAAATTTGTACTTTCTGTCTTTCCCGAACCACTCTCGCCACTAATAACGATACACTGATTCTTTCTGTCTTTCAACATGCAATGGTACGCGGTATCGGCCACTGCGAAGATGTGGGGCGGCAAATTGGGCCCCAACCGTCTATTCTGGTATAGTTTCACATACTTAGGGTTGTATATTGGGTAGAACTTGAACGGGTTGAGGGCTATAAGGATGGATCCCACGTAGGTGTAGATGTGGCCTGCTACGAAACGGGCACGGAGGTTCTCCAAAAGCGTCTGTTCGTTCAGGTCCGGTAACTGGCACAGATCCGGGTATTCCCTGTCTTTTGGCTGGTACAGGAAACGGTGAAAATAGTCTTTTATAAGCTGAGGGTCCATAACAAACTGGTCTCGCCATACGTAGTCGTTTACCTTCTCCCTTAGGTAAAAACGGTACGAAGTGTTGTCGGGCCTCGCCTTGGGCCAGAGCATCATCAGCTGCACTGGGCTTTCGTGTGCTGAGAGACTCCGTTCTTTGCATTCCTGCCCAAAATCGTCACCGATTACCTCGGCAAGCTCATATGAAGCATTTTCGTTCAGAGAGAGCCTTTCGACAATGCATGAGACTATTTCCTCGGAGGTCGTTAGCTTACTGGCTTCGACAGACAGGGCTTCGTAAAGGGCTGATAAGGCCCCCACATACACCTGCACGATGTACCGGTTATTCTCTGTAGAAGGCATCATGATAGCACTCCCATTATATTATCCTAATTTTGAATTTAACAAATGTTCTGGTAGTGAGCGAGAGCACTTTGCACTCATACATCTTACTTTATAACACTTATTATTTTTAGTTTGGTACGAACTGCAGGTCTCCCACTCATATTTATTGTTTGTGTTTGAGACTCCCTGAAAATAAAGTGTTACATTAAAATACACACGCCCAAAACATAAACTGAACTTTTTTTGGCAAGCAACAGATTGATATCATAATCATATGCACAAATAAACCGACTTACGATTTTTCACAACTGAGTAAATAAATAATTGCCTAATTATAAGAAAAGTGACGGTATGTTGGCTTAAAAGGCGATTTAGAGGCCGAGCAGACCGACTACGGTTTTACGTGCGAATAACCCGTTAACGAGGGGTTGATAAACGGGGGATAAATGTCAGATTGGGGTCACATGTTGCTTCTTTGGTTGTAGCACGATACTGCAGGACTCGGGCCCGTTTCCCGTCTGCAATTTAACGATTCCGTTACAAACAAGTAATAACGTCAAATGGTTAATTGAAATAATTAATTGAATGAGTTCATACAGCCCAATGACGAGGTCTCTTCTAGCGTGCGATGTATCTGACAAACAGTCGAAGTGTACCCATAATAAACAACAGACAAACGAAATCGACATCATCCACTCTGAAACCGCCCATACGATAATGGAAAGATCACTGCAACGTTTTCCACATACCTCACAAAACTACACTACATCACTTTACGGAATCTTAACTACGGATCACGACCACATAGATTTTGTTCATTTTAACTCAGATTTTACTCGATAAAAGGGCCACTAACCACCATTTTTTATTTTGTATAAACTCGACTTCGACTGACATCGCTGGAGGAGACTCTCTCGTATCAAGGCCAGGCCACGTGACCAGCGCGCCAAGTATGAATCACGATTTTCCAGCTAAATAAACCGACCGCATTCGTTACGTTTACAAATAAAAAAAACCTCTAAAGCTAATTACCTTCGTTATTATTATGCCAGCAACACGAGTCAAATGCTTCTATTTCTTAGTCGTACTAATCGGGTCAATCAATTATCTCCCATTCCCATATTTTGCCATGTTTTTATTTATACGAGTATATCCTTCCGTTCTTCCGTGCGACAGATCCTCGTATTGAGTGATACTGGAGAAGTGTTTAAATCGTGTAATTCGTGTAAATATAGATGAGGCAACTTCCATTGGCACGACAATCTGTTTTTTAAAATATGTATCTCTATCTAAACTCTATATATGTATCTCTATCAACACCGATAAATTCAGTTTTATCGCTTTTAGTTTATCGGAAATGTAAAAAAACCATTAGTCAATAAACGACAATTCGAACGAGCGTTTAACATATATCGATTACAACAAGAAAAATTTGTCACGAAGAGAAGATTCAGTTAAGAATACTAATACTTTTAGCGAACTACTGTTTTATTTTAGGACTAGTGAATACCTGAAAGTAATTAGTTGATAAGATAAGATCTTTTATTTAATACCGGCAGTAAATAAAATTGGAATATTATTGTGGAATAAAACAAAAAGAAATTAATGAGATCACATATTATTTAACCGACTTGTGAGTTCGTTAATTTAATTTTCAATATATATGCTGAACAGAAAACTTTGAAAGAACATATTCGTTTAATACATATACAATGTGTTGCAAAAGAAACACAGAAAACGAATGTGCCTTTCCGTGTTTAATTTTCATTCAAATAAAAATAAACATAAAACCTTTTTCGTCTTTACATCATAGCCATCCTCCATTTAGGCTTATACACCAGAGACGTCACAACTATTTGAGCCCTCCGCCATTTAGAGCTTATAGTGAACAAATTCTGATTATGTTCATATGACTGACATTTAAACTAAAATCAGTATTTGTTCATTCTGCTCTAATCGAAGGAGGGCTCGTATCGACATCGTTGTGACGTCACTGGTATACTATTTGAATGGTACATATAGATGTCAAATACTCATTTAAGTCTTAACCAAGAAGACTAGAGAGTATAAATGTCTTCTCCAGTCTCTTTGGTCTTAACGATTGTCAAATTGATAGCTTTACAAAGTTATTACTTTTATCTTTAATACATACTATATAATTTCACTCAGATACAAATAAATATCTTCAGAATGATCTGGAATAGTGAGAATATTTTTTTAATATAGTTTTTTTTAGAATTCCTCAAATCTGTTGATTCATAATGGATAAATTTTGAATCTTGTTATGAAAATATGACAGAAACGCTGAAGAAATTTATTTTAAGAATATTCAACATTTCAAGAATTGTTTATGTAAATAATCTCAGAATTGATTGTTTACTAAAAAAAAGATAGTGGATTACTAAAGATCATTGTTAATGTGTTGTGTAAATTAGGAAATAATGTTCGTTTTTTACAAGGTATTAGAAATATGTGGAATCTGAATATATCCATATAAAATATCGTCAATATTTTACAAAGTTTGTAGGAAAAAGCAAAACAGTATTTTTATATCTATAGAATATTCGTATGTTTTTTTCAGAACATTTTTAGATTTAAATGTTCTTAATGTACCATAATGTAGAAATACTTTCGATACTATTCCCCTGATTGTATCGAATACTAGTCAGCATTGAACTAGTTTTTGAGTTAACTATGCTTTCTTTCAATAGAGGCCGCGGCTACTTTCAGACTCAGGATATATCGAATACATCTCATTACATTATTTTTTGTTGGTACATTTTTGGTATATTTAAAGCAATTTAGCAAAAACATTATATTAAAGTCTGGGAAAGAGGTTTCATTATTTTTTAGGCATCTTTTAATTTCTGTCATCAAAAATAAATTAATGACGTAATAAAATGTAAAAATTTGGTTTTGCCAATTAATCTGGCTTTACGAGTTTGTGAAAAAATCAAGAAAACTTGCAACATTAACTTCACTTATTATTAAAGTGGATATTTTCAAAAAATAAACAAGTATTATGTGTAAAAATCTCTCATAGGGTGATAAAAGTTCTTGTCTCTTTGGAAATAACATGGATTTTACTTTTTGGAATATACCGCATGCTACTCTTATTAACGTAGTACAATAATTAACTGTATTAGTTGTAAGACAGAAATTACTTCATCTTAAGGGACTACACCTAGAGACATGAAAAAATAGTCGATTTTCGGGATGAATTTTCTTGGGAACTATTAATGATAAATAAACTTTTTTTTTTTTAATTGAAGAAAAATTTATTGTAAACATGGTGAAGTAAACATAATTTAAGAATCTTTAAAACCGGAAGAGATATGGCCACCGGAAGTGGAGCGTCTATTTCGCGACCCAGTTTGCGGTGCCCCTTCTGCGAAAACTGATCATCTGATTTCAAAGATAGTAAGCTATCATGAAGTTAAGTGCATACGAAACAGATTGACGATCGCCGTTTCCGAAAATTGTTTTTAAAAAAGAAAAAAAATGGCACATGGAACTGAAGTACGAAAATTCGCTGAAAAAACACAGTTGTTATCGTAATTTGTTTAAACAAATTTGGTTATTTTTGAAAAATGCGTCGTTCTGTTAATAACGGCTTAATGCGACACTGTCAAATGAATCTGTCGATCGGTTCTCGAGATATGACGGGCACCGTTTTGGAGTCAAAGGACGATGGATGTTTTTCAGGATGATGAATTCTCGTGATTGTTTCATCTTTCTCAACGCGAGAAATTCTGTGCGTACATTATTACAATATAGTGGGAAGAAAAAATGCATGAAACAATGACCCCCCAAGGTTAACGCTGATTACTTAAGTCGATCAGTTACGCACCCGACGAGGGCGCTCATTGAGGGGCGCACGTAGCAGCATTAGCCGGAATATATTCCTAAGCCTTCATATAATATACAAAAAAAAAAAAATTATCGAAACTTTTCAAGATTTCAGGTGGATATAGAACCTTAAAAAGAAAAAAATTCGAGCTAAATTTTATACGAAATCTATAGTTCTTTTTTTAGTTACAATAATACAACAAATTATTTAAGATTCTTTATTATATACAACTTGCATTATACATTAAATATAATTTAAATGCATCATATATTTGTCTTTTATAATTCACACAACAAATCACAGACATTATTACTTAATAATATAGACACCTCTCTCTCTACCGCCTTTGGTTTTTAAGCATCAAAATATCTCTCCTTATAGCTTGAATCTCATCTTTATTCACGGGAGGAGGCTCATTCTCCTCAATTTTCGTCTGGTGATGAGGCTCAGCTTTGCTCAGATTGGAATCCTTTAGTAAATTATTGGAAACGGCTAGCGGTAGCGGCACCATTTTCTTTGGATCGGCGTCGGACACTTTTTGTTCAGCTTTACCCAACTTGAGGAACAGCGGCGCTGTATTATTTATATTGTTAATCGTGTTATTGTTGGAGGCTGGCACAGGATCGTCAATTCTGCGTTGCGGTTCAACATTTTCCAATAGCTTATTAGCCTCTACTTCAGTCTTTTTGTCAGGTACAAATTCAATCTCACTTTTATTTCCATTATTTCTCACCTCAGGCACTTCGTTCAGATTTTGCACGTTCTTAACGGTCTCCTCAGGATTATTATTTTTAGTTTGTTGTAACAGAACGTTCTCTTGAGATTTCTCAACAGTATCTAGATTTTTAGGCAAAATTATTACATCAGGGATTTTTTCTACATTATTAAGTTGTTGCTCCTTGTTGTCTTCCTGGTGTGTTTCAACTCCATCTAAACTTTTAGGTAAGATGACTACATCAGGAATTTTTTCTACATTAAGTTGTTGCTGCTTAGGTTTATCATCATCGATGACCTTCCCACTCTTCACAGGCTTATCCAGCTTTGCATCCTGATTTTGCTCCTGCGGAGAGCCTTCTTTTACCTCCTTTATGTCTTTTCTCTGATTTACTGTTTCTTCGACTTTTGCTTCAATGCGTTTTTCTAAGTTAGCGGCCACTTTCTCTCCTTCTTTTCCACCCCCTATCTTTTCGATGGCATTAAGAGCGATGGTTTCAATTTGCTTCATCGCTTTGAGCTTTTCCTCGTTGACTTTGTGTATATCGTTTGCCTCAACGTTTTTTTGCTGGCTTTTGATGACTTCTAGAAGTTTCTTTTGTTGCTCTACCATTTCCTTTTGCACCTCGTTATGCTTTTGAAGCGTATCGATAAGCTCTTGGTGTCTGTCGTCAGGCTTAACTTTCGCCTTCTCTTGTAGCTCCACTTCTCGGTCCTCCTTTTTTATTGCCTCGGCATCTACCTCGTCGTTTTTTCGCTCAACATTCAATTTACCTGTATCATCTGCTTTGTTCTCTAGTTTATCTGATTTCTTATCACTTTCTACAATATTATTAACTTCTGCAGGAGGCGAACTAATCTGTTTTACCTCAGTGTCGTCCTTGACATCAATTTCTTTTTCAACTTCAACCTCTTCTTGAGGCTCGATAGGTTGTGGAGGCTCATGCCGTACCTCTTTCAACTCTTCCACCACCTTCAGAGTAGTCACTTCAATTTTAACTTGCTCTAATTTATCAACATTAACAGTCTTAATTGTAGAAACCTTCTCTTTTGCCAGATCGAGTTTGTTCACCATGTTTACTGCATTTAGATCCAACTGATCATCTAAGTTTTTAATGCTATTAATCGTTACAGTATTAGGCTCTAACCGACTGTCTAAAGTGTACAAATTCTTGTAAGTTCCTAAAACCATCACAAAAACTCCAATCATAAGCATCAGTTGGGCTAAAATACGTTCGTTAGTATTCTTCGGTGATATACAGATAAAACACGTCACAGGAAATAGAACACAGATCATAACTCCTATCGTGGAACCCACTAAGCCCAAAACAAGTTCAATATTCGGTATCATAATTCCAATTATGAGAGAAAGAAATACTATAAACATAGTTAAACCCTTGAATTTTCCTTCTGGAATGTAATTTGACATACCTTCATGTACGGAATACCCTTCCTTATACAACAAAGAGTATAAGCTTGCACGACAAGGAAATATAACTAATGGGAAACTAAAAGCCACAGATAAAACAAATCCAATCTTTATAATATCTGTCATAAACGATGGGGAAAAACTCAATAATATGTTTCCAGTGAACTGTTTGTGAGAAAAAGCAATATATCCAAACACACCAACGAAAATATATACGCATGTGCAAATATTCACTGCAATTCTCACCACGTTATTCATTTTCTCCAACGTGGCATTCGGCAGGGCTTGATATATTTCGAAGAGCTGTGTTTGGCAAAAAAGTGCCATGGAAAAAATCGGCAGACACTGTAGAATCCCGGCTGGTCTCCAAAATACAACTCTGTCATACCAATCCCCTGTGAATATATGTGGAATAGCTTCGAAAACAATCTTCAGTACTAGGCAGCAGTAGAAGCCAATAGTAGCCTTTGATACTCCATTTAAACTGTCCACATTCCTTAGTAAACCGAGAGGTAGTACACAAAATAGTGCAAGCGCCATGAGAATGCTAGTTCTCATAGTATTCGTGGTATATATTCCTGTCATTTCTGCTACAATTTCAGGGCCTAAATCGCCCATAACGACGAAGAAGGCGACGCAAGTACCCAACAGGAATCCAATGATACCGATTTCAATTGACAGCTTACCCAGCGATCCAAATATGTGGAACGCTAGATATTCAAAGGTTTTCCTTCTGGCTATTATGGCGGATTTCAGCAGGAAATGGCACGCCAGTCTTGATATAATACTGCTTATTAGCAACATCAGTACGGAGAGGACTATTCCACATTGTTTGAAGCAATATGGCATGGCTAGGATACTCACGCCGATGATGCTGTTGGCTAGGGTCATTACGTGTCCGCTTTGATTATCCATTTTCTGTTATTGTCAAGTTTTCCCTCTCTAGATTCATATGTTATGTATTTACTTTAGCTGTATACGTATGTCAAAACACTTCTTGTGTTCGCTGGGAAAACATAACCAAACTTTTCTGTATTTACGTCTAAGCTTTCCTTGAGCGCCTTGAGGATCACAGGTTCCTCTGTGTTGAGGGCAATGCAATAGTTATTAACACATTATGGATCCAGTGTCGCAATATAGATGGCGCCAGAGCGCAACCATTCCTAAATCAATTTTAATTATGGAAGATATTGATATTTTGCTATTCTAATATAATAATCTACGAGCAAAGTCTGTCTCTTTGCTCGTAGATAATAATAGATTCATTTAATCATGTCGTTCACTCGACGATTTGAGTTGTGGAAATTTGGATAGGCGATACAAATAAATCACATTTTGTAAAGTTGGTTGCCTGAACGACTGACTATAGATGTAATTCCAATAAAAAGAATGAGGGCACAGCTTACTCTAAGCTGTGGTAAGGGTGTTATTAGTTATTATTGATATACTAACATATAATGTAGTTCGAAAGGAACCTATAAACCATACTTTTCCCTATTTAATGGTTTGCAAGAAAAACGAAAAAGCAGAAATGATTAAAATTAATAAAAATTGTTATATCATCATCTACATTTTTAAAATAACTTAATAATACCTACTTTAAAATATCGATCAATCAACGAGAAGGGTGTATTCTAAACTAACAATTATATACAGTATACATTTGTGTAAATATATCAAGTTTTATATGTATATTTATCTAAGGATATCTATCCTTTTTATATTCATTATATTCAGTGATTATCTCATCTGATATATTCATCTTATTCATGTATGTACATACAGGGCAGATTTGATGTAAAGCAGTTATTTAGACTTAAATAATATGAAAAAACAATGTCAAAAACTACATTGATCGTCAAATTTCATAAAGATTATATTCTAGAGACCCTTGCGAGAAACAATGTGTTACACAGGCAGCTGCGACTGTGGTCCACAGACGGCCTACTAGATGCCGCGGCGCGTCCGCATTCCGACGCGGCGTCGCGACGTCCAAATTCGCCAGTACTAAACAGATGGCAATGGAGGTAATACCTCTCGCCCGCTGACACACTCAAATCCACCCGGTCTTTGACGTTTGTTCTTCAAATCGACCAATCCCGCTCACTTACGCCATATTGACTCGTCCAACTTCGAGTGTGTGTGTGCAAAAGATAATCCCGCTATTGAAAATCCGCCGGATTCGGGTGATATTATTGCGAAATCGCGTTGGCCGGCCACGACGAGAAGGTTCTGTGTTTCGGTGATTTTTTGACGGCCAGTGAGTGAGGCGGACGCCTTCGGGGCCCCAGGATGCCCGTCCGGAAGCAAGGTAATTATCGGTGGGCTAATTGGCGTTAATTGGATCCGCCGATCGGGCTGGTGTGCGTCTCGATAACGTTGAAACCACCATTTGTCAATACTCGAGCGCACGTGTTGCGACGATGGTGGGGGCCGAGTGCACCGGAGCTGTCAATTTGGTCTGCGGAAACAGTCGGCTATTTGCAAAACAAAACACAATCAAAATAGCGAAATCTTGAAACAAACGATAGTTCTTTTAAATGTTCTAAATAATCCTAACTTATACTTTTCTAAATTCTTAATAACAATGCGTATATTTTCGTTCATCTCATCCATCAGCCTTAAATCATAGTTAGCTATAATTAACCATAGCTTACTGTAATCAAACTTATTAATAGGATCCAATGCGACGTTTCTGACCTAGTGCAGTGGATCTGGCGACACGCCAAGCATCTGTTATATTATTCACACTCTTTCAAAATATTACCTGCCATGAAACTATCCATTCTTTCCCATAGCCAACTACGTCAGTCAGTAACGTGTAGTAGAGTTTCTAATAGTACAGATAGTTACAGGAAATTGCGTAGAAGAAAACACGCTAGCTGTGTGTTTATCGCCCCTTTGTGTAGGGGTGCATTGACACTGGGGCGAGAGATAGGTTGAGTAGGTCAGGGAAGACGTACATAATCGTAGGGTTAAAAATAGGACGGTTATTTAATAGGTTAAAACGCACTGCTAATGGAATCGATCACCCGTTTTTCGATATACTGAGTCAGGTCCCGTCAAACTTGAGATTGCTTGCAGAAGTTAAACTAAATTAATGTTTAAAATAAATAATTAGAGCTACAACAGTTTTTTACATTTTAATTTTTAAATAAATTTATTATAACAAAAATTAACAAAACATATTTTTTAACAAACTTCTCCTTCCTCTGCTTCTCAGTAACATATTGACACGCCTGTGCATTAAGACAATCAAACGGTTGATAATTTCTTGAGGAATATAGTTCCATTCCTCTATTGCTGCTGCAAATAACTCTTCCGCGTTTTGGGGTGGGTTCATACGTTTGTGAATTTCTCTGGAAATAAAATCCCACATGTTCTCAATGGGACTCATATCTGGGGAATTAGCCAGACAATCTAATCGGGTAATATCTTTCTGTTCAAGTACCCCTTGAACCGTTCTTGCGTGATATGGCCTCTCGTTGCGTAGGGGATAAATAAATGGGCCTGATAACACTATCAATATAAACTTGACTTGTCATATTCTGATTTATGGGAATTAACGGCGTACGGCGATTGAACATTATGCCTCCCTAAAATATCACTGTCCCGCCATTTTAGGGAGCACCCTCATGGGGAATATTTAGACCTGGTGCTCTCCAGACCCTTTGCCTATTATCATTACTCACTAGTCCAATTCTGGTTTCATATCTGAATAAGACCCATCGCCACTGCTGCAAAAGCAATCACTACGTTCCCGTACCGACTGAAAGCGGGCAGCTCGATGTCATGGAAGTAGAGGGGGTACCCTTAAAGACCTTCTAACACGTAAATTTGCACGATGGAGTTTTCTTCGAACTGTAGAGGTCGATATAACAAGGCGAAACGTACCTTGATAGTGAGCCCTGAGGGCTGGAGCTGAAGCATTTCGGCACAGCTTAGAATTGAGTAAGCTGTGATTTCGGTGTCTACGGGCATATTGTACCAAATACCGATCCTGCCGTTCATTTGACACTCGAGGCCGACCACTACATGGTCTTCATTCCACTGTCCCTAATTCTTGATACCTATGCACTATTCCCACAACAGAAGATCTAGGAATGACTAACATCTCTATATCTGATGATTGGAATGTCGAGCATCATGCGAAACAATAATTCTTGCCCTATTAAAACCTCACATCCTGGTATTATAACGAAAGAAAAGTATTAAAGTCGCTTTGCTAAATATGCAATAAAACTTATACGAATACTTAAAAAAAAATTATAACTTTATCAACAATATTTTATCTAGCAATTTATTTGATCTTGTTTGACAGCTACATAACTCACCTTTGTTGTCTAGCAACGAAAACAAAATAAACATAGTCGAAATCTGTAATATACGGAGGGTTCAAGACTTTTGACGGCGTGTGTATTTTTTATTTTGATGTCTTAGGTAAAGGTTTATTTGATGTCTTAGGTAAAGTAATGATTAGGTAAAAGAACTGATAACTGCAGATTTATAAACAAATATCAACATGGTTTCCAGTGTTTACTACTTTTTAAGAACGTTACTTATTCCACAAACTTCCTCGACATATATAGATCATGATTTGATAAGCTGGTTGATGATTTAAAACAGTTAGAAGGGCCATTCTTTCTGTAAATTAAAAAATGTAGACTTGTTTCAATAATAATTCATGTTAATAAGTGTAATGTTAAATTACATAGCTAGATAAAGGTTTAAGTTAAGTAATATAAATTTCAAATAATACATCGTATTTGGGAATAACATACAATATTTTAATAAAGTAAAACTTTTCATAAACTTTCAATATTTAAATTGGGCAACTGAAAGAGTTTGAATTTTATTTCTAAATATAATTTTATTCCCACTTACTTCCATGAAAATTGTGTACGTTAAAAATTTGCATGATTAATCAATATAAAGGATTGTAATCAGGGATCGGTTTTCAAAATGCTACAAAACTGAATAATGTTGACTATTATGAAAATTGCATTTTTTGAAGATAAATAATACTGTAGTGACTGAATTTGTTAAAAATCAATTACAAACCGCCTTTCTTAAGGTAAACAATACATATTAGCGCCAATATCAATTGGCCGGCGTAATGGCCTCGATGGGTTCGTATGACGAGCCGAGCGAGATCACCGCTCCCTACTCGTCCATCATGTAGACCTGGACCGTCGTTAAAGGTGGGCCGAGCTTTGCTTCCGCTTTCGCGAGGTCTCAGCGCGGACGACAAGATGTCACCCACAAACGAGACCACGCGCTACTGGCAGCGGTTCGCTCCACTCGACTTCCTCTGGTCCTGACGCCATAAGTCCCGCTGGCGGGGACTTCTTGACGGCTTATTCTGTGTCATTTGACGCCTGGTTTTACTGCTTCTCTTCGCCAGCGTACGCCCCCCGGGGGTTTCATCGTCGTGGGGATCGCAAAAGGCGTGACGCCCGGATTTTGGCTTTCCCGGGCGATCCTCTGCGACACCGTGCCGCTTTGGATTGCCGTAGGGGGATGAGTTATGTAACTCGGGAAGGGGGGCTCGTTTTAAAATCGAAAACGATCCCAGGGTCGGGAGTTGGATATTCGGGTGGATATCTTGTGTCTTCCTTAAAACAGAAAAAGTTATTTTGGGGCCCTAGGGCCCCTATACGGACATGGTCAGCCGAGCGTCGTCTCCGCTTTTTCCGGGTCTCAACGCGGGAGACAAGCCGTCGCCCACAAACGAGGCCCGAATCAGCGGTGGCACTCGACTCGGCTGAAGGTTGGCTCGACCTGTGAAAGGGGGGGGGGGGGGGGGGTCTTTTAGTGTTACCTGGAGCAATCTTCTTGGTCCGTCCCCTCTTCTAAAGTTGGCCGAGCTTCGCCTCCGCTTTCGCCGGTCTCAACGCGGGAGGCAAGATGCCGCCCGCAAACAAGACCTGCTCGTCGGTTGGCTCCCCTCGGCCTCCTTTGGTCTTGACGCCTTCGGTCCCGCTGTCTGGGACTTTCTTCTCGGCTCTTCCTCTCCTTGGTTCGCCTTGTTGTTCATATATAATTGATACAGTAGCGTCTGTATGTGTTCTGAATATCCACGCCCTCTATTGTGCAACGACATAATTAATTCAAAATTCATTTAGTAGTATTGGTTGTTTCGGGGACATTGAAAGTGTCTCATTATATTTTTTCTTCTTCTATGCACAGGCTCCTGCGACTGTTATGAGCTTAACGTACAGAAATGAGTTGAAAGTCAACAGCTAGCTTGAGAGAAATTATTTAAGAATGTAACCGTCTTTGGATATAATCAATAATGATAAATTTTCATACATGAATATATATTGCATATTTATTTTATACTACATGAAAATCAATAATGATTTTCATGTAGTATAAAATAAATATGCATATAAGTATTAAATAATTATTCTATAAAAGGTATAATTAAAAGATTTTACCGGACACGTGTGGGCAAGTAGGGATATTAACATAGAAATTAATGTAGAAATTTGAATTTTTGAAGCAGACGGAAAAAATAATTCACATTATTGTTTCTGGTCACAAAACTCTTCTGTAAAATTGATAAGATATCAGGGCGTGGCTCACTAGGAGTGTACATCAATTACGTTAATTACATTAAAAAATGGAATTGCCGCTTTAAAAACAATTACCTTCAATGATAAATTATTGATATATGTACATAATTACATATGTACATATATCGTGACTTTAAATACACAACGTACACTCATTTATGTTTGTTTATTTATCTTAGGTTAATGTATGCTGTCAGTAAAATCTAATATCGTTGAAAAATATGTCGCTTAAGTAGACGTCACTGTCTTAATTTTTCTTGGCCCATTTCCAAAGGGGTCGCAAGCCAAATGTGCTGTTCGATAACTTCCTATAGCCGTCTAGTTGCTAGACTGACTCTTTATTTATAATTTGGTTGTTGACTGGTCGCCAAAGCCATAAGAAACTCCCAGTTTGTGCCTTGTATTGCGTTAAACTGAAAATTAAAATACATTGAATTCGTTTTATAATATGCGGTTCGTGAATATTATTTTAGTTTTATCCACAGAGAATATTTTTATTTAAATTTCAAAACTGCACACTAATAGTCTACAGATACTAACAAGGAAGGATGTAATGAGACGTATTTGATTCATTTCCCTGAAATACAGGCAATCCTGAATTGATTTGTTATCTAATTATGCTTTTGGTCAATAGAGGGCGCGATTTTTAGGTCAAGACCACAATTGACACCAAATCCATTAATCCAAAAATGGGCCTCGTCGCTAAAGATGATTTTTTTGGCGAAATTTGGGTCAACTTCCAACTGCTCCAGAGCCCAACTGCATCAGCTAACACATGGCGTTGTCTATGGTCGTTTATATACCTTAAGTTCCTGGGTTAGCTGGATTTTATACAGGTGTAGACCCAAGTCCCGACGCAAAGTTCGTCACGTTGAACTCGCAGAAAGGTCAAGTTCTTGTGAACGACGTGAAGTTGACTGCCTCAGGTCTTCCCGTATAGTCTCACGCACAGCAGCGATGTTTTAAGCAGATCTTACGTTTCGGTGACGTACGGGTGTTGGCTGATTATTTATCAAACCGCTTGACTCGAATTTGGCCACCAAACGTCGAATAGTCGACTCGGCGCGCGGCGGGACGGTTGTAGCGAGGATAAAAATCACGTAATGCGCTGAACGTTCCTCGAACGGAGCACTGATTTCGAAAATAAAATTTAATGATTTGCACAGGTTGTTGAACGCTATAACGCTCCATGGTGATTTGCCATACACTACTGAACAATTTGACATATATCAAATATGTATGCTATATTAGGTTATGTTATAACTTAACAAATTTCGAGCGTCCCTATTGAAAGACCCTATACATATATACTAGACACTTTCCGCAGTACTTCATATCTTAGTCGCTTATAGATAAAAAGTGACTTCCAATCCCCATAATTTCTCTGTCAACTATAACCATAACAACAGAAAGATTTCGTCGGAAGTAACTGAATAATACCATATTCACCGTTCACATCTAGTCGCTTTGGAACTTGGGACTTCTATCGGCAGCAGGTGTTTGTTGGTCTCGTTCAGTTATCTAGCGTGCTGTGACATCCTCCGGAACTTTCAGACCTTCGGCGGATCCATTGTTGGAACTGCAGTTGACTTGCTGATAAGCGCATATAATGTCGGTGCGGGTATGGTCCCTTTCATTACTGTAATTCGCGTTTTCGATGAAGCCATTAAAATACTCCTCTGGCGCCTATCCTCGATGGAAATACGACCAATTAAAATAGCCGTTATTTTTAATTACCTGTGCGATGTTGTGGTCGTGGTTTTCGACCTTCACGTTATTCTCTGACTAGGCAAATAAATGTACGAAGGCATGCTATTGACCGTAGAACTGCATTGTATGTTACGCATTTATTTTTAAGTCTGGACCATTCGATGGTTCATAAGATTGTCATGGACAGGCCTCGTTAATTCTCGCGGAGTTTTATTGGAAGCTGTGTAAGATTTCAATGGCAGGAAGCACTTGCAACAGATAGCAATTCATTACTCCCCCGAGTCTGACAAATTGTTATATATTTAACATGTTCCTTGAAACTACGGCAGTCGGGTTGTAGTCTCATTAAGCAAATGGTCCCACAACGATTCGATTCACTTATGTACGTCGAGCAATTACATGCCAGGCGTAGCATACGCTATAATTATTCAGTCTAACGTCTACGACAACATTACTCCTAGTGTCTGGTTAATGAGGTCCATGTCTGGCAGTATACCTGCTTCATTAAGAGAGAAGATACTTTTGTGAATGCAAGGAAGGCAATAATATAAAATAATAGCAAAATCCTCACAGTCCTTAAAAATTGTTTACGGGAACACTGAAGAATGAAATTATGTTTATCGCATTAAATTAAACTTCTATCTTTTCTGTACATTTTAAAATAAATCACACACTTCTATCTAATCTAGAAGTTTTACTTTTCCGCACACCACTATACTAGCGGAAAAGTAATGTAATCGTGTAAAGAAAAAGTGAAAAAACAACATTTTTTTGGGTTTATTTTTCGTTAACAAAAAAAAAAATGGTTTTTAAAAAATTTTTGCTGCGTGTGTGTCGTCGTTGTCGTCGGCATTAAAATTTCTTGTTAGCACGATAACTTAATTAAATCGTGTCGGATCGATCGGGTTTTGACTGATCCTGATCGGGGACGTCTCCCAGATGACACCTATTGATTTTGAGGTGGATAGCACACACCACCCCCTCCCTTGGGTCTATTTGAGAAATATTTTTTGTTAGCACGATAACTCAACTAAGTCGGATCGATTGGGTTTTGACTAATTCTGATCGGGGACGTCTCCTAGGCGACACCTATTGATTTTGAGGTAGATAGGACACACCCCACCCTGTCCATGAGTCATGACAACACGATGGTGGACTATTTGAGAAATTTGTTTTGTTAATACGATAACTCAACTAAATCGTGTCGGATCGATCGGGTTTTGACTGATTTTGATCGGGAACGTCTCCAAGACGACACCTATTGATTTTGAGGTGGATAGGACACACCCCACCCTGTCCATGGGTCATGATAAGGCACGACGGTGGACTATATGAGAAATTTTATTTGTTAACACGATAACTCAACTACATCATGTCGGATCGATCGGGTTTTGACCGATTCTGATCGGGGACGTCTCCGAGACGACACCTATTGATTTTGAGGTGGATAGAACACACTTTACCATGTTCATGGGCCATGAGAAAGCACAATGGTGGGCTATTTGAGAATTTTTTTATTAGCACGATCACTCAATTAAATCGTGTCAGATAGATCGGGTTTCAACTGATTCTGATTAGGGACTTCTACCAGACGACATCTATTGATTTTTAGCTAGATAGGACACACCCCACCCTGTTCAGGGGTCATGAGAAAGCACGAAGATGGATTATTTGAAAAAAGTAAAACTGTCGCATAAAACAGATATTCTGTGTTGCTCTATTTTTTCTCGGTCACTCAATTTCGAGATAGAGATGTTCTACGTGCGGAAAAGTTCGTTTTAAGGTTTTAAAATTGTTTATTTTTTAATAAATATCAGCCGCCGATGATTTCAGCCAAAAATGGAGAAGTTGGCTGACAAGCTCAAAATACAGGCAACTACAGAATAATGAAGAATACAGAATTCTTCCATGTTGGGTTTTGGTCGTTATCGAATTAGTGTTGATATTTCGCTGATCATTCTATCAGCTTCTTCAGAAGAACAGGCAATATAAAGCAGTATCCTCAGATCTCCAGTTCTTGTACTTATTGAATGCTCATATTCTCTGTCTCTGTATGCACCACTGTAAAATGCATCTAGTAGATTAAAAGTTTGGGACAAACAGAAGTCAGAACATCCTTCCCCAGAAAGCTTACAGGCAGGTTTTGTGTAGGGGAAGGTTACATATATAAACGCGGACAAACACCCAGCCCTGAGGGAAGTGCCAAGTTCCCTCTGATGAGAATCGAACTCACGCAGACTATGTGTCCAGTATTTGGCCCAGCTGCCGCCCTGTTACCAAATACCAAGTCAGCACCACCGCGGCACCATGAGAATAAGACCATGCGTCACCCATCCAAGTAGCAACCGTGCAATCCGTCGCTTGACTTCGAACAGCACAGGTCCGACAATGAACGGAGTACGCTGCCTCATGAGTAGTAAAGTTATTATTATTATTATTATTAATTTTATTTACGCCAGCCATATTTATACGTAGTATTAATATATTACCGTACACATGCTGGTCGTAAATCATCAAAATCGTAAGACAAGGTTTTATTTTTTGCCGCGAGCCATCTTTTAGGCTGAGTACCCGGAGAGGCGAGAAAAACCGTTTTCCCGAAATCTGAAACTGAGGGTTAATGATTTATTTAGCTCCACGCGCACACACGCAGTGAACACTATAAATCCCCAATCAACAATTCGTACTGAAATTATTTATGTGGTCGGTGGTTGGGGCTCTCGTAAATTTTGCAAATTGATAAATTAAATCTAGGCCGTAATACTTTATTTTGCAAACGGACAGTTTTAATACGGTTTACAATTAAAAGGATTAGGTGACAGTTTTATCAGCCGTAGAAATAACCTTCAGAAACTCTGTTCATTATTTCTGAAGATGACAAGGATAAGTATGTTACGTTATGCTGTTGTTTAAAATTTATTTTTACAGAATGTATTAGTTGTTTAGAATATATAAAAGGGTTATCTTTTATTCTTCTTTCTTCCAAAACGGAGAGACAGGGTGTTCCAACATTTCTTAAATGTTAAGCTAGATGTTAAAACACGATATATACTTTGAGTAAAGTTGTTCCATATGATCATCGTTTTCTTTGGAAATTGTGTAGCAAATATAGACTTGAGTATAAAAGAAGTGAAGTTTTGATTTTCCTCTACAATTTATTTATTAGTCACCAATCTAGTAATTTTAAAATGAATACATAATTGGAGCACTTAAAGACAATAAAAATTCAAACGATTCATTATCAGTTACTTAAGAAATATGTATGAGTAATAAATTCGAGTCGATGTAAGAAAGTCAAACAAATTTCATGATGTGTCTATATTTGCTCTAAATTCAAAGGTTCTCTAGGTAGATTTAGAGATTTTCGTCATCATCATGAGGTCATCAGTCCTAAGATTAGTTGGACGCTAACCTCCAGCTTCTCCTATCTTATGCTAACCTACGCATTTCGCTAATTGTGCTACAACCTACATCCCTTACTATTTGCGAGCAGTAGTCTAATCTAGGCCTACCTCTGCCTTTCTTCACTCCTATTTCTGCCTTCAAAATATCGCGGACTATTCCCCCATGTCTCAGCAAGTGGCCTACCATTCTATCTCTTCTCTTCTTTATTTTTTTCCACATACTTCTTTTCTCGCCGACTTTCTCTAATACTTCTTCGTCTCTAACCCTACAGTCCACGGGTCAATAATTTTCATCATTCTTCGGTAACACCACACCTCAAAAGCTTCTAATTTCTTCCTACTTGCTTACCCTCCCGTCCAGGTATCGCAACCGTATAGTGCCGTGCTCCATACATACGTTTTCAAAAATCTCTTCCTTGTTTCTAAGTTTGTTACCCCTGAGCATAAAAGTGCTTTCTTTTTGTTAAAAGCTACTCGACCCTGCGTTATTCTTTGTTTTATATCTTTATCGCTTCTTCCATCTCAATTTAGTTTACTTCCTAAATAAGTGAAGACTTTAACTTCCTCCAATCTTTCATTATTAATTTGTACTTTCGTTTTTGCTCTGCTCTCGCACCCTATGCACACTAACACTTTAGTTTTGTTTTTATTCACCCTCATTCCGTATTCCTCTGTCAACACTGCTTCCATTTTGTTCAACGCTGATTCCAATTCCTCTTTACTAGATGCTAATTCTGCTATATCATCCGCCAATCTCAGCATTTTTAGTTTCTGTCCCTGTCCCGAAATCCACTCTATCTTTTACGACATTAATCGCCTCTTCGATGTACAGATTAAAAATTAGTGGTGATAGCGTACATCCTTGTCTTACTCCTTTCCTAATACCTACTTCCCTTCTTTCCCCTTCTACTTCTATATAACAGCAGTTTGCTCTTTGTATAGATTATGTACTACTCTCCTATCTCTATACTTCATTCCCGCGCTCTTTAGTATCTCGAACATTTTTTCCCATATTTCATTATCAAAAGCTTTTTCTAAATCTACAAATCCTATATAAGCATTTTTTCCTTTTTCTATTGTTTTCTCTAACATTACTCTTAGCGCCAGAATAGCTTCGCGAGTTCCCCTATTTCGCCTAAACCCGAATTGGTCTTCTCCTAGTATTTCCTCCGCTCTATTTTCCATCCTCTTCTGCACTATTCTGGTTAAGATTTTTGACGCGTGGGAAGTTAGGCTAATCGTTCTAAAGTTCTCGCACTTGTCGGCTCCTCTCTTTTTCGGTATAGTAACGATAATGTTCCTCTTATAATCTTCCGGCATCTCGCTCGTTTCATATATGTTTTTCCGCTTCCGGCATCTCGCCCGTTTCATAGATTTTCGTATTTTTTACAAAATTCCCTTACTACAGTCCATCAATTTTCTTCCGCAAAAAAAGGTTTTCTCGAACTAAAATCTGAAACAATTTGCATAGAGACGTAAGAAGGACAGACAAATTCAAGGATGCTTACGGATTTGCTCTAAATCCAGAGGTTCTCTACGTAGATATGATTTTCGAAGTTGATGCTTTAAATCTGCATTTCGCAAGAAGTTTTTCAGATTTACAAGAAAACCTAGAGCATGCTGTTTATACGGAGATTACTGTCGTATTCAGAATGTCCTTTTACGTTATACTGAATAAAATTTTCGTCTATTTAAAGACTGATATTTTTACAAAATTTCTTTACCATACTCCATTGATGTCCTTCCGCAAAAAACTGCTTTCTCGAACTAAAATTTGAAAAAATTCGTATAGACGTAGGAGGGACAGACAAATTCAGCGGCGTCTTCGGATTTGCTCTAAACCTAGATATTCTCTAGGTAGGTATGACTTTCGAAGTTGATACTTTAAATCTGCACGAAGGAACTTTTTCAGATTTACAAAGAAACTGCCAGTTTCTCATTAAAACAGCAATTAGAAATAATTCTTAAGAACATCCTCGTGTCCAGACAGATTCCTTGCCAAATTGTTCCGTGAATAATTCCAGGCCACCTCCTCAGGGCACTTTTATGGACAATTTCCTCTCCAAGGCTATTCTCCAGTTTTTTCGAAACATTATCCTAACCTTAATACCGTATTTCCCATTTTCCAGCGATCTCGATCTGCGCCTGTACAGACTTACGTGATTTATCTTGATTAACGTCGTTTTTAATCACCACGCGGTTTTGGTATCAGTGTAATCTATGTCACATCGTTAGAGCGCTGTACTTGGAGAGGCGATTTTTCAAATTCGCTGAAATTAAAGTACGTTCCGGACCGCGGTGCGTCCCTGACCGAAGACGCTCCGGGGTCAAACAGTCCGCAGGGGATATTTTTGGAGCGGAACGCTGTACGTTACCATTACCGAGTCCCATGCGAATCGGCTTGCAAGGGGTGTACGGCGAAGGGTATTGTAAACAGAGTAACGTCCCATATTAGCTGCGTGTATGGATAAATAACACTGTTTCTGTTTCAGGCGGGTGTGTATTCACCCCTCTGAGGCGAGCTCGATTTCACTTACCCCGAATATTAGACTAACCTCCAAAACACGAATTTTCTTCAGGCCGCTCTTTATTAATGCGTTATTTGTATATGAGCAGAAGTTTTCTGAATCAGATGTTTTTAATATAATTTTTTTTTATAAATGGTCGAACATAAGACGAGTAGTTTGTTAAGAAATTTAAGTAAATTACCTAATCAAATATTGCTTAAGTAAATTACGTTAACTATTATTTGTTTGATGCAAACAATTAAAATAAGCTGTTAATTTATGGGATGTTTTCACCGATTTAAACTGATTTGGGGTTGCTAAATACAATCCTGTTTATTCTTCAGTTTCGTCCACCTCTAGATATATAGTGTGGTGATGTCGACAACGACGACAATGACGACAACGACGACAACGACGACAACGACGACAACGACGACAATGACGACAACGACGACAACGACGACAACGACGACAATGACACGCTCACACACGCAAAATTGTTTAAAAACTATTTTTTTTTGTTTTTAGGCCAAAAAACCAAAAATAAACAGTAGAAAAAAATTTTTACACGATTACATTACTTTTCCGCTTATAGTTGAGTGCGGAAAACTAATATTTTTTACAGATTTTTTTATTAGAGTGTGACGTGATTATAAAACTGCAAACTGTTCTATTTTTTTTTTTACTAAAATGAGTTTCATAAAGTATAACATTCAATGGCTATCGCTAGATCGTGGGCATTCATTTAAGTAATACCTCACAGATATAGGATTAGTAGAATTCGTTCAATGTCATGGGTATAGATCTACAAACATGAAGTGCTATGTATCATAGCCATACTACCCGTTTTTCACCAAGCTTTCTCCGATACCGTCCGGTCCAAAAATAAAGATGCGGGTAAACGTAAAATGTTTGGAATATCAGTCGTTCAGTGTTCATTATTTTTGTTCAGAGACTGTACTCTCTATTCAGACACTGCATGTATACATATACATGCAACTACATGTTTATTAGTTGAAACTAAGAATATGAGAACGTTGCGTTGTGCCGTATTTTAATCTGTTGTGATTGTGTATGCCTTATATTTAACCTGACTTTGCAAACTTCTTCGGAGCATGAAAGGAAATTTATAGAAAAATTAAAAATGAATTTTTCTCGTGATCAGTTGCGGAACAATACAGGAAAATTTGCAAAGCGGAAAGTAATACAGGAACGTTTAAATGGTATTGCAAAAACGAATATTGCGAAAAGTAAACAGAGTAGCTAACCTAAGCATTGGACGACGTATTGTTGAATTGAGCCAGCTTGGCAAAAAATTCAGATGTTGTGAATGTAAAGACATTCATTCACTTGAAAAAATAGAAAGGAAAGTCGTTTAGATGAGTTGTTTTTGGAAAAATATGTATAGAAAAGTTTTCAAGTTATGATGTAAAACTTCTAGTCAACCAGTACATTCAAACCATGCAAAAAGCTCCAACTTTGACAGTAAATATATCTCTTATTGTACGAGCAAAAATTTTTCATTTAAGCAATTTCCTTCGGGAAGTTTATTCTTTACGTGTACACGAAATTTGATGAAAGTCTATAGAAAAGTGGGTTTTCGGAGAAACTATCTTAAGGGGCTTTCACATAATTTTCTTAAACACGAAAAGTTATTCACAATCTAAAAACTTTCTGAAATAAATCTCACTACATATCGAGGAGTGTAAAACTCGCAACATGTTGCCTATTCCGTTTTGTACGGATACAAATAGTGCTGTACGTACAGCAAGAAGCGCGATGATATTGCGGGCTCATACCACGCCACAAACATTTAATTAAGCCTGGCACTAATTCGCGAAAGCGACAAACAGGCTGCGGATTATTAAAACAATGCAGTCAGATGCATTGTGTGCACAACAGAAGTGTGCAACAGAAAACGGAAAAAGGGAGACGGTAATGGGCGTTTATTAAAACGAACCTGTTCGCGCTGCACGAACAGTTATATCTATAATATATTCCAGAAGAGTAGATGACAATGGAAAGACGATATTAAAATAATTTGACAGCCTAGTTGATCTTTATTGTTAATGGTGCAGATTGGTGTAAGTTGTTTTCAGTGGCGGCATTACGCGAAGGAGTACATGACATTACCTCACCAATAATAGCAGAGCCAGAAAATAAAGCAAGATGTAATTTTAGTTGGTTTGTTAATAAATTTCAATATCTAGTTTTGATTATTTATGTACAGAATATTTCAATAGTTACTTTCGGAATTGTTAGCTTATAGCGGCCATGTTTCTGTCACATTTGTTGTGAATTGTTCAGTAGTGTATGGCAAATCACCATGGAAGGTTATGGAAGGGCGTTCAACAACGTGTGCAATTCATCAAATTTTATTTTCAAAACCAGTGCTCCGTTTGAGAAACATTCCGCTCATTACGAGATTCTTATCTTTGTTACAACCGTCCCACCAAGTCGACTATTCGACGTTTGGTGACCAAATTCGCGTCAACCGGTTTGATAAATAATCAGCCAACACCCGTACGTCACCGAAACACAACGTCTGCTGAAAACATCGTTGCTGTGCTTGAGAGTGTAAGGAGAAACTCGAGGCAGTCAATCTTTCGTCGTTCACAAGCACTTGGCCTTTCTGCGACTTCAAATTGGCGAATTTTGCGTCGGGACTAGGGTTTGCACCCGTATAAAATCCAACTGATCCAGGAACTTAAAGTAAAGACCATAGACAACGCCGTGTGTTTGCTAATTAGGCTCTGGAGCAATTGGAACTTGACCCAAATTTCGCCAAAAAAATCATCATCATAGCGACGGGGCCCATTTTTGGATGAACGGATGTGTGAACAAGTAAAATTATCAGATCTGGAACGATACCAATCCACGCGAGATGCACCAGCATCAAATGCATCCCGAGAACATTCTGCACGAGCGATTGGAAGGAATGGTTATCTCGCGCAGCGGCGACGCGAACTGCTCACCAAGATCGTGCGACTTAACGCCTTTAGAGTTCTTCCTTTGGGGCTATCGTAAATCGCAGGTCTATGCGAATAGACTGCTTGAGTCTTGAATTGAATAGAAAGAATATTTTAATGCCATAAAATATTCTTTCAGATAATCCATTGAGTGGATATCTCACACACAACTTGTCTTATTTACGTTTAAAAATCGAGCGTCCTTATTGAAAGACCCTTTATAATATAATAATAAATATAATTCCGATATTCATAATTGCCATCTACTATTTAATATATTATTTATAAAACGACAAAATCTGGTATAGAGAGAACAATAAAATATTATTATCTTGAAATAACTTCACATTTGTCTCAAACTAATTAGACATGAGACTTTACACAGATTGTACTGTTACCTTGCGCAATGGACAGTACCTTGTGTGACCCTGGAGGGCACGTGTTCCGTGCTTGCGATTGATTAGTACTAAATAATATATAGAATTAATATCTTTATAATTAATAAGACACTATTGATAATGCTTAAATAATGACATATTTATTTCAAGAGATTAGATAAACTTTAGCTGGCCAATCCATTTCATGACCATCTTCCACCAAGATCATTTTTGATATATCCTTAGTGTTGCGTGTAATATTACTGTTTATGTCACCAAACATTCACAGGTAACGTGATTACTACGCGTTTCCGATCCATGACTTACTATGGGCACTACAAGTATTTGTGACTAAATTTGTAGATCTCAACCGGTGAAAACACCTCGAATATCCCGGAGAGATGTTATGTTTATTCAACAGCAATTGATTAGGACGAGGTTTTCGTGGGGATGATGAGATTAGGGGCCGACGGTTGTTAGGAATAAATTGAAGAGGGTCACATTAATTGATATGTATGTATAGCAACGTACTATGTATTGTGTGTTATATTACAACGATATATTTTACATCGAACTCAAAGCTTGTGCCAAAGCTTCGATCAAAGATTATGACGAAATTGAAATTTACTTTTTGTTAAAAAGTATTTGAATAATAGCATTGTGATAGGTTTACATATATATTCTTGGCCACACATCG
The DNA here is from genome assembly GCA_037954035.1 of Rosalia funebris. Lineage (NCBI taxonomy): Eukaryota > Metazoa > Arthropoda > Insecta > Coleoptera > Cerambycidae > Rosalia > Rosalia funebris. The sequence continues at coordinate 2,087,879 of JAZFAV010000004.1, read as the reverse complement.
CTAAAAATGAAGTATATACACGACAGAGAGTAAAAGGACACCTTCACGTAAGTATCTATTACGTAAAAAGCGTTTTAGTACCAAATAAAAGAAAACAAATACACGAGAGCGACGGGTAATGGCACAAAACTCAAAAGGAACTGTAACACATAACAGTCAGAAACAAATGTAAAAGCCTTTGCAAATACAGGTATCAGACTGAGCAAATATGAGAGAGATCGTAAAGGATCATGTGTAAACATTTGGAGTCCTAACAATTTCTACCTGGATCGTTGCCTGAAAGTGATAAATTGAGACCGTATTTCACACTTGAATCTACTAAGAGTGGCTGAACCGAAACTGGGATATCTCGTACGGGAATTTATCAAGGTCTGTACAATGCAGAGGAACGACACGGATTAGGTTATACAATTATTTTGAGTAATGGGTTTTCTTCTATAGCGATCTTGCAGATGGTGGTTAGGCGTTAATTAATTTGAGTTTTTATTGATTAGAACATATATTGAGGGGTTTGCGGTAGATGACCATTATACTCTTTCAATTGTGCCGTACTTTTGTTCCCTTTAAGTATCTGTAAACTGACACCTCATGAATCTCTGAGGCACACATAACGTTCACAAAATGTTATAGCGAAACACCAACATTTACCGTGGGCAATAAAAAAATTCCAAAAGCAGATAGTTTAAAATACCTGGGATTACACTTGAATAAACATTTAACAAGACGCACTCATATTTGGAAGAAAAGGAAGCAACTAGACTAAATGAAAAAACTCTATTAGCTCCTAGGAACAAAATCACAGCCTGATTTCGCATTTAATTATTTACATACAACGTCATTGTCAAATTAGTTTGAACCTATGGGATCCTGTGGGGGACAGAATGTAAGTCAAATGTCGCCTTTATAGAGCAGTTTCAGAAGACCATACTGCTTATTTGTTCATAACCGATAAAAATATACACAATGACGTAGAAATGCCCAGTATCACCGAAGTAATCGAATAACTCAGCAAAAAGTACATTGGATATCTCAAGCAACACCCCAATACATTGGCAATAAACTTACTGGACAATAGTGAACACATCAGAAGATTAAAAATAAAGACGCCACTCGACTTATTCTTCCAACAATAAATAATAAATCTCTCTTGTAAACAAAAATTAAGTGACATAATATCACGGAATAATATTTGATATATAGACATACCCATTGGCCTACTTCTTCTTTTTGTTATGTTTTTATTTAATAGATGAACAGATTGCACAGTAAAGTCATTGCACAAAAAAACCAAATGTCTTGTAGATAATAGCTGTGTTTATTTTGTCTGAGATTTTATATCATATCAGTTTTTCTATGATTGGTTAATTTAACTGTAATAACCAATGAGTGTAGATGAGATATTAATTAAAAAAACACAATGCACATATTAATTTAAAGAATGCGTAAAATGGCGAATGCGCTGGTCATAATTAGTAAAACCAAGCCACTCCACAACGATTCCATCAGTCCTGATGGTTCTGTATTTGCGCATATTTTTACCTTCCTGTAACGCCTTTCTGTAAATTACTATTATGTAGAAAATAATGAACTGAAACCTCTGTTGAAATATGGTCGCTATTAAAAATAATACACTGGAACAATGTCGCTACTATGCCATCGAATAGACCCATTTATCGAATAGACCCATTTGCAACCCTATTCGAGATAAAATCGTTTATTTTACCTGTTTTTGTATTTAAATTGTAGCCTATTCGACAATAATGAATATTATTCTAGTAACGAAATTGTAAAAGCTCCCGATTTGAATGGGAACATTTAATTTCGAATTAGAATCGTTTGTTGTTTAACTTTTGTTAGCTTGACTGACTACAGGAAATGGCACGTTTTGCAGATCAAACAACATTTAAAATGCAATCTATTTTTAAGATAGAACACAGCCTTCTCTCCTGTTTTGTTTCTTATGCGGTGCTCAGTTGGGCGAATGCTAATTTTCTTGTTATAAACTTCGACTGACTGAATCTTGGGCGAGGGTAAATATTTTGCATAAATGTTTTCATTCGGTTCGAAGTTGTCCTATATAAACTGTTTCCGGTTTGTAGGGTCACTAGAATTACAAGCGGTAGTTCCTTCTGGGGCCGTAAAGTTATAGCTGCGGTGTTACATTGAGTTTTATTTCGTTTACACAGTCAGAGCAATAACAATAGATGGAAAAGTTACCGTCAACTGCATGGATAATAAACTCCTGGATAAGATCATTGAAACTTCATATTATTACTCTTACTTTTTCGAATATTTAAATCCTAGTACCTGCGTGATACTATAATTAAATGATTTCAACTAATATTTAACAAAGTAAAATGGTATTATTGGGGAAATATGAATAAATAACAGAAAGGAACAATAGAGTTAAATGTAATGAAAACGGTGGTAATGAAAAACTTAAAAAAAATGGATGTGGAATTAAATCGAATTTGAATTCAGTAGTGTGCAGATTCTCCTGTAGAACTTATCACTGTTTCTATTCGTCTGGGCATGCTATTGATTGTGGTGAACGGTTTCCTGAGGAATGTTCTCCTATTCGACAACAACGACTTGTTCGAGTTGCCTAAAAGCCATAGGGACAGGTATGTGGCATTTAACTGATCATTTTAGTGCATCCCATAGATGTTTTATTGGGTTTATATCTAGGCTTCTTGGTGGCCAGTCCATAGTTGGAATATTTACAAATCGAAAGCGGTCCAGTACCTACCTCTCTAGCAACATGGGGGAAAATGACAAGTGCCATCACATTTTATTCTATCATGCTTTCTACGTATAAATGTGTATTCATGGATTTTCAGTGTATAGGAACCAAATCCGTGCGATCATCTAAACAAATTTATCTCCAGAACATTATTGACCCACCAAAAACGGGATCTTCGGAGATATATCGCAAGCAGCAAACCTCTCTTCTGACTTCCTCCAGTCTCGTTAACGTCCATCTGGTGAATTAAGACTTACTCTTGTTTCGTCCGAAAACAAAACTCGCTTCCAGTCGTCAATGATCTAATTTACGTGTCCTCTTGCAGTCCTCTAGTAACTCTATGTTCTCTGGTGAGCAGTGGTGCAATAGCTGGTCGACTACTATCCAATCTCCTCCTTCATTAAGCCTTCTCCTGAGCGTTCGCTCAGAAATTGCTACATCTGGAGCTGTTGCTATGGCTCTGCTTAGTTTTAAACTGATGTAAAACGTGTATTCACATGCTTACCGACCTGTCAGATTGTTAGTGGAAGGTATTTTAACAACTTTAAAATTCTTGACAAAAGTAAAGTTGTTACGGAACCCTTAGCGTGGAATACCGTAGTACTTGAAAAACTTCGTGAAGTTCACTTTTGCTTAAAACATAGCTTTAATAATACTACCAACGTTTTTCCTTAAGGTCTAAATCAAGTCGTTCCAAGCTGAGTTCCATTCTTACATCCGAAGCAGTCGTATATGAAGTAACGCCATGCGGGTTTTTGCAATGTTTCTTCGGTCACTCTGTAAATTCAATTACTGTTATGTAACCGTTGGCGGAAGAATGTGACATTTCCAACCGGTAGTCGGTCGTTTGTCAAACGATCTGTATCGTGCCCGATAATGCAGCCACATATCTCGGGCGATCGCTGGTCGTCTATTGTTTTAGGCCCAGCCACCGCCGCGTAATTTAATCTGACACGGGTATAATTTCCGGGAGCAGAAGAGGCGGCGATAAAAAGCGCCTGAACTTGGCTGAAGTTTACGGTCGACAACGCTGATAAGTTAATAAGTGTGATATTTAGTCGGTGTAAATAAGCGGCATCGTAGTCGGGTCCACGTGCTGTCGAAGGCGGTCCCCGAGCAGGTGTGTTATCGACAAGGCCGCAATGGCGACGTTGCCATGCACACCAATTTGTCCCCAAGCACGGGGATTTTTTAAGCAACAGGCATTATAACGTAGTATAAGTAATCAAATTCGTATATAACTAAAGAAATCATTTGATGATATTGATTGTTGACGCAGTATTGCCAAATTGATAATTTTGTCCGTAGATCTAGATTAATAAAATACTTTTATATATTAGAGAACTAATATTTAAAAGCTAGTCAGCATATCATCTTCCTTATATACTGCTTGCCAAGAATAGGAAAAAGTGTGTATGCGTAGAAGAAAGAGTGAAGCAGAACTCGGAGGGAAAAGGATGCATGCACAGCAAGATCGCTTACTGTGTGTTGACTCACATTTCACATATGCCCTTTGCAAAGGGCTCAATGCGACTGGAATAAAGACGTGGCTTGGATAAGTTTAATGCCACTAAGGGGCAGTATTCTCAATTTTTATCAAATAGCTAGCTACAAAATTAAGTGTCAGGTGTTGTTCAAGTTTCAAGAAAGATTTCTTTTTCATTCAACAGAAAGATTCAACAGTTGCTGTAGCTGTGAACATGCTTGCGGTGTTGCCATATCGTCATATTATCCGCATATCTGGTGGAAAATAAGGGAAACATTATATTTCGTAAATGCGACAAATATAACGATAAAGAAGAGAACGTTTTCTCACATTTTGATTATAAATACGCTTTACAAAACTCTTCTTCTTCCTCTTCAAAAAAATGTCAAGGGGGACATTAGTAATATAAAAGTATTTATTTTAAACATAAAAATTACATCACTACAAGATTTATCTCTAAAATCCACATACATTTTTGTGTTTTGCAGCTCTTCAATTTCGACAGTGTTAAATATTTTTGAATTTCGTGCAGATTCGAAAATTTCCTGAAAGTTATTTAATCATTGAAATTTATATGCATTGAAATATATATTTATCATATCGTCATATTTGTCGCAGATCTTGTGAAAAGCGTTTCAAGAAAATTCGTAGTTTCAGAGTCATAAGCAAAGCTTAGGGAAGTGTTGTCAAAATCCACAACGTCTACTTAAATGTGGAGATTCGAAGGAATAGTTAAAAAAGAGAGTTTGGAAGATTAAGACAACTTGAATAGTCATTGGAGCTCTTGATGTCTACATGTAGTGTTGCCAGATTGCCACATTTTCTGCAGTTTAGAAGAATAAGATAACTTGAATAGTCATTGGAGCTCTTGATATCTACATGTAGTGTTGCCAAATTGTTACATTTTTTGTAGGTCTGGAAAAGACGTAGCAATCTTATTTCAGCAGAATTAATACTTTGTGTGGCTATTTTAACTAACTCGCTATAGTTGTGTAAGGAGTAGTCTAAAGTGTGGATGCAATAATGGGAATTCAAAAGAATTGTTGTAAAATGGTTCAAAGAAATTGTTAAAATATGGTTTCTAAAACAAAATTCCCCGAACAATTATTAGAATATTGTCATATCTTCATACCTCAGGAAAAACATGTGGAAGAATTAATATTTTATGTAACTATTTATTATCGGCTTTATTGCTATAGTTCTGCAAAAGAAGCTTATTGGTGTTGCCAAAGTGAACAAAGCCATTAAAAATGGCGATTTAAAAGAATTATTAAAAAAAGGACGGTTTTCAGGCCAATGTTTTTTTGAACAAGTATGGAGTCGCTAAGGTCCATATACAGTGTGGCCAAATTGTAATTTATTTCAGATTTGGGGAAGATATTGCAATATAATTAAAGAGAATTAACATCTTGTATAACAATTTGTGATTCACCCTACTGTTTGTAGTTCTGCAAGAGAAGTTCAGATATTTGAAGCGAACAGTTATTTAACACTTTTATGGTTATTAAGGTATATATGCGGTGTTGCCAAATTGTTGTCTTTGGCGCAAATCTTGTGAAGAATTTGACAACATATCGCGATAAATACCATTTAAAAGGAAACTAAGAGTTTGTAATTGCTTACCAGTGTACGCTTATTTCGAGAAACCTAAGAATTTTATTTGAATTGGGACACCCGATATATTTATCGATCCACATCGGATACACTATACTAAAAGCCGTATCTCAAACATTCGGAATTGCCGTAGTTTTATTATGGCTGTCCCGAGATCGAATTATCTGCGCGTTTCCTGAAAAATTCCCTGCCCAGGAAAATCTAACGTGACTCGTTCCATTCCAGCGAAAAAAAAAACGTACCTTCATTAATGACGGCCATTTGTCTATTTCGCCCGAACTATGCCACATAAAACGCCATAATGCAGCGGTCTTTGTTAATCGACTTGTTTCGGGGTGTTTTTGTGGCGTTGGGACAGAACTAACTCGTCCGTTTTTGCGCTAAATGCAAATAAAAGGAGCGTTGGGTTTCGGCGAGAGGCCTTATTGTTGTTCCACTTTAAACATCAACGGTCACATCACACCCTATTCATTGAAATAATTACGTACCAGGGTTTATTTCTCAGGGGTGATTCATAAATCTTACACGCAAGGTTTAATCCTCGTATATTTAAATATGTGGAGGGTAAAAGTAATGAGCTTATTTTAGATTTGATGCTGATTGGTACTTGATCCATGGCTCCATGTGTTTCTTGCAAGTCAGTATTTTGTCAAGATACATTCCAATATACTTAACATCTTTCCTTTGTCGGATTTTCGGTATATTGAAAATATTTGCAATTTGACCGTAAAAGTGCAAATCGTCTTGTGTACAAGTACAAAATGAACCACAGTGACTGACAAATTTGATTTTCAATTCACATACAAACGGCTAACAGTTTTTTTAAACACAAGAAATGCTTTTTTAAAAGACGTATCACACGGGGTATCTTTATTTGAAATATTTGAATATTTGAAAATGTAATATTTGAAAATGTAAATTAAAAATTTTAATTTTATATATTTCTATAAATCTAGTAATATTACTGGACTAGTAATATGCTGGGTATAACGTTATACATAATTATATACTAGGCACAAGAACTAATGGATGTAAAATAACAATAAATTTTTAGGTGATTTTCAAAAGGCTGTAGCTTGGAGAAAAATAGTCGCAGATCAATTTAAAAGATAGAAGAAAATTGAAGCTCCAAGTTTCTAGTTTTCAGAGTTCCTGTTATTAAATGGTAAATAAATTATAATGAAACATGTTTTACCATCAGCAGTTTTTGAGTAGCTAGTAAGGAGGAATTAGAATCAGCGTTGAACGAAATGGAGGCAGTGTTGACAGAGGAATATGTAATGATGGTGAATAAAAACAAAACTAAAGTGTTAGTGTGCAGAGGGCGCGAGAGCACAGCAAAAGCGAAAGTACAAATTAACAATGAAAGATTGGAGGAAGTTAAAGACTTCACTTATTTAGGAAGTAAAATAAATTGGGATGGAAGAAGCGATAAAGATATAAAACAAAGAATAGCGCAGGGTCGGGTAGCTTTTAACAAAAAGAAAGCACTTTTATGCTCGGGGGTAATAATCTTAGAAACAAGGAAGAGATTTTTTAAAACGTATGTATGGGGTACGGCACTATACGGTTGCGAAACCTAGACGGTAGGGGAAGCAAGTAGGAAGAAATTAGAAGCTTTTGAGGTGTGGTGTTACCGAAGAATGATGAAAATACCGTGGACTGATAGGGTTAGAAACGAAGAAGTATTAGAGAATGTCGGCGAGAAAAGAAATATGGTGAAAAACATAAAGAAGAGAAGAGATAGAATGGTAGGCCACTTGCTGAGACATGGGGGAATAGTTTGCGATATTTTGGAGGCAGAAATAGGAGTGAAGAAAGACAGAGGTAGGCTTAGATTAGACTACTGCTTGCAAATAGTAAGGGATGTAGGTTGTAGCACAATTAGCGAAATGCGTAGGTTAGCACAAGATAAGAGAAGCTGGAGGTTAGCGTCCAACCAGTCTTAGGACTGATGACCTCATGATAATGAGTTTTTGAGTAATAATAAGAAAACCAAATATTTTCCAAATTTTTGCTTGTCTTTCAAGAGGTCCAAGGACCTCAATATATTGTTCTCAATGATTTCATTGTAATGCTCCTTTAGATAATTTTATCTTTTTTAATATGAGTGTCTAAAAGCCTTGTACGATTATTTTTCGCTGAGTTACCGTCGCTCAATGCAAAAAAATCAGTTTTGACTTAGGTAATTAATTACACTCGACATAATGATCGCATAGAAAATTCAAGTAGGGTTTTAAAAACGGCAAAGTATTGTTTATAAGTGGTAGTTATTGGTTTTTGATAAAAACATTTTTTCGGCGCGATAATGTTGATAGAAAGAGAGGTAAGCAATTGCGTATTTAGGGATATTCGCTTAACTTTGCAAATAATGGATAGTGTAAGGATGTTGACTATTTATCTTCAACCTCAAAGTACCCCAAAGAACCGTAGAAAATTTCAAAGGGCTTCGATTTTTTCTTTATTGTGCTAGGAATGATTGAATTTGTCGTTTTTGATAAATCAATTCAATTCAAGTCAAGACTGACTTCTTTGTTTTGAACGACGATAATTCAGTGAAATATCATTGTACAAGACCTTTAGATCGCTCAAATTAAAGAGGATAAAATGGTCTAAAAAAGCTTTATGATGAAGTCAGTGAAAAAGATTTATTGACGTCCGTGGACCTCTTGAAGGGGAATCAGAAATTTGGAATATTTTTTTCTGATTGTCTTCCCACAATTACTCAAAACCTACTGCTAGTAAATTTTTAGAAAAATAGAAACTTGAGGCTTCGATTTGCGTTTTTTAAAATTACTCTGCGACTATTTTTCTCCATGTTACATCCCTTTGAAAATCACCTAAATATTAATGATCTTTTTGCATGACTTAATTTTTGTGCCTACTGTATATGTCCAATATTTATTTTATACAATCCAATGTTTTCAGAAGTATTCACCAGAAAAACACTTTTCTAAAATTGTGATATGTGATTGCTTCGCAAGCAATCACATAGAGTTATATTTGTTATTCTTTTTTTTTTTAAGTTGCTAAATCTCCTTCGGGGTATTCATTCCGGTATTGCTATACTACAATAGCTTTAAAGAGAACTCGTCGCTACTTGCCTCAATTTTTCGTTTGGCGTTTCTAATTGTGCCCGCTCTTACTGGGCACCCTGTAGACGGCTCCGTCTCTCGTACTCATTAGTTAACGGGGGCACATGCGAGAATAAACAATTGCCTACCAACCTGTTGATCGGCCCCGAATTAATATGATTTATTTCCATCGTGATCCGCCGCCCCGGAACGAGAAAACCCACGGCCGGCGCGTCGGGCGATTCCGGTTCTGGATGGGCGCATCGATCGCCGACGCTCCGGCCTCCGCTGCAGTCAACTCCGGAGACCGGAGTCGTGGCGTGCTCCGGCATACGGAGGCGGCGACGGCGGCGGTAACGGCGCGCCGCGATGTTCCACGATTACGAGTACATCCGCAGGAGTCCGCACATACACACCAGGCTGTACAGAGTGACAGGTAGAGTTTTCCGGTGCGGAAGACGCCGTTGAAGTTATGTTCGGTTGGATCTTAGTGAAATTGTATGGGAAAAATCCCGAGAAAATGCGGTGTGGGTGAAGTTGGATGTTTTAGGTTAGATCGATACGGGAGAGAAATATTGTTTTTATTCATAAGTTGCCTGTTGTTATTCGCCTAGGGCTAACTATTTTTGGACGACACGTAAACAGGGCGATTCGGTTTCAACGTGTGGAATACACCTACGAATGAGTCTTCTAAATCTACAAATTTTGGGTAAACTAGAAAACGTATAGACTTGAGACCTAGACAAATTACTTTTTAGAAAAAGGAAATATTATTCAATATACACTTGGTGGAACCCACTTACGGAATAAAATAGTTTTTGAGGTTATTTTAGAGATTTACGAAAAACGCTCGACAGGTAGACTTTTAATCAAAGATCAAAGGTCAGTGGCGGCTGGTGAGATTTTAGGGGTAAGGGCTGTAGAAAAAAGTAACTCTAAATTAATGGGCAAATCTTACCTTACTTTTTAATGTCGAAAAAAAAAGTCCATGCGACGATTTTTATAACTCACAAACTTGTCTATAACTTTAGAATTAAAGTTTTTAATATTTTGAACCAAATCCTTTTCTATTGATAACATAGCTAAAGCATTTAACCGTTCTCGTGACATAGCGTTTCTTTAAAACGTGTTTTATTCTTTTTAACATAGAAAAAGACCGTTCTGCTTCGGCAGTGGACATTGGCCTTGTAACTAAAATCCGTAAAAGTTTACTGATTTCTACAAAAGTATCCTCGACATTATTACAAAGTATAAAACCTAACAAAAGCAGTGCACGCTCAATTTTTCGTAGATCTTCTCTATCGTATAATACTGTTAGTAAGAACTGAACTGACACTGTCAGTTCAGTTCTTAATCTTGTTTTTCTTCAAACTGCGTCTTGAAAAGGGTTTTTTAAAAAGTTCTTCAACAGAATTCATATTGAATTTATTTAACTATATAATGACTTAATATAACTAAGCACCCCGTACAGGAAGAACTCAAATTTAGACGAAACTCATCAACATATAGACAACTCGTGCTGTAAAATCGGCAGCCCGATCGCGCGCTACCTTCGCAGTGCTTTAAACACGTGTTCCGTAATTCGTACCAGGCGCAGACCGGGCTCAAAATATCTCAGCTCCATTGACCGTTCACTTCTTTGAACTGACCGTGCAAAGTGGTATTTTTGGAAGCAATTTAAAATTTAGCTTTACTTGACTTGTGATTTAATTAATGTTGCAGATGAAAATATAATGTAATGCTGTTTTAATTAATACGAATACATAAATTAAATGGAATTACTTTTTATTTTCTATTACAAGCAAAATTTAGTCAGTGTTGCAGCACGGCTTTACCCTTTGTATATACCAGTCGCCACTGTCAAAGGTATACCTTCTAAATGAATTTGGTAATTATTTACTAGAGAGTAATACTCTCAGATCCTCACCAAATTTTGACTATCCCATATTTCTTGAGGCGCTGAAAACGGTTTCGGCTTCAGTTTTTTGTGGTCGGACGCAGTTTTAGAAAAAATGAATTTACAATTTTCCACATGAAGCCACTTTCTTCTCAAATAACTTTCACTTTATATTACATAGATACCTAATATTAATATAAGAGCTTTTTCTACAACACTTTGTTTATACACATCATGCATTAAAATTGTTATAAAGCTTATTATTCACTACGATTTTATTAATTTATTTGCAATGTTTACAATTTTCGTGAAGCCGTCCATTTGCCATCCTAGCGCCCTCTATAACCCGAAATGCTTGGATAACAAATGGACGGTTGCATGAAAAGTGTAAACATTGCAAGTAAATTAGAAAATCGTAACGAATAATAAGTTTTATGAAGGTCTTAATGTATTTGTATAAAGGAAGTATTGTAGCATCTAAAACACCCTGTATATTTTTATACTATTAATTCTTTCTAACGATATGGTTTTAAATAGTTATGGTTTAAAGAAATATATAATACTGGTTTTCTTTATATAAAAAGTAGGTATGTACGTGTAACTTTAAGATTAGAGATCTTTCAATGAAAATGGTTTTTCTACAGTGCCTTGTCTAATACTATCAAGAGAGAAAGTAATGAGACGTCTTGGACACGTTTCTCTAGAATATATTCAATAGTGAATAATTTTGTAGTGAATTATATGCTTATGACCAATACAGGTTGAGGTAATTTTGACCCTAAGTGTGTTATTAACTCTAAAAATCATCTAAAATGAATTCATTATTGCCTATATCTCAAAATAATGTATCGAAAGTGTCTCATTATATGCTTTTTTAATGGTACATACCAGCAACTTGTCACGCATGATATTATGAACATATTTTGCCCTCAAATAAAAACTATTTCGACACCCACAAACACTAAAAGGGAAAAATAATAAGTATGTTTAGTAACGTTATCTTTTAAAATGTTGGTTTGTGCTTAATACCCATCGAATAGGAATTTTGATAATTATTTATGATTATTAACATGTATAGAAGTCAGTATGATATGTGTAGAAGCCAGTTGGAAGTCGCTAACGTTTTAAATCAGAATGATCTTGATTTACCCAATATCTCACAGGGGACCTCTATCTAAAATTCATGTACAGTCCAAAGCACTTACAACTAGAGATGTTAAAAGTTAGATTAGTTTGACTTAGATAAGTTAGATAAAAGTTCTATTATAGACTAGATGATTGCCAGCAAGTAAATGGAGCACATTTTAATGGAAAAATAACGTACAAAACTCTAAAAAAGTATTTCAATCTTTATTCAAGCTTTAGATAAATTACTTAGGTCAAAAATATTAAAGGTCGTTAAAATTATAAATATACAGGGAGTTGAACATACAATTAAAAAATATCTCTGGTAACGCACTTGTTTTAACTACTCTGTTATTTTATTTAAATATTTAAAAATTATTCTGCTATTTAAAAGTATTAATATTTCGAATTTAATTTAGATGCAGTTACTTTTAGAATAAAAATTGACCTGTCCGACTTCTTGTCGTAACTCTTTCATACAACATCAAACATTATTTTATCTCAGAAGTGTATTCCAGTCTGTATAAGTCTGGGGATAATAAAATTAAGTTTCAGTTTTAATTACCATATTCAGAAAAATTAATAATTCATAAACTATAAAACAATTTTATGAGTTATTTTATTAGAGTTTATGTTAGAGTTACGTCTACTTACATTCGTATGTTTGCTACATGAATCTATTTCATTATTCTATTTTTACGTGTTATATGTAAAGACTTTTGGGTAAATGAGTTGAGATTCAATTCTGCCCGGTTTGGTGTGCGTTTGTTTATGTTATTGGTGTTAAGGATAGTTTGTATGAAGTAATGTGAGTAATAATAATAATGAGTGATATAACTAAGGCTTTATATATTTGATTTGCTGATAGTACATGTCTAGATGTAAAATTTACTTACTAATCCACTGTAGTCATAACCTATTAAGGCGTGCTTTACATAAATTTTGTACGTCAGTACGCAGTGATAGTTAAAACATTAATTAATTAATTAGCGAATTGGGCATGAAACTTACAGATCAAAAATTTATGAAGGGGTTGAATTTTAAATCGGTTTTAATAATTGTACGTGCGAAGTCACCTTCAATCAATCTGGTTCCCTCTATATAAGTTGTTTAAGAACAATGAATAATGGTTTATTAATTGCTATTGTTTTTTATTTCCAAATTGAGCCAGATTTATTTTAAACATAGCCCCTCTGTTTAAAATAAATCCAACTCAATTTGGAAATAAAAAAGCAATAACAATCAATAAAGCATCAACGTTTGGGAACTCAATTATTATTCAAATCAAACCGCTGCCGAAATCCTCGTCTAATCAAAATCATCCGAGAACTCAGAGCCGCGTAACGTTACGTAATACCAGCAGCTAGTTAGTCGTAATTTTACGACGCTACCTGGGGCGTAATTAAATAACCCCCGGCGGGGCTGACGGAGCCCTATTATGGCGTCAAAGTTCTCCGGGTCTATCCTTGAGATAGTGACGAACGATATTGTTCTAGTCAAGAACGGGAATTGGGTTTAATTGGGGCATTAATAGGCTCTTCAAAACGGCGTCCTGCAAGGGACGGTCCTGGGGGTTGAACGCGATTGAAGGCGGTCCTCTGGGGATGTTGATAGATTTATGGAATGGGAGAGCAATTTATCGAATATCTATTACGGAGCTCGCATGCGGTCGACGTGGAGAATGTCACCGGAAAGCTCCACGTCCGTCGGCAAGTCTGCACTTGATTGGCGTACATTCATGCCTTCCAATTGGCGACGTTTTAGAAACTTCCGGACTTTAATGTGTTTTTATATGACAGATTATAAAGTAAAGTATAAGTGCAATTGGTCTGACACCGCCCGGATGCTCCTCAACTGCACAAGATTTATATCTGTGCGCGTAAAAGTTGCAATACAGTGGATAAAATCTTTAGAAGGGTCGTTTGAAACTAATTTATCACCGTAAATGTTACGCTATCTTCCATATATGATAAAGAATCGCGTTCTCTTATCATCTACGTTCAAATTTGTCACAGCGGAGCCACAAACATAATATTTTTGTGCATAAAAAGGGTTGTATATTCTTTCCCAGGTTCAAAATACGATGTCGTTTAAACATTAAATATAGTTTGTAATAAGTTTGTAATAAGTATGTGTAATTTTTTGCGTCGAAACAATAGAGTTCCATGATGAATAGAGTAGCTGTTGGTTGATTGTCAAAGATAATTGGAAATTAGGAGAAAACTTATAATGTTTTACCTAACCTTATATAATCTAACTTAACCTAACTAATATTTACATTAATGGGAGAAAGGGGATTATGGAGTGGCCACCTTGATCACCTGATTTAATCCCCTTACATTTGTTAGAATAAAGCATGTTTAAGTAACATATAACTTTGAAGTTATAAACACTTTAATAAAGTAAAAAATAAGCCTAAATGTCGTGAAGTAAACTGGCGCTAGTTTGAATATATATTTTACGAGAAATCATAAGAAAAGTAGTTACAATTTGCTAATTAGATACTGGTTTGTGAATTTTAATATTCATAATAAATACATTTTTTGGAAGTTTACTGAAAACGTTATTGATTTCGACACCACCCTTAGAAAAAGCATATAGGAGAACACCCTGTCTATATAACGCCGTCTTTCAACTTTTCCTATTTACGCCACTCGCCGTAACCCACTTACGTGTCCCTTATCTAGATGGCTGCGGAAACGGCGCTGCTGGAAGCGTTGGAAACAATTTCAGTCGTAGGCAAGGCAAACACGATGTTCATGCTTGCGTTTTCTTTTCTTCGTGCTACGAGCGATTGTAATTAATTCCGCTACTAGATGGGGAACAACAGAGAGGAAACAGACCCACAGATTTTGGGGGCGGTGATAAGTTATTTATTAGACCGGAGATAAGGAGCGGATCCAATTGGGATAGGGCTGACCTATAATATTTACGATAGGTATCAGTCTGTCAAGTCTGAAACTCGGGCAGTATATTTAGAGAGTTGAACATTAAAGAAAGGAAAATGGTTATGAAATCGTCAAGATAAGAGTGTCAATGCAATAAAATCAATCTCCCAAATCCAAAGCTGAAGCTTTCTAGGCGGGAATACACAAGAGACGCAGATAACTTCTATTTTCACCGACATTGCCAGTGCTGGCGCTTGGAATTTAAAACATTTAAAAATAATTCAGTTGGTTTTCCATTAACTAATAAAGCAATATATTACGAACAAAGGGCGGAAATTAAACTGGAACATATGTTAGCTCTGCCTGATGTAGGCATCTATACTTACTATGAGTTATACCTATGTATAGTAATAGACATATATACTTTACTTTGTCTAAGAAGTGCAGGAAGTCAACGCCCATAATGGGCCACAGTTCCTCATACTCTACTAAATCATCAGATTTTCAGTAAAAGAACCATCGTTAATTTCTTTAGGAGCTCCGGCGTTTAAAACCGCCCTCAAATCAGATTTTGGGGTAGACCACTTCACTTATATGGGACATTAATATGGCAAACGTCTGCCTTTTACTGGTGGAAACATAGTCGCTCTTCCAACAAGGGTACTTATTATCGTTGTCGAACAAACCCGGAACATTTAACAGATACGCTCTATGCCCATCGCAGACTGATGGGCATTATTCCGCACACGCGAAGGGGTTTCCCGTTTCCGAAAGCGGAGAGCCCCTAGTAATAAATAAAATCAGATCCATTGTGTTAAAAAAATCCACCAACAAAGCGTTTCATTCGAGATATGCATTATTGCGTTTCCATTCTACGACGGAATTTTAATAAAAACGGATAAAAGTGTTTCCATTGAATTATACAGTTTGTGGGGTGGTATAATGAAAGTCGACGGGAAAGAAAACGTTGACTTCATTCCGGCGAGAGGTGTATCATAGTTGGCGAGAGAAGTTAAGTGGGGTGATGGGTATTAAAGGGGTGATACGGGTCAAAAATGTAATGTAGCAAACTGAAAGGTTTCTTTTTAAATACCGTAAAGGCCATGTAGATCTTTCACTGGATATTTAACTAAATATGATGCAAAATTTAACAGACCGGTAAAATTTGACAGTTTCTTGGTAAAAAAATTAAAAAGGATTAACATAAAATAAAAAAAAAAGGTGTGTGCTCTAGACCACACGGTGGAAGTGAAAACTTAAATTAAGGTAAATTAACAATACAAAATACAATTTTGTTCTTTATTTTGTATAATCACAATGTAATTACGTTGAAAATGTATACAATTATGATTGTGTAGGAATTTGATTGTGCTCCGACTGATTGTCGTTGGTATCAGACTCTAGAAACGAAACTATTGGTTTATGGTAACTGAAATATGAGACAAATACTTCTGATTGAAATGAATTTCCTAAATATCTCACAAAAACTCCGTCAATCGTTGTTCCATATTTCGTTGTACTTTTATTTGGACCATTGGACATATTAAGATCTAATTTTGTGATTATAATTTAAACTTTATTGGATATCAAGTTTAGGACTCATAGAGCTGCCTCTAGCTTCTTAAGTATTAACTGTATTAAAGTTTAGGCTGATAGTTTTTTTCTTGTTTAAATAAATTTCATATAGATACGTCAGTTTCCTGTTTTGTTTTTGTCCAAGTCTAATTCCCTGAATATTGTACATTTTTATTTTGTTTGTCGATATATATTCAAAGCTTTGAATAGATATCGACATATATTGGAAATTCCTACACAATCATAATTGTATACATTTTCAACGTAATTACATTGTGATTATACAAAATAAAGAACAAAATTGTATTTCGTATTGTTAATTTACCCTAATTTAAGTTTTCACTTCCACCGTGTGGTCTAGAGCACACACCTTTTCTTTAAAAGACCGCAAGACCGCATCCGCTATTTTTTTAAAATATATCCTAATAACTATAAATCTCGATTCGCGATTCATTTCAATTTTACTGTTAAGAGTTCACCCGATTGAGCGTTACATTCCGAGCGTTGGCCGAGTTCATCCGATGGAGCGTTACAATCCGAGCGTTGGCCGAGTTCACCCGATTGAGCGTTATAGCCGAGGCCGTGACGGGTCAGTCTTATTGACTGCCCACTGCCAAGAGTGCCAAGCGCGCCTAAAGAAGTTTTCACTTCAAAAATACTTACAATGACGCGTTGCTTCCTAAAGTTTCCCACCGCAAAATCGCTGAAAGCGTTGAAAGGGGCTTAAGAAAAAAATAATTCTGTCCGTTGCTATAGTTTTACATAAACGATACGTAGCCAATTGAGCAATGTCTAATGTTTAGTAGACGTACCTAACGGGAGAGAGCAGCACTGCCAACCCACTGTCTACAGAACACTGTTTTTTATAGAAGCATATAAATATTTGAACCTTTCTCAACAACGTGTATTATAATTATATAAATTGTTGATAATAAAGCAACCTCCACCTCTAGTGAAAAACCTTACGTCGACACTAAACATTTTCATCGAGAAGCCGAGCGGCAAAAACCCTAATTTGGATTTGATCACAAGACAAAAAGTCCATCGTCCCACATAAACTTCAGAGGACATGAAGGCGAGGTACGGATTCCATTTGTCGAGCTTTTATAAGCTTCCACTCTAAAAAAACTAAAACACTTCTCTCTTTGATAGCGTGGCCAATAACGCTGCGGGTGTTATATAGAAAACAACCAAGAGGAGAAAACCTCGTTTCCAGAGCACACTTTTATTTTGTATTGCACCGTGTACCACAGGATCGGACCGGATCCTTTGCAAATTAGGATTATCTGTGAACTATTTCTTTGTCGTTTATCAAGGATTTTGATGAATGTTTATTACATCATTCATTGTCGAGTCTTGTAGTATGTAATAATTTATATAATATTACCAGTAATGTAGTCGACTTATAACATTACCCATGTTAGTTTTTAAGAATCTTAACCAAGTTTTAATACATCTATATTGCGGAATATGTCCATAATACCAAATTCTGTTAAAAAATTTACTTAGTTAAGCTAGCCCTTTTGACAGTAGTATTCAGTTATATAAACTGAATAACCCCACACAACACCAGTTTCTAGAAAAATGTCTAGTCCGAAAACTCTGTAATTCATCTACACTAAGAAACGGATATGTTGACCAGATATACGAACTGCAGGTTCAAAATAACAACGTCGAAAATTCATAACTACCAAGAAAACCTCTGGATTTTGGGAAAATTCGAAGACACAGTTGAATTGGTTCGTCTTTGCTACGTCCATTGGAATTCTTTCAGATTTCTTCTAAAGAAACCCTTTTTGTCGAAACAATTTTGTCGAAATTATTTCGCCTCAATTATTGAATTATTACGCGAAATATGTTGAATATAGTGTAGTTCAACCTCCTCAATACGGTAATAACTTCCATTTCAACGGAAAACTGAAGTTCTCTCGTAAGACAGAAAATTTCCTCGAATTGTAGGTTCAAAGTAACAACTTCTAAAATTCATATCTACCGAGAAAACCTCTGTGAAGGCACCGGTGAATTTCTCCGTCCTTTTTTCATCCATAGGCCTTTTTTCAGATTTTTCCTCGATAAAACGTTTTTTTTTGCTATAGAAAATCGATGTATTGTAGTAAGGAAATTTTGCCGAAATTCTCAAAAATAAACACTAAGAATATTGTACTTATTACAGACTTTTCTCGCTCACTGTATTCTAAGTGACACACAACCACGAGGCAATTCATATTCATTGATGAAGCTCCGTCTTAGATCATTTACTGTAAGAGACCACATTCAATTCACGAACCAAGTTCATTACGAACAACTTCAAATTATGGGCACCGAATCCTCATTTGCCTCATAAAAGATGTGGTTGGGAAGTTCACCGAGAGTTTTTTCATCTCTTTTTTTCAATTAAGGCATACATACGAACAAATTATTCCTATGAAAACGCGCACCGCTACGCCATTCACAACAACAAAAAGCCTCTTCGAGTTTAATAAAGACGCGTGGCAGAGCAACGGTAATTATTACGTTTCCCCGGGAATGTCGGAAAAATCTGAGAAGGTCTGACGAGGCGGGCAGAAATTGTATACGTTTATTCCGAAGGAAAATTCCGACAGCGCCCAACCATCGCGAGCACGTAAGTGGTTTGTTACGCTTGTTACTAAACATGTTCTTTGCAACACCCTCCAAAGATTTGTGCGGAGTAGAATGCCGTCCCTATACGAGTTCCTGCCGTTTCCCCACAATAAATGTCTTACATTTAAACTCGTGCAGAAAGGGTTTACCAGCCGCTGTGTACAATCGATTTGGTATTGGAGTTGTTGCAGCTGCAATGGTTCACAGTCTCCTGCGTCCTATCTGCACTTTTACTAATATAGTCTTTTGCGCAGAATATGTTGATAACTAAAATTTTAATCGTCTCCTGCGCATCTTCTTAATAATACCAACTTCAAGTCAAGTAACGTGTAATCTTTCAATGTTACTAGAAAACTGATCTCTGGTATTGGTTGCATCAAAAGTTCCAATCCTCTTCCAAAATGAAGAATCTCTATCTCACTTATGGTGTACAACACATAAATTAAGTAAACATTAATCTACAATTTCAAAAAATAAAACCCGCCACAGGTAGGATTCGACATTTGTCCCGGATCGGAACCGAACGACATACAGCTGTTTCGAACTTGTTAGTTCTCATCAGTGCCGCACACGGTACACTGATTTAGGACAAATGCCGAATGAATTTTATGGCCTATACTTCTTTATCGATACGATCTCTGTCAAAATAAAACAAAACTTATTTTTTGAAACCTTATCTGATCGTGCAGAAACACGAGAAAGGGGTCGAGGATCGCTTCTGGGTATAATTCAATGCCTGGCGGGGCTTTAGCCCGAGGAGTAGTTGTTTCCTAGAGCGATTATGTAATAGCATTGCTATTCGGGAACTACTTTGATAACCGCTTGGCGGCTTGGTGGTTCCTTTCTCGATTTCCGACTTATAAGTTACTGATTAATCTACAAGCTCAATCGTCGAATAGTTAATGAAGAACCTCATGACCTAATCTACTTATAACCTTAATTAAAAAAAATAGCGTTCGCTATTTATCTTTAATGCCACATTTTCAAGGAAAAATGGTCCAATGATTCTTTCAGATCACAATGCACACCAAACAGCGACACGTTGGGGATGCATTTGTTTTTCATGAATTATTCATGGATATTTTGAGCTCAAAATTTGTCAATTTTGTCTATTAATGAAGCCCTTAAAGTGAAAATGGACTTCGTCGCTGAAGATGATTTTGTCCACAAAATCGACATTCCCCTATTGTTGTTCAGTGATCCAATTGGTGAACTCTCTTCGCTGTGCGTGGTCTTCTGGCAGAAGTTGTTGAGTTAGTTAGAGTTTGTAAGCATGGAGACGCAAATATTCAGTGAAAATACAGTGAAGAGTGGTTGTTGAAATATCCAATTCTTATGCAGAATGACGAATCGAGGTCCCCGAACTCGTGTTAAGGTTTGTATCAGAAATAGTAAAATTTCATTGTTACAGCATTAAAAGTGGTACAGTTTTGAAGGCTCGAAATTGCAAATTAATCTTCAATATTAACTTTTACAATATCAATTCTAAGACTCACTAGGCACTTATTATCTTATTAATCGTCCATTATCATGTAATTCAACCTGCAATGTTAGTATTTTTCATTTCATTACAGTGACAACATTGTTTATAATCAAGTCCAAATGTGCACTCGTTCCTTTCTTAATATATTCAGTACTTTCCTTGATAAAGGAAATAAAGACACAAACTTCAAAACTCAAATCTATAATTTTTAAACACCTACTAGCATGTACAATTTAATTCACAGAATTTGTCAATATGAATTTCACTAAACGCGTCTTAAATTATCCAATTGACTTTCTTCTTCTTCTTAGAGGTCGACGTAGAGCATAAAATATAATAAAGCCGTTCCTAATCCTTTTAACAATTTTTTAAGGCCTAGAAGCCTTTCTCCCAAAGTCGCGTTTCGTATAAACCCTTGGCCGAAAGATTGAAAACTGTCATCCTATCAAATTACCATAAATAACGCAATTTGCGATGTCCTGGAACGGCATAAGAAAGACCCGTTAACACCAAATCCACGCTCTTATTACAATAACCCAATTATCTCTTCATTACCGTAGACCTCGTTGATTCTAAAATGCTCAGTCTAAAAGCGAAAATTACAAGGCCGAGCCCCGAAAGACTCCAACGCTATTCGTAACACAATTTGGCGCAGTCATTGTCGCAATTATAAACGCCATTTATTATAATTAGAGGACGAAGAAGAGGGGAAACGGGAAAACGGGAAAACATCGCAATTGGTAATAGATTTACTTGCGGAGATAAATCGTCTGATTTTCGATAGGCCCTCCTTTAATTCACAATGAGACGACGCGACGGCACAGTTAGATTGTAAGAAGGCCTTGGGGACCTTTTGGCAGGTATGTCAGAGGTAAATAGACAGGGCCGGGCTTGCTTATTTAACCGAGTTTCAAAATAATTCAACAGACGTTTACACGAATTTCGTGCTTATGTGCTGGCTGTGGAAAATTATATTGCAAATTGGAAAATTAAACAACTTAATTGATAAAAAAACATTCAACATCATAGTTGAACATATTACAGATTTATAGCATAAGTAAAATAGAAATTTATGGTTATAATATTGTGACTAGATTGAGATTGAGAATGAGATGTATTTATGAATGAGATATACATATGTTATTGGAGTTTGATATTGTAAATTCTAAATTATCAAACAATACAGATATTATTGACAAATAAATTTCCTTTGTTTTGAAACTGATGTTATATGGGACATCTCATTTGGAATAAAACTAATAATATTTGTCAAACTGAGCTATTTTAATCTTTAACACAAAATGGAGATCATACCGCTACAAATGGAAAATAATATCGTTTACATGGCTGCCTCGACTAATCTGGCATGATGTCATTGGTTTAGCAAAATTGTCCATAACATGGGCACATAAAACTGGCTCTATTTCCCGAATAACACGTTCAATGTTTGCTTTGAGCTTATTGATTGTTGGTTGGATAGTTGGTTGCTGGGCGGTGTACAATTTTCCGTTGACATAACTCTAAAGAAAAAAAGTCCAATGGTGGTTAATTACATGATCTTGCAGGCCAATCGAAGTCAGTATTCCGCGAGACAACATGATCAATTTGGTATGCAACAGAGTTATGGTTGCACGTGCTGTATGACACGTTGCACGTCATGCAGCACGTCTGAATTTTATAAGGTGACATTCATGACACGTCTGAATTTTATAAGGTGACAGATGCAGATCTCTCTTTGAAATCCGATGTATGGTGGCTCTTGACAGATCCCATTGTTATCCCTTATCAATAACAGAACCCGTCTATATAAATTTATTGATTAACTTACTAACTGTTAACTCTGTATGCGCTTCAGTTTGCCCTAATTTTGTTTGTTTTATTCTTAAGGCAGCTGTAAATGATCGCTCACATTCATAAAACAGTTGTACATAAACTATTCGCTGTTGAACAGTTAATAATCGCGGCATGTTGACGTCGTATGGATTGTAGATGACAGAAACAAATGGCGCGTAATTCAAATCCTATAGTTTCAACTGATACATCATATATTAAGGTCGGAGGTTTTTAATAGAGTATGATTATGTTTGCGGAAAATTGAAATTGTATGTTTGTAGGTAAATGTTAATTGTGACTGTCGTGAATTGAGATTGCATAGTGATATCGAATAATGTCTTCAGTTGTCTTGTTCATATTCAGCATTCACCACAGACACCCAATACCCCATACTCTCTACTAAGTTAAATTTAACATAAGATGCTTTAATATTGATTTTAGAGACGCTATGATTTTTTAATGAAAAAGGGACGAGATTTTTAGTTAGGGTAAATTAAAAAAAATCGCCATATCTTTAGTATACCTCCTGAAACTTCTTTTTACTTTTGAAAACTTTTTTAATGAAGGAAGATCAACATTTTTCGGGAAAGTAGTTTAAAAAATTGCTACACCTCCAGTATGCTCTCTGAAACCTCAATAGTCACTACAGACAATCCTTACAGCTTCTACTAAGTCAACCTAAGGATAAGACCATCCTAATATATTTCTACAGACCAAATGATCTAAATAACGTGTCGTTTTATCTTTAGGATTACGGAAATGAATATATTACGCACTAGTGAGTGAATGAATATATTAATCACTAGTGGAGAATGTAATGTATTACACATTAGTGAGTAATACATTAATGGCCTCATTAGCGAGTAAAATATACATTTCCTCACTATTGAGTAATATATTTATTTTCTCACTAGTGAGTGACATATTAATTTCCTCACTATTGAGTAATATATTCATTTCCCAATATTATTGGGTATTACATTATTTCTCTTATTAGTGAGTCTCCTTCACTAAAATCTTGCACTTCTTTCATTAGAAAAATGGTAGCATCTATGAACGGTTTTATTGTTAGGGTGATGTAGTAGAGGCTCAATGTGGTAAATATCGAGATCTCAGAGAGTTTACTGGGGGTTTGGTGTTTTTTCCCCAAAATATTGTAGCGCTTGCAAGGACATTATTATATAGAACATTGGTAGCGTCTGTAAAGATGTTATTAGAGTGTCACTAGAGTGTACTACTAAGTCACCCTAAATATATGTCTATTTAGAGTGACTTAGTAGAGACCCTATTGCGTAGCACTTAGTCTCTCAAGTTTAATTCGGTGCAGGAAATATTAATTATTTCAAAATATTTCCCAAATTGAAAATAACAGCATTACCGGCGACTCCGCCAAAATATTAAATATTAGCCCACAGGTACATAAATGACTATCGGAATTAATTTTTGATTACATGCAATATATACAGCGTCTTCCTTTCAAATATCGCAACACTCTATTACACAGCAAAATATACAGCATATTTATTTCAAACGTCGCAATAAACAACAATTTAAAACACCTGGAATTTAATTCGATGCAGGAAATATTAACGTTTTAGCTCTAGCGCATAGCAGCCCCTTGAATTCAATAATGTCGTAACGTTCATTATGAAAGTATAGTCGTATTTGTGTACAGTGAATGTCACTTTATACCTAATAGCTTTTTATTCGCTTCATAGAACCTAGATATATTAATATTCCTCTGTAGACACGAATATAAACATACAAAATGTCTTTGATATTATCCGGAATTGCATATTTCCTATGCCTTATCGTGAGACGCACGATAAGGATACTGGGTTTATAAATAAACAGTTTTAAAACTTTAAAAAGGACTATTCTGCACGTAGAACATCTCTATTTCGAAAGTGAGTAGCCGAGAAAAAATAAATTAACACAAATGCAGAATATGTGTTTTATGCGACAGTTTTACTTTTTTAAATTTTTCTCAAATAGTCCACCATCGTGCTTTCTCATGACCCATGGATAGGGTGGGGTGTGTTCTATCCCCTTAAAATCTATAGATGTCGTCTGGTAGATGTCCCTAATCAGAATCAGCCGAAACCCGATCGATCCGATACGATTTAGCTGAGTTATCGTGCTAACAAAAGAAAATTTTCAAATAGTCCACCATTGTGCTTTCTCATGACCCATGAACATGGTAAAGTGTGTTCTCTCCACCTCAAAATCGATAGGTGTCGTTTGGGAGACATCCTCAATCAGAATCAGTCAAAGCCCGATCGATCCGACACGATTTAGTTGAGTTATCGTGCTTACAATAAATTTTATTAATGCCGACGACCACTGCGACAACGACACACACGCAAAATGGTTTAAAAACCATTTCTTGTTGGTTTTTAGGTCGAAAAACGAAAAATAAACGTTAGAAAAGTTTTTTTTTACACCTTACCCGATTACATTACTTTTCCGCATATATTTGCGTGTGGAAAAGTAAAAATAATCAAGACCAGCATTCTGAATTATTCAAGAGTTTCGAATACACAAATCCCTAACAGTAAATATTCAGGAAATTGTACATAAACGCGCAAGGTCTTTTAGAAGAATGCTGGTGTAATTTGTATTTCCTTTATTCTCGTTCCTCCCTTTTCTCCAATCATCGCCTGCTCTTCGTTACCCCATTTCCCATTAATTTGCCAATGATTTCAACTCCTTGAGAGAAATTATAGGCATCAGATCTATAAATTACGTTGATGCTTTAGAATTCATGAGAGTATTAAGCGAAAGTTTAATATTTTCCGCAACTTGTTCACAACTTTCTGGCTTCCTTTATTAAAAATTCGATAGGGCGGGATTAGACGCTTTGCGGGAAAGTTATAGACGGCATTGCGACATATATTATATAGGCGACAAGAAGTTGGGAATAGACTTATTAACTAGATAGAAAGTTAAATAAGTGACGGCGGGCGTCCTTGCCGAGTTCCTGATTATGCCCGGTTCTACGCTCCGGAAGCGGTAAAACTGCTTGCCCGGGACGGCGCTATATTAATTTTCTACAAGCTAAGAATTTCGGATAGACAAAACTTTTCGGCGAAAGTGACTGCCAACGATCGCGAGACGTGTTTAGGAGAAGTTTCGAGATAGAAGCGACCTATTTAGCCTGAGCAGCACGAGATTAATTATGAAGCTTTGGGGTGTTGTTCCTGGAATCAGATTGGGAGCTCTTCGGGTATATGTAATTGTATAGGTATATGAAAACGTTACATATTATTGTAATGGGTGTTAGAGTAAGAGATGTGAATTGTATATAAAACGTGGTGTTCTGTAGCAAAGTGTCGAAATATCTATTGATTTATAATGTAGGTATTTGGAAATTATGTAATGGGTCAACACATTCGGTAAATGGCCGTCACGGCATTGGTGGCACACGAGTACTCTTCTGGCGCACTTTTTAATAACGATTTTGCATAAATGTGGTAGTATTTTGTTGATACAGCGTTCAATTTAGGTCTTTAATGCTTGGGTGGTCGTTGACACTTGTTGGCGTAAACTTGAGACTTCAGAAAACCCCACAAAAAAAAGTCCACAGGTGTTAAATCGCAATATCGTGGCGGTCAATTCTGGTCACCAAAACGGGAGATAACACGACCAGGAAAAGACTCGTGCATGATCGTCGATGTTTCACGGGTGGTACGGCAAGTGGCACTGTCCTGCTGAAACCACATGTCTTCAAGAGCAATATCTTCCAATGGAAACGCAAGGAACTGGGTTACTATGTCGCGCTAATGTTTGCCATTTCCCAAAGATGCATCATTAATTGCCTCGTTTTCAAATAAAAATGGTTCAATGAGATTCCTTTAGACCATGATGCATACAAACAGTGACACGTTGGGGATGCACTTGTTTTTCAAGAATCATTCGTGGATTTTCTGAGCTCCAAATGCGGCTATATTGTCTATTAACGAAGTCATCAATGTGAAAATGGGCCTTGTTCAATGAACTCTTCTCACTGTGCATGGTCTGTTGGCAGAAGTTGTTAACTCCACTGAACTCTGTAAGTACGTATACGCAAATCTCTAGTGAGAATACGGCGAAGAGTGGCTGATGAAATGTCCAATTCTTGTGCACGATGACGAATCGAGATCCTTGAACTCTTGGCTACACCCTCTCGAACTGCCGTAATGTATTGTTCTGAACGACCACTACGAGCTCGTGTCGTATATTTCATATCAATAACTAAAGCAGTACTTTCAAAATCTTCGATTATCATTTTTACAGTTGATAAATTTGGAACATTTTCTCTACTGAAATTTGGACGCACTTCATGAGTCGTACCTTCCACCATTTTGATAGTGATGTTTAACAATAAGGACGCATTGTTGTATCCTGTCGCGCTCTTATGTGTCTTCTATCGATCTGTCATAATTATTGACCTCTCTAATAATGACAGCCAAAATGGCGCGCAATTCAAATCTTGCGCTTTTATTGATTCACGCAACATCCTTTACCTACATTTAGTTTTCGATTGAAGATTGTTTATGAAAATTGTAAATTGACACGGTAGAAGAAGGTTGACTTGAGTTGAATGAGTGAATTTAGTTTGTAATTTCTATAGTTGATTGAAATTTGGAAATATATCGGATATTCAGATTAAAATATGTCGCCTATGATTACTATTTTAGATTGTCATTGTAGTTTTAGTTAAAATTGTATATTCGGAATTGAAATTGTAGTATATGTCCTACGAACACCCTTCTAGAAAATATAGTCCGTAATAAGTGTTTGAAATACCTTCACTAAAATTTAATGAAAGACGTGTCTGGCGTCTATATTCTCCTTTTTGGTCATTAACTTATTTTTGTTCTTTCCAGGAGGTCAGAACGATAAAAAACTATCCGGGGCGATCTCATTAAATCGTTTCCGAGCCATCAGAGACGCAAATAATAATTTTAAGTGGCTGCGATGGAATTTAATTACATTTTTTCTTCGACGGATCAAAGTGTTTACGGAATGTATGCCAGAAGGCTTAGCTGCTGCGATCAGTAAAATTAATCAAATTGATGATTTCAACTATATACATATATTTCTCATGACGTTATACATCGTATAACGTCATGATTTATATAACGTCAAATTTTAGTTGCAATAATAATTAGTCCAAATATATTCTTTGTTTCTATATTAAAAATCGTTTAATCCTGTTGCCGGAGCTTCTATATTCCAGAGAAAAAAATACCTACAGAATACGACAACTGTTTCAAAAAGTGAAGAATAAACACAATCCACAAAGGAAATGAGTAAAACAACTACTACGTATTTATACCACTATATTTTTACAGAAACGTGACTGCAGTTTCGACAATTATATCATTTTCAAACGATGATTCAACTAAGAATAAAATACAAACATTCTGTTCCTATAATATATACTATCCAAATACAGAGACTAAGTATTATGACAATAAACAGGTAGTTAAGATTTATAAGAAACGTGTTCTCCAAATGGTGGAATCCCGACCATCAAATTGTGGGAATTTCCATGAATATTAATCCCCCTGTGTAATAGTTTTTTAATATTTGAAGCGGAAAAGCTTCTAATTCGGAAATCAGAAGCTTTTGAGATGTGGTGTTACCGAAGAATGATGAAAATACCGTGGACTGATAGGGTTGGAAACGAAGAATTATTAGAGAAAGTCGGCGAGAAAAGAAGTATATGGAAAAACATAAAGAAGAGAAGAGATAGAATGGTAGGCCACTTGCTGAGACTTGGGGGAATAGTCCGCGATATTTTGGAGGCAGAAATAGGAGTGAAGAAAGGCAGAGGTAGGCCTAGATTAGACGCCTTCATTCTTTTACGTTCCCGGCACCGCTTTACTCTGTCATATGGTGGTTTATGGGTATTACCGGATTGCTCTTGAGATGCCCCTTCCAACCGTATACGTTCTCTATATTTCGATTTGGATTTTTGACGAGTATAGGCTGACATTGCGATATTTCTTTTAATTTTTTACTTTAACACCATATATAGTCACTACAACTATTTCACAGTACTGTTTCATACATGAAATCTATAGATCTTGACAAGAGCTGACGATTGAAATCAAAACGAACGTCGTAGCTCTACCGAGTCAAAACTTGTACTAAACGGAAACTATGTGACGCAGCAAAACGATCTCAAAATGGCTACCCTTCTCCCTCCGCCGCGCGCGATGCGTCACAGTCCTCACTCAACGTAATTAATTCTTTGATCCTTTATCTATCGACTGGTGTAATTATATTTTGAATATAGATGATAGTTAAGTAGCTACAACACGAGACTGTATCCCCCGATCTTGTTATCATCAGTTCTTTGAATTGCCTCCCAGTATGGAATCAAATTTAAAGATGTATTCACGTCAAAAGGAGAAACAAATCGATTTGAAATTCAAACACTTGAATTAGCTATTCGGGAGAAAATCGCATCTTTCTCTAGAAAGCAAAGTTCTAGTATATAAGGCGGTCATAAAACCTATATGGACATATGGCATAGAACTCTGGGGATGCGCCAGCAAGTCGGGTATTAACATCCTCCAGAGAGCCCAATCCAAAATACTTCGATCAATAGCAGATACACCGTGGTATGTATCAAACAATACAATACACAACGACCTCGGCATTTCATTCATCAGCGATGTTATCCAGGACAGGAGCAATAAACACCATAATACACTCGAGACACACCCCAATCCACTCTTACGACCACTCTTTCGCCAACAAATCAATAGAAGATTAAAAAGACGACAATCGATGGATATAAAATAAACCAAAATGCAAGGGGGAAATGTCCTCATCCTGCCAACTAAAGGATTTCTCTTCATCGGTCCTGTGAGATCAAATTAGCCTATAGAAAGGATTGTATTTCTGATTGCTGATATCTTAAATAAATAAAAAGAATCCAGCTTCTACCAACGTGAATAAAACATATAGCGTAGGGATTAATACATGCGGAAAACATACCTGTGCTTTTACCCATTTCTGAACTGTTATATTTCAGTGGATACATCATCATTTAATTATCTTTGATGTTTAGAAAATAATAAATGAATACAAAGAGAAAACAATAAATGTCTTGCAAAAAGATATTGCCTGACGCAAAAATTATATTTATTTTAGATTTTGTATTTGAGCTGCGACGTCTTCATAGTATTCTTTTAATTGAAACAGCCTCTTCTTTAACAAGTAAGAATTCCGAACGATATCCCATATCATGCATTTTTCTTACGTACCATTTATTAGAGGCTATTCTTAGATAAAAATACAAATAAAGCAAATCCTACGTGAGAAAGTTTCCTTTATTTACTCTCTTAAATATGACGCAAAAATAGATCGTGTAACCGAATATAACTTTAACTCTTATTTGCAGCTATTTCCGATCTTTTATTTCCGGCATTTTTTTGTGGCAGCGATTCGTCAAGCAAAAGAAAATCGAGTTAGTGGACCTGAGGCCTTTCTTAATATATTTTAAGTTAGTAACAGAGTTCCCTGAAAAGTTCCATGGACTGAAAGCGCTCTGTTAATGTCTTTAAGGCACCCCAGGTTATTCTTGTAGAAAAGGTCAAAGGTGTTCACGATCCGTTGATATATGGATGGATCTTATGGAGGCCCCTTTAATGACAGTTAATGAATTACCCAATTCATTATGTATCTTTATGATATACAGGGTATTTCAATAGGGACGCTCGAAATTTGTTAAATTATAGCGGCCAAGTTGTTAAAGAAACGTCTGTCAAATTTCCTGTGAATTATTTAGTAATATATGGCTAATCACCATGGAGGGTTATAGCGTTCAACACTTTGTGTAAATCATCAAATATTATTTTCAAAAGCAGTGCTCCGTTCGAGAAACGTCGAGACTATTTGACGTTTGGTGCCCAAATTCGAGTCAACCGGTTTGATAAATAATCGGACAACCACCGTACGTCACTGAAAGGCAAGGTCTGCTGAAAACATCGCTGCTGTGCGTGAGAGTGTACGGGAAAACCCGAGGCAGCAATTTCTCGTCGTTTACAAGAACTTGGCCTTCCTGCCACTTTAACTTGGCGAATTTTGCATCGGGTCTTGGGTCTGCACCCATATAAAATCCAACTGACCCAGGAACTTAAGGTAAACGGCCATGGACAACGCCGTGTGTTCGCTAATTGGGCTGTGAAGCAGTTGGAAGTTGACCCGAATTTCGCCAAAAAAATCATCTCTAGCGACGAAGCCCATTTTTGGATGAATGAATATGTGAACAAGCAAAATTGTCGGATTTGGGACGATACTAATTTACACGAGATACACCAGCACCAAATGCATTTCGGGAAAGTCACTGTTTGGTGCGGATTTTGGTCTGGCGGAATCATCGGTCTGTACTTCTTCCAAAACCAAATGGCATTGCCATAACCGTCAACGGCGAGCGATACAGATCGATCATAAGCACCTTCATGTGATTCCGACAGGATGGCGCTACATTCCACACAGCGAAAGCCATGATGGACATTCTGCACGAGCGATTGGAAGGCATGGTTATCTCGCGCAGCGGTGACGCGAAGTGGCCACCGAGATCGTGCGATTTAACGCCTTTAGACTTCTTCCTTTGAAGCTACCTTAAATCTCAAGTCTGTGCGAGTAAACCGCAAACAATTGATGCCCTCAAAGTCAACATAACGAACGCTATCCAGTAAATTCAGCCAGATTTATGAGATAAAGTCACCGAAAATTGGACCTCCTGAATACGTGCCACCAATCAAAGCCGCGGTGGACATTTGAATGATTTTATATTCTACACTTAATGCCATAAAATATTCTTTCAAGTAAAGAAAAAATTGGATGGATCTCTCACACACAACTTATTTTATTTACGTTTAAAAATCAAGCGTCCTTATTGAAATTCACTTTACTTTAGTTCCGTCAGTCGATTTTCAATAAACAATTAAACAATTATTTATGTGATTTTTAGAATGTAAAAATCTTTTATTGGTAGTGGAGTTAATTTTGTATAATATTTTATGAAAACTAAGTTTTTTCAGAAATCTTTAGTCTTAGAAATAGGGAATGTTGCAAACTACCTTAAATTAGCGAATAGAATTCGAATATAACATACAAATGGTGTATCATTTTACATGAGGAAGTTGTTGATAATTTCCGATTCAACTGGAACTGTCACATATGTCATTTACAGCAGTCGTTGCCAATCAACTGCGAACCTCTGGCTTATTTCCTTATGTAATGGCCATAATACTTCTGGCAAAACTTGCATGTAAAGTTGATGGCTATAAGAAACAGACGCAAACATCAAACTAAGGAAACTCTGGCCGCGTCTGTATTACATACCCCGGTTGGTGATGCGCATTACGAACACGATGAATCAGGCTAGCTTAATCGATATCAATAGTTTTCTTATAGATTAAATATAGTGCACAATTGATATTGAAGTTTTTTTTATAAAGATATGTGCGACATCTAGCGCATTTTTAAATTTATTCGTTATTCTTTCAGAGGCACACCGTGCTCTGGAACTCCTGGAGGACTATCATTCTAAGCTCATCAAGCCGCAGGACAAGCAGCTGAGGCTAGCGATCGAACGCGTCATACGGATCTTCAAGTCTCGACTGTTCCAGGCCCTATTAGGTAAGATATATAACCGGTGGCAAAGCCTACCCTTGGGGAAATCATCACCGGATGTTCCCCGTCGATTCAAGCACGGTTCCGCGCCATTTTTTACGAGAAATATTTCGATTTAGTTTCCCCACGACGAGATTACTACCTGTTAAAATTGAATTGCTTTGATTTCGTTTAATAAATTTAAATTCTCGCTCAATGATTGCCATTAGCAGCTTATGGGCTAATGCAGGTGGGCGAATTCTCGACTTGACGTCATACTGTTCATTTAAATTTATCAAGATAGAAATATCTTTGGCGTGACATTATTTACGAATTGTGAATAAGGAAAATTAGGCGAGTACTAAACGTGGCCTTTGCCATTAACTGGATCGATAGAAGATGAGTCATTGAGTGGCCATCTAGGCATCCGGATCTAACTCTGTTGGACTATTTTTTGTGGGGTTATCTTAAATCCAAGGTATATCTTAAGACACCAAAATGTTATTTAGACTTTAAAAAATAGAATTGAGAATATGGTCACATAACAATAGTTATGTAAACTACCATTACATTTTACGTATCATATGTAAAATATGTGTTCTCTCAAATGGCATCAGATAAGGGTATAAATTGAAGGTATATTGATCGAATTACCGAGTGCTTAATTGTAAAATAAATACAGTAAGTTGTTATTCGACAGCTCTATTATTTTTTGGATTTTCTTGTACAGATTAAATGGTATTTTTTGAATAATTCAAATTATTTGACGATATTATAATGGAATCTCAAAACCAAACAACTCTGTCTTTAAAAACTGTAGTTTTTCCTGTCTTTTGGAAACTATGCAGACTGTGTTTAGTTTTCAAAAATCTATTTCAAATTAATAATTATAGGAAAATTTCCATTCCTTGCAGTTTTGCTAAGGTTTTTGAATTTCATTTGCACACATACTCAGTTTTAAAGAATTTAATGTATCCATATCAGCATGGTTCCATGAAGAACCGTTCCACTTACTCGAACCTGTGCATATTTAATTAATATATAGCTATAGATATAGAGGGTCAGGTTGATGTAGTATGTATAACCTTATCTTAAATATATTAAATGTATTTGGATTTAGCAACAACCTCATTAATTTCAAATTAAAGATGATAAAGGTATAAAAATCTTTATAATGAAATCACTGAAAAAATTTATTGAAGTCCGTGGATCTTTTGAAAGGCAATAAAAAATTTGGAAAATTGTTTTTCCGATGGTTGATTCTCAGAAATTGCTGATGATATGCTTCCCGTTTAGCAGGCAGATGGCGTTTTGCCAATTTATAAAACATTATTTTCTAAAATGTTTTACTTTCCAAAGATAACATGTTTTGGGAATAGAAGAAGATACATTTCGCTACTTTTGTCTAACCCTGTATAAGTTTGAAGACTGAAAACGTTGAGTAAATGAACATATAGGCATTTTTACACTATTTTGATCTTCTTCTCAGGAAATTTCATGTAAACAAATTGTCACGTATCGCCTGCCATGGCAAACTAAACTCGCTTTCATACGATGGAAGGTATCAATCTACTTTCTTGCTTTCCTCTGAAACCCTCACCGATATTCAGCGCTGCGCGCTCGTTCGTTTCGTAAAAACGTCGGTATATCAAATTAAATGACGTGTAAAACTGAAGTCTTACGTTTTCAGGCGGTTGGCGTATTTGAAGAGATTTCAATGTGTGGTTGAGAGGTCCCTATGGCAAACGTGTCATATAAAGAAATATTTTGGAAATACGTCGAGTATTCCCTAATTTGATCGCTTTTTCAGTTATATGTGGAATGTTAGTAGTCGTTGAAAGTTAACATATAAGAGTAAGGTATTTCTAAATTAAAATCTATGAGGAGATATTATTATGTAATACTTTCGCGTAACCGTGAACAAAATCGTTTAGAGATAAAATAAAGTATCATCTCTAACGTGAAAGATATTCTTCTATAGCTTTTGGTCAGCTGAGAATCTCCATTGGATACACGATACACAATGTACTCGAAATGTTAATAATTGGGCTTCAATATCTTTGGTATGTCTGCAAAGTTCTCTTTCGATACTTCTTCCAAACCTAGATGTTTATAATAATAATAATGATAATAAAATTTATTAACTTTAGATACAGGATGTAAATATGGTAAGTGAATACAAATAAAGTTAAAAATAATAGGTAATAAATTCATAAATAAAACATGCACAGGTATCTACTAAGTAGTAGGTTCAAAATTATTTGTTCCTTAAATTATAAAAGAATCCTTTTACAGTTACAATTTCAAGATTTGCCAGAAAAAAAAAACTAAAAACCTTATCTGGCAAATATAGGGTGTCTCAGTTGGAATTACAGAATTTGAATTGCGCGCCATTTGTGTCCTGTCAAAGATAGGGCGTCAATATTTAACGACTGTCGTCTACAAACCATATGACGTCAACATGCTGTGATTAACAGTTCAACAACAAATAGTTTATGTACAACTGTTTTATGAAAGTGAGCAATCGTTTACAGTTGCATTAAGAAAAAAATTACATAACTCTTCCGCAACATTGAGTGGCTTCAGGTACCCTACCAGTCAGTTGAAAAGAGGACACCGACTGCTCCACAGCTCATAAGTATGTGCCGTTTTATGCATGTAGCGCTTTATCGTATACTTGGGTCTGAACCACTACAGTGAAAAGTAATTGCTGGTTTCCGGTCAACATTACCACATATGATTCAAATAGTTACACCTGTCTACGTATCTAATTAACATTTTCTTCTTTTTTACAATTTTTGAAAGGGAAAAATGTTCGAACAGCCTTTTATATGACTTCTGGACTCCTTCTACTTAGTTAGTTAGTCTTCATACATTAGTTTTTCCCCTTTGTTTTCAGGAACATGGCATTCAATAAAACGTTTCACGCTCCTGAGGATATATGGTGAACTCATTCATCAAATGAATCCTGATGCGGATGAAGGAGAGGTTGATGTATGTACTGTTATTGCCTCAAAGGCTGAAACATAGAAGTCTGTTTCTATTACAAATTTGAAGTAAATTTTTGTTTTGTTAATATAAACTATATACGTACCAATGAACTGAATTATTCTTCTGTACCAACCTTCTTTTGCTACCTCAGGCTGTATTTTATTTGTGATTTTGCAACTCCACGTTCCAATTACTCCCATTATTTACATATCTAACTCCCGATCAACTTAAAATTTGGAACACTTCATTTATAATTAGGTATCTGAACCAGGGTTTCAAGTCATTCCGATCACTGGGTTTTATTTAAAAGAGGGAGAAGTGTGCTCGGGTCGAATTCGACCCACTGTAGTGTTATTGGCAGAAGAGAACATCAACATCGTAGGAGAACAGGGTTAATCAATAAATTTCAATAGACGGGTTCAGTTATTGATAAGAAGGCAAGAGCAATACGTCCTCGTCGCGGTCGGTCAGATGAAGATACTTGTATTTACTTAGGAATATTGTATTCTAAAAACTTAAGAAGCTAAGCTAACTGTATTTATCGGAAGACATCTTTATAGTATGTGAATTAACAATTAACATTAACTCAAAAAAACACAAAAATGTGTAAAGCTTTATTGTTCAATAAATTATGACTACATATTACTATGTTCTTGTGTTAGAATGAAGCTAGCAAAAACATGCTGTGAATTTACGTGCGAATTATACTTTTTAAGAAAATATTTATATGTCTCGGCTGTGCACCCTATTGAGGACCGCGAAATAGGACCAGGACGATTTCAGAATCTAAAAAAAATATTTAGTTAGTATTATATTGTGGTACACCCCATAGCGAAAGCTCCATGCCTTGACAAAAGTTTCCAGAGATAACGTGAAAAAGCCCCCCGCATACAGTCTGAGGGGCACCTGGGATCTGGTCATGAAGTATAATAAATTTCGTTTGAATTTCATCGAACAGTCCATCCAATCGCAGCAGTAGGCGACCTTCGTCAGTTCCATGCTCTGAAAGTTGCTATGTTACTGATTGATTTACGCAATATCTAATACGAAAATGAGCGTATTTTTGTTTAATGATAATGGGTTATATAATTCGAATATGTGCATGTATAAACGTGACATGCCTTTTAAGTACGTATCAGTTTGATGTGGTGGACTGTAGAGTGTGGTGTATTGTTATTATGTATCGGTATGTCCAATTTAAAGTGCTAAGAATCCACATGGTGTCCACGAAAAAGAAATACATCCACAGAGATGCACGGCTTGGTACGCACTTTGAAGTGATGGAGTATTTGGACCATACTTCTTTGAAAATGAAGTTGGTAATGCTATCACAGTAAATAGAGAACGCTACTGTGACATGTTAAATAATATCTTTTTCCACAAAACTGATAATTTAGACTTGAACAACATATGGTTTCAGCTAGACGGTGCAACGTGTCAAACAGCACGTGCAACCATAATTCTGATATATACTAAATTTTCTTATCATATTATCTGGAGGAATGCTGACATCAATTGGCCTACAAGATTATGTGATTTAATACCACTTTTTTCTTTGGGGTTATGTCAAGGGAAATATGCACGTCACTCAACCAGGAACAATCAATGACCTCAGCAAACATTCAACGTGTTATTCCAAAGGTGAGCCAGTTTTATGTGCTCATGTTATGGACAATTTTGTTAAACGATTGACATAATGCCAGATGAATCGAGGCTGCCATATGAACGATATTCTTTTCCACTTGTATCGTCTCCATTTTATGTTGAAGAATAAAATATCTCAGTTTGTTAAATATTATTAGTTTTATTCATAAATCACATCCTATAGTTCCAAATGGGGCATCCTATAAGAAGATAATTTGATAATTCTGGTTAAAAATAGGTATATGAGAGAGGTTAAAAATAGTTTTAATATACACTGGTTGGCAAAAAAAATATTGCGTTTGTTTTTGAAATATGAGCACAACCTCAATTTTTTTCAGAAATTAAAAGATGTGTGAAAAATATTTCCTTATATGTATTACTTATAGGTTTTTATGTGATAGTTGGGATTTAATATTATTATATACTTTATATGCCTTATACATATACACAAATATCTTAAACGCCGACCAACTTCGATTACAATACAACCGTATCATTTGAGATCTATTATATTTTACATTAAGAAATTTCAGACACGTGACGGTTGAGATGGTTAAACACAACAGCAAAATTGTATTACTTGTACCTACATCGATTCAAATATCTAAAGTATGCGCGACGGTATCTCGGTTTTCGCAGGAGTTATTCGAGTGTAACATCATTCCTCCGTATAACATTCATTAACCATTATATAATTAGCAACTATTAATACTTTCGGTTTGAAAGAAGTTTTCCAAATATTGCTTGCATAATTTTAATTGGGTGATGATGCAACAAAACAGTAGCAAAAAATACTCATCTTCAAATTATCCACGTAATATATTTTTCTGTGCCTGGCGTTTATTTACTCGTCTTACCTGTAAAATTACCTCGTTTCCATAATAACAGAGAAGAAATATTTCCAGCAGCATGCAGAATTGGTAGAGGATCAAGGAGAAGAATTTCAAACTGCCCCAGGGTAACTGAAAATAATTCATGTAAAGTAACACATTATGCAAGTTGGCAAATAAAGGATGGAACATAGAGAAATATACTAAAAACTCTTTGATTTCTGGGCTCCATAATGCTGCAGAATTATGTCTGGACTTGGAAGCAACTTTCTTCTTCTCCAGATGTTAGTCCCAGAGTATACTTTAAAATGTTTCTTCAGTGACAATTTTCGAACCGCCTAGATTTCACGCCGCTTTAGTATGTTTTTACAGATGCTTTAATAAATTGGCATTCTCTTCAACATAATAACTCTAATACGAGTAACATATAAGTCGGAAATCGAGAAAGGAATCACCAAACCGTCAAGCGGTTATCAAAGTAGTTCCCGAATAGCAAAGCTATTACATAATCTATTATCATATATCATATTACTATAGAAAACAACTAGTCGCTCGGTCTAAAGCCCAGCCAGGCATTCAATTATACCTAGAAGAGATCCTCGACCCCTTTCTCGTGCTTCCGCACGATCAGATAAGGTTTCAAAAAATAAAACCCGCCACAGGTAGGATTCGATATCGGAACCGAACGACATACAGCTGTTTCGGACTTATTAGTTCTCATCAGTGCCGTACACGGTACGCCGATCCAGGACAAATGCCGAATGAACTCTATGGGGTATACATCTTTATCGATACGATCTCTATCAGTAACATATAAGTCGGAAATCGAGAAAGGAACCACCAAACTGCCAAGTGGTTATCAAAGTAGTTCCCGAATAGCAAAGCCATTATATAATCGCTCTAGGAAACAACTACTCCTCGGGCTAAAACCCCGCCAGGCATTGAATTATACTTAGAAGCGATCCTCGACCCCTTTCTCGTGTTTCTGCACGATCAGATAATGTAATACGAATTGTAAACTAAACTATATTCCCTGTGGATCTAAATAGGTAACATATGTATGCTGTAAAATATAATAACTTTCAGTTTAAGACCTTAAATAGGAATACAGAACCTAATTAGGCACCAAAAACTCATATAAAGGGCATAAATATAAATGAATGTTGTAAAAACTTGGTATGAGGTTGGATCGCTATCTAAGAAGTGATCGTAGGAATGGTGCTCTTTCCAAACATTACATCGTTAGGATAATTGGCCTGGAGAAAAGTAATCTTTTATATCTGATGAGGATAATAGATTTAATTTTATTGAAAAAATTACGATAATGTTTTACATAACAAGACAATCTTCTAGTAAGTTTCTCTTCAAATTCTAGCCAGTGATTCAATACCTTTATATAATGATTCATTATAATGGACAAGGGTAGATACATTGTTTTTAATTGATTTGTTTTCAATTTACAATCAATTTTAGTTTACCAATTCTATATATTGGTTGGTGAAAGAATCTTGTCAGAAAATGAAACTATATATACTTTTTCAATAACTGTATTCATGATTAATTTTAATCAACAACATTGTCGCCACCTAGATCTACAACAGCACCCTAGCGACTAGGAAAATCACTTTTGCTCTTTGCCCAGAGCCTCAGCGATTGTAAATTAAAAAAAACGGACACTTTTCTACCTCGTTAATATTAATGAGAGTTTTTTTAGTTAAATATGTCGGAATAAATGAAAATTGAGCGGCGCGATGTCGGGCGAACCTGGTGGATGTGGAACCGTGCGCGAGTCAAGTTTAATTAATTTTTATTGTGGTTCCTTGAAACACCTAGCCTAATGGGTGTCTTAGCCTGATTCAAGGGATTGGGCGCCTTGAACGTTTCTCTTGAATTGCTTCCGCCAGTATTTATAGCTGATCATAATCAACGTATGTAGTAGCGTTAACTGTTCTGCTCTGAGGAGAGCAGTTCAAATTATAGAATATGCTTTGCGTCTCATCAGCAACATAATACTCTGCTGCCCTGGTGGTTCTTTTCCTTGAGGAAACTAAATGACGCGACGTGTGCTGTTCTGATAGAAGATCCAAACTTTCGTCATTTGTCCCTAGATTGTCGAGAAACCCTTTGCGTGTGGATGGAGGTACCATGATTGGTACATGGTCACATGGAAATTTTTGTTGTCTTCAGTGAAGCGATGTACGGGATTCGTATTGTATTGCAAAAATTACGAAGTAAGATCAATTTCATCATTCGTGAAAAAATATTTTATAATTTTTTTAAATCTGGTTCAGTGAAGACCGGGTTCAACGTCAAATGGCGGATGTCAGAGGTATTGCCACACCTTCCGAGGGTAAATTGTCCTATAATTATATCACGGAAAGGCTTTAAGCTCCCTGAGATGATCTAGAATGATCCCAATCGCTTGGAGGTGGCCTAGTTTGTTTCTCGGAGCCATTGGAGAGTGGGTTCGATTCCCACATCAGTTGGTTGGATGTGTCCATGTGACTGTCTCTTAGGCCAAAAAGTGTAGCTCTGAGCTACACCTCGTTCCCATAAAAATGAAAGTCTCCAATCAACAAAATAATTTCTTTAGGATCTATAGCATTAAAATTAGACAGAAATGTTTCGATGGACCAATTTGATTACCCATGGGTTTACACAGTTAAGCAATCCGATCATCCCTTGTATATTCCGAGCCGCAACATTTGCGAATACTGCTCATTATAAGCTGTTTGCTATCTGTCCAATTATTATCAGCCTAGCAAACAAAACGATTAATTGTGTTTTGTTATAATTAGTTTTTCGGTTAAAACAAGCGCCCAGATAATTATAAAACGAATTAAAACCTACTTACCAGGGTGATTTCGAACAGCGTTATACATATTATGGCTACGCTGACGATGAATTGGCCCAGAATGCTGTTCGTGAATAGGAATGTTAATTCGTTGGCGAACCTGAAAGAGGTCAATATTATTGGGGGATATACAGGGCGATAGTTCAGCAACGACGCTTATCAGAAGGAATAGAATAGATAGAAGCCAATGTACAGTCGATGTAATGTAATAGTACCCCCATTTATGCCAACTTGGTTTTCGAAATGTTTGTTGTCTCTCAAATAGTGTTTTATGGGAAGCGAATTTATATTACTAAATATATAGGGTGGCCTATTTAAAACGGAATAACTGATGAAATAATTTAATACTGTATTTATAATATTTCTAATAAATTTTTTCCTGATAAGATCGTTCATGGAACTGATGAGAAAAATTGATGAAATTAGCTCAGTTGAAAATAGACTCATAATTGCAAACGTACTGTAACCCATGAAGCTGGTTAAAGAGGTGTGCTTGGACTTCTAGTACAAGTTGACTGAACTTGATGAATAAGTATTAGGCAGCTACCTTAAGAATCTGGAGTGTCCTGGAGTTTCGTTCATGGTATCCATAAACTTGCCATATTCCACCCCTATAATGTTAGCCTTTACGTGAGCTAAATGGAGACGACTATGATCGTCGTTTATCTGTCTTTCAGATGATAGTGCGTTTTCTTTTATTGGAGTTGTCAACAGATACAACTGCAGGAGTTGATTTAATGAAAACCCTTATATAGAGCGTCTCAGTTGGAACTATAGGATTTAAATTGTGCACCATTTGTGTTCTGTTTAATGAATGTCATCTAAAAACCATACGACAACATGCTGCGATTAATTGTTCGAATAGTTTGTGTACAACTGTTTTATGAAAATGAGCAATCATTTACAGTTGCACTAAGAAATATTCGCACAAAATTAGGATAAAATGAAGCGCCTATAGAGTTAAAAGTTCGCAACTTAATAAACAAATTTGAAAGATGGGTTCTGTTATCGATAAGGCAACACCAATACGTCTTCGTCATGGTCGGTCAGATGAAAATGTTGCTGCAGTGACAGAAAATGTATAGAACTATCCAAATACATCAATTCGACGTCGCGCA
The DNA here is from genome assembly GCA_037954035.1 of Rosalia funebris. Lineage (NCBI taxonomy): Eukaryota > Metazoa > Arthropoda > Insecta > Coleoptera > Cerambycidae > Rosalia > Rosalia funebris. The sequence continues at coordinate 2,046,484 of JAZFAV010000004.1, read as the reverse complement.
CAACAATTGAAGAGCCTCAACTGTCAAGAGCCACCACGCATCGGATTTTAAAGAAGGATCTGCATGTGTTAGCATACAGAATTTAGTTGACACAACATATAAGTTATAAACCATTTACAACGTCGTACATTTGTTAATTCGTTGGAAAAGTGTTAGAAAAGACAGAAGGTGATGCTGATTTTTGCGACAAAATTTTGTGATGCAGCATATCTTCATGGATACGTCAGCAAACAAAATTGTCGAATTTGAGGTGCTGAAAATTCACATACTGTTCACGAAAAAGTAAATGCATCCACAGAGATGCACGGTTTGGCGCACACTTTGTAGTGATGGAGTAACTGGACCATACTTCTTTGAAAATGAAGTTGGTAATGCTATCACAGTAAATGGGAAACGCTATCGTGACATGTTAAACAACTTCTTTTTCCACCAAATTGATGACTTGAGTTTGAACAACACATGGTTTAAGCAAGACGGTGCAAGGTGTCATACAGCACGTGCATCTATAACTCATTTGCATGCCAAATTTCCTGATCATGTTGTCTCGCGGAATGCTGACATCAATTGGTTTTAAGATCACGTGATTCAACACAACTGGACTTTTTCCTTTGGGATTATGTCAGTTGAATAGTGTACGCCATCCAGCCAGCAACAACCGATGACTTCAAAGCAAACATTCAACGTTTTCTTTGGGAAATAGAACCAGTTTTATGTGCCCTTGTTATGGATAATTTGTTCAAGGCATGTTAAAGTCGTATGGTTTGTAGTTAACAGTCGTTAAATATTGATGTCCTATCGTTGACAAAACACAATTGGCGCGCAATTCAAATCTGATAGTTCCAACTGAGGCATTCTATATTTATAGGAAATTAAAGGTTGCTAAACTTGGTAATCTACAGGAGCTTAGAACCCAAATTTTGGAGAAGCGTCTTCCAGTAATACCGGACATGTTACAAGCAGTTAATGTACAGTTCAAATAACGATTGCACTATTACATGAACGTTGGTTGTGGTCCTTTTGAGAACTTAATTACACAAATCATCATCATGATGTCATCAGTCCTAAGACTGGTTAGACGCTAACCTCCAGCTTCTCCTATCTTGTGCTAACCTACGCATTTCGCTAATTGTGCTACAACCCACATCCCTTACTATTTGCGAGCAGTAGCCTAATCTGGGCCTGCCTCTGTCTTTCTTCACTTCTATTTCTGCCTCCAAAATATCGCGGACTTTTCCCCCATGTTTCAGCAAGTGGCCTACCATTCTATCTATCTCTTCTCTTCTTTATGTTTTTCCACATACTTCTTTTCTCGCCGACTTTCTCTAATACTTCTTCGTTTCTAACCCTATCAGTCCACGGTATTTTCATCATTCTTCGGTAACACCACATCTCAAAAGTTTCTAATTTCATCCTACTTGCTTCCCCTACCGTCCAGGTTTCGCAACCGTATAGTTGCGTGCTCCATACATACGTTTTCAAAAATCTCTTCCTTGTTTCTAAGTTTATTACCCCCGAGCATAAAAGTGCTTTCTTTTTGTTAAAAGCTACTCGACCCTGTGCTGTTCTTTGTTTTATATCTTTATCACTTCTTCCATCCCAATTTATTTTACTTCCTAAATAAGTGAAGTCTTTAACTTCCTCCAATCTTTCATTATTAATTCTTACTTCCGTTTTTGCTCTGCTTTCGCGCCCTCTACACACTAACACTTTAGTTTTATTTTTATTCACCCTCATTCCGTCCCTCTATCAACACTGCCTCCATTTCGTTCAACGCTGATTCTAATTCCTCTTTACTAGATGCCAATACTGTTATATCATCCGCGAATTTCAGCATTTTTAGTTTCTGTCCCTGTACTTTAATTCCGAAATCCACTCTATCTTTTACCACATTAATCGCCTCTTCGATGTACAGATTAAAAATTAGTGGTGATAGCGTACATCCTTGTCTTACTCTTTTCCTAATACCTACTTCCCTTTTTTCCCCTTCTACTTCTATAAAAGCAGTTTGCTCTTTGTATAGATTGTGTATTACTCTCCTATCTCTATACTTCATTCCCGCGCTCTTTAGTATCTCGAACATTTTTTCCCATCCTACATTATCAAAAGCTTTTTGTAAATCTACAAATCCTATATAAGCGTTCTTTCCTTTTTGTATTGTTTTCTCTAACATTACTCTCAGCGCCAGAATAGGTTTGCGAGTGCCACTATTTCGCCTAAATCTGAATTGGTCTTCTCTTAGTATTTCCTCCAATCTATTTTCCATCCTCTTGTGCACTATTCTGGTTAAGATTTTTGATGCGTGGAAAGTTAGGCTAATCGTTCTAAAGTTCTCGCATTTGTCGGCTCCTCTTTTTTTTCTGTATAGTAACGATAATGTTCCTCTTATAATCCTCCGGCATCTCGCCCGTTTCGCATATGTATTTTACCAGTTCAAACATCCTATTTACTACTTTCTGTCCCGCACATTTCAAAATTTCCGCCTGTATTTTATCTACACCCGGCGCTTTATTGTTCTTTAGCCCCCTTAGTGCTATTTCAAATTCCTCTCTCAATATAGGTTTTCCTACATCTTCCCTATCGATGCTAGATTCTTCCTCTAATATCTCTCCTAATTCCTGACCCTCGTATAAATTTCCTAAGTACTGCTTCCATCTATCCGCTTTCTCCTCTCTTCCGATCAATTACACGAATAATATAACTTAATTATTTTGTTAAATAACTACCCACGTCTTTCGTTTAAAATTTTGTTACACTGAATGTTCCTTTAATTTATTGGTTTATATTTGATTTATACTTAATCCTTACTGTTTATTTTACATCGCTTGTATATTTTTATTTCTGCATTTGTTGTGTCTTTAATATTGAAAAACTGCGAGTCTAGTTGTTATTTATTCGCCTTAGACCTTTACGAAACAAATGCATTTCTGTAATAGTGTTTATTAAATACCTGATTCCGCAATGGCTAAGGAGCAAAATGAACAGCAACCTTATCAGGGTCGAGAGGCATTTCAAGTGATGTAGCACTCGGTCGATGTACCCATTTCAATACTTTAAGGGGGGATATTTTAAGGGTTTGTGGGAGGAGGAGTCAGTTACTGTGATGGCTTTTACATATGTCAAAATGTTTAATTTCACCCCTTTAAATATTTCAATAGTAATTCAGGGTGTTTCGTTCTAAATGGGACATCCCTATGAAGCTATTTGTGCATATATTAGTAGACTTGAACTAGCCCACTTTAGTTGGAAGCTTCGCAAATTTAACACACATAATTAACATAAATTAACGCTAAATCTAATAATACGTACTCCAAAATATACCGGTGATGAACGACACATTCCACCAGCTTCTCATCCATCTTAGCCTGCAATTTCGGCGACGGACTCTCGCTCGTCGCAACAACGTCTTTATCGTCTAATTCAGCTTCGGCATATTTTCGTATATTCCTCAAAGAGTCATTCAGGATGTCGAGTTGGGCACATACAACCATTATTAAACCTAAAAAATGCCGGCGTTTTATGTCTTCTTAATCTTTACAAAGTGTGGCGTATTCAAAGGAAGCTGCCGGGGCTTTGTCGGGGTGTCTGTTATCTTTCACGTCCACGATGTCAAGGGGGCCGGAGGAGATTAGCTTTTTTGTCGCGATTAATGACGCTGCTAAAATTGTAATTGTCTAGATACATTAATAGAAATCTATTTGATTGGGATGGATTAAAAGAATTTGCATGTTAACAAATGTGTTATCGTTATCGAGCGTGTGTGTCATTTAAAATGGAGACACCCGAAATTTTCGTCATTTTTTGAGATTGATTTGAGCTTTATCACAATTGTAGGTTTATATAAGACATACATTTCAAGGCAACCGACTTAAATTTAAGTAAGTAACAAACTAAGACAACGTCAGCCTCCCAAATGGGGCCCATTCCCGATATTTTGCTTCGTGTTGAAGATATCGGAAAATGTTATTAGAAAAACGTGTTTAAAATCTAAGTTTGCTAAAATTTATTACACTGACGTAGTTTTCCACAAAACACCAAAACACTGTACATTACACTCGGCGCGCATTTCGCCAAAAAAGTTGAAATCATCTGGAGATGATTAAAACTACGTCAGTGTTATCTTCACACCAAAGGTCCCAATCCACTCCAGGAAATTTCATTAGGAAATTCGCATTCTGAGTTTTAAAATTTTCTTCATTTATAGTCTTATTTTAGCACAAAGTCCTTCTCGATTTCTGTACCTTGTTTTGTAAAATTAATTCTTCATTGTTCCCTGGAAATAAAAATCCTGGAGTTTGGGCCTCATCAGCCACTGATCGTATGGGTAATCCCTTGACGATTCCCTCTTATACGGGTCATTACCCAAAAATGCTATCCCATAAGAGGAGCAATTTAGGCACGTCCTCTGCCTTAAGATCCCTAATATAAGGTACCTCTTCTCCTTCAGTGCGGGGCAGGTGTAAAGAAGATGAATCGAGGTTTCCTCGTCTTCTTTACAGTATCTGCAGGCCAGGCTATCACTCAGCTTCAACTTGTGCTTATATGCATTCAGACTACTATGGTGGCCCGTAATGATTCCCACCAGAATTTTGGTTTTGTGCCTGTTCAATTTAATGAATTCTTGGGCCCATTTCTCAATCTCTGAATATTCGATGAAGAGTTTAGTTATTCGACAACCCGTCACTCCTCTCCATCTTTTATTGTGCTGGTCTCTTGACCAGCCATCTATGTGGTCTCTGATCAGATTCCGACTTCAGGTTCTGGTCCATAGAGGTTTTCCCTGCTCTCTAGTTTGGCAAGGTCATCTGCAATTAGATTTCCTTTTATGGCCATTATACCCAGGTATCCATACGAGTTCCACCGGTCCCTTCCCTGCCAAGTGGTTCAGTGCTTCATAGCAATTATAGACCAGCTTCGACTTTGTCGTTGCTGAATTCAGGGCTACCAACGCCGCCCTGCTATCCGAGCGGATACATACCTTCTCCTGGGTCTGATTTTGGTCGGCCTCCAGGACACTGTATATAATTTCAACTAGCTCGGCCTGGAGTGTGGTAGTATATTTGCCCAGGGGGAAGGTTTTACCTACAATTAGTAACCCAATGAGAATTTTTTGTGTAGTCCAGTATCTACAGTTTTGAGAAGATAATTAATGGTAAATATAGCCTCATCAGTAAACAAAATTTGATGTAGAAAATTCCGGTCGTTTAAAAAATCTCCCTGGGCCCAATAGTAACATCCGAGCCCTTTATTTTCATCGCCTTTCAAAGTATGTAGAGATATTGGTTTATAAGGCTTGATTTTATGTCGATTGAAACATCTTCTAATTTTCTCCTTGTTGATATTCAGTCGAGACCCTAAATCTCGTAGATTCTTCGATTCGCTTGATTTACTACTAAGATTACATTATCTTCAGGGCGTATTCAACAAGGTTGATCATTCTGAGATCCTTTATGAATACTGTCAGTTCCATTGAAAAGAGCATCTATGGTGGCTGCAGTTCCAAAACCAGTAGTGACTGGGAGTGATTTTTTCACTGCAAATAAAAAACTGAGTAACACTGAATGAGTTGTAGAGTCTTCTGGAGGATGGGTCAGTTAGTTTTACTTTGTATTGGGAACACATTATTGAGACTTCCATTGCAATAGAATTCTATTGGAATAACCGCGTTCTATTTATTCCACATCTTTCCATTGCAATCCCATAAAGGTGAATATCATCAGAGAAATCTTCTTAACTCTGGACTTGAGACATTGTTCAAGAAGTCAAGAAATAGCTAGTCAGTCAGAAGAAATAGCGATAGATTATCTTAAAAATCGTAAATTGACGACGAATACTCATACTACACAATCTATATACAATAGCTATTACATGTTTATAAAACCAAGTAGGACTGTATTGTGGTAACTGATCGTCATAAATCACATTCTATCGGAATGGAACCCACACCCCTTCTTACCTGACATGAGTGTATCCAAACTAATATTCGAAACGGCATTGATAATAGAACAGACGAATTGATACCCAAAAGTGATTTGAAATACAGGGGAGTAGTCGGTGTTAAATGGGTACCATCCTGCTAGCGGTAGGTGCAGATCGCTTTCTTCGGTGAAGGGGTTCAAGCCCCAGAAGCAGCAAGTGACCACTCCTGCGCTCAGGAACGTTATTGAAATTATCTTAGATTTACGGATGTACCTCTGCATGGTATCGTACTGATCAAGACTCTTTGGTTGGAATTCTTTCCTATTAATGCTATCTATAAGGAGAGTCACTTTGTTTCTGTACTTAAAGATGTAAAAGAGTTTCGCGATTTGCACCAGGTGCGTTAGGGTCAGAAACGAAGCCTCTGTCATCTTCTCAAGATCGCCCAGAACCAGCACCATATTGATCATTTCACTGGTTAACATTCCCCCGTATGCAACGCCTGAAATAATACGTTCAACGTCATATATGTTTAATACAGTAAACACCAGCCCTGGGAGTGTGCCTCGAGGAACTATATTATGTTTTCGCTATCACATACCTAGAAAGATTGTAACTTTTAATATATACAACATGCTTGTGTTCCACGAAGTGAATTCTGGTATTATGATACCATATGCCTGTAGAAATTGCATGTTCAGGCACACAATTTCCTTGAAGTCGATCTTAGCGGAGTATATTACCATCTTTTCTCGTGCACTAGATAGAGGTTAATCGTTCTGTTAAGTAGTAACAAGGTATATAAAGTAATGTCGGGACGTATATTACAAAATTATATGTACGTTTCCTGTTATTAAAATATTAGTCATATAGCGGTAATTTGGTGTTTAGTATCAAGTAATTATCATCAGGAATTCATTCTTATATGAAGCTAATTTCCAGTGTGAGTGTTAACAGATGGTAGTTTCACACACAGTTTTCACATTTGCCCGATATATGTATAGCATATTACGGTATGTTTATAATATAGCAATGAACATACAGGGTGTCGTGAAAAACATATATAGATGATAGAGTAATATTCAATATTCCTTACATTCATCCCCTGGAGTCTCTACTAAGTTACTTTAATGGTAACATTTCTCAAGTATTTTCCTCAGAGATGTTACAAAATTTTAACTTGCGAAAGTACAGGATTTTTAAAGACGAAAACTAAAAAAAATATTCCTCCGAGTCTCTACTGAGTTATTTTAAAGTTAAAACTCTTCAAATATCTTTCTCGGAGATGCTACGAATATTTTACTTAAGAATGTACAGGACTTCTAAAGACGAAAATAGAAAAAAAAAATACCACCCCTCCAGCAAACATCACGCAACATCGATATTCATTACCGACATTTCCTCGAGTCTCTATTAAGTTACTTTAGAGGTAGAGCTCCCCGAACATTTTTCTCGGAGATGCTATGAATTTTTTACTTACGAAAGTATAGGATTTTTAAACATGAAAATTGAAAAATACCACTCATTCAGCAGGTATCATACCACCTCAATATTCATCAAAGACATATTCGAGATTCTACTACGTTAATTTAAAGTTAAAACTCCACAAACACTGTTCTCGGAGATGTTATAATTTTTTTATTCAAGGAAGTACGGAATTTTAAAGACGAAAATTGCAAAAAAAATTACCACTCCCCCAGCAGACACTACGCCACTTAAATATTCACAACAGAGATCCCGTAAAGTCTCTACTAAATTTCTTTAAAGGTGAAACTATGTACATGTTTTTCTCCGAGTTGCCGCGAATTTTTTATTCAAGAAACTATAGGATATCTAAAGACGAAAACTGAAAAACGTTACCACTCCCTCAACAGGCATCATAACATCCCACTATTTGTTACAGACATCCTCTAAAATCTCTCGTTAAAAAGTTACTTGAAAGGTAAAATCTCTTAAATATTTTTCTCGGAGATGCTAACGATTCTTTTACTGAAAAAAGTATAGCATTTCCAAAGACGAAAATCGAAAAAGATAAACAGTTTTAAAACCTCAAAACGAACTTTTCCGCACGTAGAACATCTCATCTCGAAATCGAGTGGCCAAGAAAAAATAATCCAACACATAAATACAGAAAATGTGTTTTATGCGACAGTTTTACTTTTTTCAAATAGTCCACCATTGCGTTTTCTCATGACCCATGGATAGCGTGGGGTGTATCCTATCCACCTCAAAATCAGTAGATGTCGCTTGGTAGACATCCCTAATCAGAATCAATCGAAACCCGATCGACCCGACACCATTTAGTTGAGTTATCGTGCTAAATAAATGCCGACGACAACGACGACAACGATAACGACAACGACACACACTTCAAAATAAAAAAAAACCATTTGTTTGGTTTTTAGGCCGAAAAACTTTTCCGCTCCGGTATAGTTGAGTGCGAAAAGTAAAATTACAGTTTCCCCAGCAGGCATTATGCCACCTCAATGTTCATCTCATACATCTCCTAGAGTCCTTGCTAAGTTATAGCAGTGTTAAGTGCTTAAATATTTGTCTCGGAGATGTTACAGATTTTTTACTGAAGAAAATACAGGATTACACAAAAAATATAGTATAGTGTTTTGATATCTTAAGGAAAACTAGTGTATTGTTTTGTAAAAAAGAGGATACTAATTAAGTACGTTAGATGAGACCACTTTCTTGTAGAATTTAAGTACTGATTCTTAAGTACTCAATTAAATTCGGTTATCATTTCAATCTAGGTTGAAAATGAGGTTATGAATTAAAACAACACGTGAAAGAAATATGTGATTCCCTTTACCTGACATTAAAGTATCCAGACATATGTTAGACAGCCCATTGCTAGTGGACGCTATGCACTGGTACACAAAGGTGATTTCGAAGATTGGAGATACACTGGTGTCGAATGGGTACCATCCAGCTAGAGGTAGAGACAGAGGTCCACCGACAGTAAACGGATAAACGCTCCAAAATAAACAAGTTATAAGACAGGCATTTAGAAAGATCTTGGTGATGGTTCTGGAGTCGGCGATGTAGGTTTTCAAAGTATCGTACTGCCCCATATTTTTTGGTTGAAATTCATCTCTGTTGATATCGCTTATGAGGCGCTTCAGGTTTTTGCGGTATACATATATAGCGTACAGTTTGGATACTTGAATCAGATGAGTCAGGGTAAGAAACGAACCTTCTACCATCTTCTCGAGGTTGCCCATCACCAGGACCATGTTGATGAGTTCGCTGATTAGCATACTGACGTATATAATTCCTAGATGAAATATATTTGCGTTAAAACCTACTCTGAATTATTGTATTCGACGCGGAAAAACACCAAAAAAATTAACTCACCAACAAATGAAGTGGCATACACGAAATACAGTGCCGCCTCGATTTTTGTGGTGAATTCTGGTATGATGTTGCCAAATACGTGGAGAAGTCTGACGTTCAAACCGATAATTTCTTTAAAATCTAATCGGGGAATAAACGAGCTCTTCGCAGCCATGTCCGCTGGCTAGGAAGACGGTCTACGAAAATCTAATTTTCGAGTCTTACTTCTCTTAAGTACGTCCCTATATTAGTAATAATATATAAGGTATAGTAGTTGGGATTGAAGGAATATCATAATTACTGGTTTTGGATTGTGGGGCGTCTTAAATCTGTAAATAGTTGTAGATGTCCTGGTAATTAACTGAAATTATATTTTGTCGTAGAAAGGGGTTAATTATTTTGTTCTACGAGATCCTAAGTAAAGAAAAAAATAGTCATGTATAGAGTTTAGTCATAGTCATGTACATAAAAATAGATAGAGATAGCTTTGTTTCATAATTGAACAAACGTCTCGCATCCGTATATTTACACAAGAAATTTTATAATAAACAGTTATTATTTTTGTATGTATGTATTAATCAATATAAACTCAAAATATACTCTGCAATTTTGGTATACATGGAAAGAAACTAGCACTTTAGATATATTCCTAATGACTTTCATCATTGTCATCAGCAGAAAGTGACATTCAACTGTTTTTTATGTACAAGATTAATCTTTATGTGTGAAAACATATAAGGACTTCTCATATGACTGATAAAAGATAACTCTGAATTGATTGAGCCGTTACTTGATAAAAATCCATGTTTATACAAAATTAAAACCTTTTCTGGTTAGATTTTCATTTTATATTTGTTAAACATAGCAATTGTTTCGCCAACACAGTGGATTCATCAGACGTTGAGTACATAGACTAAATTTTACAAAGTGGAACTGCGTTTATATAACTGGGGTAATTATACAGTGCTATTCAAGTCCCCTCCCCCCCTCTTATCTTTTTAACGATTATACATAAACTAGTGAAATTTGGTAACTGAATATTAAGGGTTGTAAACTTCCCTACTAGTGATGATAGATGACGTATGCGTCAAAGATGACGTCACAAGGTCATTGTGACCAATAATTTTAAATGGAACCCTATGGCAAGCGACACCTCTTTTAAAAGGTATCGAAAAAACGTATTCAATGATACTAATATTGTTTGTATTTATGGTAGTTTTGATGGATTAAATCAGTAATCAGTAAACTTGGATAATAATTTTAATTACAGATTCAAGCATCAGTACCTACTTATAGTAATTGTTCGAAGTGAGCTCCATCTACTTCCTGACAGTAAAACATCCTATTGCGAAACTCTTCTCGTACTTTTTCAAATGTGTCTGCGGAAATGGCCCTACATTCTGTAACAATACGTTGTTTTAAAATATCAATATTGTCAGGCTGAGTGGCGTAAACCTTCGATTTAAGATACCCCCACAGAAAAAAATCTAAAGGTGTGAGGTCCGGTGATCGAGGCGGCCATTCCATTGAACCTCGTCGTCCAATCCATCTACCAGGATATTCTTCATCCAAATACCGTCTTACTGCACCGTAATAGTGTGGAGGAGCACCATCCTGTTGGAATGTTATTTCCAAAATGTCGAATTCATCTTAATTATCTTCCAAAATTTCAAGGATTAACGGTTCTATTGCATTTTGCAACATCTGCAGATACACCTCACCGGTTAAGTTGGTATTTAAAAAAACAGGCCCAACGATGTGGTTTCCCAGTATACCTGCCCAAACATTGACCTTCTCGGGATACTGAGTAATGTGTTTCACGAAACATGTGAGGATTTGAGTCACTCCAATATCTCACGTTTTGTGTATTTACATTTCCATTTAGAATGAAAGTACTTTCGTCACTAAAACAAATTGTTTTGACATAGTCTGGCTGTTGGTTAATTTTAGTCTCCATATTTTCACAAAATTGCAGTCTTCGGTCTGGATCGTCGTCTGAGAGTTGATGAACCATTTTTAATTTGTATGGGTGAAATTTGTTTTTTTTCAACATCCTGTGCACTGTACTTTGACTGACTTCACAGGTTGATGCAACTTGAGTTGTTGAAGAAGTAGGATTTACTATTACTTCTGCCAATATATCAATTTTTTTCTCATCAGAAATTTGTGGTCTGCCAGATCGTTTTGCATCATTAATACTACCCGTTGTTTTTAACTTACGAAGAAGCTCTCTCAAATAAGTCCTCGAAACTGGGCGATCGGGAAACCTTTCATTAAAAATGCGTTCTGCTGCATGAATATTTTCTCCAGTTTCACCAAGTATTAGGATCGCTGCTACTTTATCACCTAAAACACGTACCATTTCTCTTCTTGAAGCACTTAAACGTTCAGCTCACAACAGTTTAGCAAATTATTGAATGTACAAATATTTTAAAATTACCACAAGGTACTAAAACAGTTAAACGTTCGATCAACAATACACAAATTATTAAATGTATAAAAACTTTGACAGCTAAAAAAACATCAAATTGGGGAGACTTGCAAAAACGTCAGATTATTTACTATTCAACTATCCAGTGGCGGAGCTTGAATTTAAAATTTTATTATTAACTGATTTAATTCATCACAGCTTTGCGGTTTTTGAAAGCCAGTTGTCAAAACTGCCGTAAACAGACACCTAATATTGTGTCTGTTTATCATTGAATAGGTTTTTTCGATACCTTTTAAAAGAGGTGTCGCTTGCCATAGGGTTCCATTTAAAATTATTGGTCACAATGACCTTGTGACGTCATCTTGGACGCATACGTGATCTATCATCACTAGTAGGGAAGTTTTCAACCCCTAATATTCAGTTACTAAATTTCACTAGTTTATGTATAATCGTTCCAAAGATAAGAGGGGGGGGAGGGGACTTTTGAATAGCACTGTAGATTTATTACTATAGGATTTCCTACTATTAAACTATTGGAATTAAGTTATAAAATTTCATTCGATGTTATCTGTAAATTTTAAACACGATTTTTGGATGGCATGTAGAACTAAAATAAATTTAATAACGGGGATGAGTTTGTTTCTATTTGATCATCTAATATTATACCAGATTTCTTTGCTCTATTAATTTCTAAAGATTCTAATAAATTTTAAGCCTTTCTTCTCTATATGTACAATTTTAAATTCTTCGCTAAAGGTATTGTCTGCTTCAATTAAATGAGTTGCTTATGTAGAATTTATTTTATTATTATTAAAACTCTTTTATGTTCTGCTATTCACGTGTTGAAGTTCCTTCCTGTTGGTCCTATATATACCTTAGCGCAAGTCAGCTTATTATAGACTCTTGAAATTATTTTTGGTATTGGTTTTATACTTAGCATTTTTTATGTGTTTTACAAGAATATTTGTTTTATTAAGAGTATTAGTTTATTTAGTTTTATTTATTTTATTTTAGTTTTATTTTAGTTTTTTATTAGTATAAGAGTATTGTTTAAGAGTATTAGTTTTGTATGCTATTTTATTACTTTGTTTTTATAAAAACCATGCAATTTTTTGAGATAACTTATGTGTGTTATAATTTTGAAATTATGTGTATTTTCATCTGTAATTTTAGGATATACTTGCTGTATAGCTTTATTGTACGTCTTCTTAGCTATGATATTGTCTATTATGTTTGGAGAGTAACCATTAATTAACGCTATTTGTTTTATTATATTTAATTCTTTATTATAATTTTCGTCAGACATTGGAATGTTTAGCAGTCTATGTATTATGCTATTATATGCTGCTATCTTATGTTGAAATGGATGTGTAGTATTGCTATGTATTGTTATGTAATGTCTGTATGTGAAGGTTTGTGAAAAATAGAAAAATCATGTTTGTTGTTGGATTTTTTAATGGTCAGATCTAAAAAGTTAATAGAGTTGCCAGTTTCTGTTTCTAGAGTAAATTTAACTCTGGGGTGAGAATTTATAAAGTTTAAAAAGGTATTCAATTGTTGTATAGTGCCAGTGAATATCAAACTGCGTCAAATGTACTGGATTATCGGACACAGATTGCAATTATCTATTGAAAACAAATTATTGCTATATAAAGCCATCCTAAAGCCAGTTTGCTCATATGAAATTCAGCTCTGGGGGACTGCCAGTAACTCGAACATCAAGATCTTGCAGAGATTCGAAAACAAGGTAATACGTGCCATGCTCGACACTCCAGGGTATGTACCCAACTACATCATCCAACGAGATGTCTCATTGCCTCTGTTAAAGATGTCGTAGCTCAATACTGCTGCAAATACCATGACAGACTGTTACAATATCCCAATGTGCTAGCCAAAAACCTATTCAAACCAACAGAGAATGTGAGAAGACTGAAGAGAATCACACATTCTGAGCTTGTGACAAAACTGAATTAGTGTGTAGTGTGCTTAGCTAGCTACTAATTTAGCCATAAAAAAAACTGTAATATTAGTATTACATAGATGGGTTCAATCGAATTAATCTACTCAATTCATTTGCTGTCAGATCAGCAGCTTATTTCTCTAGGGTAGATTGCTAAGTAAAGAAGATAAAAAATTATATTGCATATGCTTGCGAGGAATGTGGATATCCTTACTTTTGTGTATCTTTTACAAACTATTGTCTTTCGCTAGTGATACGAAGTACCTATTTAGCTATTGTTTAATAAAATAATGACCAGGGTAAACCAAATTTTAGATAGCCTCGATTTGTAAATTTATTTTCGTTAGTTAAATTCATTTCTTCATACCTGACATGAGAGTGTCCAACGATATATTAGACATTCCATTAAGAGTAGACGCCAAAAACTGGTATATGAAGACGATCTCAAATACCGGAGACTCACTCGTATCAAAGGGGTACCACCCGGCCAGAGGGAGAGACAGTTCACCCTTAACAGTGAAAGGGTAAACGCTCCAAAATGACCAGGTCGCCACGCCTGAACTTAAGAAGATTTTGGAGATAGTCTTCGAATTATTTATGTACAGTTTAAGAGTATTGTACTGGCCCATAGTTCTTGGTTGGAACTCCTTTCTATTAATGGAGTTTATCAATGTTCTTAACTTCTAATGATGTACGTATACGACATATAGTTTTAATGTTTGCAACAAATGGGTTATGGTTAAGAAAGAGCTGTCTGTCATCTTCGCCCATCACCAGGATGATCTTGATCAGTTGGCTCACTTGCATTCCAGCGTATATGGTTGCTGGAATATATGGTTTAATTAAAGTGCTGTTGAGTTAATTTCAATACATACCAGGTATGTAAATATGAAACCGGAATTTGCCCATAGATGGGCTAGCTGCTAATGTAGTTACCATCATACCGCATCATTGGCGCCATTTTCTTGTTTTATCTCACAACAATACAAGTTTCATACAACAACATCGTTTTAAATAGCCTTGAACATGTCGAATTTTGTGCCTGGAAATTGTGATTTGCAGGCAACATTGATTTTCTGTTACCATTTGAAGAAAACTGCTGCAGGATCGCATCGAATGCTTGTCGAAGCCTAAGGTGAGTATGCTCTTGGTAAATCACAGTGCTTTAAGTAGTTTAAAAAATTCAAAAGTGGCAATTTTGACGTGAGAAACGAAGAACGTGGAAAACCACCGAAAACGTTTGAAGATAGCGAATTGTAAGTATTGTTGTATGAGAATGACGCTCAAACGCAACAAGAACTTACGAATTAATTAAATGTGACACGAGAAGCTGTCTCGATACGTTTAAAAGCCATGGGAAAGATCCAAAAGATGGAAAAATGGGTTCTACATGAATTGAATGAAAAACGGCAATAAAACCGAAAAACCATTTGCGAAATGCTGCTCGCCAGGTACAAAAGGAAGTCATTTCTCCATCAAATTGTGACTGACAATGAAAATCCTTAGCGTAAAGGATCATGGATAACTCCAGGCGAACCATCGACATCGACTCCAAGGCCAAGTCGCTGTGGACAGAATACAATGCTCTGTGCTTGGTGGGATCAGAAGGGTATGATCTATTATGAGCTGTTAAATCCTGCAACATAAAGTGATTTTGCTTCATGATAATTCACCATCACACACAGCAAAGCAGGTCAAGGAAACGATTGAGGCATTTAGTTGGGAAGTACTTTCGCATGGGGCTTACTCACCAGACTTGGCTCCGTCTAATCACTACTTATTTGCGTCGATGGGACACGCACTTACTGAGCAGGGCTTCACTTCTTACGAAAATGTACGAAAATGGTTCGATGACTGGTTTGCCTCAAAACAGCAAGAATTTTTTTGGCATGGAATCAACAAATTGTCAGAGATATGGGAAAAATGTGTAGCTAGCAATGGACAATACTTCGAATAAAATATTTTTTATCATTTTCATACAATAAACGCGTATTTTCTATACAAAAAAATTCTGTTTCATATTTACATGCCTGGTATACTATGTTTTAAATTATACGTTCCCTAATGAATACTAACTCACCAACAAATATAATGGCGTATACCAAGTACAGTAAGTCTTTGACTATTGAGGGGAACTCTGGTATGGAACACACGCAAAAACCTAACGTTAAAACCGATGATTTCTTTAAAATTCAACATGGGGATTTCTTCATTATTAGAGAGTTGCTCAACCATCAGATTTGAAATTGGACTGGGAACTAACAATAATGTAATGCTACTCAAAATTTCATTACCTTCAATAATTTAATAGCTTTAATTTCATTGCTATCGAGATCAGAAATAATTCACATGTAAGAAGGAAAATCTGAGACTAAATGTAGTAATTACTGGCTTCAATTTCTGTCAACCCTTAATAAGTTTATAAATAATTGTTGATGTTTCTGTAATAATGGAACGTTTCATTATAGAATTAATTTAATTATTATCCTTGAGTGAAATACTTAATTAATCGTGTTTCATATTATTATTTTCTTCCCTGAAACAGATAGCAGTGTGATGGGCCTGTTATTATTATTTTATTAAAGAGGACTCATATATTTTAATTATACATAGATTTCTATAATTTATTCCTACGATCCTTTAGTACCTCTTTTATTTTTGTAGTTAGAGCTGTCCCTAGTTACTGTTAAGAAATATTATGATTGCTCTCGAATAAACTTTATTAGGTCACATATGCAGCACTAGACCTCATGAATATTAAAAGTGATTTATTCCCATGTATTTTCACAACAAAAAAATGACATGATCTGTGGAGAGGATGAAATATTCTCTCTACCGCTTAAAACCTATTGACACCATTTTTTTTCTGTAAATACTGTAAATACAAAGTGTCCCTATCTATAAAACTACTTCAATTATCATTCATCAATTTTGTATTATACTCAAAACAACCCATAATCTACTTATTATATTAGTTTCATTTTGAGTGTCGCATCTGCTACAATATTTTTTTCTGAACCGTATTACCAACAGCTCTATATACAATAAAATCTTATAACTATCATCTTAAGGTCCCGAAGAGAATTCCGAGTTTCTACGGGCGTCGAAAAACTCATATAGAGAGAATAAAAACGCTACATCTACGTAACGACTGTTATAAAAACTGAGGATAGGAGGTTCTAGGGCCATTGATGTAAATGATATTTGAGAAGTGGATTTTTTACTTTCCAAATTGTACTAGCTAAGCCGAAATGTTATTATACTGCCAAGATGGAGACGGGACATCATTCCGAAAGAGAAGTGTTAAGGTTGTATGTGAAATATGCTGTTAATTCGTTCGTTAAAAGTTTTTTATATTCCAATAAAGACTGCATGTTGAATATTTCCGTGTTTTAAAAAGCAATGTTTTCTATTTGTGAATTCTAATTTTCAACTTATATATTTTTATATAAAAAGATGATGGTTTTAAGTATATTAAAACACATACAGAGTTTTAATTATTAATAGTTAAGAAATAGAGAAGAATATAAAAAGAGAGATCGAGAAAGAGAGAGAGAGAGAGAGGGGAAAAGAGGTGAAGGGAGAGAACGAGAAAGGGAAAGACGTGGTGTTGTAGGAAGATCTAGGATTTAGACGAAATCCAAAGCAACTAGTGATTTTGCCTGCAACTAGTGATTACGTTGATATGAATTTTTTCAGATTTTTGCTCGAGAAAACTTTTTTGCAGAAGAATATCATTGGTAATGGAATTTTGCAGAAAATCTCTAAATCGACGCAAATTTGAACTGAACGCAACTGAATGTAACATAAATGGATCTCCTGAACGTGATCTCCGTTTTAACGAGAAACTGTTTTCTAATAAATCTGAAAAAATTCTTCGAAGTGTAGATTGAAGGCATCAATTTCGAAATTCATACCTAGACAATCTCTGGAACTACAGCAAATCCAAAGACGTCTTTGAATATGTGTGATATTCTTACGTCCACAAGAATTTTTCAGATTTTTATTCCAGAAAATGTTTTTGTGCTGAAAAACATTGACTATACAAAGGAATTTTGTAGAAAATACGAAAATTTCTAAATCGATGTAAATCTGTATATAATGTAAATAAATCTCTTGAACACGATAGTAATCTCCGTTTTAATGAGAAATTGTCAGTTTCCTTGAAAATATGGAAAAGTTCCTTTGAAGTGCAGGTTCAAATTATTAATTTTGAAAATCAAACCTACCTAGATAACCTCTGGGTTTTGAGCAAATCCAAAGGCACTGTTGAATTTTTTTGTTCTTCTTACGCCTACACGAAATTTGTTATATTTTTGATCGAGAAAACATTTTTTTTTTTGTAAATCAATAAATAAGTAAAAAAGAAAATCAATATAATATGAAAATTTTTCGGGAAATACGAAAGTCTCTAAATCGATGCAAATTTGATTGAATATACCGTAAATAGATCTTCTAAACGTGATAATAATCTCAGTTTTAAAAAGAAACTGTTAGTTTCTTTGTAAATCTAAGAAACTCACAATTTTCAGTACTTGAATTCTACATAAATTTTTATAAATAAACATATTTACTAGCAATAATGCTTTATTCTATGAAAAATTCTACTTAAAATACCAAGTATGTTATATGTACGTGTTAAAAATAAAGTGGGAATTAATTTTCAGTACAGAAAAAAATATGGGTGCAATTTAAAAAAAAATTGGGGATGGTTTTGGAAGGATTGAAAAAAGATAAAAGGATTTATATACACAACCAGCAATATGTTCTTATACAATTTATAGTAGTTTTTGGTTCGTCTTTTTATCCGTTCAAATAACAGAGATATTAACATTCTGGGACACCTAGTATATGTATGTTTCATGGCCAACATATTGTATTTAATATTTACCTTTGCGCTTGTTGCAAGACAACACCTTGTATATTGAGTAAATATGAATCAAGCAAGCATATGATTCGATTCACGATATTTCCTATCATATATTAGTCATCAGTGGTTGTATTCAATTTCCCTCCGCCCGCTCTATTAGTGTGAACTCTGTGAACCGATAAACTTTCTCATGGGCTGCCGCCCATCTGCCGACAAAAAAATGTTCGACCTTTATTATATCACCATATAGTTGGTTACGCCTAAATAACCGACCACACCTTCACAGGTGCACTGTCGCGGCAATCATCTCAATTGTTATCTTCAGCGAATTCAAAGAAAGTAAAAGTAGACCAGGACATAATGTCGTCGGTCGTGGTTCGGCGCTGATATATTGCTCGATTTTTAAATCGTTCCTGTCGCTGACGGTTATTTATGGGGCCGGGAAGATGAAGATGGTCCTCGATAGCCTCGCAGATACGAGGGAGGGTCTATATGTAGTGTGATTATTTACTTTCCAGATATCTTAGAGTCCATTGATTTGAGATAAAAGACATGAAATTTATACAAAATAGTAATCAGGTTATAAGTCGACTAGTCAAAAATTGATTCATAATTCAGAAAAATGGAACATGGAGAACAAATAAAGACTTGTTGAAAGAATGAAAAAATCGAGAATTTATAATAAATACAACGAGAGATACAGAGAAATGAAAGGTAGAAATATAAGAAGAGAGATTGAAAATTAAAAAGGCAAAAGAGAAAGGAACGTTCTTAAATCTTCAGATATTAAGTCGATGTCTGTTGTTCACTGACTTGATCTAACCCTTGATTTAAATCTATTTCAAGTCTATTAACTACGCTGAAAAATGAATGCAGAAAACGTTGTAGCCATTTCGTTACCTCCACCGGTAACATCGCGCGCATAAAATGTGACTGAACCCCGTATACGCCTCGCGAAAACGCCGGTAGAAGAGATAAACGACCAGTCACCAAATTCTGCCTTCTTACGCATTACGTAATCCGGGGCATATTTTAACCTTTGCCTGAGTTTATCGAATGAAATTTATAACGTTGTGGCAGTCTTTCTTTTATTTTATTTATAGCCTTATTACGTATCTCGCTTCTCCTTTGACAGTGTATTTTATGAACCGTCGCAGTTTTTGGAAACGTAGAAAGTGAACATTCTCACTTGCCGGTAAGAGGTATTATGTTGATTTATTATGTTTGTTTTGGAATTCAGAAACGGATCGTAAGCAGCTCTGCGCCACCACATGGACGTCACAGATAAAAAAATATTGCTGCACATCAAGAATAGGAACAAGTCTCTATCGGATCGCCCACGAGGTACGCAGTAAATAGCCCGGTCTAAGTAAATAGCCGAATGCTACCCTCACTCTTTCTTCTATGCATACATAGAGTAATCTCACATTTTTTTCTATTCTTAATAAGCAGTATCTAATTGTTCTTGAAAATTAAACTTAAATCTAAAACAACAACAAGGGACTATTGAAACTACTATCCATTTTGTTCAATGCACAAATTTATTCTCGCCTCTATCAAAAGTTTTAACTCTACCACATTTCTAAGGTTATGGTTGAGCATTCTTCAACAATCTTTGTTCCAGTTATTCCACACGAGTTCTAAAAATCTACTTTTAAAGTAAGATAACATAAACAAGTCAATCACGGTCAAATAAAAAGACTCAAAGGAAACACAACTGATCTATGCAAGCTTATTCGCTGGTCATAAACTTATCTCAATAAAAAAAAGTGGAAGTTTCTCTACGAGAAAAGCTATAGTGTCTAGTGTGGTACGTGGTGTTGCACCATCTTGCTGAGAATAGCTATTCTGAAGTTCATCATTTTGTAGTTATTGAACCAAGACGATTATTCTATATTGTTCTGCATGATGGCACATTGAAAACAGTGCTCTCTATTCTTATAATTTAAACATTAACAGACATTCCGAAACATTAACCACCTTTTGTCACAAAAAAAACTTGGCAGATCATCGTTCATTATATATTAACTAACCAAATGGCGGTACTGTGGTAATTTTCCAACAAAATTGGTGGATATAATTGTCCAAGTTCCTTAAAATCTTTCGGAATGTTCATCATCATCATGAGGTCATCAGTCCTAAGACTGGTTGGACGCTAACCTCTAGCTTCTCCTATCTTGTGCTAACCTACGGATTTCGCTAATTGTGCTACAACCTACCTCCCTTACTATTTGCGAGTAGTAGTCTAATCTAGGCCTACCTCTGCCTTTCTTCACTCCTATTTCTGCCTCCAAAATATCGCGGACTATTCCCCCATGTCTCAGCAAGTGGCCTACCATTCTATCTCTTCTTTTCTTTATGTTTTTCCACATATTTCTTTTATCGCCGACTTTCTCTAATACTTCTTCGTTTCTAACCCTATCAGTCCACGGTATTTTCATCATTCTTCGGTAACACCACATCTCAAAAGCTTCTAATTTCTTCCTACTTGCTTCCCCTACCGTCCAGGTTTCACAACCGTATAGTGCCGTGCTCCATACATACGTTTTCAAAAATCTCTTCCGTGTTTCTAAGTTTATTACTCCCGAGCATAAAAGTGCTTTCTTTTTGTTAAAAGCTACTCGACCCTGCGCTATTCTTTGTTTATATCTTTATCGCTTCTTCCATCCCAATTTATTTTACTTCCTAAATAAGTGAAGTCTTTAACTTCCTCCAATCTTTCATTATTAATTTGTACTTTCGCTTTTGCTCTTCTCTCGCGCCCTCTGCACACTAACACTTTAGTTTTGTTTTTATTCACCCTCATTCCGTATTCCTCTGCCAACACTGCCTCCATTTCGTTCAACGCTGATTCCAATTCCTCTTTACTAGATGCTAATACTGCTATATCATCCGCGAATCTCAGCATTTATAGTTTCTGTCCCTATACTTTAATCCCGAAATCTACTCTATCTTTTATCACATTAATCGCCTCTTCGATGTACAGATTAAAAATTAGTAGCGTACATCCTTGTCTTACTCCTTTCCTAATACCTACTTCCCTTCTTTCCCCTTCTACTTCTATAACAGCAGTTTGCTCTTTGTATAGATTGTGTACTACTCTCCTATCTCTATACTCCATTCCCGCGCTCTTTAGTATCTCTCCTAATTCCTGACCCTCGTATAAATTTCCTAAGTACTGCTTCCATCTATCCGCTTTCTCCTCTCTTCCGATCAGTATGTCCCCCGATGGACTCCTAACGTTTCTACTTATTGGTCCTATATCCCTGAAGTTCCTCTTAATTATTTTGTAAGCCTCATCGGTCTTACCTACTTGGAGCTTATCTTCTACTTCCTTGCATTTATCCTCTATCTATTGTTCTTTCGCTTTTCTACACTTTCTAATAATTTCCCACTTTATTAACTTATAGGTTTTCTGTCCTTCCGCGACTCGTCTGTTTTTGTAGCCTCGTCTCTTTTGTATTAAGTTTAAGATTTCGTCCGTTATCCAGGGCTTCCTAGCTTCCCTTCTCTCGTATCCTAAAACGTCCGTAGCCGCGGAATCTAGACTATTCTTGATACCCTCCCACTCAGTTTCTGCGGGAATGTTTATAAGAAAGATCTATTGAGAGATATTTAAAATGTTTTTGGCTTTTGTTCCATACGTAAACGATCGTTCTAAACAATTTCTGGTCATGACGAATTGCTCGACCATCAGCACCTTTTCTATGAGCTATACGAGTCACTTTTGCGATACACATCGCATAACATTAGTGGGTGCTACTTGATTTCGTTAAACTGTGAAGAGCTATAAAGATTTAACTGTGAAGAACGTACATTCAATAGGCGAATTACATACCAAAATGTAGAGAAAAATGTGGACTTTCTGTTGTATTTGGATTTGATTAAGCAATTCTTATTGAGGTAATCTAGAAATTGGACTAGTTATTAAACGTCTTATAGATATAAAGTGGTAAAAAGTGATAACTTTTTGAGACAATACACTCCAGTACAGGTCTGGCTTCAAGAACAAATACCAAACTCGAAAAACATGTTTCCAATATGACAAGTTTAGCTTATTTTAAGTGTGATAAGAAGATAGCAGACAACGAGGATTTTAAAATTTTCAGGTTTGTGTTCATATTATTTTGAGGTTTTGATAATCTAAATAGGTGATCTTAAAAATATTATTCGATCTAATAATAACGATGTAAATGATAATTTGCCAAGGACACGTGAATCATTTACCGATGTTGTTGCTGAGGAAGTAGTGAGTGTGAAAACCGAGGGCTAATCAAGATAGTCAAAAGGCTAAAGAAGCTATACAGAAGAGTTTGAAACCAGGAAAATTGGACGTCGGAATAAAAGAGCTAAAGAATATTAAACAAAGAAAAGTTACAATAAAATGCAAAGCCAATAAAGTAAAAGAAATTATAAAAAAACCTGCAGAAAAGAGACTGCAAAGAAATTATGAAATCAAAGCTCCCGATTTAAAGAAAATCCTGATATTAAATTCGTAGATATGGAGGAAAATAGGGATGGTAGTAGTATAGCAAAACCGCTACCAGGTCACCCTCGGATTTGTCCGCGGACATTTGATGCGGATGGCATGTGGTCATTGTTGAGCTGAAGAACTCTTGGCGCAGGTATAAAACAGGTCTGTACAGGTATAAAACAGGTGTGTATCGGTTTAAAACAGGTATGGTAACCTGCTTAATGACGTCATGTTTTTTTCATAATACAACCATACCTGTTTTAAACCGGTACACACCTGTTTTATACCTGTACAGACCTGTTTTATACCTGCGCCAAGAGTTCTTCAGATCAACAATGACCACATGCCATCCGCATCAAATATCCGTGGACAAATCCGAGGGTGGCCTGGTAGCGGTTTTGCTCTACTACTGATGGTGATGACTTACTTAACTGCAATCATAGAAATCTTCAAGTTTACATGATGAATGTGGACTACAAGTAAAAGTTCAGTGTGATACTGAAACATTTAAGAAAATTATGGAAGAAAATGATCTTTTTATTGACTGAACTAATTGTAAGTGTAGAGTCTTAAATGTCAGAGTCTAATATGTTTCTGGTGTTTCAAATGTAGTAGTTTTGACCATCACGCTGATAATTTCGCAAATCCAAGCAAATGTTTAACGTGTACCCCATCAGACTATTCTACCGAATCCCGCGTTGATAATAATTTTAAATGTTTAAATTGTATTGAGGCTAAACAATAATCTAATATATAAAAATCAATATTTGTTTGTTTGTTCGTATTTTATGCGCTGCCATACCGTTCATCCAATTGCGATAAAACTTTGTCAATTTATTGTTCGCACTTGCGCCAAAGTTATAGGCATAGTACAATTAACGTACAGTAGGCAATTAATTGACCTACCACAATTATTTCTTCTGCGGTAGCAACACTCCGGGTACCAGCTAGTTAAAAATGGATATTGATGTAAATCATTTTACGAGTATATATGAAAATGAATATCCAGTTTATTTAAAGAAAATTGAGAACCAGAAAAAGAAAACTAAGTATACATCGTCTGATCCTTAGCAAAGTTATAGTTATAGTTGTACTCCATTATTCATTATTCATTTATGTTTAAAGTTGTTTAGAGTTACTTTTTGTTTTTAGTTATACATATATATTTTATTTATTTACATAAATATGTTTATATTTAGTTATTTAATTTTAGTTATTTAGTTATAGTTATACATGTATTGTCCATTCTGTCTTGTAAATTGATTATTCAGTTGGACAATAAAGCTTTATAATTATATTAATTATTATTACAACAATTTTTTAGGCACGCATAAAAATATTGTCTCGCCAAAAAGAAGGATGTTTTTTTACAAGCAACGCATCCTCGTAGAATCCACATATTTATCATAATTTTGCAAAACTCTAATTGGCAATTCGTAATAACCTCGACAAGTTCTTGAATGAAGTTAATTTTATATATGTGGAATTATTTTTTATTAACGTTTTAATACTAGTATTGCCTGTGGTAACGTATCCTGTAGATTTATGTGGATGTCATTCATCATCTAAAAGTTGAACATCTAAAAGCTTCCTATCGGACTTATCAATTCTGCTAACCGTAGACTGAAAATTGTATTCGGAAATGTTACTTTAATATTGTTAAAATTATTTAAAATTTCCTTGTTATTTGTCGACCTCACTCTACATAATTATTTAGAGCGTACCTACTTGAGCGACATAACTTATCTAACTGATTTTGTCCACCTTATTTTCTAATTTATTCAATTTATATATGGAAATCAAGATTATAAGATAACTTACTATTAAATACATAGGCAAACCCACTATTTAAATTATAATACATCGTCCGAACTTTCCCTTTCACCTTCATATCTAATATTGTAATATTTTAACTCAATGTATATACATATGTGACTTAAACGTTAAAGAAAAAACAAGAGCTATAGACAAATTCGCAGTTCTTTTAATTCTACTACAATACATGGCCTAAAGTATAACAAAACAGGACTAGAATAACAAAAAATAAAAACAAACATCAATTAAGTAAATAACATTAGTACTTGTAGCCCCCATGATGGTGGAAGGCGCCACTCCCGCTGTAATTAAAGTCAGAATGTCCATATCCTCCTCCGCTGATAATAGCGCCACCTCCTACTCCCGATACGAGCCCACCATGTCCAATACCAATATGGGCGTCAGTGTGCACCTTCACCGGTACCGGAACCTCAACTCTTGTGGGTACTGATACGGGGTAGGGCTTTGGTACCACCACGGGATAAGGCCTGGGTACGCTTACGTGCACGGGAGTAGGCACCTTCACGAATTGCTTGACCTTGACAGGAACGGGATAAGGACGGGGAACAGTTACGGGGTAAGGTCTGGTGACCTCCACCCTTACGGGATGGGGTACTTCAACGGGAACCGCACGAGGTACTTCGACAGGTCGCGGAACCGCTACTGGGACGGGGACTGGACGGTTCACCGGGACAGGATAGGGTTGGGGTACGGGTATGCCGACGGATTGGGTCTGGTGGGAGTAGGTGGTACCGCCGTGGACTACGCCGCCGCCCAGGCCGACTCCAAGGCCGCCAATTCCGATTCCATATCCGCTTCCCAGGCCACCAATTCCGATTCCATATCCGCTTCCTAGGCCACCAATTCCGATTCCGCTACTGCCTATGCCAATACCATGTCCAATACCATATCCACCACCGAACCCAATTCCATGACCGATTCCAACTCCAGAAATGATGGGCGTCGACGCATATCCTCCTAACCCTATGCCCGACGATCCTAGGGCTATTCCATGGCCTCCCCCGATAGATGCGCCTCCAATTGGTAACCCTATGTCGTGGCTTCCGATTCCGATTGGGATACCACCACCGATGGGGACGCCAGAAATTCCAGATCCGTATCCAATTCCGTAGGAGGACGAGGAGATGGGGGGTGTCAAGTGTGTACTAACGCCTCCGCTCAATACTCCACAGTTTGCCAAGTTAGCAAAGGCTAGTATTGCGGAGAAGCCCTGGAATAAAAACACGATTAATTCCGATTTCTTAGTGAGCTATATGCGAGACTTACCAGTAGTGATTTCATGGCGCGTGAGGAAAAGGCAGGAGATGAAATGATACGGTTTAAAAGAAATGGTCTCGTATTTATAGAGAACCACACCTTGACTGACAAAAATGCTACTTTCACGATATACTCATAAGTATATTACGGCGCGCGATATTGCCGATTTGCATAATTTTAACGCGGATGAACAAGAAACGCTTCTATGGGAAAATTAGTCGTTTTAATTTTTTCGACTAGGCAAAATGCGTGCTCGATGGAAAAATTTAAATATTATTGCTGGAAAGTATGCGATGCTGCGGATGAGATGAATATTTATGAACACGAGGAAGCATTTCTTTTACTCTCGATTTCAGTCGCCGTTTATAGCCATGCCTGACCTTGAGACCTTGAGAGAGATTCCACGCGAAATGAATTTGATCAAAATTCTAAAATTATATGTTCTTATTAACCCGCACAATATTTAACTTTCTTTAGGACACTTAGGCCTATATTTGTTATATTTTTAGATAAGTTTCGCAAAACCAGCCCGGAAATAATCGAAAGTACTTTTATGTTATTGAATAGGAATACACTTGCTTTAGTTTCTTATGATTATTCAAGTTATTCAGATCTGTTATCTTCAAGTTATTTAGTATTAACGTGGTTGCAATATTTTACCTACCTGGATGTATTTTTGATAGCATTACTGAAATTTTAGTGGAAAAGATTTCTGAAACCTGTCAAAATAATTACAAAAAGCTCAGATATTCTTAGATATCACATACATTCACAAAAACAGAGTCTATGGAATTCTAGAGCAAAGCTGCCCATATTTATGTTTATTTTCTATACGTTTACACGTTTTATATTTATCAGTCAGCAATAGTACCTTTTTCTAGAATTATTATATAAGCGTAGATCTTTGACATTCTATGTAGAAAATGGACCTAGTCCTATAATAGACCTGAACTGTTTGCACTAGTATGAATTCATCAATCACAGAAATGTCAAATTCCGAATACAGCAACTTGTTTACGAATTGTTTTAAAAGTGTTAATACCAACAGGTTGGCACAAATTTAGGCGAGGTTTGTGTAGAAAGCATACAATCTCTCGGATAGGATGTAAAACCGTAAGTCCTTGTCTATTACATGTTGGCAATAAAAATATTACTGCCTCACTATGGAATAGGAAGTTAGGTAAAACTTCCAGGTTGGGGGTAGATGGTCTCTGTTGTCGGTGATATGCTTTGGTAGCGCAAACTGGCCTATGTTAAATAAGGGTATATATGTTAAATGTTAAATAAGGGTAAATTATGTTAAATAAGGGTAAATAAAAATAAAAAAGTAGTCTATTTAATTTATGTTAATAAATAAAAAATATAATTTCTTCATTATCACTTATTAATATTAATTTAATTATAAATACTTCAATATTTTCGTAGAAGTATTGCTCGATATTATGTACAGTATATTACAAAGATAAAAAATTAAATTCATGCTGTATTAGTTTTTAGATAAGCGTAATTATGATTCAAATTTATTGCCATCTAATTATCCTTAGTTTCACCAGGCTGTCCCGGAACTGCATATAGTGATTTCATTCTTATTAAAAATCATCACGCTCCTTGCGCGCCAATATTCATTGGCAGGCGTAATGGCCTTGATGGGGGTATTTGCGAGCCGAGCGAGGTTACTTCTCTTTACCCGCCCTCTTTGCGCTCTGAGAATATTAGACGAATTATATCAAGCCGGCTTGATCAATGCAAGTAGAAATTTGGCAAACGCCATCTGCACCTACGAGAAGCCATGTTAATTTTCATTTCTAATGCAGATTACTTAATCTAACGGAGGCTTTCACGTGACACCACGAGAGGGGGGAACATAGTTATAGCATAGTCCGATATACTTGCACTGATGGTTCCTATTAAGGATGAAATCGTGATATGCAGTTTCGGGACAGCATGGTGTAACTAAGAATAATTAAATGGCAATAATTCTTTTAATTACCCCCTCAGTGTATTTGACACTAACTGTGACAGCCATTTTTTGAATGAGTTTGCTCTCTGTTTTCAAAAATCACACCAATAACGGATAAATTTATCGTTTTAAGAAAAATTATTAATTTAAATAAAAACAAAATTTGAGAATCTGAATAGAGTCTAGAGTCCTGTAACGTTATATGTTTTAATGATCTTACAAAAAGATATCCAGGGGACTTAGATCAGGGGAAAGTGGTGGCCATTCGGTGAATAGATGGAGGCTATCTGTACCTGTAAAGGTACTGATGAATTGAGCCGTTTATAAACCAACTTAACTTGCGTTGAAACGAGCAAATAGCGATTTTCGATAATAAACTGCGGTATATTCTTCTGTCACTTTCGCTCACCATTCGCCGTCTTCCCATTACATACCGTAACGTAACGCATCTCGCATTACTGATGAAGAACAAGTAATCTTTCCGCAAAATATTTTCGTATTGTTTTATATCTAACTTAAATGACGCCGAAGAAGCGAACGATGCTAGATAAAAGCCGTATTTACCCGAATACAAATCCTTTGTTTAATAAAGACAGATGTCACGTTGTTCTGTAGGCACATAAAAGAAAGTAACACGCAGTAAAAACTCCTCCGAAGGGATGTCGCTCACGATAGGTTGTGATAGAGCCATGAAACAGACGTCGGCTATTTATATAGTGATGTTAAAAGAACGAGAATTTCGAAAGCGTATTTATTTTTGACAAGGGGGCATTTTGTTGGCGAATGTATTGTTCGAAACTGTAATAAAAACACAGCAATTGGCGAACATCGCATATACGGTACATGCTGGTGCTGAGGCGGTGTTGTCATAATCATCATATGAGGCAGAATTAAATCAGAATCTCAAAAATGCCCTAAACATGGAATGAATGGAATTTTGCCTTACAATTTGATATAAATATTGTTTTGGATATGCAGAGGGCCTTGCTAATCACTAAAGCGTCTATACCACGAGCCACAACAGAGCCGAACTCAGGTGACACACATATTATTACACATATCACAGAAAATACAATAATAACTGTTAATGAATATTCGAATAAACAGAAAGATGAGAAAATAAATATATAAATAAAAATATATTATCATATGTCTCAGTCGGTCTTGGTTTCTCACTCTCATGGAGACAATAAAATTTTATCACTAGACACTTTTTTGTAGTCAAACCTCAATTCCTATTACTTCATTAACCTCAATTTACGCAACGAAATAGTCCCTTCAACGTCTACTGTCACCAAAAGACAAAGGACAGTACGAGAAGTTAATTATATATGGATTATATTTTATTAAGATAAGAAACAATTCTTGACGACTACCGTTTATAAATGAAAATATGTGTTCCATATGGCTGTATCCAGGATTTTTGGTAATTATTTACTTTAAGTGTGCAGTTGAAAATGCTTACCAAATTTTTCCTACCCCCCTATTTTCGAGGGTGGAGACGTGGGGTGCTGGATACGAATCTGGCTTCAGTTTCATCGGCTCGGACACAGTTTTCCAGAAAATGAATTTTCCACTTTTCCGCACGAGGCTATTTTTTCTTATCAAATAACTTTCACTTCACACTACATAGATAGCTAATATTAATATGAGTAGATGCTACAACACTTCCTTTATACATACCATATATTAAATCGTCATAAAACCTATTAGAAACTTTCGATGTTTAGTTACTTCAAATGTATACAATGACGTGCAGTTGGCGTCGTCCATTGTAATATTTGTAATTCGTACGCCCTCTGTGTCGTTCGATGAAACGACATATATACGGGGAGGCTCTAAAAGCTAACTTTGAATATTAACAACTAAATACGCTGTTCTAACCTAACCTAACCAAACCTATCTGTCTATTTATTATGGTTAGGTTTTTTAGTTAGCCTTAGTTTAAAATAAATAGTCAACATTCTTAGTCTATCCATTATTTGTAAAGTTATGCCAAGTTAAGCGAATATCTCCAAATATTCAATTTTTTGCCTCTTCTTCAGAATTGTTGAACCCAAAATTTTTTTTTATAAAAAACCAATAACTATGACTTGTAGAGAATCCTTTGCAGTTTTTAGAACGTTACTTGAATTTTCTGTACGACCATTATTTCCTGAGTAATTAATTACCAAAGTCAAAACTGACTTTTTTCGCTAATTTTTATTTATTGCACTATTAAAGATTTTGAAAGGCAAGAAAAAATTTGAAAAAAAATTTCCGATCGTTTTCTTATGATACTCAAAAACTTCTGACTGTAAAAATTTTTTATCGCAATATCTGAAAACTAGAAACTTGATGCTTCAATTTTATTGTTTTAAAATTGTTCTATTTTTGTCCAAGTTACAGTCTTTTTTACAATTTTTGACTATTTTTCTCCAAGTTATAGTCTTTTGAAAATCACTAAAAAATCTTGGATTTTTACATCCCTTAATTTTTGTGCCTAGTGTATCTAGGCAGCAGTCAAATTTTCTACAAATAATTAAGACCATAAGAGAAGACTTTTCATCATTCCTGTCCATTCATTTACTTTACTTTAATATTGGCTATGTAATTCTTGAATCCAGTAACAATTCCATAGGAAATTTTAGATTTCCGCCACAACGTAACATGATGTCGCAACATTGTATGTAACAGTCTAAGTCATTCTCAATTAATTCTTGCACTAAACGTACTTTATAGGGGTGCATTTTTTTACTGCCTTCCAAGTACGGATCAATCATGTCGACCATGGGCATTAGTTAGTTGCCTTGTGTAGAAATGCGAGGATATTCCTGAACCTTAGAGATCATGTTTAATTTAGTGCTTTTACTGACTTGAGGTCTGCCTTGTCACGGTAAATCTTTTACGCTACCAGAAACTTTACACTACGCTACGTTTCTTATGTTTCTAATAATTTATTTAGGTTATTTAATTATGGTATTAGTCGGATTCACATGTACTGTAATATCAGATAATTTAACGACTTAGATTTGTACAGCGTTTCTAAGACTGCACCTACATATCCGAGTTAATTCCGCTATATCAAAGGAAGCGTAAGTAGGTAATATTAGCTTTGAAGTAAGTAATAATATGGTTCACGTTGAATTGTTTGGCAGATGCCGGATTGAGTATATTAGGCATTTGTTAACTCCTCTTCGGCTCAATTTATTCATGAATGAAAATTTGTTGTAGAGGCGATAGGCGTATTAAATAGAGCGTAGTTTGTCTATAAAATGCTTGCCTAATCAAATGCATAATTAATGTATGCGCATTTACTTTTCTATCAGGATTTCGAGGACTTAAATATTTTGAACAATGCGTCGTTACAGCTATAAGTGGGAAATGCTCCATAATTTCTAATTAGTGTATCGTTAATATAAGATTAATAAGCAAATTTACATTTTTTTTTGATAAACTTGACACAAGACGTTATTTATTACTAGGTATCACATAAGGTTTCTTCATATTTGACGTTTTAAATTAAATTGGGGTCGCTAGGGCTTAGAAGGTTGATGCTGGAGGTAAAACAATCCCTACAGGTGTTATTTTAAAAAGATAAATCGACATATCAGAGAAGTTGCTCCTAAAACGTTCATTTTAATATATGAACTGTATTCTAGACTTTAGGAATATGCTGGACACATGTATATGTCGCGATTATCCAGACCACACATAGTTTTCATTTAGGTCCTTTAATAACACAGGCCAACAAAGATTTTGTGATCGGACTTATTTTGGCTTTTTGACTTAATTATATACATACCATGAACTACAGAAACACTGTTTTTTTGTTTTCATCACACACCATTATTTATTAAAGTACATTGAACAATAATTAGTACTTTTTAAAACCGAGATTCTATAAAATTAAATTTTGCCTCAATCTTTGTGGCGCCCCTGTGTTTAATTGGTTTGAACCGTACACACAAGTGTGGGGGATTTACCGAAATAGAGTTGGACGGTGGGGATACTCTGGTTTTATACTATTCGGGTATTTACATAGTCGCTGTAGTATGTTTTTAATGTGTGTACATTTACTCGTGATATTGCGTGTGTTTTTATTTTGTTTTAAAAATGCCTAGAAGTTGTAAAAATACACCAAATATATTTACTAATAATAACTTAACACCTGGTTCAAAAAACAAATTTACAATCAACTACATTTATACAAGTTTAGTTGATCCGCAAAAAATTCTTTGAAACAATATGTAAAAGCTATAGATAAAAATGGGTATTATTTTAAGTACTTATGTGGCAAATTTTCAACAAATTTAAAGGAAGGCATTTTCCTAGGATCACAAATAAGATTATTAATGCAAGATCAACAGTTTGAAGAAACAATGACAGAAATTGAAAAGGAATCTTGAATAATCTTTAAAGATGGAATAGACAATTTCTTAAGAAATTGTAAACATCCGCAGTATGAGGAAATTGTCAACAAAATGCTGGATAAGTTTAAGCAACTTGGTTGTAATATTAGCGTAAAAATTTCTTTTCTGCATGCTCATCTGGACTACTTTCCAGATAATCTTGTCACTGTTAGCGAGGAGCAAGGTGGAAGGTTCCATCAAGACTATCAGCAATCTACCATCATCGCCACACCCCAGCGACTCTGGCACCTTTCCATCTCCTTTATATCTTGGTACTATTAGTGAGGAGCAAGGTGGAAGGTTCCATCAAGACATAAAGGAGATGGAAAGGAGGTGCTAGGGTTGCTGGGATGTGGCGATGATGGCAGATTACTGCTGGACGTTGAAAAGAGAACATCCAACGAATGATTACACAAGAAAAACTACAATATGAAGTGTTTTGCTAAAAGATGAGGGATTTTCAAAGAAAAAAAGTAGAAACTCAAAATTATTTGTGCTGTTGCTTTTTACTATGTTTCTTAATGTTTATTAGATATAATGTTTACTAAAATGTAGTTCAATTTTTCCTTTTTTAATTTATTCTGATTTTTCAGTTGATCAAAAACCTTACGTGAGGGGCAAAAACAGAAGGTAGATTTGGAAGAACTTCCAAAATGTCAAAATTTGTAGGCCTGTGTAATTCATACGATTCATTTCTGCATGCGAGTAAGCTCCTTCAATGCGGATGATCTGACACAACAAAATAATAAAAATTCTCGTCACCAATACGAACCTGTTTTACGTAACGCGAACAGAGACATAAAACAGTTCATATGTTTTTATTGTCCCAACATCTGACGTTACGCTCAGGGGAAATGGTTGAAATTCTCGGAGATCAAATCGATTTCAAGTTGCAAATGTAACGCGGTCAATTTCCGCGTGAAATTCGGCGCAATAGGCGGACGCCACCAAATTTTGGCAGGGTATAGTTATACGTAAATATTGCTTATAATAATACATAGCTTTCTATTTGGATGCGCCACTGATGAGTTGGCATCAGTGGCTCCGACATACATATATAGATTGATTACGAGTAAGGTGGAGATTGAATGTGAAGAATAGGAATAGTGACGTAACCAATACAGGCGTAGGCGTCGTCTGTCTATCCATGTCGCCTCCTGTGCTCAGGCGAATTTCTGTTAGTAGTTCAGTCTTCTGTCTCGTCCCAGTAAATCAATAACATTCACACAGTTGTCAGGGTTGTGCTGATTCACGCTCATTTCCGTTAAAATGATTACGTACTCTCAATTATAATCAAATAAAATAATTAAATAAAAATTCATAAATAATTAGAAAATGAGTTATAATTCTTAGTTGTGTTCTTAGTTAGTTATGTTAACACAGGACGTGGGTCGATTTTCGACAGCCACCACCAACAAATGCAAATTCCTGTAATAATAATAATGCCTTTGTTGCCTAATACAAAATTCATTTATATGACAAAAATATGGAACACAAATACTTTAAGAAACTTCATTCAATATTTTCAAATTTTTTCATATTACTTAGATATCAGGGATACCAAATAGGTATATAATATTTTAATTTTGAACGAACTAACGCAAACTATAAACACTTCAAGGTATCATTGGTAGCATCAAGTTATCAGACGATGCCGTGTTCTAGTCACAAGATCAAGGATTCTAATCACATGGTTGATATTTCCATAGAAATATAGTTTATCATCAAAGTACACACCAAGAGCGCTACAGATCGATGATATGCAACTTCCTGTGGCCTAAAGGGGATAATATGGATACTGACGATATGTGGTTTCAACAGGACGGCGCTACGTGTCACACAGCGCATGCCACGATGGACATTCTGCACGAACGATTTGAGGGCAAGGTTATTTCGCGCAGCGGCGAAGTGAAATGGCCACCAAGATCGTGTAATTTAACGCCTTTAGACTTCTTCCTCTGGGGCTATCTTAAATCACAGGTCTATGTGAATAAACTGCAAACAATTGATGCCCTCAAAGTCAACATAACGAACGCAGTCCACTAATTCAGCCAGATTTATGCGACAAAGTCATTGAAAATTATACTTCCCACTAAGCAAAGCCTCGGCGGACTCTTGAACGACTTTATATTCCAAACTTAATGCCATAAAATATTATTTCAAATAAAAAAAAAATTAGTGGATATCTCACACACAACTTATTTTATTTACGTTTAAAAATCCAGCGTCCTTACTGAAAGACCCTTCATTAATTTGTGTTATAAATCGGACGCTACTGGTAGGAATACCCGCGCCACTTATTCGTCCGCACCGTCTCCGTTATCTGCCGAACATTCTGGCCATGATATATGACGAAGCATTCAGAAAGCAGAAGTAAAAGTCGAATGAACATCAACAAAAGTTTTGAAATTCCGATAAATTACATAAATTAGTGGCGAAAAAGTTAACACGCATGTGATTATAATTAATAAAGCTCGCGGGAAGAATTAATTGCTAATTTGGTTTCGGGGTCGTCTCTCTCATGACGTTGATTGATAATTTCGGTTTTAAAATTCGAAGTAAATTATGGGGTTGATGTTTTTCCCCCGGAGGAAGGTAATCAAGAGGGAGCCAGGGGTCGGTTGTTAATGATGCGTTCGTGAATATCATCTCGTTAAATTAAATGTCTATTCGCGACAGTCGCTGTGGTCCAAAACTGGGTAATATTAAGCAAAATAATGTTTTTTTGTGGTTGAAAACCTTTTCAAGTTTAAAAAAAATTGGATGTGGCATCAAGAAAGAATGTAATGACACTTTCGGTATCATACTCTTAGTCTGAAGACGTTCTCGTCTTCTGTTGGCTAAGATCATTAAAATTAATCCACTATTATCTATATATCAGGGAAATGTATCGAAAGTACCACATTACTTTCTTTCCCAATGGTATTTCTGCCCAAGAATGTACTGAAACAGACTATGAAATCATTGCAATAATGAATTAATTTTTAAGTTAATTTTGCTCATTGTCAAAAAACAGCACAACTATTTTGAGACCAAAAGAATTTTATCTTTGAAATAATTTAGAAGAGACTACATGGGTTGTTTGTCATGAATACTAAGGTCGCAGAAAATTTACGAGGAGTGTGGTAAGTTTTTAAAAATTTCTTGTTTGAGAATTATTTTATTATATCATTAAACAATTCGTGGCGCTTGTAACATACTAGCGCGATTTTACCTTCAGGATAACTTAGCAAAGCTTTTAAGGGTTGTCTGTGGTGAATATCAAGCTGGTAGAAGACCTACTGGGGTTGTGGTGATTTCTTTTTAAATTACTAGCTCTCAAAATGTTGTACTATTTTATTAAAAAATTCGTAGCACCTCTGAAAGATACATTATGGAATTTTGGTTTTAAAATAATTTGGAAGAGACAATAAGGATTGTTCGTCGTGAATTAAAGTTGGCCGCAAATAGCTTACGAGGAGTGTGGTGATTTTTTTAATGTCTTCTCTAAAATTTTTTTTGTTATTTCATAAAACAGTTGTAGGGCTTTTATAAGAAATGTGTCCATACATAAGAAGTATGGTCCACTCATAAGAATCACCAGGTCCAGCTTGGTACTGAAGATGGTCCCGAAAGTGTGGCTAGGCACAAGGGTTGTTTTTATACCTAAACCGGGCAAAGTCGGATACACGTTCCCTAAGGACTTTCGGCCGATTAGCCTTACTTCATTTTTACTAAAGACGGCCGAACGATTAGTTGACAGGTACCTTCGGGACACTGTCCTAATAGAGAGGCCGCTAGAGAGAAACAGCTCTGGATAAGGTTGTGTCATCGATACGGTCACAACTGTATTCCGGAGGATACGTTGTCGGCACCTTCCATGATATTGAAGAAGTCTTCAACTTTACATCCAGGGAGGGAGCACTAGGCAGATGCTACACCCCCAGAATTATCGCTGAATGCATAGACCATATGTTGGGAAACAGACAGCTTACTGCCAATAAAGGCAAGACTACCATAGAGGGCCGGGTTGACTCGGGCTGTCCATAGGGAGGGGTATTGTCCACCCTTCTGTGGTGCCTAGTAGTATATGAGCTGCTTGAAAAGTTAAAGGATTACTAAATAATTGGCTATGCCGATGACTTAGTAATAATAACGAAGGGCCCTTTCCTGGAGCCGATCCTCGATATAATGCAGGTAGCTTTAAACAAGGTTGGGAATTGGTGCAGGGAGAGAGGTGCAGACTCTCGGTCAATCCCACTAAGATGAGGTGATGGTGTTCACCAAGAAATATAAGTGGAACGAAACATGTCCGCTGAAACTTGGTGGCCAAAAACTAAGCTATAATAGCGAAGTGAAATACTTAGGAGTAATCCTGGACAGGAAACTGTCATGGGGAAAACATCTCATCAAAAGTCACATATGTTCCAAGATCACAGCAACACTTTGGCAACTGAGAAGAGCCATTGGTAATAGCTGGGGCTTGAAATCGGAAACAATGAAATGGATGTATGAGGCAATTCTCAAGCCCAGGCTGACATATGCAGCACTGGTCTGGTGGGAGAGAGCCTGTTTAAAGTCGGAAGCCAACCTACTTAACAAGCTAAGAGGATTGATTCTTAGAAGTATAACCAGAGCTCCAAGATCAACACCGATCGCGGCGATGGGGATACTGATGGGGATACTACCTCTTGATGTCACCCTGAAAGCGGAAGCCGCAAAGGCAATGCATAGGGTGGCAAACATGCATAGGAAGGTAAGGGACCTGAATAGACTCTCAAGAGAGCTAGCTGAGGAGGGACTGCTATGGATGCCCTCTGACAGTACCGGTATCCACTTCCTGTTTGACAAGAAATATAAGATTATTCTCACCAGTAAGACCGACTGGATGGAGGGTCGAACTGGATTGCCGCTCAATGGAGACATCTGGTACACGGATGGAGCCAAGAGTGGGAGCAGAGCGGGTGCGAGGGTGTATAGGCGACGCGACGGGATAGGTAAAACCTTCCCCTTGGGAAGGTTTTACCTATCCCAAGATATACTACCGCACTCCAGGCCGAGCTAGTTGGAATTACATGCGGTGTTCTGGGGGCCGACCAAAATCGGACCCAGGAGAAGGTATGTATCTGCTCGGATAGTAGGGCGGCGTTGGCATCTCTGAATTCAGAAACGACAAAGTCGAAGCTTTCCTATAATTGCTATGAAGCATTGAACCACTTGGCAGGGAAGGGACCGGTGGAACTCTTATGGATACCTGGGCACAATGGCATTAAGGGAAATCTAATTGCAGATGACGTTGCCAGACTAAAGACCAGGGAAAACCTCTATGGACCAGAACCTGCAGCGGGAATAAGTCGGAATCTGATCAGAGACCGTATCAATGGCTGGGCAAGAGACCAGCACAATAAAAGATGGAGAGGAATAATGGGTTGTCGAATAACCAAACTCTTCATCCAATACTCAGAGATTGAGAAATGCGCCCAAGAATTCATTAAATTGAACAGGCACAAAGCCAGAACCCCGGTAGGAATCATAACGGGCTGCCATAGTAGCCTGAGTGCATATAAGCACAAGCTGAGGCTGACTGACAACCCGGCCTGCAGATACTGTAAAGAAGACGAGGAAACCTCGATTCATCTTCTTTACACTTGCCCCGCACTGGAGGAGAAGAGGTATCTTATATTACGGACCCCTGTTATCCTAGAGGAGGTGAGGCTTAAGGCGGGGGACGTGCCTAAATTGTTTCATTTATGGGATAGCATTTTTGGATAATGACCCGGATAAGAGGGGATTGCCAAGGGACTACCCATGCGGTCAGTGGCTGATGAGGCCCAATCCTATATAATATAATAATAATATAATAAATACTAGGACGATTTTATCTTTAAGTTAACTTAGCACAGCCTCTATAGGTTACGTATTTTGAATACAAAGATGGTGGAAGGGCTATTGGAGTTGTGGGGATTTTTTTTTCAAATTACTGTTTCTAAAAATGTTATACTGTATTATTAAAAAAATATTGTCTTAAACGTATCTAAAATAATGTTATGGGGTGTTATTTTTAATATGACTTAGTAGAGACTCTAAGGGTTATGTACGGTGAATAGCAAGGTTGCCAAAGGCCTATTGGGGGGGGGGGGGCGTTTTTTAGGTTTTTTTCATAAAATTAAATGTAGTATATGTAATAAAATATTAGGCCAGTTTTATCTTTAAGCTAGCTTATTAAAGGTTCTAAGGGTTGTATGCCGTGAATATAAATACTGCGGAATGCCTACTGTGGGTATGGTGTTTTTTTTCAATTTCCTTCCCTAAATATTTTGTACTTTTTTTCTTAAAATACTCATAGCGTATACAAAAATATATTAGGACTGTTTTATCTATAGAGTAAATAAGAGGATGTTCAATGGATTGCCTGCCGTGAATATCAATCTTGCGGAAGGCGTACTGAGGATGTGATATTTTTTTTTATTTTTTATTATCCCTAAATAGTTGGAGTTTCTTCATTAAAAAAAATCGTAGCACCTGTAAAAAATGTTAGGGTATTTTTATCTATAGAGTAACTTAGTAGAGACTCTGAGAGCTGTTTATCGTCAATATTAAAGTTGGAAAAAGCTTTCTGCGTATCTAGTGATGTTTTACAATTTTTTCCCTAAAAATTTCACACTTTTTTATTTAAAAAATTCCTAGCATATGTAAAAAAGATATTAGGACATTCTTATCTCTAGAGTGACTTATAAAAAACTCTAAAAGTAGTCTTAAGTGAATATCGAGGCTATGCAAAGCGACCTGAGACCGTGGTGATTAAAACAAAATGTCTTCTGTCCTTTGAATATGTAATTTAAAAAAAA
The DNA here is from genome assembly GCA_037954035.1 of Rosalia funebris. Taxonomy (NCBI): domain Eukaryota; kingdom Metazoa; phylum Arthropoda; class Insecta; order Coleoptera; family Cerambycidae; genus Rosalia; species Rosalia funebris. Next base: position 2,007,217 of record JAZFAV010000004.1, on the reverse strand, counting down.
ATCCTAGCGAATACAAAGGAAATGTTAGGGTGCTTTTATGTTTAGAGTGACTTAGTAAAGACTGTGAGACTGTGGATATGGCGATACATTTTTCCCCTAAAAATCGATAAATCCTATCCCAAAAATTCATAGCGTATGTAGAAACATATTAGGACATTCTTATCCTTAAGATAACTTAGTATAGACTTTAGGGGTGGCCCATAGTGTACATCAAGGCTGCGGAAAGCCTACTGAAATTGTGGCGAATTTTTTAAAATAAAAAAACCAAACCGATATTTAATTTAGCTCATACATTTTAAGATTTAACAAGAAAATCCTTATACAATATATTGATTTATATAAACATATTGTATATCGATTTGCTTCGTTTCTTGCAATAGATTTAATGACAACATTTGACTGCATTACATTAATTAAATCGTTTTGTTTCAGGTAAGCGAGGAGATTTTCCTCTTTACACATTGGATGCCACGCTTTGATGGCAAGGTATGTTCTCTTTTTCCCTTACAGTGTTTATAATCTGATTCTAACGGCGACAAGTTCACTTAGCCTAGCTATAAAGTTAGTTGCGAGCTCCGGGAGTTGCCCCAACTCAATTGTTTTAAAACTAGTTTTATGGATTACGCCAGTATAGAAACCCTACAGAACGTGAATCTGTCCAGTAGAAATATAAGTAGCTTTATAGGATTCTCAACTATCTAAAAAGTTTGCAGGATCCTAATCGAATCAACAGATCAAAGAGATAATTAAATACAAAATATCATAACCTAGTACTAAAATGTACATTGTAATTAAAGTATGTAGTGTATTATGTAGTGTTTATTTTGTATTTACATATTACACAAGAAAAAATAATAGTATACTGTGTATCCTAAAAAGAAATGGCCGTTCTCCGCCCTTGTATTTATCTTACCCCTTTTATAACTATTTTAGTGGTATTCTCAGACTTCAGAGTGGTAGTACTTTATGAAACAGTTTATAAAAATATATATTTATAAGCCATAATAACATGATCAATTGCAGAAACCAAATTGAATAATTTTACGTTAAACCCAATTGTAGACACCACAAAAATCTACTATAAAACGTATTTTAAATGAACTTAAACCAAAGTGAAATGAAAAAATAACCAATATTTCATTTATTAATATTTTGACACTAAATTGTTGGTAATATTTCGATAAATGATCGGCAAAACATGGAAACTAGTTAAACAGTTATTTAAAATAGTTTTTAAATAACTGTTATTTAATAAAACTTTTTTACAGCTATCCCATGATATACGTTAGTAGACTAATCTGGTTTTATTTTTAACAAATGATTTACAAACAGTTTAGGTTATATAGAACCCACTCTCGATATTTATTTCAACAAACTTGGGGATGTTATCTCGACGTCGGAAATCGTCGTTGGTTCCTCTGGCGCGGCAACAGTTGGTACTGGTTCAGTAACGCCTTCTACGGCGTTACTTTCAGTGGCGCTTCCACTGGAGCTCCCGCCGATGTTCACTACGGAATCCTGGGTGTTGCCCTCATTGGAACGACCCTCTACAGTAATCGAATCATTCTCCACGCTGACAGCTGCGTCAGAGACGGTGGTGGAACCTTGGAGGGTGCTCTCGGTAACTCCAATGCCTCCGGCGTCTATTCCGGAGATACCTCCGCTTCCTAGGATTGGTGTGCCAATATCTCCGAAGACTCCGCCGACATGCTGGATGCCGTTGATGCCAGCGATGGTGTTAATGTCACCGATGCCACCGACGGAGCCGAAGTCGTTTACTCCCCAGCCATAAGTGCCGTAGAAGTTCTCCAATCCGTACAGGCCTTGAAAGAGATCGTAATTAGTTCTAGCAAAGCGATTTCAGTAAGGGTAGGATACATTAAGAATGTTGTGGTCATGGGGACTAACAGCGTCGTGTTGATAGAATAGAAATAATGGATAATGGCCGAAGATAAGAACTTCGAATTCGAAAGGGTTTGTAAAGGGGTAATTCTCTTGTATTAATAGTTCTGAAACTGTGTTAGGTCATTTATTTTGGCAATAAAATATGTGTAGATAATTAGACGAAATTCTCTTTTTTTTTTCGAGGTGCTTAATAATGTTTAACTGTTTGCTATTCTGGTTAAACTGAACTAGAGAGGCGTCCAGGATTAGCTCAGTGTCTGTAGGCAAAGCTTGTTTACGTTTTCGTCGATTATTATATAATTTAAGTTAATTATTATATAACTATTATATAAATTTTGTTAGGAAGATGGTAACAACATTAAAAGTAAAACAATTATTTGAATAAAAAGTATATCACGTTTTTAAAGCGGACTAAAAAGTATAAAATATCAATATTCAAACTACAGAAATAAGGAGTTTATACTCCAACCCATCTGCTAAATGCCTTCTATAATAAGGACTAAACAAATTAGGTCAAAACAGCTATTCTCCTGGCTATATGCCAAACGCCGAGCACTGAATTACATGACAAAATTTGCCGTATTTTTGTCTAACAGAGTTAGCACTAAAAATACAGTGATTGTTCTAAAACCACCAAGAAAGATGCAAAGTGTCACCTATCTCAGGATATCGTTAACTGCAGACTGGTTTCGACCTTTCTATCTTGGGTCTCGTCAGTGCAGTGTAAACGAGTATACGAGATGAAACAGATGAAACTCACATCTAATAGACGTTGTGCTACGTCTACAGATTTAGATTGTTCGAAATTACCAAGCGATGGCGTTTGGTACATGCTACTGCGGTGGAACGTAGCAACGTCTACTAGATGTGAGTTTCATCTATCGAAGGTACTCGTATAGTCGTATACACTGCACTGACGAGACCCAAGATAGAAAGGTCGAAACCGGTCTGCAGTTAACGATATCCTGAGATAGGTGACACTTTGCATCTTTCTTGTGGTTTTGTAACAATCACTGTATTTTTAGTGCTAACTCTGTTAGACAAAAATACGACAAATTTTGTCATGTAATTCAGCGCTCGGCGTTTGGCATATAGCCAAGAGAATAGCTGTTTTGACCTAATTTGTTTAGTCCTTATTATATAAGGCATTCGCAGATGGGTTGGAGTATAAACTCCTTACTTCTGTAGTTTGAAGTATAAAATAATTTCTCCTAGCCCTATACACATTCCTAACCCCATACAGACAGTCCTGAGAATTTGTGATTGTGAACTTTTAATAGCTACGAAAACAACAGATAGTAGTAAGGAGCATAGAGAGTAGCTGTTGTTGAGAAAACTCACACAACAGTTCATATTATTTGCAGTGCAATAAAATTATTAGTAACCTTGATGAATTATTCATGCATCAATTTTCTATTGCATGCGCCCCACGTTTTTCATTTTAAATCTTACAATTATTTTCATAGCTATTGCAAATTCACAATCACAAATCCTCAAGATTATCTGTATGGGGATAGGAATCTGTATGGGACTAGGAGAAATTGTTTTATATTCTTTAGTCCGTTTTAAAAACATGGTATATTAATTTTCTTTTTATTCAAACAATTATTTTATACTTTTTAGTCTCGATTGACTTTTAGATTGAACCTTACGGTTCAAAAAATACAGCTTTGTAAAGGTAGGATAAACAGACGGACGGACCGATAGCGTGAGTTTAGCAATAGTGTTCTGTACAGAACCCTAACGAACAGACAGACAAGAAAGCGAGTTATTATTACATTGTCATCTAGTTCTGAACTATGTTTAAAGTTTGAAGTTTATACCTCATTGGAAAATTAGTTTAAAATCAATTGTAAAATTTGTACCGAACAGACAGACAGACAAGACAGCGAGTTAATAAAATTCGTATACTTTTCTTAGTGCGTTTTTAAAAATGCTAATATTGCATTGCCATCCAATTCTGAGCTATGTTTAAAGTTTCAAGTTTCTAGCTCATCGGGAAGTTAGTTTAAAATCAATTCCAAAATTTGCACCGAACAAACAGACAGACAAGAAAGCGAGTTAATAAGAAAGTGGTAAAAAATAAATAGCGATCATAAAATAAACACAAATGAATTATCAGAAAATGATTGGATACTTATTAGCTGGGTTTTTGATAAGTCTTTAAATAACTATTTTCTTATTTTTTTTAACTGTCTGTAAAGGTGCGGATGTTGACCAAATATTGGGAAATTTAATTGTATAATTAAAAATTAAATGCCCATTTATATGCGGCATACATTAAAATATAGTATTATCGATAATGTTAATAAAAATAGCAAATTTCCACGAATATCTTAATTTGGAATGGTGGAATTTTAATTATAGTCCATTGATGATCAGGTGTTTCTGAAACTAGGGAAACCAGACGTTGTCTATTATTGGAAAAATGACATCTGTATCATATAGATTATTCCGAACCGGTATTTTTTATTATGCACAATGAATAGTAGTTCTCATTAATTTTTATTAAAATTGTATTCTCAATTGTTTTTTTCTATAAATATACTAGTGAGTAGTATAGCTATGTCACTCCTGGGCCACCCTCGGATTTGTCCGCGGACATTTGATGTGGATGGCATGTGGTCATTGTTGATCTGAAGAACTCTTGGCGCAGGTATAAAACAGGTCTGTACAGGTATAAAACAGGTCTGTACCGGTTTAATACAGGTATGGTGGTATTAGGAAAAAAACATGACGTCATTAAACAGGTTACCATACCTGTTACCATGTATTAAATCGGTACAGATCTGTTTTATACCTGTACAGACCTATTTTACACCTGCGCCAAGAGTTCTTCAGATCAACAATAACCATATGCCATCCACATCAAATGTCCGCGGACAAATCCGAGGGTGGCCCAGGAGTGACATAGCTATACTACTCTAGTCCTAAAATGAAATGAAGATATAATGCAAATAACCAAGACTTGTATCAAGTATAGTGTAAGTTTGGATTATATTTGCAATAGACAAAAATAAGGATATGCATAACAACCACAAATCATCTAGAAGCATCTTTGCTTCGTTGTTAATTCGAGTCACTTGTCTAACATTGTATTATTGTTCTTGAATATGTGTGGATCATATAAATCATTCAATAATCGAAAAAATTACAACTTCATCGCCAAATTTAATATTAGCGAAGTAACTTCATTATTTCACGGAGTGTAATAGTGCAGACCTTCCGCATAAAAGAGATGTTACTCTTAACGGACGACAGTGGAAAAGCAAATGAAAACTACGTACCTCCTTGGACATTACCGACGGTACCACCATTGCTGTACGTATTTACTATACGCCGGTCTTTTACGAAAACCGGTTGTGGCACCCTAACAGCAACGGGCGTAGGCACATCAACCTTGTAGGCTTGTGGTACTGGAACCTGTATTTTTACTGGCACTCTGACAAATACTGGCTTGTCGACGTTCACTCGAACCTCCTTGGTTTTGAACACTGGGTACGGTCTGGGGATTTCCACAGGAACTCTAAAATAAAAAATCGTCGCAGTATTCTCAAATTTCCCATTATTTATCCGAATTTGATATGTAAACGTTCCCTAAAATCTATTTCCGATACATTAACAAACCGTCTATACATCTGCAAATTTTAAATTTACATTATCATCTGTTCTGAAAACATTATTGAGTGAAGTATCGGTATTTTGCAAGGTTCAGTTCTGGGGCCATTATAAGTCGATGCATATACTCTATATATTGTAAGGTTCTAAATCATTATATGATAGACTATTTCTAATAGAAAGTACTACTTGTATTTTATGAAAGTCTCTAAATTATCTCCTGAAAATCTTACCTGACAGGTACTGGTACATTGACGGGCTGAGGTACCCTAACGGCATACGGTCTCGGCACTTCCACGGGAACCCTGACTTGCACAGGAACTGGATAAGGTTTCGGCACGTGGACAGTGTATGGTTGAGGTACTGGTACCGTTCTGGTCACAGTAACCGGTACTGGTTGAGGAACGGCTACTGGTACGCTGTGACTGACTTGACGGTACTCGTGCGTGTCTTGCGTGATCACGGAGGCCGGGGAGACGCTACCAGTTACTCCCAAATTGGTGGCGGTGGTTGCTGATATTGGAGAAGCAGTGGTACTAACCACACCTATAAAATAAAATAAATATATAGAAGACATTTTGAATGAATACTGAAGTAACTACAATTTACTTTTAGATAAGCTAATTACCAACGAGTTGAATTATTTAAGAAGAAAAATGATCACATAATATTTACATGTATCCTTCTAAATGCTAGGATTAGTTATATGGAATCATAATGGAACAGTACCTGTACCCGTTGTCAAGGAAGATGATCCCACGTCTGAACTGTACACCGCACTACCTCCTAGAGAACCAACTGAAGCGGAGCTACCAAAAGCTCCTCCAAAATGATCAAAGGAATCTCCCACGCTAACAGTTGGTACTGTAACGCTTCCTACGGGTGTTACAGTACTGACAGCTCCTTCGATGCCACCGAAGGAGCCACTGTACCCTAACGAGCCGGCAAAGAGGGAGGCTCCCGAGTCGTAGGAGATAGCGGGAGTGATGAGGCCAGCGGGAATAGTGTTCGCCGAAATTAGACCTGTCGCTCCTACGTTCAACAGTTGCACGCCAGACCCCAGGCCGCCTAAATAGGAATATGGAGATATCTCGATGCTACGCTTCTCATTGCTGGCCTTCTGTTTTTTGTCCTGAGATTTATTGTCTGCGTTGACGGTGAGAAATGCCACAAAGAAGCACCACTGGAGAAGAATATTAAAATCTATATTATCGGTATTGAGTTAACGTATCAACGTTTCAATATGTGACATCTATACGTGGCACAATCTGATTTATCAGAGACAACTTCATATAAGGACGCAGTTTTCATAGAACCATCGTCTATTGGAAAGGGTATCCCGGAGTGTTTTTTTTTCTAATGAATTTAACGTGTTTTTTGTTCTATTTTGAGAATGAAATTGATCAGGCTTTGACAATATATTCCAAATTATAATTTATTTCGCCATATCCAAAATGAGCGCTTAACAGTAAGTAAATAATTCTCTCTGTGTAGAACATATAGATCATAAATATAGTTAAAAATTTTCTCTTCGTGGGTGAAGATTGTACAAAATAAAAAAAGCATATCATTGAGAGATAATTAAAAACATTTTTAAATAAGTTGGAAAGGTTAGAAAGTCATTTTAAAGGGTTATTTAATTCACCCTAACTCTATTTAAACATTTTAAAAGGGCAACTTCAAAGAAGTTGATAAATACCATTATTTAAGTAGAATTTTATCAACTTCTTGTTTTATGAGAATAAGAAAATGATTATATTTTATGATTTTACTTAAACATTCTAAATTATGTAGAACATGAATAAGTTACATAGGAACAACAGTTTTTACAAACAATTATTGCTCTTAAGAAATTAGTTATTATTGTTCTTAAGAAAAACTATGTATGTTAAAAACTTGAAACTGAAAATGAAAATATTGGCAGAAATAATCGACTTTGTCTACTCTTTCATTCAATCTAGTTGTTTTCAGCACGCTTTCTATTTTTTTGGATGTCATTCGAAATGTACTTGTTTACTAATTTTTAAGTAAGTTTAATTTTTTTTTCGTTTTGAATATTTTGAATTATGACGTATAGGAAACTTAATAAAATTATACAATTATAGAAGTTGTTAATTAGTTTAAGGCAAATATACTAAATGTTTCGTAATCTATTTGAAGTTACATAACCTAAAAAGGCATAATACAGGGTGTTAATTATGTGTGTAGGTAAACTTTACCAAGTGATTTTTTCTGTGATTTAAAAAAAAATATTTATATAAATATATATTGTAAACAGTTAGGTTTTCTAGATGCACAGTTTTAAAATCTTATTTTAAGTAACTAGTTTTTTTAAATTTTATTTTAAGCTAGTGTTGCCGTACTAAAAATTGAGAAGCTTTTAGTTTATTTCAAAAGCTCATATTATTAACTTGTAAATGTATATTAAGCAAAAAAATATGTAATTCGAAAATCTGTGTTTAGGACACATGTTTATATGAATTTTTTTGTCTTAAAATCGCCTTTTAATATTCCACAAACTTAATTAACGCCCTGTATGTGGTATTACCAAAATGCAATTTGGACGATACCAAGCCTTCACGTAGTAGCTTTTCATATCAGGGGTTAATAGATTCTTATTAGCATTTAATAACTTTAGTCTTACATAAATATAGCGTGTCAATGTTTTTAATTATAAAGAAAAATACTGGAAAAAGTAAACGAAAATATGACATTAAAGCATTGGCACTTTTAATTTGCTAACAACTTCAATCTGCCCCCTCCGAATTTTCAAACTTGTCCTTGACCAGAGGACATTTTCAGATCGCGATATCTAAAACGGATCCGTTTTCACTTTCGTCGACACGTTAGCGATTCAAATTAATATTCTGTCATAAAGTCATCCGCGTTTAATTTACATTAACGCATAAATCTTTGGAAGATTAATTTTACATATTTATGAGCTTTTTCCTACGAAGAAAAAAAAACCGAAACCGTCGCTATCGAAACTGGTTTAAAAATAAAAACGTTTCCAAAAACTCACCAGAACAGCCTTCATTGTTACCATGGACGGTCCTCACGAGTGAATGATGATAAGGATAGAAAAAGTCCTTTTATATCAGGTACAGGCAATTCGAAGGCCGTTATCAATGCGCCGCTTTGTTTAGCTATTCTTTCGCGGTTATCCTCGAAATGGGCACTTTTCGTCTGAATTGCACTGGATGCGTTCGGGTTAGACAATGAACTGCTTCTATTAAGAAAACGCTGTTCTTTAATTAACTAGATTGATGAGTGCACATATAGCCTCCTTTCGAGGAATCGATATATGTTAATCGGAACCGGTATGTCACCTTCGGGATTTTAAGTTTTTGTAATTTACAAGTTTTTTAGGCTACCTCGTGATTTATAGGCATTTAATTTAATGGTTAATGGGCCACTCGTAACCGCCGTGCGGTGGATCTGATTTCGGAGGACGAAGGATTTTTGGTGACACCTGATCGACGAATGAGAAGACGGGAACTGGTTTTGTGGAACGAAAATGTAGATTATGTAAGAGGGACACTGCAAGGGCGACTCGTCGTGACGGCTAACAAATTGGGATTTGAAGAAAGAAGTGTATCGAACCAGAAATACTAGTAGCATTCAGTTAAAAAAACCGTATTAATTATGTAAGCGAATTAATTTGACAATCGATAGAAGTTCACCAATTTATTGAAAACCCAATTAAGTACATTAAGTCGAATTTGGGTAGAAATATCATAAGGAGGGTGAGATTTTTAATATCGCTTTTCAATTATACTGATATATTGATCAAAGGTGGTAGTGGACTTGAAGATAATTGTTGGAGCTAGTGTCGTGCATTTTATGTCAATAATTTTGGACTGTCAATATTTGTCGTGAAGTTTTGTAAAGTTTGCCTTCTATTTTAATCTTAAACAGTCTTTATATCACTGACACTTATTTTCGAACTAGTTTGCTTGTTGATGGAATTTGGGAAGACCAGTGGTGGCGTGCGGTGAGATATTTATGAGGGGAGGCGTCCTGAAAATAATATTACTTCATTTAATTTTTTTCGATTGTTGGCGGCGTTGAATCGAGTTAAAGAGAAGGGTTGTTCATTAAATACTGGAACACATTAAAAATGTTAAAACCAAAATACGTAAAGCGATACACGAAAAAATTGCAAAAGCATCTTAATTTTAACATTGATCGGTTGGTACCGAAGAACAAATTTTTTTGAGAATCATTTTTCAAGTAAATCGACTGATTTGTTTTTTGATAATTGACTGTTGATACTCTAAAGGGTGTCATTTAAAACATTTAACTGTAATAAGTAAACTTTAATAAGTTTTAGGTTAAAACCTCTGCAAAATGAGATATATTGTACTTCTCCGTTTTCAATATTAATTCCGAAGGCCCCCATTATACGCGCAATATTTACATTATAACGAGGTACTAGTTTTCTGATTCCTCAGAGTACGATTAAGGTTAGACATGGCTGTGAAAGGTGCAAACTAAATAAATTTTAATTCGAGAGAAAAGAAAACCAAAGTTTGAGATTAATGTTGTTTTGCTATATGAAAGCAAGAAAAGCGGTTTTTCCATTGCTTCCATGGACCCTGCGATGCTTGAGAAGACATTTTGAATAGTTGAATCGCAAAAATAACTTACCTATATTTTTTTGTATATGAATTCTATTCGCCTCGTTTTCTTGTCTGCAAAAACATCTATAGTTCTTGAAATAAATTGGTAGGTTTTGCCGCTTTAATGTTTCAGTTTATCTCCTAAAGATAAATTATTAAAATAACCACACTTATTAATTAAAAAAGTCTACTAAATCGGCAGTGTCTGGGGCCGCTTATCCTTAAAAATAACACTAATCACTACAACTAACGACAGGTCTGTTGAATTGTTACTTTTATTTGCGCTTTATTTTTACTTACTTCTTAAATGAAACTCTTAAATGCAGACTAAACAAAATATATTTATTTTCTATACAACTCCTACTATCGAATGCAATTACAGAACATACACACTGATACATGGCCTCATAGATTATAGACTTAAAGAGCTGAACTTAACTGAACTGAGTCAACCAGAGATTACTTCTTCTAACAAGGTCAATATAATAGCCACTGTATTACGCAAATTCATCGATCAGGCTAGCTAAATTGCTTATAATGTTTCGCGTACTCCCCTCTCCTCCCCGTGCACCGCGGATCTCTATAAAATCCAAGGCGGTAGGGAGTCAGCCCAGATTCTCAGTGCGCAGGTCTGCCAAGGTGTGTGCACTGCCGGTTGCGGGCATGCTGACGCTTAAGTTTAAAGGGAAATAGGTATGATAATATGAATAGAAAATGTTTATAATTCTAGCAAAGGCAAGTGGTAATATAAAAACGGAGTCTACCATCTAAAATATACAGCGTAGGCTGCGCCTTACAGCCTTAGTGGACGCTTCGCCACTGGTTATATGTACCACAACTATTGTATTGATCTATTTAACGAAACTATCACTGTGACCCAAAATATTGGTAGACCAGACGTTCGGGTAGAAGAGGTTGTTAATGGCGTTCATCAATGTTTGGACAAGAGCTTACAAAACATCTGAAACGTCAAATTATTATAAGGAAGAAACTAGGACATGCATCCAGAAAATATACAATCATATCAAGCCATTTAATCTGCAGACAGTGATCTCTACGTATTGTTAATTCTCAAAATATGCGAATGTAGAGCACTAATAATCTGTATATTTTCTTTGAATCCACGCGACTACTTCCTGTAATCAGTATTTCATTTAAATAAATATGGAATTACAAAGTATCTGTTTATTTAGAAAACATGAACATAAAGTAAAATGGTACATATTTTGGATTTTTGGTTTTGAAAGCCTACGTCAGTTTGCAAATAACATTACCGATGGAACCATTCCGATTTGCAAACAAACCGAGTGAGATTAATAAAAGCATTGCGAGCTAATTTAAATCATTTCATAATAGATTGCGTTTCGTTCATATTGCGCCATATTTACAAATATAACCAATAATTTTTTTCGTTTGTGGACCAACATTTATAATATTTAGTACAAGTGAAATCAGGTGGTGATATATAAAATGCATTACGCAAATGCCAATCCATATAAATTGATTATGTTGTGTTATGTGGATGCAACAGACATCGGTGCAACAGTAAACCAATATAAAACATATAGCATATCTTCTTGCACAGTACATCAATTCGCAGTATCCACAGTATATCAATTTCAAGATAACATATCCTTTAGTCTCTTGCGAGAGCACGAACCATATGTATAGGTCAATTAAGTATATTTTAAACATTTGCTATGATTTTATGGTAAATGATAGATAATTTATTGCACCAAATAGTAAAATTATAGCAATTCATTCTGTGCTTCATGTACGGAACAGATACGTAAACATTCAGTGGACATCTAACGAACTGTTGTCGACGCCAAGGTTGTTCTATCTATGGATACAGTACACGACTTCGAAATGAGATAGGGCGTGGCCTCGTGTCATACCACATAGGAATAATTAAGTGTTAATTAAACAGGCATCTTTCACACGTTCTGCGGTCATGTTCTTTCGGCGATTATCTAGAACCTTAGTACGCATTAATCACCAAACAATAAATGACACAATAGATCCTTAATACCAAACAAATTGATGTCCGCAACTTAAAATAGCAATAAAGACGTCCCCATGTCCCATAATTCTAATATTTCACTTAAGGTATAAACCTACACATTGACATTTCATAGATTTTTTTTATCGTCATCGAAGTATATCTCGTTAACATGTTCCTGTTCTTTATTATCATAATGAAATAAAATCGACATCAATATGTGTTATATAATTCCATAAATCTTCTTATTTTTATAACTATCCATAACGCTGTTCGTTATAAATGGGTGTTAGATGGAAAATAACAGACTAGGACGTCAAACAGATACTGGTTACTGTCCCTGCGTAGAGAACGGTTGTATACAGGGGGCGGCAAAAATATTGCAGAAGTTTGCATCGAAATATCGCATTCGAGCGATTAAGTCATGATAATTTTGTATGCGAGAACCATCCCCTCTGGAGTTTACTTATTTTCTAATTTATTTTTGTGATGCTACAATTATTATTGGGACAGAATATTCTTAATGATCGATTTAAATCCATATACCTGTGTGCAATGTTAGGTAAGGTCTTGAAACGATCGTTTGCATAAAAAATTACCTTCGTGAAAGGTGGTTCATAGATGTGGATCACGTCACAGCTAAAGCATTTATTATTATATGTCTAGATTCAGGATAAACTCGAATGTAGAATAAAACCACAATAACGGTTTTATGGGGAAGTTTGAAATGTCAAGTGTTCACATTGATCGACTGGAAAATATATGTCATTATACCACAAATGATTCGGTATTTTTGTTAATTTACTTTCACGATCTACTGGGCCATTGCCAAAGCAATAATATAATACACTCGAACGCCTACTATAGTCTAAATTAACTAATAAGTTTTATAGAGTTGTTGGTGATAAGTTAAAATCATTGATAATTAAAAATAATCGCTGTTTCAAATTTATCTAACGTTTATATTAAACAATATTCCACTACACTGCTACACATCCCAATATATTAAACTACATCCTAGAAATGCAAATTTTTTTTTGTCGGATTGGATAAATTGCATTTTAATGAGTGCTCTATATTTTCATTCGAGATATAAGAAGTTAACGATGAAAGTAATCGTAATCCTTTCCGGTAAAGCCTGGATATAAAGTCATTAATCTCATTATAGTATCTTCTAGAGATTCACCTCAATTAGGGAGAGAAGTTTACGAGAACCTGAAAGAAATAGTACCTACGTTGGTTTCTTTAATAAATCTCTACACACTTTGAGATGTTTAGAATAAAACTAATGTGTATTAATTTGAATGAATGGTCCGAAAAACATTACGATATCTTATTTGAAGTTATTCACCTGATAAATCTCATATGTTGCAACTATTTTTAAAAGCTATTGAGAATCATTTTGCCCTAATATTACCGGCGCGGGAACTCGATATTACCTAATATCAATACAGTAGCTTTTTCTACTATACTGCGACACATAATTATATCTGTATTTCTAGCTAACAAATAAATTTGCCAAAAAGTGTGTAGTGCTATGATAAGATTTTACTTTTCCGCACTCCACTGTAAGCGGAAAAGTAATGTAATCGTGTAAAGAAAAAGTGAAAAAACAAAATTTTTTGGGTTTATTTTTCGTTTTTCTGTCTAAAAACAAAAAAAAATGGTTTTTAAAATTTTATTGCTGTGAGTGTCGTCATTGTCGTCGGCATTTATTCTTGTTAGCACGATAACTCAACTAAATCGTGTCAGATCGATAGGGTTTTGACTGATTCTGATCGGAAACGTCTCCCAGACGACATCTATTGATTTTTAGGTGGATAGGACACACCCCACCCTGTCCATGGGTCATGAGAAAGCACGACAGTGGAATATTTGAGAATTTTTTCTCAAGTGAGAATTGAGAGTCATGTCGGATCGATCGGGTTTTGACTGATTCGGATCGGGGACGTCTCCCAGATGACATCTATTGATTTTGAGGTGGATAGAACACACTCTACCATGTTCATGGGTCATGAGAAAGCACAATGCTGGACTATTTGAGAAATTTGTTTGTTAGCACGATCATTCAATTAAATCGTATCGAATGGATCGGGTTTCGACTGATTCTGATTAGGGACGTCTACTAGACGACATCTATTGATATTGAGGTGGATAGGATACACCCCACCCTGTTCATGGGTCATGATAAAGCACGAGGGTAAACTATTTGGAAAAAGTAAAACTGTCGCATAAAACACATAAACACATACTCTGCATTTAAGTGTTGGTTTATTTTTTCTCTACCACTCAATTTTGAGATAGAGATGTTCTGCGTGCGGAAAAGTCCGTTTTAAGGTTTTAAAATTGTTTATTCTTTAGGAATATACTGTTAGAAATCACAATTTGCATGCTGTAGTATTTATATTTGCTCAGAACTTTGTCGATATTAACAATTAGTCACAGATAACTGACTCCAAGTCATCATAAGATGGAATTAAAAGACGCATCGCTGCTACCATTTTGGAAATATCTAATTAACTGGAATCTCTTGATAGGTTTCCTTTTAAAACTGACTCCAATCTTCAACATTAATTCTTCTTAAGTTCGATTAAAATACGTTCATAGGATCCTTTTTAATATTGCAGATAAGTTGGAGATAAATAGCTCTGAATGATTACGACGAAGTGACATTTCACTCCATGCAATAGTTACATTAATTTGTTACCTTAGATAAGAGGAGTTGTAGAATATTAAGAGCACGTTACTGTTAGAGTAGTTAAAGTAATACAGACTAAAATTATTCACTTTACTAGATTACTCTACCATTCTTTTAGATCATCCACTTATTTTACTAGATTTACGTATAATAACACTGTTGTTCCCCCAAATTTTACTGACCTCTCAAAGTTGATTTTCGAATACAGCATATGCCATCTTTGAAAAAAAGGACCATTATTACTTTGTGGCTTTATTTTTGTCTTAAATACACTATAACTACATATATTTACATAAGTCAAGCATTGTGCTCTATACAAAAGAGACTAAATAGCACCCATATTTTCTTATATCCATAACTCTTATGTATGTTAAACAGTGAACTGCGCACTCTCTATCATCTTGAACAGGATTTCAGACAACCATTACTCTCTATCATCTATTGATTTGGTTTGTTTCGAACTTCGTTAGACTGTATGGCATTTGGATTTATTCGGGAAGGATTAAAATCAGGTGTCCTTGTCACTACTCAGATAATAAACCGGGATTAACGCCGTTTTGATATAAGTTGGGCCGACCAAAATTGGCACCAGGATCGCTTGCATAATTAGGAATTGGTCGCACCGTAGTACCGCCCAGTAATTGTGTTCCGTCTCTAGCTTCTGACTGTTGAGTCACGGTCTGGGATCTTGGAATGATCTGTAATTCATGTGGGGAACTTTGTCTAGAATTAGTGTTTTGACCTGACCCACCAAATGCCTGTGGGAAACCACCTGGTATTACTGTTTGCGGTACGTTGGGGTAAGGCTGCGGTACTGCATTAGTTACTATTTCAGGCACTCTTATATACACTGGTTTCTCCACAGGTACCGTCACCGTTCTGGTAATAGTCACGGGATAGGGTTTCTCCACCGGTACTGGTACTCTAACTTGCACTGGAACTGGCACCGGATGTGGTATCTGCACAGGGTAAGGCTTTGGGACTTCCACGGGTACTTTCACTGGTATCTGTACCGGTACAGGTTTGGAGACAAAAACTGGATAAGGTTGAGGTACCTGTAACTCCTTAATAGATGGCGAGAACAACTGTGGCTGGGGATACGGTAACGGGTTGAACTGGTTAAAGTTCTGGAATCCTGGAAGAGGGTTGTAACCTCCGAACCCGCCAGCCCCGAAAGGTAATACTCCCAGTTGTTGAATGTTACCGAAAGGGTTTACAAGACCTTGATTATTAGGAAACTGGGGTAGAATTGGCTGTACCCCAATCAGACCGCCAAATTGAGTATTTTGGTACGTCAATGGATTTAATTGGGGCTGGATAGGATTTTGATTTAAATTTTGAGGAGTTTGTTGGACAACGGGGTTCGTAGCAGGCTGCGTATTTTGATAAGTTAACGGGCTGAACTGGGGACGGAACGTCTTTTCATTTGTATTAGTACCAGCATTATTGACTTGATTTGTTTGTTGGGGTGTAGTCTGTTGTGGGGAAGCCAGTCCAAAAATGAGGAATATGGCGCACTGAAAAATAAATAGTTATAAAGCGCTGTAACTTGTGATTATGTTTTACATTTAATTTTGTTATTAGGTAGTACCAATTTGATACTACCAAATTAAAGAGTCAGTAAAATTACCTACTGTGGAAATGAGCGGTTGTCGATAATATTGTACTGGTAGCAGAAATATCAACAATCATTTTAGAGGCACCAGTTAAGGAACTAAAGAAGAACAGAGTTAAGGAAAGAAACGGTGTATAAAGTAGTAGTACCTTACTCTTAATGGAGTACTTATACGAATGCGAGTCAAGTGTAAGCCGGAATTTTTATTTTAATGCTCGTTGGATAAAAAAATTGACACGCTGTATTGATATATATTTAGTGGGGATATGAAAAGGAGGGTACTCCATCGGTTCGGCTTGCCAAAGCTGACTAACTGTCAGTAGCATCATGTCTGAGCAAGAGTTACATACCTCCGTTGAGCAACGCATTGTTACCAAATTTTTGACGCAAGAGGGCGTAAAACTGGCTGAAACTTTGTGTCGATTGACTGTACAGTTTTGCGACAAAACCCCTTCAAAGACCCAAGTCTATGACTGGCATAACATGTTTGGCATGTCCTGAAAAAGACCCCCCTCGAAAAGCCAAAACTCGTCTTTATGCAGGCAAAATTCTTGCCACTATTTTTTGGGATTGCAGAGGGGTACTGCTCATTGTTTTCCTCCATGAGCGGCGTATAGTTAACGTCGCCTACTACTGCCAGCTCTCTGATGAAGCAAAACTGAGTTTTAGGCGGAAGAGACGAGATATGCGTATCCGAAGTGTGATTCTTATTCACGACAACGCTCGGCCACATATAGCTGCTTTGACCCGAGAAAAACTGGAAAGAATTCATAGGGAAACACTTAAACATCCGCCATATGGCCCGGATTTGTCACCATGTGGCAATCGCGTGTTTAGGCCACTCAAAGAAAAACTTGGAGGACGCCGTTTTGATGACGACCAAAACATGAAAGCGTTTATGTGCAATTGATTAGAGGTATGACCAACTTCATTTTTTGATAACGTCATTAAAAAACTTCCAATAGTTGGAAAAAATATATTGATAAAAGAGGAGATTATGTAGACAAATAAGATTCGAAAATGTTCTTACTGTGACAATAAATTTATTTAAACAAAATTTCGGTTTATATTTGACTCGTATCATATGTTGTTATTTAAGGTGTTAATGTTGAAAAAAGTGAAAGGACTACTTCATTTATATAGCTATTTTGTACAATATTTTTGTGATATACTGTGCAGAATGTTTATTCTTTACAATGTATACAATTTTATTCAGAAATATATCATTGATAAATTTGGACAAAAGAATAAAAGCTGTAGGCAAACGCAAAACCCAAGGATCTGAACTTACAAATTTATGAAAGGTTCTCATTCTCCTTTGATGTTCTCTTGATTGTGTTCAAGTTTCATGTTAGGCTACAGAATTTTTCTTTGCCATTGCATAACATATTACAACTAAATTATGAAAATTGTAAATAATGTCTATCTGAATAAAACTAATTAAGGCTATAATCCTGAAAATATATCTTCATGAGACATCTTTAAGGACAATAGATTCCATAAATAGGTACAAAATATACAATGAGTCCAAATAGTAACTTATACATTCGATGAAATTGAAAATAATATTTCTTTTAAATAACAGGGACATATCACAAAATGTCTCTGGTAACGTAATGGACTGATTGAATATTTTTGAATTATAACTTTACAACAAAAATATTTTTAATATTTAATACAAATTAATATATTAATTCAATAATCATCATCTTTTATTTGCTTTGTCGAATTATTTCTCAAGAAATTCTTATGTTATAAATTCTTTATTTACTGTACATAAAAAAAGACATCATTCAAATGGTCTGATCAAAAATGGCGCTTCCCAAAAAAAAAAAATCTATGACGTGATTCAATATTTCAAATACATTTCCTGACATATCCGAATGATAAAAAAAACAGCATCCATTTTGTCGAATTTATACATTACTTTTGGAACTCACTGTATATGTTTCAAATGCGCCAGTACACACTCATTCATATGCACTAAAATCACCAAAGAAAAACAGTTGAAAATTGAAGCAAAGATTACTTATATATTCTACAGTAGGTGTTAGAAATTATGAACCTAATTTTTTCACTCACCGCTCGGATCCACATTTTGTTACTTTGTTCCGACAGTCGATTATGGCAATAGTCTAATTCAAATCTACTCTTTTATAAGCCGGTATTAATGAACTTTCTTTTCCACTAAAACGTCCACAAGCTAGTGAGGTTTTACGTAACTCTTCATCTTATTTCCTGCCAGACAGAAACTCATTTGGTCTACGTTGGCTGATTCTCTAAGATAGGCGATATCTTCATTTAATTTTTATCTTTAACTGGTTAATCTTCGATTTTTTAGGAAATTGCTAATTAAATTACAAGATAGAAGAAGTAACGTGCTACTTGCCAGTACCTTGTTTATACAGTGTGTCTAAAAATTATGACGATGACTATGTCTGCTTTTTAAGGTAGACAAACTATTTGGACCTAATTTGATTATTCAGAAATCATTAATATGTGTATTTATTGAGGTTTTAACAATTATTAATAAACAGTTTTAAAACCTTAAAACGGGCTTTTCCGCACGTAGAACATCTCTATCTCGAAATTGAGTGGCCGAGAAAAAATAAACCAACACATAAATACAGAATATGTGTTTTATGCGATAGTTTTACTTTTTTCAAATAGTCCACCATCGTGCTTTTTCACGACCCATGGACAGGGTGGGGTGTGTCCTATCCACCTCAAAATAAATAGAAATCATCTGGTAGACGTTCATAATCAGAATCAGTCGAAACCCGATCTGACATGATTTAATTGAGTGAAAACAATTTCTCAAACAGTCCACCATTGTGCTTTCTCATAACCTATGAACATGGTAGTGTGCTCTATCCACCTCAAAATCAATAGGTATCGTCTGGGAGACGTCCCCGATCAGAATCAGTCAAAACCCGATCGATCCAATACGATTTAGTTGAGTTATCGTGTTAACAAAAAATATTTCTCAAATAGTTCACCATCGTGCTTTCTCATGACCCATGGACAGGATGGGATGTGCCCTTTCCACCTCAAAATCAATAAGTGTCGTCTTGGAGACGTCCCCGATCAGAATCAGTCAAGAACCGATCGATCCGATACGATTTAGTTGAGTTATCGTGCTAACAAAAAAAATTTCTCAAATGGTCCACCATCGTGCTTTCTCATGACCCATGGACAGGGTGGGGTGTGCCTATCCACCTTAAAGTCAATAGGTGTTGTCTGGGAGATGTCCCTGATCAGAATAAGTTATACCTCGATCGATCCGACACGATTTAGTTGAGTTATCATGCTAACAAGAATAAATGACGACGACAATGACGACAACGACAACGACAACGACAACGACAACGACAACGACAACGACAACAACGACGACACACACACACACGCACACACACACAATGGTTTAAGAATCTTTTTTTTTTTTTAGTCCGTAAAACGAAAAATAAACCCTAGAAAAAAATTTTTTTAGACGATTACATTACTTTTCCGTGTAGTAGTGGATAGTGGAGTGCGGAAAAGTCAAAATTTTTCTGAGATTTAGTTCTAGGTGAAAACAAAAATTTGGTAATATTCTTCGTAGAATTTACATATTATTTTTATTAAACATTAAGCAGACTATAAAAGACCATTTTATACCTAAATATCTACTAATTATACTGATGTTAAGTTTTATACCAGAAATTTTACATCATTTTCATATCATTAAAAGGTATTATCAAGGTATTTTTCAACAGTACACGAAATACGTAGAAATATGTTCTTTTAAATACTGTACACATTTCTGGCATTCATCTTATATTTTTTGTTTTCAAGTGTAATACAAAATAAAATAGTTTTACCATATGTACAAAACGTACTTATGGTAAAACCGCGTTTCTTTACGAAAGGAACACACTGTATATATCATATCCACAAACACGTGTTTTTTTCGATTTTCCAAATAATATTCTTATTTTATTTCAGGATATTTATCGTAATTTAATACCAACCATTTCTGAACAATAATTCCTCTAATCTCTTAATTTTAGTATATCTATGTTTTTATTTACGCAAGGTTATATCCTTGTGTTTTTGTAAATCAGGTTAATGGATACACAAAAGATCCTCAATAAATTTTGATATTTCGGAAGGCATAATGTTAATATTGTTTACAGCTAGTTCTGTTTTAATGTCAGAGGTGATATGCTCAAGAAATAAATGATTAATGAGTGTGTGGTATTGCTCTGGGATTGGGTGGTATTTTTCATCACTTCCTGTTGGTATTCTCTATAACATCATAAGTTTGGGGCGAAGTAGAGCGATCTAAAATTGTTCGGGGTCAAAACATACCATACCAGAAGTAGTTTTGCTATTTTATAGTCGCTTTTAATAAATTACCAACAATAAATTATGCCATTGTATAACATACAGAATTATGCGAGGATTCCGTGAAATCTTTACCATCGCCTGCTTATATATTCTCGCGATCATCGAATTAAAGTTTATTCATCTCTTAACTTTTAAGAAAGTTCAATATTTAATGTTAAATTATTACTGAAACATCTATATTTGCCTACGATAAATTTAAAGCCAGGAAAAATTGTTGAGAAACAAATTGGGACGATGCTGAGTTGTAAACGAATTACATAGTATAGTAAATTGAACATATCCGATATACGGAAATTTCAATTGCACGCAATAAGAAAACCCGAAGATTTGGAAATGGTAAAAATATATGCGAGTTAGTAATATAGTAGTAACAAAAATAAACACTAAAGTAATAAACTTTGAGTAAAATTAAACTTTTATTGTTTTTCAAATTTGAAGGATACCAAAAAAAAAATAAACAAATAAGTTATACATTATGAAAACTTAAACGATTTTGGTACTCCATTATCCACAGTATTACCTTATAAAACGATATTAACAACAAAATAACATATAACAAATGTAAAATAAATATCACAGGTAGCTGAGAGACAAGTCTCACCAGGTCTTATGGTACTCGGCAGTTTGGTACTTCGTACCACGTCTATAAACACCTCCCTCTTTACTGCCAACGTATGAAGTCAATAACCCCCCAATAATGCTTTTAATGTTAGGTATCCTAGTGGGAGGTGGAGGCGGCAGCAGTCCGTTTCCAGTAAAAGGAGAGATACTACTTGGAGCAACTGTCACAGCAGGCTTAGGAGTCGACACCTCAACAGTCGGAGGCGTAGTAGGTGGGCTAGTAAGTTGTACAGTTGGAGGAGGACCCACAACGTTTGTATCAACAACAGGAGGTGATGGTACAAACGGGGTACCATCCAGGTTGACCAGCTGGCTGGATGCACCGTTACCCGAACCTTCAGCAATCCTCACAACCACAGGAACCTTAATTTGGACAGGTTGCGGTACTCCGACTGGATAAGGCTGCGGAACTGGTACTCCAACAGGCTGCGGTACTCGGATATACACGGGCTTCTCCACTGGTACTGCTACTGTTTTAGTTACTTGAACGGGATACGGCTTCTCTACCGGCACGGGTATTCTGATGTGGACTGGTACTGGAACTGGGTGCGGTACTCTTACCTCGTACGGTTTTGGTACTTCCACTGGAACTCTGACCTGCACTGGAATATGTACCGTCCTGACGACGTTTACTGGGTATGGTTGAGGCACTGGTACTTCTTTGGTTACTTGATATTGGTAGATTTGTGATTGTTCTCGCGAATCCTGAGGAACAACAGTTTGGATCAAGTTGTTACCGACCAAGTTGGTACCGGCATCGAGCGGAACGTTTTCGTAAGGGAAGTGGGCGGAGGGAAAAGGCTGAACGAAGGTGGTGGCTGGAGTATTGAAGGCAAGACGGTACCCTGGCGCGTAATCCAAGGATATGTCATTGATGAGTGGTGGAGGAACTGCTGGAGGAGGGTTGTCTGAGGAATGAGGTTCTCCTGTAGGTTGATGGCCGCCTGGAGGAATATTAATAGAGGGAGGACTTGGACTTAAGTCGCTTAGAGATTTGTCATCACCTAAGTGAATATTGGTCAATAGAGCTAAGTTGTTTCTATGTTCCAAGTCTCGGCCTATTGAATTCCTATCTTGGGGATATTGCGCCGAACAACTGGCTGAAATGAGCAGAACAAACTGGAACAAATTTGTATCTTTAGTATTTATTTGATATTGGAATGAAGATACAATTGTTTGATTGTTCAAATATTTATTAGGTGGTTGTTCAAACGTTAAATAATGAGAAAAATATTAAGAATGTAACACAGGACTTAGTCTCACATCTTATACAGGGTGGTTATTTTTATTTTACGCTTTTCCAAACTTACCGCTAAAAAAATCATTTTCAGCGCGTGTTGTTAAAAAGAACCGCACCACAAATGGTGATTGAAGAAAGCCAATCTTCCTTTTATAGATAATAAGAAAAAGTGTGGTAAAAGCAAAAGAGTCCATTGTGCAACACTCATTTCACGTGTGGGTTACGTAATCTTTATTCATCTGCTTTCGCTAACGGTCTGAATAATTTGTCTATCAGAATCTTCTTTTATGTTAATGACTGCGTCGTGTTTAAATTATTTTCTGCTCGTCCAGGAGTATAAATCTTAGTTTCAGAGCGCTAGCCATATTTATGCTTTAATAAGTGTTAATTAGATTTTTAATTAATAAATAGGAATCGCAGTAGGCTGCCGCACCGGAGCTTAACCCGGACTTGAGGCATATTAGTTGTAATTTATAGAGCTTTTAGTATAATCATCGATTAGTGTAATGTTATTGTGGTTGCCTAATGCTGAGATTTTTATATATGTATGTTGTTGGTGTATTTGTAATGTGTTTTTTCTTTTAATTCTGCGAGGCCGTATTTTTTTTAGCACTCTTCAAATGTCACATCAATTTGTAGAACTATACAGATTGTAATAAGTTAAAAAGTTATGTCAACAAATATAACAGACTACTATACAATTTATGTGTCAGAAGTAGCGGATTAAATTAATTATTAATTATTTTTGCCCATTGACGTTTTTAATAGTTTAGTATGCTAGAAACATCTTATATACTGAAATACCTACCTTTTTGTTGATTTATTTTTAACACGAACTTAATTGTGGAAAAAACTGACTATAATGTTGAATACTGAGAGCTAATATTATAAAAAATCGAATACCGTAATATTTATAATGAATTGTAAGCATCTAAAACAAAATAAGCAAATTTTCATCAATTCCGAACACTTCTTTTTTTATTATTGTCTCGATAGAGCTCGTAAAAGTACATGTATATTAATGTTATATAAAATGCTACCCTATTGTTCCTTTAGGCTTAGGGTAATATCACCCTGTGTAATGTTATAATTCAGGTCATTTACATATAGGACATTATGTCCAAGAAAGAGTTTACCTAAAGGCATTATGATTATCATGTAATTAAATCATTCTACTATTCATCACGTTCATTACTTCAGAGAGAAGAACACTTCTTGGAACCTTTCTGTCATCTTAGGGACAGCAAGGTTTTAAATAGAGAAATCTACAAAAAGGAAACGCTGGTAATCATCGAATAATTACTTAGTATTAATTATTCAGTAAGAGGTTACTCATTTTCCGACATAAACAAAAGTTAAAATTATAAAATGAAATAAAATAATTTTTAAAAAGTGTAATATATATAATGTGATAGGTACAAAATTAATAATAAAAGTAGCAGTAATATTTGCTGAATATTCGTATAGGTCTACAAATCTTATACCAATACTATCAAAAGTATCTGAAAAGTTAATACTAAGACAACTCGAACCTATATTGACTAATAAAAATATCATACCCAGTCATCAATTCGGATTTTGTAAACAGCGTGGAACAGGTTCATGGAGTAGTCAGACAAGTCAGCAATGATTTAGAAAAGATAAGGTATTACTCTGCTGCCTTCAGGGACATCACCCAAATTTTCGATAAAGTATGGCATACAGGTCTGTTATATAAAATGAGAAAAGGTTTGCCACATCATATCTATCAACCAAGAAATTTTTCCTAGTATAACAGTATTCAAATTATATGAAAATACGCCAAATCAACCCCGGAGTACCCCAAGGAAGCTTACTGGGACCGGTACTGTATCTGTTGTTCATCTCAAACTTATCAATGGCATGGTGGCAGAGATGGCATCAAGGAACCTATAAAATAATTTAAATAACATAGAACTGTGGATGAAAAAATGGAAAATTAAAGCAAACAAATGAAAGTCACTATACACCACCTTTACGCTGAGAAGACAACAGTGTCCTCCAGTTAAACTGAATACCAACCAACTAACACAAGCAGATAGCGTTAAATACCTGATTGTGCATCTGGGTAAATAACTAGCATATATATTCAACAACAGAAAGCAACTAGAACTTAGACTACAAGAGCTTTACTGGGCAATTGGTAAATCACAACTGTTATTACAAAATAAAACCATAATAAAGCCCACCTGAACATATGGGATACACCTATGAAGATCACTTGATCCAATAATGTTTTACTGGCGCAAAACTATAAATTTAAATGTTATTTAAACAGCTAAATTATCACCATTATATTAACAACATATTTTTTGATATTCCGATTTTGTATCAAAATATTTGTGACATTTATTCTGAATTACTTATAAAGCTGATTTTATTAGTTTGTAGATTTAGTAGATAATGTGTACTATTAAGAAAAAAAATGAATGATATACTTACTATATCGATATATTTTCCTTCTATATAGACAATAACGATTTCATTTTAGTGTTCTATCACGCTCTCTATTGACCAAGAGCATAATTAACTCTACCGTCTATCTTTCAGAAGAACGTATCGAAACGTTTCATGAAATTTTGTTGATGGTGGTCATTACAAGTGGGTTAGAGCAGTTTACAACAGTTGTGTAGTTATCACAACTTAGACCTGCACAAGTTGCTACACAAAGTGAACTATTAACTATTTATTAATATCAAGAAGATAGTTTCTTATTTTTCTCACGCATAGAGATTATCTGCAACTCTGTAGTTTTCTTTTATTTCAAAAAAATGTAAGTTCAATCCGTCGGTCTTAATTATAATAATTGTTTGATGGAATATATTTCCCACGGTACATTGAAATCTCTCAATCGCAATCTCAATCTTATATGATTAACAGAACTATTTTTATTTGTGTTAATATCATATCTCATATTTTCTATATAATTCCTTTTAGATTATTTTTTATTGGAGATATACGGGGTAATCTCTCGTAAAGAATAGGAATTTTGCTCTAATTTTACCTTAAAATATATGAAAATATGTTGAATCGTATTACACTTCAGATAAGAATAATATTTTATTTTGCTCTTAATTTAACCTCGAATAATAACTAAAATATATTCAATTGAACACTGAGAATTATGATGATGTCATACTAACTTTTATTTATTTTTCGAAAATATTCGAAAGTGTCAATTCGACCTATGTATAATAGCTATACATATATAATAGTAATACCTATTTACGAGTGTGTAATAGCCCATATTCGAGCTTTAACGTCAAGATATTTGATAGCTGTTGCATCAACAATATAACCTTTATTTTTTGCTTATCACAAATAAAATTAGTCCATGACATAAATTATCGTTTATTTATTAACATTGGCATTTTACTTAGACCATCCGGTACCATGTCCATAGCCTACGCCCCCGATTGTGGAACCAATGGTGGATCCGGTGCTGATCCCTGTTCCATAACTGGAGATTCCTGAGCCAATGCCGTAGCCGCTGGAGATGCCTGAGCCAATGCCGTAGCCGCTGGAGATGCCTGAGCCAATGCCGTAGCTGCTGGATATGCCTGAGCCAATGCCGTAGCCGCTAGAGATGCCTGAGCCAATGCCGTAGCCGCTAGAGATGCCTGAGCCAATGCCGTAGCCGCTGGAGATGCCTGAACCGATTCCGTAGCCGCTAGAAATGCCTGAACCGATTCCGTAGCTGGAGATTCCTGAGCCAATACCGTAGCCGCTGGAGATGCCTGAACCAATGCCGTAGCCGTTTGCGATTCCTGATCCAATGCCGTAGCCACTGGAGATTCCTGATCCAATGCCATAGCTGGAGATGCCTCCGATTCCTCCGATGCCGTAGCCAGATACACCGCCGATTCCAGAGATCGCTCCTGGAGCTACATTGTGGCTGTAGGTATGTTTGACGACGGGTTGTCTGACGACGACGGGCTGTGGAACTCTGACCTGGACTGGAGTTGGTACATCAACTGGGATTGGTTGTGGTACAGGTACTTGAACGGGAGTTGGTACGTTGACTGGTACTGGCCTTGGTACATCTATGGTTACCTTCCTGACGACATCGACGGGAACGGGTCTGGGTACTTCGACAGGTGTCGGTACGTTTACCCTGACTGGCACTGGGTGTGGTACACTGACTGGGTATGCCCTAGGTACTTCGTAGGGAACTCTCACTTGGACAGGTACAGTGTAGGGTCTGGGCACTTCTACAGGGTAAGGCTGTGGGACTGGCACGCTCTTGGTTACGGTTACTGGGATGGGTTGAGGTACGGAGACAGGTACTTGCTGTGTGACGTGGCGAACTTCGTGGGTGTCTTGGACTAGGTTGCTCTGTACTGCTCCGGTGGCAATTCCAGTTCCTACGCCTACAGAGCTAACCCCGAGCGATCCCGCGCCGATACCGACGGATCCGATTCCAGATGTGTACCCCAAACTAGATCCGATGCCAACACCAGATCCGTAACTACCGATGGTGGATCCGTAACCACCGATGGCGGATCCATAACCTATACCAGAACCGTAGCCGAGACTGGAACCGTAAGAGAGACCAGATCCAATTGATCCGGAGCCTAAGGCTATGCCGGCACCGGAACTGAGGCCGTTCCAGCCGGATCCATAGCCATAGCCAGCGGAGCCCACTCCTACGCCGGAGCTGAGACCCAGACCGCTGATGGAGCTTCGTTTCGCCTTGGTGTCTTTTGTGTTGGTCTTAAGCTCATCTTTAGCGGAACTCAAGGCGAAGAGGGCCAACAGGGCAAAGCACTGGAAAGAAACGAACATGTTATATAATTTAAAATGTCTTTCAGTCAGATAACAACAATGATAATTGAATACAACGAAGAAAGAACTAGTGGAATTATCAATAATTCGTCTACTAAAGCTAATTAATCTTTATCTTTAAGTAAGGCGTACTGTCCAGAAACAATGAGACACCTTTCCATGAGATATAGGCAATATTGATATAAATTTTGAGTTAAATTATGCTTCTAGTCAATAGATGGGGTGACCATTTTGAGACTAAGAGCATAACTAACCTCAAAATTAAACTTACTATTGGATATCTTTCAGGGGAACGTATCGAAAGAAACTCATTACTTTCTTTCCCTATGGTACATTGAGAGACGAAAAAATGCAATACTTTCTATTATTTTTAGCAAGTAACGGTTGCTAACTTAAACATTTTTTGCATTGTAACTTGAATATTTATCGTCTACAAGCTATCGCTTCTATACAAGCTAGAAAAGAATATCTGAATTAATGACACTGGATGAACTAACATGCAAACCCATAATTTTTAGACTTTCGCCTATGAATTAGTTTAAATAAGGAAAATCACGGGTTTCGTCATATGTGACTTAAAAAAATAGTTATGTAACGTTAACCTCGCGTTCCACTGCATCAAATAAGTTCGCGGATGCAAGTTAATTAGAATCAGAAACTATCACTCACCACAAATGTCTTCATATTGTGTGTGTTCCACCGAGCTAATCGATTTTTGAATGATAAGCCATAACGAAGTGTAAGCTTTTATATGCAGAATGAAAGATTGAAGGACGGTATGTTGCGAAGCCTCCTATGATATAATTCCACTAATTTATTATAATATACTGGTCCCCGGAGAGATTTCAAAAGATGCATCTCGTAATTTTTTCGTGGTCGCATTTGTGAAATGACGTGTCGCCGACGCGGACTATTTTCTTAATCGGCCGGCAGCCGAGGGGTTTTTAGGGTTAATGAGGTTTTCTAGAGCGAGGTTTCAGCTCTGATTTGATGTTCCAGTATTATATATCGTCAACTTGGGATTCATATATGCAGAAATGTGGTTTGTTGAAAGTTACACCTGTACAATAAAGATGGAAAAAAAAAACTTGCCTCTGAATTGACGAGGAATGTGTTTTTTCCCCGTTCTGTAATTCAAAATAGACGATTAGAATTTTTCTAATATAAAAAGATTAACCAAGGTCAGGAGATGCGAAGCTCAGTGAGAAATCTTAAGTTAAATAAGGAGAACAATATACGGAGCGTCCGTAAAATATTGTGAGAACTTTTTTCCAGGAATGATCGATTATTCTTTAGGAGGGTATAATATTGTTAACTCTTATTTAGCCGTTATGGCTCTAGATCACCCTCAGAAATTCATTTATTTTTTCTATTTGCACACATTCGTAGACATGAAAACAATTATTTCTGTATATTTTGTAACACAAAGACTATATTATCACCCTTATCAACAGTATTACGTCAACTGAAAAATATTTAAACATACACTCAAAATAATACAATTCTAAAAATTACTTAAAAGTATTAACACTTATTACTATTTTAAAGAAACAGTTGATTTTTTCCTGATTCTAAAATGACCTTATGTAATAATGAAAAAAGATGCATCGCCATTATGCAATTATTGAACTCCAATAACTCAAAAATAGCCTAGTCTATTGATGACTTCTTTTTCTTTATGATTCTTTTTCAAGATTTGGTTAGGAACCTGTTAGTTTATGAATTAAAGGTGTATACTGTAGTCGATAATCATGACAATTGTTTTTTTGACATTTTGGACATAGATGGTTTTTCGATAGAAAAATTATCAGCAGGGATTTCACAGTAAGATATGGATTTTCTTGCAAGGATAGAAGTACAATTACTTATCGCGAATAATAGGTCCTGAAATAGAATTATATAAACAGGAATACGTTAATTGTCGTTACTTAACGAAAATACATTTTCACAATAATGTTAGGAACATTTCTTTATAAATAAAAATTACATAATAATTCAGATTCCTTTTTGGAAATAACCTAACAATTGTGTTTTTAGTGATATAGTAAATTGTACACAAAATTTTAAAATTGTACATCTGTGACATATGACCAAGGTTAACTTTAATTATCCTACCAGACGTAGGAAATATTCTAATGATTTTTCAATATTTTTTTTAGGTATAAGGAGATAAAAACAACACATTCTTCGTTATAATGATTTATATTATTAAATAAATACATTTTTCTTATCGTTATATAACGTTCTAGCTTTGACATTCATGTTATCATTGATACAGGTTATTTAAATTATAATTTTAACGTTAGTAATTAAAAAAATACTATCGAACTTTGACCGTATTATTAACTCTAGAATTTATTGCTTGTTTAAAGATTTCGCGTAGGCACGAAAAAAATAGTTACTATTTGATAAAAATATTAAAAATGCCTATTGATATTTACAGCTTATAAGATCCTTATTATAGAATGTTAATCGACTATAATAAAATGTTACTACTGTGTCAGAAATTGATAAAACATTTTGTATCATTTCTAGGACGACTTTCTTAATTATTTTCTTTATGATGTGTTCCAAATAATTGACGTTATTTTGTTTGTTGATTTGAATGTTGATATGATTGCTTTTAAATAGCACTATAAAATATCAAGTGAAATCAAATCAGACAACAGGCTGACCACTCAATTTAAGCCTGTCGGCTGATCCTGCTTGTGATGTTATTAATGTTATGATACCATCAGGGAAAAATCTTCTTAACTATGAACCTATGGCAATTTGCAAGATAAAAGTGATTTTTTTTACATAGCTGATTAATTGAACATACAGGATGTCTCAGTATCAGTGGGCGTATAGATCAGGTGAAAATAGCACCGTAAATGTATATGAATTTCTATTAAGACGCACTCTTGGATAGTCGCCCTTGGAGTTAGAAAAAAAGCATTTTTTAATATAAATTTTTTTTATAGAATTTTGATAATTTTGAGTCCGTATCCGGCTCGTCTCCGATCTGTGTCCAGCGCATGTCCGGTCCGTATCCGGTCCATGCCCGGTCCATATCTGGTTATTTCTATACACTAGTGAAAAATATTCTTTTCCTTACTTCAGTCAAAATTCCTTGAAAATTAGATTCGGCACGTCGAACTGGGACTATTATACTATTTTCCAGAATTTTAGAGTCAAAAATAAGCGAGATACGGGCCGAAATGTATTTTGAAGAATTGCCACTGGAAATTGAGATATCGAATATTTCTACATAAGCACACTACATATTATACACAACTGAAAAATATTTTTTCGTCATACTAGTACTTTAAAAATGACATCTATTCACGTAGATTGATACATACTGTATATTTAGTAAATAGGTGAAAAGGCTTTAGGGACTCGTGGATTTAGAACATAGTTATTTTTATACAAGTACGTTTTAGATTATTCAGATTTATTTTTCTTCATAAAGAATTCACAAAATAAAAAACACACAATGTTGAAATAAGGATTAAAAACTACAGAAATAAGTCATGTAATTCAGCGCTCGGCGTTTGGCATATAGCCAGGAGAATAGCTGTTTTGACCTAATTTGTTTAGTCCTTATTATATAAGGCATTTGCAGACGGGTTGGAGTATGAACTCCTTATTTCTGTAGTTTGAATATTACCCTCTGTGTAGTAAAACTTTGCATTATTACTGATTAAAAACTCTTTCAATTGATATATCACATGCACTCTCATTCCATTTAAATATTTTAAAGGAGTAATACTCATTCCAGAGGAACTGAGGGGATATACAGAATTTTGCCCAAACTACATAGAAAATGGACTACATTGTTTTTCTAATAATCTTGATAAACAGTTGTGGAACATATATGAAAGTGAGTAAATATCTTGTGATGTCATCTCCAAATGACGCACCCCGTATATGCGTCCATTCTCACGGTTTAACATAGATTCGATCACTGCAAGGTGTTTACCATTGCACAATATGACATTATTGACGACATCATTAGAATCTAAGGCAAGCAATTAATTAATTTGCATTTATGTTACAGATAAAATTGGGATTTTGATATTTTTCCGTAGCACCTACCGCAATTTCCCAATTTTAGCGTTATATAACTATTAGAAAGCACAGAAATTATGTACGAAGTTAGTAAAGCCATAAATTTCGGGATTAAATGTAGATAACATATCAAAAAGAGTGATATCTCTTGCGATATACTTTTTACATAATTTCGATATTTTTTATATAAACAAATTATTTATTTAGATTCTAAGCGACATCGTTTGCATTTCCTTAGCATATATTTACGTATTTGAATTTAAAATATTTTAAAGTATGTT
Organism: Rosalia funebris; assembly: GCA_037954035.1. Taxonomy (NCBI): domain Eukaryota; kingdom Metazoa; phylum Arthropoda; class Insecta; order Coleoptera; family Cerambycidae; genus Rosalia; species Rosalia funebris. Next base: position 1,975,367 of record JAZFAV010000004.1, on the reverse strand, counting down.
TTCTGATTATCCTCAACCTGTGAGCCAATTTCCACTAAATAATATTAAACAATTTTCACAACATAACAAAACACTTTTAACGATATACTTATAATACATTTAATACTGTATTTTTTTTATTTTTAAGAAAAAATAAATAATATTAAAGTTCTCTAAATGCTTAGTATAACTGTTTTTGGTCACGTTTCACGTCGTGGATATATATTTTTCTAAATATAGAGCTGTACATCAAGTTCAGTTGTGAATGATTTTATGTTATACATGTCTATTAACTGACTACAAATATGTTTAAGTATGACACTTTGGGTACTTTGGTAGTCTATTTCCTGTCAACAAAAACGTTGCTTCATAAAAAATGCATTTATTCCTGAGTTCTTTCAATTTTTTTATGAGCCACAGCAGATTTTTTATCTTTACCTTCAGCTGTACATAGCTCGTCTCTCCCTGTCGTCCCACCTTACATATTTGTAGGATCCGGATATGTTCATGATATTTGATGGAAAATGATGCAAGCAATCGATTGGTAAAAACTAGGAAAATATACTTTAATTAAATTCAAAGACACGTTGCCTAAAATCAAGGCAATTGAAAATTTAACACGTCTTATCCGCAGAAAAATTAATATATCGAAAACTAATTATTTTCTATCAAAACTGGTTCTATTGTAAAATTTTTCGTTATTTTATGCATAAGATACATAATTTAGAGATACAGATTTGATCGACAATTATTTTAAAGAACGCCTGGAAAAAGAAACTGGTAGTTATATCTGTAGTACATATCTCGTCTCTCCCCACCGTCACCCCTTACATATTTGTAGGATTTAGATATGTTTATGATATTTTATGGAAAGGAGTACAGGGAATAGATTGGTATCAACCAGAAAAATGTGCTTTAGTTAATTTCAAAGATATTTTGATCAAAATCAAACAGCTTGCCCGAAATAAAATTATATCTCGAAGACTAACCATTTTCCGTTTAAAACTGGTTTTTTCATAAAATTTCCCGTTATATTCTACATAAGATACATGGTTTACAAATACCCATTTCTTTGATAATTATTTTAAAGAACACCTGCAACCTGGAACACCTGGGGCACGTTTCACGTAAGAAAATGCGCGACGATGGTTCCAATAATTTACCGCTTGGAGCTGACCTAGATGGCCGGATATATTCAGAGTAATTCAGACGTGGGTTCCATTCCCATATCGGTGAACTAGGCGTCCTTGAGACTGTCCGGAGGTTAGGTGGAAGAGTAACTCTGTGCTAAGCCTCGTAAAGACGAAGGAAATTAAATAAAATAAATAATTTGGTTATAGTTAAGTTCCTTTAGTAGACCGTAACACCGTATTATGGAAAAATAAGGAAATATGTCCACAATAGTTTTTCAATAGCCAGTTTCACACAGCAATACAATTTTTAAAGGACGCATAGAAGTCCTTTGGTTTCTCTACTAAATATAGGAAGTGCTCTAGAAAACTGTCCAAACATAAACGCTAATGGCATCCCCATATCCCATGAATTAGCACACTGGGGTGAAAATTGTCTCTAATATTGTAAATTTTATGGGCCGTTATGAAAATCATAATTCAAAAACTGCTAACGATTGTCATAGCGAGAGAATTCATCAAAATTGCTTGACAAATTTGGATAATTAAGCAATGATTGATATAAATACACAACACTAGCCTCAGCAATTATTTTAAAATCCCCGACCACATTTGATCAAGGTAATTTATGATATCTTAGTACTTTCAGTATTTTGAAAACTGTGACAACGTTGCTAGTACGCCACAAATTTTTCACGTGAGTATATTGTCTGTGGAAATTAGTTTAGTTAGCCACGCCGTAGCCCGGATTTAAATCCACTTGTTTTTTAATGAAAAAATTAAATCCAGCCAGTTAGAATCATTATTTTGACATTTTCATGATGGTTATCCAAAAAAGTCTGAAGGAATTTCGGTCGCTCTGTATATTTAGTCGATCCACTCTGTATTCTCTACGAATTTTGGAAGTAAATCTCGCCGATACCTACTGTCTATTACGAAAAGCACACCTGTCGAGCACACATTCAGATTCTTCCATTTATTCAACAGTGACATTAAAAAATATGGCAATTAAATATAAATCATTTCTATCTACCTTCACATTATAAGCGTCGGAGACGATTTTTATTAGCATGTTATGTAACTGGCTGGATCGATATGGTTGTGGAACTAGTATTTTGGTAAGTACTGGAACTGGACATCTGGAGAAATAAGTGTTGAGTTAATGTGTTTGACGTAATCAAGCTTTTCTGATGCAAATGATTTTTCTCTCCTCAGAGGACTTTAGAGAAAACGGCGAAAGCCAATAGCATATAAAATAGTGCACGATATAGTTGCAGTTTACATAAAAATACAGTGCACCACGAGTCATTAAACGTTTTGGCTATTATTAATTTTTATGAACCATTAATGTGGAAAATGCCTTCATTTCCCACCGTTGCGGTGCTGTAAAATTGCGCTTCTGCTTTAATTATTCTTTCTCATAACTTCTTGATGTATTCTCTCTAAATAGTTAATGGATTCCTGTAATATATTTCTTTTGATACACGTAAACCTTGTGTTTTCTAAAGACTAGACATAAGAAAAAAATATTTATGATATTAAAATTGATTCATAAATATTTTTACATATTTTCTCTCATGCTATGAAAACTATTTTGTATTTAATAATAGTATAATGGAATGAGGATGAGGATGAGCAGCGTACTCCGTTCATTGTCGGACCTGCGCTGTTCGAAGTCAAGCAACGGATTGCACGGTTGCGACTTGGATGGGTGACGCATGGTCTTATTCTCATGGTGCCGCGGTGGTGCTGACTTGGTATTTGGTAACAGGGTGGCAACTGGGTCAAATACTGGGCACATTATCTGCGTGAGTTCGATTCTCACCAGAGGGAACTTGGCACTTCCCTCAGGGCTGGGTGTTTGTCCGCGTTCATATGTGTAACCTTCCCCTACACAAAACCTACCTGTAGGCTTTCTGGGGAAGGATGTTCTAATTTCTGTGTGTCCAAACTTTATTATTATAAAATGGTTTCGGTTGTAATAAATTTTCCCTCAAAAAATGTTTGGTAAATTTTCTATTATTAATTAACACCCAACATCGAAAACTTCCTACTTTCGTCGCCTTCTGTAGCTTCATTAGTATACATACGTAAAAAAGATCGTTGTTTTAAAACATGATGATAAGTGGGTTTGATTCCAACACCAATCGGCTGGGCGTATGTGATTTTCCGGGGGTTAGGTGAAATAGTAAATCAAATCAAACTTCTCCTTCCCTGCGAAAACAGAAGGGAGAACAAAATAATTATTGACTGAAACAAAAAAGTGTTTCTGTTAGGTGCAACCTTTTTGGTGATCGCTGTATAATACACTGTAATTAATTGATATAAACTGAAAATTCGAAATATCTACAATATTTTAAATTTTTTTCTGTGATTCTTTTAAGTGTTTTTCAAGGAGCTGTAAGTTGGAGAAAAATAGTCGCAGTACAATTTTTAAAAAAGCAAATTGAAACTCTAAGTTTCTAGTTTTCAGATCTTAATTGATTTTGTTTTACTATCAGCAGTTTTTGAGTAATCATAAGAAAGTTATCGGAAAAAAATTCCACATTTTTGCTTCCACTTGCCTTTCAAAAGGTCCACGGAATTCAATAATTTTTTTTCAGTGATTTTATCAAAAAGCTTTTTTAGACGCTTTTATGCTCTTTAATTGGAGTGGTCTAAATGCCTTGTACGATGATTTTTGGCTGAGTTATTGTTGTTCAGAGAAGAGAAGTTAGTTTCGACTTTGGTAATTAATCATTCGGGAAATAACGATTGTTCAGAAAATATTTTTTTCTTATAATAATTAACATTTTGTGATAAGAAAAGATGGATTATTGATAAGAAATCATTTTCAACCTCAGAAAATTAAAAATTCATCCTTAAACTGATTTTTAGTAAGAACGACAATCAATCCAAACACAATGAATGAAAAAAAATCGCAGCGCTTTGAAATTTTCGAGGTTTCTTTGGGATACTTTGAGGTTGAAAAGAAACAGTCTATCCATTATTTGCAAAGTTATGACAAGTTTAGTGAATATCCCTCAATACGCCTAATATAAATATTAAATAAATTAATAAATGAAAGAGGTAAATATTTTTTACCTCTTTTTCAATCAAAATTTTCTCGTTGAAATGTTTTTTTTTATCAAAAACTTTCTTAGTTTTTGTAAAGAATACTTTGGCAATTTTTAAAACCCTACTTGAATTTTTTGTACGATCATTATTTCCACAGTAATTAATTACCAAATTCAAAACTGACTCTTTTTGCTTTGAACAACGATAATTCAGCGAAATATCCTCGCATAAGGCTTTTAGACCGCTCAAATTAAAGAGAATAAAATTATCTAAGAAAGTTTTATGATGAAACCAGTGAAACAATTTATTGAAGTCCATGGTTTTGCCACCTTTTGAATGGCAAGCAAAAATTTGGATTCTTTTTCCAATAGTTTTCTTATGCCTACTCAAAAACTGCTAAAAGCAAAAAATCTTGAACACAAAATCTGAAAACTAGAAACTTGGAGCTTCTAATTTTATTTTTAAAGTTGCTCTGCGACTATTATTCTCCAAGTTACAGCCCTGTGAAAATCCCCCAAGAATCTAGGATTTATTACATTCCTTAATTTTTGTACCTAGTTTATGTGATAATAAAATAAAATTTATATATACACTATCTACAACTTCCTCTGTAGGATATTCAATAACAATCCATAATTATTAACATACTACAATACAAATCACATTGTACATATATACAACTTCTAAAAAAATACAATGGCCTCTTTTAATAATTTATTAATAATAGTGTATTTATGTTACAAATCATTATTTAACATTACAACGTAGTATCCATTCATCTACTTCTGTTCCTTGTTCTTGTTGCTTCTCTTGTACAGTGATTTGCTCCAGCCGCCGCCGATGCCAGAGGCGAAACCGTTGGAGATGATACCCGATTCAATTCCGCCGGTTACGATTCCAGAGTTAATAGTGTTGGCGACGACGCCGGATTCGATGCCGCTGGATACAACACCGGAACCGTAGTGTCCTATACCACCGGTCCCAAATCCGCTGGAGTAAATTTGCGATCCCAATCCAACTCCGCTGATTCCGCTTATTCCGCTGATTCCACTTATTCCGCTTATTCCGCTCACTCCGGTGTAGACTCCACTCTCAACTACTGGTGGGCCTACCTGGGTGGTGATGGTCTTGTGGACGTTTACGATTTCCGGTACTTTGACGAGGACTGGCTCGGGTACGTGTACTGGCACTGGCCTGGAGACTGGTACTGGGTAGGGTTGTGGTACTGGTACTTGTACAGGGACGGAGACGGGTACCTGTACTGGTCTTTCGACTGGAACCGTGACGGTCCTTTGGACTGGTACGGGGTATGGTCTCTCAACGGGGTAGGGTACGTTAACTCTGACTGGGACAGGCACTGGGTGGGGTACGTTGACTGGGTAAGGTCTCTCTACTGGTACTGGTACGTTGACGCGTACTTGAACTGGAACTGGCTTGGAAACGGGAACAGGGTAGGGCTGGGGTACTGGTACGGTCCTGGTGACTGGGACTGGGTAGGGTTGGGGCACCGGCACCGAGACCCTGTTGGCGACGGTGTGGATTGTGTGTCTGGCTACTTCCTGGCTGCTGGTCACGTGACCTACGCCGACGGCGCCCGTGGCTACTCCTACCCCTGATCCAACTACTACTCCTGATGCAGCTCCGGCGTCAACGGCTATGCCTCCTACACCGATGTCGGAACCATAACCATAGCCTATACCGGAGCCGTACCCGAGACTGGAACCATATACACCGGAGCCGTATATACCGGATCCATATATGCCGGATCCATATATGCCGGATCCATATATACCGGATCCAATGGTTCCAGAGCCGATGCTGTATCCGGAGGTGAGTCCGGCACTGTGTCCAGAAATGATTCCTGTGCTGCCGTAAATTTCTCCTCCAACGCTACGCTTGGGTTTTGCTATTTCTTGGGCGGATTTGGCGGCATCTTTGGCGATAGCGGTGGCGGCGAATGCCAAGAGAACAACACCCTGAAGGAAAGAAACAAAAATGAAGAACTTTGAGAATTAATTTATTTTTTCTCAGATATTTTTAAGATATCTTCTTAGATTTATCATTACTCAATGAGGATACTCCTTGCAGTAATAATAGTTTAAATTATATCTAACTTGTTTTCGAAACCAAAGAGCCACTAACTCAAAATACAAATATTCTTTCTTAATTCATATTTACACAAAATGTGTATACAACAATGATGTCAGAATTATCTCGATGGTATAAAATCAGGGCAAATATCACAATAACAAGTTAACAAGGCTCATTATCCTGATATATAATTATGTCTTCAATTATTTTACTTCTAATTATTATTCAACAATGTCAAAAATGTTACAAGAGTAATAGTTCAAAATGCATTTAAGCTAATTTGTTTTTGGTATTTAGTGAAATATTTACATATATATATATATATATATATATATATATATATATATATATATATATATATATATATATATATATATATATATATATATATATATATATATATATATATATATAGAGTTTTTCTTGAGTGATTGGTAAGAATAACTGAGATAAGTAGTGTAGTGACAAATGGAAAAATAGTTGAATTAATAATATAGAAAACCTTTCAAACATTTCTTCTACGATTTTTTTCTTTTATATAATAAATAGTTAAGATTCACTTTTTCAAATTAAACTAGTGTATCCAGAAAACGAAAATGTAGTAACCGTACTTTTTTAATAAATGGTACATCTATCAAAATCAAAATATTCGTCAAATTAACCTGTTTTTGATAAATATAAAGGAGTGAACATTCCTGCATTTAGTTTTAAATTTTTCACATTTCAGTATTTCTTTTTATTTTCCTTCTGCGGAAACGAGCCGTCTGTTATTTTCTCTACGCCGGTTGAGCTTCTAATGACCGCCTTTGTGTGTATGTGTCACGTGTTATATAACGCCAAAGGTATTTACGTAAATATTAAAGAAGTGTCAACTCACCATGAATGCCTTCATTTTGCGTGGTGAACCACTAAACTAATCGATATTAAATGATAAATAAACCGACAATTTCAAGCTTTTTATATGCAGAATTAGGGATTGAAGGACGGGTGTTGCGAAGTAACATATAATTCAGTTTAGTTCATTATAATATATTAATATATTAGAGCTCGAGATCTTCGGCAGATGCAGCGGGCTTGCAAAATTGATAACGTTATTTAACAGTTTCATGAAATATTGTTTCGGGAAGTACATCGTTGTTCTTCGCTACGGGAAATTCATGGAAAACTGAATCTAATATTGTATCATTAACTTTGTAAAATATTTTTCTTACATATCTTGATTACTGAACATATTGAATTTATTCTAAAATAACTGTTTTATAATAACATATTTTTATCAAAAAATATTCTTAATTTCTTCCAATTTTCTTTGATGAATTTAAAATTTAAATTTTTAAGTCATGACGATTTCTTCGTCACATTTCATTTTATTAGATCACCTCCAGGGAGACTGAGCACTCTTTGTATTTAAATTTATATATTTTTGTTTCACTATTTCAATTATCGTCAATACAATAGAAACATTTAAGGACGTAGGAAAATATATTTTATGTACATTCATAAAAATATATTTTATTCCTCTGATGGTGGTCTAATTAAACGAAACGTAAGGGGACAATTGTGTAGTTGTCTTTATTAAATGATTGCAACTTCAAGAATATATTTTTTGGTGTAAACGTTCCATCATTAGACAAAGAAAAATTTATTAATTTTTTAATTATACAAATAATTAAGAAAGATATTTTTCTAGAATATTGGTAAGAGAAATTATGCAATTTTTAATATGTAATAATTAAATGAATTTTAATCTATTTCGAAGGTAATATGTAATGGATTTTTTTTTCAATCAGGCGCTTCATTTTTAGTTATGCATGTTTAATCATCTCTAACAGAAGGTTTCTGTTAAAGGCGATTAAAGAGTTATTTTTAATGTTGAAGATTTTACTTGTCTTATCAAAAAAAAACTGTTTAAGATCCTTTGATTCAAAAAATATTTTTTACTGTCGGATTTCGGAAAAAATACATTCTTTCAAATGTGACTACTTAATAACAATTGTTTCCTTTTTCATCATTAATGAAACTATTTTCAATGTGGGAGATTTTACTCACCTCTTCCTATAATCTGTTCTATCTAAACTGTCTGTTTTAACATTGTTTGATCCAAAAATATTATTTATATTCAGATTTCTTTTGAAGAAATAAAGAAAATGGAGACGTAGCTAGTTAATAAAAATTACTTCCTTCTTCTTACATTTCGGTTCATTAAACCATCTTCAGAGAGGCTAAGCACAGTTTAAATTTAAATCCATTTATTCTTATTTATGTACTTATTCCAGCTATTGTTAATATTATTAGAATAGTATATATAATGTAAAGAAAAAAATTAATTTAATGATATAATTAACTGAAATGTGATATCCATTTTTACTCTCATAACTATTTATTAGATCATCAGATAGACTAAACACAATTTAAATTTATATTTATTTAATTTAGCATATTATAGTTTATTGTTGTATGAAAATTTATCTATAAAGTCTACTTACGACAAAGATATGCATATGATCATATTTTTAATTGTATATCTTATTTTTTTAACAAAATAAGAGCGTTTTTCTATAGAAATTTGGTAAATCGAATTCAATATTCTATCTCACTTCAAATTATTTTTTTAACTATTGTAATATTACAAAAGAAAAATATAAGGAGGCAGGAAAATTAAATTTAATGTACGTTTATAAGAAAACCGTGTAATCATCTTATGACTAACTGAGACGTAGATGAAAACTATATATTATTAAGTAATTACAAATCCACGAATACATTTTCTGTATGAAAAATTTCGGTCATGAAAACCGAAAATTTTTTTAAAGATTTGTGAATTTTATTTATTAATTTTGACATAATTCAGTATTTTTTATGAATTACTGTATCATATAAACATATTTTAGTTTATATTTTTATGAAAATTTATAACATTTATATATTTGGCAGATACTTTTAATGAGAGATCAATTTTCTTAATTATACAAATTAAGAAAATCCTCTTATCAAAGACTGATAAATAAAAATAAAAATTTTTAATTTTGGTTGTTATTTATTATATATTTCAATACATCATCATTAGGTCATCAGTCCTAAGACTGGTTGGACGCTAACCTCCAGCTTCTCCTATCTTGTGCTAACCATATTTCAATACATGTCGCAGTTAATATGTAACGAATATTTCTTTATTAGGTATATAATTTTTAAATATGCATTTCGATAAAGCTACTTTTAAAGAGGATTACAAAATTATTTTTTATGTGGAAGATTCTACTTACCTTTTTTATAAAAATATTGTTTTATATTTTTAGCAGTCTGATCTAAAAAAAATATATTTTCGACTTCTTTTGAATACATTGAAAAACATTGATTCTTCGAGATGTCGCTACATAATATAAAAAAATACTTACCTTTTTCTTAGTATAGTCCATCGTCATAGATGCTAAGTAACCTTAAAATTGAATTTAAATTGGAGACGATATAAGGGAGGAAAAAATAAATTTAATATACGTTTATATTAAACTACGTTATATACTGTATGAATCAGGTCTAAATAACTGAAACGTAAGAGAAAATAAAATAAATTTTGCTTGCTCCAGTTTGGTGCCATCTTTTAAGTTACAAAGTATCTCACGATAAATTAAAAAAGAGTACGAATTATTTTTGGATCCCTGGTGAATTCTTCATCGAACTCAAACTTGGTGTAGACGTTTCGTCATATATGTGAGTTCCTCATGGCAAGTCTCTGGGAGATTTCGTTGTCGAATCCACTTAAAGTAGGGGTTACAGTAAAAAAAGTTTGATTTGGAAGGATCTGTATAGTATTTAGTGTTAAACAATTTAAGAAAAAAATTATGTCATCGAGAGTGCAATGCTTTCTGCCTGAAAACGTGATACAAATTTTTTTATTACAAGTTCTGATCATATTTGGTGGAAAAAAATTACTTAAACTCCAATTTATCTTATTGTTAGAATAGTGCGAATCAGAATAGAACAAAAAAGAGAATATGAGAAATTAGTATTTCCAAATTTAGTTCAGCTTACAAGTTTGGAAAAATGGGAAAAAACAAAGGACTGAAAAAAATCGAATATTCATATGAATACACTATGTTGTTTTTTTTTATTATAATTTAACATACTACTTCCAATTAAATAGCAACACGATGAACTAATGTCCCTATTTAATACGACGTAGCATGATAAATCATAATCTTAAAAAAATAATAATATCGTGCAAATACTAAGGTACTTACGTAATTCTTAAAGAATTGTACATCATTGATTCCTACTAATTACACAGAAATATTAGCGGTGTGTTTGGCTATATATGAGAGGCAAGATTTAGTAAAGATCTGAAAAATAAAAAAAAAGGAATGATTTGTGTTCCTCCATCGTAATTCTCCATCGTTTGATAATACTAGTGGTTGTATATCAAAATAAATTGATATACGACACACAGTCTATAGCTGTTGCAAAAGGACGTATAGCTTACGAACTACGGAGGAGTTGTAAGCGTTGAAAATCAAGTATGCTTCAGTGAAGAGTTGTGAAAGTCGGTAAAGGTGTTAGTTTTTATTAATGGAAAATAGAATTTAAGATAACTCTACGAAAATATCTTGATTACAGAGATGAATCTATGTTATACGCTTACAGATGGAAATTTAGTTATGCAATTAGAATTCAGGTATTTATTTTATGTCCATGAAAATAACACAGACAACGGCCATCCCATGTTGAACATCGATCCTCGTCCGATCACCGATGTCAAGCAACCCCGGGCGCAGTTAGCACTTGGATGGGTACCGCTTAAAAACACCGCGGCCCTTGCCATTTCAACCTGCAGTGCTGCTGGGTGTATTGAGTAGCCCAGTAGTACTTTGCCGGTCCCAAGGCCGGTAGAAAGAGGAGGGTTAGAGGGCCAGGTAGCTGCCTACCCCCCTACCCTCTGTAAAAACAGATCCAGCACATAGTACCGATGATATTCATCGAAGAGGAAGAGGTCATAGACCTACTTTAGAAGAAGGAAGAAGAATTAGAAGAAGAAAATAACATGAAATTTAGAACAGAACCTGAAGAAGTCTTATAAATCTATTATTAAAAAAGAAAAGAAAGCAAAAGATGTTGCGTAGGCATCTTATTCTCTCGTATATTTGGTATGCACTGTATATATGTGTATATTCTTGTCTATACTATTTTTGTTTTATTTCTCTGAAGACTATTGTATCGAAACGTAAGGTACTTATTTTTTATAGGCTTTATAGGCTCACTTTGACCAATTCATTATGTAATGGATATATTTAATAAAATATTTAATTTTTAATTATATATAATAATGAAATGTTGAATTTACTTGCATATATTTTCCTTTGCATCTACTATTATTGGTTTTGTTATTGTGTTAAATGACTGAATTTGCATACTAACAGATTGTAGCAGTTCATAAAAGTAACTGAAATAAAATCAATCTATGAAATGAAACAAAGTTTCAAATTAATATGACATAAAACATATTTAGTGTTATTACATTATTTTGTGCATTTACATCGTTTTACGGAATTCCAGTCACAATGTTTATTTTAGATGTAACATTATATCTGTGGTATACAATTTCATGGCATTCCTCGTTTTAATTATACAAATAAACAGGGATTTATCGATCATCGGTGAATAAACACTTTTATAAATTTTTTAATGATACAATGGACATTCTTAAACGCGTAAATGTTAGTCACATCTAATGTCTTTTGAAAAGTAACAAAACATTTTTTTTCAAAACAAGTTTTTTCTCTCGATTTTCCTCATTTAAAATAGGTCTAATTATTAGCTTACGTCAAGTACCAGTAAAATTATTTTTTGGCCAAATATTCAGCAATGATAACTGTTTTAAATAATATGCCAGAAATTGATCCTTCAGTGATAAAGGTGCGAAAATTGTCTTACTAAATATAAAATACAATGTTAAAAATCGTCCTTATTTCAAATAGAACACTTTGTATATTCATGATCAGAAATGCATCTGAAAGATCTATAAATTTCCTGTAACATTTGAGATAGCTAAGTTTAATAGTTTTTCTTAAAATGCATTTTTATAAATGTCGTCATAGTATCTTGTAAAAGTTATTAAATTGTACATTTTGTTAACTAATACGAGTATAAAACAAAAATATTTAAAAATATCAAAAATAATTAACTATAGTTATGGTATTATAAATATCATAACTTTAAAAAATATTTTTTCACATACACAAATAAATTATGTTTTATTATATAAATCCATTGTAATAATTGTTTAATATCATCTCATATCTACGAGGCAGGTAATCCAGATTTACAATAATTTCCTCGAACTGAATATTCTGAAAATGTGTTCATCAACTTAAATGATTCATATATTTTTAATGATACATCTCATTTAACGGTACTACCAATGGGTTTCTCAAAAGCTATTAATTTACCAAAATTTTTTTCAGATTTTTCTCACGTTCTTCAATATATTTAACAAACTCGGGACATGACATTTTTACTGAGATACATTTTTACGTATCAGTTTTGTTCGGTTTTTGTTTACCAATAAAATGTGAAAATAGAAATATGATTTTTGGTGTTATTTTTGTACACATTGTATACATACGCTTACCAATTATTTAAAAAACCTTATCGATAATCATCAGTCCATTTACTGGCTTCTAGATAAATGTGCAATTTTTTAAATTTCCTTCGCTCTGTACTTGAAAAGTTATTTGTTTTTTGAATGAAAACTACGTTCCCTGATGCTACGCCGCTGTTTCCAAATCTCTTCCGCCCTCCACTTTTCCAGTAAGAACGCCTTTTCTGCTCTTTAGATCCGTTTATACCTTTTCATAAAAATATCCTAATTAAATGCCATTTATCCCACTCGAATAGACTTTGCGGACCTTCTCAGTTGTTTACGTGTTTCAATTAATTTATAGCCTTTTAAATAATCACCTAATTTAAACATCTGTGCTATATAAATAAATGTCAATAGATCGGCGTTCATCATCTTAATTTTTGGCAATTCGTAAAAGCTCACGTATACGTCAACGGATCTCGATTTAATTTCTTTCAAGCCCGCAAAGACAGGTGTCAGATTTATTTTTATTTATATGGAATCTGTTATATTTAATCAGGATTGAAAAGGTTGAGGCCATAAGGAAACTTAAAGTAGGCCAAAATTAATTCAAGTGGCGGAAGATTATATATAACACCTGTGTGGAATTCCTAGCGCTTCATTTCTTCATAATACGTCTTGAAAAATCGTAGGCATCTAATCGGGTCAATCAGTTTACGTAAGCCCAAGTGACTCTTAGTTATATAACCAACTTACTGAGTGGTGAGCTTAGATAGGCCTCTGGGTACACGACTCTAAAACTGCTTGGTTGCACTCTTTCCTTCCAAAAGTAATGTATGCTTGCATGGCTTGAAAATTGAGACCACATTGTCTTTATACCACACCTGAATCTTTACTCATCAAGTTAGTACCATTGTTTATATTATTCAAACATATTTGCAAATATTGAACTAACTTTAACTACTCTATAGAAGCGGAAATTTATTTCTATGTTTGGTTAAAAAGTAAGTTGAGGATCGACTGTGTTCTTTGCATCATATTTGAAAGAACCGACTAGACTGGCCTATTGATTAAACGTATTAGCGAACGTTAGTGTCCTTTGCACCGTATTTCAATGAACGTACCACTTTGACCTATATCGAAGAATGAAAAATTCATAAATCCCTATGTTGTGGAACATATTTACACCATTTTATGCAATGGATTAATAATTATTCTTGTCAATGTCGTTAAATGTTCGTAATATAACGGTTTAAACAACCTTTCTTTGGTAATTAATAATCCATTACTATGTTTGAATTCTTTAACTATATTAATTATTATTAATTACACCCAAGAAAGATTAGTCGGACTAACCTTTGAAAGTTATCAGTCTGTGATTAACTTATCTTGACTTTAATGCTTCTTATATAGGTCAAAATAGAGGTTTACTCGATACTAGGTATAAAGAACATTGTAGCCTGCATATTCAAAACAAAATGCAACATTTGCAAATTAAGTGGGGCCTTGCCACAGCTTCTAAAGTTAAATAATATTAGTTATATTTAGAAAAGGTCCATAAATTAGTGTGAATACAATATATAGGTAGTAGATTTAGAAACTCATTTCTTGTTGCTTATAATATTAATCCATAAAAGTTTTACATAGAATTAATTGTAATTTATGCTTTTTCTTTTGGAATATATTCAAAAGGTATTATTAAATACACTATACTTATATCATAGTCAAAATTACTGAAAAGTCAAATACTTCGGTTGTATCAAAACAAATTAAAAATGGTCAGTACTATTCTTAGTATCTTATTCCGATTTCATGCAGTAGAATATGCAGTTTTCTCAATACGATCTGTGATCAATTTTTGAAATTTACTTTATAAAACTTTCGAGTTTTATTTCGAAAGAAAACTAACAATATACTTGTAAATTTCTATAAAAACTATCACCAAAGGTTCATCTGCATTTTCGCATATCCACCAAAATAAAAATGAATTAATAAAAATGAATATAATGATGAACTCATTGAAAGGTTCAAATACATTTACAATAAATAAAACTATTAAGGTGTACTTTAGATCTTGTCTACTTTCATTTTTTAAATTTAGTTCATCAGGCTGCTTTTTCTTTAAAAATATCCACTTTCTAACTATTTTTGAAATTTGGTGGAAATTGTAACGTACACAGAAATTAATTCTTGTTCTACATATTTTAACATGCCAGTTGCATAAGGATGTCACAACGAAGCTTACACCTGTCTTATTGGAATATATTTGTTTTATTTATCGCATTTTCTATGTGGACACTGCAGATTATATAAAAATACGCTTAGTACGTAATTCCTTGAAGACGAAAGACGATTTCTTTTCTTTTTATAAGGTGGTTCCTATTAGTTTGGAAATTTTGTTCTAACATTCATTCATTTTGTTATATAAAATATTAGGTAACGCCCCCTTGATGCTACATAACCATTAATGTGTATGAAAACGTGTGATCTCGTTATTTATTCAAAGTCCGATAATTTGTTACAAAAAGGAGGTGATCAAATTTATTACTTAATGTATTATCTTTTTGTCTTTTTGGGGGTGATATTTTCTAAGTTCTTTGTGATGAAGGCTTTACTGGATTTATTTAAATTTTAATGCAATTCCGGTGTAGAGCAAAATGTATCGTTTTATATTTCTAGTAGTCCAATTGTTCTCTAACTCTCTAATCCCTAAACCCGTTTTGACATTTGCATATATTGTTCTAGTATGTGTATTTTTTTAAATTTCATAATTTTAAATATGTGAACAAAATTCTAAGCCCAGGAAACAAATTATATGTATTCCTAAATAACAACACGGATCGTATAATTTTCATTTTTTATTTACATTTTATTCACATCACAGTTGCGTTATTACAAACTTATTTCTTATTGATACTGCCAAAAGAGGAGCTCCCATATCCACTGGACAAGCCAGAGCTATATCCGCCAGAAACTCCGGAACCGTAACTGGGACTAATAGTGCTAGAGACGACGTCAGATCCAAATCCCCCAGATGTCACCCCAGAACCGAATCCACTTGAAACCACTCCGGAACCAGAGGAAAGTCCGCCGGACACCACGCCCGATCCAAGACCGCTGGATATGGAACCGGAGCTGAGCCCACTCGAAGCGATATCAGAGGTCGAAGACGCAACGCCTGAGCTGAGCCCACTTGAGCTGAACCCGCCCGAAACTGAGCCAGAATCGGGTACACCTGAGCTGAGTCCACCAGAACTGATCCCGTTTGAAACAAATCCTGTGTTAAATCCATTAGATACCAATCCGGAGCTAGATTCGAATCCGTTTGATGCAACCCCAGAACTGAGTCCGTTAGAAACAACGCCAGCGCCTGAGCTGAGTCCACTCGAGAGGACACCAGATGTAAGTCCTGTCGAATATACTCCGGTGTTGATACGGCCTACGACCTGGGGAGCTCCGACGTGTTTAGTGTACGTTGTATGTACGTTAACGACCTCGGGAATTCTTACAAGGTATGGATCGGGTACGTGAACTGGTACTGGTCTAGCGACCGGCACTGCATAGGGTTGCGGTACTGGTACTTGTACTGGGACATGTTGTTTAACGTAAACTGGCCTCTCGACTGGAATTGTAACGGTCCTCTGGACTGGTACTGGGTAGGGCTTGTCCACGGGATAGGGTACATTGTATTTGACTGGGACAGGCACTGGGTGGGGTACGTTGACTGGGTAGGGTTTGTCTACTGGTACTGGTACGTTGATGCGTACTTCAACAGGAACTGGTTTTGACACGGGAACTGGGTAAGGTTGGGGTACTGCTACAGTTTTGGTAACAGGGACGGGGTAAGGTTGAGGAACTGGTACCGATACCTGATTGGCGATGGTGTGGATAGTGTGTCGGGCTATTTCTTGGCCTTGAGAGACGCCTACGGCGCCTGTGCTGTAACCTAGTCCGGTGCCGTAGAGGTTACTGTAGCTACTTCCCAATCCCGCGGTACTGCTGACACCACTTGCCAATCCCGCGCTGCCGCTGTAACTACTTCCCAATCCTAAACCGCTCCCGTAGCTACCTCCTACGGTAGTACCGTACCCACTTCCTACGCCGACGCTGCCGCCACTGTAACCTAGGCTGCTTCCTGAACCGTAACTTAATCCACTTCCCAATCCGTAACTGCCACTGTAACCTAAGCTATTGCCTAGACCGTACGAGCTCCCATACAGGCCGCTTCCCACTCCTGAACTTACTCCGCTACCTAGCAGGCTGCTGTAGGAGTTGATTCCGCTCAATCCTAGCCCGGAACCGTAGCCACTGATCAGTCCAGATCCCAGTCCACTATATCCGTAGCTGCCGTGGCCGACGCTACGTTTGAGTTTAGCGTCTTTAGCATCGGTGTCTTTGGCGGAGGTCAAGGCTATGGCCAATAGTGCAACACACTAGAATGAAATATGCAAACATAAGAGTTCTTGTTTGTGAAAAATTAATTATTATTATTATGGGAAAGGATAGCAACCTTCGATATAAATAGAATACTAGTTTGCATCATCCTGAGATAGTTAAGACCCAATCAGTTTTAATTACCTCCTGATGACACTACCTCGTATAACAAAACGTGAGCCGTGTTTTGTTATACAAACGCGCAGAAACCTATTTGTGTTATTATATTATATAGTATACATTTTCTGCTTGAAATAATTTTTGTTTTGAATCGAACTAACAACACTAATATTTTTTTGTAGTGTAGGTTAAACGAATATATCTAATTTAAATTATTATTTCACACTAAAATTATTAATCCATTCAATTCTTTCTTCAATTTAATGTTTACAATTTTAATTCAGTTCTACAAATTCAATTATATTTAATTCATTTATGTGTTAATTTTTAGATACACGAATTTTATAATCCTATTTTAAATGTTAAGGAAAATTAATCACTGATTAAAAAAGTGCTTCATTAATTTCCATAAAGCGTATCTCATACTATTGTTTCTAATTATCATATTATAGTGAATTTATTTTACGTACATACATTTTAAAATTTATCATCAATTTTTTTTTTTAACTTTGAGGAATTTTTTTGATTTTTTAGAAGAAATATTGTATCATCTATTGCAAACAGTGCAGCATCCAAGAGAGGTGTCGCATATTACCATTAATAACGGTTTTTTATTTATAAACCATATGCATATTTTATGCAGTTTAAACAAATAGTAATTGTTTATTAGAAAAAATATATATCAATTGACTTTTATTCTCTCTTATCTCTTTTAGAAATAACATTATTCAAGATTCAAGAATTTTAATTTCTAAAAACAATATTCCGAGAAAGCATTTTTATTAATTTGAAATACTAAACATTTTTGTTGTTGCTATTTTAAATTTACTATATAGAATATAAATAAAAAATTTAAGAGAAAATAACTTTAAAATTTATTTTCATACAAGGTAAATTAAAAAAAAATTAGCAAGTATAAATGTTTATGAATTGTCAGTACTTTTTAAATATTAAATGTTTGTTGTCATATTTTTATAACTTTAGCAGTTTTCTAAATAATTACAATGATTTTAAGTGTAATCAAATTTCGCTAGTTGTTATAACACAATACTATCTTATTTTCTCTTTCTTTAACATATACCTAATGCATATTTAATTAAATTCTTATCTAAAATATTTCAATGTAGTTAAATCACCAGTGGCATAGTGCAAGGTTTCAACTTTCAAAGTAAATATATTTTAAAATTTAAACAACCTGATAAATATGTTATGGTACAGGCAACTGTAATTTCTCAATAATTTGTATTTTGATAGTATATATTTCATATATTTATTAGAGGATCACCCTGTAGATGTTAAACAAGAAGTCACCCAGTAACTAGAAACAGAGTTAGTTGTTAAATTGTTTCTGTCGATTTTTAAAAATAGTATCGATATTAAATACGATTAAATACGAATAATACTACAGCAAATAAAAATAAAAGTTTGGTACTTGATACTTCCTCAAATTATGAAATTGGAGTAAGTTTTGTATAGATTTTGTGTTGCTAATCAATTTCCCATCCCCATATTTGGAACATTAATTAGTCAAGAATAATCAAGTCAGTTGCTCTGAATTTATTTTCGTGTTGTACATACTTTAAACAATATCAAAACGTTTTGAACATAGTATCGTACAGGTTATATTTAACATCGCAATTCCATCAAGTAATATAAAATGAAATACAATATTTCAACAATAAATTTGTTATAACTAGATATGTCTGAGGTTCCAAAATTGATACATATTTTTTTAATGAACCACGTGATATGCTAAATTGCGATTATTGAACCTTTGGAACTGACCTTAGCAATAGCGAGTCACATCACGACGCCGACGTCCGCCGACGCGACGGTAGGGATTTGACGCGAATTGGAGTGTACCAAATTCTGGTTAATACATTAACTTACAACAGTACGTATGTATATTATCTGAACGACCTTTATCGTATTTGAACGAACAGGACATAAGAGGATAAAATTATTTCAAATAAAGTTTTTGCTTTTTAACTTACCAGGAAAGTTTTCATTTTTGTGTGTTAGCCTTAGAGCACTAAACACGAATGATAACCAAATTGTCTAGAATCCTGCTTTTTATATGCTAATATCATATCGAAGGACGATTTTAACCTGTTT
This sequence comes from Rosalia funebris, assembly GCA_037954035.1. Lineage (NCBI taxonomy): Eukaryota > Metazoa > Arthropoda > Insecta > Coleoptera > Cerambycidae > Rosalia > Rosalia funebris. The sequence goes on along the minus strand of JAZFAV010000004.1, from coordinate 1,955,867 downwards.
CTAAGCAGTAGACTGGGATCCTGGGTAATATGCCAAAAATGTTATTAAAGTAAACCTGTTGCATGGTTATGCGCTCCTGATGGAAACGTCTTCGAGTTCTGTGTTCGATGAATATCATCCGATAATAATAATCTTGTAACCTTTCGGTATTAATGAAAACAAAACATTGTATATCAATGTATTTTTTATGCGCGTGAAGCTATCGTTTCCTGTTGTCTCGAGCATGTTGATTGCAGTTTGTATAATTCCATCTATTAGTAAACATTTTTAAATGAGTCCTTGATGAGTCATACTGAAAGCTAAGAATAAACAATTGGATATTATTATAATTACCAGTTTATTTAAAAAATGTAACAGTTCTAGTCTAAGTTTATGTAAAAAGCTTTGCAGTCCTCTAAGTAGTTCAAATGTCCTCTGATAACTACAGGGTACGTGTATTACATACATATATGTAATGTAGTTTTCATGGAGTTCTGAATAGAATTGCTTTCCTTAACTATTTGTCATTTAATGATAAATAGTTACAAAACAAATGAGACAATTCGACAGAGTCCTAAACGAGGCAATTTGAAAGATAAGCGGAATAGTTTATAATGCTTCCTTCTTTCTTTCTTTACTTCATTCCATTTTTCTCCTTTTCCGATTTTCCATTTGTATTATTTTTCATTCTTTGTTTTTTACTTTCTTCGCTAAGTCTAGTCGAATTTCCCCATTTCTCAATTTAATTACCCCCATTTTCTTTGTTTATTTTAATGATTTACATCATTTTTATCTTCTTGTCTTCATTTTTCTCTCTGTTCTTCTTATTCTTACGTTTGACACTCTTCCTTTCTTACTTCTTCAACTTGATACTTAATTTTTTGTTGATTATTTTTATAGATTTCTAGATTAATGATTTTTTCAACTCTTCGTTTTCCTGTGCTTCTATTTCTCTATCTATTTGTATCATTGTAGTTCTGTAGTTCAGATTTATATTTTCTTCTCTCGATAGTATAATTTTCATGTCATTCTTTGTTGACTTCTCCATTTATAAATTTAATCCAGTCTTCTTAATTTCCCTAGTTGCCTAATTTATTCTATTCCACGTATCTTCGCCTCTTGCTTTCTAATTTTTTTTTAATTTAATTGTTTCCTTATTTATTCATTTGTTCACTTGCATGTTCTATAGGTTCCGAAGTTCTTACGAAGACTTCGTCTTTTTCTTGTTTTCTCGGCAATTGTCTTGTTTTGTGTCTTAGTTTCTTATTTTCCTAATTCCCCCCCCCCCATTCCTCCATTTTTCAATTGTCCAGTTCTGTGACTGACAATTTTATAATTCGTCTTGCGTCCATTTTTTATCGCTTCAAATCCTATTATTTATGATCGTCGGCACACCTCATGTACTATAAAGGAATTTAAAATATGTGAATAACGTCACAGTTCTGTCAAATATGTTAAAAAAAAGTGTGTTAAGAAGGTGGCAAAGTTAAAATATCGATGTGTTTTTAAGTGTGGTAAAATAAAAATAATACAGTTAGAAAATCTTGTATAATTTTTATTCCTTAATTTTGAAAAGCACCATATAAATAACTTTTAATCATATAGAGAGTTTAAAATTTTAGTCCGGGTTCCAAAGCTCGTGGCCCTGGATGTTTGTTTACCTCGGCTGATCGCGAGCTTTCAATTGCCGCTGGGTCTCTATGCAATCCATAGCCGTCGTTGATACACCTAAAATTATTGATTAATTAATAATTATTCCGTTACGGTTTTATTTGCTCGTTGTCCGTTGGTGCATAATTGTGCGTAGTTCATAATTGTCAGGCCATTACTCCTCAGTATCCCCATTTCACCATTTCCTTACATATTTGTTTACCCATTTCATTTATCTATACATTTCTTGTGAAGTAGACGCTAGTTTACTTTATTACTTTTAATTAATTTCTCATTATACAAAATTAAAATCTTTGCTGGTTATATTTTCACTTTTTATTTGTTAAACATAACAATTGTTTCGCCAACACAGTGGCTTCATCAGATGTTGAGTACATAGACTGTCATAGTCAGTATATATACTCAACATCTGATGAAGCCACTATGTTGGCGAAACAATTGTTATGTTTAACAAATAAAAAGTGAAAATTTAACCAGCAAAGGTTCTAGTTTTGTATAAATATGGATTTTCATCAAGTAACGGCCCAATCAATTCATAATTCTTCATTAATAAATGTCTTCATGACTTCATTTTGTATCATCTTCTGCGTCCTTTAATAAAGGGTGGCCCAACCAAAACGCACGATGTTAATTGTAAATAAAACAAAAAGTTTTCAGAGAATTATCTTAATATCTTTTATTATGATAGAAGGATCTATGACAATTATGTGTGAAACAAAATATCGGCCAAATGCTCGCCACGGCTTCGGTGGCATACCTCTATCCGATGGTCCATATTTTCAGTGACGCTGAGACATAATTGAGGTTCAATGTCGTTAATGTGCCGAATTATCTCATCCTTTAGCTCATGAATTATTCTTGGCTTATTGAAGTCACTTTGTCTTTTAAATATCCCCAAAGAGAGAAGTCCACCGGTGTCACATCACATGATCGTGGCGGCCAATTAACATCGAAACGACGTGAGATAACACGGCCATTGAATTTCTCGCGCAAAAGTGCCATTGTTTCGTTGGCTGTGTGGCAAGTGGCACCATCCTGTTGGAACCACATATCGTCCAGGTCCATATCCTCAATTTCTGGCCACAAGAAGTCCGTTATCATCTCGCGATAGCGAACACCATTCACGGTAACTGCTTGGCCGACCTCATTTTCGAAGAAGTACGGCCCGATGACGCCGCCAGCCCATAAACCGCACCAAACAGTCAGACTCGGTTTCCTACAGACCCGGTTTGCTGAAATTTGCGCACAATTCTCCCGATTGTGGACACATTTGGTCGATTATGCTGACCAAAAAAGTCACGAAGTGCACAAAATGCATTTTGATTTGAACGCCCATTTTCGTAAAAGGCTTCAACAATCTTAACGCGCTGCTCAATTATGCACCTCTCCATAGTTTAATTTGTCAAACACTGAAACAAAGAAATGTCAAATTAAGTTGGGTAAAAAACTTGACGTTAAGGTGTGACTCACAATTAACATCGTGCATTATGGTTGGACCACCCTTTACTTCTTCATTACTTTAGTCGTTTATCAGTTTTCTTCTTTTCTTAATTCCATCACTTCTACTTTTTCCCCGTTTCTCCTGTTTTCTTCAATATTTATTTTTATTTCCCTTCTTCCATTTCCTTTCATTAATTATTTATTTCCGTCTTCCATTCTTTCTGTTACGTTCTATGTGTATTTATTTATATTTATTTCTATTAGGGTTATTATAGAATATATTTGTTGAGGTTACACGCATATTATCTTACAAAGTTTTTTTTTATTTACCTGCTTTTTTAAATATCTTACAAGGTCGTTTATTCTGGAGATTTATTCATTGAATAATCAATACGTGTATATAGTTATAAAAATAATTTATGGAATAATTCCGTATTTCTTTCTGAAATTTGTGAATAGTTAAGATTTAAATATCAGCCACCGGTTGAGTATGCAATCTGAATGAAATTACATATTTTACTACGTCCAATAAGTAAAAAAGTCGTTAGACGTCATTTTTTGATGTCCATAAACTTGTCCATGTCCATGAAATACACTTAAATTCCGAAAAATATTGCTATTGTTTTATGTATAAAAAAAATCAAATTGTAAGTTGTCAACTACGATCATTTTTTAATTCATTTAATTTATGACCATAGGTTAAAAAAATATATGCAAAAATATAACACATCTAAATTTATGCAAAACAAGACTGAAAACTCAAAGCAGTAAATAATAAAAATATAAAGGGGCAAACTATAAACTAATAGATTTCTTGTATAACATTTACGTTAGGACTTGTGCATACAAATTATTTCAAATGTCCTAACTTTCTTCTTTCATTCACGTCATACCCAGTGTTCCAGAATGCCTTTTACAGTAAACATGTTCCTTATCTGAGGACAAAAAATGAACCCAAAACTATTTTAAATAAAAAAAAAAAAACGTTGATGGTTACAAACATAAAACTTGAAACCTGATTTTTTAAACTCTTATGAAACCATTTCTAGTTTACTTTTGAATATCACCCCTACTTTTATTGTATTGTCCATTGTCGATTGTAGAAATGATTATTCTTCATTTTCGTTACAAGCAGGTAGGGGTACATTTTGGAAAAGAAGTTGGGGATGGGTCTTTAAGGATTAGAAAAGGTAAGAAAGTTGTAAGTTAGCAGTCAGCAAGGTTTCTTGATATCATTTCAAATAGATTTCTCTTATATTTATAAATAATGGAGATATTGACTGTGAAAGACATTCGGGACATCCTGTATATATATTTTTTATGTCTACGTTTACACCTGCAGTTCTCCGTGCTACCAAAATAAAAGAGTCCAAAACCAAAATTAGCATACCCAACCGAAATAATCTCGCATAAATATGGTTCTGTGTCTTCGTCGACTATTACATAACAGTCGACATGATTAATATGTAAAAAACACAAGCCGGTAACGTTTCGTATATTTATTTATGTCACAAGATTTATTTGAATCTTAAGTTAAATTAATAAAAACAGTAACAAAATAAAAAGTAGACAAATATAGTTAACTAGTCGAGCATAATTATCTAACAAGTCAGGTAGTTTACATAATGCACACCATTTTTTAGGATTATTTATAACGAGGTTTTTATATAGAATTAAATATCTAGGTGGGCGTTGGTAGACGGTTCCTTTTACTGAGACCCAGAGAAGGATCTAAATCAAGCTCGATGTTGTTTGAAATTATTATTTTATGCGCCCGTACAAGTTAATAAAAATGTAATGAAATATGGAAACACATAAATTTATTTCTAAAAGATCTACATACTTTTTGGACAAACATTATGATTGAGGATTAATCAGAAACTAATATATCTTATGTTTTTTCGTTTCCTCTATATATACTCCTGAAAACGGCCATTTTAAGGATATTTCTTCGATACACTTAATTGTTAATTATCAAAAATTTTAGCATTTTAAATGATTCTTACCCTTCATGATATATTCTTACAGCTTTTTTATTTTTTTACCACACAAGATTTTAGTAATACGGAATTAGAAATTTGTCTTGAAGTTTTTATCAAAATATTACATTTATAACATATTTATTATATTCCCCATAAGAACAACTAATATTTTAATGAACCTGTATATACATATTTCGGTAACAATGTTTTTTCGTTAGCAGGATATATCGTTTCTTTCTCGAATTCATACATATACCCATATTTTCAGTTACTATTTTAAAATGCACTATGTGTTCCTTCAATCTAGTATTTATTGTTCGTTTTATCTACCCTAACTAACATTTTTGAGCTGCATTGTAAATTTTTGGAAAATAGTTGTAATAATTGTCGTAATTATTACAATTAATTTTCTATATCCCTTTGTATATTATTTAAAATTAATGTACGTTGTGCCTCGAATCTAAATTAACGTGGATATTTATATGCATGGCCAGATCTTTTAAGGCTAAATTTCCCATAATTACCTCACAGGAGGTCTACAAATTCCCTGATGATTGATCTAGGATAACGATGTCAATCGCTTGAATATTCTAGATCTAGATTTCTGGCTCGGAATAATGTAGGCGTGGGTTCAATTCCCACATCAGTTGTCTGGACGAATCCGGAGATTAGGTGGAAGACTAATACAATCATTCCGAACACAATAAAAAAACAACATCGTTTTGAAATTTTCAGGGTTTCTTTGGGATATTTTGAGGTTAAAAATAAACAGTCATCATCCTTAGTCTATCCATTATTTGCAAAGTTATGCCGAGTTAAGGGAATATCCTCAAATACGCAATTTCTTGCATGTTTTTCAATCAACACTCTCGCACGGAATTTTTTTCATCAAAAACCAATAACTCCACCTTACAAAGAACACTTTGTAGTTCTTGAAACCCTACTTGAACTTTCTGTACGATCATTGTATTCCGAGTAATTAATTACCAAAGTCAAAATTGACTTTTTCACTTTGAACAACGATAACTCAGCAGAAAATTAATCTATAATGCTTTTAGACCACTAAAATTAAAGAGGATATTAGGGAATTACCTAATAATATGTTATAATAAAATTGCTGAAAATAATGTATTGAACTCCGTGGACGTTTTGAAAGACATGCAAAAAGTTGGAATAATTTTTTCCGATAGTTTTCTTATAATTACTTAAAAACTGCTACTGATAAGACATCTTAAAGTCAGTATATGAAAACTATAAACTTGGAGCTTCGCGTTTCTTTTTTTAAAATTACTCTGCGATTATTTTTCTGCAAATTACAGCTCCTTGAAAATAACCTAAAAATTTAGAACTTTTTTATATCTCTTAATTTTGAACCTAGTATACAAACAAGTAACATAAACGATAATTTAGAAGGCAGAAGAGAGTTTATAACACTCCTATGTACTCGTAAACTATCTAAAAATGTGTCTAGGATATCATAAAAACACGCCGAACAAGGGTAAGGACATGGAAATTCCGTGCAACCGGTATTCTACATATAATTTAAATTAACAGGGGAAGGTCAGGATTGTAATGGATCAACGATTTTTAAAATATTTTATGTGGTTAAGAAGAATATTATATATGTGTGTATATGTGAAAAACTCTTTTTTCAAACATTTTTTAATAGAAAAAAAAATAAGAATCGATTTGTGTGTATTCCTTGTCAAAGTTAGAAGCACAGAGAAATAAACTACGAGCGAAGAGAGGCATTTTCCTTAACAGTGCTCGTTTAAAGTACCGAGTAATCCACTGAGTTCACTGATCAGGGGCGGCTGGTGTATAGGTGCTGCAGAGCTGCATAGCTGCAGAAAAAAATTAGATATTTGTATATTTTCGCGACATAATAATTACTAAAATTTATTAATAAAATAATTTGGTTAGCTGGTGCAGCTAACCAAATTATTGCGTTAAAGTCGCATTCTGCCCGCCGTCCTCTATTGAGTAGTAGACCAGATGAATTGTCTGGGTCTTTACGCGAACGCGTCGCGGTACATTGAACTGGGCCACACGAGGTAGTTCTCGGCACGGCTCGGCACACCCGTCCTCCCCCTCAACTCCCGCGACAATCCACACTTGGCGCTCGTAAATGCGCGAATTTACACGGTTAGTGAGCTGTATTTTTTCCAGCCTACTCGGGCGGGCGTAAATCGTACGTATTTCGTATTTCGTGTTAATTTGAGATTTTAAATACTGTTTTGTGAATTTGTGTAGTGACTTATTGTAATAATTATTAATATTTATATACTGTGATCGTGATAATGGATTTAGTTTATAATTTAGTTCATGTGAAGCGATTTTTTAAATACTCTTATGAAGAAAAAATTGATTTAAAAAACAATGGGAGGCCATTGCCCGATATTATTAATGAGACTGCAGGTGTTAGCCGCGGAAAAGCATATAAACGTCAATTTAATAGAGACATTTATTCGAAGAACAATTGGATTTGTGGGTGCAACAAAAAAATGCGTTATTTTGTTTTCCTTGTTTACTTTTTGGCGGTGATAAAGCATGGACGGAGGTAGGGGTGACAGATTTTGTGCACTTAATTGAAAAAATAAAAAAGCACGACAACTCCAAAAGCCATCTACATAATACAATGGAATTAGCTTTATTAGGAACAACTAATATTAAAGCGCAGCTAGATTCAGCTTATTGAATAAATGTGCAAAAGCATAATGATAATGTGACAAAAAAGAGCTACGTTTTGTCAAAAATTATAAACTGCATAATGTCTTGTGGGACCTTTGAACTGGCGTTGCGAGGACATGATGAAGCTGAAACCTCTCAAAACCCGGGGATATTTCGTGGTTTGATAAATTTTTCTGCTGAGCTTGATGTAACTTTAAGCGAGCATCTACAAAATGCTTTAGTATTTAAAGGAACCTCTAAAGAAATACAATATAATCTTTTAGACTGTATATTAAAAGTATGTCATGAAGAAATAATTAAAGAAATTAACAAACCTTCATTATTGGTAGTTATGGCAGACGAAACAACTGATGTATCTACAATAACTCAGTTAGTGGTAGTTTTAAGATATATTCTCGATGGTGAACGGATTGAACGTTTTTGGACATACCTGAAACCTACAAAATGTGACGCTGAAACTCTTTTGGAAAATATTTTAAGTGTTATAGACCCTCTAGTAGAAAATTCACCTTACAGGCCTTTTCTCTTAACCAAAGAATATGACGGCTAACATGAATGTTCTTCAAAAAGGTATTAAATTCCAAAAATGTTTCTTGTGAAAGTCTATATTTTTGTATAAACGGATTTTACATAAAAATTCTGAAGTATCAGGAAAACGCGTGACCTTGAAAATTTTAAAAATTTTCGTCTGCGGCGCAATTTTTTTGCGGCTCCTACAGCGCCAGTAGTTTGGATACGTTAGAAATTTGCACGCGGGCGGCCAATACCCTAGGATCGGCCCTGTGCAGAACACCCATTTCATTTCATCACGAGCCGCCACTGACTGTTAGCAAGACTGAGATGCACATTTTGACAATTTATTTTAAAATTCTTTAAATATATCGGGTACTACTTTTTAGATTTATAATTTTGTTATTGATCAACTTTGTTGTCTTTTTTGATTAAACAAGAAACATTTTTGTATTTGATTACATTATGTTGTCTTTCACTGACCTAGAATTTACTTTTAATGTAATCACGAACAGACAATTAGCATGGGAACGTACAGGAAGGCACTGCCCAAAGAGCTTGATGATATGTCAATATTAGATATAGTCGATTGTAAAAGTCAAAAGACAAATATCAAAATAAAACCAATATTTGAATATATATTTGAAGCAGCTTCTAAGTGAGGAGGCCCTGCAATACCATCTCTATGTATCATTACATTAACTAAAATATCATTTCTACACTTTAATATATGTACGAACAATATAAGCAAATCGCAATAGTATAGCGCCACCCCCTCGCTCACATCGAAGGTACTACCGGAGCACGCCTCTAGAGGCTTCGGATCAAAAACCAAAAGTTACCACATTGTTCGCAAGGGTCGATTTATTATATCGATTTTGCCAAAATGCCGAAATTCGAACGAAAAGCATTTCATACATCGACCTAAAAATTTCGTGACACACACACGAAAACAGCCGTTTAGTAAATACAGATGCCATTTTCAGCCTTTTAGATTTCTTCAGTTAAAGGGGTGTAAAAGCGATTTTAGATGTGCAGTGTATAAAGGGTTATATAAAAATACCATATATAAAAAAGTAGGTAAATACAGAGTACCCAATATGTATGGAATAATGTTTATAACTTTACACAAACACCCTGTATGAAAAAATTCACAATTTTTTACTTAATTTTCTTGCTTCTTTTGGTAACCATTAGTTTGTTACGGAGTCAGTAATTTCGTTGCCATAGCAACTAATTTAGTTTTTTTTTAATGGCGCCATACTATTTCCTGTTCTTATTTGGAATGAACTATTCTTTTTACGTACGGACGTATAGAATGTATATACATACGGTTGTATTAAAAAATTTTTGAAAAAACCAGCATTTCAGTAGAAATGCCACAATCTTAGTTCAGGAGCATTGCCGACTCGAAGGCGGTGCCTAGTGAAAATGTTTACCCTTGAGTGTTTTTAAGTTAGTTAAATAATATAATATTTCATACATAATTCCATACATATTGGGCACCGTTTGTGGTGGCTAATTGGTATAATACCTATACTTACGTGCCATTTTTAAAACAAATATTCGGTGGAAGAATATCGAACTTCAGCTTCTTCTAGTTTCCTGATTTAAATTACAACCTGGTTTACATATTAAATATGTAAAATAAATATTCATTTATTATATAATAACGTGATGGAAAAAAAACCCGAAGACGAAATTACCAATTTTTTCGTTTTGTAAGATTATTCTATAGATTGGAAAAAACAGTAACAAATTATAATTTGTGTAACAAAATTTATTACTATAATGGAACGAAGAATTGTGTATTGCATAAAATTTGATAACCACTACCTATGAATTACTAAAGATTAATTATGCTTTATAAATTTTTGAATATACTGAACGTTCAAAAATTAGTGTAAGCGTTCAATAAAATTATATTTCTTCCAATATGCAAGCTCGAATTCATACAAAATGTGTTGTAATTGTTTGAGTCAGTCACTTATCACGTTTGAACTTCATTGTTCCCCTCCTGAAACTGAAAACTAGTCTCCTTTATTGAAACTGAAAACGAAATCTTTTCTTCAAGGGTATTTGTATGATTAAATATGAATATGATGATAAATAAAAACAGGATACATCATACGTTGTCTGACGCACATTTCGACATCCAAGTTGGCATCAGTAGGAGGTAAATGAAAAATTAAGTTTATTTAATCATCTAATTGTACCAACTTGGGTGGCGACATACGTGTTAAGCGACGTATAATCCTCTGTTGTTAATGGAAAACCGATTTCTTGTTTTTTTGATTTATTATGTAAAGAGTGCCATGATTCTGTCAATTAAGCAGCACATTATACGGAAAAATTTAGCAGTATTTCAGAAATTTATTATTTCTGAAGCATAGAAGCGTATTATTTGAAACATTATTTTTGCTTTTGTGAGTACTTAAGAGGAAAACAACTGTTGTGTTTTATTTTTGAAGTAAATACCCTCGTATTCCCATTATTAACTTGAGGTACTGAAATTGGGCAATGAAAAATAAAACCACATAAACGTAAATCTATTGAATATAATTTATTATTACCATATTTTCTTTTAGCTTAGTCCCTATGAGTACTTATCGTTCACCAAACGTTATGGACTGCACCGCCATATCCATATCCATATCCACCCAAACCATAGGCAGTGACACCAAGCGTTGGAGCTACCCCATGGGAGTAGGTGGTGACAAACTTACGTTCCTTGACTAGCACCGGCTGTGGTACCCTGACCGCTACAGGCTGGGCCACCTCCACGGGATACGGCTGTGGCACCGCCACAGGTACATGGTGCGGTACCTGTAGACAAAAAATGTCAAACAAAGCGCTACAACTTTTTAAATTCGATTTACCTGAACGGGAACGGCTCTGGGTACGTCGACTGTTACTGTCCTGGTGACTTCGTAGGGTACTGCTCTCGGTACTTCCACCGGAGTAGGTACGTTTACTCTGACGGGGACTGGGTGCGGTACGCTGACTGGTACTGGTCGGGGGACGTCGACGGGTACGTTGACTTGAACTGGTACAGTGTAGGGTCTAGGCACTTCGACGGGGTAGGGCTGGGGCACAGGCACGTTTTGCGTGACGGTTACGGGTACCGGGTGCGGTACTGCCACAGGTACGTGCTGGGAGACGTGGCGAACCTCGTGGGTGTCGGAGACTAAGCCGCCGGATACCACTGAGAAAAAGAAATAACGAAATTATTACTTTCGAATGAACAGTGCTATTCACACTTGTGTTTCTTTGTACTAGTACAAGGTTGCATTGGAATATTTACAATTCAGTAGACTAGGATACATTTTTGATATATTGAAATGATAGGTATAAATAGTTGCGTATTTGGAAATATTTCAGGTATATTAACTTACATCCAGTATAGCCAAGTCCCAGTCCGTTATACAATAGAGGAGTGCCTAATTCAAGACTACGCTTGGACTTGTCGGCAGCATTCTTGTCCTTGGAATCCTTAGCTGCAGAGACAGCTGATAGAACCAGGAGGGCAAAGCACTGAAATAAGTTAAATTACAATTAAAACATACATTAAACATGTTTTATTTTTAATTTGTTGTAGAACGGGGTTGATTGTACTTAAGGGAATTATATTTTTGAGAGAGGAAGTAATCTCGGTGTTGACCCTTGTGGAACACCTAGGCTATATTTAGGCTATATTTTTGTTTTCAAATTTATAGGTAGATTAAAATTTTATTTCCCTCACGCCCTTTCGATGATTTATGCGTATACTTATGTTTGTTCGTAGTATTTAAATGTAGTAACGTTTGGAAATATGGAATATTTAATATCGATGGTCAGAAGAGTCGCAAATCAATGTCACTCTAATTTATTACCTAAAATATTATCTGGATGTTAAATATAGACGCTTACTTCTAATCGCCGAACCATTTTATTTATAGCAAATTTATTCATGACATTCCTGATTTCTGTAAAAAGAAGAGTTCTGAGAAGTTCGGAAAGGTCATCTCGATCCGGCGATTTATTTTTTTATATAAAAAATGATAATTTAATAGGTATCTTGATCAAGGCCACAAATACCACAAATGTTATGATTAATATTTGATAGGTGGTCACATTTGTCATAATAAATTGTGGTAATAGTAATAGAGGATCATTCTATATGATGACATTATTATATTTAGATTGTTAAATATCCGGATCAAATTGATAATCGCTCAATGCTATAAGAAAAACGGTCATAACCAGTGGCGTGCAATAGTGGCAGATCTCACAAGAATATTCGATGACTTTTAAGTATACAGGGTTGCGATAAAGAGCGATATTCATAATTTTTTATTAAATTATTTTTTTTTTAATTTGAATACGGCATACTTATTTTTGAGACGACATGAATGACGTTAATGACTAAAGTAACAACCCTCTCCCCCCTCTCTATTTTTGACAACACTTATTTGTATCAACAAAATTTTGTATCAGACACCTGATGCAAGGATAGTCAGAATGGGTTGGAATGATAGGAAGTCAAATTTAGGGTCTTATATCTTTGGCTTTAACGATAATGATGATAACAATTTATGGAATACATTTTTGTTAAAACAAGAGAGAAATGTGAAAGATAAATCTTTACCGTCAGCCAGTTTTTTTTAAACAATTGATATATAAAGGGCTGATATAATAGTCCGTATTTATTAAACATCGTTAAAATAAAGCTCTGTTATTTACCGTGTCAAAAAATATGGTAATTAACGGAGTAATTATTTTTGATAAAAATATTCACAAAATAATTCCTTTATCCAGATTTTACGCAGAAGTATATGAAGCTTCTACTGTTCATTCTCTCGCTGAATTTTTTCACCACTTTTATTCATTAATACAATTGCTGAGGGAAAACATAATAAGGAGATTACATTGAAACGGCCTTATTAAATAACATTTCTGTTATTTAATAAGATTTATTAAAGAGATATAATTAAGAGATATAATTAAGAGTTTTAACGATTAAGAACAAGATCTGTAGAAAGAAATAAAATAAAATTAAAGCAAATACTCTATTTATAAGTACAGTATTGTACAGGGTGTATAAATAATTCGAGTTGATAACTCGATTAATACAATACTCAGTTCCGTTAATAATCGAAATATTATTTAGATGTTTAGAAAATTTGAAGATGAAGAGAAGTGTTGGATCTACCTTAGATGAGAATGGAAAATTAAAAATTCCTGTATAACTGGAAGTGTCGCCAAAATTTTCAATGTTCTATGTATGTTGTATGCCAACATCTACTTCAAAACGTTTACATACATTGAGATATGTCATAATCTGAGAAATATTTTGTTTATATTATATTTATTTGTTTTATGTGTTTCGACTAATGATAAGTAGTAAAAAAAGATCATAGAGTTTATGTAAACACAAGTCTACTATTAAGGTACTACAACAATTTTCTTGTCCATCTAAAATATTCTAAGTTAAATGAAAACAAACAAGTAATCAATATTTAATTAAAGTGCCATAGATACTAATAAAAAAACCCGCCATTTTGCTAGATGAATCAAGTTAAGTAATTTATGACTAAACTGCATTGTAACTATATTTCAATACCGGGGGCACTAAAGTAGGTAAATCTAGAAATAATCACTCAGTACAATAGAAAATAATTGAATAATTTAAGTTTGAATAATATATTTAAATTAGCTAAATGCACATGTATGAATAAAACAAAATCTCAAATGGATTCGGTTAATTTTCGGAAATAAACCTTATGAATTTGTATGCTTTCATTCCATGATGGATAGCAACATCGAAGTGGATAAATATTTATCATAAAATATTTCTTTTATTAGTGGAAATAACAAAACAAATACCTACTAGTGTGATTTATTATATTCGATTGGGTTAATCAATTTTACGTAACCTGTTTTTCCTAATGTTCATCCAGATTTGCGAGATACATGTATTCAAAGTGCTTGAAAATGTTTTGTGGAATATCGAAATACCTAAATAAGAATTTTATTGAAACCGAATTTTAAAAAATTGGCACCAAATAGCTCTGAATGCGTTGGCTATTCTTAGAGGACTCTGTATATCGTGTTTAAGCTAAAAACTTTAATCAACATTAATTAACATACTGTATAATTTAGTGACAATAAAATTTCGTAAAAAATTCTGACGAATAATAATAATTTTCGATATTTTCTTCCAGAGTGAATTTATGCAATGAAATTAATTTAGCACGCGAAAAAAATGAATGAGGTTATACACTCACCAAGAGAGCTCTCATTTTAGTGCTCTAAAACTACTAAAACTGTGGCTACTGACGCATATTGCCAATGTGGTCCTTTTATATATCAAAATTCAAAGATGTATGAGTACATTTGAAGGACGCTTGGATCTCGCCCGATCAGGTCTTCCTTATATATCTGATTTTAAATTTAGCTTAACAGAGGGCATTCTTGACGCCCAGGTCAACATCGGGAGTGGGTGTCGGTTTTTATTCTAATTAGAAGATCGTTTGGATCACGACGAATTTTATTTCTCGGCTCAATTAGATCGTGCGAATTATTTCGCAATACTGAAATATTCATTCAGGGGCGTAGCATGAGAAAAGAATCTAGGGATGTGGTAACAATTTTATAAGGGGAAGAGGTATAGTCAGATGTATGGTAGGCCATATGAAAATGGTAAAAATAAAAAAAAGACACTAACCTAGAATGATTATGCCGAGGTATATATCCTAAGTTTTAAATGAAGATCAAATCTTCGGTTTTTTTTTTGTCCAGCGAAACCGTCTATCAATGTTTCTTCAAATGTTGGAGACGTTCTCATATCTTCTAACAAGACACTTTCAATATTTATTAACGATAAAGTTGACAGTCTTTCTTGCTTTTGAGAATTTCGCAGATAAGTCTTTATTCTCTTTAAACATGAAAATAATTTTTCCGCGGAATTGCTTGTGGCAGGAATAGTTAAAATTTTGATTTTAACTATTACAGATCCAACTTTGATGACTCCGGGAAAATAATTAATAATAATAATAAGATAATTGAAGGGGCATAATATATTGGTGAAGCTCAAACGCAGTGCTCTTTTTCATATAGGGATGTAAATCAGTCAATCAGTAAATGTCAAAGAATGTTCCATATGTATCTACTAAAGGAGAAAAATGTTCGTGAGGAAAACGCTTCACGAATGAAGTAAATTGTGTGGAATCTAGATTTAAGAATTTCACTAAACCGTTCACTAATGTTCAAACAAATAACGTCCAAAATTTCATAAAACAATCGTGCGTAGGTGTTTTTGCTATCTTCTTCTGGAATTAAATCCAAATGCATTCTCTTACTTGGTGGTTGATTTTCTAACACAAATCTGTCTATACGGCCCCAAATGTCACCAAACTAGTTTCTCATTTTTTTGAACATGTGATTTGAAATCGGCGATTCTTTATTGCAGTAACTAATATCCTGATATCTTTGTCTGTAGAATTTTAAACAGACTATCGGAATGTGGGAATATTGCAGAAAACACTGCTAAAAAAATTAAAATCAAAGTCACGCAATAAAGTTAAAAGGCCTCTAGCACAAATAACGGCTTCTGGATCCCATTCCTCATTTTCATTTTCCATAATTACCTAAAATAGCGCTTCCAAATCTTCCTTATGTTATAACGACAGTCGCCAAGATGCGTTCACATAATCGCATAACCGAGTCCGGAAATAACGACAACGCCCACTCGATGTTCCACTGTTGACTGCGTAAGATCACTGACCTTTTCGCCCATCTAACGCGTAGCTTGGATGTAACGTGGACCATTGCATTTCAGCACTGCAGCAAGTAATGCGGGAGTCCCATAATTTCGAGCGCCTTCACGGCCGATTTGAAATAAAAAAGTTGATGGTAGCGTTTAAAGTGAATAATGTATGATTGCGGTTGGTTTAAAATAATTCAAAATTGTAATAATTTAATAAATCGATTGAACTTTTAAATAACACTAATTTGCCATTTTTTTAAGGGATGCGACGTATCACTCGCATCCATGTACGCTACGTCTCCGAAATGTATTAATCAGTCTCGAATTTAAACAAGCAAGGCCCTTTATTAAATCAAAATGGAACTCTACTCTAACTTTGATATAGTGTAAAACTGAAAAACATGAATTAATAATATAATAAAACTTATTAAGGACTTATTTATTTTATTTTTCACAAAGAGCACCTAATGATGATTCAATAACCACCTGAGAAACAATCAAGCGATCTATTTATTACTCCAAAATAATTTAGATTTTCATCATTGATTTTTTGTAGACTTTAGTTTTATTTCATATACCTGGTTTCCTTTAGAAATTTTTTTTGATTTACCTGCAAGATCATTTTAATACTTTGTACACCTTTTACTGTCCCTGTTCCATAACACCCTTTGAAATATTGAGCACATACATTTTATTATATTAGTTTCTTTGATTCGCTAATGAAATATTGGTGCATATGTATGTGCTAGTGGAAATCTAGAAAATATTTACATATTAGTGAAGAACGTAACCAAATTCCTGGCATATTTAAAATAGTCCTTTGTATTATCGAGATTTCCAATTAAATATTATGATCCTAACGTGAATGCTTTTCCTGGGTAATAAATGATTAATGTGATTCATTGATATCCAGATGTCTTTGGATGTTTACTAATAACTCTTCTTATAATGAGGGGATTTAGTCCTTAATGAAAATAAAATATAATTTAAACAGTGTTAATGTCGAAGTAACGGTGTCTCTACCCACATGAATAATGTATCCAATTATTATATCTATGATTTAATTAATTGGGCGCATTCTTGATACGATTAATGTGTTGTTATAAGTAAGTGGAGAATAAGAATGAACTGTACTCAACGAAATCATCCCCATAACTTGTCAAAATTTAACGTATGTTTTCAGACATCTAATATCTATTACTTTTAACAAACTTGACCCTGACAATGACTATGTCTATTTTATAGGATAGACAAATAATTTGGGCATTAGTTGATTATTCAGAAATCATAAACAGGGGCATTACTTCAGGTATTTAACAGTTGTTAATATTTCTTCTTATTTGGTATCCAGTTCTTATTGAAAATACAAATTTAGTAATATTCTTCGTAAAATTTATGTATAATTGTTATTAAATAATAAATGAGAAATAACAGATTAATTTATCGCATTGTTTACATCTTCGTTGCAAAACACAAATAGGTTAGGTACATATACGTAACATCTCTTCAGTTGAATCATCCAGCGTCTCATAGAATTCACAATATTCACTTATTTTGACAAAAATATTTAATAAACTTAGCCAACGCAATTAATTTTTGCTTCTTGAGATATAACAGCATTTAGGTATCAGTTGATTAATCAGACATCACGAACAGATTCACGAATATTGCGGCACGTTTCAACGGTGACAACGTGAAGGCTACGTGCTTGTGTACTGTAAATTTTACTAAATAAACTAGTGGTAATTTTTATACCAGAAATAATGAAATTTTAGTTCCTTCACGGCAGGTTTTCCACAGTGTGTTAAAGACATTTTATTGTACTTAGAAAAGAACCTAAATATATTGCACAAAATATTCTTCAAATTCCACAGACTCTCCAGGTATCGATGTATATCGAAATTTTTTGTTTATAATTCGAAAATAATTTTCGTTTCTGTCATTGATCTTTTCTTTCGACTTATCTCGATTTCCTACTCATTATTTCCTTTGAAAGATAGGTGTTATATTCGTTTTATAGTTACCTGAATTATAATATCTTTTAAAAAGGAAGGTAGTTTGTATTTTATGCTGCTAAAATATCTTCAGCGTATACTAGCCGTGTATATTTCTGCAAGAACTCTTACAATTGTAAAATATTTGGAAACATTGCGACACTATTTTTTGTAGTGTTTTTGGCATTTAGCGTTATTTATTTTGGAATAAACTACTTGGCACGTACCTGAGTTGAGCTAATACTTTGGTTCAATATGTTGTGAATGGTTTTTGAAAGATTCAATACTAAATAACAACAAAAAAATATATATCTACACAAAACTCTAGATATAATAAGGTTAAAATATATATTTTTCAAGATTAGGCAGATCA
This sequence comes from Rosalia funebris, assembly GCA_037954035.1. Classification (NCBI taxonomy): domain Eukaryota; kingdom Metazoa; phylum Arthropoda; class Insecta; order Coleoptera; family Cerambycidae; genus Rosalia; species Rosalia funebris. Next base: position 1,937,480 of record JAZFAV010000004.1, on the reverse strand, counting down.
TGACATTAAATATATCACTTTTATAGCTTTAAGTCATTCTTATATATGAAAAACAAAATCGATATTACATTTTTAATAATTATTGACTGGTATTGGAGTGTTTATCGCGATAGATGTATTTCCCGAATAGAAGTGAAATTTGTTAATGCAAAATTAGTTTTCAAAACTGAATTTTGTTTTACTCAGAATATTCGATATACCCCTTACAAACAAATAAAGCATTATATCTTTTAAGGCCCGAAATATCAAGGCCTTTATTGCAAAAATAATAGCAGAATTTGGTAAGAACATATGTTAATATTGCAGGACTACCTTTCTATTGTGTTCCTGCCCACTATTTTGACTTTAAATTTTCTATAAAACTCAAAATAGGTCACCTCTTCGTTTTCTTGACTAGTAATCGTAAAAGTGCGTGAATGATTTGTTTTCGTATTAGGAATATTTATTATAATGAACCTGATCTTGAACATCATGTATTTTCATATTATAAAACTTGTCCCTTCTGTACATCTCTACTATTCCAGGTGCTTTTAACCACGGTTTCCCAGCGAGAGGTAGCCGATTTAAACTTGCCGCCATTACTCTTGCGGCAGGTTTTGGAAGTTGATGCTTCGTAGTTATTACGTCGAGAGTATGCCATTACAAAATGGAGCGCTATACTGTTCAGCAACGTATACTTATTGTCAAAGCGTACTACGAAAATAATGGTTCAAGTGCGGACACTGAAAGAAAACTACGTGCAATTATGGGTCGTCATGAGGCACCTGCCAAGCGTTTAAGACCCCATTAGACCCCAAAAGACCATAAGAACCCATTAGAATTTTTCTTGTGGGGCTACTTTAAACTATGCCAATAATCCCGTTACGATTGAACAGCTGAAAAATAACATTAGCGAAGTTATTGGGGACATAGGGCCACAGCTATGCCGCGAAATGATGGAAAACTTCATCAAAAGAATCCACTGCTGCCAGAGAAGCAGGGGCGGCCACCTACAAGATATTGTATTCCATGTCTACTGGCATAGTTTAAATAAACAAGTTAGCCCAAAATTATTGTAGAAATGTTATTTATTTGCCCAATAATTATAAACATAATCGGCTATCTTTCGCTGGGGCACTCCATACATTCAAGTGAACTTCGTCAGTACATTCGTTTAAAAACTCGTACATCTGGAAGGGTATGAAGGGTATCTGATATTTATTATTATAAATGCCTAAATATGTTGTAAATAGTTGTCCATTGTACTTAATTTCGCTAATAGATTACTCTAAAGTAATCAGCTACTAAGTAAAGTAAGCAGCTACTGGTTTTAATTAATTAATAATATCTCTTTCTCTTGTGTTTGAATTGGTGTTATATTACTATGAAATTTATTGATTTGATACCCATCAAATATGCGTTCTGATAAATAGATGTTCCATACTCTTTCGAAAAATACTACATTATACAAACGTATCTGTATATTCATAAGAAACGGTCTTGTTGTTATTAATTAGCTAATTAATAACTGCGCATATTTCTCTCACGGACGATGTCCATAATCCGCATTTATTGACGGTTTTATTTAAATTTTTATCTATTTCGGTAAAACCGTCTCCTTGACGGTCAAAGACACTACGTCCTCGAGAACTATAATTAGTTTTAATCGTTTGTCGTGTAACACCAATTTATTATTGTGCTATTAATAAAGTGCAAAATTGTAGACGAAAATAAGTCAGGAACACCTGAAGAATCTCTCAAAATATTTTCTGTGTGAAAATGTTCGAAGGGAACAATTTAAAAATTTCATATTTTGAAGTATATACATATTTTAGTTGTATATACTTGCTATATACAACTAAAATACTATACAACTAAAATACGTCCACTGGCGGACGTTTGCAGGGGTATAGGGCGCGATTTTTGTAAAGAAAAACCTCATTTTGGATCGATACAGTAAAACAGCACACTGTTTTGAGTATTATTACAAAAGAAAATATTAGGTTTCAAGAAAAATGAAAATAAAGTTTTAATTATGAAAATCCATTTATTTATAAACGAAAAAATAAATATATTTACTAATAATGTCATCAAACTGTTGTTCATTTACTATTTGACAATGTCCTAGTCTCAAAATAAATTCAGTATACACTGTGTCAATTATTTCCGGTACGATATTGTGAATTTTCTGTCGAATTCTTTTAAATCATCCACGTTTTTGGTGGGTTTATTGACATAGATTTTGGGTTTTAGATATCCCCATAAGAAAAAGTCAAGTGGTAAAATTTGGGGAACAAGGCGGCCGCTCTATAGCTCCACTTTGCCCTATCCATAGTTGTGAAAAGTTATCTAAGTAAATGTAACAGGAATATCATAATGAGGAGGCACACATTCTGTTGATACCAAAATCTGTTATAAATTATGTAGGATTAATTTGTATTTAGGTAAAGCCGTCAGGGTTAAAATAAATTCTTGCTGTGAAAATTCAAAATACCTTGAAGATTTTTACTGGCGTTTATTGAATACCCAGTAAATCAACAGAACTGGGAAATCAAGCCAAAATTGACAGTAATTGTTCAGTTATTTAAATATTTCAAAAGTTTTGATCTGTTGATAAGAATTATACTTGCTAGCAGTTAATTCTTTCAAAACTTTCATGTTCTAAATTGGCAAAAACATAATAAATAATTGAAATATTTGTTGTATAATGTCATTATTTCTTATGCGGTGTATACGATGTGTTTAATTGTAAGAAAATACACTTAGAAGTAAACTAAGAAGGCAATCGGGCCCATATTTTCTAGACTGTAATTCATATAAAATTATGAATTTTAACAGTTGTTAATATTTCTTCTTATTTGGGTTTCAGTTCTTATTGAACTTAATAATCTTAATAATAAATATGAAAAAAGACATATTTTGGATGCAATAGAAGATAAAGAGAATAAATGCTTAATTTATCATAATAATAATAATAAACATTTTTATTAAATCGCCCAACATATATTTCGAAATCGTATAAATTATATAATAGTGGTTTAACTTAATAGTGACTATTAAATAAAAAATAAAGTGCATATATTCGTTACAAAATTAAATGTATAACCCTTTCTTTACGTGATGTAAAACTTATAATAGTACCTGGTCAAAATTACAAAAGTATATGAAACATAGAATAGCCCTATAACTATCTACCTATTAAGTAATAAAATAATTCTTTAGGAGGAGAGTGACAAAGATGTCATTTGCTATATTATGAAGTCTCTACTGAGCCCTTTGATGCCCTTTTATGGATGCAGTAGAAGATGAAGAGAACAAAGCTACGCTATGCTGACTAAAGCTACGCTTATTTTGTACAACATTAAATGTATAACACTCTACATGTTTTGTTCAATAAGTAACCATACAAACTTACAATAGTAATCAAAATTACAAAGGTATATTAAATATGGAATAGCCCTACGGCCATCTACCTGTTAAGTATCAAAGCAACTTTTTATACAGATCGTTACAAAGGTGTCATTTGCCATATGAAGTGTCTACTAAGCCCTTTGACGCCCTCTCCAGTGAGCGCTGATTTGTTATTCATCCGATAGATGGCCATAGTGCTTTGCTACAGGTACATTCACTTCCTGAACGGTAGACTAGCCCTTTTGATTTTTTCCTCAGGATATTAGACGTCACTTTACACTGACGATTTCTAATGAGTATGAAATCGCAGAATGCAGTTATGCAGTGTCTCAAATCCCCATCAGAAATAGGTTTGCTATTAATATTTTGAATTGCAGCTATAAAATATTTTTATTTACGATTTTTAATAAGTGCTGCAACACCAAAAATTATTTAAGATCTATTTTTGAAGTATGTGTTAAAAGATGAGAGCTGGAAATATAACACAGTAACAAAATGTTCGTAAATGTAAAAACTCATCGCAATATAAAAGAAAATTGCAATCGCAAATTGTAATGAAACAAGCAATATTTTCTAAATCACAAAGTAATAAAAGCTTTTTATTAATAAGGTTTTTTTTATAAATATTTATAGTTATTTAAATTTTCAATATATTTATATCGCTTTTTTTATTGGAACAGGTATCTAAAATTTTTATTTTATATATAATTGGATTTAATTTCTCTCGCAAGTACGTTGAACCGTCACATCGTGACGTCGACAAAAAAATGACAATTTTTTTACTAAAATTAATATCTGACTTCTGAGTTGCTCCAAAGTAATCGGGCACATTCCTAGAACGTCGTTTTCCGTCTAGCCCATGAAATATGTAATGTGTGTCGATAATAAATAATAAATAATAAACAGGATCTTCATAACCTTGCTAATTATTACATTCGGCCCAGAAAGAACTATGCTGACATAAATTAATGATAATGAGAGAGAACCAGTCGCGAATCTGAACAGGTGGTATAGACTGCCGCCAGCATTCAAAGCTCTTATCCTGTTTCAGGTGATCTAACTCCCCTTACATGAAAATCATTTTATATAGTTATTTATATAACATAATAATAGGCTATTTCACTCAAATATGTGCCTCCTAAGTATACATTATTTTAATACCGATATTGGCGTTGGTAGTAGTGCGAATCTTCCGAATTATAGACTGCGTATCAGTGAAATTAGTATATCATTTTGGTATTGTGAAATATTTTATTTACAGCAGATGAGATATGACTTAAAAACTGAGCAACAATAACAGATGTGATCCTCCGAACGATATAGGGACCCGGTTTTGACTAGTGATAATCGATCAATCACAATTTGTCATCGGCAGAGAGTAAAGAACTTATGTTAATCGTCGCTTTTCAAATTTGAAAGTGGATTAAATTCATGCAAAACTGATATTGGTGTGGGTAGTAGTGTAAATTTTCCACATTATAGTTACGTATTAGTAATTATCTTGGTATCGTGAACTATGTATTTTATTTACAAAAGATTATTATATATTTTATTTATAAGAAGTTAGTAACAAAGAGCAACGCGATACCCCGAGAGAGATGAGGTCCAATTTTGGCTAGTCATCGTAGAAATATCGTCACAAATTCATCATCAACAAAGAACAACGAGTTTATGTTAATTTTTCTCTATAAATTTAAAATTAAAATTAACCTTATACAAAAATATTTTTTAGTTAGTATTACAATAAGCAACTCAGGACGAATATTACATCAGATATGCTGGGGAAACCCCTATACATTTTACTAATATTCGTTGTTAATAATTTATAAATAAAGATATACATAAAATGTGTAATTTTTTACAACAAACAAGAAACTCTTGGAATGTCAGTTATTCTCGACGCATCTCTTTATTTTCGGTTTTTGTAAACATCAAAATTTAACATAGAAAATATACTCAGATATTCACTGTATTGGCTAGAATAAAAGATTTTTTGTTAATTGTCTGATTGATTTAATTAATACACATTACTTTATTAACCGGCTTTCATACTGTCGTGAATTTACTTACAACTTGTCTACAATTGTTATATTCCCTTATTACTCTTCTATAGTCTATACAGATTTAATCATTTTTCAAAATAGCAATGTTGGGAAACCCCTATACATTATACTAGTATTTGTTATTAATTTATAAATAAGGATACACATAAAATATGTCAATTTTTTAACTCTTGGAATGTCAGCTATTATGGACGCATCTCTTTGTTTTCAGTTTTTGTAAGCATCCAAATTTAACATAGAAAATATATTCAGATATTCACTGTATTGATTAGAATAAAAGATTCTTTGTTAATTGCCTGACTGATTTAATTAATACACACTATTTTATTAGTCTGCCTTTGTATTGCTGTGGATCTGCTTATAATTTATCTTCAATCACTATCCATTGTTACTCTTCTATAGACCTCTACAGATTTAATAATTTTTCAAAACAGCTAGGAGGGAGTACGAGCGGCGAATTATCTAAAATAGAAGCAATCATTTGTTTTTGTTTCACATACATCCATTAAACAATACCATCGCAAAAGTTTCTAACGAGAGATCCAGGAGCTTGCCGGCGGTCACCGTCATAGGTCTCTTAGCTCTCTCCATTAAAGTTATAAGGGCCTTCCTGGATTTTGCGTCAAAGTTGTACCAATCACTCATATATATAGAGTTTATAACAGTGTCACTCTGAAAATTAAGAGCGAAATATTAAATTTACAATGAATTGGAACTCAAGAACATAATTTAAAATAAGTTGAAACTTGGACTAACTTTATTATTTTAATTAAAACACTCTGTATATACCCTCTTTTTACCACTGCTGAGATATTTATACTTATCTCTAAAAATCGATAATTCCAATACATTTTGCGACATACAATGTTTGATAAAGATAGGTTAAAAGGATTAGGTTATGTTATACGATGATCCCATTAGAGCAATTTGTAAAACAAAAGTTTCGACAACTAATGTTTTCAGTTTATGGTGAATGCGCAAGTTAGAAAACCTTGCAGCCGATTTAAAACTTGAGGGATAATTTCTGACTTATTGCTAACTTTCTTTTAGAAAATTTGAAGAAATATCACTACGAAATATCTGTTTATATTTATGTAACTAATTCAATAATAATGTTAATGATTTGTGGAGAAAATAAGTCAGCTTTCTGTTTCTGAAAACAAAAGTCACATGTCTAAGTTTTATGTCGAAATTTCTTAGAAATTAGTCGCAATTTTTAAAGTAGAAGTTTAACTAATAAATTAGCAAATCCTAAACTAAAACCTAGACATATACTCAGAATTCTGCGACATACTGGAGCATAAAAATATTTCCATGAGGACAACATATTTGCTACCATAGCAACAGCGTTCCATTCTAATTAAAAAAAAGGATGCCAGGTTAACTAGATATCAATACCTGCACGTATATTATTGATAAACGGTTAGCAAAGTCCCATAGGGCTTTAGTCGTATCGACTGCGTGTTTACGCCTATCTACTTCCGATCTCGGGGCATCTGTACGGCGACTACCCTTTTACATAACTTCCCACTTACCTCCTCATATAGCACCATCCCATAATAGCAGAATAAAAATATTTCTATGGCAACTGTGACGGTATAAATAACCATAGCGAAGAAGGTGACAGTGAAGGGTTCGACCTACGCAAAAATAAAAAAAATAATACGATCTAATACGGACAGAGTTGGTGTTAATTTTATTACAAAATAAGTATGAAAACAACGGTCGTGTTAATAAAATCATTTCATATGTTGCATCCTTGAGAATATCCGTATTATTTAATAAATTGGATTAGGTAGGATTCTAAAAGTTATAATTCTTCAAATAATAGGTTTGCCATTAATTATACTAATATAGGAAGTAGATTTTTGTGTAGGCATACGGTATTAACATTTTGTGGTGTCTACTTTTATTAAATTGTCAACAATAATATAGATTTATTAATAGCTATAATAAAAATGGTGGGTCTTTAAATTAAAACAAATTAAATTGAAACAAACTATAGTTAATACAATAGAGACTATTATAAAATAAATAACGTAAAGTTGCTCTTCTTGCTAATCATTTCCTACGAACTAACATAGTAATAAATAAACAAAAAAGAGGGATAGAGTAAGAACAAACAGGGTATGTACATTTTTATACACAAAAGAAGAAAATAAGAAATAAAAAATAATAAGTTTGTTTTTTAACATTCATCATTAGCTTCTTAAACGGACTAATTAATACTCTGCGATGATTTAGGAGAAGATGGTAAACATAAACTTCAGCAACTTGTTAACTAAAATAATTTTGAAAGGATACTGTGCAATTCCTGGGAATATTATAACTGTAATACGTCGAGTATATTAGGGGGGTTTAATATTATTAATTTTGTAGACAAGGCAGGCTAAATGAAATCGCTGGTCGAGGTTCAACCAATTAAATTCAACAAGTTCAGCAGTTTAACTTAAAACTAAATTTAAGACTAGTATTTTGAATGCGCTCAAGATTCCCCATATATTTGTTTAAAGTTTCACGCCAATATAATATTCCTCTCAATGGAACTTAGCTAAAACTCATTCACTAGAATGGGTTTCCATTTACGGTAATATGATACGCCGATGATCAGTAATGATAATTCGTGTTAATATGAGCAACAGAAAAATCGGTATCTTCACAAAAAAATCACAATAACGTTGAAAGTTGTCGACATACTGACGCGAAATTGAATGCTTAAAAGAGGTGGGAAAATTTATAGAGAGCAAACAGCAAAGTCTTCAAAATGATTCTCGTGGAACTCTTTTTGATACATCAATAAAAATAGAATATATATTATTAGTCGAAAGTGTTTGCCACAAATATCTATAAAAAAGTTCAAACAGACTTGTTGTGTGATTGTTTGTAGTTTTCTGTAGTCTCACATTGCTAAATAAGTATTTTTCTTGGTACCACCTATCCTGTGGATGTCATCAGTGACATGTAGTCGCCGATGACTTGAAGGGAAAGAAATAAGTCACAGGTAATATGTTATTATTTAACAATACTACAAGCTGCTCCTTAATAGTTTTTCTAAAGTCTTCAATTTGGTTGGCAAAATATTTAGAAGATGAAATATGAACAAACTAGTATGATGAAAGCGAAAGGAAAAACCTATAGAGGGGTATTTATTGATAATAAAAGATGACTACGCAATTGTGGCATAACTAGAAGTAACATTTTAGTATCAATATCATCGATACCTTTGTCATCCGTTTCACTAGAATTGACAGTGTTCAGATTTCTTTCATTTGAAATAAAATAAGAATTAAATTCATTAGAGAGACCCCCATATTCACTTTTGGATTTTTTTATTTCATAATTCGTTACAATGAGATGATCATCAGCATCAATAATAGGTTTTTTATTAATAAAAGAATTAACAAAATATAACAGCTGCTTCAAAATTAGTTTCGGAAATGGGATTAGGTGAATGTCAAGATTTCCAAAAATATTTGGGTCGATTTCTAAAAATTTTGACGTAAAAATGAGTTGAGTTTAAGTTTTTTTTTTTTTTTTGATTAAAAATAAAGGAAGTAGTCACCTGCTTATTTATTTATCTTAGTGATTTTCGTATACCATTTCTCTAATACTTATAACTTCTTTTTCACTAATTGGTTAACAGCTTCGTTCAGTAATTATCTTTCACAGGCCAACTCTACCCCATATAACACTATAACTGAGTTTTCCAGAAAACATCAAAACACTATACACTACACTCGACGCGCGTTTCGCCAATAAAGTTGGCATCATATGCAGATGATTAAAACTAGTTTTAATCATCTAGTCAGTTTTTATCATCTCCAGATGATGCCAATATTTTGTTGGCGAAACGCGCGTCGAGTGCAGTGTATAGTCCTGGAGTAGGTTGGAACCTTTGGTGTGAAGACAACACTAACTGAGTTTTCCACAAAACAGCAAAACACTATACACTATACTCGACGCGCGTTTCGCCAACAAAGTTGGCATCATCTGGAGATGATTAAAACTAATCTTATTCTAACAATGTATCCTATTTTATACCTAAATTACTAGATTAGATGCATTTGAAAGTTTAGAAATAGAAAAATGTAAAAATAGTATGAATAGTGACAGAGGGCCTATTCCACATAGCCCGCTTTATTGGCTAGTTACTCACACTCACTGAGACGCGGCCGTGACGGTCGTGGTTGATGAGCCGCAGCCGTGACGGTCGTAGTTCAGTGAGCCACAACCGTGACGGTTATAGTTCGGTGAGCCGCAACCGTGACGGTCAGGATTCACTGAGATATAGTCAGTAATTTAGGTATAAAATAGGATACATTGTTAGAATAAGATTAGTTTTAATCATCTCCAGATGATGCCAACTTTGTTGGCGAAACGCGCGTCGAGTATAGTGTATAGTGTTTTGGTGTTTTGTGGAAAACTCAGTTAGTGTTGCAGTGTATAGTGTTTTGGTGTTTTGTGGAAAACTCGGTTAGTGTTATCTTCACATCAAAGGTTCCAACTTACTTCAGGATCTACCCCATATGCATATTTAAAAATACAAAATACTTACTATAGATAACTGAAAGCACGAGATGCAAAGAACTATCATGCTAGCGATGAACGAAGGAAATACAACGAAAGAGTAAGTCTCCTCCAAGTCCTTAACGAAACTAAAACAAAAAAGATTTTACTGGGTATATATCTAGTGAGTGGGTGTTAAATATATTAGTTATGTTTACATATGTGGAATTTTAAAGGATAATAAGGCTCTTATTTTCCTGGGGTATATGAGACGAAAATATGGTGAAATATAGTGTCAAACAAGTAACTGAGTCGTTAATAATTTTACACTTTACTATATCAGTAATGAATGCTAATAGTCGTTTAACTACTTTTACTTTTAGGTCTCTGCGGTTATAGAAAAAAGTATTTATTAAGCTTGGATTGAAGTACTCTGTATATTATTACGATTTTCAATTACTCTGTTAATTTAACCGGTCCCTGGTAGCTTTTGAGCTATTTACGCTTATATAGCTTAGTATTTTTGAGCGGGAGTATCCAAACACATCAATTCGACATCGCGCATAACAACTGAATCTGCCACTATGCATTGGGTTTTAAAGAAATATTTGTATCTATCAGCATACAAAATTCAGTTGACACAACAATGAAAAGTTACAAACCAATTACAACGTCGTACATTTGTTAATTGGGTATTAGAAAAGAAAGAAGTGATGTTGATATTTGGATACTCCCGTACACTTTCTCTCTCTGCAGCAAAATTTGCATCTAGCCGACCACGACGAGGACGTATTGGGGTTGCTTCATCAATAACCCGTCTTCTTAAAGTTCATCGTTAAGTGTTAACTCTGGAGGCGCTTCATTTTGTCCTAATTTTGTGAAAAGTTTTCTTAGCGCAACTGTAAATTATTATTCACTTTCATAAAATAGTTGTACACAAACCATTCGTTGTTGAATTTTTAATCGCGGCATGTTGACGTCGTATGGTTTGAAGATGACAGTCGTTAAATATTGACGCCCTATCATTAACAGAACACAAAAGGCGCGCAATTCAAATCTTATTGTTCCAACTGAGACACCCTATATAATTTCACAAGTTGACGCGATTCTATTCGTATTGATATATTATTATCCTCCCTTCAAAAAAATCACGCTATCCCCTTAATACCGCAAGGTTTCGTTAGACGGCAACAAAAGGGCCTATCTCTGATTTTTACTCACTTGGAAATGGCATCGTAGTGGTCTATACATTCGCAGATTTCCGCGTAAGTCAACTTGGCCCTTAACTGGTCTCGTTCAGCGTCCGAAAGCGATTCGCTTTCCTGCGATAGTTGATTTTCGACGGTTCCAGAAAGATGTTCCAGGCTGTTTTTCAGGATCCTCAGCTGGGTTGCAGCGTGATACATCAGACCGGTTATGAGGGTGTCTACAGCTGAATTGTCCACTGCAGTATTCGCAACACCTGGAACAAATAAGGGTTGAAATAGAAGTTGACGTAAATAATAAAAACGTTCACACAACAATACGCGGGGGTACCCGAGAGAAAATGAGAATTATTTATTTAATTATTATTGCCTATTAGATGATATGCACCTGTCCCAATGGTTTTTTCACTGTTCGAAACATTTTTTACATTCTTCTGAACAAATTCAGTTAAGTGCTTTCAGCGATGTTTCCTTAAACTCTTCTACGTTCTGGAAACTATTTCCCTTTAGGTGTTTCTTCATTCTTGAGAATAAAAAAAAAGTCACATGGGATTAGGTCAGGCGAGTAAGGGGACAAAATTGTGGTCATATGGTTCTTTCTTAAAAACTGGTTAATCTTCAACGCTGTGTGGGCAGACGCAGAGGCGTTGTCATGATGAAGAAACCGGTCCCTCGATCTCCAAAATTCAAGTCGTTTCTTTCTCTCAGTCTCAGGAGACCGCTTTAGCACTTCCAAATAGTAATTTTAAAGCGAAGAAAAACTTCTTTTCCATCGCCTCAAATGTTTTCGTCCATCTATCGCATGTCGCATTACAGTCGGCCGCAGAGTAGGGGTAAAGTGAAAGGCGCTCGGCAGAGCAGCCAAGGCGAATATGGCGGCACTCATGGCTCGCATCAGCTGACCGTGTAGCATTTATATTCTCACTCATTCGTGCAAGTCCTCCGCGGTATTTGTGTGTTTTAATCAGTATATTGATGTAAATGTTGTTGTTCACTTGATCGTAATGGACAACGATACAGATAGTGAGTGATATAAACCGGTCAACGAGGGAAGAACCAAGAATAGTGCGAAAATATCCGACGATGAATTAATTTTTCGCCGTAAGAGACAGAATGCCGAGAGAGTTAAAAAATACTGAGCAGATAAATATTCCCAATTTCCATTGTGTGAGTCGACAGAAACATATTAATTCTCGATATGGTGGAGTAGCTATATTACAAAATAAATGACAGTTCATTGAGAGTTCAGTCGGAAATGCAAGAATACATAAATAACATGAGTATTGGTCAAGCAACTACTTCCGAATCTGCTGTGGGAGATTTTTGTACAGCTATTTGTCAACTTGATGACAACAGAAAACTTGTAATCGCGTCAATTTATATTAAAGTCAATCAAAGAATAGATGACATCATGGATTTTCTAGGTTTTCATCTAGCTCCATTTCCTACGTCTTCGGCACAAAATTTCCGTTCTCGAGAAATATATTCGCGAATGCCTGTTATTTTATCTGGTGATTTCAATACAGATTTTAAGAAAGAGGAATCTGCTCCACTTACTGAATACTTGAGAGAAGTATTTAATCTTGAAATGAAAAATGATAGAAATATACCAACCACGGGATATGGTACTACGATCGATGCGGGTTTTTCTAGATACATTGAAAAAATAGAATATAAGTCATTGTTTACTTATTTTAGTTACCATAAAATATTACTTACATTTATAGACTGTGAGACTCAAGGCGAAGATGAAGTTATTGATAGAATCTTTGAAGTTCAAAATGATTCAAAGATTTAAATAAATATTGGTCTCAGTTTTTAACATGCGTCTATCATCTGAATGATTGTATTTATTATGTATTCCGTACTCTAATACGCAGATTGAAATTAAAATTTATAGTTGGATATCTTGTCTACTATTGATTTTCCGTTATCATTCTCATTTTCCAATTATTAAGTTAAGATTAAAAACGCGATTTTAATACCCTAAATCGAATAATTTTCCGAAAATTCTCAGTTAAATGCCTACAATCCGAAAAAAGTTTCACTTGCATCGTGGTTTCATAAAACCAATGTTTCTTTGTTCTCTGTGGCGTCCTGAACAACCCCCACGCATTGAAACTGTATCTGCTGTTGTTTTCTTTCACAGGAAATAGAATTTGATGTTTGATTATGTAAGTCAACTGATTACAAATTGCGTATCTAGCTATGTAGCGCTTGCGCATCTAAATTAACAACTTTATTACATCGAACATTGTAATCCGGTCAGATATATACCCAAGTAACTTTTTTGAAGTAATTTTGTTATAGAATTATAAACATATCATAATACATTATGAAATAGTTACATGATATCACTACTAAAACAATCCTGGATGAACCATGAACAGTCAATATCTTAATAAAAATAATTTGAAATACAACAAGTCTTGGGTCAAATATAACCCGATCTTGGTATTATGAGTGTAGGAAATTTTTACCACGGCGTATTTTCATCAGCGTATTGAAACTTGGTATTGTATTTATTTTTATTGACGCAGCAGTGCACTGACTGGTGAACAGTGCAATTCACCGAAAGCGAAAAATAAAAAAATAAACTCTCACCTATGAACAGATAAACAAACACGGAACAATAGACTCTGTCATCTTCGAACGAATCAAATGGCACCCATATTTCGATCGGAAACGCCCGCTCCTCATAGAATAGAACCTTCAGGGGCCAGCTGAATAGACTCGCCATACAAAACGAAAAAAACGTAAAATATATTCTTCTACAAGTATTAACAGCATCTTCCACAAAACACTTTTGCTTCGGCGAATAGCTATTAAACCTCTTATGATGTAAGGTGTAAATAGTCCTCTTGATATTTTCTGGATGATTTTTTAATGGTAACAGCTTGAATATGGGGACGGCGAGTAGCGCTATCAAAAAGGCGCTGTCCGAGATCTTAGCTATGTCAGTTTCTCCCTTTATAACAAAGCTTATCACAGACGATACGGGCGTTAGAATGGTGAAGAGTATGTAGAAAATATAAGCGTATATCGTGTAGATTTCCGGGAAGGAATCGTAAGGGTATATACCTAATATTTTCATAATTAACATGTGATATTTAAATGAGGATTTTACTAAGTCGATCGTATACATCTTGGAATTATGTTGGACTAGGGTATGTGGGGGTGAAATTGTAGTTTTATATCTTGCTAAGAGACAGGAGCGGATTTAAGAAAGACTAAGCCTAAGTCTACACAGAATAGATTCAGTGGTTATTTAGTTATTCTATGCTTTGCATTTATGATGTTTCTAACTTTATATCCCAATTCAGTTAGTTTGTCTGTAATATCTTTTGTATAAATAGAGTGGCACATGTATTTAATTACTATCCTGTAGACTCTTTCGTCCTTTAGTTGTTTATTATAAAATATGTAATCAATCTGTGGTATCCATCCGGGATATTGCAATTTATCTTAACAGTTGTAAAAATTTTAAAACTAGTAAAAATTCTGCGACGTTTTTATTAGTACATCGCTGGTCGTTTCTAAGGAAACATAACACAATTAAAAACTTTTAAAGTAATTCATATCTAACCCTATTCCTTTGTGAAACTAATTGGAGTTATTGTACAAGGCTGTTTTGAATATTTTATTAAAAGGGAATAGTTAATCGTGATAATTGTGCAATTAATTTACTTTTACTTTGCTGTCTAATAATCATCGATTATGAAAAGTAACACAATTAAGAGATACGATATACACTAGGCACAAAAATTAAGGAATGTAAAAATATCTTAAATTTCAAAGAGTTGTAACTTTTAGAAAAATAGTCGCAGAGGAATTAAAAAAAAATTAAATTAAATCTCCAAGTTTCTAGTTTTCATATGTTGTGTTAAAAATGTTTTACCATCATCAGTTTTTGACTAATCATAAGAAAATCATCGGAAACAAATTTTTCCAAATTTCTGCTTGCCTTTCAAAAGGTCCACGGACTTCAATACATTTTTTTCATTAATTTCATCATAAAAAAATTTAGATGGTTTTATTCTCTTTAGTTTGAGTGGTCTAAAAGCCTTGTACGATAATGTTTCGCTGAGTTATCGTCGTTCAAAGCAAAACAGTAAGTTTTTATTTTTTTTTTTTGAACACAATAAAAGAAAAAAGGAAATCGCAGCCCTTTGAAATGTTCAGGGTTTCTTTGGGATACTTTGAGGTTGAAAAGAAACAGTCAACATTCTTAGTCTATCCATTGTTTGCAAAGTCATGCCAAGTTAAGTGAATATCCATAAATACGCAATTTTTCACCTCTTTTTCAATCGACATTCTAGCACCGAAATTTTTTTATCAAAAACCAATAACTATAACTTGTAAGAGTAAATAATACTTTGTCGTTTTTAAACCTTAATTGAATTTTCTGTACGATCATTATTTCCCGAATAATTAATTAAACTAAATTCAAAGTGACCTTTTTTGCTTTAAATGACGATAACTCAGCGAGAAATCATCGTATAAGGCTTTTAGACCCCTCAACTTAAAGAGGATAAGATTATCTAACAAAGATTTATGATGAAATCACTGAAAACAATTATTTAAGTCCGTGGACCTTTTCAAAAGTAAGCAAGAATTTAGATTTTTTTTCTCAGATGGTTTTCTTATGATTATTCAAAAACTGCTGACGGTGAAATATGAAATTTGAATTTGATATTGAACCCAATATCTGAAAATTATTGCTCTTTATTTATAATTGCTCTACGACTATTCGTTTCCAAGTTACAGTCCTTTGAAAATTACCTAAAAATTTAAGATTTTTACATCCCTTAATATTTGTGTCTAGTGTATATAAGTCTAGTTAAATAAGTATATCACTTCACAAAAAATAGTTGAATATTGATCAAACCCTGAATGGACTATATTAGATTCCTTAGACTATGAATATGAAGAATGGAAAAATTACACTTAAAGAAACCACGAAAATTATAGTTATATAATTTCTCTAATTAATTAACAATCCCAAATATATCTGGATTACATACAAGAAATCTAAGAAATCGAAAGTATTTGTCACAAATATTTGTTTTTTACATTCAATTCAAATGTAAAAAACTGAATTCAAAAGTTCAACTGAATTCAAAATTACACAAAATAAGCTTTAGTGGTTTATTATACCAACTATTGAGGTTATATGAGTGAGAGCATACAATATACGGAATTATCATAGTACATTAATGGATTGAATGATTTTTAAAAATAGCATACCACAAGGTAGTACTATGAATCCCTTTATTTCGTAGTTTATACAAATAATATTATCACCATGATAAAATTTAGGTTTCGATGACAAAGAAAAGCAAATTTCTTTTATAGAAGTAGTTTGTAAATAAAGATAATTCAGTTTTCCACCCCTCCACAAAAAAATATTGGTTTTAGACAAAAGAGGATAGGCGAACCACTTCCCTTCTTCTAATTGATAACAGTCTTGAATGCATTTTCTGAGGTTGATGGATTTCTAATTATTATCACGTTATAATTACTTATAACAAATATCAAAATAAAATATTTAATGGTAAAATATTTCTCAGAAAGTCAAATCTCAAGAAAGAAATTACATATAAAATATTTGTACTGGGTACTGTTGTGAATTTACATGTAAATAAATTAACAATGCCTCAAAGCTGGTTACTATAATTCACATCTCAATATGTGAAAAGGCACTAACATTTTTGCAGACAGATTTAATCATGAAAACAGTTTTAGAAGTGTAATATTAATTTAAGTGGCTATATAAAAGTTTGCTTTAGGTAATGAAATTTCAGGTCGGGTATTCTTTACATAACTTGGAAAACAGAAAATCTGTACCAAGTTAAAATTCAAATAGACATATGTATCTAAGAAACATAATTCTATATGGGTGTAATGACTTTGACCTGAAATACGCTCAAATTATTAATTAAACACTTCTATTGTTTTTTTTTTCTAATAAAAGGTAAGTGTTTACTGTTTTTACCAAAACGAATACACTTTTTCCTGATTATAATTAACCTTACCTAAGAACATGAAAGCCAACACCGCCCAGTAGAGCCTAGAGTCCTCAAGGGGGTTAAAGGGCAACCACATTTCAAGAGGTAATACCCGTTCTTTGCGAAAGAGCACCTTCAGAGGCCACGTGAATGTGCTGGCCAAACAGAAGAAGAGGAATAAGTAAAAATTTCTCTTACACTCTCTTGCGCATTCCTCTACCATTTCCTCGTGTCCCAATGAGTGTTTGCGAAATATTTCGGCGTTCAACCATTCCATGTTTCTCAGTGTTGTCTTAGGATTGTTTTTGATGGGCGGCAGCTTTAAGATTTGGACAGCTAACTGCAGAGCGACGAAGTAATTTTCGGTAAACTTACTCTTGTCGATTTCTTCGACCAGAAAAAATTCGACGGTAACGAGTATCGGTACTGGTAATGTAAATAAAGCGTACATAAGATATGCGTATATGGGATAGATTTTGGGGCAGGGACTATAGGGATACAACCCGGCAAGCTTGAGAGACGCCACATTGCCAGAAAACGACTTTTTCACTAGGTCTGACTCCATCTCTGCTAGCCCAAGAATGAACTTAAATTTACGGGAACGCACATAGCTTCACATATATAGTCCAAAATTATTACGCCTTTGTAGAAACTGAATCAAAAGAACCGCCATGGAGAACCGTTAATTACTATAGCAAAGTTTTAAATAACTTTTTGTTGTCCCGGTCATTAATTAGTGATATCGATTTTGGTCGCTTTGATGACGACGGAAATAATTGTTGTTCTTTCTTCGGGTGTTTAAAAGGCTATTAATTATTTTTCGTGAACACAACTTTGTTATGTAAGTGTGACGAGGTATGAATAAAGAAAAACTGGATATAACACCGAAATTCAGCGACGGTTATAGCGTGTAATTACTTTTAATTACTGCATTGTCGTGTTAAAATTTGAAGGGCGCGTGTATTATTGATACAGCGATCATCAAAAGGTTTGCATCAAATAGAAAAGCATATTTTATTTTTTTTATTTGCAGCAATATTTTTTCTCTCGTATAATTAATTCTCGGTTACATCAGGTTGTCCTGGAACTGCATATAGCAACTTTATCCTTATTAGAAATCATCAGTGCAAGTATATCTTACTTTAAAATCTTTTTAAAGAGATCCTCGAAAGAATAAACGCTTTCGAGGAGAGAAGCGGAACGGAGAGAAGCATAAACGATCATGAGTAACTTTAGGCGAACCATCGACATCGACTGCAAGGCCAAATCGCTATGGACGGAAGACAGTGCTCTGTGTTTGGTGGGATCAGAATGGTGTGATCTATTATGAGCTGCTAAAACCTGGCCGAACCGTTAATACATAACGCTATCAAGCTTTGCGTAAAAAACGACCAGGGTATTAAGAAAGGCAACAGAAACTGATTTTGCTTCATGATAATGCGTCATCACATATTTACAGCAAAACCGGTCAAGGAAACGATTGAAGCGTTTAGTTGGGAAACACTTTCGCATGCGGCTTACTTATCAGACTTGGCTCCGTCCGATTACTACTTATTTGCATCGATGGGACACGCACTTACTGAGCAGGACTTCACTTGATTTGCGGAAAATTTACGAAAATGGCTCGATGACTGGTTTGCCCCAAAAGAGCAAGAATTTTTTTGGCATGGAGTCCATAAATTGTCAGAGAGATAGGGAAAAATACATAGCTAGCAATGGGCAATAGTTCGAATACTTTTTTATCATTTTCATACAATAAACGTGTATTTTCTATACAAAATATTCCTGTTTCATATTTACGTACATGGTATGTATCAATATGACAACAGTCTCTTTGATGACATGTGCGCACTATTCAGAATATATTCACGGAATCTTTTTGACCTTCGTAATTAAACCCGGAGGTCAATAAGATCTTTTTGCGGACAGATATCTCTGAATATAACGGCAATAAAAAAGTTATGTGGTTTGAACAACGCATTAAAATGATTTACAGCCATAACTCCGTCTAAGGGTGTACTTTATGGCTTACGTTAACAGCATTTTTTTCACATATTATACATATAACATTGACCTCATCGGCGCCGATAGGAAGCAAGGGCCTTTGTGTTCCCCCTGGGTATTGTAGGAAAGCTGAGAGTACGGAAGAGTAGTAAAATATTTCTAAAAGTAATGCTCTCTCATTAAGGGGTATGTAAAGTTTATTTCCCAAATTATGCATCGTGTCCAAAAAGGGATAAAAGTCACGAGTTTTTTAATATCACGTTTTCAGAAAAACGACAAAAACAATTTTACTCAAACCATATAATATATTTTTATGTAGACGCACTGCTTGTCAAAAATAGGAACAAGTCTCAAAACTGCGCTCAGAATGAATTTAAAAATTGGTACATCTGTTATGTTATCAGTATAAATCAGGGCTATCAGCAGACGATTTTACGGTTGAATATGGATGAGTTGTAAATGTATTCGTTTATCGAAAAAATTAATGGCCCTGTTTTCGCATGTTATTTTACATTATAAATAAAAATTGGGACGGATTGATGTAGTTATATTGCAATTATGTAATATAATTTAATAATAATCTGAAAACATCATCAGACAAATGCTCAGTATCTACAGGGTGAAGGGAATTAATATTACACTTGATCATGTGAAGTACGAATATGTTGCTTTAATATAAAAATATGTAATAATACATAGACTTAAAATAAGAGAAACATATCTCTTGATTTCTGAAATTTAAAACAAAATTTTCATTATTATGTGCTAACTGTTCAAAAATAAATAGTTAGTCTCGTGGACATAAATCAAAGGTAGTCTAGACAGACACTCATAGATGGCGCTATCACTAGAATGTCTAATTCAAATATAAGTATTCTTTTGTCTATTTTAGTCTACAGCGATGAATGAAAGTTGTTTTAAGTGCGTTGTAATCTTAATGAAAATAGAAATTTCACTTAACACATATTACATTGTGACAATTTTTTTTTTTAATTTTTTCAATTTTGTGCCTTTTGTTGGCCATCAACACTAGAAAGACTGTTCTAAATCCATTATAAACTTGCTCAAATATAGGAATTATATGCTTAATATATAAATACTGAATATTAAAATACTGATTCACAAAAATTCTTAAAATTGTTTCCTCGTACAATTTTAGTTCCTGGTCACCAGATGGCAGCACTGTGGTACTCATAAATTGTAATTGTTACTACTGTTCGTTTACTGATTGAAGAGAGGTTTTCAGTGAATCTTGGTAAACATCTTTATTGCCTGTATCAAATAGCCATAATAAACTGTTGAATGCGGGTTCTGGTTATAATACAATTTAATTATCATAAGTGTTTTCCGCTCAGTATAGTTTCGAGTTATGGCAACATTTCTGAAAATTTTTAATGAAATGGAAAGTGTCTTTGGTACATAATTATGTAAATTTAACTACCTCAGCTATTTCCGTAGATTTTATAGAGATATAAAACTTTTGCCTTCAGAAATGTCAAGATCAGTGTTGTAAACACCAAATACGTATCTCATATGTATCTCATAGACATTTACCCTACTTTGAATTATATTTATTACTAGAAATGTATATACGTCAGAGTTGAAAAAAATAAAATACCAAATTCGCCCATATCGTGACATTTATATATAGTATGTCATAATTTGAATTAAAAAAATCTATTATAACAGCTTCTATTGCATCCAATTATACATACATACAGATAACAGGAAAGTTTTTCATTGTATAAATATTTATATATTTAATATATTTAATTTTAATGTGTACTAAATTTGATATTTTATTATTACTATATTAGTATTTCCTATTACATTTCCTGCTTGCGCCATTTACTCAGATGTAACCGAACTTTGAATTTGAGACAAATAATCTATTATAAAATTATTTAAATAGATGGCACTGGAGGGCAACACTTATTGATGAAGAACACTCGAACGACTTGAACCGAGAATATTGATTTCTGTAGCAGCTCACATCTAGTGTCGGCGAAGCGAACTAACTTTAGACAGTAAAGAGTATAGTTTGTTTTCTCTGGTCCTGAAAAATCCCACGAAGTTCACAAAAATTCTACTAGAAGGCAAAGTTGTGTTGGTGTTCTATACACTATCTTCTGTTTCCGTTCTGTTCTATGATTTTCAATTTTTATAAAAGCTGTGATGGTTTGTATCAAATGTATTTAAAATATATTTAATTCTCGATTTTGTAGAGTTTATTAGTTTCTAATGTCTTTAATCGATATATCACGTACTGAACTTGGCTTCTAAGCGATTCCCATACAGTTAAGGTAAATCATACGATATATTTCTACTTTGAAGTAAGTTAACCTAACTTTTGTTATTTAATTTATAGCGAAATGACTTTTATGACCCTAGCCCATTACCTCCAGATAATAGACAGAAGCTGGAGGGCTCAGGACGGTTCGAAGATCGCCAGTTTCATTTCACTCCGCCACGAACATGCCAAATACGCGAACTACCAGGTGGAAATGCCCGAAGGCCTTGTCGAGCGATTCTTGATAGCCCCAGTGGATGAACTTGTAGTCCTACACTTAAAATGCCTTTATTGCATCGGCAAGAGCGATTTTCTGGGAGCGTACCAGCATCAAAGCACGTTGGTACAAAGCTTCATCAAAATACTGCAGGTGCAAAAGGAAGAGAATTGGTCATTGCCCATTATGTACACCATATGTTCCGATTTGAGGCTAGTGGCGCAACAGGCGGAGAAACAGAAAGTAGGGGTCAGTGGGAACCCCGGCGAGATTTTAGAAAAAGCAGCAGAGTGTCTTATGGGGTGCTTTAGGGTGTGTGCAGCAGATAATCGATCAGCGGAGGAGGATACGAAACGTATCGGCATGTTAGCCTTAGTTAATCAGTTGTTCAAGGTGTATTTTCGGATAAATAAATTGCATTTGTGTAAGCCGTTGATTAGGGCTATAGAATCATCGCCGTTTAAAGGGAGTTTCTCGTTAAGTCAACAAGTGACTTATAGGTATTTTGTAGGGCGTAAGGCTATGTATGACAGTAACTATAAAGCCGCTGACGATTATCTTACTTATGCCTTCGAAAATTGCCATAAATCGAGTAGGAAAAATAAACGTTTGATTCTGATTTACTTAGTTCCAGTTAAGATGCTTTTAGGTTATATACCGAGTAAAAGAGTGTTGGAAAAGTATGACGTTATACAATTTTGGGACTTAGTTCAGGCTGTATGCCAAGGTAACTTAAAATTATTTGATGAACTGATGGAAATGCACGAGACTTTTTTCATCAAGTGCGGTATTTACTTAATCGTAGACAAACTGAAAATAATCGCGTACAGAAATTTGTTCCGGAAAGTGTATTTAATTCTGAATACGCATCAGATACCGGTGGAAGCATTGCAGGCCGCCCTGGAGTATCTCGGGCAGGAGGTCGACTTGGATGAGACGCAATGTATCGTAGCAAATCTCATTTACGAGGGTAAAATTAAGGGGTACATCTCACATCAGCACCGGAAGGTCGTGGTCAGCAAGCAGAATCCTTTTCCAGCTCTGACTACGTTGTCTTAACTTAGAAAAAAATAAGGAAAATATTTTTTTGTACAAATAAATGAATAAAGAACTGAATTTGTAGGGTTATGTGTACTTCTTTCAGGTTTTAAAAATACCAGTTGTAATTTTAGTGACCTGGAATATGGACTGTCGATCAACAAGTAAATAATTTAGAAATGAAAATGTCATTTTTGTAATTTTTTTGCTTGGAAAGATTGAATTGATTGTTACATTTAAATGAAAAAGACATACTAAGTGCCCAAGAATTTCATTTACAAACATTACACTCTGCTATTTGAAAAAATAGGAAAACTAAATAAAAACCTTTCCTCACTGCAGTTTTAAACCGCTATGGACCCGTGGCAACCCCTAACAAACCACCCCCCACCTTTTCACACATTTCACCCTCTATGTTTTTCCCTAAACATTCATGAATTTGTTACTATGTTTTACTTTTTGGCATATATACACTAGGCACAAAAATTAAGGGATGTAAAAAAAGTTTTAGGTGATATTCGAAGGGCTATAATTTGGAGAAAAATAGTTGCAGAGTAATTTAAAAGAAAATGCAAACAAGTTTCTAGTATCGAGTTCAAAATGTTTTACCATCAGCAGTTCTTGAGTGATCAGAAGAAGGCCATCGGAAAATAATTTTTCCAATTTTTGTTTGCCTTCCAGAAGGTCCACCGACTTGAATAAATTGTTTTCAATAACTTCATCATAAATCTTTTTTAGATATGATAATTTTATACTCGTTAATTTGAGCGATCTGAAAACCTTGTACCATGATTTTTTGCCGAATTATCGTCGTTCAAAACAAAAAAGTCAGTTTTGAGTTTGGTAATTAATTACTGGAGAAATAATGATCGTACAGAAAATTCAAGTAAAGTTTTATAAGCTGCAAAGTATTCTTTACATGTAGTAGTAATTGGTTTTTGATAAAATAATTTTTTCGGTGCGAGAATGTTGTTTAAGGAAGAGGGAAATAATTGCGTATTTAGGGATATTCGTTTAACTTGGCATAACTTTCCAAATAATGGATAGATTAGGGATGTTGGCTATTTCTCTTCAACCTCAAGGACCCCAAAGAAACTCTGAAAATTTCAAAGCGCTGCGATTTTGTTTTCGTTACGTTCGTAATGAATTTGTCGTTTTTGCTACAAAATCAGTTTAAGGATGTTTATTCATTTTTTAAGGTTAAAAATGTTTTAGCAATAATCCATATTTTTTTATCAAAACATGTTAATTGTAAGAAAACAAAATTCTGCACGATCATTATTTCTCGAGTAATTAATTATTAAAACCAAAAGTCACTGTTTTGCTTTGAACGACGATAACTCAGCGAAAAATCATCGTACAACGTTTTAGACCACTCAAATTAAAAAGGATAAAATCACACAAAAAAGCTTTATGATGAAATCACTGAAGACAATTTACTGAAGATCGTGGATCTTCAAGGCAAACAAAAGAAAGCCTGGATCTTGAAAGGCAAGTAAAATTTGGAAATATCTTATCCGGTAGTTTTCATATGATTACTCAAAAACTGCTGACGGTAAAAAATTAAATTTTAAGCTCTGAAAACTAGAAACTTGGAGCTTCAATTTGCTTTTGTTAATATTGCTCTTTGACTATTCTTCACCTAGTTACGGTCCTTTGAAAATTACCTAAAAATTTAGAATTTTTTTAGATCCCTTAATTTTTGTGTCTAGTGTAATACAGTAACATATAAGTCGGAAATCGAGAAAGGAACCACCAAGCCGCCAAGCGGCTATCAAAGTAGTTCCCGAATAGCAAAGCTATTACATAATCGCTCTAGGAAACAACTACTCGGGATAAAGCCCCGCCAGGCATTGAATTATACCCAGAAGCGATCCTCGACCCCTTTCTCGTGTTTCTGCACGATCAGATAAGGTTTCAAAAAATAAAATCCGCCACAGGTAGGATTCGACATTTGTCCCGGATCGGAACCGAACGACATACAGCTGTTTCGAACTTGTCAGTTCTCATCAGTGCCGTACACGGTACGCCGATTCAGTACAAATGCCGAATGAACTTTGTGGCGTATACATCTTTATCGATACGATCTCTGTCAGTAACATATAAGTCGGAAATCGAGATAGTGTAATACAATTATATTACGTGATATAGATATGCCACAATGATAATGAAAAATTGAAGGTAGTTTATTTACTGCTAAAACATACCTCTTCCTAAAATTAGGGGTAGCCTATTAGGGTTTAACAGTTCCTAAATTGTAAGGTAAACACCACAATATTCCTTCAAAATACTATACTATGATAATTATTGATAGTCATTCGCTTTAATTGATATTAATTAAATTAGTTTACAAAAGAGGGTCACTTTTCTATATTTCAAGATTTTCAATTAAGTTCTAAATTAAACATACTTAAAAATAATTAAGGAAAATTATTCTTAGAAAACACGAAAACAACTTAAATTGAATGTGTATTTTTATAGCTTCCACTGCTCTTCCTTTTTAAATTATCTTATGTTAGTTATGTATGCTAGCTTCACTTTATCAGTAAAGTATTACGCCATAGTTTCCAGAATGCTTAATAAGCTTTTTTCCTATGTAGGTTCATTTGTTAATATCTTAGTTCTGCTCGCATCTTTAAGCCACAAGCGTTGTATTTTCACAATAAAATCTGTCCGCTAATTTTTGAATTTGTTTTTAAAAATCGGTTCCCGAGGCCCGATCACTTAATTCTGACGATGGTAGAACAAACCAACCGCATGGAGAAATTATAATGCCCATTAGCGTAATATTAAATAAACTCTAATCTAATGCACATTTTTAAGTTACTCTAAAAAGAAGTGATGGTCACCAGTGATAAAGACCATTCAAAATTGACCGATTTACGTTCCTCTAAAGGCACCGTTGCCACATGACCAGTTTTTCCGAAAAAACGGGCGATCATTTGTTTCGAAGTGCTTCGAGTGCGAACAACTTTTGTTGGATTTGGTTCATCTTGAAACACCCATACAGTCGACTGCTGTTTAGTTTTCGGCTCATACGCATAGATACATGATTCGTCACCTGTTACAATATTATATACTTACGTCTTTTGGAGTACGGCGATTGTTTTTCTTGAGCATCCGTTTGCACCAATCGATACGAGCGTCTTTTTGAAATTTTTTCAAATTATGTGGGGTCTAACGAGAACAAATACTACAGCTAAATGATCATGCAATATTTTATATATGCTCATCAAACTAATGCCTAAGGTTGCCTCAATCTCCAGTATGTCACATGACGATCTTGAATTATCAGTTTTTGCACAGCATCAATGTTTTCTGGCACAACAACTGATTTTGGACGACCTTCGCGACTTTCGTCGGTTAGCGAATGGCGGCCATGATTAAACTCTTTATACCAGCATTTCACAGCGGCAAAGCATGGGGCTTTATCGCCAAAAGTGGTAGTCAGTTGATCGATGCACTCTTGTCTTGATAATCCACTGACGAAAGTCGTAATATATCATCGAACGAAGCCCCTCATAGCCATATTCATTATTATTCATACGCCTGTAGGAAAGAGATGACCACGCCACTGTTTACATTGCCGCACACGCAGGACAAAAACTCACCCCTTGAACATTTCACTGCCTATTACACCCTAACTCCCCTCCAAAAAAACCGTCGTTTCTTTTAAATAATGAACTCCTGCTTCCTCGCCTCAACCTCTGGCGGGAAAAAGGCGTTGTAAACTTTCGGGAAAAAAGAATTCCAGATAATTTATTTCCCTTTTCTCCTCTTTTTTTTTTTTTACCGAAACGTTGTATTTAAATTCTCCGCTGCACCCCTTTTCTCTAATCTACTTGACTTCATTAATCTTTGTGTTTTCCCCGACTCCCGACGTATTGTCGTCAACAATTCCAGTGTCTCCTAATGCTTTATGTACACTTGTGCTGGGAATCTAGTCGCTCTCGAAACAATTGAAAGAGATCGAAAAGCTTATTCAGATCTCCGCAACACGGCGCAGATATATGAATAAATAATGATTCTCAGCGCTGACTTGATGAAATTAAAATGTACTACATATTTGGTTAGCATATCAATAAAATATAGTTGACAATTGTATTATGTACCAACTTGCAAAACAGGCGGCTCTGGAAATTGGCGTTAGTTACCCAATCATTATTTTCTCTACTCTATTTGAATCACACTGCCAAGCGGCAGTTATCAAATAAACGGCGGAAAAGTTGGAAAAGGTCAAAGGTGTCAAAGTCAAGTAACTGTTATGCACATCTGCAGCCTTCTTTACCATCTTTATACCATCAAATCTACGTCATCTAAGCTGTAAAAAGATAAGAAGATTTTTATCAGTAAATATCACCAGGACATTGAGCAAACCAGTCATCGAGCCATTTTCGTACATTTTCATAAGAAGTGGAGCCCTGCTCAGCAAGTGCGCGTTCCATCGATGCAAATGAGTACTAATCGGACGGAGCCAAGTCTGGTGAGTAAGCCGCATGCGAAAGTATTTCCCAACTAAACGCCTCAATCGTTTCCTTGACCAGTTTTGCTGTGTGTGATGGAGCATTATCATAAAGCAAAATCACTTTGTGTTGCCTTTTTTGATATTATGGTTGTTTTCACGCAAAGCTTGATTCAAAGCTATCATTTGTTGTCGGTAGCTTACAGTATTAATGGTTTTACAGGTTTTAGCAGTTCATAATAGATCACACCCTTGTGATCCCACCAAACGCAGAGCATTGTCTTCCGTCCATAACGATTTGGCCGTGCAGTCGATGTCGATGGTTCTCCGATTCGATGGAGAAATTACTTTTATTTTGTACCTGGCGCACAACATTTCGCAAATAGTTTTTCAGTTTTCTGCCGTCTTTCATTCAGTTCATGTGGAACTCATTTTACCTTCTCCTGGATCTTTACCATGGCTTTCAGACGTATGGAGACGGCGTCTTGTGCCACATTTAATTCATATGCGAGTTCTTGTTGCGTTTGAGCGTCATTCTCATCCAACAATGCTTGCAATTCGTTTCTCACGTCAAAATTGCCACTTTTGAATTTTTAAAGCACTCAGAGCACTGTGATTTACCGAGACCATGTTCATCGTAGGCTTCGACAAGTATTCGATGCGATTCTGCAGCAGTTTTCTTGAAATGGTAACAGAAAACTAATGCTGGCCGCAAATCATAGTTTCTAGGTACAAAATTCGACATGTTCAACGCTATTAAAAACGATGTTGTTGTATGAAACTTATATTGTTGCGAGATAAAAACCTTTATCAGATGTCAAAACAAGAAAATGGCGCCAATTACGCGGTATGCTGGTAACTACATTAGCATCTAGGCCATCTATGGCAAATTCCAGTTTCATATTTACATACCTGGTATATCTAACAACCTTTTGACCCATTTCTTAAAAATGCTCCTATTTAGAACTCCACTTCTCCCTTTCCTCGCCCCTCCCTGGCGCACTTATCACTTTGGCAAGGTTCATTAAAAAGCGATTGCTCGCATTCAAGCTCCCCACCCTCCAAACGGCGACGGTCGCCAACATAATGCCGGGTTAAAAACTTGTTATTTATTGCTCTTTCTTTGAACATTACACTCCGACATTAATTCTTCGAGGCGCGAGACTTATCTATGCTAGCACGACACGGTATAATTACTGCACTTTATAAATTTCGTCACGAGGTCAGGGGTTGTCACGAATCTCTAAGTTCTTGCCTAATCCGGGGCCGCGTGCATTTGGTTGGTCTGGAATCGTCCGAAATGAGGGAAATTATTTCCCATTGTTACTCTGTTTTTGTTAAAAACATGGTTAATAGTTATTGTACGTCAGAAAATTATTTGATTGGGAGATGACCTCTCTGGAACTGAGAAATAGGGGTGTCGAACTTGACAAAATAATGTCAGAGAGGAAAGAGAGGTATTAGAAAAATTAAGGAATTAGCACAATGGGCTCGATATGCTGGATTGTGTATTGTGTGCATGTGGACTCTGTCTACTTTCCCCTTATAAAGGGTGGTCCAACCATAATGCACGATGTTAATTGTGAGTCACACCTTAACGTCAAGTTTTTTGCCCAACTTAATTTAACATTTCTTTGTTTCAGTGTTCCACAAATTCAACCATGGAGAGATACACAATTGAGCAGCGCGTTAAAATTGTTGAAGCCTTTTACGAAAATGGGCGTTCAAATCAAAATGCATTTCATGCACTTCAGCATAATCGACCAAATGTGTCCACAATCGGGAGAATTGTGCGCAAATTTCAGCAAACCGGGTCTGTAGGAAATGTGAAAATACCTGTGCATGCTCGCCCAGTTCGTTCTGCGGAAAACATTGCTGTTGTTCGCGATAATGTAGCAGAAGAGCCGTCAACCTCGACTCGTCGTCGTGCCCAACAATTGAACATCTCACGAACATCACTGATGCGAATTTTGAATAAAGATTTGAATTTACACGCTTACAAGGTTCAATTGACTCAAGAGCTGAAGTCTGCTGACCATTTCAAGCGTCGTCAATACGCCGAATGGTTGGTTGAACAGACAGAAGTGAATGGTGACTTTACAAAGAAAATCATCAATCAAATCAGCGACAAGGCACACTTTCACCTCAGTGGATTCGTTAACAAGCAGAATTGCCGCATTTGGGCAAATGAGAATCCACGAGTGATTGTTGAAAAGCCGATGCATCCACAAAGAGTGACTGTTTGGTACGGTTTATGGGCTGGCGGCGTCATCGGGCCGTACTTCTTCGAAAATGAGGTCGGCCAAGCAGTTACCGTGAATGGTGTTCGCTATCGCGAGATGATAACGGACTTCTTGTGGCCAGAAATTGAGGATATGGACCTGGACGATATGTGGTCCCAACAAGATGGTGCCACTTGCCACACAGCCAACGATACAATGGCACTTTTGCGCGAGAAATTCAATGGCCGTGTTATCTCACGTCGTGGCGATGTTAATTGGCCGCCACGATCATGTGATTTGACACCGTTGGACTTCTTTCTTTGGGGATATTTAAAAGAAAAAGTGTACGTCAATAAGCCAAGAACAATTCAAGAGCTAAAGGATGAGATAATTCGGCACATTAACGACATTGAACCTCAATTATGTCTCAGAGTCATTGAAAATATGGACCATCGGATAGAGGTATGCCACCGAAGCCGTGGCGAGCATTTAGCCGATATTTTGTTTTACACATAATTGTCATAGATCCTTCTATTATAATAAAAAATATTAAGATAATTCTCTGAAAACTTTTTATTTTATTTACAATTAACATCGTGCGTTCTGGTTGGACCACCTTTTAGAATTCTAATTCAAGATTAAGGACTCTATTAATAGAACTGGCATCGTATCTAATATGTTTAAGGAAAGACTAGTTACAAATTTGAAACTGGCAACTGCGAGTGCAGGTGAGAAAGACGGAAACTGATGCTATGTGATAGTTCAAGGAAATTTGTAATAATGATAACGACACATAGAAAGGTTAAAGTGCAAAGTACCGTCACAGTAGTTCATAGTTAGAGCGAGTTATGTGGAAAGTACGACTAGCACTAATTATCATGATCTTGTTATTTTCAATAACTATCGAAACCAAGCGCCAACACGGGCAATGTCAGTGGGAATGAATCTAAATCGTCCACGTGTATTCAGTAGATATCCTTCGTTCAAACAGTTTTGGATTTATCGTGTTTATCTTTAAGTTTAAAGTAATCTTACCAATCTGTTCTTCTTTCACAACAGAAATGAGTAAAACAACTACTACGTTTTATCAAGTCTCTACCTCTTTTTTCAAATTTTCAAGTATCAAGTTTTGTCAAGTTTCTTTATCTCTTCTTGATGTTTTGCCTGACTTCGATAGACTAGAAGCTTCTATGAGCTGGTTCAAGGAGTTTCTACTAGTACATTGGGACAATCACACCCAATAATGTAAAACGTATTGTATTAACCAAACGAAATGTTTGGAAATGGTAGACACCTTGAAATTAGGTTGATCGAAATAAAACCATAACACGTCAATGAAGAATTAATTTTTTTTTGTGAAGTACTAAAAGGTTACACGATCCTTGACGCGCTCGCCAACGAAGTGTACATTATCGGGAGATGGTTGATCTTCATTACATTCTTCAGACGTTTGTCTTACTTGTCTAGTTGGCTCTAAAACTCGCGAAGTACAATAAAATACAAAATATCATGATGGCTCTCAAAAATTCTAAATTGAGATATATATCTACCTTTGCATTGCCAAATTATGTCATCTGATAATATATTAGTTTATTTGAAAAAGCGACTAACGGTAACCTACACCTAGAGAACAGTTTATTTTCGATATGAAAACACCTTTATTTTTAAATATGCGAAATTGTAATAATATAATACAATTTCCCATTAAGTGATAGATATATTAATCAGCAGCATACTCTTTGGCTAATCTACCTTGGTCAAAAATATATTTGCAGATTTTTCCTTTTCCTTGATTTTGTTTTAATCATCTGTCTTCCACATAATAACTCTTCTTTAATTTCACAACCACGACAATTAAGTTTTCGACATGTATAGAAAACTTAAATTTCGATACGTCTTATAGAATCGAGAAAGGTTGGCTCATTTTTAGACCATCTATAATTGACAAAATTCCCTATAAAATCTCCAAAATTTGCCTAAAATGTGGACGATGTGTTCGAAAAATAGAAGTACTATGATAGTGTTGTTGATACTCCTCCTTTGTTGGAGGAGTTTAAATATTTTAAATTCAAATTCTTTAGGGAGATGGTTTAAAACAGGATAGGTACCAGTTTTCCACGAAGAAAAATTACACGTTTCTCGATGTGCCTTTCTCAAACCAAGTACTAACCAAGTTATAAACTAGTTTCTAATCATCTCTCGATGATGCCAACTTGCTTGGCTAAACGGGCGTCAGTAGACCTGTAATATTTCAGTGTTTTAAACCTTCGCAGGATTAAAATCGTAAAATAGATTTACATATTATTTCACCAATAATTCAACCAACGTTTAACGCGAAATTTACCTGTTTATTACCGCCAAGCAGCAGTTTATTACCGGTAGTTTATTACAATCATCCTCTGTTGTAACGATATCATCTAAAACATTCTGAGTGCATTCAGTTCGGTCGTATACAATTTATAATCAAATTTTCACGATTAGACGTTTAACATAACCGGCTGCGCTTGAACAACAATCCAGCGAAAGAGACAATGGCAATAAATGCATTAATTCAGCGTATCTAAATGCAAACGATGCTCGCTATTCATTCGTCGAGTTTTAGTAAAATTAACGAATACAGCATATACCCGGCTTGATTATCGTCATCAGGTAGCTGATTAAATTCGAGTGGAATAATGGCAGATGTGGTGGAGCGGTCACATTGCTTTAAGATAACCAACTAAAGTATATTCATGTCCAAAATTCAGTGCGTATAATCAATGATTAGTGCGCGATCGCTTCGTGATTGGCTGAAATCACAATGCTATTGGTCAGATGGATGTAAACTGGGCGGAGGCACTCGTGTCGGTTTTAATACCGGTGCGTACTGTTATAAATACATTTTTTGGTATATACTGCGCCTGTTTAAATACCGTACTTTGTTGTCTGACGCGCTGAAGCCACGATTCATATTTTTCAGATTTTTCGAATTTTTGAAGCGAACACTTCTTTGGCGGCGTTCTGATATATGACGAGAATGGAGAGTGAATTGGAAAAAATATAACGTTTCGAGATTTCGTTACACGAGAGAGAAAAAAGATATAAAGTAGAGAGAAGGAGAAAGAGAGCTATACATTTGGTATACCTAAAACACAGGCTTCGTTACAAGACAGAGTACACAGATATATAACATAGAGAGAAAGAGAAAGAGAGCTATACATCATATATATCAGTTTAGGCTATCCGCGTCTCCCTTTTGTGCGGTCCTTTGTCTTTAACGCCCACTCATACACTAAGTCCAAGGTCTAAATTGCTTGAAGGGGGAATAGTTTAGGAAGCATCGTACGAGCAAGAGAGAGAGCCACGTATTCATTGAATACTAGGCAATAGAAGAAAATATAATATGACGCGCATGCGCGCGAGTTCGTACAACTCTGACGCCACACGGGAGTAGAGCAAGAGAGAGCGATATAAACTCAGTACGAAGCCATAGAATAGGATAGATAGATTGTGCGCATGCACGCGTTATAGATGTACGCGTCCAGACGCTATATATTAATAGCTGAAACAGCACGCGTGTGTACCGAATATTTATCATTGTGTTTTGTAATTATTTACGTTATTTACATCTGTGTTCTGTGATTATTTGATAATATCCTTCGACCGTTTAACTTGTTAAAATCTAGAAGATATTATATATTTCATTCACTGCTCCTTATTGGTTTACAGCCACACAGGTGTAAATGCACTTGGAAGAGGCGAAGACAAAATCCCTTTAATTCTCGGGGGAGATTTCAATGTAAATTTCGGATCCAATGATTCTTTGACGTTGATTAACTTTCTTCGAGAAACATTTGGTCTGCTTATAAATAATAATCCCAAAGAATCAACAACAAAATCCGGAACAACAATAGATGCAATTTTTACACGTTATTTAGAAAATATCGAATCACGAACATATATTTCATATTTTAGTTATCACAAACCAATCATGTCAGTATTACCAATTGAACCACCAGCCGATGATAGTGTAGATAATGAATAAACCGAATATTTTTTACACAAATTTTATATTGTTATATTTCCTTTGAAATTATACCTCTCCCTTTCTCCCGCTCTCTCTCATTCTCTATTCTAAAGAAGTATTCGCTTCTATCACGTGTACTGTGCTGCACATGATATTTTTTTTAGATTTTTTATGTTTTCATATCTTTCAGATTTTTCCAGATTTTCAGGTTTTCGGGTTTTTATGATTTCTCAGATATTTTCTCGAAAGCATTCCTTTGCGATATAAAATCGATGATCCGACATAGGTAGTGCGAAATAAAATCGGTAAGGGAATTTTATAGAAAATACAAAACTCTCAAATATGATGGAACAAATTGAATATATGGAGTCATGGGCCACCTGTACACGAGCATACCTACTTTGAAATATTAACAAAACTGTCATACTAACAAACATTCTTTTCGATTTTATTTTATAATTTGTAGTAGTAAGCTGTACATTTTAAAACCTGAATATAAAATCTGAATATAAACCTTGAATATATAAAACCTGAAATATCTCGAAAACTCTCTAAGAATGCGCCTTCAAAAGTTTATGTAGACTTACTAGTCACCCTGTATATGAGATTTTCTATATATTTATTTAAATTAAAGTAAATACATTTTACAGATGTGTTTTTAAATTCAGGAATTCTTACTCAATTTTGGTCTGGTGGTGGGAGAGAGCCTGTTTAAAGTCGGAAGCCAACCGATAACAAGCTAAGAGGATTGATTCTTAGAAGTATAACCGGAGCCCTAAGATCAACACCGATCGAGGCGATGGCGATACTGACGGAGATACCACCTCTTGATGTCATCCTGAAAGCGGAAGCCGCAAAGGCAATGCACAGGGTGGGAAACATGAATAGGAAGATAAGGGACCTGAATAGACTCTCAAGAGAGCTAGCTGAGGAGGGACTCTTATGGATGCCCTCTGACAGTACGGGTGTCCACTTCCTGTTTGACAATAAATATAAGATCACCCTCACCAGTAAGACCGACTGGATGGAGGGTCGAGCTGGATTACCGCTCAATGGAGACATCTGGTACACGGATGGAGCCAAGAGTGGGAACAGAGCGGTTGCGGGGGTGTATAGGCGACGCGACGGGATAGGCAAAACCTTCCCCTTGGGCAAATACACTACCGCACTCCAGGCCGAGCTAATTGGAATTACATACGGTGTTCTGGGGGCCGACCAAAATCGGACCCAGGAGAAGGTATGTATCTGCTCGGATAGCAGGGCGGCGTTGGCAGCCCTGAATTCAGCAACGACAAAGTCGAAGCTGGTCTATAATTACTATGAAGCATTGAACCACTTGGCAGGGAAGGGACCAGTGGAACTCTTATGGATACCTGGGCATAACGGCATTAAGGGAAACCTAATTGCAGATGACCTTGCCAGACTAGGGACCAGGGAAAACCTCGATCGACCAGAACTCAGTCATCCAATACTCAGAGATTGAGAAATGGGCCCAAGAATTCATTAAATTAAACAGGCACAAAGCCAGAACCCTGGTGGGAATCATAATAGGCCACTATAGTAGCCTGAATGCATATAAGCACAAGCTGAGGCTAGCTGACAGCCCGGCCTGCAGATACTGTAAAGAAGACGAGGAAATCTTGATTCATCTTCTTTACACCTGCTCCGCACTGGAGGAGAAGAGGTATCTTATATTAGGGACTCCTGTTATCCTAGAGGAGGCGAGGCTTAAGGCGGGGGACGTGCCTAAATTGCTCCTTTTATGGGATAGCAATTTTGCATAATGAACCGGATAAGAGGGGATCGCCAAGGGACTACCCATGCGATCAGTGGCTGATGAGGCCCAAATCTATATAATATAATAATAAATACTCTATTTTTAAACTAAACATTAAGGAGAATCTATGGAGACTTTGTATAATAATCTTGGTACGGCCGCTTCCATTCATCTGCCATCACTGTCATGGTAAAACCAACATTAAATCGATAGTTGACCGCTGATGCAATGTTTGAAATCGTAACGTATTGACGTATTACAAACTTCCTGCCGCCACAGCCGCCCCTTGGATATTCCCGATCATTTCCCTAAGTTCGGTTAGATTCCCGTAGCAAATTTAATTCGCTGCTGCTTACGCCGAATCCTCCAAGGAATTATTAGTATATCCCAACAAATTAAATGAAACGGCCTCTCTGTAAATCCATCAGCACCAATTGCGGACTGTATTCTAGAAGATAGAGGCAAATACACACTCTAGAATGTTCTCAGGTTGCTTAATAAAGTACGTTTACACGTCATCTGTTTTTAAATAGTCCCCTGTAGTATTAAGATTAAAATTCTTTAATTTTTTGTCGATTAAGGGTAGTAGTCATCAGTGAGAAATGTGCTGCGCACCATAGACGTACACATCGTAACAAAGGTAATGAACAAATAATACAACGGAATTAGTAACAAACGTACTAAACTGTTACAAGTAAATATAACATTGTATGTACCCTCTTAACTAGCGTAATGAAATAGCATCATCATCATCATCATCATCATCATCATCATCACGAACTGGAGACCATCCAGAAATACTTTGTAGCATCAGGTATGTTTTCATATTTGTCTCAGACAATGATGTTCGCTGTGGTGAACGGCCATTCGACATCTACTGATGTAATAGAGGCATACGTAAAATACTTTTTGCACTCACTTAACGAATCTGTAGATGCACTATTATTATCAGTATTATCACAAACTTGTCTTAACGACTCTGCTAACTCTAATGTACTGTTTTCTTCTTCTTTATAGTTCTTGTATGAATAGTTTTTAAATAAGTCAATGGAAATATCTAGGAACTGTATCTGGTTTTCCTTAATAGGTGCAGTTTCGACAGGATTGAACTGTAGTATCACAGGTTTTATTTGTTGGAAATTTTCAGCAAACATGTAAGGATCGGTTCTGGTGGTTGGGGAATTCCAGAACATTTTCTGTGAAACTCCCGAGGAGGATTAGGAGATAGAAACACTTTTTTTGTACTCGCTTAATTAATTCATCTACCTTTAGGAAAACATTGTCGAGTAGTTTCTGTTACAAGATATAAATTATCTACACGTAACGTATGACAATCTACAACCGTGTTGTGAAACAAAACGGCCTACTGAACCCATTGTCGCGGCACTATCAGTCACAAACATCAATATTTGACTTAATGACACTTGAAATTTTTCTAACCTCTCCACCACCCCCTGTGTAGATGTATTGCCAGCATAGTAAGTGAGTATTTTGCTAGCTAATAACAATAAAAATGGCGATTGCCGTGTATCTAGTACACATACTATAATATTTACAATAGATTTCTTTACGATCTGTCGTGTCTCGGCAATACATAACCACAATCGTCTATTTTGTAATGTACGTGTAATTTTCTCTATAATATCGTCGTGTACAATTGATGTATTGTATTTGTGCCAAAACTTTCGAAATGGTTCTTTATCTAGGATGTGAGGCGAAATACTACAGGCTATCAACATCAACAATAAATCAAACATAATTGAGTTACACACCCTGTTTTCTATCTTGATGTTGCACATAATTTGCGTAACGAGTACAGTCGAATTTGGACCAGCCCGTTAAGGGTTTATCGTATACTTTATACATTACCTTTGCTCTATCGTAGAATAAGTTATCAAATTTACCAATTAAATGTTTTACCTGGTGAGAATATAAACGTATTCTGGTCTTTCGCACGTGCGACATACTTTATTGTTAAATTAAAACGTTTCAACTAACAGAGCGGAGACCGTACGTACACGTCGATCAATAAATCAAGAACAATTATAACCCCACGACCGTGAACAGTGCAATGCTGATCCCCCTCCACAATGGTTTGTCGACTACTTCCTCATTTCAGCGTTATCATCACATCGTTACATTAAAACTGTTTAAAAATTAAAAGACGGTTATCTCGGTGAATTACCATGCGTTGTTTATAATCTAATAAAAATTTTATAATGAAATTTTATGAACATTATTATTTTAGAATAGCTAAGATTTGTGGATTTGATGAACGAAACGTTCGTTGTAGTCAAACTATTCATGTCCCCACATGAACCGCCGATGGTATGCAGCTCTCGCCTACAGCCTTAGTCATCAAACTCATCAGGCATCATAATAATATATTTGCTCTCACAAAGTTATTGCCTAATTAAATTTACAGTATTTGCTATACCTGAAATTGCAACGCACACAATGCGCCATCTATCTTGTTACGAGCTAAGCTACAAAACCCGTTATACATAATTTGTTGCAGTTTAAACACTTCACACCTTCTCGCGTGTCGTGTCGTAACATTTTTTACGTTCTAAATTTTAAAATAAGTTTAATCATACCTTCTTTCGTTTCAGGTGAGTTCGTAGCTACAACCCCAGACCTGGTTATCTTCCGGCGGAAGTAAGTATTCACCCTTGCGAGTTAATTAAGCCTCGACTTAAAATGCAAAAACTGTGCCGTAATAAAAATCCTGAAGAGACTTTCATTAAGTCGTACACTAACAAAATTTAGTTGCTTCAGGTTGAAATATTTAAATGTTTCTTGGGAGGCTTCGTTATTATATCTACAGTGCTCAACAAGACGAATGCTATTTGTAGGAGTTTCCTTAAAAATGATAGTGTTATAGAAATAAGAATAAAGGCAGGAGGCACTGTTGTTGTGAAATCACAGCCGCAGACTCAACACCGATTCGTTTAAAATGTTTTTAATTTTTCTTACACACCTCACTTTTCTTTTATTGATATTCAAAGTGAGATAACAAAGTACTTATATTAATTAGTCGCTCAATTGTATTTTTGGGGCACAATTTGTTCCTGGTTATAACTAGTACTCCTATTAAATTATATTAAAAGGTATGCGTATGTATACCTTTTAAAAGGTATACGTTTGATCAGGAATGTAACACGTTATCACACTTTTGTGCAACATAGAAGTAAAATCGTGGTTATTATGGAGTTTTTAAATAGAGACGCTCGAAATTTGTTAGGTTGTAGCGGCCATGTTGTTAAAGCGACATCTGTCAAATTTATTGTGAATTGTTCAATAGTATATGGCAAATAATCATGGAAGGGTATAGCGTTCAACAATATGTGAAAATCATCAAATTTTATTTTCAAAGTTAGTGCTTCGTTCTAGGAGCGTTCAGCACATTACGTGGTTTTATCCTCACCACAACCGTCCCGCCAAGTCGACTATTCGACGTTTGGTGATCAAATTCGAGTCAACCGGTTTGATAAAAAATCAGCCAACACTAGTACGTCACCGAAACGCTAGGTTTGCTGAAAACATCACTGCTGTGCGTGGAGGTGTACGGGAAAACCTGAGGCAGTCAATTTCGGCTCACAAGAACTTGGCCTTACTGCGACTTCAACTTGGCGAATTTTGCGTCAGGACCTAGGTCTGCACACCCATAAGATCCAACTGATCCGGGAGCTTTGGAGCAGTTGAGCTCTCAGGAAGTTGAGCCAAATTTCGCCAAAGAAATAATCTTTAGCGACGAAGCCCATCTTTAGATGGATATGTGAACAAACAAAAAAAATTGTCGGATTTGAGATAATACCAACCCTTACGAGATGCACCAGCACCAAATGTATCCTGATTTTGGTCTGGCGGAATCATCGGTCCGTACTTCTTCCAAAACGAAACTGGCATTGTCATAACCGTCAATGGGAAACGCTAGAGATTGATGATAAGCAACATTTTATGGCCTAAACTGGATGATATGGATACCAATGACATGTGGTTCTAATAGGACAGCGCTACGTGCCACACAGCGCATGCTACGCTGGAGATTCTGCACGAGTGATTCGAGGGCATGGTTATCTCGCGCAGCGGCGATGTGAACTGGCCACTGAGATCATGCGATTTAACGCCTTATATAGACTTCTTCCTTTGGAGCTCTCTTATATCGCAGGTCTATGCGAATAAACCGAAGACAATTGATGCCCTCAAAGTCAACATAACAAATTCCATCCAGCAAATTCAGCTAGATTTATGCGACAAAGTCATCGAGCTTGAGTAGATATCTCACACACAACTTTTACGTTTAAAAATCGAGCGTCCTTATTGAAAGACCCTTTAGTTATAGCGTAGGGCAAACCCCTTTCTTGTGTTGTAGTTCAATGATTCTCTTGTGTTTATAACAGGAAAAAGATCAAGAAGGAACATAACGACGCCACTGATGTAAACACGGGCTTAAATTTAATTAAAAACCGTAATTTGGCTTCGCTGATGAGAATCAAATTGCGACGGTTATGCGGTTTTTTTTTATTGAAACATTTGATTAGGTGCTTTATTTACAAAAGCGTAATATAAAAACTTGAGAGGCTTCATAAAAAGCGACTGGTTCACGTTAATTTTTTATGTGTATTCAACCGCGTCCTACGACGCAGGAGGTCAAATTGAATGACTCCCACCGCCATGCGCCTTATTTAACTTGGCGTCTCCGTTAAATTAAGGCCTGCAGAAGGGAATTAACTCAAGTCCTCGGCCTCTCTGCGAAATGAAATAATTGCCAGTAATTTATTAAAAAATATACACAGCGTATTGACACAGGTTTAATATTTTACAAAGCCTTTTTTGTGCCAGTTATAATGCCACCAAATATTCTTTTTTAATTATTAAACGTTGAATTTGACTTTCTCTTGCGGAATTCCAGCGGTAAGGACGTCTTTGTATGTATCTCTCTTTGTTTATTTCTCTCATACAGACTACAAAAAGAAGTAAGTTCATAAATTACTAAATAGGTAATTTATGAACATAACAATCGACGCAAAGAAAATATTGTTCTTTTTATGACATCGTCAAATTGATTTGTTCTTCACCCAACTTTCATCCAGAAATTGTACTTATAAAAAAGCCACAGGTAGAGTGAAGCAAGTAGATCGTTATGGTTTTGTAACTAGCTGCAAACAAATGAACTTTCGGCTGGTCGTGTTAATTTTTCATTACGATACATTTCGTCCTCCATTAACGTTCACCATTTAAGGCGTCTAGATTTTGTTCGATCTTTATTAAAGTTAAACCCCCACGTAATCCCCGAGGCAGATGGAGCAACGACAGCATTATTCACTCCAACTGTAATTAATAATGCAGAATTATTCGGATCTTGTATCGCCGCTTTCACGTCAGAGAAGTTAAACAGTGATTACTTAACTCCTTTGAAAATTCAAAGCTGTATTATTGTTCTCAAACACCTTGATGTTTACTGCCATGTTACATCCATTATTCAAGGTACCTAACCGAACCGCCTCTACCCCACAAAGGTATCGCCGTGTCTGCCGCTCTCACGTCTGTCCGACGACGCGAATTCAACGGGAAATCCACGCCGAAGCTCAAAGCTCAGATATTACGAACGCTAACTTTAATGATAGGGCCGAACTACGCCCAGGGAGAGTTATGATTGCATACTTGGGTGATTCAATTGCAAGTTCGTCGCCACCATTAGCCACCCAGTTCTATTTTGCATCGAAGTTTGATACAAAGTACATACTTATATGGCAATACTGAAGTAATAACGCTAAAATACTAACAGAGATCTAACATACTCGTACACAAAAACTACCAACATAAGAAATAATTTCGTATAAAGTCAATCTTTAACCAAAATAGGAAACTACAATGGAAGAAACAGTATCCATTTCCAGGTTGTATCACGACGCCGACGTAATGGTTCAATCATCCTTCGAATGAAGAATTCAATGGACGCTCAGAGATACACACGTAGATATCTGCACGAGGATCTTGACTTTTAACAAACCACAAACACAGATAGTCCGATGTACGAAAGACGAAAGACAAAATGGAGAAACACCACAGAAACACCCATGCACCAATGGGAAAAGTGGATGATAATGATTAGTTAATTGGTCCGTAAACAAACTGAACAAAATATTTCAAAAAAGAAAACACGCCACGGGTAGTATTCGACGTCTGTCCCGGATGGGAACCGAACCGAACGAGAGTCTGTTTCGAACTTATTAATTCTCAGTGCCATACACGGTACGCCGATCCAGGACAAATGCCGAATCAAATCCGTGGGGTATTCATCTAAATCGATTTTTTAATCCCAGTATCGTAGAATGAAGCTAGTTGTGTCAGGGGTCAATTGCGCACGAATCTCTCTACCTCCTGATCATCATCAAATCGTTGCCCTCCTAGAGCTTCTTTAAGCGGCCCAAAGGCTTCTTTAAGTCCGGACTGTGGGGAGGATGTTCAAGTGGAGTCCAGTGCATTTCTGTCAGTTTTTCGGCTGTTAGAGCTGCAGTTTGGGACCTGGCGTTGTCGTGAAAGACTATTGCCTCTCGAATCGGTTGATTTCGTCTTTTGCGACGATATGCAGCTGGTTCATTAGCTCGCCGTAGTATTAGCAGCATTCATTGCGCGTAGCTCATGCAAAAAATTAGTGAGCAAAGTGCTTCGTCAGTAAAAAAAAACGGTTGAAAGAACCATGTCAACTGATAGACGAGTTTTGGTTTTCACTGGAGCTACCTCCGCTTTCCTTTGTTACTCCATACTGACTTGTTTGGACTCGGGCGTGTAGTGGTGGACCCACGTTTCATCGCAGGTAACAATCTGACTCAAAAATGCATCATTTTCTTCCACAAACCTTGATGTAAGCCTCTGACGTCTCAACTTTTGATCTGCGATCAAAATGCGAAGGATTCACCTGGCACACACTTTACGGAACTCCAGGCCATTTTTGATGATCGCTTGACAGCTCTCATACTTTATTCCGACCTTTTCTGCAGTTTCGGATACGGCCACCCGCCGATCTTCTTCAAGAATGCCTCGAATCGCGCGAATGTGTTCGTCCGTAGTGCTGGTTCGAGGACGGCGATCGTGTTCCTGAGTTTCCACTCGTTCTCGTCCTTCCTTGAACTTTTTATGCCAGGCAAACACACGAGTCCTTGACAGTGTTTGGTCCCTGAACTGCGCAGTCAATCTACGGAAAATTTTCGCCACTTAAACTCCTTCATGAACAAGGAATTTTATAATATTGCGTTGTGCAACAGCGGGGTGCACTTCTCGCTCTCACACCCTGAGCGCTACCGACGAACTGGTTGACAGTGGGTTCCGGCTCTTCCTATTTGTAATGAAATGACCCCACCCAAGCATACTAGAACCTCCTAACAACCGTGCACGCTCAAGAACAAAAATCTATATTTGATCTACTTTCATAAAATAGAACACCACATTTGAAACGTACTTACCTATATCTTGTAACCTTGAATTTCAGCCCATATCCACATTTCAGGTAATGAGGGAGTGCTTTACCTAATTGTCAATTTGACTGGCATCGGGGTAGTTCGGAACGTGACTAACACAACCGCCATCGCCCGCCCCACCCCAAAATACATCTGAATGGAATCCGGCGACCTAATGCCCCATAGAAATAAACGTCGCCGAAATTATTTCCGAGTATAAATCAAAGCAGGCTCAGAAACTCTTGTAATTATCCGCTACACAAAGATTACCCCGAAACGGTGGGGCTCGAGAAGGCAGGTGAGGAGCCAACTTTATGACCTGGGGAGACCGTAATGGCTGTATCACTGCGCAGTATATTACATGCTCGATAATTTATCCGAAAGGAATTTAATTAAGTGATCCAGTCGGTAAAGGGCATTATAAGCTTGGGGCGCGACTGATGGCCATGATGGCTGACGCGGTGTGGAATAATTCACTTCAACGTGCGAAGAAAGAAGCTTCGCGTACAATTTCTATATATTTAAAATCCATCAATAGAATACGATAATATGAATATATGA
Source organism: Rosalia funebris (assembly GCA_037954035.1). Lineage (NCBI taxonomy): Eukaryota > Metazoa > Arthropoda > Insecta > Coleoptera > Cerambycidae > Rosalia > Rosalia funebris. The sequence continues at coordinate 1,894,268 of JAZFAV010000004.1, read as the reverse complement.
ATTTTATTTAAAAAATTGTATATAAAAATGCAAGAATAAATAGATTACTAGGGTACATAGAAGTAACCAGATTCTGTTGCGTATACTTAAGATCGTCGCCTAGATTTCAATCGATGTAGGTACAAGTAATTCGGTTTAGTTTTCGCGTCGTGCTTGATCACCTGTTTTGTCAGTTGAAACAGTACACTATTGTTGAGGCTAGACAAAATTCAACAACGCATCAGCAAAGCGTTTCACTATTTGTTATAATTTTTAAATATAAAGTTTTAAATAAGTTTTAAATATTTAATCATTTTATGTAAGTGGTCTCGAATATACAGCGAATTGAAATCCTAATCATAACTGATTGGTGTTGGGGTTATTAGGAATTAGGGAATGATGATGAAGAGTTGAAAAAACCGCTACAGGTATTGTTTTGAAAATGAAAATCGATGCTCTGTATTGATTCAAAAAAACATTAATTTTAATTTCATGAACTTTATTCATAAAATCAAAAACATTTGCACATTTCATTGTTATCGCCATTATCGAAGCCCCAGGCATACTTAAAAAGTAGGTGATATTTATATACATATATGCATAGGAATGTATTTTAACACACTTTACTAAATTGATATAAATAACTGATGTACAATAGGCAATTTGCAAGAAACTTCTATACGCCTGAAAATATATTTTTTCTGCCATATAATAAGTATTTAAGAAGAATATTATAGTAATTTTTCATGAAAAGCTGTAGGTTTTGCATAATTAATAAATAATTCACTTATTTATGTAAACAAAGTCACGTGTTCTAAACCGCTAGTCTGATTGGTCCACGTCACTGTATGGGGAAGTATTCCAATCGTCACTGTTTTGATTTGGTTTAGTGCTAACAGTTTGTAAAGTCTATAACAAGTGCGTTTTATAATGTGCCTAACGGTATCGAGCCGATAAAACACAAATTTTATAAGTATTGCATCGTGCCAATGTGTACAAATACTACAGTATCAACGTCCGAAAAATTATTCTTCTCGGTTCCCAAAGAGGAAAGAATGCGGAAGAACTGGTGCGTAGCAATGAAAAGGGACGAAAAGAAAAATATAAAGCAATCAAGTTCGACGCCGCTATATTGTTGCGAGGATCATTTTATTGTGAGTACCTAATAACATTTATTTGTTTTGGATGTATTTGTACATAACCCCACTTTCACGTTGTATGCTGTTTTCATATTACTTGCCGCATGGAATATTTAGAAAATGCTTGTTTTGGAGGTCATTAGATATAGATACTTAAATAATATTTACATTTGAATCTTTTTTACAGTTGAAGGAAGACATGGAAAATTACTGGCAATACAGACTGGCTGGAAATGTACAGAGGTTAAGTTTGAAAAAGGGCATTCTACCTCATATTTTCAGCTGCCAGAGAGAACCAGTACCTGAGCGACAAACTGGGGTTAAACGCAGACGGCTGCAAATTATTCAGCAGGCAGAAAGTGTACTACATAGTTATCTCCAGTTCAACGGTTTGCGACTCTTAGCTGCCTAGTACGTCAGCTTTCCTACTGTGTAAGCTTTCATCCGAACACTATGTTCGTGTGTAACTCTGGCCTTGACTATGCAAACATTTCCTTCCCTCTTTACTTGAACATAGCCAACAGCGTTATCTCCATAATTTTGACGTCCAGATCTACAAAAATTCAATACGAATAAGTTACCTGTGTAAGTGCAACAGTTTGTTGGTACCATCGACATGGTACCAACGTCGACATGGCATCAATGGTGTTGACGTATACGATAGGTTATAAAACTACAAACTGTATAAAACTATTGACATGACTAATTTTCAGATAAACATGCATTAAAATATGAAATGGCAAATATAGATATACCTACCTTGCAGTTTTAATTCCTCTAATTTCAATATCCATAAATTGTGAATTTTCCCCTAGAAAGGAAAACACGATCCAGAAATCAAGCTCTGGCAAGTTATCAGATTGTCCTTGCACAAATCCACTGTCTGTTGCCATAGTCTATACACAATTGTTCAATATTAATAATAATAAATAGATTCGCACACCGGAAAAGGGATATTCAATGAAAGTACACTAAACGCCCATCTATCTCTCAACAAAATAATATACAGTGACGTCACGCGACAGCCATTCGCATTTCTTGTGTTTACACGCGCCGATAATAATTTCAAATTTCATTTATTTATTTTGTGTCTATTATTGCACAAAAAGTGGTAAATTTAATGCTGTATGGATTTAATGACCTATAAAATGTTTTGACAACATAATTAAAAATCATGCAAATTGCCTATTATGTGTATTTCGAAGAAATTTGGAAGGGACAGTAAAAATGACTTTCAACAAAGAACTTTCACTCCCATATATTTTCTCATCTAAATTGTCAGCAATGTAATTCTGTTGTAGATATATAACGTGGAGTGGTCATCACTCTAATAAATCAATCTCTCAATCAACTTCTTAATGGTGTCCTTTAAAATAATATTGATGAATTCTGGCACATTCAATAAATTGGTAGATCAACCAAAAGTTTTCACTGGTCCGTCGCGCTGCGTGTTCGTAAATCCTCTCCCCACAGCCCCCCATAAATCACTTTCCACCCCTTAATAAGCTGATTTTTTTCTTTCATATCGGCGGCGACCTCACGCAAATGTACAATCCCGAAAAAGATTAATCTTGTAAACGCTTTTTTCAATAAAAACCTCTAAAAGTGTTGAAAGGGGAGAGGATAGTGAATTAATCTTACTTTGCCTGTCTTGTCCTCGCACCTCCCCTAGAAGGTTATTCGAACTTGCCGGGCGATCGGCCCACCCCTCAACTTTTCCAAACTTCTCCTCATTAAAACGTAATATCTGGAGCAAATAATTCCGGATTTTTCTTTGTCCTTACCCGAACGGCTCCCCTGGCAAAGATAACCGAAATTAAATTATTCTTCTCGCAAAAAAAGGATTATTATCGTGTCTCAATAGAATAAAATAAATTGAAAAGGAGAGAATTCCATAAATCTTTAGTTTACGGAGTCCAGAGGCGTACACACACCTTAATTAGATGGAGATTAAAGTATTTCAACTTACATGTTGCAAATCCTTATATCAAAAATTAGTCCCACAATTTACAACTATAATTATAATGGCATATACAGTAAGCGGCAAGTCACTAGGGGAATCCTCGATAAAATTTTTGTCAAATAGTTTTATCAAACTATTTCATACGCCGACACCCCAGATTGAAATTGTACATTGTTGCCAGATGTAAGTATTTACTATTCTCAACGATACGCCTCTAGCCTTATGTCTGGGGTTAATGTCTAAGAGAAAAATTAGAACAGAAGCGGAATAAAATGCTTTGAATTTTTCATTTTCATCCCATGATCAATCCTCACAAGTATACCTCGTGCTATTCGACGGATTACGATGAATATACCCCAACCTAGTTTATACATATCCGAGGAGTCCATTGGTTAATTCCCCTTGATTAAATCTAGTAACCTGCCGCTTTTTGTGTATGATAAGTTTATTTTTCGTAAATTCCTATTAATTAGAAAAATATCCACATTCGAATATACACATATCTATAATCAAAGTGGATATTGTATATAAAATTGGGAGTTTCCGATATTTAATAATTTCGATGATATCATATATTAAGCAACAATGATTACGTAAATTATATATTTAACCCAAAGAATGTAGCAAAAATAATGACAAAAACTTTTACAGAATATTTATTGATTGCAGCCTTATGCTTTTGTTGCCAATAGAATGTTTACTCGTTATGCAAGATGTTAGAGAAATACGTATTAATATTCTTATAACAGATAGAATAAGTCAGATATGAAGAAAACTCTAACATACTTTTTGTACATCCTAAAGGAGCTACCTCCCCTTAAAAGAATTGCCCCGATAGCAGTTTTTATAATATAACTCCAAAACGATTTGATATATTATGAAATTTGTTATTGCTTTTTATGTTTGACAATATGCAATCGAAAACATTTAAAAATTATATTTACGGATATGAAAAAATAGGGTGCAGATTTAACCCTAGCTTTTTCATTTGTATGATTTCTAATACAAAAACATTAAATTTTTTTTACAAGGTAATTTTTCGAATCTCGATAAAGTGCATTCTTTTGAATGCACCTTAAAATGTACTCTTTGCATTTTAAAATGTCTTGAGCTCCAACAAAATGCAACTTCTATTATCATAGACAGCTAAAATCCCAAATTGAGTTACACGTAATCCCCCTTCAAGACAAAATAAACTCCTATTTAGTTTGTGGTAGAGTTCATTGAACGTGTTTTCTGTTCATTAACGCAACTGTCCCCCATAGTTAACAGCTTCAAAGACTACTTTTCGCTTATTTAACCCCACATGGTACAATCTGTAGGATTTAAATCGAGTGATTGTGGTGTCCAGTTTATGGTAACAAGGTTAATGACTTAAGGTCATGCCTTTTAAGGTTAGTGACTTGAAGAAAATTAAGTAAAAGAAAGTTAAGTAAAAGAAATTTTAAAACGTATTTTTATACATTCAGGTATGGAACCACATAAATATCAAAGACCCGCACTACCACCCACCTCAGCCTTGATAGTAAACCGATTCTTTACAACGTGGTACTTCAAAGGCAGGTCACCTTTATATGTGCGCGTGTCTGACTGAAATGACCTGTTACTTTGTGAACAGTTCGATGTAAAATAAGGCTCGCAGACGTTTTACTCTCAGCGTTTGCTTCCAACGGCTTTTCATAAAAAAAAACCTCGGCGCCAGAAGCCCTGATCTGAAACGGAATATTTTAACCCGAGTTTATTTTCCACTCAATGCATATCCACAGCGAGAATTATCGGTCAATAAGCAAAGGGATTTTTAATCATACCAGCGGTGTTATTTGGCTTTCATTTAATATTAAAATGCCACAAACGAACTGCGTTTTTGCTTCCACATTGAACGGTAACGTGAATTAAATTTTGATTTATACGATAGAGAAGTTTCCGTATGTTTTTGGTAAAAATTGCTTTGTTGTTTGGTCGATGACGTCTAGATAAGATACTAATATAGTTAATGTTTGATCTATGGTTATTTTCTCAACGTGAACTAGCAGGAAGATAGGATTTTCCATCGTTTGATAATGTTGAGATAAAGAAATACAATTTTGGATAAATAAGTCATTCTCTAATAACTCAGCAACGAAAAAGGTTATACAAGTCACGCCACGAATATAAAATCATTCCTTATTTATTTTACAGATTATTAAATCAAAAATGGTGAATTTAAGTGTGGCAATGTAGAATGACGAAATTTCTAGACAGTTCTTGGGATTTGGGGGGAGAATGATAAACAAGAAGTGCATACAGTGTTCTCGTAAAATAATGAATAAATTCATTAAAAATTCAACGAATAACTTTTGGGAAAAAGTCTGGGACTCGTTAAATTTCATTTTTTGTCGCGCATTTTTTAAAATATAATTAATACATATATAGGAGGATTCATGTAGAAGGTATGACGTCATCGATTGTTTTTTAATAGGAGTTCTCTTTTCTAATTAAGGGATGTGAAAGAGTATAGCGTATTTAAAAATATGGACTACCGTTAGAAAAATACCAATGAAGTCATAACTCATACCAGTCGAATCACCCACAACTAAAAATCAAATTTGACAACTCCGAGAGCTTTAACCAAAAGTTATTCGTTGACTTTGTAATAAATATATTCAATACTTTACGAAAGTACTGTATACCGGGTGGCCACGAAGTTTTGGCCAGTCGATACCTCAAAACCTATTTGAACAATAATCTTTAAATTTGGCGATTTTAAACAGTCGAAAGCGTTGTTCATTTCTGGCATAAAATGACTTTATTTCACCTGCACATTTCCGGTCACATGACATCAACTTCAAAATTTTAAATGAGACACCCTCAGAATATCAGAATATCAAAAACACTCAACTTGATTTGATTCATGATAATGCGCACAGCAAAACCGATCAAGGAAACGATTGAGGCGTTTAGTTGTGAAATACTTTCGCATGCGGCTTACTCACCAGACTTGGCTCCATCCGATTACTACTTATTTGCAGCGATGGGACACGCACTTGCTGAGCAGGGCTTCACATCTTACGAAAATGTACGAAAATGGCTCGATAACTGGTTTGCCTTAAAAGAGCAAGAATTTTTTTGGCATGGAATCCACAAATTGTCAGAGAGATGTATAGCTAGGAATGGGCAATACTTCGAATAAAATATTTTCACACAATAAACGTATAGTTTCTATACAAAAAATTCCTGTTTAATATTTACATACCTGGTATATGTTCCTAAACTTCGACGGAAGTAAATTATTTACACTGGGTGTTTACTTATCGTCTTTACTTACACATTACGTATTCAATTAAATAAGACTAGTGGTGTCAACATTGAATCCTGAGGGATTCCTGCGTAGATTACGAAATCAATTGATTTGGCGCAACTTTCAATACACCGCTTGTTGTTCAAGTATTCCCTCTCGTAAAGTGTGGTTGTAAACCGCCTCCAGACGCGATCCGTGCAAGCGGTCGGGAATAAAATCGAACCTCACGAAATATTTACGGGATCTCCGCCGACTGCATCTATAAAATTTCGATAGAAACGCCAACATTTTATCAGATTTAATGCCGAATATCGGACGCCGTATTTTATATCCCACGTGAAATATCTACCTGCATCGGAAACATTTGTGTTGACAAACGCTTAAGATTAATCCCGTTCGGCTTCTGGGCTCGCCTCCAGTCTCTGTTCCAATATAGCCGAGATGCTTTTATGAAAATTGGACCCGCGGCTTATATCTGATTTATGGGCGAGAGCAGCGTCATGTTAATATCAATTACCGACCGAGCGCGGTTCATTTTTTATGGGAGAATGGGGGGGGGGGGGCGTTTTTGTCGGAGCTGTTAGCTCCTTAGGTGGTTTACTATAGACGGGGCACAAGTAATAAAGGGAAGTTAATAACGGCTCGAACCTGTTCAGCTGAAGAGCATAAATTTTGAAAATCGGTCGAAGAAAGAATTTATTTTATACGCCTAGTCGGTCCACGATCACATTTTAATTATAAACACTATATAAATAAACTAATTATCCGACCCGTTGCTATACTAGAGATGTACAGGGTGAGGCAGAGCAACTTGCTTATTTAGAAATTCAATTTAAAAAAAAGTAATGCAGATATATATTCAATTCTTTGAACAAGATCAAGTACAACATTTAAATTTTATGTTTACACAGTTTTAAAGATTATATCAAGCAGGTGGCGTGCATTATTCTCAATACACTGCGACAGCTTGACAAATATTGTTCTTGAGGTGAGCCAGGGTCCTAGGACGATCGTTGGATGCCAATGAACGCCTCACGTGAATTTTCTCGTGAATAAAATCGCGTGGATTAAGTTCCTGCACCATAGCTAATTTGTAGGGATGAAATTTTAGTTCTCAATAAAGGATTCGCCTCACAGGGCGAGCAAACAACCCAACAGCAGCTACATATTTGCGAAAAAGCGCTGAGGGAAGTGCAAAACAGAAAGCCTTACCATGTCAATGTTTTGGGGTGACCTTGATGATCGTGGAAGACCAGTTTTTTTCAGATCACCAGTTTCCCTGAAGTTGTTTACCCATGAAGCAATCGACTGCTGGTCAAGAACACGACCACGAGGTACGAAATTAAAATGGGTATGGAATGCACGTTGCGTGGCGATGATTGAGCGACTGTTAGAAAAGTATGCCAAGACAGCGAACGTGCACTCCACCATCGTCCTCTTCATGACGCTAATTAAACCAAGCGAAGCTACAACTTTACGTACCACCCTCTCTAATGTATCTACCCCTACCCTCCTATTAGCAATCATCGCTTCAGGGCGCCAAATTCAAATAAACAAGTTGCTCTGCCCCATCTTATACTAAAGGATGACTACAAAAGATATGGTATTAAAAAGGCGAGCAATTCAGTACTACCCTTAAAAAGTACACTAGTGAATGATTAGTTAAAAGGTGACTACTGACAGTAGTTCCAGTCAAAAGACAGTTAATAAAAGAAATTGTAATAATGTTTTAGTAAATTATTACAAAATCTATCTAAAATATAAATAATATAGATTTAATGACCTTGTAGTATCCAAAATCCGTAGATGAACATAAAATGTTGCGTTAGAATTAACAAAGTTGGTAACACCTCCAGGAAACCCGAAAATGAAATTGACTAGCTGCATTTCTTACAAAATTAACTCCCCTTTCATCGCATATAGATTAACTTTCAATATGTCAATAACTGCTGTGAAAAACTGGGGTACGGTTATTTAACGTTATGAAAAAATGTTCCACATACGACGGTGCGTCGGAATTCTCTAATTTATTTCACTAGGAATAAATTTAGGGGTTGCGGAACCGCAAATTCTCTCCGCGTGTGTGTATATATTAATAATTTTTACGATTTCTATTAAAAAAACTAGATGTATACGACAAGAGCGATTGTATATTTCTATTTATCTATTAAGCGCTATAACCACCGTGTTTCTTTTGTCATTTTGTTCCGAATGTTGCAATCCTTACTTTTGTGTACCTTTGATAAATTGTTTAATATTCAATTAGTGCGCATAAATATGCATTATTGGAAGTGAGTTTACACCGTCGATAAAGTCAATAGCACAATAGGCCATATTCTCCCTACTAAAACTGTATAAATTTTATCTCTTTGTGTCTTAGATTTGATTCTTCGTGTCAATTTATTCATTTTGGGGTCTATTATTTTTCTTCGTATTTTACATTCATTCGTTTATTCGTTTTCAGCTCCTTAGATATATCTCTTAGCTTTCAGTTAAATTTTAACATATATTTATCTATTGAGCTCTCCAAACACGATACTTCCCTTGTTGTTTGAATTCAAATGTTACAATCTTTACGTTTATGTTTTTTTACGTTTATGTTATTTTTGGAAGTGGTTGTCAAAATCGCTAGTATAATAGGTCGCATTTATTGTAGTATTGCAAAATAGTATAAATGCAAAATATAAGGTCGATGTCTTCGTACCATCCGAGTTAAATTAATAGTAAACTACCCACAGAATTTAACAATGTCTATTTTAAAGAAGGGACAGCACAGATAGTCGTTTGTTAATTTTTTCATTTCTTGATTTCATCGTTCTATCACTCTTCATTCATATTCATATTTTCATATTTTTGCCCCTTCGTTCAATATTTTTGAATTTTTTCTTAGTTTCTTAGATTTATTCGTTTTTTAATTTATTCGCTCTTGACTTTCTTCATTTTTCGGTTGTTCTTCGCCTGTTTGCTGCGTTTCTTCGTTTATCCCTTATGACAGACTATCTTTGACAGACACAAATAGCGCGCAATTCAAATCCTATAGTTCCAACTAAGACGCCCTATATTTACTTTGATTATTTGAAAGAAGGAGAGTTTCAGTCCCCATTTCCTCGTTCTCTCCTTTCTTTTTCTCCTTGTTTCAGTGTCCCTCTCATCCCTCGCATCTTCGTCTCTTCTTTTCACCATTGTTTCATCCTACGCTTTTATTTTCCCGTCTCCTCGTTTCTTCACTTATTTGCCTCTATATTTCTTCAACTCTTCGTCTTGTTGTCTTTTCATTACATAGAAACGGTTCAAAATAAACAATGTTAGGGATGATATTTTTATAGTACAAATATATTACAGAATTTGTTCATTATTATCTCTATAATAAGTCCAAATTTGGCGATTGAGGCATCATGAGGTCATCAGTCCTAAGACTGGTTGGACGCTAACCTCCAGCTTCTCCTATCTTGTGCTAACCTATGCATTTCGCTAATTATGCTACAACCTACATCCCTTACTATTTGCGAGCAGTAGTCTAATCTAGACCTACCTCTGCCTTTCTTCACTCCTATTTCTGCCTTCAAAATATCGCGGACTATTCCCCCATGTCTCAGCAAGTGGCCTACCATTCTATCTCTTCTCTTCTTTATGTTTTTCCACATACTTCTTTTCTCGCCGACTTTCTCTAATACTTCTTCGTTTCTAACCCTAGCAGTCCACGGTATTTTCATCATTCTTCGGTAACACCACATCTCAAAAGCTTCTAATTTCTTTCTACTTGTTTCCCCTACCGTCCAGGTTTCGTAACTGTATAGTGCCGTGCTCCATACATACGTTTTCAAAAATTTCTTCCTTGTTTTTAAGTTTATTACCTCCGAGCATAAAGGTGCTTTCTTTTTGTTAAAAGCTACACAAATTTAAAGAAATGTTTGTCACCTTTAACAATTTTATTCAAATAATTAATTCCTTCCAGTTCAACTGTTAAAATTCCTACGCTACCTACTTGAAATTATTATCTATATTTCAACTACTCTTCCTCTACTTGTTTTTATTATTTACCAAGTCTTAACTCACCTAAATTACGGAGGCGTTATACGCCCTTCGAAATATTACCCGTTACCCCTGCATCCCTTTGGGGGCGAGGGGTTGTGAATTCCTTGTCTTGTTCCTTATTCCGACTGGGCGTGTTTCATTTTTACGACCGTATTACATCAAAAAATTTATGAGGATGTGTCGACGAGATGTGTTTCTACGTTGTCACCGCTGGAGTTGAGTGAAAATTGGAGGACAAGCTTGATGGCGACTCATTTTTACAGCCCCGCGCCTGCTTCGTCAGAAGCTATAACATAGATTAGTTTAATTGGAAAGTACAAGGATCGTGTTTCTTACATGTCACGACCGCGATTTACTCCCGATCGTGACATATTTGTTTTAGGTCAACATTATTGCATGAATGTAACAGTTTCGCGCATTTTTTTTTTTGGGTAAACTTGTAAACGGCCTGTTCCCGGGTGTATTGTTTGTGGAAACAATAGCTAAAGTGTAGAAGATAATTATAACTCGTAGGAAGAAAAAATGTTATCTCAATATCAATGACAGTCATTCATCCGAAAATATCTTTCTTCCAACCAGGATATTTTTACACCATCCCCTTGTTTCTATTTATACTTCTTTAAGGAGTTAACTGGTAAAACCTCTAAGTAATTGTGTTAACAAGTTAATTGAGCGGAACAGATTTAAGGGGGTATTCTGGTTTAGAGGCAAAAATTTTAGTCGTTTTTTCAAGTGCGATAAACAAAAACAAAAAATATTTTTACTGTCCATATTTTTACCAGATATTTATTGAGATTTTACGAATATATGAAAATAATTTCAAAAAGAAAAAATTTAAAATTAAAAAAGTTACAGGCTGGTAAAGTGTACAACCCTTCTAGTCATCTGAAACAAAAAAAAAAAGATTTTTAATTAGTAATAATGTTGTTATAGCCCTTACCTCAGATAAAAATAATTGTTTTTTGCAAAATGGCGACTAAAGAAAAAGTCATTTTTTGCCCTTATTTTTTCGGTTTTAAATTTCTTAGAAATAGTGAAAAAAATTCTATAGAGGGGAATAAGGGGCGACAGAGGGTTATATAGAGAAGGTTCGTACCAAATTTCAAGTAAATCGATGCATCAGAACTTGAGATATCATGTCAACCGTATTGAAAAAAGTAATTTCGAGAAAAACGCGTTTCAAGATTTGAACAAAGTTTCCGAAAAACTCCGGGGACCTTTTGAAAGGCAAAGAAAATTTTGGAAATATTTTTTCCGATGGTTTCCTGATGATTACTCAAAAACTGCAGATGATAAATTTTTTTTAAATATTTGGTCAATATTTGAAAACTTGGAGCTTCATTTTTTTTTTTTAATTGTTCTGTGACTATTTTTTTCCAAGTTACAGCCCCTTGAAATCCACCTAAAGAATTTTTTTATATCCTTTAATTTTTATTGATTAAAAGAAAGAATATTTAATATTTTCAAAATTTACTTAGAGAATCGACAGCAACATATAAGAACTAATGATGATCTTACTTAGTTAAGAACGATATAATATGGTATTCCCCAAGGAACTGTTTTATGTCATATGCTATTTCTAATATACAATCAACAATCCCATAGAGTAAAACATATCAAGTACAATAGCGACATTGGTAGATGTAACTTCTACACAAATATTTGGCAGGATCTAAAAAAATGGTAGAAAAAGAAATGTCAGTGGTATTAATTATACTAAATTGAAAGTTGACAATGAATTGAGTATTGTAGAAGCTGATTCTGTAAAATATAGTAGTTTTATTATTGATAAACATCTAAAATTGAATTGACATACAAGATAATTTTTTATATCTCGGTATTTTCGAAATAGGCTCAGAAAAATCAGATGGGAACTTCGTACTTGACGCCGGATTTGCCGGTAACGACGTCATTAAAAAATGCGACGGCCAGACCTTTGGCGCCGTAAATTTTTTTACAATCCAAACATCTCCTTCGACCTAAATGGCCCGCCCATCAAACACCTCCAACAACGTCGTCCGAATTAAAGGGAAAACAAACTGATTTCGGCCGGATAGCGCTGCCCCTCGCCGGGGTGGTAAAACTGAAGAGCATACGCAGCCGCGTCAAGTGCACGAGGCGTCGGAAGCGTCGGGATGCCAAACCCCAGTTTGTGAAATCCGCGTAGCGCGAAGTGGCGGCAGCGGACCGCCGCCGATCGCCGGACCTGTTGAGAAGCGTCTTCGGGTGTCCTCCTTGCGGAAAAATCTAATGGGAGACGAATAAAATTTTTTACAGACAGTTTTGCGTGACAAAAAAATGTGTACTCTGGTGTATTTTTTTATCTACTAAATATTTAATCTACAGGAAGTTTTCTCTTGTAAATATTTTCACGGTAATCAAAATAGTAGTGTCAGTGTGCTTGCTTGAAAAAAATGCTGATGCTATCTGTACTTTATATATGATTCTCCACCAATGAACTGCAGGTGATAATAAAAATAAATGTTGTTTAGTGTAAATTGATCCAAACATTAAATGAAGTGCTAGTGTAGACTTTATATGCAAACCAAAATTGTAAGTACGATTTTTTAACATGTTTTTTACACAATTACGATCGTGTCAAAGCATTTTTGAAGAATCTAATTATTTATTATTATTATGCCCACTAAACCAAAACAAGTTGTAATTATTATCAGTCGAGGGTCGATTCTCAGTCGGTCCAATAGTTTTTTTTAACAATGGAATTATTTAAAAAAAATGAATTTGTTACCATATAAGGTAGGTACGTCTAATTGTATCTATAGATTATGGACATTATCGAATTTTCCACGTATTTTTAAAGGAATATCTTCGAAAATGGTCAAAGTTCTACCTGAAAATTGTCAGACCGTTAGTCATTAAACTCGATAAAATAAAATAGTTTTGAAAACGAATTTTCGAATGAATTAATTGAAAATAAATAAATAAACAATATATTAATTTTACATAACTTTTTATTTAATAAACTTTTTAAAAGTTATTTTATTTTTACTTTACGATTTTGACATCTATTTATGTCGAAGTAACCTCGTTTAATTACTGTATACTGAGTACTTATTTGATGGTTACTTAAAGATATTTCTGAAAATACTTAATTCTTAGTCGAGGATTACTAGCGTTCCTTTGGCGGATTTCTCTATTTAAAATTTTGATGTCACTGAGGTGGCAGAAAGGTTTCAAAAAGTGTTTTTCTCTCTAAAGTTTTGCAATTCGTAATGAATGTGATAAATTTTAAAGACTAATTTATGATAAGACACGAAAGGATATAATTGCATCATAATTATAACCACTTTAGGTGTACTATTTCTTAGACACAATATCCCACATGTGAGTGACCTGTATATATATATATATATATATATATATATATATATATATATATATATATATATATATATATATATATATATATATATACAGGATAATGTTTTACTAAGTCTAAAAGAACAATTGCTTAGGATTTTATATAACATTAATAACTTTAGCTGTTACCAAAAAGAATCTTATATATGGCCATCAAAATGAAAATTATACAGTAAAACAGAAACTACATATCTACATACAATAAATAATAAGTACTGTTGCGTTGACGAACAACATCTTGACATGACGTATATAATATTGATGATAGTTATCGTTGGTTATAAGTATCGTCTAATAAATGTTCTTATATTATATACCTATGTATATAGAGGGTAAAAACTTAAAATTTTGTTCTCGATGAAATAATTTCTGCGTGTTTCTCGAGAATGTATAAATTCAATAATAAAGTACGGGTTTGCTTTAAAGTATTCAGAGGAAAATAGACGCTGTTAAACTTTTTACGTACCTTATTTATCTGGCAATCCCAGGCAAGTTTTCTAACAGCAACCGCCTTTAGGTATTTTGACTTCTTCAGATAGTTTTAAATCATGTTGTAAATTAACTGTTATTATGTTTCTCTTAGAAAAATATACTTGTATACATTCTGTTTTGTCTAAGCTTAAAATTAATTGGTGTTTTCTACACCAAGTGTTGAATTGTGCCATAATTTCTGAGATTGAGTGCCGAAGTCCTACAGGGTTTGATGCGGACATATTACAGATGTATCATCTGCGTACATTGTCAGTTTTCCGTCCAGATGAAAAAACGATTGAATTGTCTCATTGATTGTGGTGAATAATGCCAGGTAGAGTATAAGGTCTAACATATTTTTTTACTTTTACTCAATCTTCAATTCTATTTACTCGAGAACATTTTTCATAGAATCTACTTTGTTATTACTTCGTTATATGAAAATAAAAATGAGTTCTTTGAAATCCTATGAGAAATTGGGGTCATTCTTAAAAAAATAACTTCCACAATAATAAATTTCCACAAAATAAAAAAAGTTGTATTTTATTCTTACGTACCTGCCACTTATTTTTTAAAATTTTTCTTTGGTAATATTAGCTGTATTAGCTTTCTCTTTAATTCTAAAACGTTTTCTGTTTTATAACATATATGCTTTCGATACGTCTCAATGAAATATAGGCAATAATGAACAAATTTTTGAAGTTATTTATGCGCTCAGTTTCAAAATGATCAAAAATTAATTCAGGGAATCTTCTATATTCCAGGGAAGTGTATCGAAAGTGTTTCATTACAGGCCTTTCTTAATGGTATGTAAAATAATGATTTACTGGGATATCCTAAGAAGAAATCGGGGGTGTTACTTTGCAAAAATATTCATGACGTCATAGCTGCCAGACAAAATAGTTCTAAAAATTTTAAAAACTGTTTAAATGCTCTGTATATATAACTGTTTAAAATTAATATATATATATATATATATATATATATATATATATATATATATATATATATATATATATATATATATATATATATATATATATATATATATATATATATATATATATAAAATTTCAAATTGACCGACTGGAGGGGTTGTTTTGTAGGAGATAGGACTAAAGAAAGGTATAGAATTGTTAGAGAGGGCGTTTGAACTTATTTTTCTTAAATAATGTTTTTCGCATATACATAATTTGTTTCAGTAAAAAAATTTCAGACTATATAATAGATTAATATTTATACAGAATGTCTCATTTGAAACGAAATATCTTAAACGACTTCAGGAAAGTTCTGTCGCCTTGAAATGTTTTCGTCATTCTACAGAACAAAGTTCGTTGTTACATTTCACGTTATTTTATAAAATACTGTCTGAAGAAAACTTTGTTTCTTATCGTTTTAAGTACTGTTTGACTGAATTAGAGAGAAATTTAATTAGAACGTTTTTTTGTAGTATTTATTGATAATAGCCTTTAGTTTAATTGAAATATTTTTATTTCTCAAAGAAAATTACTGAGCAACCTACCTTGGATTTGATTTTTACATTAAATATTTCATTCTCTCGAATCCGGTTGGAGTTATTATCAGTGGCGGACGGTGTAATTTTTTGTCTGGGGATGCAATCGATAAATTAATAGCAAACGAAAAATTAAAATAAACTTACCTATGTTCAAGCCTGAGGTTATTTATATAGAAAATCCATTCGTCTGTTCTTGGAATTCGCAAGAACGCACATTACAAGATCATTAAAATCCAGATTTTAATAATCTGGAATCGCTGCAATTAGCACTTTCTCCATACTTATCATGCAGAGTGAATTTTAGTCTGTCTTGCGCCATTGTATTTCTCAAAAAGTTTTTAATTCGTTTAAGCGTCAAAAAACAGCGTTCACTTTCAACACTTGTCACGGGCATGGTACAAATTAATTTTAATAATAAACCAGTAACACTAAAACAGTCCGTCAGGTTTCGATCTATAAATAATTGCAAAATTGCTAAGCAACTTGCTTACGAAAATCGTCTCTGCTGTATATAACCGTTAACTCACTTTTCAATTTAACTTTGTCCAAAAATCTATAAGTTTTCATTACGTTGTAAAAATCTTGAATGGGGAATTGTTTCTCATAGTCACTAAATTTATTGGGGAAATATGGTTTCGACTCTAACAGGTATTTTCTAAACTCAAATCTGTTTTTAGTTTGGGTAATTAATATATCACACACTTCCTTAGTTTGTGCAGAAAATGATATGCCAATATGGGATCGTATTGTTTTTTTTTCAGGCGAATTTGAGGAATTAGGATTTTTATAATTGCTTCTTCAAAATTATTCAAATAACTGCTCATCTTGACAGCATCCAATGATCGAGACTGAAATCCTTTAAGAAGGATTTCACAATGAGGCATGACCTTGGCGAAATTCGCCAGCCAATATTTAAAGTTATCGTTATTTAAATAACTCAATATAATATTTAAGCCTGATCTTTTGTATTGTAATCATTGCTTGCTAATACAGTTCGCATATTAAAATTTCGTTATATATTCCACCGAGTATATAACGTGAAATGCACGCAAATCTCGTATACATGCGTATAGAAATCTCCTGTTTCACGCGCCCGAGTCCTCTCTTTCTAACACATGGTTAAACGGTCCTCTGATGTGTGCTAGATGAAAACTGAACGCGCTATGTACTTAGAGTTGCAGATTTAATATCCTGTAGATAAGTCTGATAAATTCTAGGGCTGGCGACTCTCGCGACATCTAACAAGCTGTAAACGAGACTGTTAGATATCGGAACATTCTATGTATAACGATAATCTAATGTATAGTAAATACCTAATAGGTATTTTTAAGGGAGCTCACTGCACAAATGCACCTACAATAAAACCGCCACTGGTTGTTATTCTGAAAAATATGTCATAGCCACTAGAAAAAGAAACTGCATTTTATTTTAGTTGAGTTTAGTTGAGCATACAGTTGAATTTAAGTAGACAGTCTTGCATATTTAAATAATTTTAAAAATAGCTTCTGTACTGAATGTGGAACTGACGGTCGAGTTTATTACACGAAGGGGTTGACTTGTTGAGGGTAGGACTAGATGAAAGTATGTACATAATTGTTAAGCTTTATCGTGTTTTAAAACAAAAAGTGACCACTTTTCTAAAATACTACCTTTCACATACATTAAAATTTTATTACATGAAAGCTTCATATTTTTTACATATTTAGACAGTTTGTGCAAGGTGTTCCGTATTTTAAATAAGTTCATAAAACATAGTTTCAGTTATACACCTTTTGTGATACAAGAAATAGTCAAGAATCTATACCTTCAGAACATTTAAATCATTCTAGAGGGCATAGAGACTAGCTATGAGATTTAGATGCTCTTCGCAAATAAATAATTTCCTTAAAATAATTTTTTACGTCACTCACAAGACTTACATTTATACAGGGTGTCACACTTATGATCGAACACTGCTAATTACAGCAATATGGTTTATTAATATTGCATGTATTTTCTCTATGACACTACCCCTCACCTAAAAATCGATAGACTATTCTACAGAGCAGGAGATAGCTACGAAGTTCACGGTTATTACGTAGAAAAATATCGATAAAAATAAAAATCACACTCTCCAAGATAGTATCTCGCACAAGTCGACATTAGTGCATCGCTCATCCTAAAAAAAATCTCATAATTCGAAGACGAATTGATATAATCTGGCACCGTTCTCTCCAGCGGATGTACCCTATTCCTTAGAATATTCAGTGACCTACATCTCGAGGGTTGATATATCTACAATAGCCTTTGGAGGAGGCCACGCAATCTATTCGATTTTCACGCCAGTTAGGCGATGTCGGGGCAATTTGAGGTGATATACAGGGACTAGAAGAATTGCGTGAAACGTCCGACATCGAATCATATTTAAAAAATCCGCGAAAGAAAAACGTAAGCATATAACTATATATAACATAATAAGACTTCATTTACTTCAATTAACACATCACTAGTGCTGTAATAAACTTATTACGCCGCTGAGTTTAGTAGTAATTTTATTACAGCACATTTAATTATAAAAAATGGAATGGTAAATGGAAACGCGGGAGTAGGAATCGTTATGCGGAAGAACGCAGGACAGTGTGTAGATAGCTACCTACAATACAGCGAGAGAGTAATGATGGTCAGGTTAGATTCGAAGCCAGTGAAAACAGTAATAGTGCAAGTATACATGCCTACTTCTAGCCATAGTGAGGAAGAGTTAGAAGCCGTTTATTCGGACATAGAGCAGGTAATAGGATTTGTGAAGGAGGGCTAGACAGGTATCAGATAGACTACATTCTGGTTAGGAAGAGATTTAGAAATCAAGTAAAAGACTGTAAGAGTTATCCAGGAGCAGATGTAGACAGCGACCACAACTTGGTAGTCATGAAAGCTAGATTAAAATTCAAAAATCTGAAAACCCGGAAGGATAAGAAACGTATAAATGTAGACATATTGAGGGATCAGAATATGAAAGATAAATTCCAGGAGAAAACAGGATGTACAGAAGGATGTACGCTATCACCACTAATTTTTAATCTGTACGTCGAAGAGGCGATTAATGTCGTAAAAGATAGAGTGGATTTCGGGATTAAAGTACAGAGACAGAAACTAAAAATGCTGAGATTCGCGGATGATATAGCAGTATTAGCATCTAGTAAAGAGGAATTGGAATCAGCGTTGAACGAAATGGAGGCAGTGTTGACAGAGGAATACGGAATGAGGGTGAATAAAAACAAAACTAAAGTGTTAGTGTGCAGAGGGCGCGAGAGCAGAGCAAAAACGAAAGTACAAATTAATAATGAAAGATTGGAGGAAGTTAAAGACTTCACTTATTTAGGAAGTAAAATAAATTGGGATGGAAGAATCGATAAAGACATAAAACAAAGAATAGCGCAGGGTCGAGTAGCTTTTAACAAAAAGAAAGCACTTTTATGCTCGGGGGTAATAAACTTAGAAACAAGGAAGAGATTTTTGAAAACGTATGTATGGAGCACGGCACTATACGGCTGCGAAACCTGGACGGTAGGGGAAGCAAGTAGGAAGAAATTAGAAGCTTTTGAGATGTGGTGTTACTGAATAATGATGAAAGTACCGTGGACGGATAGGGTTAGAAACGAAGAAGTATTAGAGAAAGTCGGCGGGAAAAGAAGTATGTGGGAAAACATAAAGAAGAGAAGAGATAGAATGGTAGGCCACTTGCTGAGAGATGGGGGAATAGTCCGCGATATTTTGGAGGCAGAAATAGGAGTGAAGAAAGGCAGAGGTAGGCCTAGATTAGACTACTGCTCGCAAATAGTAAGGGATGTAGGTTGTAGCACAATTAGCGAAATGCGTAGGTTAACACAAGATAGGAGAAGCTGGAGGTTAGCGTCCAACCAGTCTTAGGACTGATGACCTCATGATGATGATGACATGGGATTCTTGCTACGGTTTCACATCTCTATCTGACAGCAATAAAAAGACATTATCGATCATTAAGGCTACTATCAGGCAGCCAACGGTTCACAATTTGAACATTTAATTTATTACAATTTAGTCATTAGTCATTAATTTACGAAAGTACTGTATTTCAACAACACTATATCAAGAATTATCTGAGGAGATTTACTATTTTATCATTGTATTTGATACAAAATTATAAATCAAACCTAATGAATGAAATATATAAACTTTAATTTACGACATGATATTATACAGGGTTGCGATAAATGAATATACAGGCGTCAATCTAAAGTTACTAATTGCAACTTATTTTTTATTATGATGGTTGTTTTAAGCCTCGCATTACAGATTTAAAAAAAAATCAAGATTAGTAAACGAGATTATTAAATTAAATAAGTTTTGAATTTTTTATATTCTGTTAGTAACCAAACTAATACAAAACATACGATTGCCATCAACATCTTTAGGAAATACATCAACTTGGTATAAATTATTTACGTACCTAGTAGACTTTTATTAAACATATTGTTTGAAGAAATGTCATTACCATATGTTCAGGCCGCTGGTATAAATTTTAGTCATACAATAAAATCAATAATGCTAGTGGACTGTATAAAAGAAACAAATAACTAACTCACCCTTGTTCCTTGGATGTATCCGGCAGTGTCCAGAGGAGGATGGATAAAAGGAAAAAAGGGAAACGCTCTGGAGCTACGTGGCGGGTGATCTAATAGACAAAAGGACATCTACGTGAAGATATCGTCTATCTACTTCACTATATCTATATCACTTTCTAAATATGAATTGAATCTAACGTTCTAATTTAGACACTTTCGAAATATGGATCAAATTTAACATTCTAATTATAATTCTAAAATATAAAAATTTTTGTTTACTAGGCACTTCCTAATATGGATCAGTCTAACGTTCTAATTCTAATTCTAAAATCTCAAAAATCTCTGTCTTGCAAGATTATATCGGTTTGATATGCTGGAGAAACCTTTTTACATTCATCCCCAGCACAAAGACGCCGCCAAAAACAAACAATGGAATGTCGCTTATCACAATTGAAAAATATACAGCGTCAACCCCCTATTATAGTGTAAATTAAGTAAAAACTTGTGTCAACCTAATAAAGATCTAAATAAAAGTATATTTTTGGGGCAATTTAATTTATTAGTGTTGTCACAAATGTGACCAAATTTTCATCGTAGGCTATTTATAATCGAATCAATTTCTGGCCATCTAGTTTTGAGGCAAAACACTGAAAATCGATGTGTAGATTTGGCAATAGTGTATGTGACTATGCATACAGCCCGTCAGGAATAGGAACAAGTCTCAAAACTGCGATATCGGACCGCCCACGAGGTGCGCAGTAAATAGCTTGGTCTTTACTCAGTCGTATTGAGACTTTTTCAGAGTTAATATCAATGAATATATATTGAATGTGAATGTACACAGAGTTCGATCTGGCTGCGCGTAAGGTGTATCCTCTTCTCTCTGAATGTTGCCTTCCTCTTTCTTTTACGCATACCTACAGAATCTCACCCTTTTTTGTATTATTGACGAGCAGTAAATCATTCAATATGTTAGAGATTTTTAAAATGACATTGATGATGATGTAGAGAAATAGTTTATACTATAATCATTTATTAGGTACAGAAATTAAGTTGTTAAAATATACCTATGTATTGTAACGAATTTACTAGAAAGTTCTTTATTTCTCGAACACTTATTTACAACTCAACTATTCACAAGTCCAACTAACTAACTAACTCTCTTTCTACTTTAACTTTATAAACTAATTTTCATATATCTGTATATCACTTTTTCTTTATAAACTGTACATCACTTTCTTCGTACTGTATCGCTCACTATCGCAGTCCAAATTCAACTAATTCCTGACCGGACGACACAATTATTATATAGGCAGTGGAACGTCTCTCCAGGCGTTTCTAGATAAATAACTTTGGCGAACCTTCTAGTATAGAACGCACTGGAAGTCCGAACACCGCACGCTCTCGAGGTTTCAAATATTCCCGGCGTTTGAGATCGCTCGAGGCGTTCGTGACACCATGTACAACTAAAACGCTCACCTTGTATGCAGATTTATAAAAACCCTGTATAAAAAAATTATAGCCGATACGATTCAATTAATTCGGGGAATAACTTCGCCCGAAAACGACAGATGTTCCCGGAGAACGTTTCCTTAAAAAAAACTTTTTTTTATGGCGACCATTAAGAAAGTCCGATTAAACTTCCGCGTAAAGTTTTATAAGCAATCCCGCTCATAAAGTATGCCTTCGGGGAGGAAAACACGTTTTCGATTAATATTTTACAAAGCATTAATATACAATAGGATATGTCCCACGTGGGCGATAGAAAATATCAACTGGAATGCAAAGTCGTCGAAGGAGCTTGTCAGATATCAACATTTTATAATTTGTGATCAGTGATCAGCGTTTGCTATCTGATGGACAAGTAATAGAAGTAACAATAAAATTAGGACTTCCAATAAACGCAGTGGCGTAGCCAAAATCAGTTTATGTCTAAATATTTTTAGTTAAATGAGTTTGATAAATACGAGGGGGAAATAAGGCGGGGTTAAGGTAGTACTAGCAGTGTCAAATTTCTTTAAGAATTCGCCGATATTTTTATATTTATTAAATGAACAGTTATTAAATACTTTTGTGAAATTTGGAAACGTTCATCTACACCGTTATCTCAGTAATTAAATCTAAAGTTGACCTTCTTAACATGGGAAGTATGGGGACCGCAATAAAGTGACAATTATTCCATTATATATCAGAAACTGTTCTTTAGATTTTCATATAAAACTAATATTTTGTTTATGAACTAGCCGAAAATATGTGAACCCAAAATGAGCTTCATTGACTACAAAGTTTTCGTGTAATCATAATAAAAATGTTATGAATCTTTTCGATTTATATCACGTACTCTCGCATCGTGGCAGCGTTACATCGCGCAGCCCAAATGGATTGAAAACCACTTCTTACTTCACTCCCTTTTAATGACAATAACGTTTTACATGAATGATACTTAAAATTCTGCTGCAATTCATCTATATCGATGACTCGAGTTCCAAGTTGAATTTTTTTCGCGGTTAGATTTGAAGCTTTTTTCACGTCATTCGTTGCTTTCCCCGCTTTCAGGCGTCTTTTAATATCTTTTTCCCGCCTCCAAGCCCCTTTATGTTTTATTTTAGGCACATTCAATGCAATATTGAAGAATAACACGATCGAAAAAGGCGCATAATAAACAATATTACGATATTGCGATACGGTAGACACCGAGTTCTGCGCATACAGCGTTGCCACGATGTGAACACATCTGAGACTTGATGAAAATCGGTATCATCAGAGCCAAAAATATGTAGTGTATCGCAGTACAGCGACCTATGTAAAGTCAGCAGAAATCAGCCAAGCTTTTGTAATCAAAATACATGCTAGTTCTACCTTAAGTTACGCCTCCGAATTTTCTATACTTGTATGTGTCCCCGAAATAAAAATTCATCAGTTTTATTTTTTTTTAAAACCATTTTAAAACCATTTTGGCGTTGCATTTTGTATGTCATTCAGTATACAACAAATAATTAGCTTATATAAGGATAGTGTTATTGTGATCACTCTCAATTCTTCTAGTTCTTCTTGATCTTATGTTTTATTATATACCATTTATTTGGACTTATTTTCCTTTTTTTTTTTCATCTTTATTTTCTTTTCTTTTGGACATTTATATGTTCATTATTTATCCATTTTATCATCTTAATCCATGTCTTATCGGGTATTTTTCTTACCTTCTTCATTTCTTTGTGTTGTTTATATATTTTTTTTTTGTTTCTGCTACTCTTCTACATTCCTTCATTACTTTGTTTGTTTCAGCGCAGTTTCATTTTTGTTTCGTTTATAAATTTCATAATTTATATTGACATTTTTCTACATCTTTGTTTCTACTTCTTACATTTCTTTTATTTCACACATCTCCGTTTATCCATTTCTTCATTGGATTCCATAATTTGCTCACTCGATGTTCGTTTACTCTTCTATTAATCTCCATCCCCCTTTTACCAGTTATTTATTTCCTTATATCATCATTTATTCAGTTCCTTAATTGTTTGTTTTATAATTTACTTACTTTTGATCCCAATTTTCTTCATTTTCCCATATATTTATTGTAATATGTCCACATTTCCTATTTGTCGTATATAGTCCCTTCTCCATATCATCAATTACTGGCCTATAGACTTTTGACAAAGTATGTGCACTTATTATTTTTAAAAGCAGGACTTACAAATACATGACCTCGCCAAATACAACGCCTCCTCGCACAAATAGACCTTGCCGTCGTCTGGCAATAGTTTTTTCATAAAAAATACGATTGTCGCAAAATACACAACGAGATTTTCTAAAAAGCTACTCATAAAATACACAATTATCTCAATGTTTGTACATAAAAATATTCCTGCTATTTAAACGTCTAATTAAAATAGTATGCGGGGAAACTCGTGCCCGGAAAATGGAAAATATTTGTTCGAAATAAGTTTCAATACCGTTATAAAAATACATAATGTAGGACGACGGTCGTGGCGGCGCAATGCATGTGACAAATATGAGAGTTTTTTATATTTAATTAAAAGCGTACGAGTCTATTAGTTTGTTTAAAAATAAACGTTCATCTGTGAGTTCGTAAAATGCAGTAGTCATCGCGTCGGCTTTATTCGTGTAATAACCCGGTAACATGCGAAAAACTGTTGTAAATGGGATGAAATGACAATATAAAAACATCGTTTTTATACAGTTAGTTTATTATTCGTTGACAGAAAGTTAAAAGCGAGATAATTGTATACAGAAAACCGAAATCAGAATTGGCTTGTTAATTTTTTTTAAAATGTCGCATATTCTCAATCATCAAAGTTAGTAATGGGCGTTTTTCAATTGAAAATTTATTTTTAACCAAGGTTTTGTCATTTACGTTTATGCCGGGAATGAACACTGACTTTCTCATAACGGCTTTTATTAAACTTCTCTATATCTAACGAAATTTTGGAAATATGTGCATTTATTTGTAAAAATCGATAATTACAGTGCAATTTTCATATACATACATATGAATTTCTAACTCATAAAACGATTATTCAAAAAACAAAATAAAAATCGGTAGTATAAGATATTTTCTCGTAGTACAACAACTGTATTGCTTTTTCATTATCACAATTTTTTAAATAAATAATCAACTATAACTACTATCTTATTTTGTATCAAATTATCTTGAATTTCACTACACATTTTTCAATAATTTTCTGTAATAGGCTCAATTGCATTATAATTATTAATAATAAAATAAAATTGTAAAAGAATGTTTTGGGTGCACCAGACTTTCTCATACTTATTTTGTTGCTCTGTATTATTCACAAACCCTTACATGTGCACTGTTAATCATTACATTTTAAATATTCTATGTATATATTTTTTAAATATAACTGAAAAACAGTATTCAGCGATATAAAAATGAAAATTATTTTAAATGAACATCCTGCGTATTTTTACAATTTGTTTTAGAAGCAAAAACCGCATGAGGTTCATAATATCTATAAAAATTGTTCACAATTAGCCTCTATTATTTAAAACACAAAGCTCATATCTTTTAAATTGATAAATAGTTTGAAACAGTGCTATTACGATTATGGTAATTCGTGAATTATTTCCCTAATTGTAGTTTTAATCATTCTCAATAAAATCATCATCAACTGGCCATTAAAACTTACAAAGGTATTAAATTAGAGCTCTTTAGTGGCCATACAATTGCCCGCCATTATCAATTCGAACGTTAAATTAGCCATCAACTATTTAATATCATCCGCATTATTAATAAAATGCCCATCTGATATAATCTGGTACAGAGGAAATAATTAATGATTCGGTAGTATGTACTCGTATACTATAGTCTTCCCCTTCTATATAGCGCATCTAGCGTCAATGATAAGAAACAGAAAATTGCGAATTTTAACGAAGATGAACGAGAGGTAAACCTCATTTCATTGATTTTATAGACCACTGGATTTAAAAAGGTTTCTATCTAATATTTCCACAGGTAAGAGAACAATGAAATTCGTAGGATATTGGGGAGGCCTTGCATTTGTCCCA
This sequence comes from Rosalia funebris, assembly GCA_037954035.1. NCBI lineage: Eukaryota > Metazoa > Arthropoda > Insecta > Coleoptera > Cerambycidae > Rosalia > Rosalia funebris. The sequence continues at coordinate 1,868,380 of JAZFAV010000004.1, read as the reverse complement.
AATAAATAAGACCTGCATTGTAACTTTGCGCAAAGCATGTTAGGTTAGGCGATCCCGGAGAGCACGTTGACTCTGTCCCACAAAAACAGCGAAAACTGACGAAATATTTAATTTACTGCATAAACGATTATATATCAATTAGTACTAAGCATTTATTAATTAATGCCTGTTTTGTACAAAACAAAACTTCCGTATTAGGGTCCCCTCCCTCCCGTAAGGCTTTGTGATACTGCTGCGAAATTAAAGCCACTCCAGAACGGGAACCGATCCCCCCATATCTGACGTAATTAGTTAATAATTAACTATTAATGCCTGCGATCGTCTACTGCGCAAATTCCAATGCGTAAAGTGTTCCTAGTATCAGCCCTACCTGCTCGATATGCCTGCTCCAAATTTCATATTCCCACGTGTAGGCTTAAATTTCTAAACTTAATGTCCTTTATTAAATGTAGGACACAATTCGAGTCCATTAATAAGGATTAACTGTTGAGTTAATGAAACGCTGTATGTGGTTGCGTAGACGCCAAGAGGAAAGACCAGAGGCGGAACAAGGTTTTTTATCTTTTCGGATTTCTTATTATTTTTGAATGGCAATAGTATGCGAGTAATACCTCATTTGGAAGCTACTTCAAATATCTATTCAAACGTTGTTGGTATTTTGATGTCTGAAAAAAATAGTATTTAGGCATTTCAATGTTTTTCTCATTAAATCGTTAATGAAATCATGACAGTAATCATGTAAAAAGACGTTTTTCATATTCCAATTTTATGTTTCACTCTGGTTTCAATAAAAATTACATTAAAACTTACAGTGTCGGGTTTTCGCGGCAATGCACGAAATAGCTTACTTTAGAGTTATTTCCTTGACGCAAGTTTTCCCAGTTTTGACATAAAAATACTGCATAAATACCAAAGGACTCGCCTAGTAACTTGCCGCGTGCTGTATATCCGTCGTATACTGTAATTGTAAAATAAATAAATATAACACGCAGGGTCGATTTTCCTGCAAAACGTTATTACTTTAGTTCAATTCTGCTATAAATTTACCGCAAATCACGAAGCTGTTCCATCTAAAGCTGGCCAAAGCTGAACTTAAAACATCCAGGAAGCAATTTTGAAATCGCCATCTCCAGTAATAACATAGAGCGAGAATAACGTTATTCCTGTAGAGAGTGAGAAAAGAAATTAAAAATATATTAGATACTCGAGAGTTATAAATTAGTTTAGAAACTTCACAGTGCTCACAGACTTCCTGGCAAACGCTTTACATAATACAGGGAGCAAGGACCACTCGCGCCTATTTTTAATAAAATGAGGGAATTTGTTTTTTTTTTTCTGAAGTGAATACTTCTTTGGCGGCGTTCTGATATTTGACGAGAATGGAGAGTGAATTGGAAAAAATGTAACGTTTCCAGATTTCGTTACACGAGAGAGAAAAAAGATATAACATAGAGAGAAAGAGAAAGAGAGCTATACATCATATATATATATATATATATATATATATATATATATATATATATATATATATATATATATATATATATATATATATCAGTTTAGGCTATCCGCGTCTCCCTATTGTCGCGCATGCGCGCCTTATAGATGTACGCGTCCAGACGCTATATATTAACAGCTGAAACAGCACGCGTGTGTACCGAATATTTATCACTGTGTTTTGTAATTATTTACGTTATTTACATCTGTGTTCTGTGATTATTTGATAATATCTTTGAACCGTTTAACTTGTTAAAATCTAGAAGATATAATATAATTCAATCACCGCTCCCTACTGGTTTACAGCCACACAGGTGCAAATGCACTTGGAAGAGGCGACGACAAAATCCCTTTGATTCTCGGGGCAGATTTCAATGTAAATTTCGGGTCCAATGATTCTTTGACGTTGATTAACTTTCTTCGAGAAACATTTGGTCTGCTTATAAATAACAATGCCAAAGAATCAACAGCAAAATCCGGAACAACAATAGATGAAATTTTTACACGTTATCTAGAAAATATCGAATCACGAACATATAGGTGTTTCATATTTTAGTTATCACAAACCAATCATATCAGTATTACCAATTGAACCACCAGCCGATGATAATGTACCGAATATTTTTTACACAAATTTTATATTGTTATATTTCTTTTGCAATTACCCTTCTCCCTTTCTCTCTCTCTCTCTTTCAATCTCTAACTCTCAATCTCTCTCATTCTCTATTCTAAAGAAGTATTCACTTCTATCACGTGTACTGTGCTGCACATGATATTTTTTTTTTGTTTATTTAGTTTAAATCTCCATTATTCGTAGCCACGTAACCTAGAAATGTATTGTACGCCAGGGCCAAATAACTACTCTGAATAGCTAATCAAGAACCGAACAACGATGAAATAAAAAAAATCGCCACGAATTCAGGGTAATTTAGAATTGAACAGCAACGAAAAAAAACCCTTTCCGGCTGCACCTGACGCGATTCGTCGCGGTTTTTCCATCGGTTAATGCGATAGAAAATTCGTTTACATCCCCTCACGGTTTTGGCTCTGTCTCTGGTTACGTAATTGTAATTCGGCGTCACAAAGGATTAAACGAGCATAGTGAAACCGAAAACCGGGAAGCAAATTAGGGAAAACCCAACAGCCCAGGTGAAGGAGGGGGAGAAGGGGGGGGGGTTGCGACGTTGAAAACACTGACGTGTATCATTGGCTGCTTAATTGAAAATAAAGTGGCGTAAATACCGTTCTGAGATACCCTTGGAAATTGGATAAATGGTGGTTATAATATTATACCTCCTACACTTTTATTTAGTGGGTCCGAACGGATTTCTTTTATATATTTCATTTGCATTACGATAATTCATCTTGGTTAGATGAATTAATAAAATATGTTTTTGTGTTAACGTTTCGATTTTATATGACCATCTTCAGACCATTACAATATTTATAATAAAATATGCAGTACATTATAATTTATTATAAATTTTATAATTACAAAGTGTCTAAAGTGTATCTTGTTAATATGCAAAATAATCATTTTAAATTTAGTATTAAAATGGGTTGTGATAATGTAAGACATCTCTTAGAAATATTTATGAGTAATATAATATGGAACAATACGTAATATGAAGGTATACGGGCATAATATGGAATGATACTGGCCATCCAGATAGCAGGATCTAACTCCTCTAGATTTTTTGTGGTGTTGCTTGAGACAAAGGGTCTATAAACAGATACATATTATTAAAAATATTTTAACCATAAGGGCCTAGTGAAATAGAAATTGCGTAAATAACGTTTTAAGGGTACAGATATCGTATTTATTTTGAAATTCATTCAACACCAAATTCTATGTAGGTTTATACAAAGTTTTTTAATAAATTATAAGCACCCTTTGGAGATACTGAAGAGAATACAGCTTATTATATAAATGACTTTACCTATGTATATATCTTAGCCTTTTCAACTCATCTCAATCGTTGTTATTATATAATATTTTATGTTTGCGTAAAGTGCTTAAATGGTTGTTGATTAAATAAAATAAATGGTAGATTATGCGATATCAACATAGAAACAAACTCAAACCAAAAGTTCAGTCCTGGGTCTTAGATCAGCTTTTATATTTGTGCTGTATACTGTTCACATATTTCCTACTGTCCGTTTTGTCCCAGTATTTTAAGTCTGTAAATTCCCATGTATATAATAAATTAGCACTTTACAAGGCCAAAATATTCGTATGGAAACGCACATATACTACTAAACGGATGTTTACCAACTATTGCGAAAGGCTGTCGATCGAGCGGAGACGCTGAATCACCAACTCACCGCCCGCACCTACGTGTGCGCCCATATACGGCGCCAATGCTCCTCTGACAAAATCGAGCGGTTCTACTTACAATAAATCTCCATTCATGTATGTTTTAGGAATTTAGCTAAGTCTACAACGCTGATTTATGGTATAGCTACACATCTCCCAGTCATTTTCTGGATTTAAACGTGGCATAAAGCTTGCCAGCGTGTATCAGCGCAAAAATCGAAACCGTTTAAAGATGCAGGCGCTAAAGGAGCTTTGCATTATCCTGCAATCTCGGGGGAAATCTCAGAATTTTCATATCCTAAAGCGAAGTTGAATACAATAGTAATCTTTCTTTTCTTCTCTCGCATCATTGTGTTGTTGTGGATTCCAGGCTGCGGGACCTCTTAGGGAGATATCACACGTTTCTTACTTATTTATGCTTAATATGGCCTGCGCCATTATCAGATTATTTGGGAGAAGGCAAAAAATCGCTGAAATTCACCACCCTCGGTTGTTTTCTTTCGGAATTTAATACTACATTCTCAGTTCCCCCACAAAGTGTAGAATTATCTACTAAGTGTAGTGATAAAATTTGAACAAGTTAATATTCCGACGGTATCAAATCAGGTGACCATATTGGCCATACGATTGACCCTAGGATCTACGAGGGAACACATCTACATAATGGGTTTTTTTTCTTATGAGAATGAACAAAATTTGAATAAAGTATCCACTGACCACAACCGCACATTTGACAAATACGAGGGATAAAAAATATGGTTTGTGGCAAATACGAGGCCGCCTCAGATGCTATACATTTCGTTGCATAGCTTTTTATCCGCGTAAATGTTAGATTTCAACCCTAGCGTTCTGTTAAACTAATGTAAAGGAGATTGTCCTCTCGTTAGAATTCGGAAATGCTCGTTCTTTATCGTCGGTGTTAAGTTGAAAAGTGTCAGTATAATATACGCAAATCATATACGAGGTGGTACCCAAAAGAAACCGAATTGATGTTGTGGTGGGCGGAGTTTTTGTAGTGTCGGGTTTTTCCACTAGGAGCGTATAGATCTACCATTCCCGAGTCAGTAAGCCAAACGTCGTTGCTAAAGAAGATTCCGTCCGGCTTGTGTAAATTTTTTAGTGAGAGTTGTTTTGTGTGCTCGTCGTTTTTCTTGTTTTGTCGATGTGAGAGGAGTTATCCATTCAGAGTTTGTTCTACAAGATCAGATAGATAATCTGATTTTCTACCTGGAAGTCTTAAAAATATTGCGTAACAGTTTTCGGCAGAAGAGACCCGATTTGTGGTAGTCGGGCGACTGGTTTCTTCACCACGATAATGCCCTTGCTCACATGGCCCTGTCTGTGCGCCAATTTTTGAAAACAAACTTCATCAATAGTCCATCGTCGATCTTTCAGGATGATTCCGCAAATATTTTTAACAATTTCTGAGCCGTGTCAAGGACGACTAGAGCGAGGTTTGTCATCAACTGACATTTCCCCTCTTTTGAAGCGGGAAAATCACTCAAACAATTGAGTTTTCTCAATGGCATCATCCTTATAGACCGTTTTTAATATTTCAAGAGTTTCTTTACCAGTTTTTCCGAGCAAAAGTTTACGGCCACATGCTCGTGCTGTTCACGAGAATCAAAAAACGACGAGTACAAAAAGCAATTCCCATTAACAAAATCACACAAGCCGAGCGGAACCTTCTTTAGTGACGACGCCTAGTTTACTCAAGAATGACAGCTCTATACGCTCCTAGCGGCAGAGCGCGGTGCTACAAATATTATACCCACCACATCAGATCGGTTTCTTTTAGGTATCCCCTAGTATAATCACAAAAAGCGTATTTAAATGCATACTACTAGATTATGTGTCGTGTTTGGTCTGGTAGTAATTGAATATTAAAATGAATGTCGATAATTATAAATATTATAATGGTTAAAAGCAATTCTAAATCAAAACATAGTTAAATATCCGAAGATGGTCAACATTCTCGTCAAGAACAGAAGATTGTAGGAGACTTCGACTTATATTTGACTTCATATATTTACGTTTTTTTTTTTGACCTTGATCAACATTGAGTGTTCTGGAATTTTTTTTTTGACTCAGTTAGAGCTAGGACTTTTCCGCAAAAGATAATTTAGCTTTAATAATTTTGTGATTTATGCCAATTCCACATTTTATGCAGAAATAATGAACTATTAACCTTTATGTTTTCTTCAAAAAAGAAACCGGTAACTTCTTGACATACGCCGAACTTCTTGACACACGATTCTCCCCAGAAAGCGTTACAGTCCATTATACATATTGGTATCTGCCTTTTATCAGTCGGAAGTCCTCTTTATTTGACAGTAATGATTGAGTCGCGCGTTTGAAAGTATACGTTCTGGATAAATATTAAATCCCGAAGGGAAAGAGCGCATTTTTACTATAAAATCACGAGGGCAAAGGCATTGTTCATATTTGTCTCGCAAATAACTTCGTATCATCTTGAGTCACAAATACGATGGGGCTGTAACACAGTCGATTGTATTGGAGGAGAAAGATGTAGGGAAAAGAAGGAAATGACGGAAATATCCTTCCTTTACTGTTCTAACCTTAATTTGGAGATCCACGTTGTGAAGTACATGCAGGAAAACGAATTGAAAACAGGAGACCAATTTTCTACAGGCACCGACATATTACACGTCTACCGACGCGCATTTCGACAAGCAAGTTGGCATCATCAGGAGATGATGATTAATACCTAGGTTATAACTTGGTTAGTACTTGGCTAGAGAAATGCACATCAAGAAACGTGTAATTTCTTGTTGCCGCATCGAATATGCCAATCCTCAACCAAATGAATTTAAATTTAAAATATTTAAACTCTTTCAGCAAATGGAGTTGTAACTAGAGGTTAATCCTGCAACTCACATTGGAATATAAGTTGAAAGACTAGAAAATATGCAATGCCATTGCAGTACTTCTATTTTTCCAACACAATATTCACATGTACCGTGTGAGCACACTTTTTATGGTTTTTTAGGGAATCTCGTTAGCTCTAGGGGGTGTGAAAAAATTGACTCACCATTCTCGATTCTATAAACCAAATCAAAAGTTTTCGATATATATTGATAACTTAGTAGGCTGTGAAATTAGAGAAAAGTTATTATGTGGGAGACAAATGATTAGAATAAAAAAAAAGGCAAACAGTAAATATATTTATGAACAAGGGAGATTTACAAGAGAATTCCACTCACACTTTTTCCTATACTTGACAAGCGAGGTATAAGCTTGTCAAGTATAGGAAAAAGTGTGAGATTCTCTAGGTATGCGTAGAAGAAAGAGTGAGGAAGCATTCGGGAGGAAAGGGATGCATTTTGCGCAGGGCCAGATCGAACTCTGTGTACATTCATACATACTGCTCATCAAGAATCGGAAAAAGTGTGAGATTCTCTAGGTATGCGCAGAAGAAGATATATGCAGAGTGATGCAGCAATCGGAGGAAAAAGGATGCCCTTTACGCGCGGCCAGATCGAACTCTGTGTATATTTATATTGTAACATAAGAGCGTAGCGGCGATTATCCGCAGCCAGTAAGTTGTAGGCATTTTCCCTTTTTTTTCCGATATAGAGGAAACTTTTGCCGTTTTCTCAGTGCCATTAGTAAGACGTCCAGTCTCCTCCAGCATCGATAATTGCCGGGCACCTCCGAGGCATACTTTTCACTTTTTGGCGTATTCCTTTGGGAAAGACCCTGAAATTTTTCGAATTCGTTGGGAGAACTGAGCCACTGAGCTGAGAGTTGGGATTGCAGGGTCGGATTTTACGGAGCTTCAGCTTCATAAAAGCCCATACATGTTTGATGGGATTTGCATCGGGCGACTGAGATGGTCAATCTAAAGTGACGACGCTTTTCTGCTCTTTCCACGATTTTCACGATTTTCTCCGATGTTTTAGATCGTTGTGCTCTTGGAGTATCTAATCTTCAATGTGTTTCTCATACCAGCGTTTAGTAGACGGTAATAAAGTTTTCTGGTAAATTTTGTTCATTTTTTCGGCGTTCAAGTTGTCGGTGACAACTTGAACAGAGATAAGAAGGGCCGAAACCTTTTTTGAAAGGCACCTCCAAACATGGGCCTTGATGGGGTGTTTTACAATCCGTTGGAGCAATCTGCTTGAGGGATTTGTCCAGGCACGTTTAACGCTCGAAAAATGCCAAAAAGTTGTTTATCGGTGAAGATTACATTGCTCCAATCACGATGCATGTTCTCTTGAGCCTACGCGAGGCATTTTACGATGTGTTTCTCCCTCAGCAATGGTTTCATTAATGTGCTCCGATATTTAATGTTATTATCGCGCAAATGTCTACGAATTATTTCGTGAGATATTTTCACACCGTTTTGCTCAATTTTTCGACCTCTTCACGTAGAGTCAAGGCAGAATTTTTGGAATACAAGTCGAGAACCATTTTTTTGAGTTTATCCGATACTTTTCCAACACGCCCACGATTTGGAAAGTCGTTGACATTCCTAACCTCCGAGAACCGGTTCACCCACTTAGTTACGAACTGCCGCAACATTTTCATGTATCTTGCGGCAGCTGAATGTGTCATTTCTGGTTCTCGGGGGTGATAGAACACAAAAACACCGCCTCGTAGCGTTTAGCGTAAATAACATTCATTAACTCATTCTCTTTGACCGGCTAGAATCAGACTGAATCCAAGTAACAAGTGTTCCTTTCCATACTACGAAAACGGCAAGAGCTCAATGTACATTAGTATAAAAAAAGGTAAATGCCTACGACTTGAAGGCTGCGGATAATCGCCGCTACGCTCTTATGTGATAAAGTATATACATTCAATATATATATATATATATATATATATATATATATATATATATATATATATATATATATATATATATATATATATATTCATCGATAATCGTTCTGCAAAGGTCTCAATGCAACTGACTAAAGATCAGGCTATTTACTGCGCACCTCGTGGGCGATACTATATCGCAGTTTTAAGATTTGCTCCTATTCTTAATAATATGTACATATTCCCATTTAGAATTTTAAAGAACCAGGGCATAATTATATTTGGTATTTTATCGTATTCCACAAATTTTAGAGTCGACTAGACATCTGACTATCTGGGTGCTGAATAAAACTGTGCGAAAAAGCTTTTGATAATAATAACAGAAATATCTTCTTCAGGAAAACTATTGGCATTGCTAAAAAATATAATATCCTTTATATCCACTGTCCTATATATAAATGAATTGGCTGCCTGGCGAAAAGGTCATTAAATCTAAATAAAACATCTGGTTCGCATTAAGCCAACATCAGAATTGAAATTAAGTCGGTTATACAACCGGATAAAAACCAGATTAACAATAAAGTACATGTGTCTGATTTTAACTTTTAATCATTTAACGAAAATAATGAGCACATTAACCCTTATTTATCGCCTCGAAAACAATTTCTTTAATGTTCATCGGTCCATTTAGATAGCATCCCCCTTTAATTTCGCTATATTTATTACTACTTCTGTGAACTATTTCAGATAGCAATCACGCGAATGGAAGATTTTATTAACCTACTTGTAGTATTTTACGAGGGCCCGTAATGTGGAAATAAATAGGATATATAATTACAGTAAGTTCTGTAGTAAAACGGTTTAGATAAAAAGTAAATAAACCGTTCTCTATCGCATGGAGATATTCGATTTGAATCCGCGGTTCAGTAAATGTACACAGAAGCACGTGAATGTTATTTGTTACCAGGGCCTATTATTTCAATATAGTTATACTGTATATTGGCGGTATTTTGGGAAAATACCGCCTGTCTCTCCTTAACGCCACGTCTCAGCCATTGCAATTGTCAGGATGGTTCTTTGCATGTTTACAGAAAAATAAATGGGGAAACGAATGGTTGTGGTATAGAGAAAATTCCAGATTCTTTTGTTTTCATTTGGCAACAAACAGAATTGAAAGGACGATTTTTGGGAAAACGCCGCCTGTCTCTCCTCGACGCTACGTCTCAGCCGCTAAAAGTATCAAGGAGGTTCTTAATTTTTTTATAGAAGAATGAGTGATAAAACGAATGGTGTTATCAAGAAAATTATACCTTCTTTTGTTTTCATTTCGCGATGTGCTGAATTGAAAGTACGATTTTTGGGAAAGCACCGCCTATCTTATCTCAACCCTACGCCTTAGCCGTTTCAACTATTAAGGACATTCTTTATTTTTTCACTAAACAATAAGTGAGGAAACGATTGGTGGTATTGAGAGAATTCCAGCTTATTTTGTTTTCATTTGGCAATAAACTGAATTGAAAGGACGATTTTTGGGAAAACACCGCCTGCCTCTCCTCAATGCTACGTCTCAGTCGTTGCAACTATTAAGGACTTTCTTCACTTTTTTACAAAAAGTATAAGTGGGGAAAGGATTGGTGGTATCGAGAGAATTGTAGCTTCTTTTGTTTTCATTTGGCAATAAGCTGAATTGAAAGGACGATTTTTGGGAAAACACCGCCTGCCTCTTCTCAATGCTACGTCTCAACCGTTGCAACTATCAAGGAGGTTCTTTATTTTTTTTTAAAAGAATAAATGAGAAAACGATCGGTGGTATCGATAATATTCTAGCTTCTTCCGTTTTCATTTGGCAACAAGCTAAATTGAAAAGACGATTTTTGGGAAAACATCGCCTGTCTCTCCTCAACGCTACGTCTCAGCCGTTGCAACTATAAAGGAGGTTCTTTATTTTTCTCATAGAAGGATAAGTGAGAAAGCGAACGGTGGTATTAAAAAATTACACCCTCTTTTATTTTCATTTCACGATGTGCTGAATTGAAAGTACGATTTTTGGGAGAACACCGCTTGTCTCTTCTCAACCCTACGTCTCTGCCATTGCAACTATCAAGGAGGTTCTTCACTATTTTATGAAATAATAAGTGCGGAAACGACCGATGGTATCGAGAGAATTCTAGCTTCTTTTGTTTTTATTTGGCAACAAGCCGAATTGAAAGGACGATTCTTTGGAAAACACCACCTGTCTCTTTTCAACGCTACGTCTCAACCGTTGCAACTATCAGGGAGGTTCTTTAATTTTTCATAAAGGAGTAACTGAGAAATCGATCCGCGGTAATGATAAAATTCTAGCTTCTTTTGTTTTCATTTGGTGACGTGCTGAATTGAAAAGACGATTTTTGGGAAGACACCGCCTACCTCCCCTCAACGCTACGTCTCAGCCGTTGCAACTATCAAGAGTGTTCTTTGCTTTCTTATAGAAGAAATGGTGAGGAAACGAATGGTGGTATCGTGAAAATTATATCTTCTTTAGTTTTCATTTGGCGATGTGCTGAATTCAAAGTACGATATTTGGGAAAACACCGCCTACCTCTTCTCTACTCTACGTTTCAGCCGTTGCAACTATGAAGGATGTTATTTACTTTTTTTATAAAAGAGTAAGTGAGGAAGCGGTTCGTGGTATCGAGGGAATTCTAGCTTGTTTTGTTTTCATTTGGTGATAAACTGAATTCAGAATACGAGTTTTGGGAAAACACCACCTGCCTCTCCTCAACCCTACGTCTCAGCCGTTACAATTATCAAGAAGATTCTTTACTGTTTTACAAAAGAATAGGTGGGGAAACGATTGGTGGTGTCGAGAGAATTCTAGCTTCTTTTATTTTTATTTGTCGATAAACTCAATTGAAAGGACGATTTTTGGGAATACACCGCCTTTCTCTCCTCAACGTTACGTCTCAGCTGTTGCAGCTATTAAGGTAGCTCTTCATATTTTTATAGAAGAGGAAATTAATGATAAAATGAATGGTGGTATCGAGCAAATTATAGCTTCTTTGGTTTTCATTTGGCGACGTGCTGAATTTAAAGGACGATTTTTGGGAAAACACAGCCTGTCTCTCCTCAACGCTACGTCTCAGCCCTTGCAACTATCAAGGAGGATCTTTACTTTTTTACAGAAGGGGGGAAACGAATGGTGGTATAGAGGAGATTATACCTTCTTTTGTTTTCATTTGCTGGCGTGCTCAATTGCAGGGACGATTTTTGGGAAAACACCGTCTGCCTTTTCTCGACGTTACGTCTCTGCCGTTGCAACTATCAAGGAGGTTCTTTACTGTTTTACAAAAGAATAAGAATAAGTGAGGAAATAATTGGTGATGTAGAGGTAATTCTAGCTTCTTTTATTTTTACTTGACGGTAAGCTGCATTCAATGGACGATATTTCGGAATACACCACCTTTCTCTCCTCAACGCTACGTCTCAGCCGTTGGAGCTATCAAGGTAGTTCTTCATTTCTTTATATAAGAATAAAGGATAAAATAAATGATGGGATCGAGAAAATTATAGCTTCTCTTTTTTTCGTTTCGCGACGTGCTAAATTCAAAGGACGATTTTTGGGAAAACCCCGTATGCCTCTTCTCAACGCTACGTCTCAGCCGTTGCAACTATCAAGGAGGTACTTTATATTTTTATAAAGGAATAAGTGAGGAAACGATCGGTGTTATCAAGGAAATTCTAGCTTCTTTTGTTTTTATTTGACGACAAGCTGAATTGAAATGATGATTTTTGCGAAAACACCGCCTGTCTCTCCTCAATGTTACGTCTCAGCCGTTGCAACTACCAAGAAGATTCTCTACTTTGTTACAGAAGAATGAATTAGGAAACGATCGGCGGTGTCGAAAAAATTCTAGCTTCTTTTGTTCTCACTTGGCGACGTGCTGAATTGAAAGGATGATTTTTGGGAAAACACCCCCTGTCTCTCCTCAACGTTTCGTCTCACCCGTTGCAACTATCAATGCGGTTCTTTATTATTTTTTAGAACAATAAGTGGGGAAATGGTAGATCATCGAGAAAAGTATACCTTTTGTGTTTTCATTTGGAAAAAAATTGAATTGAAGTTGTATAGTAAAACGATTTCGTTAAAAAGTAAACGGACCGTTTACTTTATCTATCGCATGGAGAAATATTCAATTCGAATCCGCCGTTAGGTAAGTATACACAAAAGCGCGTGAATGCTATTTTTACCAAGGAACTTTATTTCAATATATTTATCAGTCGATCTTCATATGTTATCAAATCAAAGCCGTGGTATGCGCGAGGAGCAAACACATTGTTGTTTAAAATAAAACTCACGCAAGGCGATGTACTTCTAACAGTACGTACCTGTACAAAAACCGACACGAGTGCTTCCTGGTGTTTATGGCCGTTTAACCAATAGCATTGCAGATTTCAGCGAGTCACAAGGCGATCATGCGTTAATCATTATTTATATACTTTAAAGCTATCTACTTATATGCCACTTCAGTGGCGACGCCGTATATGCCTAAGAAACTATGTACAGCTCATCAAGCATAGGGGCAAGTCTCAGAATTGCGATATGTGACCACCCATGAGCTGGCGCAGTGAATAACTTGGTCTCTATCCAGTCGTGTTGAAACCTTTGCAGAGTGAATATAGATGAATATATATATATATATATATATATATATATATATATATATATATATATATATATATATATATATATATATATATATATATATATGTACATAGAATTCGATCTGGCCGCTCGTAAAGTGTGTCCTTTCCTTTCTAATGCTCCCTCATTCTTCCTTCTACGCATACCTAGATAATTTCACACTTTTTCCTATTCTTGGTGAGTAGCATGAGTTATAATAATTTATATAATATGTAATATTTACTCAGCTATTGGTAGTGGTGGTAAATAATAATAGACTGGTTCCTAAATATCTGCAAATAATGAAACACTGCCTCTAACTATGTGCCCCATCGAGTATAGCTGCAACACGTCTCTAAGAAATAGCAACACTTGGTGTGTTAAAACTTGAAATTTTTGTAACGCCATTAATATCAGATGCTGTTGCATTGTCTCGATACTACATTTATTTGTTGCATTGTCTCGGTAGTACAGTGGAATATTAGAATATTTTCTAATATTCCACTGGCGGGTAGATACGCAGATGACGGTCGAATCGGAACAAGTGTATGTATTCTAACATTGGCCGCATACATTTTTTTTTTTAGAATCGATTGTCTCGTCTACAACTAACCATAGTTTTTTATTGTGTATTTGGGATGTAATATTATTTTGAAGTCTCTCATGCACATATGGTAAATGGCCTTGCAACACAATTGGGCTTGGCAATTTCCTTGTAGCTTATATTTGTTCCAGAACTAACAAAATAGTTTTTTATTCAGATTAAATAACGGCACATTCCGTGAATATTGTAGAAAAATTAAAACGAAGATGATGCATATAAATATGTATAAATAGAAACTGAATTACTGGTATCTACGTGATGGTATCTCGGCTGCTTCGGAGTTACCCGAATTTAATACCGCTGTTGAAGCACTTATGGTAGGCAGCTTTATTTGTGACAAAGGATGAGCAAACATTTATCCATTAGATTGGATTTTCTAGCGGTGCTAGCAATGTGGTGTGGTTTTTACAGTAGAATTAAATTTTTGTGGATTACAAAATATAGATTCAGCTGAAAATGCTAAAATAGATGGTTCCGTTCGAAATAATAGGTTAGTGGATTAGGAGTAGGTTTTTGATGGCATTGTGCAAAATGTAAGCTATGTGCGGAAACCAGCAATGATAATAAGTCTCTCCAAATTTATCATGGAACGTCGTAGTTAATGAAACCAAATGGAACCTCTTTAATTTAAAGCTTCTTAATTGTAAACTTTTCTTATTAATATGTTATATAACTTTAAATAAATCTGACTTAAGTTATACTAAAATTGATCTCTTTGATATAATACCAGCTATTTTTTTGAATCCTACAATTATACAATACATAATTTGTTTTTACTGTCGTGTGAAAATCCAGAGGGCATTCCTGACAAGGGATCGTCCGTTCTTCTAGATCTGCGTTTCCTAGCAAATAGTAATAATTACACAGAAGCGTCGCAATCCTGACAATAAATCCCATTTTAGTCACATAGTTAGACGAAAACTGAGATTCCGTGAGTAAAAACGGTCATAGAGAAAGGGAGGTATTATTTCAGTAACGGATTTGTTATCGTTGGACATTGAATTATTTTGTAGATTAAGTTAATTGTAAAGGGGGTTATGTGTGCTGTAGACCACTATGGACACTCTAAAACACGGCTAGTAATCGGGGTAACAGTCATTCGAACAATAGGAAAAATAAATTGCCATTTCGTTGTATATGTTGAAATCCCTATTTATTTTAACCAATATAGAACAGAATAAGTATACTGGATATGGTTCAAGTTTTTATTAAATGATTCAGATGAGATCAAAGTATACTAACAAAGTGATATGATCGGGCGAAGTACTACCAAGATATCAAAAATTATCTTGGTCAATGATGGCCAATAAAATAGAGAACGCCCATATTAGCTTATATAAACCTTTTGAAATATTTGCAACATATTTTGTTATGCTACGTATCATACTGACATCATTAATAACATGCAAAGGTTTTTTCTAATTCTGGAGATAAATCCAGATGGCCAAATTTAGTCAAAATATTGGTGGTGCCTCTTTGCGTCGACGGTAAAATAAAAAAAAACAGTCTTAATTATTCGTCTGCGAAGTACCACCATTCAAACATCAATTTTGTGAAGATAGAGTGCAGACTTAACAAAAATGTATGCATTGTCAGTGGTCTATATATGTATATTTTGAGATTTGACGTACCCCAAAAATTTAAATCATGCTTCATCAGAAACAAACATTGTTTCATGTTCACTAAGACTAATTTCTTGACTTTTACTTGTCTCCCTGCGCCATAATTCGCACTTCCAGTACCGTCAAATCTATTTATTGTAACCGTTATCTAGTGTTCCTCAAGGAACAATATTAGGACTTATTATTTAATATTGCTATTAATGAGTCTAGTAGACCGTCCGATGTACCTTGCGGGACATATGCAGAAGATATGAATATTTAAACGATATGAAGTGGAGTCAGGTATTACATTTTCCTCTAAGAAAATCCATATATGGATCACAATTTGTATCTGTTTGACCTTCGGTGCCAAAGAGATTAATTGGCTCTTAACATAATTAAACTGGAACTGGTAACTAATGGTTCTTCTTGACATGAACATGTAGTCAATATCACTCCATCGATATAATAAGGTAAACACATTCTCACCTGTTTCGAAACAAGAGATCATTTCTCACATTAATACAGTTTGATTAAGTATCGCATAAAAAATAAAATCGTTTTTATTTTATAATACGTTTTTCATATTTTCTTGCAAAAACATCATTGTTACGTGATACGCCAATGCGACGAATTATCGCGCCATTCACATAGAAATGCCATTTCCTTTATTTGCGGCCTGTTCCATCGATGACGCGCAGAATTTTAATCCATATTTTACATATAAATTGGTTTCAAAAACACTCTACGGATACACTTTTCGTAGTTTGTAAATTGGGAGGAAATTAAACTCCACGAGCTTTGTCTCGATTCGGGGGTGCTTTGATGCTTTCGATCCTCGAGTACCTACTCACGTTTCGCCACCACGATTGGCATTATCGAGAGATTACTGAAATTAATTTAGAATCCGTCAGTTTGAAAAGTATCTTCCATAATTGCAGTAACTTACCTTACGTGGAATTTAGGTAAGTTTCTATTTGTATTTAGACCAAACTAGGTTTTATCTATCCTTGGAACATGGATGAATTGAAAACGCAATTCAAAGCACGCCGAGTACAAAGTATTAATCTATATATTTAATATTTTCCAGAATCTAGTAAATGCGATAGTTGTATCTAAAGTATTTAGTATAGTTTCTATTACTGTTTTTAATTAAATCAGCAATCTGGATTAAAAAATAAATAGAAAAAGTAATCTAAAAAAAATCTAAAACAAAAAAATATTTATGCAACCTTTTGAACTTACCTTAAGTGAAATTCGGGTAAGTTTTTTTATGGAATTTCAGTTCATAATACGGAATGAAAGAATTGTACAATATTTGTAAAATGGCGGTTTGGATTTTATAGTTATTAATACGATAAATTGGAACGCGAATTCATTTAAATTGGATGCTATACCTGGCCATTATCCAGCAGTAATCATATTACCGGGGTATAATGAACATTTAATTTTAAATATTATGCTATTATAATTCATATATAGTCGGCCATGTTTCAAATGTATTACCCATAATGCAGCATTAATAAAATCAACACAGTTTACTTTAATACTTGAGCTAAACTAATTAAAATTTAAATTTCATTTCGTTCTCTCTATTCTGTTGCCATCTCTTTTTAGGCGGTGGCGATCTACGTTTACAAAATGTACCGTTTCAGTTATTTTATTTTAGAATCAGACTATTGTAAATGGAATAGATGAAGGAAGATCTAAAGTTCACGGTCTGAATCGTATATCTAAACATTTCATTATTTATCTGTTAGCATATAATTCGCATACCACCGTAATTGAATGTGCAAGTTTAATTGTTAAACTATCATGCCGAAGACTTAAACACAAAGAGCCTCTAGGAACGTGCACTATTGCTTTGGACAGTTAAATAAGCAAATAACTAATTTGTATTCTCGAATGTCGTTTCAACAGTTCAAGCAAATTTGTAAGGGGGATGCATACATACTTATGTCGTAACCTCTCGGAAATAACAAGCCAGGCAATTATTTATATGCGCAATTGATGCTCTTTCCGGGTACCGTATCCAAATATGGATAATAATCCCACTCAGTTCGCAGTAAGATGGGTATTTAATGTACTCTAGCTTGAGTAATTGTATAACATCGATAACATCTATTTGCGTCGTTATTTTGAATATCTATATATATATATATATATATATATATATATATATATATATATATATATATATATATATATATATATATATATATATAGTATACAAATTTTAGGCGTTGTGCTTCATAAGTACTTGAAGAGATATAAGTAACGAGTACTCATCAGTTCTTTCATATATTCTGAAATTGTGGAATTCTATCGTTAGAAATCGTTGTAACGAATCATAATTCAGGTTAAATCGTCAGATTTCCACATGCTTGAATAAACATTTTCCAGCGACCCCTGAAAGTTATTTGCTATTGTTATTCACTCCGCGGCGACAAAAAACTTCCCCCCTCCCTTCCCCGTCACGTCGAACTTTTTCATTCAGGCTTACTGAGAGCCATTAGAATCACTGATCAAAGAGAAATTTAAGAAAATTAACTTCCAAACAAGTAGTCTATTAAGTAAACAACATTAAAAGCACTCCCGATCATCCGTCAACGTGATAGAGAACAAAGCAGTTTATTTTAAATTAAAGGGGATTATTACAGTGGAACATCGAGGCGAACAATGCGTTTTTTTAATTAAAAATTAAATAGGGGTAACTGCATCCAATCGCCTCTATCGATGAGCCGTCTGCATTAAGCGGATATAGTAATTAGAGAAGTTTTAAATTGTTGTGTGGATCGATAAAGGTTCGCTATTTTTTTGATAAAAGAACTTCAAAACTCTAGTTACGTAAGCAATATCGTGTCTCATTGTTGAAAATGTATTAAACAAATAAATAATTTGACGGAATGAACCGAGCGAAATTATTACTTGAGAATAGGTAAAGCTTTCCACCGGATATTGCATCGATTTTACACTAAAATCCGTGGTCGAGATGATGTCTTGTAAATTTGAGGTCTCATTTCTGATTTGAGGCATATGCTCGATATCTACGCAGGAAGAGACTTCGTAACCTTACCGTACAGCTTTCGTTTCTATTCTATTATTACAAAACGATTTTCGTGACAGAATAGTAGCCCTGGATTATCATTAGCCTTTTAGTAAGGGTAAATTGGCCACCTTATACCCTGACCTTAACTCGATTGACTTTTTTTCTGGGGTTACCTAAAATATAGTGTCTAAAAAATTCACCAAGCTCTATTTTTGAGCTTAAATCTCATGAAATTATAAAACATTATCGTTTGATAATTTATTGCTCTCGTTGTCGATTTTCTCGCTGAGTTACTTTTCAAATAGATACCAACTGAAAGTTGGTTCTTCTCTGTCTTCCAGTGAGTTTCATAACCCATGATGTTATCAATTCTGCGGTCCGGGAACACGGTAAATCAATATGATACCTCAACAAAATAAATGGAAAAATCGTTGGAAATAATACATAGATGTCTTCGGTGATATAAGATGGAAGTTATTTAATTAATATTCTGCCAACTCGCGACAATTAACAATCATAGTACAAGTAAAACATTTTCACATGGTCAACTACGTTGTGTAAAAGGTCGAAAGATTTTTTTATTTTTATTATTATATTCATTGTATTAGTTTATACTAATGGAATGTCATTTTATGTTATGACCTTTCTAATCTTTCTGATTATTGTAGAATGTTATCTTAGATAATCGAATAAGTGAAAAGTAGTTACACACATGTAACTACTTATATTGATACGACGATGATATATTTTACTTTATAGTTATGTTTAACGCACGCAACAAAATTTTCCATATAAAATGTACCTTCTGTATCGTCGACATTATTCTCAATTATCTGCGTGCTTTACATCCCTAAAACCTAATGCGTGTTTTCGTCCATTCAGCACGGAACGCCCCCGCCCGTTATCACCGGTTCGGATTTTCATAAAGCACGTCATCAACTTGCCCCATCGACATTATCTGTTTCGCCCGAAAGTTGGGCGAACTTTTATCCCATCAGATAAAATGACGCCCCTCGAGGCCAACTTTCCATATTAAGTCTAATATATTGTTATTTGGGTCTTCATGTGCCGATAGCGACGTTATAATTCACAAAATTAGCCCGATGCTTCATCCGCAGCACCGGAAACTGCAATGTAAAGTGACAAGTCGGCGCCCATCCTAATTATCAAGAAAACGGTGTTGATTTATAGCTGGGGAATTGAATTATAGGACTTTAGAAGTTAACGCTTTTAGTTTTTATCGTCGTCTACGATTTAACACAAGATATTTCGTACTATGTAGACTTGACAGAAATAGAGGCGACGTAGAGTCACGCCTCTATTTCTGTCTCTAGTAGAGACTCCATCCAATATTATCTGAGTTTCAAGTGCTTCATTCATAATACATCGGAGGTTCTCAAATCATGACGTAAATGTTTCCAAATATCTAATCTTTAATACCATTATTTCTGTCAACAGAAAACTGCTCTTCTGTGTCTACAATAGTAATAATTACGGTAATATTAATGAATAATAATCGACATAAATAGTTTTCACTAAAGGCATTTACTAGGTGGAGACATTAAATTCTGTCAATTTATTTACAACCCAAAAACTCATCTTGTATATCCAAGTTCGTGAAGGTTATGAATTTAAAAATCTCGATACTTAATTTATGCCCAAGTTTTTTAAAATTATTCGGCATGTTCCATAAGAAAGTCCCGTTTCTTGAGACAGCCGATTCAAAGGTTTTATAGGCTTTTTTTATTCCACACATTGATGGCAGTCATTAGTAACTTCTGTACGAACGGTCACAACACTGGTTTGGCGAAGCGAAATGAATATCTAATCTAAGACAGGTGGCTTTAATTACTACGGTACACCTCAAATCTCTTGGTGTACAACCAAACAAGGAATACGGTGGCCTGTGAAATAAAGCTGTAAGAAGCCTGTCTCTTCAAATTTATTGATTATGTTACGAACTTTTAATTGGATATGCGTTTCATTGCATTAGTTTTGTGCGAATTTTTCTTAATGCAACTGTAAGTAATCGTTTACTTCCATGAAATAGCTGTATATTAACTATTCGTTGTTGAACTGTTAATCAGTTTGTAGATGACAGTCGTTAATTATTGATACCTTATCTTTGACAGAACGCAAATGGCGCGCAATTCAAACCCTACAGTTCCAACTGAGACACCCTATACCTATAATCCTAATTTCCTAAAAATATTTTCTAACAATAAAAATGATCTCGTTCGTACTATTATTACTCTATCTACTAATTACCTCTTGTGCTTAACCCATTTTTCTACAACTGCAAAATTGCTCAGGGATCCATCCTAACTCGAACTTCATAACGCAGATATAATAAACTTATCGTTACAGTTCCCACACGTGAATAGTCGTTGTTCCTCGCCGAATTCAATATCTGGCAGCACATTCGCGTAGAACAAAGCGGAACAAACAGCCGACGGAAACAAACGAATGCTGGCGTTTAATAGAAACAAGAATTTCATTAGTTTTGATCTATAGTTGTTTGTAGCTTCAGACACAATACCTGAAACTCTTGAATTGACGTGGAGGTGGGCCATAAATTTCCGACGGAGGATTTGCGGCAAAACACACACAAAGAATCGTCTCTTCCGGGCTGATCGATAACATATTGCACTGTTTTCAATATAGAAATATAGGTACTCAGTAAAATACGAACAATGAGCAGGTTATATAAATGAATATAAACTGTCGGATAAATTTTTAATTAACTGACAAAGAAAATTAGTCAGTCTTATCTGACTATATATCGAGCAAGTACGGTTTTTGAAAGTCGTTCAAAATGATCTCCATTAACAATCTGTCATTTATTGACACACGATTTTGTATTGAACGTCTAGTAATTCCCGGGCTGCCATTTTCCATTTTCATTTGACTTTGTTGCTTCAGACTCATTAAGTTACTTGTCTTATTCAAATATGTGTATGCGATTTTAAGTCTATCAATAATCAGGTGTCATGAACGTGGTGACTTCAGTTGGTCATTATGCCCTGTCCACCTACTGAGGAAAATACCGTCATGAAGTTACTGGCATTAACACCAAAATGGGGAGAGAAACTTCGTCTTGTTGAAACCTAATGATTTGGTAGGGAACATCATCACCCTTATGTTTTAAACAAAGACCCTGGAAATAAGTCGAAACGTAGAAACTCTAAATATCTACCAGCGATCAAGCTTTCTTCATAGAAGCAAGGCCCCAAGTTTAGTTTACCTTAATACTGGCTATGCGATTCTTCAATCCAGAGAGGATTCTCTTGAGACCAGTTATGATGATGTACTATTTTTTGCAAGGAAACAGTCGGATTGTCCAAAAAGACAAGCTTTAGAAATATGGGATTTCCGTCACAACCTTCGTAAAATTGCATGCGACGATATGGAGCCGTCCGCATTAAATTCTTGTACTAAATATACTTTATAAGGGCGGAGCTTCTTTTCCAACTTTGTGTTTTAATTGACTTGAAGTCTGTCATTTAAGAGTAAATATTGTACAGCACTAGTTTCGCTGATCGTCTTATCACCCTTTGGATTTAAATTTCATCAGAATGAATTTAAATAAAAACATGGTGCTTGTTTGTATGCCTTCTAAAGAATAGTCTAGTTAACAAAACGTCAAGATGAGTCGGGGAGGACTATCGCATAACCTAAGACCTTACTTAAGATCAGGAAGACTAGTGTTCTACTATTCATTCTTATGGTTCGACCAGACATAGATTATTTTTAACATTACAGTTGGTGCTTAGCGTGTAGTTTTCCTGTTATTGGCTATTTTTGCTGATGTGAAGACCCACTAGAATGGTAGGAAAATAGTACATTTCTAAGCTAGATTTTTGATTACTAGTTTTTGTATCCGTCTTCTTTCTACGGAAGTGAGGTTTATTTCTTAGTGCCTTCTTCCACACATACAACCATACCCAGTTGACTGACGAATCGAACCCACGCCCAAATTACTCTGAGTCAGTAATCAATTCAAGGAACTTGGAGGCCTCGTACGAGATACTTATGGATAGATTTACCCTCAGAAGACCTGGTTATACCTAACCTAGTTGTCTTTATATTATTCCGATTTGAGCTTGTATAGTGATAACTCTGTATCTGTCCCCTATCTCATACAACTTTCCTTTGAAAAAGATGTTCAGCTATTCCGATGAATCCTTCTGGCGCCAATGCACGCCATAATTTCATTACTGTCCTCAAATTAGATTTCCTCGATTACATTACCCGAGGCAAGGTGGAAAATCAAATATATCTGACACTTCGGATATTTTGCGCCGAACATCACATTCCGACTGTTCTATTTGTGTTTCGTGAGCTGAACGAGCTACGGCTCGGGCGGGAATCCTATGAGAAAGGAAATAAACATTTAATGTTGGAATTATTAGAACGTCTCGAAGAGGGTTTCTAATTAAACTTTATTAAGTTACGTAAGAGATTTTCGGTATAAACGAAAATATCAACGCCCACTCTGTTTGCTTTTGAAGTAAATACTACGCAGTCGGCATCCTCTGATTGTATAGGACGAGGTATCAATATTAGACTGTTTGCTGACGTCGCTTTTCTGGGGGTTGGGTGAGAGAATACGATTTTCTCGCGAAGTTTATTCAATCAGAGTGGAATAAAAAATATAGAATGGCTTGGCTGTATTTGTCCCCTTATGTCTATCGAGTGCGTAGTTTTTATTCTAGCGCGAACTTTCATTTGAAGAAGATTCCTATAGATAATTATTTTAACTTATCTTGGAGTTACGAAATTACAATGCAAAGTATTACTTGGCAGATAGTAATTTTTACAAACTACTGAAGCGGGGAGATATCTCCACACCATCTGCAAATTCCTCATACAATAAGGACTAAACAAATTAGGTCAATCTACACTATCGAGACCCAAGATAAGGTCGAAACCGGTCTGCAGTTAGTAGTACCCTGAGATAGAGGACGCTTTACATCTTCCTTGTGGTTTTCGAGCAACCTGAAGCACTGTATTTTAGTACTAACTCTATTAGACAAAATTTCGCCAATTCAGCGCTCGTCGTCGACATGTATCCAGGAGAATAGATGTTTTGGCCCAATTTGGTCCTCATTGTATAAGGCATTTACAGATGGTGTGGAGATATCTCCCCACTTCTGTAGTTTGCTTTTTTACTACATTACTGTTAATGTAAACTCGAATGCCTAATTGATGTTATGTCCTCCAAATATACACGGAGAAAAAAGATTTTTATGTTAACAAAACGTGTGTATTTGACTTTTATTTGTCTGAAATAAGTATGTTAAATTGGTAACATTTATTTTATGTACCAAATGGGTTTCTTACCTAATAAATCAAAATGTTAAATCTTGAGTAATATGTTTAGCTAGAATATTAATTATAGTTAAAGATATCTATCTATAATATTTATGGAACTACTATAGCATTATATTTACCTTTGCGGATATTTACTTTTATTAAACTATAGAGCTCCAATATTTCTGCTCTAACTAGGTAAGCACTACCAAAATGAGATACTAGCCTAAAATTCCACTTTCTATATGTCAGAAAAAGCTGTCGCAATTAGTGATAGCGAGAGATTAATATTAGACAATAGTCGGTAGGACACAAAATAGCAACGTCAATTGTGCCAGCTGTTTTCACCCTTAGCCTAACAATTATTGACCCGACCCGGCGGCATTCTGTAAGTAACATGAGGTTTTTTTTATTTTACCTCATATATTATTACCTTATAATTTAAGTTTAGATCTTTGGTAGTAGGGTCACTACCCTGTAAATTTTTTATCAAATTTGACAAAGTTACAACGTACAGAACCGAAGGTAATACGAGAGGACAGACTTGGAACGGGTGCCTGTCTTTTATCCCCAGTAAAATGGCACATGAATAAAAGCATTAAATATTTTATGAACCACCTGTTATATATGTATGTGTATCCTTAAAATCCAAGGAAATCGTTGCTCGGAAGAAAATGTTTGTAGTTCGCATAGTTAATTGCTTGATAACACTTGAAGAGCATTTACAATTGCATTATACACGGTGATTTTTTTTAAGAGAATTCTCAATTAATTAACTTAGTTTTTGTTAAATTCCTGGAACAGATTATTTGGGGGGGGGGAGGTAGAGGGGACATAAAAGTATAGTCAATGTCCAATCTCGCTTTACAACTTCACCCTTTGCTGGGAGAGACCAGTCTATTACAAATTATAATAGAAAATAGATGTTTAGTGATTTTAATTCTCTTTGCAAAAATACCAAACATTTGAAGTCTATATTGATTAACTTTGGAGTTATAATTAATTATATATCGAGTTTTTGAGAATTTTTTTAACTTGTGCCCCCCTATACTTATGTGTTATTCTTCTAAAAAATGACCTGTTTCAGGAATTTGCCCTTAAAAGCAGTAATTGAGGGTGGGCTCTTTGAAATAAATCACCATGTATAGTAATTTATAACTAGAACTGTGCATTAGACTCTTCATTATTGGTGGCGTAGTATATAAGCAACTACATATAAGTCATAATAATTTATATAATATATAATTCTTATGCAATTAGCATTAAAAATTCAGATTAGATATAAACATCTGGAGCACTGCAAATTTCTCTAAAGTTTCTTCCGTGAGTGATGTCCAAGATGCGTCTGAAATGTCAAGTAAACACGACCGTTCGGCATCTACAGATGTAAAATTTGCATTATTGAAATGGTCCTTGCAATTACTTAATGGATCCATGTCAATATATTACTATAAACATAACAACAAACCACAGAACTTTCTTTTCTTCTGATTTAAAGTATAGAACATTTTTTTTACTAACTATTAATTATTAACTTTTATTTTAGTAACCATTTGCAATAATTCACTAAACGATAGCTGTTAAATCTATTTTCGTTTGAGCACCTGGAAATTTTATTTTACCTATTCCTAATCACTGCTGGTTCTTTTGTATAGAACTGTAAAACAAATGACTTTTTCAAATAATAAAATACTTCCTCGCCAATCATGTTCCTGATCGTGTAAGACTTATCCGTGAGGGCTCTGGAATACCAGGATACGTGGTTGAGAATACCGAGTGCGTTTGGGAGAATTGAGAAAACCAGCTTTGATGTGGTCTATTAATGCACCGTCATCTGGATAATACTTTCAAATGAAGGACTTACGAAGGACTTTACATTTTGAAAATAATGCAAATAATAAAATGCTGCCTCTAACCATATTCCCCATCGTGTAACAATCAACTATGAAGATTCTGGATTGGCTCTGAATAGTTTAGATCTGATTTGTCATAAGATTAGGTCTACCTAATTTAATATGTATTAAATTAGAACACAACATTTTTGAAGGAACGGCCTATACAGGGCATAACTTCGACGCCATCACTAAGAGATAGTAGTATTTGATATGTTTTATTTAAAGTTTATAATTTTGTAACGTAGTTAATATGCTGAATCGCTCAATTTCTTCGTCAATACACTTGACTATACTCGGGAAAGCTAAACTGTGTTTCTTATACTTACATCGATTCAAACATTTCATGTTTATGTGACGGAATTTCAGCTGCCGCAGAAATGCCTGAGAGTAACATCACTAATGTAGTATTCACGGTGGGCTACTTTATTTATTATAACACAAATTATATAAAACATAGAGGCACATATTGCTAGGAATACGTTTGAATAATATAATCTCGCATCGCTTTTCTCAATTCTCTTTTCTGTTTCAGAACTGTGGTTAATTGTTTTTCAATAACGGAATGTCAGACATAAATTATCGTCACTGGAACAAATTGCTACTGTAGGATAAAAACACGGATAACTGGGCAATTCTGTCCCTTTGCATCAATTAGGTAAATTTAATTAAAAAGACTAACTAAAGAGAAAATTGCGATTACACTTTCCACGGCACTGGTTTGATATTTTCCAGCCGCATTTGGCCAATTACAATCATAAAGCTTTCATGTGAGGGCAATTCACCACCTTAAATACATTATGTTTGTAATAAATTGTTTGATGAATATGAAATGTCATTGAAATAACATATCAGAGACTAATTAACAAGTTATTATGGAAACCTCTGATTGAAGTGTTGAATACTATTATTATTTGCCATATGTCTGTTTGAACTTTTTTCTGATATATTCTGTAATCTCGGTTCGTTCCTAACTTTCTTCAGGTTGATGCAGAGAATTTCATTGCCTTCTTCTTCTCATAGATGTCTCTGTTCTTCAGTTATAATGTAAATAAGTTGGCCACAAGTAAAACTGTCATGCAACTGTCGCCGACATCACACTATACACAATTCAGTTTAATTTTGCGATCGTATTTGACCAACCGTTGTTTTATTGGTTGTAGCAGCATAAATATTTATATTTTTATCGCGTCTCTGTTAATTTCACCTAGCGTAGATGTGCCGAAAGTTGGCAGTAATACGCAACAGTTTGCGTACATGTGTGAAGGAATGTGGGAATTTATTGATTTAAACTATGACGGGTCTCAAATAATGTGTTCGGTTTGTAATCGAATCTTGTTAGCCTTTAACAAATCTTCTGATCAAAATTTTACATAGTATTATGCATAATTCTCATTAGTGTTATCTTACTGTATAGAAAAGAAAGTATACATCGATACAATGACTTCTGTTTACATTGATTAGACAACTTGAGCGCTGTTTCTTTGGTAAACTTTTTTTATTATCGTTCCATAAACTAGAATGTTATTATCCCCGTCTGTGTTCTCTTATAATGAACAACAATCGTTGTTCCCCAAGTAATGAATGATTGTTTTAGTTATCACTCAATCCATCATATGTATTTTGACGAAAGTGATGTGAAAAACTGCCTTCGGCTCTATTCCACGAGATATCACACCGATTCGGCTCGCTATAATTCCATGGAATATTTTTTATTTTGCCTCTATCTAGTACCCTGAGAGAAAAGTTAATTTTTGATGACAAATACGCGGGTCTATTTAATTTTTATTTGTTCAAGGTAACTGTGATATATTGTAGTTAACATGATGCATTTTGTATAAAATGAATGCAAATGCAGGGTTTTTTACAATTCCGAAAAGTAGAAATTAATAGTAGATAATTTAAGTAAAGCCAAATTTTCTTAAAGGAAATTAGAAGATGTAACCTATTGACAAAGGAATCGATAGAAATGAAATGTGCAGCAAATAATATACCATGCCATTTAAAATAGAGAAGTTGATAGAGACTTCCGGTTCAACTGGAAGTGTAGTCATCCTACAAATTTTTCATTGAATAGACTATAAACCAATACGTCTATGTTGAAATTTTCAGAAGAGAATAAAGAGCAGAACTCCCAATACCTTTAATGGACGGTTTCACCGATTTTCCGCAAAAACAATATCAAAAAGTTACTCGATACTGTAGAACTCCAGGACAAAGCCATAAGAAGTTTACAGATACAAGAAATGAGCAATATCTTATGTAACTCGTCTTAAGAAACAGACATTCTATCAGTTTAGAGCTAAGCAGAGCACAACAGCATCTCGAAATGTAGCAGTTGGACAGTAGAAGACCAACTACTACCACTGCTCTACAGAGGACACAGAGTTACTAGACTGGGTTTTGCCAGAGAACATATAAATTAGAGCATTGTCGACTAGAAGCGAGTTCTGTTTTCAGACGAAACAAGAGTAACTCTTAATTCATCAGATAGATGTAAAGGAGTCTGGTGGAGGCCAGGAGAGGTTTGCTGCTCGCAATATTTCTTTGAGGATACCATTTCTAATTTGTTATACATTAGTTGAAATCATTTAACTATATCACGTAGGTACTATGATTTAAGTCTCAGAAAGAATAAAAGTAATAATGTGAAGTTTTACTGATGCATTAATGGTGTCCAGGAGATAAAAAATTTTGGTATCTACTTTTTTAAATATTTGACCATCAAAAAGGGAGGGGTAGCCAAAATGTAGTCAATAATTTTTGAGAAATTTGCGCTAATGTAAATAACGCCCCAAATTTTCAACGTAGGTGTTACTGAATGTGCAAAAACAGCGTCAGCCTCACTAGTGGCTTAATTGCATTCTAAATATCCGGGAAAGACGAATTTAAACACTCCGTTGGAGCCGAGGAAACCAAGACTGTTACCAGCGAAAGCACTTAGAGCATTTCATTATGAAATTACATCAGGGAGCTCCGGACTAATGTCGTCTATAATTGACGGCGATTAATCTTTCGCTTTTATCTAACGAAAGGCCAATTCGCCGAAATAAAAAGGAATTAGCAGCTGTCGACGCATCGAACAGAAAAAGCCCTGATATATCACTTTCGATGTTGAATAATTCCTCTCAACTGGAGCGTCCCCATCTTAAGCCTCCAGCACAATCCCTTTGAAGAGTTTTCCATTAAGTTTCTGTAAATAAGGATTGCGATTCGGCGAAGAATTGAAAGTGGAAATTAATTTATTGATTTTCGACACACTTGCGGGGCAGGAGTTACACTTCAACAGTTGTTATGGGAATTTAGTTCAATATTTCATTATTAATGTAGATTCTCAAACGTTCTATTCAGAAATTAAGTCTTCAGTAATTAAGCAGTTGATAATGACCATCGTTTCACGACAGTTAACAATAACAAAACAACAAGATAATAAATAATTCATTAAATATTAGAGTCTATATAAGTGGAATAAGAGTTTTGTCTTAAAATGATAATTAGAGCCGCTCGCCTCGCCAGCGTACCGGTGACGTCATCCTCACAAATTCGTAATGGTTCAAATAAAATTAATTGAGCAATGTTGAATAATAAAATAACAATAAGTGGCTACTCGATGATATGTTATGTAAGTATATATTACAAAATTATAGGTTATGTTCACCTAAGTAAACAAGAAGGAAAACTGCGTTTACAGTTTGCTGGCTTTGGTTGCGAATTAATTGAAAATCGAGAAAGTCTAATTTAAACTCTGAAAGTTGGGTTTAGTAAGTGGCTTCGGAAGTTGATTAATAATAGACTAAACCAGATTTAGGTTACTTTAGCGGTGTAATATGGTGACAGTAAATAGAGTAACCAGAGAATGGAACATACATTCTGTGCTACTGTTATATTACAGTCTTATTTCAAATATCACTTTAACTGCCTTCAATAGATTGACACATAAATAAAACAAAGAAAATATTGACAATAATTTAATTATGAAATTAGAAACAGGGATAATCGAAAATAAAATTACAGCTATTAGTCACGACAGAGCTGATCTTTAGAGCGGATGGTTACAAATATATCTGCTGAGAGTTTCTTCTTTTTTTTAATAGATGAACATAACCCTGAGAATCATTCTGGACAAAAATATCTCTGCCATGCACATCTTAATCACAGAGGTTCATTTACCGTAGATCTGATCATGGAAAGAGACGTTATAAAGACATTAAGTATGATGAAAACAATATATTAAATTGAATAAAATCATGTTGAAAATTCCGAAATATTAGTACTAATGGCAGTATGTCTAGGGTATACAATGTTAGAGTAGAAGTACCACAGAGTTCAGTGCTGGGCCCATTACTGTTTCTTTAATTCATAAATTACCTCTGTAAGTGGGTTAGCCACAATGTTTGTAGACGACACAATATTATCTGATACGTCTGAACAACTAAGAGTTACATACCTGTATAATTCTGAAACTAGTACTTGATGTCAACCCAATACTTAACACTAGTAAAGCGCAATGTAATGTTCCTGTTCTTAGACGATAGTGTTCTGAAGGTACAAGAATAAGGAACATTATGCTATATTTCAAATGAAAGATGTACTGAATGCAAAAAGGCTTTGAAACACATATTACTCCGTATGTATTTATATTTGTCTCTAATTATTAACAGGTAGTGTAGAGACATTTGTACTGATCCAGCAATTTATATTTATAAATTTAAGTTACAGAAATAAGGAGTTTCTTACTTTCTGTACTTTGAATGTTACCCTCTGATAGTAAAACTTTGCATTATATATTTATAAGTTCCAATGTTTGTGAATTTTTATGTCTTATATCTTTGACATTTCACTCACATCTATGTATTGTAAAGATATACATGAATAGTTTTTTTTTATTATTACCCCTAAAATTTCTATGGCTCTTTGAGCTAAGTTGATTTGCGTGGTAAAATATTCTCTAGCATCAAATTCAAATATTTTTTTCTTATACAGGTACACAAAACTAACTTGATAATGTAAAATTAGATAACCGTTTATTCGCTCCGTTCTTTTCTTCAGTACCAACATCCAAGCCACAGCATCTACTTAGTGATACGAACTGACGACTTTACAACATCGTCGTAACAGTAAAAGCGCATCCAAACGACGATTCCTAGCCTTAAACTTCGTCGTTTTATATCCGACTTGCATTAGATAAGGTCTGAATTTACAAACGCTTGAACTGGAATGTTGTCGGCCTGAGTGCATTAACATTTTTAAGTCGTTCAGCTTTGCGTTTTATTCCCTGCTTAGTCGGCCCAAAAAACGTTTAGCTTCATTAAATTGCAAAAGCCAATAGCTAATGGTTTGTGTTTTATAAAGGAAAGACATTAGCAATTTATAAGTAATTCTAAAGTTCGAGAACTCATTGTTTTTATTTAAATGAGCTGAATTTTTGCAAAAAAAAAACGGTAAAGAATTAATTCAGGCCCGACCATAAAGATTACTGTCATTGTAATATAACTTAATTCACCCTTAATTTAAAAGTGTTTGACGGGTTGCATTATAAATTTCACTGTATGACATTTGGAGCCAAACAGATTATTTTTCGCTGTTGGTGAGGAATTGAATACAAATATAATTATAGTGTCGAACCCTGGTAAATTAATAGCCGGCATTTGGGGTCACTTGATTCGCATGAACAAACTCATGTCATTATTTGTCAATTGTTACGTGATCGATTGACACGCCTGACCCTAACATAGCATGTTTTATAAATTCGAACATGTCTAGTAACATCGACAATTGCTTGTCTCACATAAATGCCAAATCAAAGAACTATAAATTTCGCATTGTTGCGGCATTATTTGTAACCCTGTTTGTTTTATCCTGTGTAAACAGTCCCGGATATGATTTACCCTATCGATCTTGTTTATCTCTGTATTTTGATTGAATCGTAACTGCTGGATAATTAATTGGAAAACAAAGCAAAGGACCCTTCGTGTATTTGTCTATAAGCATAAATGTAGAGAGAAATTTATGGCGCACTTTTTTCTCGGAAACGTAGTTCAAGAGTGTACATCCCTGACAAGTCAACGACATTGTAGGAATCCTGAGCAATATGAGACATATTAACTATAGAAGAAGGCCTTTTTAGTTCGGGAGCAGTAACGAATTTTGAAGGCAGATTGTTGTTCCACGAGTCAGAGTCAACGATGTGCCCCAAGAAAGTGGGGATCACTTGTGTGTGAACAAGACTTTTCACAAAGAATATTAGGAGAGAGGGGATTCTATTAGCTCGATCGTCGAGTCAACATAGAAAAATGGTTCCATCGATGTGCTCTAAGCAACAAAGAACCAGAAGCCGGAGCCCTATGAGGTAATGAAACCTCGGAGCTTCTTTTAAAGGAATTGCTGTCGATGTTGCTGGATCATCTCCTCAGACGCAGTCAGGCAACTATCAGCTCTTGATATCAATGAATTACTTCAGCAAATGTTCAGATGGGTATGTAATCTTCAATCAAAAATGAACCACAGTAATGAAGGTGGTTCTTGAAAACTCCTTTCTTGAACGTTTGTCTCTATTAATTTATTACTTTAAAACTATCGTTTTGACACCCACTATATGTTTTTGTTTATTTTAGATTAATTTTTCTGTATGACCTGGGAATGTTCGATATGTTGATGGATTTTCCTGGGGATAACATTAAAATTTGGGAAGGCTAGTATTTTAATAAAGCGTCCATGAGGGCTACTTGGAGTAGTGTTAAAAACATTGTAAAAAAAGCTTTATAGCGTTAAGAATTCACTACTTTAAAGAGAAATACAGTATATAATCCTGTTATGTATTACATACTGTTTATTACATACAACAAATATTTTTATTACTTTTCACCCTTTCAGTATATCCTCGATATAACATTGCTTAATGAACACAGTAGACAAACAGTTTCAACGGGGTTTATTTTATGCAAAAACTATGATACGTTTCCCATTAACTAGCCTCCAAATTGAAAATGAGGTTTTGATAAATTGGCTTTTGAAATTGCACAAACGCCGGCGGCGCGGCGGTTCGGTTACACATCATGCCGTTTTGACAGACGAGCGATGCCTAGTTGACCTAACGGCCCGGCAACAATGAAAATCAATTTTACGCCTGGTTATGCCATAGTCAAAAACTGCGCTTTAATGAGGCACCGATTCCCCCTCATTAATTATGTTTTATTATTAAATGCGGAATCTCCGGGTTTGATCTTGTTCGTGAAGGTTTAATTAGGGAGGGATTTCAGTTTTCTTTGTGCCGGAAAAACTCCTCGCAGTTTTAATAATCATAGCAATTAAGATCCATCTGCACGAGGGATAGTTTTCGGTTCTGCCGTCGCTAAGGACGTAGATAACTGACAAGCAATTATCTTCCGCTGAAATTTCTCGAAGGATCTTTATCGCTACGACATGCGCAAAAAGATGAAATCTCGATTCGATAAATTGCACCAAGATATTTCAGAAAAGAAGTTTGGTTGTCTATATGTACACAATGTATCACAGAAGTCTTTTTCGATATACGTTTTATTATTATGTGACTTATTTCTTTGGGAATTTCATAAATTTAATACAGATAATCAAAAAATAGCTCTATGAAATTCAGATAGTAGTGATTCGCTAGTAACAATATTTAATATTGTGCAACGAGATAATATTTCTGATGGGAGCTTATGGATGCGTGGGTTTGTACGCCCTGTATATAAAAACAGGTTGATTTCCATCGGGTCTGCTGAAATTACTTGTATAGGGTGTCTCAGTTGAAACTATAGAATTTAAACTACCCGCCATTTGTGTTCTGGCAAAGATAGGGCGTCAATATTTAACAGATGTCATCTACAAACCATACAACATCAACATGCTTGTGATAGCATTACTATCTTCATTTTGAAAGAAGTATGATCTAATTACTCCACTACTCCAAAATGTACACCAAACCGTGCATCTCTGTGAAGATGAAATCAAGATCCGTCAAGATGAAAATGTGCTTCATCTCTGATAAAAATTTTGTTGCAAAAATCAGCATCACCTTCTTTCTCTTCTAACACTCAATTAACAAATGTACGACGTTGTAAATGGTCTGTAACTTTTAACTGTTGTGTCGACTGAATTTTGTCTGCAGACAGATCAGATTTTTCTTTAAAATCCGATGCGTGGTGGCTCTTCACAGATTAAACTGTTGTGTATGATGTCGAATTGATGTTTGAATACTCGCGTACAGCTTCTCTGACTGCAGCAATATTTTCATCTGATCGACCACGACGAGGACGTGTTGGTGTTGCTTTATCAATAAGAGAACCCGTCTCTTCAGATTTCTTGATTAAATTACGAACTCTGTAGGCGCCTCATTTTGTCCTAAATTTGTGCAAATTTTTCTTAATGGAACTGTAAATGATCTCCCACTTTTATAAAACAGTTGTACATAAACTATTCATTGTTGAACTGTTAATCGCGGCATGTTGACGTCTTATGGTTTGTAGATGACAGTCGTTAAATATTGACGCCTTATCTTTGAAAGAATAGTAATGGCGCACAATACATATCCTATAGTTCCAATTGAGACACCCCATAGTTACGCCATCACAGAAAAGGAATGTCAAGCAGTTGTATGAACTGTTAAAGATTGATATAAATATCTGTATGTAATAAATCTTAAAAAAATGTTTATTACTTTTTACTTAACTGTAGAAATTAAATTTTATACATATGTAAACGTAATATTACTAAAAACTTCTAGAAGTTCGTAACAGCTTTATAGGTGAATTACTTACCTGTATATATTTAACACCAATATTGTTGGCTTTGATATCGGCCGCTGGGTAAATAGGTGTTGATTCCATTTGCATCTACTCAAATAACTTTTATATTTTATTTTCTACATCACAGAGAAGGATTGTGTAGCACTTCCATGGGTTGTTAAAATTTAAAATATATAGGAAATACGTGATCGGATTCTTCTAGAATGTCGAAGCATCAAATATGTTACTCTATAATATATATGTAATGCTTGATTCCTTGGTTTTATGTCGGTCTGTGGATAAATGTATTTCGAGCGGGTAGGATTACTGGTATTTTATCTCTGTATACGATTAAATTGATTCCAGTTGGTCCAACCCACATTACATGTATATTTTATTTACTTCGTTACAGAGAAAGAATGTACAATAATCCTATGTGTTGTTAAAGTTTATTTTGAATATTTTTATGCAACAACATTTTGTCGATGTTTTTAAATATGTTATTGAAGATGAAACAGTTCTCGTAGATATGTAAACGTAATATTATGAGAAGCTTAAATGAAACAAAATGCTTGCTAACGGATTCTAAAAAGTCATAGAAACATGTAGATTCTAGTATACGTTTTACCTCAATATTCCTGGATATTATGCTGGTCTTTAGATAAGTGTGTTTAGAGATAAACCAGATTACTGTTATTTTCCCTCTGGGTATAACTAAGTTAATTCTGGTTGATCTTACTCCTGTTTCAAAAAATAAAACCTGCCACAGGTAGGATTCGACATTTATCCCGGATCGGAACCGAACGACATACAGCTGTTTCGAACTTGTTAGTTCTCATCAGTGCCGCACACGGTACGCCGATTCAGGACAAATGCCGAATGAACTTTATTGCCTATACATTTTTATCGAAACGATCTCTGTCAGTAACTTATAAGTCGGAAATCGAGGAAGGAACCACCAAGCCGCCAAGGGGTTATCAAAGTAGTTCCCGAATAGCAAAGCTATTACATAATCGCTCTAGGAAACAACTACTCCTCGGGCTAAAGCCCCGCCAGGCATTGAATTATACCCAGAAGCGATCCTCGACCCCTTTCTCGTGTTTCTGCACGATCAGATAAGGTTTCACAAAATAAAACCTGCCACAGGTAGGATTCGACATTTGTCCCGGATCGGAACCGAATGACATACAGCTGTTTCGAACTTGTTAGTTCTCATCAGTGCCGCACACGGTACGCCGATTCAGGACAAATGCCGAATGAACTTTATGGCCTATACATCTTTATCGATACGTTACTCCTGTTTTTTGTCCTCTATATTTTATTTATTTCGTTATAGAAAAGGAATGACTAGCACTTCTGTGTGCTGTAAAATTTCGTTGGTAAACTTTCTTAATTTTATTGAATAGATTTTGTTTACGTTGTGTAGAAGTTTCTGTCACTATCTTTTTCTTTATATTTCAATTTTAGTTATCAGTACAAACATTTAACGCTAAATTAAATAGTCAAATATAATTTATTTTTTACCAGCAATGTTTTGTTTTGTAGTAGATTATAATGTCCTAAGTACCTGTCTCTCACTGTTATTTTGCATTTGATAATATCGCAATGAATTATACACCTATGCTTTAATTTATCCGTATGGAAGTAAATCTAATTTAAACCGTATTCGATTAATTGAAGTTAACTTCTCTAGTGGTCATTTAATCAATCTGACTTTGTTGGTCTAAGTCATTGACTAATTACCTTAACCTCATCTTTCACAGTTCCGTATTGCTATTTCTGGACCGTCGGAATACTCCTGAAAATATGGTATTTACGAAGGGTCATTAGTATTAAATCTAATATCCGTAATCATCATCCATAGTAGGGTTTGGTGAGGAATAGGCACGGACCATCCGAAAGAGAAAATTCTATAATCGCACAGAGAGGATGTAGTTAATTTCCAGCTTTTCCGAAGCCTATTTAATTTATACGTGGTACAGGGCTTAGAGCCGGCATCATTAATATTTTACAAGAACGTATGAAATACCCTGCGAGGATAATCTTAGTAAATGCTTCCACGGGAGAGATTATCAGGTTAGCGAATAGGTATGGTGGTGTAGAAGGCCTTCCACCATTATGCGCCTATTATCTGGCACAAAAACACTGTTGAAATTCCAGAAATGGCTGAATGACGCACAGGGAAATAAAACGGTTAGAATATTTTATCGGAAAGGCAACGAGTACAACCTAAAACTGGATCTGAAGATCAGCGAAGTTATATATAGAATATGGTATGGGAATAATCTGTAATTGAAAATAGTTCATTCATGAAGGTAAATGGGTACAAGCAATTATGGTAATAAGTACTTGACATTTCTATTATGCCTCATTGTGTTTAATTTTACTTAAATTACAAGTAAAAGACTACAAGTATTATACTTGTAGAAAAGAAAAGCTTCTTGGCAAGAATTTATACAGTGCATATCCATATAAATTAATAACATCTTTATGGAACTTTTTTGTATGACTTAAATAGTTTGCAGTTTGTATTATTTAAATAGTTCATTCGAATTATACTTAATTTAGAACCTGTGAAACTGCTAGGCATCATACTTAGGCACTAGTTTAAATTGATATGCGACATCCTCTGTTCTATGTTAAGTACACAGATATTTGTTATGAGACAACTGCGACCATTTGTAAATAATAACGTCATGAGAACAATTTATTTCTCCTTATTTCAAAGTCGTTTAACGTAAGGAACAGTTTTATGGAGAAACTATAGCACAGCTCAAAAGACATTTATTTTACAGAAGTCTGCGGTGTAACAATCCGTACTCCTAGCCGAGAACTGTTTAGAAAATATAAAGTTCTACCTCTAATATGTTTGTGCCTACTGGAGTCAGTTCTGTTGGTACATGAAAATTTTCACGATCTACAAAAAATTCCCACGTACACCAGTATAATACACGCTAGAGATTGAATAGAACCGCTATCACAATTATATATTACGCAAAAAATACCAAGTACTAATCTACAATAAATTTCATCACTACATCAAAAATGAAAATAAAAAAAATATGACGTGTAAAGCTTTTCACCTGCATTTAAGAAATGTCTTACTCGTCAAATGCTTCTACAGTATTGATGAATTTCTATCTAATTATGTGCGGTGTTATGTTTATCTCTTGACTACTCTTATCCTTTGACAATATATTTATTGTCTTTGTTTTTTATCGCAACATGAAAATGATAATTACTCATGTTCAATAAAAATTACAATAAATTATTTTTATTTATTTTCCACTTAATTCAGAGCCATAAACATTCACTGCATTACTCAAAACATTGCTAGTAAATATTTGATATGATGTACCAGCTTCTTAACTATTGATGTGGAATATCTTGTTAGTCATTTTGCTAACCAAAAATTCTGCCACATAATTTTCAGCGATTGTCGATGATTTCCATCTGCTATTTTTTTTTATCCTAAGAACGTTGACACCGCTATTGACCAAAATAGTGGCAGAGATCCCAGGAGATGCAATGAATGTCTGATATAACTTTCTTGATTTTCCAAATTTAAATACTTGATGACAATTAATATTATACATTTGTAATTTTGCCACTTTTGCTAGAATATTTTGCTTTCTGAAAATTTCGATCAAGAAATCATATTTTCCAGACAATATAAGTTTTCATGTTCATTGTCAACAATGGTGAACTTCGTGTTTGATGATTTTTTTAATTGAGTATTCTAACAAGCTCCCCTTATCTAAAATAATACCTAATATTATCTTGGATAATGCATTCTGTAAATTCCGGAAATTTCTATTACATATGGAAACTATTTTTGTATTAGATATGAATATTTGCTCAGGCCTTTATTTCGTAAGCTTAACAATACCTTCCACTGCAAATATTTTTCCTAGTTTTTAGGGCGATATTCAGTATTTTTGTTTTCCAAGAACGGCTTTAATTTTGTGTATTTTGAAATTTCAACTATAATTTAACTAATAGTTATCACTAGTTGACTGCGGCATTAAATGTTCGCACCATTGACTCACAAGGTATGAATTTTCTCTGGTAAAATGTGCAGGACACATTTGCCGCTCTATCGATACTTAAGGCAGTTTGATAGTTATTAATTTATAAACCTATTGAGTACTTTTTTCTTTTGTTTGTGCAGGTATTTGAAATACAATTTGCGAACCATAAGTCACTTCTAACTAATCTTGATTTTACAAACTGAATTTTCGACTTTAAAAGTACGCGTTTCAGTTAATGGTACGTAACGTACTATAGTAAGAAACATTATATGCGAATATTAATGAAAGTTAGAATTGCTATGAGAATATTTTTTGATCACGCCCTTCTCATGTGAGCTCGTAGAATCTTAATTTCTGAGTCATCTTATTCAAAATCTCTGCGAATATTAGATTACTTGTCCCTACAGTCAAGCCCTGAAGGCCCCAGAACTTCTTTTAACTCGTCTCAGTTGGTTCCACTTTAGCATAGTTTCGGCATCGTTCGCCTACTACCCGGCATGTTTCATAAGTAGAGTTATTCATTTGGGCAGGGGTGAGCGTATTGCTTCTCGACCCTCGAACTTCATCAAAATGGAATCTGACACCTCCCAGGAATGGCGAACTTTTGACCTGGGCGAAATTATTTCAGCGGCCCATGCTTGCGAACATGAGCAGAGTAAATATTTACGGACGGTTCCTGTGAAGTTTTGCCAATATTAATTACAACATGAAAGACCGCCGAGGGAGGGAATTTTAATTTGCTTAGGCAGCTAGCTAAGGCAGCCGGATTCGACAACTCCGAACTTTTCGAGAAACCTGTGCTCGGCCCGTGCCGCCAAACACGTGTCCGATCCGTATCCGCTGCGTGTTCGGGTCGTGTCCGGTCAATGTCAAGGAAAATATTTTTAGAAAGCATAAATAAAAAAATCGCTCCCTCCCCCTCTAGTGCGAAGAGCACTATTTATATTTTTAGCCTAATAATGAAAAAATGAAAATTATTTTACCGTTTTTCAAAATATTCTCCTTCATGATCTATACACTTTTGCGTGTGTTGGAACCATTTGTCAAAGCATTTTTTCCATTCCGCTTGAGATATCTCCAAAACATGGTTTTCGAACACATCGCCCGAAAATCGTTGTCTACGCAATTTATTTTTGACGTTCGGGAACAAAAACAAGTCATTGGGTGCCAAATCAGGATAGTACGGTGGATGGACCCAAATTCGATTTTTTGAGCGTTCAAACTTTCGGTTGTTAGACGAGATTTGTGAGAACTCGTATTGTCATGATGAGGAATGATTTGATGACGCTTATGCGTTTTTATTATTTCACCGAAGACTTCCCTCAAACAGATGATTGTGTACCATTCAGAATTGACCGCATTACATTCCTCTAAAGGCACTTTGGAACATGACCAGTTTTTCCGAAAAAACAGGCGATCATTTGTTCCGAAGTGCTTCGAGCGCGAACAACTTTTGTTGGATTTGGTTCATCTTGGAACACCCATACAGTTGACTGCTGTTTACTTTCCGGCTCATACGTATAGATCCATGATTCGTCACCTGTTATAATATTATATAGATCTTTTTTGAAGCACAGCCATTGTATTTATTGAGAACTTGTTTGCACCAATCGACACGAGTAACTTTTTGAGACTTTTTTAAATTATGTGGGATCCAACGAGAACAAACCTTTTTTACACCTAAATGATCATGCAATATTTTATATATACTAGTCGAACTAATGCCTAGGGTTGCCCTAATTTCACAGTATGTCACATGACGATCTTGCATAATCAGTTTTTGCACAGCATCAATGTTTTCTGACACCACGATTTTGGACGACTTTCACGACTTTCCTCGGTGAGCGAATGGCGGTCACGATTACGTTATACCAGCGTTTCACAGTGGAAAGGGATGGGGCTTTATCGCCAAAAGTAGAAGTAAGTTGATCGATGTACTCGTGTCTTGATAATCCACGTCGAAAGTTGTAATAAATCATCGCATGAAAATTTTTTAATTAATTATGAGTTAATTCCATTTTTTCGCTAAGATACAATTTTCAAATCGCTGTAAAAACACAAATCGCACTTAAATGATAAAATGTTCTGAAGAATGTTATGGTCAAAAATGTCAACCTTTCCATTGGAAACGTCAGATCGCGTCTGACAATACTTAGTGTTGCCAAGGCTCAGAATATAAATATTACCCTCGTATGCTCTCTGAAACCTCGATTATCACCACAGGCAACCCTTATAGAACCTGCTAAGTCACTCTAAACATAAGTCCGCCCTATATAGACGCTGAGAAGCACAGGATTTATAAGAAAAAAAACAGTTAGTTTCTACCAAGTCACCCTAAAGATAAGACCACCCTAATATTTTATGATTTCTTTTTTCCCAAAAAAGTAAAAGATTTTTTAGGAGAAGAAATAAAAAATACCACACGCTAGGCTTCTCCATACGATAGGCTTCTTGAAACCTCAGAATTCACCTAAGACAAGCCTTATACTTCTTTCTAAGTCATCCTAAACACAAGACCTCTCTAGTATTGTTTTAATACACGCTACAATTTTTTAATAGAAGGATAAGACTTCTAGGACAGAATAAATAAAAATAATTCACCACACTTACAGTATAACCTCCAAAACCTTGATATTCACTACAGACCACTCTTAGGATCTCTAAGTCATACTAAGAATAATGCGGCCCTAATACTTTTTTGATGGTTTTATTTTATTTTGTTTTAAACTTTGATTTCAAATATAGATACACAGAGACACACAGAAAATTTCAAGCTATAAAGAGGAGGGTTACCCTTTTAGCTGTAAAGGGAGGAAAATGCGTTCAGCGAGATGCAGATGTGATAAACTATCCCTATTGGGACTCGAACCCAAGCTTAGACTGACGCCTTCAACATCGACCCAATGTCTACAATACTAATAACGTCGCAGACACCTTAATAGAAGGAAGTACTTAATTTTTATTAGATCTGAATTTCTAGCTCTGACTTTAAATTAACACTGAATTGAATGCTCTAGTTACAATTACCATTAATTTATATTCAATTAAACGTTCGTAAAGAAATTAATGTAGGCCATAGCATATATCAAGTGTAAAATTTAACTTGAAATCGTACTGGGCAAATTCATTCTGTTATATAAAAATAATACTAAACAACGCCGCATGGCAGGAAAAATCATTACCTAGAACTTGCAAAACACAAACACACGTAAATTACATATAGGAAAGGAAACTATTTTGGATGTTTGTACTATTCGTCGAATAAATCGCGGAAAACTGGTACAGCGGGCAATATTTATATTCGGACAAACTTTGTATGTACAGCCATGTTATTTACTTTCGTGACTTTTCTAAAATGCTTTGTAAACAGCATGGTAATATGTTAGGTTAAAACGTCGTCGACAGTTTCGTTTTAAATGGTGGCATCCTTATCTTGCATAATCTAGACACACGGCAGTGTGTCAACCATGTTCGGAAATGAAAAGGGGGACGCACCGACAGTGTGTAATATTACACGAACCACATCGGGCTACTTTCGAATTCCCCCCCCCCATAATTCAAAAACTATTAGACCTACACACTTGCAAATGTCTAATAAGACCCCATTGAATACCCAGAATTCCAAATTTCATGAATAAACATATTACAATTTGTATAATGGATGGCGCGTGTATCAATTTAGTGACGACGCACGGATCACATGCTACACCACTCGCAATTGTTACTAATATGCCACAATTATCAGCACGTATGTCTAGTGACATTTGTTTCAATCAACTACGTACGACATGGGCAGTTAATAATTTGCCGAATATGCAATTATGAAGTCACGTCTTAGCTTTATTATATAATTTGATTCATTGGGTAATATATTGGTATGTAAGTGGTAAGGTATACCCACAACAAACACATTGCGTTATATTGAATAAAATTTTTAAAAATTAATCGTATCTCACCAAAAACATAAATGGTGAAAAGTGGGCCAAGTTCGGTACAAACGACGTTTGGAGTTGTCGACTTCGCCGATAAAAGTTGACATCTGAACGGGTGCCAAGTTCCATAGCAACTTACAACAGGAACTTACAGTAGGAATGTACGACGGTCTTCCATATTGTTGTGGGTTACATAACAATAACAGTTTCGAGAAATGTCTTAATTCAGTTTTTCATAGTATGTTTGTCCATTCCTTGGACAAGTTGTCCCATAGAGAACACTGGTTGTAGCTACTTCTTTTGAGAATTCTTCTACTCATTCTGAAATAGATATTCCGAAATATATTGTACGAGTATATATCTTACTTGGTTACTTGCGTTAATAATCTTACCTATGTAGGTATCGTCAAAAGTTTTAAAAATTAGAAACAAAATTTAGAAATGCTGATACTAAGAGAGACAATTGTACCAAAGGTCGTCCTACCGTTCTGGAAGATACACAGTTCAATGTGTTAACTGTAAGCAATATTGTCATCAACCCCCTCGCGAAATCGCATCGCAGCTTGCAGTGTGTCTGTCATCTGTCTTAAAATACCTGAAAAAGAATTAGTTCACGAGCTTATGAGATTTTCAGTATACTCCTCGATGATTGGCTTAGTTTCACATTTATTCAACGTTTTTGATGTACGGATTTAGCATTTATTTGATTATCGTATGTATAAATATGAATGAGTTAAAACTACGATGAAAATATGCGAGCTCATCTAAAATACACGCGGAGAGAAAAAGAGATTGTTAAACAGGCATATTTTTTACTTTCATTGTCCCCTGGCATGAATAATATTCAATTAGAGCATCTGGCATAACGCGAAAAACCATTATTCGAATTCTAAACGACCCTAAATGAAAATTAACAGCCAAAGGATGCGATCCTGCACCGGCCATTCATTTTCGTTACACGCGTTTGACACGGAGGCACGAATACAGTAATTAATATAAAACAAATTTAAAAGGTAATCCCCTAGG
The DNA here is from genome assembly GCA_037954035.1 of Rosalia funebris. Lineage (NCBI taxonomy): Eukaryota > Metazoa > Arthropoda > Insecta > Coleoptera > Cerambycidae > Rosalia > Rosalia funebris. Next base: position 1,824,920 of record JAZFAV010000004.1, on the reverse strand, counting down.
GCAATCCATCTGATTACGGTTTCGGGGTACCTTTTCGCTTTTCCTCCTAATTTGTTTTCCAGAGACATTAAATGAATGAAAACCGCCTGAGACTTATTATGTTTACCGCAAATATCGAACGAATGAATGCGAAATTGTAAATATCCTCAACAGAATATACCGACAACAAATAAATATGCTGCGACCAAAATTGATTTAACCTGCCGTCGGGCGCAGCCGATCTGTGAGATCCGGCAGTCAGTTTTTTCTTTGTCCATTCGTGTGTATTACAAATATGAACTCGAAACTCCCTCATAGCTTCCTAGCTTCAAGCCATTATTCTCGATATGGTGCCGATTTTTTTTTCATTACATTCCCTGGCCTTTTATGGGCCTTCTGAATCTGTCAGATGCATTGCGCCTGATTACGTTATTATTTTCACTTTTTTTATTTTGTTAGATTTATTTTATTATTTAAATTAATAGTACTTTTTGAGATCAATTAACACATTTGGGTGTTAAATTAGTGGTTTATACTAAATACCGTTACCAACAATGCGTTGTTTATTTTTGTTTGGAACATTTGGATAAAATGATGAAGAGGATTTATAATTATTTACACTTAAAATAGGCAGTTATTTGTCAATAGCTGGTTCTCCTATAAAAATATTCCAAATTTATTGTTTTACAACATGAAATGAGTTCCTTTAATAAGCGTTAAATTGAGTCTCCACCTCATTAAAATCTAAATTGTGTAAGATCTGATATGTGATCTCTCAGACGCATTGCGCCCGAATGTGTTTGTATTCAGACTGTGGCCGAGGGAAGGCTAAAAAAATCTTATATCTAAAGCCAAAGGAGAAAAGGTTATATTTCATTATCCTACAATGATTTTATTACACCCACGAAAAGTTAACTCATTATTGAAATGTTTAAGTTGAATAGATATGAATTTCTACATCACGATGAGAGGTCTACACAGCTAAAATATTTTGTAAATATTATGAATACAAATTGCCTGAGGTTGTAGTCGCTAAATTTAATTAACGTCTCCATCTTTGGTAAGAACTATATTTGAGTTTTTCATCATCTTCCTTTATAGCTTCATTCTCTGCCTAATAAAAAATGTAATGCCTGACGACATAGTATTAAAATATACGAACTGTACTCCGTTCAAACGTGAAACATTCACGACAAATATTTTCCAGCTCGTTGATGAGATAAAGTTGATTAAAGTTCATGTTTCTATAGTGTTGTCAGTTGATTACACTTAAGGAGATTCAACAATTACACAGGCCAACAAAGATTTTGTGATCGGACTTTTTTTTACTTTTTGGCTTAGTTAAATACAATGAACTACAGAAACACTGTTTTTTGTTTCCATCATGCACCAGTATTTGTAAATGTACATTGTACAATGATTTGTAGTTTTTAAAACCGAGACTCTATAAAATTAAATTTTGCGACAATCTTTGCGGCGCTCCTGTATTTAATATGTTTGAAACGTACACACAAGTGTGGGGGATTTACCGAAACATAGTTGACCGGTGGGGATATTCTGGTTTTGTACTATTCGTGTATTTACATATTCGCTGTAGTACGTTTTTAATGTGTGTACGTTTACTCGTGACCTCGTGTCGTGTGTTTTTATTTTGTTTCAAAAATGTCTAGAAGTTGTAAAAATACACCAAATTTGTATTGTTATAAACTTAACACCTGGTTCAAAAAACGTTATTTATGCAAATATGGTTGATCCGCAAAAAAAGTTTCTTTTACCGCCACTTCATATTAAATGTGGCAAATTTTTCAGCTCTTTTTGAAGCAGAATTAAAGGACGGCATTTTCGTAGAACCGAAAATAAGAAAATTAATGCAGGACCAACAGTTTGAAGAAACAATGACAGAAATTGAAAAATAATATTGGATATGCTTAAAAAATGTAACAGAATTTTTTTAGGAAATTATAAACATTCACAAGATGAGGAAATTGTCAACAAAATGCTGGTAAGTTTAAGCAACTGGGTTGTAATATGAGCATAAAAATTCATTTTCTGCATCTTCAACTGGACTACATTCCAGAAAAACTTGGTGCTGTTAGTGAGGAGCAAGGTGAAAAGTTCCATCAGTACATAAAGGAGATGGGAAAGTGGTACTAGGGTCGATGGGATGTGGCGATGACGACAGTTACCGCTGGATGCTGAAAAGAGAACATCCAACGAATGATTACACAAGAAAAGCTGCAAAACGAAGTTATTTGTTGGAAAGGGAGAGATTTTTAAAGAAAAAAAGAAATTAGAGACTCAAAACTATTTGTGTTGTTGCTTTTTACTACGCTTTTTAATGTTTATTAAATATAATGTTTATTAAAATGTAACTTTTCCTTTAGTCTTTAATTTATTCTGCTTATTCAGTTGATCAAAAACTTTACGTTAGGGGCAAAAACGGAAGGTAGATATAAAATCAGCATAAATAACTTATTTATAATCACTTATCAAACCCAAACCAACTTTCAAAATGTCAATATTTGTAGGCCTATAGGACAGGTATGTGATATTGGGTTGGTAAAAAAGACTTGTCGGAAGATGACATTAGGTATACTATTTTTAATAATTTTATTAATACTTAATTTAGAACAACAATATAATCGCCAACAATACCTAACAGCCCAGAGATTAGTAGTACAGTCACATAAGGTAATATAACGGGTAAACATTGGAATGAGTGACACAAAGCTAAATTTTTATATAAACTTTTGTGTTGACGTTTTAAAGACTTGTTCAAAAGTCTCATAGTCTCGTGTCTGCAAGTCGAGATATTATATATCAAAAGTCACAAAAATCACACACATATGACTTTAAAGTTTATTATAAAGCTTGTAGATCGTGAAATTTTCTACAAATTTGGTCTAATTCATGTTTTCATACGACCTATAATGCTATTTAAAATGCTGAACTACATGTATAATTTATTTTACTTTATTTTAAGTTAATTAATTAATAGAACTATTACTGTTTTTGGGACTTTTGACCTTTAATATCGTGACTCACAGGCATGAGATTATATGAGACTTTTTAGTAAGTCTTTAGAACATCAGAACAAAGGTTTATGCAAATATTCAGCTTTGACTGACAGTCATTCCGAGGTTGGATGCCTATTTGACTGGACTATAGGCAAATCGCCAATAATTTTGCCGGGAACTCCAGCGGCTGTGTATTAAAAAATGCAGACACCTTTCTTTTCACTTCGTCTATATTATTGAACGTTTTATTAACTAAATATCTTTTCAAATGTCCGAATAAATGAAAATTAAAATGCGTAATGTCGGGCGAATATGGTATATATGGCAATCCTTAAATTTCATGATCCCTTTGACCAAGATTATTTTTCATATGTAGATATAATAAAGAATTCGGTATTAATACAGGAATTGGATGAATATTTCAATTGCGTCGTTAAGGTATTATATCAGATGGGCAAACCCTAACGTTCCAGAAAACCGTTTCGTTGGGGCTGAAAGCATTTTTTATATTTCTTAGTGTTATTACCCTTCTGGGGTCCGATATATTTACTCGCAGCAATATTTTGATAACAATTTACCGAATCGAATCACTCAGACTAGTCAACAACTTTTTGCAACGCTAGCGTTCGCCTTAAAAGGATGTCCGCCATTCCTTTCATTTTTTATGTTTATCTAGGACGAAAATCTAGACACAATAGCTAACAAACTGCTGCTCCACCCTGTGCCAAAAATACCTAAAGAAACTTTGCGTATGGAAAAGTTTGCTTTGGCAAAAACTATCTGCTACGCGAAGTTTACAAAGAGATTTTAGAAGGAAAATTATACAGGGTTATCTCAATCCATCTACGCATCCTCAATGGGATCTAGGAGTTTATCGTCAAATCTCTATATGGATATTACATTCTGTCTGTTGTCTTCAGTAGTTTATGAAATATTATAAATAATAGTGTTATAATGCACATCATATCAGAATGTATGTTACTGTTAGTCACTATTGAGAGGTTGATCAAATCGATTGCTAATTATTAATACTTATAATTTGCTATTTTATTGCGACTGCTAATAAAATTAATACCTATATATAGTGTCTCACTTGGAACTATAGGATTTGAATTGTGCGCCATTTGTGTTCTGTCAAAGATAGGGCGCGAATATTTAGTGACCGTCATCTACTAACCATACGACTTCAACATGCCTGTGATGGAATTACCAGCTTCATTTTCAAAGAAGTATGGTTCAATCGAACCATACTTCTTCCTTCCTCCCTTCTGTCCTCCCTTCCTTCCTTATTACTCCACCACTGCAGAATTCGCACAAAACCGTGCATCTATTTGGTGTATTTCTTTTTCGTGAACATAATGTGGTTTCTCAGCACCCCATATGTCTGACGTATCCGTCAAGATGAACATGCGCTTCATCGTTGAACAGGATTTTGTTGCAAAAACCAGCATCATCTTCTTAAATTGTAAATGGTCTATAAATGGTCTGTAACTTTTAATTATGTCAAATGAATTTTGTGTACTGACAGATGCAGATCTTTATTTAAAATCCGATGCGTGGTGGCTCTTGACAGATTCAGTTCAGTTGTCGAATTGATGTATTTGAATACTCCAGCACACTTTCCCTCACTGCAGCAATATTTTCATCTGACCGACTACGACAAGGACGAATTGGTGTCGCCTTATCAATAACAGAACCCGTCTCTTCAATTCTCATCATTGTTGATTGAGTTACGAACTTTGAACTCTGTTGGCGTTTGATTTTGCCCTAATTTTGTGCGATTTTTTCTTAATGCAACTGTAAATGATCGATCACTTTCATAAAATAGTTGTACACAAACTATTTGGTGTTGATAAAATAAGGTTAAGAGAGATTCTAAAAAGTTTTTGGGTTTTTCCAGTCTTCTTTCAGGATCAGGGTACTCCAAAATATAGCATAGATGTTTGTTATTTTGGCAAACACCGTACCCGGAGCCGCTTAACGAATACCGCGTTAAAAAATCCGGTCCCATTAGCCCATATATCAAGCCTAAGTGGCCGTCAAGAATTACCCGAGCACATCGCCAGATTAGGGACCGGTCCCCAGAGAGGGCTTTAATCTTTTTACAATTTCACTGCATCAACGCCCGAAGTGGCGTAACGTCTTATTTAAGTTGATAGGCGTGGCTGATGACTCCGGATAATGTCTGCATTCGGGGGTACTCCGGGCAGCAGGAGCCGCGCGCCAACAAAATGGCGGCATTTTTCCAAATGATAAATTGGCGCGGAGCTTTGATCTCATTTTTGCTTTGATGTTTGAATTAGGCGTAGCGAGATCGTGCATGAAGTTAAGCTTTGTCGGAAGCCAGCGACTTGCCAAATGCAGTGTATTCCTTTTTGTCTATATTTGGGGGTGCGTGATCCGAATGGTGAGCAGGTTCGGTGTCTTTGATCTTGTTACCGCAGTGAGCAGCGGTTATTCTCGCGAATCACTGCCATGGAAATAGGCCTGTGTTGTGTGTTGCACGTAACTTTAATAAACCAGAATTTCTTAAGTATACAGGGTTGATTAGAAGTAACGCAGGACCGATATAATTGAATTATCTATAGTTACAAGTAATACATTTAGGACTTTACCTAGATGTATCGATGATTTGAAATGTTCTGGTTTTAGAACATTTTCCATATTCCCTACATATTTCCTAATTAACTTTGACACGATAGATTGAGTAGTGGGATTTTTTTCAGAATTCACACTTTAAAAATTTCAGGATTTTCAAAATTTCAGAATTTCTTTAAAAATTTCAGTTTTAAAAGTTTTAAAATTCCAAAATTTTCAACGTTTCTAAATTTTAAATTCAAATTTTTTTGTTTTCAAAATATAAAGTTTCAACATTTTGTAAAATTTTTAAAATTTCAATTCCAAACATTCAAAATTATTAAAATTCAAAATTTTGAATATTCAAATATGAAATTTTAATTTTGAAATTTTAAATTTTGAATTTTAGATTTTTCTAATTTTCAGATTTCGGAGATATTTCACAATTTTCTTGTTTCATAAGTGATTTAGATTTTTATAAATTTGTGGGTTTTTGATTTTTTCATATTTTTTATATTAAAATGTTTTCAATATTTTAGAATTTTTCTAATTTTCAGATTTTTTTCGAATTTTTGTTCTTCGGGTTTTTAAAATTTTCAGATATGTACTGTACTAACTAGCCTGCAACCTACTTTATACAAAATAGAAGCACTTTAATTATATATTTTTTTGTAAAATTATAAAATGAATGAATAATAAATTAAATTAATTAATTCCATGAGAACATTTATATCATCCACCATCCTGAAATATGATTCTAATTTCATGAGAATTTATATATTGAACTATCTTGCTTTTATTTATTAAAACATATTTATAAATTATTAACGTCTTTGCATCCCAATTAAAACTTGATTATATTTCCCTTTGAAGTCTTATAGACAGTAGTGTATAATGAAACTATGGCAACTTTTCGTTCTTCATTACTTCATTATTATAACAACGTATGACAACGTTCTTCATTACTTCATTATTAGAAAACGCTTGATGACTCACCAATATGAGGAGTTACATATTGATAATGTTATACGACAATTTATAACACATTAACGAAAGTGACGCGTAATGGAAATATTGAAATATGCTTCAGTTTTATTATGCCTATAGTTCATATAAAACAAAAAGCAATGCACATCATAATGTACTTGATGCGTTTGAAGCCACCATTGTTGACACATTGCCAAAAATACTATAGAACTCAAGGAAACTTCATAATATTAGGGTTATGTTATAACTTTTTTCGGAATTGTGTCAACATCAGCCCAAGGCGTGCAACAGTCCGCATATTTATCGTGCTTGCGTTGACTAATTAATACCAGCTACTTTTGTTCTCAAAAGAACTGTTTTCATATTAACTTGTGGCTAAAGAACTTTGTGGCTAAACATCCGATAACTTTGGCATCACGCACGACACATGTCAATTTCTGCCAATCTCAAAATAGGCGCCAAATTTAAAATTCTGTTGTTTAAAAACGAATGAAATTCTAAGTGTAGTGGTAATGAATTACATTATATGATGCCGTGCATTGTTTTATATGAGCTATATAACATTATATTATATCATAAAATACGACTGGGACACAAACTACTTTCTGTAAAGTAACAAACTATATTAATCCAAGGACTGTCGACCTCTCTCCTGTCCCAGGTGGCAAACATTCGACGTGTCAACCCCCCGACGGCGTTACCACTTTTCATTTGTAGAGACGTATGCGGGAGAATATTAATTTTTAATGGTTCTAGTCGGGGTTTAAAACGTCGGAAAACTGAAAACTACTTTTCAGGCTTACATTACGCGACAACTCAAAGGAGATAACTTCCTGTATAAGCAAACCGCACACCACGCTGGGTGTCTTTTACGGCTCCGTGATTTACGAGTCGCGGCCTGGTTTTGATTATTCAAGATTAATCCTGTAAAGTCGCTCTAGTTGCGAGTATATGTAGTCGAGGTCGGTAAGAGGGTTTTGTTTGACGTCGTAATAGCTTTTTTATTAATTTTTCAGATGCAAAAATATACAGTGTGCGCTATTAATGATATCAGTTGTCTTGTTTATAGAGTTTTTGATGGAAATATATAGGATGTCTCAGTTGAAACTACATGATTTGAATTTCGCGCCATTTGGGTTGTGTCAAAGATAAGGCGTCAATATTTAATGACCGTCATCTACAAACCATATGATGTTAACATGCCGAGATTAACAGTTCAACAACGAATAGTTTGTGTACAGCTGTTGTATGAAAGTGACCGATCATTTACAGTTGCATTCAGAAAAATTTGCACAAAATTAGAACAAAATGAAGCGCCTACAGAGTTAACAGTTCGTAACTTAATCAAGAAATTTGATGAGACGGGTTCTGTGTTCTGGTTCTTGTCATGTTCGGTCAGATGAAAATATTGTTGCAGTGAGAGAAAGTGTACGGGAGTGTCCAAGTACATCAATTTAACGTCGTGTACGTGCGGCTAATATTGATTTTTTCAAAAAAATGTTGTTCAGCGATTAAGCATATTTTCATCTTGCCGGATTTGTAACTGTATCGTCCCCAAATATTATCAGTTTTGTTCGCAAATCACATCCTATAGTTCCAAATAATACTTCTTGTACATATATATTGAGCTTTCTTTAAGAAAAATATAATATACGCCACAGATTAAAATCTCCTAAATCTAGACAAGATTTTTATGGAGCAAAATAAAAAAATTCCCAGCAAGTAATATGTTATTTGGATATTCTGCACTATGATGTTTTTAAAGACAGAGTACAATATATTTAGCGAAGAAAATGAAAAAAAAATCAGCACTTCCACAGTAGGTCTTGAATTCCTAGAACATTCTGCAAAAACATCCTTTGAAACCCCTGCTATGACCTACTGAGGGTAAAAATGCTCAAATAATTTTTTAATAGAAGCTACGAATCTTTTTTTATGAAAAATAATAAAATACTTAGCGAAGAAAATTGACAAAATCACTGCTTCCAAAGTAGGTCTTGTGTTACTTAGATATTCTCCATAGATACCTCCTGTAGTCTCTACTAAGGTCATCTGTAGGCAAATCCGCTCAAATAGTTTTTCAATGGGCTCTACGAATTTTTGTATAGAAAAAGTATAAGATATTTATCGAAGAAATAAAAGAAATTCACTGCTTCTATAGTAGATCTTGCGTTACTTCGATATTCTCCATAGACATCTCTTGAATCGTCTACTAAGACCTCCTGGAGGCAAAACCGCTTAGAATTTTATTTATAGACATTACGAATTTTTTTACAGAAAAGCACAGGATTTTTAGCGAAGGAAATAAAAAAATCACCGCTTCCACAGTAGGTATTGCGTTACGTCGATATTCTCTATAAAGATCCCTTTGAGTCTTTGCTAAGACTTGGTTCAAATATTTTTTTAATAGACTCTACGAATTTTTTAAAGAAAAAGTACAAAATTTTTAGTGAAGAAAATTTAAAAAAATCACCGCTTCCACAGTAGGTCTTGCGGTACTTCAATATTTGCCACAGACATTCTTTGGAGTCTATACTAAAAGCTTCTGAAGGCTAAACTGCTCAAAACGCTTTGTAATAGACGTTACGAATTTTTTTAAAGAAAAAGTACAAGACTTTTAGAGAAGAATGTAAAAAACAGCTTCCTCAGTAGGTCACGTGTTACTTCGATTTTCTCTATAGAGATCCCTTGAAGTTTCTACTAAGACTTTATGAAGATAATTCTGTTAAAATAATTTTTCAATAGACGTCACTGCTTCCACAGTAGGTCTTGCGTTATTTGAATATTCTGCAGACATCTCTTGGAGTCTCTACTAAGATCTCCTGTAGGCAAAACTGCTCAAATATTTCTTAAATAGACGTTTCTTTTAAAGAATAAGCACAAGACTTTTGGCTAAGAAAATAAAAAAATAGATATTTTATTATATTATAAGAAAATAAAAAATTATATATATTTTATTATTTTTAAAATCGATCTGAGTGGGGCATACATTGAATAGTTGTTTACAATATTCAAAATGTTATCTATGTATATATTTCTATTTTTCGGTCTTTGAGGACTTTTTCCACAACAGACAAAAAAGTTTAAAAATGTACAACACTATGTTACATGAAATATTAAATAAAGAATAGACAGATATTAAAGAAGATATTTGCGATAGTATTCCACAATAATTTTAATGACAAACAATTCTGTAGACGTAACATATTCATTCGGCATTTTTGGAAATGGAGAATTTGGTGTTTTGATATGTACAACAAAGTGCATATATGAAGCGCAACTCCAAAATAAGCAGCTATTCTTTCAGATGTTTTATATAATATATTATAGAACAATTTCTATAATATATCTTCCTTGTCAGGCACGTTGATTTCTATAAGAAAAAAACTATTCCCGAAATACTGAAAGCTCTATGAAACATTTGCATTCTCTATTGCCCTTATGTCTCGTGTTTTGTGTACATTTTTCACATGGATTTCTACATTACAATTGGAAATACAGAGGAATAACGCTTCTGAAATTTAAATTGAGTGCTAGTTTTACGTCTGAAAGTAATAATTTATAAAAATAGAGATCTTTTTCCTAAGCAGTTTCTCTAGTCTAGGATAACATATAGGATAACTCGTTAGTTATAGTTAGTAGACTCCCTTATAGTATGCAGTATCCCTGGATGTCTTACCGTAATGAAAAGTATTGATATTATGCAGAATTTCTAGATTGTTACGAGTATGTAGTAATAATTGGTTTCTCTTTTCCATTTGTATTTTGGGAGTTTTAGATGCCAGAGTAATATCCCATAGATGTTATTAATGCCCTTATGCATTCACGTATATTTTGCTTTAGTTATCTCAGATACCTTCCTTAGTAATAACAAAATTTAATAAAACGATATCATAGTACTAACTATTTCTCATTTTTACATTTTGCATAATAGTTTATGGATAGTAAATATTCAAGTTTCACTAGTTTTCAATAGTTACTATTTTACTTCATTCACTTCATTGGTTTAGACTATTATTTGATAATATTTACAAGTATTCTTGATATTTCGCTTGTATTTAATGAATACTTGTAAATTAATTATGCTTCCTTATAAAAAAATATATTGCACAACAATTATATCATCTTTCTATGTTGAGATAGATTTCTCATGCTTAAAATCATAGGAAATTATCCCTTATACCACATTTTTAAATGTTTAATCTTCACAAGAACATAAAAAGTTTTAATGAATGGGCCACATGAAACACCATATATTATTTAAATGTATCTTTATTAAAACAGAGTGTACTCAATACAATAGAAATATTCCATGACAAATTTAAATATACATTTGAACAGACTCGTACGAAAGCGTATAGAACACAAACAAAGTATCACAAAGTTATGCAAATGATAATCGCATTAAGATTTACCCTCGATCAAACTCGATACGAAATATCAAATCATACATTCCCAATACATCGCCAAATCTCACTCTCATTCTTATTCCCGAATCGCCTCTTAACTGAATAATAACATTTCCGACATTTCGCATTATCTAAAGGATCTCTAAAACACCACCTTTTGAACGAGCGCAGCAGCAAAGCACAAAAGGCAGTAATTTAATGATATTTTGCTGAGGCAAGCACGTTTTGTGAAAAGAAAATAGTGAGTAAGTAAAGCGCGAAGTGAGGTGCAGACCAGATAAAGCGAGTGCATTTCTCAACGAGCTTTGTTGCATTTTTAGGATTCCCTTGTAATGAGGTACTTGCCTAAGTGTGTTTTAATAAGGGTAGAGCTTTAAGGACTACGTTATTTTTAGAGAGATAGAAGATTGCGGAATGTGGGATATATCGATCTTGGTTCGTACGAATGTTAATTTTCAAGCATCGTAGAATGTCTGACCCGTATAAATTATTAGCATCTTAATCTACATATAAAAGTGTTACATTTTGAATCTGAACTTTGTCTATTTGAAAGGGAAATGGCATATTTTCGAGAGTAATATGAAATGTAAACTCCTGGGCAAAATTAACATATCAGTGAAACTCAAAATGATTGCTTTTATTTTTTTCGGAGATATAAATCATACGTGGTGTTATGATTAAATCATTTCAACTGCTATTTAACAAATTAGAATGGTATTATCGGGAAAAATACATGAATAAATAACACAAAGAAACAATAATGTCAAGTGCAATTAATACAGTGTTAATGAAACACTTTAGAAAACAAATTGGAGGTGAAATTGAATCGTAAGAATTTTAATTCAGTAATCCGTAGACCCTCTTCTAGCTGTTATCCTAACTGTTCTGTATCCTGATATCTTCCATTCGTCTATGCATGCTGTTGATCAAGCGGTGGATGGTTTCCTAAGGAATATTCTATTCGACAAGAACAACTTGTTGGAGTTTCCTAAGAGCCACAGGGGCAGGTATGTGACGCCTAACTGATCGTTTTAGTGCATCCCATAGATGCGTGTTAAAAATGTTTTCTATGTAAAAATGTGCATTCATGGATCTCCCCCGTATAGAAACCAAATCTGTGCGACTATCTAAACAAATTCCTGCTCAGAACATCATTGATTTAGTAAAAACTGGAATCATTGGAGAGATATTGCAGGCAGCAGACCCCTCTCCTGGCCTCCGCCAAACTTGTTGACGTGCACCTGGTGAATTAGGACTTACTTTTGTTTCGTTTGTTTCATTTTCTTGATGATATTAAATTTAAAAACAATTATTAACGTAACTGAATTTATTGCCTTTTCAGAATCACTTTAAATAACATTAAATGTATTATTAACAAACAGTTACATGTTCCTTTATTGCAACTTTATTACAACATGTTACTTAGGAGTATATATGTAACAAGACATAGATCCCTGTGGTATACCTTTTTTAAAAAGGTTATTTTGCCAAGGTCGTCTACCTTTATAATATAGTTAAATACTATATAATCTATTTATGGGGCCAAGGCCTTGCGTTGTCGATCCGGCACGTTTTTAGTACGACTCTCTCTGCGATAGTATTAAACTATTACACCCGGCTTCACGCTATAATTCCTAATTCGAATAGAGCTGGAATCAGCAAAAGCTAGCTTGCAGTATATAATCCAATTGAGTCCTAAGAAGCTTTGTTGGCGGAACTGTCGATAGATTCAGCCTTTGCAATCTGGCCCGCTCACTCTTTACAGTTAACAAGATGTTATATATTTGTATATCCATAGTCTAAATGATGATTTTTGAGGAACTTAAATCCTGTTCGAATCCGTCCGGATTTGCAACTGCTGAAAAAACATACTGTGATAGCTGGTGGGCACTTATTTCACTGTATGTTTCTCTTTGTCGAAAGTCGATCCTTAATTCGGTTTTAACCGCATCGTCGGGGCTTCATGCTGGTAGACTATGTGGAAAAAGCTGAGGCAGCCGGCAAGAAAGTAGTAATTGGGGTTTTTCGGCTCGACTTGAGCCGGAAGCACACCGGATCGCCCTAGACGACCCGATAATTGCGCGAATGGCCTTTTTGTCTGAGGGTGTTACAGCTCAGAAGGGCGCGAGGGGGATTCGACATAATGCGGGATATTATTGTTTTCTAAAAGAATTAAATGCGATTGTTTTTATCTCACCGGATAGAGAGGAACGTAGGTATGCTGTTGATCCAGACAATGAAAGATACAACGAGGTTGTTGATAAATTATAGGTAGGTTTCTTATTTTGATTACAGTAAAAACAATTTAGTGTAGCAGTTGATGTTGATTGTTCTAATATTAAAATGACTACACTGGGAGGATAATATTGTCAGTACGTCTGTATTTAAATAATTCTTGAGATTGCCATAGGATTATTGAAAATCCGATAGCTAATTTACAATATTTTAAACAAGTCGTTGTTGAAGAGTGTGTCGTCATAATAATAATAATGTGTACAGCTTATAACTAAAAAATAAATAACAAAGGAATAACCCCTAAATAACTTTGACATAAATAAACAATGGAATATTTCAGTGGATAGCAATTCATTATGAGTATACTTGTTCACTTCACTAGATACATTAAAATTTTGTGACATTACAAACGGCGGCGATTTTATTCTTTCTTTTATCTCTAGGACTAGTAACATATATGCGTGTCATTGACGATGGTATAGCATGTAACTTGTCCAAACTTTTAAAAAATTATGGCAAAAAGTATAACATCGGCATTATATAGGTATCTAAAACGTTATATACGCAAGTTTATTACATCGTTATTTTATGGTAATAAATTATTTGTTGGGATATAACTTTTTTTATGTCACAGCGTTTTCAATTTAGCGTCTATCAATTATAAAATGGTTTATTATCAATTTCCTGTCACAATGCGCTGATATTAAATGGCAATCGAGTATTTACTCATTTGATTTAAATAACCATTAATCTATTTGTTGTTTATTAGTGAATTAGACAATTTTTCTATATATGGAATGAATACAATCAACCTTTTAATCGGTTTGCGGCTTAAAATCGATTCCAAATAGTTATAAAATGTTTATTCTGAATATTATAAATGGTTCTAAATAGTGAATGTTCTATGAGGGGCATTATTTATATTTTGAGCCTAATAATAAGAAAACATTAATTTGTCATTGAAAATTACTTCATGGTTTTTTAAAATAGTCTCCTTCATGATCTATACACTTTTGTATGCGTTCGAAAAATTTGTCAAAGCTTTTTTTCCATTCCGCTTGAGATATATCCAAAACATGGTTTTTAAACGCATCAACGGCTTCTTTTGTCGACGAAAATCGTTGTCTACGCAACTGATTTTTGACGTTCTGGAACAAAGTCATTGGGTGCCAAATCAGTACTGCACAACGGATGACCCGTTAGATCGATTGTTTGAGTATTCAAACATTCGGTTGTTAGACGAGATATGTGAGAGCTCGCATTGTCATGATGAGGAATGGTCCGACGGCGCTTGTTTGTTTTCCTTATTTCACCGAAGGCTTCCGGCAAACAAATGGTTGTGTACCATTCAGAATTGACCATTTTGTGTTTTTCTAAAGGCACTGTCGCCACATGACCAATTTTTCCGAAAAAACAGACGATCATTTGTTTCGAAGTGCTTTGAGCTCGAACAACTTTTGTTGGATTTGGTTCATCTTGAAACATCCATACAGTCGACTGATGTTTACTTCCCGACTCATATGCATAGATCCATGATTCGTCACCTGTTAAAATTTTACATACGTCTTTTGAAGCACCGCCATTATATTTCTTGATCATCTGCTTGAACCAATCGACACGAGCATCTTTTTAAGATTTTTTCAAATTATGTGGTATCCAACGAGAACAAACCTTTTTCACAGCTGAACGATTATGCAATATTTTATATGTGCTAGTCAAACTAATGCCTAAGGTTGCCTCAATATTACAGTATGTCACATAATGATCTTGCATTATCAGTATTTGCACAGCATCAATGTTTTCTGGCACAACAGCTGATTTTGAACGACCTTCACGACTTTCGTCAGTGAGCGAATGACGGCCACGATTAAAATCGTTATACCAGCGTTTCACAGTGATAAAGGATGGGGCTTTATCGCCAAAAGTGGAAGTAAATTGATCGATGCACTCTTGGCTTGATAATCCACGTTGAAAGTTGTAATAAATCATCATACGAAAATCTTCACGGGTTAATTTCATTTTTTCGCTATTAGAAATGTCAAATGACGTCTGACAATACTTAGCGTTTCGAAGGATCAAAATATAAATAGTGCCCCTCGTAATCTAAATAATGAATGAATCAATACTAATGTACGTAGATGTTATAGAAACTTCAAAGTTCAGGACTAAACATTATCGAAAAAAAATACCAAACTTACCTCCCATAATTCATTGAATCAATGTTTCATTTTGACATAATTCCAGTAACTTCTTGAAAATTACAACCACTCTTGATTTTCAACAAACTTATTTTATTTCATAATATTTCATCTAAGAGAATAATTAAATCGTGAAGGGATTATAAAACATCTGCCTAATTCGTTCACCAATATTTCATCCGAAGTGCTGGTTATTCTTTATGCGATACACTGAGGTGTCGTCACGTTATCGGATCCTTTAGAAAAGTAGATTTCGCTACACATATATCAAACTGAACATCCAAAGTTTGTCTATAAAATTTGATATAGGGGTAATATTCTGGCTTCCGAAATTCGTGGACTCGGTATTGTATTACATCAGCTGTCTGATGCTGAAGTTTATTTCCTAACTTCTGAGGAATAAACGTAATTGCGAGGAGGAGACGTAAAACTCGAGTTAACTTTCTGGAAACCCTAAAATGATCGTACATGGGACAAAAGATAGATTTATCTATTTGAGAACGAATGTGTCTTTACCTTGGTATTTAATATATTGGTCGGTAGTTACTAGTTAAAACAATCAATTTTAAAAATACATTGCAAAGCATTTCCTATAATATTATATGACTTATACACAGAACGGGGCATAGGAACCTGATGGTTTTTGAAATGAAATAGAGCTTTTTATTTTTATATTTTTGTTCATACATTGTTGTTATTGTAAGCCCACTATTATGCCATTTAATTAAAAAAAAACATCGATGATATATGCTCCACCGTTCTGTAGAAATTCGTCTAGTTGGCTTCCAATACTTTTTGTTATTTGCTCGATTATTGCTTCAAGAATTGCCATAATTTCATCGCAAATTCTTTATTTTAAGACTTCAATATTGGCGCGAGTTGTGGAGTAAAAACTTTGCTTTTAAGGTAACTCCATGATCAGAAGCCACAAAAGGTTAAATGGGGTGAATGTGCAGGGTAAAGGATATCCTCGAGAAATTAAATGTCCATGAAACATTTTACGCAACACATCCATTATTACCCTTGCTGTGTGAGAAGTTGCGCCATCTTGTTCATAACTATTAATACTATTAATAGTAATAATCAACGATTATGTGTGGATGAAAGTCTTTGAATCCTACAACACCTTCGATTTGAAATTTGTAAGGCGCTAGCAAGTGTCTTGGCTATGCACTGTACGAATGGCACCCGGTGGCATTTTCTTCAATGCAAAATCACTCTGACGAAAATTCTAAACCCATAGCTTCATGGTGTTATGACTGGGACTCTGCCTCGTGGCGAAATATTCCAAAATACATGCGAAATAATCGCTGTGTTGTAATAACTGAGTCATCGTTCCTAAAAAACGTTTAAATTACCGAACGCACGATGTTGCCCATTCCACTGCCCGATGACCTACAGAAATGGTGCCAGATACGCTATCCCCTCCCTTAACCGCCACAACGTCAACTAAACCAGTCATCAGTATACGCAAATAAAAAACCATCAGGTTTCAATGCCCCACCCTGTATTATAATGATTAATCCTCTATCCTATATTCGTACCGCAAGGATTCACTCTCATTGTCGATGGAGAAATATTCTACCAATTTCTTTTATTTATTGTAGTTGCTTTTATTGCTGTTTTTAACTAAAATGTGTTGTGTGTAGCTCCCTGGCTCTTATGCCCATAAATTTCAGGATCTTGGCGAACAACAAGTTTTCAGATTATGAAAACGTTTGTCATTAGTGATTTAGTAGTCGACCTTGTGGCGGTTGTAAAAAATGGAGAGTGGTAAAGCCAGTGAACTTGACGCTCGTGATGTATCGCCGTCCTTACGTAAAATATTATAATTTTGGTGTGAGTGAACCTTCTGTTACGTTACATGAACATATGGGAAGGACTTTTCAGGATTACGACGCTACGAGGATTTAACAAAATATTCTTCAACGCTATTAAATTTTTTCTGACACCAATTTATTTTACAAGTCTACATTTTACATATAATCGGAGTTAAAATATATTTTTCATGAGTCAAATATGATCTGTCTGAAAGAGCATGTCTTATATTGTCAGTGGCTTATTTTTTAATTAAATTGCCCTGGAAAGGTAACGATTTAATGTAATAAATACAATATCGCCCCGAATAGAAGAGGGATATACTCTGCGTAAATACTGACAAGAGCTTTCTTGTTATTGCGGCAGACCGATAAAGCAAAACATGAACCTTTTCCACTATTATATCATTCCCCGTTCCTAGATTCGTTTAATCTAAAGGAACATCCAGGAAGTTTATCTCTCTTTATTTTATAATGGAAGTGCATCGCCAAGAAAGATTTATTATCACTACCATCTAAGTCCTTGACAAACCAATTTCATTTCGTCCTATGTTCCGGAATAATAGTTTACAATAAATAAAGGCGACACAAGATACTAACAACAAATGTCATTGCCAAGAAAGTAGATGTTCTAAGTGGTGTATATGCTGAACAAGTATACAAGATAATTTAACTAATAAAAGTGTTTTTATTTATAACTATTGATAACTCGTGGGTGTGGCCTAATATTGTGAACTTGCACATTATTATTCCTAGCCTGGACACATGTGAAATGTATACATAAATAATTCATTTTTTTTAACGCAACGTTTCTGTTCACTAAAAGTAGTAGTAAAGTGATCGGTTATTTATCATAAATGAAGAACTTTTAGAGCTTTTAGAGAGATAAGAGAGCATTTATTTATCTTTTGAACAAAGATAAATAAATGCAAGATCTGATTTTGCTTTGAGATCTAAAAAAGAAAAATAATTACCTTTGACGACGCACTGCTACAATCCATTTTCTTTTCCTCTCTAATTCGTAAGATTTTCCAGGAAAACGGTAAAATTGTAATTCCGGATTTTTAACTCTCTATACTTTCACAATTAACAACACAACACTTTCGTCTTAACACCGAGGCTTCGACCTACTCAATGTTTAAAAAAACAAACGCGAGATGGCACAAAGACTGCCCGCCAAATATACTTTACTAGCGTATACGTTTATCGATCCATCCGCGCCAAATTAAGCCAGATTGAAACTATAAAGTAAAATAAGTCCGTTCAGGCACCGCCACTAATGAAGTGTATTTTTCTGACGTCGCCCGAACAGAGCTATCAATTGCGCCCCAGCCCTGACTCCATCCATTCAGCTCTAATAAAGCAGATACAGACTGGAAGATAAAAAAATTGTATGATTAATTACGTCCCATTCGAACAGTACCAGCGACGGGGCGGCCCAGCTTATATTGGATCTGACGATGAATGAGGCATGATGGTCGTCACAGTGAGCTCTGATTGATTACCAGTTGGCCAGCCGACCGGAAGCGGCTGTATATCTATCGGTACAAAGGTATACCATATTTATGAAACTGTCGCCCGCGATATTTATGGTCGGCGCTAAGATGGCAGGCACCTGCTCCTCGTTCGACCACGTCTAGGTGCAAAAAGCGTATGTTGTTAGCGATACGTTTGTCGGGGCATTACCATTTATTCTCCAGTTATATATCTGTAATGGAGTCGACGAGCGTGTTCTATTTCTTATGAGAAAGGCTGTGGGAAATGTGCTGCGCGCCATAGACGTACGCATCGTAACAAGGGTAATAAAATAATAACACAAAGTAATTTGTAACAAACGCACTAAACTGCTACAAGTACACACGTAACATGTAACAATCTACAACAGTGTTGTGAAAGTGAGGCCTACTAAGATGTTGTCGCGGCACCATAAGTCACAAACATTAATATTTAACTTGTTGACACTTTTTTTAACGTATCCAGCACCACCTACGTAATTGTATTGCCAGTATACTCATTGAACCTTTTGCTATCTAATAGCAAATAAAATGGCGATTGTCGAGGGTCCAGTACGCGTACTATAATATTTACAATAGAATTTTTTTTACTATCAATCGTCTCGCCAACATATAACCACAGTAGTCTATTTTGTAATCTACGTGTAATCTTCTCTATAATGTTACCGTGTACAGTTAATATATTGCTCCATAATATTCTGCTACTTGGTAACTAGAATTGTGTATTGAATTTGTGCCAAAACTTTCGAAATAATTCTTTATCTACTATGTGAAGCGGAATATTACAGGTTATTAACATCAATAATAAATCAAACCCAAATTAACTTTGACAAGGTTCGCCCTGTTTTCTATCTTCATATTGCACAGAATTAACGTGACGTGTACAGTCGAATTTACACCAGTACATTAAGGATTTATCGTATACTTTGCATATTACTTTCGCTCCATCCTAGAATAAATCATCAAATTCACTAATGAACTTTTTCACTTGGTGAGTATATAAACGTTTTCTGGGCTTTCGCACGTGCGGCATATTTTATTATTACATTAAAATGTTTCAACTAACACAGCGGAGACCGTACGTACATCTCGATCGATATATCGAGATCATCTATGGCCCCACAGCCGTGAAAAACGTATCGCCGATGCCACTCCGCTACGGTTCGTCGACCACTTACCTCATTTCAACGTCATCATTGCACCGTTACATTAAACCTGTTTAGAAATTAAAAGACAGTTATCTCGGTGAATTACCTACATTGTTTATAATTGAACAGAAATTTTGTGACAAAATTTTAAAATGAAATTTTATGATTAATATTATTTTGGAATAGCTTTGGATTATTGGTGGATTTGATAAACGAAACATTCGTTGCATTAAAAATATTCCACATGAAGCGCTAACGGTATGCAGCCCTCGACCACAGCTTTCCTTATGAGTAATAATAGTACGTATACATAATGCCTGGAATTAAGTTAGATGGCAGGATGACATAACCTTACCCCTCTGATATTTTTGGGCATTTAAGGTTATTTTCCTATTTAAAAATTTTTAGGCACGAGACGCAGTAGTTTCTTAAAATTTATTATGACAACTGATTACGAGACTTTTTTAATTAAACTGTCATTTACAATTAAACCACGATATTACTTAAGGTGTTTTACCCTCGCCTGTCTAACCACCACGGTTTGCTTACAATCACACCTTGTGCTACAGAGACAGCGTCACAGTCGTTCTTAAATAAGCCTCAGTACAAGCTAATATCCAGGTCGGAACATCCCGGCTGTTATTGTATCACGTGACGGACATAAAGTCGATTCATATGGTAATGAACCATTCCCGGCTCGTCAGCAGAGCATCCTCCTCCCTGTCTGTTCCCGATCATACGACGACGTTGCCACCCCGCCTTCCACTACAATTTAGTTCTCATGTCCATTTTTATGACAGATAATCACGTGGCTTTTATTTGGATCTTTGTGCCTTGACGTGTTGTTGAAGGGGTGCTAAATGTTATCGCGGCGAGAATCTGAGCCAACAGAGCTCGGTGCTGAGCACTCATTTCACGGCCCCTGAATAAAAATTAGCCTAAAAATGTTAGGCGAAACGGCTGTCTGCTCTCGTTATCTATGGAGCAGCGCGGGGTTGAGTTTGTTGACGGGAGGAAGATAATAAGCCCTCGGCTGTGTTTTGCAAGTCAATTGTAGGCGAGATTAGGTATGCGAAATGGAAATACATGTCGAAGCTGAGGAAGTAGCGGCTACTCGTATCATCAGAACGATTCGCATATAGTAAGTATAGTTTATTTTATCGCTATTTGCCAAATAAAAATCTCAAAACATACCGTGGATTATTTCTATAGCTAGGTTCAGGTAGACTGTTCCGTTTATCGGCAAGATAAGAGAGTTTATTTGGTAAATAGCGATGAAATGAATAGTAAACGTTACAATATTAGACAATATTTTTACAAGACTTTCAGAACATTGTTTGGGGGAGTTGCGTTGACTTTCCATGCATTGACGTGTATACTCGTCAAACCTCGACAGTGTTTGACATGCGACATTCAATGATCCGGAACGCAAACACGAGATCCGTCTTTTCACCAGATCATTATGAATTCCCCCCCATTTAAGTGACAAACTTCATCTATAGAGTTTGCAGCAATAACGAACATATAAGTTGTAGTGCTTCATGTTAATGAGGGGCAAGAAACGGGGTTTATTATGCTTTGGAAGCAGCAGGGACGTTTTGGTCGAATGCCCATAATTAGTTTGGGTGAAATCTGGTGTTATATCCTAATAGGTCATCCAAATATATCAAATATGTGTTAATATTCTAGTAAAGCGATAATTATTGCACGCTCATTCTAGGCACATAAAACTACTCAATCAGTTAGAACATGTTATGTGGGAAATACGACTGACCACTAACTATCATAGTCTGGGTTCGAATCCCAGCTACATCACTGATAATTTAGGGAAAATGGGTTGTTATCTAGAGTTTTAAAAATGTGCAATGAATCAAATTTGGGGATAGTCAAATTTATGTGACGTGTTCTTTACTTATGTTCAAAAATATGTTACCAATAAGTCAAATCAGATCCTCAGTATTACTAGGCATTGAACAAAATCAACATGAGATTTATGATTAGTACACTAACAATAAGGATATTCCTTCCATGTATATTGATAATAATCCTACCCTGAGACTTACAGAACTGTATATGGTGTCTCAGTTGGAAGTATAGTACAATATTTAACGACTGTGATCTGCAAACCATACGACGTCAACGTGCCGCTATTAACAGCTCAATAACGAATGGTTTGTGTACAACTATTTTATGAAAGTGAGCGATCATTTACAGTTTTATTAAGAATAATTTGCACAAAATTATAACAAAATGAAACGCCTACAAAGTTAACAGTTCGTAACTTAATCAATAAATCTGAAGAGACGGGTTCTCTTATCAATAACACCAATACGTCCTCGTCTTGGTCGATCAGATGAAAATATTGCCGCAGTCACAGAAAGTGTACGGGCGTATTCAAATCCATTCGATGTCGTGCACAACAATTTAATATGACAAGAGCCACCACGCATCGGATATTAAAGAAATATCTGCATCTATCATCACATAAAATTCAGTTGACACAATAATTAATAATTAGGCCATTTAGGCATCACCAGCTTCATTTTCAAAGAGGTATGGTCCAATTACTCCACCACTCGAAAATTATTGCATTCACATCAAGATTGTCGACATCCACAATCCACATCCACATCAAGATTGTCGAATTGAGGTGCTGAAAATCCACAGCATGTGGATTTTCAGCACCTCAAGTTCGACAATTTTATTTGCTGACGTATCCGTCAAGATGAAAATATACTTAAAATCATTAACGGAACACAAATGGCGCGCAATTCAAATCATATAATTCCAACTGAGACACCCTATATAAGCCATAGAACGTGAGTGGATAGCCGTTACATCAGTTGTTGAATATATTCGTCCAAAGTTCTTAGCATAATATTCGACTCTTGTGGTGTATAAGAAAACGAAATTAACTACGCTACTGTTCAAGGGAGGACATGTTTTGCTTAAATCAATTCAGAACTTCAGTTACAAGACTAATGCACGCTTACATTAGCTTTATCTTGTTAATAAGGCCCAATGTGAACGCTCATAAACTTCAAGTCAGATTTAATGAGTTAAGAATTGAGAATGACTTCTAGTATGGGGTATATGTATATCAAGTTATGTGCTTTAATACGAACATTTACATAAATTCTAGAAATCTGACACAAACGAAAACTGAGCTAAAAAGAACTTGTTAATACTAGAGATACTCAGCTAGAATATCGTTTTGTGAAATATTATAATACAGTGAAAACATTAGGTATAACACGGAGAAAATGTGTTTATAACATATATGTAGAAACGTATATGTTTTAACGTATATATGTAGAAAATCCTGTTTTAAAGTATCATATTATGAACGTAAAAGTCGTCCCTTGTGCTGTGGATCTCCTGAATTCACGGATTAAATTAAAGCGTTACAGTTATTGCTGTCCTAAATGTTTTGTTTATCGCGAGTTATTCCAAACACATGCACACATAGCGATCACCGGCATTAAATGTTAAATACTAGTTATGGCATACTAAGTGAAAATATTAATTACATCCATTAACTATAGAGCCTGCAATGAACAAGGATAAAGAACAGTAGTTTATAGGCTAACTCTGGAATAGATAATAAATGTTCTCATATGCTTAATGTTGACATTTCTAGATTTTGTTGCTAAATTTATATGTGAATAATTTTGCGATATATACATACCGCTAAAATTAACATATGATATTGATATAAACTATATTAGGTTTTAGGTGGCATTCTATAACACGTTATTTAATAACAAAATGAGTAATAGTCCAGTCAAATAGCCACACAACCCCGGAAAACGAGTAAAATATTTGAATAAACCTTTATTTTCAGATTGTAAAGATTTGCTCAAATGTCTCATATAGTCTCGTGTCTGTGAGTCAAGATATTAAAGGTCAAAAATCAGAAAAATCGTTATCTTTGTAATATTTCGTTTTCTATGCATCATATGACTTTAAAGGCTTTTATAAAACATGTAGATCGTTGTATTCTAAATACATTTCGTCTGATACGTTTCGTCATTTTTACATACAACCAATAATTTTCGAGATATAGCGGGGGAGAAGTAGGCGCGGAATGCCAAGTAAAATGCTGAACTACATGTATAATTACTTTACTTTGTTAATTATTTAATAAAAATATTATAATTGTTCAATTACTACTGAAGTAAGGAGATTATTATACTCCACCCCATTTGCAATCATCATCATGAGGTCATCAGTCCTAAGATTGGTTGGACGCTAACCTCCAGCTTCTCCTATCTTGTGCTAACCTACGCATTTCTCTAATTGTGCTACAACCTACATCTCTTACAATTTGCGAGCAGTAGTCTAATCTAGGCCTACCTCTGCCTTTCTTCACTCCTATTTCTGCCTCCAAAATATCGCGGACTATTCCCCCATGTCTCAGCAAGTGGCCTACCATTCTATCTCTTCTCTTCTTTATGTTTTTCCACATACTTCTTTTCTCGCCGACTTTCTCTAATACTTCTTCGTTTCTAACCCTATCAGTCCACGGTATTTTCATCATTCTTCGGTAACACCACATCTCAAAAGCTTCTAATTTCTTCCTACTTGCTTCCCCTACCGTCCAGGTTTTGCAACCATATAGTGCCGTGCTCCATACATATGTTTTCAAAAATCTCTTCCTTGTTTCTAAGTTTATTACCCACGAGCATAAAAGTGCCTTCTTTTTGTTAAAAGCTACTCGACCCTGCGCTATTCTTTGTTTTATGTCTTTATCGCTTCTTCCATCCCAATTTATTTTACTTCCTAAATAAGTGAAGTCTTTAACTTCCTACAGAATTTCATTATTAATTTCTAATTTCGTTTTTGCTCTGCTCTCGCGCCCTCTGCACACTAACACTTTAGTTTTGTTTATATTCACCCTCATTCCGTATTCCTCTGTCAACACTGCCTCCATTTCGTTCAATGCTGATTCTAATTCCTCCTTACCAGATGCCAATACTGCTATATCATCCGCGAATCCCAGCATTTTTAGTTTCTGTCCCTGTACTTTAATCCCGAAATCCACTCTATCTTTTACCACATTAATCGCCTCTTCGATGTACAGATTAAAAATTAGTGGTGATAGCGTACATCCTTGTCTTACTCCTTTCCTAATACCTACTTCCCTTTTTTCTCCTTCTACTTCTATAACAGTAGTTTGCTCTTTGTATAGATTGTGTACTACTCTCCTATCTCTATACTTCATTCCCGCGCTCCTTAGTATCTCGAACATTTTTTCCCATCTTACGTTATCAAAAGCTTTTTCTAAATCTACAAATCCAATATAAGCGTTCTTTCCTTTTTCTATTGTTTTCTCTAACATTACTCTTGGCGCTAGAATAGCTTCGCGAGTTCCCCTATTTCGCCTAAACCCGAATTGGTCTTCTCCTAGTATTTCCTCCGCTCTATTTTCCATCCTCTTCTGCACTATTCTGGTTAAGATTTTTGACGCATGGGAGGTTAGGCTAATCGTTATAAAGTTCTCGCATTTGTCGGCACCTCTCTTTTTCGGTATAGTAACGATAATGCCCATCTGCAAATGCTTTATATAATAAGGACTAACAAATTAGGCCAAAACAGCTATTCTCCTGGCTATATGTCATCGACGAGCGCTGAATTAAATGGCGAAATTTGCCGTAATTTGTCTGACAGAGTTAGCACTAAAATGCAGTGATTCAGATTGTTCGCAAACCACAAGCAAGATGCAAAGTGTCACCTATCTCAGGATACCGCTAACTGCAGACACTTATTATTGTTGTTATTGTTAGTTATATTACTAATATTTTTACACTAGAACAATTTATAGGAAACGAGATATAAAAAAAAGATTTTTGTGACCTTTGACCTTTAATATCTTGACTCGTAGACGCGAAATTAAATAGATTTTTGAGCAAGTCTTTAGAACAAAGATTTATGGAAATATTTAGTGTTCTGATACTCATTCCGAGGTTTACCCATTATTTCACCATGTATGACTGTACTATAATATGGAATATATGATAAACAAAGGTAAGCGAAATTACCTGTTTTTGTTTCCGAATTTTGACTATTGTTACCTACAAATAATTCTAGAAATTTCCATATAACTATCGAAAAGCGAATATTTGAAAATTAATTAATAATTGTAAACATACTGATAATATTGCATGCTATTAACAAATGGAATGTTTATTAAGTCAAATACAATTATTTGTATATAAGCTCATAACAATATTTAATAGAACCAAATGAACAACGACGCGAAATGATCAATATTAGCATTCCATTTATGCGTTTATTGATTGCAATTATTTCGTTATAAATTTAAACACGACGTAATCAAAAATTGTAATTAAATAAAAAATCCGCAGACCGTGCACAGTTTAATTAATTAGTGATTGTTCATTAACTCGGAGGCAAAATAAACGAATAATATACAGGGTACCTCATTTGAATCTATAGGACGTGATTTGTGAATAAAACTAATAATATTTGACAAACTGAGGATTTTTATTCTTCAACATAAAATGGAGACGATACGGCTACAAATGTAAAAGAATATTCCCATTTGCTGTGATAAAATTACCAGCTTCATTTTCAAAGAATGAATCTGATGGGAAAAGAAGTATGGTCCAATTACTCGACCACGCCAAAATGCGCACAGTGCATCTTTGTGGATGCATTTCATTTTCATGAACAGCATGTCGATTTTCAGCACACCAAATTCGACAATTTCGTTTGCTGACTTATCTGTCAATGAAAATATGCTTCAATGCTGAACAAAATGTTGTTGCACAAATCAGTCTTTCTCTTGTAACACCTAATTGACAAATGTACAAACATTTACAAACAAATGTACAAACATTGAAAAATTCACAAACGTTGTGAATGGTCTGTAACTTTCAATTGTCGTGTCAACGGAATTTTGTATGCCGACAAAGTCTTATCTCAAAACCGTATATGTGTTGTGGCTCGTAGAAAAGTTTTCTAGTAAATTATATTTCTTAATCCACAATTATTAATTAAGTGATCTATAACTAACTCATCGGTGCTCTACCTAACCTAATATTTCTAAACAACGCCACCTGTAAGGTAAGTTACAAAGCTGGATAAAAGTTATGAAATATTTCTAAGCAAGCTACCATCGCCATTACTGTGACAAATATATGAGGACGTTTTAGAAGAAGAATTAATATATTTGCAGCCTCCTTTTTAAATTTTAATTTTATTTCAGTACAACGTTTTGTTTATGTAACCTTATTGTTCCGTTGCACGATACGTGCGCAGCCAAGCTACTGAATATTAAAAAAGCCGGTGAGGGTATTTGATGAAGAAGTTGGGAGATCTCTTTAAAGTTAAATATCAAAGTTGTCGGCTCTATACAGTTTTATATGACGTGAAACAAGAAGGAAGACGATTAGGGTGTGATATTGTATACATCAAGGCTGTCAACTTGATTCAATTGGGGGAAACATATTTACTATTCTTATCGAGAGATCATCCTTCAGAAATTCCTTACATAAAATCTGTAACACATAGGAACTGAAGTTATCTTCCACATAAACTTGTTGGGGGTTATTTGGTTAAACTGTGTGTTGATCAAACTTCAAATCTCAGTTGCCTGCGGCCACCCCTGTGTCGTGTCTCTTCCGAGACGACATCGCCCCATGTTACTTTATCCCGTAAGTAAATATGAGCGTAAGCGATATAAGGCTACTGTGTTTGACTCATTTCCTTCTGTCGACTTGCAATTCTAAACGAGATTATCATATCATAGAAGATATTTACAAAGTAAAGGTAATTACTAAGGCTGTGGGCGAGCGCTGCATACCATTGGCGCTTCATGTAGGGGCATGAATGTTTTTACTGAAACGAACGTTTCGGTTATCAAATCCACAAATCTTAGCTGTTCTAAAATAATAATATTTATAAAATTTCAATATAAAATTTCGTCATAAAATTTCTATTAGATTGTAAACGATGTGTGGTGATTCACCGAGATAACTGTCTTTTTAATCTCTTCTAAAAGTTTTAATGTAAGTAAGTGTGCGATGGTAATACTGAAATGAGATAAATGGTCTACTACCCGTAGTGGAGAGGGATCAGCAATGTACTTTTCACACATCAATTTAGTTTATCCTGATTTATCGATCGAGGTATATGTATGGTCTCCGCTGTGTTAGTTGAAACGTTTTCATTCAATAATAAACTATGTCACTCGTGCAAAAGCCCATAAAACGTTTATATGCTCACTAAGTGAAAAAGTGTGTTGGTGAATTTGTTGGGTGGAGACGTTAGAAAAATTTCAAGAGTTAACAAGTGATATATTGATGTTTGTGACCGATAGTGCCGCGACAATTTGTTCAGTAGGCCATTCTCTTTTACAACATGATTGAGTGTTCCTGAAATCTCCTAAACGTCTTCGCGAATTTCACAAAAAGTGTCCTGGAATTCCCGAGCCACCAGAGCCGATCCTTACACATTGGGGAACATGGTTGAAGCAACAACACCTCTTGTTATTCAGTGGGTGTTGGTTGAAGGCAGCTTTTTATTATGCTAAAAATTTCCAGCAAATAAAACCTATAATACTACAGTTCAATCCTGCCGAGACTGCAGCTATTAAGGGAAGACAGATACAGTTTTTAGATATTTCACTAAGTAAATTCACTACCACATTCTATGGATGATGCAAAAATTGAGTGCGTCAAAGAAAAGTTCGAAAATGTGTTAAAGAAAGACACCAACTTTAACAAATTAAGACAAGTTTGTGGATATTGCTAATAGTGATAGTGCATCTACAGATCCGTTAATTAAGTGCAGAGAGTATTTTACGTATGCCTGTATTACATCAATAGATGTCGGACGGTCGTTCCCCAAATATGAGAACATATTTTCACCACAGCGAACATAATTTTATGAAACAAATATGGAAACATACCTGATGCTGCAAAGTGTTTACGGATAGTCTTCAGTTCGTGATGATGATAGTACATAATGCTAGTTAAGAGAGTAAATACATACGCTATATTTACCTGTAACAGTTTAGTGCGCTTGTTACTAATTACTTTGTATTATGATTATATTACCCTTGTTACGATGCGTACGTCTATGGCGCGCAGCATATTCCCCACAGCCTTAGTAATCTCAACATTAACAATGGGATGAACATATTACGTTTTATGTTGTCATGATTATGACCACCAATTTAACAATATTTTCACTTGAAAAGTAATGGTTGGTAACGCGTAGCTTTAAAACGCCTGGAATCACCCCGGCACCTTTGCCGACCCCCACGCTTTATTTTTCACTTGATTTAAAATTTATCTGCCATAAAATCGAAAACGTTTCCGCTGGCATCCCATATATCCAAGAGGGAGACCCGCATAAAACCTCTAACAAGATATAGAACGAACGTAATATAATACGTATATTTTCCTTTGGTCTAAAAATTTAAACGTGCACCTCTTCGTAGGTAACGGCGTTAGATGTCACGCTTCGCATTCAGTTGTCTTTCGCCCGCGCCATAAAATCCGCTCTTGGGTCACTTGATGGAACGTAACTTCTGGCATTCGCCGGTTTTACGGTCGGCGAGGGGTGACGTCACGTCTCATCTGCAAACACGTCGAGAAGTTCCTGCGTCGGCAGAACGTTGATCGGCGGAGGCGTGGAGGCGCGCCAGTTTTCTCGGGGACGACCTGCAGTATCAGCACAATTTAGGGTGGTTGCCGTACCTGTTTTTCAGGAGACTGAGTTAAATGTACCGTGTATCGTAACAGCATAGTATAGGATGGAGGATTTCCCTCTCGTCTAAAGAAGGCGGTAGAATTTTGTGCACTCTTAAAGTTCCTGCCCCGTATCTTTGTAATTTGTTTAGCACAAAGAACTATTTGATTCTCCATTGGATCATTATTGGTTAATCTCAGATTATGCACACGTAAATGTTACAATGAATATAACTTTACAAGAATCTCTTTTAAGGCAAGTATCGATTGTGTCATTGTAACACATGTGGTGTTCCATAGTATGTCCAAAAACGTTTATAACTCTTTACATCTTACTAGAAATGTTTGAAAATAAACAGTACATCTTGTGTTAGGCACCTTCTTCCTATAACGATGATGTTATATTGCCAAGGATGGAAGTTTCTTATCAGATGTATTCACTTCTTTTCAACAAGCGACAAGCAGCATTTTAGAAAATGTTCTTACAATTTGCTTATCTTCCACCGCATCTTGGTCTATCTTATTGTTAGTCTATTTGGTTCATAGTCTTGCTCAGACTGTTGCACCTCGTTAACTACTATATCAAAATTAAATAAACAGTAGATGCTGCAGATAACGACCTGCGGCATCCACTAATTGTTAAGCATGCTAAACATTCTTGGACCTTCAAATTGACTTGAACGAAATTCAAACATGGTTAAAAAAATGGCGAATTAATGTCAATGAATCCAAATCTGCACATACTATCTTCACTTAGAACAGATTAACTTGCCCGTCTGTAGAGTTGCACGGACAACAGCTTACTCAAACCAATAACGTCAAGTACGTCGGTACATCTTAATAGGAGACTAACATGGAATAAACACATCATTACTAAAAGAACTCACCTTGCTCCTAAGCTCAGGTAAACATATTGGCTTCTCGGCAGGAAATCCCAACTCTGCTTGGAAAATAAATTACTATTGTACAAGGCAATTTAATTGAACGAAATGGAGGCAGTGTTGACAGAGGAATACGGAATGAGGGTGAATAAGAACAAAACTAAAGTGTTAGTGTGCAGAGGGCGCGAGAGCAGAACAAAAACGAAAGTACAAATTAATAATGAAAGATTGGAGGAAGTCAAAGACTTCACTTATTTAGGAAGTAAAATAAATTGGGATGGAAGAAGCGATAAAGACATAAAACAAAGAATAGCGCAGGATCGAGTAGCTTTTAACAAAAAGAAAGCACTTTTATGCTCGGGGGTAATAAACTTAGAAACAAGGAAGAGATTTTTGAAAACATATGTATGGAGCACGGCACTATACGGTTGCGAAACCTGGACGGTAGGGGAAGCAAGTAGGAAGAAATTAGAAGCTTTTGAGATGTGGTGTTACCGAAGAATGATGAAAATACCATGGACTGATAGGGTTAGAAACGAAGAAGTATTGGAGAAAGTCGGCGAGAAAAGAAGTATGTGGAAAACATAAAGAAGAGAAGAGATAGAATGGTAGGCCACTTGCTGAGACATGGGGGGATAGTTCGCGATATTTTGGAGGCAGAAATAGGAATGAAGAAAGGCAGAGGTAGGCCTAGACTAGACTACTACTTGCAAATAGTAGGGGATGTAGGTTGTAGCACAATTAGCGAAATGCGTAGGTTAGCACAAGATAGGAGAAGCTGGAGGTTAGCGTCCAACCAGTCTTAGGGCTGATGACCTAATGATGATGAAGGCAATTTAGACATACGGCATCCAACTCTGGGGTACAACAGCTAAATCCAACATAAAAATATTACATCATTTCCAAAATGAAGTGCTATGTATAATGACGATGCACAACGCTATATCTAAACTTAGTAATAACACGCGATCGCTCTGTGTCCTTGATCGAAGATGTTAGCGAAACACACAGTGCGAAATATAGTGCCAGACTTGTGAATTATCCCAATAGACTCACCAACAAGCTTTTAGTCAATGTAAGTGAAGCACGCAGACTAAAAAGATTTATACCTGGAGACCTCGTTAGAAGATTTGATTAGTGTCGAGTATCTTATAAACATTACATGTATAAATTTGTACGTAAACTCATCTTAAATGGTTAGTTATGGATAGTTAATTAGTTTAAGAATAGAGGTTGTACACTGCTACAAGGTGGGGCAGAGCAACTTGCTTATTTAAATTTGGCGCCCTGAAGTGATGGTTGCTCCTAAGAGGGTGGAGGTAGGCACATCGAGAGGGCGGGGTGTAAAGTTGTAGCTCAGCTTGATTTAGGTATCTTGATTTAGGTGTAAAGTTGTAATCATCGCCACGCAACGTGTATTCCGTACCCATTTCAATATTACGCCCCGTAGTCGTGTTCCTCGCTGACAGTCGATTATTTCATGGGTAAACAACTTCAGGGAAACTAGTGATCTAAAGAAAAAGAGAACCTGGGCTTCCAAGAACAGCAAGATCATCCAGAAACATTGACACGGTAAGGATTTCTGTTTTGCGATCCCCACAGTGCTCTGTCCGCAAACGTGCAGCTGCTGTTGGGTTGTCTGTTCGTTCTGTGAGGTGAATCTTTCATGAAATACTAAGATTTTATCTCTACAAATCGACTGTGGTGCGGGAACTTAATGCACGTAATTTTGTCGATTGAGAAAATGAATATAAGGCCCTTCTTGGCATGTCTCATGATACATTTGTTTTCATCAGTGATGAGACTCACTTCCAGCAACTTACTGTCGCCAACATACCCATCGATATATTGGAAAGAGTTGATTGAAACGTCCGAGTTCGATTAACGCAGCAAATTAAGTATAATGGACGCCACCTGCCTGATATCATCTTTAAAACTATGTAAATATAAAATTCAAATGTTATACTTGATGTTGTTCAAGTAATTTAATATGTATCTGCATAGCTTTTTCTTATTGAATTTATACACAAGCAAGTTGTCCTGCCCCACCTGGTATAATACTCTTCATGCCGCTCCTTTCTTTTGTCACAAACGATGATTATTGTCTCCCTGGAACAAATTACTGTACTGAGTTAAAATTAAAAAAAATTGGTAACAGAGCAAGAATGTCTAGCTGTTATATGTGCTGTAGACGTAACGACGTCTACAGCACATACGACAGCTAAACATTCTTGGTCTTATTTGAATACTCATTAAATGTACATTAATAACTTGCAACATCTTTTACATTTGAGAGTATATTCGAACTTCCTAGGGTATTTTGTCTGCAATTCTCTTTGTTTTCCAAAAATCCTTATAAACAAGACACCTTCGTCCTATAAAATTTTCGTTGTATAATGATACTCTCTCGTGTTATTACGCAATATCGCCCTGAATGCTTGTGCCTTCAATAGACCTAAACATAACGGAGATTTACCGGTTATCATAGTCCATTATTAATCGTGCGTAAGCGTCTTTTATACTCCTTCCAACGTCAGCTGAGACCGGCATAAAATCCCATTACACATAAAGGCTGAAAATTCGCTGGCGAACGACATCCCTTAAGCTCATTAACATCGTCAAACTTAAATTCCTTAATATCTGGGACAACTACTTAGGCATATTATCCGGGGATTTGTATTAGGCGGTAATGCCTCAAAAGCCGCGGTGCGCCGGGCTAAATTCCCTTAATTAGCGTCGTCAAACCGAAGCCGATGTAATTTCTTATCGCGTTGCATTAAACGTGAGAAGTGCAGGTTTATCGCATGTCGAATAGCGGATGGTAGCAAATACATGATTTAGTTGAAACAAAGTAGCTTGATGGGGGTATGTCGTGCAATTTGGGAGAACTATTAGAGCCATTTAATGGAAGACGTAACTTCAAATGTTTTACACACAAAAATATACTGCCTTCTTCTAAATCATCTAGCTGTGGAGAAAAGGGTTACACTGAGAGATGAGGACAATGAGCTCGCTTGGTATTTGGAGAAGATACCAAATTCCCCCCGTTGGGACTCGCACCCAAACATACCGCAGTACTAACGACATTGGTAGTACTGCGAAGGTGCCCATTACTTACTATTTATAGGGTCTTTAAATAGGGACGCTCGAAATTTATTAGGTTATAGCGGCCATGTTGTTAAAGCAACATGTGTCAAATTTATTGTGAATTATTCGGTAATATATAGTAAATCACCGTGGAAGGTTATAGCGTTCAACAACGTGTGCAAATCACCAAATTTTATTTTTAAAATCAGTGCTCCATTCGAGAATCGTTCCATTCATTACGTGATTATTATCCTCACCACAACCGTCCCACCGAGTCGACTATTCGACATTTGGTGCCCAAATTTCAGTCGACCGGTTTGATAAATAATTAGCCAACACCATTACGTCATCGAAATGAGAGGTCTGCTGAAAACATCGCTGCTGTGCGTGAGTGTGTACGGAAAAACCCGATGTAGTCAATTTTTCGTCATTCACATGAACTTGGCCTTTCAGCGACTTCAACTTGACGAATTCTGCGTCGGGACTTGGATATGCACCCGTATAAAATCCAACTGACCCAGGAACTTAAGATAAACGACCAGAGACGACATCGTGTGTTCACTGATTGGGCTCTGAAGTAGTTGGAAATTGTCCCAAATTTCGCCAAAAAACCATCTTCAGCGACCAGACCAATTTTTGGAAGAATGGATATGTGAACAGGCAAAATTGTCGGATTTGGGACGATACCAATTCACACGAGATACACTAGCACCAAATACATCCCGAGAAAGTCAATGCTTAGTACGGATTTTGGTCTCGCGGAATCATCAGTCCATATTTTAGAAACAAAACTGCCATTGCCATAACCGTCAACGGCGAGCGCTACAGATCGACGATAAGCAACTTTTTGTGGCCTAAATTGGATGATATGGATATCGACGACATGTAGCTTAAACAGGGCGGCGCTACGTGCCACACAGCGTATGCTACGATGAACGTTTTGCACGTGCAATCTGAGGGCATGATTTTATCTCGCGCAGCGGCGACGTGAACTGGTATCGTGCGACACCAGTTCCAGAGGAAGAAGTGAAGAAAGTCTCAAGACATTAAGCCTTGAGACTTCTTCCTTTGGGGCTATCTTAAATCGCAGGTCAATGCGAATAAACCGCAAACAGTTGATGCCTCAAAGTGAACACAAAGGACGCCATCCAGCAAATTCAGCCAGATCTATGCGAGAAAGTCATCGATAATTGGACTCCCCGAATACGTGCCACCAAACAAAGCCGCAGCGAACACTTGAACGACGTTATATTCCATGCTTAATGCCACAAAATTATCAAATAAAAAAATTGAGTGGAGATATCTTACACACAGCTTGCTTTATTTACATTTAAATATCGAGCGTCCTTATTGAAAGACCCTTTATAATTGGGTCGATCTTCCGATATCTGTCATTCATACTACATGGTTCCATGTATACCCGTGATATCTCAACGATTAGTTATATTAAATCGCAGTTAACCCATCAATCTAATAAAGAGCTTCTTCGGCGAGCGACCACTGACCTTATGCCCTTCGAGATTGATTTACATCCCTGAATATTAAGGGCTGGCACTTGAGGAGGGTCGAGACAAAGTGACACGTGTCGCCGCTTATCTCATCAGTCATCGGAAGATTATACACAATATATAGGATGTTGTCGAGTGATGAGGGTGAGGTGCTGGGAGACAATTTAGATTTTTTCAAAAAGTAATGCGAAATGCTCGGGCTGTGGCGGATTTCAGCGTCCCCGAGGAACACTGCGGGAGTCCCGGTTATTATGCGGTTATACGGGGTGTTCGCAAATCCGCATAAATAATTTATAAGATGAAAAATGTACTGCCCACTTTCGTGCCCAACACATTTTGGGAACTGTTGTCAAAATGTATATCGAACGATGAACTGCTGTGAAGATTTTGCTGTGAAATATCATTACCCAATTTTTAGACTCATTATAGTAGTCATAAAAAATACATAGTAAATTTTGTGGGGCTTGAAGTTGTGGTCTGTAGGTTCTATTCGTCTTTTAAGAACTTAATAGTCCAAATAATCGCGAACTTTAGTGAAAACATTTTGATGGAATGCGGCGCGATAAAACTAACCGATAACTCTTAGAAAATCAAGTTGAATCATTCGAAAAAAGTACTACGGAAATAAGAATGAGGTCGTCATGACTTATGCGTTCTTCTAAAGATCTTTGCAAACAGTTTTAATTCTTATTACCAACTGTTTTTGCCTCAATACTAATTTTATGAAGCTATTGAGTATGAATTTTCATTTGATATATACATTTATTATCGAATAAGGCTAATTTGTGCATCAACATCCACAAATCTCAGATTTAAAATGATTACTGATTGACT
Source organism: Rosalia funebris (assembly GCA_037954035.1). Classification (NCBI taxonomy): domain Eukaryota; kingdom Metazoa; phylum Arthropoda; class Insecta; order Coleoptera; family Cerambycidae; genus Rosalia; species Rosalia funebris. Next base: position 1,789,010 of record JAZFAV010000004.1, on the reverse strand, counting down.
AGTGATTGTAATGACTTGATTATCTTTCGTATGAACTTGTCGATGTAGAACAAGCACAAATCCCCATTACTGCCCTAGCTGCAGGTGAGGAAGTCCACATAGCTATATAGCCATCTAGCTGCTAAATGGCAAAGTAATTCTCCTTGCGTGGGGTATTCAAGACATCACTCACTGCATAGCGTCTCGACCGAGAACAGGTACACACGAAAACTTCCAAGTCAAGGGTTTTCCACAAGAAAATTGTTCCGAAAAATGTTGACGGAAACATCAGAGATAAGAACTGACTATCCTCTTCGATATGCTCTTAATGTGGCTTACGTGTATACCCGTACTTGGCTAAGAGTTTATGTGGTGAATTGTATCTTAGACATCCATCGAAAATAGTTACTTTGTCATTTGATACATAGATGACCACAGTACTATCCTGTGTCCATTCACTAAAGTAATAACCCGGTGTCTAATTGAGGATGGCACCAATAAGGATGGAATTGCGATGTGTAGATTTCGTGTCTGGTATTCCCTATTGGAAATAAATCTGACAAAGAAATCAGATTCTTTACAGAACATGTGAAGAAGATAAAAATGACATAAACATATCTTGTGCGTCAAAAAAACACGTAACAAAGATAAATTTATTATTTTTATTATTCTTTGCCTCTTTGTAACAATTTCATCCGTACGAATATGAAATATTACATTGTATGACTCGACAGGTTGGCAGTTGCATAAACGTGTAATTTATAATGTAGAATTAGTTTCAGCACTGCCTTCATCCGGACGGGTAACAACCCGTTCGCGTTCGAGTACCCACGCTTTTCCATTCACTGAACTCGCAAACGCCCGTATAACAATTCCTCCAGAGCGTTTTTAAAATTCCGGATGCGGTTTTTGTTTCCGAAATGCCACCGTCACGGACGAAAGGAGACGGACCCGGGAGAGGCCAGGAACGGGAATCGAGGGGACCAAGAATGAGAATCTTACGTCGATGGCGTCGTACGTGAACAAATACAGATTGCGACAAACTAGCGGATAAAAAGAGGGACAATATAGAGAATCGGGTGCGAAAGAGCGATAACGCCGGCGTCACGAAGATTTATTAGGGGAGCAGTGGGGAACCCCGGAAAGAAGTTTCAGGGTGGCTGTGACCACCGCACAGCTGGGACCAGATCTTCCTTCACTTGTCGGTTTCGGAATGAGGATGTTACTAAATCGTATGCTGGGATCTAGTTTTTGTTAATTAGATAAATTCGCTAAAGTTGTTACAGGGCGAAATAATATAGCTGGTACATCTTTTTAAATAACGTCTTAATAGCTCTTATATATGCTGTTTTTTTAAGCTAAACTTCTATAGCGAGGTAGGGGGTCCGAAAAACTGAAACGGAATTCAAAGTGAAACACTTTTGTGGATGGGATACAAGCAGTGGATGCGAATGAACGAGAGTGGGTACACGTGAGTAGTGTAGAGGTGATACGCATAGGCTTGTGCGTCCGTAGTGTAAGGAGTGCATCAGTCTCTGTGTTCATTGTGGTTTATATCAAGATAAACTTTCAAGACATAATTTTGGCGCAGAATCACCAACACCTCTTATAACTTTTGAGAGAAAAATTTGCTCTGATAATATGGAGTGATCTTGCGACATCAACAACGAAACATGGAACAACAATAGACGCTATTTTAACTCGATATCTACATACAGTAGAAACGCGAATATTTGTATCGCATTGTAGTTATCATAAGCCACTTGTGACATTTGTAAAACAAAATGATCCAATAAATAAACAATATTATAAAACGCCACTCTAATACTTTGAAACTCAATTCCTAATATCTCCCTCAGAAGTTTCACTTCAATTATGTGATTATGAAGGTGAGGCACACTATTTTTTTAAATTATCTAAGATACAATTTTTTGAATTAAGCTTTATTACCTTTATATTTCTAAATTTTTGTCCTATTTTGTACTTGTAACTGTACGAAATGGAATTTATTAATAACGTTTCCATTAATTGAAAAGAATATAAAAAACGGAATAATATAATAAAACAGTTTGGATGGGATTGGTGCTCTATTAGACTGCACGTTTTAAATTTAGTTGTTGGTTATAATTATTAGGATGTCATATCCCACTTCATTTAATTAAATTGTAAATTGCTTCTTTCTAACTTCTTCTGCTCCTCATTATATATCGTGATTCTGCTTCGGTGCTTCATCATTTCCACATATTAGTAAGGCAATATTCATCTTCTCTGTTAAGCATGTGTTTATTCCTCACAATTTTTTGTATAATAATTCGTGGACAATTATGGAAAATTCTATTCAATATTTTGAATTTATCTGGAATTCTGGTTTTTATGTACATGTTCTGTCACTGCTGACTTATGTGTCTCCTAACCTAATAAGCTTCATATGTTAGCACATAGCCATAATTTTATACTAGATGCTTCTACCTATCTAACCAATGACATAAGTATACTCTCTACAAAGAGACACTCACATGCTCGTATATAGGGTGTTACAATAAGAGTGCAAGACTTGAGTTGCTCGCCATTTTGGATGTTATTATTCTATAGGTCAATAATGTATTGTGACAGCTCGGTAGGAGATAGATAGAAGTTAGTAAATATGGAGCGCGTCCTTATTGTTAAGCAGTACTATCAAAATGGTAAAAGTTTGGTTACTATGATTCGTAAAGTGCGTCCAATTATCGGTAGGAATAATGTTCCAAATTTATCAACTGTGAAAAGAATCATCGAAAATCTGAAAGTACTGGGTTAGTTATTGATGTGAAACACATGACACGAGTTCTTTGTGGTTGTTCAAAGTAAAACATCATGGTAGTTTCTGAGAGTGTGGCCGAGAGTCCAGGGACTTCGATTCATCATCGTGCACAAGAATTGAACATTTCAACGGCCAGTGTTCACCGTATTCCTACTAAAAATTTGTATCTACATGTTTACAGAGTCCAATGGACTCATCAGCTTCTGCCAACAGGCCATGTCCAGCGAAGAGAGTTCACCAATTGGATCATTGAACAACAAGTGAATGCTGGACAAAATTATCTTCAGCGACGAGGCCCATTTGCATCTTGATGGCTTCGTTAATAGACAAAGTCGTCACATTTGGGGCTCAGAAAATCCACGAATGATTCATGAGAAACAAACTCATCCCCATCGTGTTACTGTTTGGTATGCATTGTGGTCTGAAGGAATCATTGTACCACTTTTAATTAAAAGCGAGATAGGTAAAGCATTAACGGTAAATAGCGTTAGGTATTTACCGTTAAGTAATAGGTAATCGTGACATGATAACCCAGTTCCTTGTGCCTTGATTGGCAGATATTGCTCTTGAAGACATGTGGTTTCGACAGGACCGTGCCATTTGACCGACTGTCAAATATTGACGGTCTTCCACGAGTCTTTTTCTGGTCATGTCATCTTCCGTTTTGTTACTAGAATTAGCCGCCACCATCTTGTAAGTTAACACCTATGGACTTTCTTCGTGGGGTTCTCTGAAATGTCAGTTTTATGCCAACAAGCCTACTATCATCCAAGCATTGAAGGCCGAAATTGAATGCTGTGTTAACGAAATATCGTCACGTTCATGCAAAACAGTTATTCAAAATGTCTCTAGTCTCGTAGAAGATTACTCGTGTGCCACCAAAGCCGTGACGACCATTTACCGGATGTGCTGTTCCATACATAATTCCCAAAATGCCTACATTATTAATCAATAAATATTTCAATACTTCGTTACACAAAACCATGTTTTATTTAAAATTCACATCTTTCGCTTGTATTGTGACACCTTTTATTTAAGCGCAATTGATATTTCACTAACAGTTGTCCCTAAACCATGAAAATGACGAGAATATTGCTTCGCATTCTCCATAAAATCCCAAATAAAACATAAAGCACCTGCCCCTTTAGGCGATTGTTTTCTTTCTGTCGCGTTCACCTTACATCACTCTCTTATTACCCCCGAATGTCCGCCGACTCAAAAGTTATTTATAATAAAATTTCTCCCCAATATCGTCGAGGCATTCCTGCCGGAACGACCCCGATTCATCATTTAATCCGGGGCTGTTCATTACATTCCTTCTGGGTCAAACGGGCCCTTAGTAGCCCTCGGCCGATGAATGCCCCTCCAGATTTATAACCCTAGATGGCCGTAATGCGGAATCGATGTGGAACAGCTCGTAACTCGGTGATTTTGCGGTTCAAACGTTGTAACTTTGTTTAAAATTCATAAACTTTGACGGCAAGGGGGGCCGAAATCGGGGTTTTAATATTCAGCCTGTTTGGTGGGTTAACGAAAAATTAATCCGTCGATACATACACTTGGAATGAACCTAGCTATCTACCTGGTCGCACAACAAACTATAACATTGAAATCCCCATTTTTTGGGGGTAATTTTTAGCGATTGCTATTCCATTTCTCAATGATAATGTAGTTTAATTGATTTTATTTGAATGAAAATATAACATTGGCCTCTTTAAGTCAATAGAAAATAATAATCACATTTCTAAGTATCTCCTTTTACAGGAACGAAGTGTAAATAAAACTTGTCTCTTAATTTCTTTACAATGTTTATAAGCAAGTTTTATGTGTTTTTTTGTACTTTTCCAAATTATACAAAGAATTAAAAAAACATATATGGAAGAAGCTAATATTAATTAAAGAAGATTTGGTTAAAATTTTGAGATACTAACACGTTATAGGTTTGTGTTAATGTATTGGTGATAATGTGTTGTAATTTTGAGCAATATAACTAAAATACTGCTTCAAATTTTACCTCTGGTGATTTTTGTTTCTATTTCTGCTATTATTTCTGTGTATATCGATTTATAATTATACTTTTCTCTTGCCCCTACTTTTGTTCTCTTGTATTCCTGCTTGATAATGTCCTGATCCTGCTCCATATACTTGTCTTGCACCTACTGATTCTAATTCTGCTCATATTTCTGAGACTATTGCTATTTCTGCATCTGCGTATCTTTTTTGACTGATTTTATTCCTACATGCTACTCTTCTACTCTTGTTCAATCATGTCCTGATCCTGCTCTAGATTTTCGTTGCTTTGTCTTCTACCTACTGTTCATTTCTACGGCTGTTTCTGAGTTTATTTTCGTTCCTACATGTGCGTACATGTCTGACTGTTTTTATTGCTACATCTCCTCTTGCCTACTTCTATTCTTATCTCTTCTTCTGGAGAAGGCTCTGGATTTTACATATTGTTCCTGAGACAACTTTTATTTCTGACTATGCTCTTAATTCTATATGTGCCCTTGAAGACTCCTATTCCTCATCTTGATATTTCTCCTTCGTCGTTACTTTCCTTCTGCTCCTTTGATTTATCCTTTTTCTAATTTTGCTTCTCTCACTGTTTCCTCTTTTCTTCTCATTCTTCAGTTTTCTGCCTCTATTTCCGGCTTTTTTCTTGTTTCATCTTCATCTTCTCTTTCTCCTTTAACATTTTGTTTAGGGATTATAAAAAGTTACTGTTAATATTGATATCACTGTGAAAAATATATTTATTACTTATAAATAATAAAAAATTGTAAATAAATATTTACATTGTTCTAATAACATTTATGCATATTTTTTGGGACTTTTCCTACTTTTGTTGTGTCAGACTAGGGACCGGGGAAAACCTCTATGGACCAGAACATGCAGTAGAAATAAATCGGAATCTGATCAGAGACCGTATCAATGGCTGGGCAAGAGACCAGCACAGATAAAGATGGAGAATAGTAACGGGTTGTCGAATAACCAAACTCTTCATCGAATACTCAGAGATTGAGAAATGGGCCCAAGAATTCATTAAATTGAACAGGCACAAAGTCAGAACCCTGGTGGGAATCATAACGGGACACCATAGTAGCCTGGATGCATATAAGCACAAGCTGAGGCTGACTGACAGCCCGGCATGCAGATACTGTAGAGACGACGAGGAAACCTCGATTCATCTTCTTTACACCTGCCCCGCACTGTAGGAGAGGAGGTGCCTTATATTAGGGACCCCTGTTATCCTAGAGGAGGCGAGGCTTAAGGCGAGGGACGTGTCCAAATTGCTCCTTTTATGGGATAACATTTTTGGATAATGACCCGGATAAGAGGGGATCGCCAAGGGACTACCCATGCGATCAGTGGCTGATGAGGCCCAAACCCACAAAACATAATAATAATAATACGTTTGTTGGACTCTTCCTGGTTTAAATATCTTAGTTAATAATTCAGTAACTTATAAGTCGGAAATCGAGAAAAGAACCACCAAGCCGCCAAGCGGCTATCAAAGTAGTTCCCGAATAGCAAAGCTATTACATAATCGCTCTAGGAAACAACTACTCCTCGGGCTAAAGCCCCGGCAGGCATTGAATTATACCCAGAAGCGATCCTCGGCCCCTTTCTCGTGTTTCTGCACGACCAGATAAGGTTTCAAAAAATAAAACCAGCCACAGGTAGGATTCGACATTTGTCCCGGATCGGAACCGAACGACATACAGCTGTTTCGAACTTGTTAGTTCTCATCAGTGCCGCATACGGTATACCGATTCAGGACAAATGCCGAATGAATTTTATGGCCTATACATCTTTATCGATACGATCTCTGTCAGTAACTTATAAGTCGGAAATCGAGAAAGGAACCACCAAGCCGCCAACCGGCTATTAAAGTAGTTCCCGAATAGCAAAGCTATTACATAATCGCTCTAGGAAACAACTACTCCTCGGGCTAAAGCCCCGGCAGGCATTGAATTATACCCAGAAGCTGTGGCTGGTTTTATTTTTTGAAACCTTATCTGATCGTGCAGAAACACGAGAAAGGGGTCAAGGATCGCTTCTGGGTATAATTCAATGCCTGCCGGGGCTTTAGCCCGAGGAGCAGTTGTTTCCTAGAGCTATTATGTAATAGCTTTGCTATTCGGGAACTACTTTGATAGCCGCTTGGCGGCTTGGTGGTTCCTTTCTCGATTTCCGACTTATAAGTTACTGACAGAGATCGTATCGATAAAGATGTATAGGCCATAAAGTTCATTCGGCATTTCTCCTGAATCGGTGTACCGTATGCGGCACTGATGAGAACTAACAAGTTCGAAACAGCTGTATGTCGTTCGGTTCCGATCCGGGACAAATGTCGAATCCTACCTGTGGCTGGTTTTATTTTTTGAAATAGTTAATAATTAATAAAAAAGAGTTATGTCCCAATGTGTGCTACCGCTACTATTATCTTTTAACACTTTAATTAAATAAAAACTATTGTTATTCTGCACGTAAAAGTGGCATATGAAACATATTTTATCCGTGCTGTAGTTAAATTGGTTGAACTTATTTTATAGAAGCTAGATGTTGTCGTACTGTGTTAGTGGTATCGTGAATTGAGGTTTCATTCTGTTGCGACATATATGTACGTCGTCGCTTAAAAAAACGTACTCCTGTTCAGTTTCCGGAGAGCATCGGACGAGAAGACCATTACGCTTTTCCCCATCAAGCAAATCTTCCATCGGTCCAACACTTTGTTCACTCTCTGAAGCGGACAAAAGAGGTTTGCATTAAATCGCGTAGCTAGCAGGAAAATACGCGACCCATGTTAATTTGCCTCTATTGTGTTTTCATGGCGCAGAAAAATTACGTAGATATTTCAGTCGGAAAATTTTAACCTCTCTACACTAACAGGGAATTTCAGTGTACGGTGCGGCCATTGTCTTCAAAAGATACACCCAGATCAACGTGTACCTCATCCTTAATTAAAATATAAGGAAATACTGTATACAGAGTGTTAACGATGTGCATATTGATTTTTAAGTGACTATATGCATATGTATTTTGCAAAAGTCGATTAGGAAATCGCTACCTTTTAATAATTTTTTTAAATATGAATATTACTATACATAAAATTCTGATAAGGAAAGTTGATAAATTTTGACATTGAAAGTTGAAATTTCGTAATACCGAAATTCCATGGTTATAAAAGGTGGTCCAACCAAAACGCACGATGTTAATTGTAAATAAAACAAAAAGTTTTCAGAGAATTATTTTAATATTTTTTATTATGATAGAAGGATCTATGACAATTATGCGTGAAATAAAATATCGGTCAAATGCTCGCCACGGCTTGGGTGGCATACCTCTACCCGATGGTCCATATTATCAATGATTCTGAGGCATAATTGAGGTTCAATGTCGTTAATGTGCCGTATTATCTCATCCTTTAGCTCTTGAATTGTTCTTGGCTTATTGACGTACACTTTTTCTTTTAAATATCCCCAAAGAAAAAAGTCCAACGGTGTCAAATCACATGATCGTGGCGGCCAATTAACATCGCCACGACGTGAGATAACACGGCCATTGAATTTCTCGCGCAAAAGTGCCATTGTTTCGTTGGCTGTGTGGCAAGTGGCACCATCCTGTTGGAACCACATATCGTCTAGGTCCATATCCTCAATTTCTGGCCACAAGAAGTCCGTTATCATCTCGCGATAGCGAACACCATTCACGGTAACTGCTTAGCCGACCTCATTTTCGAAGAAGTACGGCGCGATGACGCCACCAGCCCATAAACCGCAACAAACAGTCACTCTTTGTGAATGCATCGACTTTTCAACAATCACTCGTGGATTCTCATTTGCCCAAATGCGGCAATTCTGCTTGTTAACGAATCCACTGAGGTGAAAGTGTGCCTCGTCGCTGAAGATGATTTTCTTTGTAAAGTCACCATTCTCTTCTGTCTGTTCAACCAACCATTCGGCGTATTGACGACGCTTGAAATGGTCAGTAGGCTTCAGCTCTTGAGTCAATTGAACCTTGTAAGTGTGTAAATTCAAATCTTTATTCAAAATTCTCATCAGTGATGTTCGTGATATGTTCAATTGTTGGGCACGACGACGAGTCGAGGTTGATGGCTCTTCTGCTACACTATCGCGAACAACAGCAATGTTTTGCGCAGAACGAACTGGGCAAGCATGCACAGGTGTTTTCACATTTCCTACAGACCCGGTTTGCCGAAATTTGCGCACAACTCTCCCGATTGTGGACACATTTGGTCGATTATGCTGACCAAAAAAGTCACGAAGTGCACAAAATGCAGTTTAATTTGAACGCCCATTTTCGTAAAAGGCTTCAATAATCTTAACGCGCTGCTCAATTGTGTACCTCTCCATGGTTGAATTTGTCAAATACTGAAACAAAGAAATGTCAAATTAAGTTGGGCAAAAAACTTGACGTTAAGGTGTAACTCACAATTAACATCGTGCATTATGGTTGGACCACCCTTTATATATATCCATAATTCCATAAATTCATAATTCCATAATTCCAGAGAAGTCTCATAATTTCTTTAATATCCATTAAGTTTCTATAGTCTTCATAATTCCCATAATTTCCTTAATTATTATAATTTCTATAGTTGGCGTACATTTCCATACAGTGGAATGGTTGTGCATTAGCCCCTTCCCCCGCTTAAACTAATAGATCCTTTTCTGATGATATTTATAAAACTTACACCACACCAAAATTAACTGTATTAAACGTTTTGTTCCCCAGCAATTCATAACATGTTTTCAGATTTTCGGTAAGAAAAACCAGGTTTTTTACCTTTCTTTCTTATATTTATCCTCTTATCATATGGTTCACTTTATCAAGATTCACCTTTAACCCAAAGTAAAGCCTCAGATTCTCAAATTCCCCAAATTTTTTTTTTCAGACTTTAATCCTTTTCCAGATACTATCGTCTCTACATTAAAACGCAAAATATACGACATAAATTAGACAATTTTGCAAATACAAAGCCGAAATAACCTAGGTGAGGGATTCCAGTTGAAAAAGAAACGTGGACAACCCCCATTCTCATCGACATTGCCAGTGCTGGCGCTTGGAATCACGATACGAACAAATATCATGACGGTTAGTAATTGGTCATATTTATTGTATCTCACAGCGCACTCTAACCAATGATTTTCTTGTACATATAAATAACTTTTGTAACCTTCACAGTCTTCAACCCTGATTTGATTTGTTTTTAAAATTTTAAATTCAATCGTATAACATTACGATTCGATCGTATAATCGTATTATATAATAACAGAAAGACCCAATAGTTATAGAAAATAGAAAGCAATTGTAAAAAGGTTTCCAGAACTAAATTAATTGCGTATTACCCGTTGCAGATCTGTAATTTCATCCCTCCCTGTAGTTTTACGAGCTCCCCTAACGTGTTTACATACTGTAGCTTGTAGAGGCAAAATTACTCTCAAGGCTATTTTCTCAAACGAGCACCTCATTAGAAGAAAATGTATTTTCGAGATGAAGGTAATATAAAGTCAGGTAACTGCGGGTACGTCGGTAGCATCTCTATTATCGGTAGCATCTAGCTAATGAAACTTAAATAGGATCCTACTAGGAATCCCATATTAAGTAAGAAGGCAACTTGGACATTTTTACATTAAACTTTCTGAATTATATAAGAAGGCGCTTTCTTTATCGTAATTATAAAACCAACTCAAAGCCCAGTCTTAATCTAATATATTTGCTTCGAACTACGAGAGAGGTGTCCAAATAGCCTTCTTGTTTGATCTGTGAACCCCAAAGGGATAGAATAAAAAGAGAAATGACTATTTCCCGATCGCGGATAGGGTATAAACAAACAAACAAATAAAAGTGATTTCGAACGTCCATTAGCGAATTAGAATTAAAGCTTTTTATTTGCGGCCTAAGTCGAATCGACTCGGGAAATCCTCGCGAATATATCCTTGTCGGAGATAAGAAAGCGGCCTAATGCTGCTATATATCTCTTTTATATTCATTTGATGCAATTTGTTATAATCTAGCAGGGGATTAGCACAGTCTTAGCGGAACAGTACGGTTCAGTATAATTGAGAATGGCACCATAGGGCATATCGATTTTGCGTAAAATTGAGGAATGATTATAGAAATGATGTTGTGTAGAAGTATTCATTTTAATATAACTTGTGGCGTTAAATACGATCCTATATTAATATTGCTATATGGATATATTTTCGTATATTTATTTAATGTAATTTGTTTATTAACATAATGTGAGTAGAACACAATGTGAGTAAGATTAACATAATGTGAGTAAAACAGTACGATCCAGTCCAATTGAGAATGATGGGATAGAAACGTCGCCCCAGAAAATTCAGTGACTTCTCGTAAATGTTAAGCAATGAACATAAAAGGGATGTTGACAGTATATCTACAGTATTTATTTTAATTTAACGGATGGAATTAAATTCTATTATTGTCTATGATATTTCTTATCTTAAAGAAAAAGGATCTAATGGTATTATATGGGTATATCTCGTTATATTCATTGAATACTATTGGATATAATCTAAGAGGGGTTAGCATAATGTCAGTAGAATAGCACCACTCCATATAATTGAGGATGAAGCAATAGGCGATGTCATAAAATGAGCGATAAACATAGAAAATCTGTGTGGAATCTGCCTAAAGTGTTTATTTTACTGCAACTTGTACCATAAGAAATATAATAAAGCGGCCTAATGCTGCTATATTTCTCCTTTATGTATATTTGATATAATTTACATCCAATAGACGTAATCCAATATAGAGTTAGGAAGATGAGTAGGACAGTATAGGTCAGTATACAGAGAATTAGGTAGTAGGGACTATGCTCTGCATATTCAGTGATTTCCCGTAAAAATTGAGCCATCAATATGAATGGATGTGGACAATTCACCTACAGTATTCACGTTAATTCAACTTTTAGAGTCAAATTCTATTCTTATGATACTATTGTTTGTGAAAATAAAAGGTTTAATGCTATTTTATAGATCTATTTTATATCAATTTATTGCAATTAGTAGTATAATCTAACAGAAGCTATGGAGCGAGTTTCAATTATACTGGATCGTACTGTCCTACAGTGTAATCCAGTATAATTGAGAAAGAGGAGACAGATACGACGTTCAGGATATTCAGTGATTTCCGACAAAAATTGATCTCTGAACACGGAAATTATCAGATATAATATCCTTAGGACATCGATAATGTACAAGATAATTTTATGACAATCGAAAGCAATGTGCTTGAGATTGTCATAAAATTATGAGGCATTTGTCAATGTCAGAGGGATATTCGGTCAGAAAATTTTTCGAAAAAATAGAATCAAAAAGTCGGAACACAGCAAAACAATTATTTGTTTATTAAAAGTACAGTTGGTAAAGGCACAGTTACGAAAATTTAACGCAGCATTAGATTGGTTATTATTTTCTACTATAGAAGATCTATCACCACGCTTAGTATTTATTATCTTATTGTGGTATTCTTGGTCGATGTTTAAGTATGGTTTTATAGAATTTGAATTGTTATGACCAGTAATTTTCAGCAATTGTTGTTCTTTATTTGGCAGTTATTATGAAGTTGTCAAAGTTAAATAATTTTGTTGTCATAGTGATTGAAAATTTCCCTGGATGGTGTTATCAGTGTAATGTTAAAATGGTTAAGTGATTTGTGTCACATGACAAGAAATAACGAAGTTTAATTGGCTGTTAGAACTGCAAAAAATTTTCAATCGAATCTAACAGGAATTAGAGCAGTGAATTTGTTGAAAATCTACAAACTATTTTACTGTTGTTAATTTTTATTTCTGCTCATAATTAAGTAGAGGCGGTGTTCTGTCTGTCACATATTCTAAGCAGTTTTATTGGTACTAAATAATTCTCTACAAATTGTGTGTCCTAATTTGTCAGAGGAGATGTTATAAGCACTTAATGAAACGTTATAGTGTACGGAGTAGTCTGCGAATTCTGTTAACCCACAACATACTAAAAATTAGTGAATATTCGAGCCCTGTCGTTGATTGAAAACAAAACCTAGCGTCTTCGCCTCCATCTTATATCCCTCATACCGAATTAATAAATTCTCTAATAATTTTTCCAATCCCACGAAAACTTATCTCAATATTTCTCGCCAGAAGCAAATTATGAAAAAAAAATAAATAACCCAAATATTTTAAAACTTTGTTTGTGCTCCTCGAAGTTTAGAAAAGTTGTGGATTCTTATAAAAATTTCAATTATTTTCGTAGGGTGCCTCCAGATCCCGAAACTTAAGACTTTGTTTTTGCTTTAAGAATTCTAATTTAAAGTTTAAGAATACCTGTCGACGTATGGCCGTTCTTTTCTCTTCACGCGGTGTCCTCAGATGGGAATACAACTGAAATAAATAATAAAAGGAAAGATAATATTGACAAATAGATTAATACATGTATATTAAAAAATTCCACGTGAGCAATTTTATAATTAGTTGCATAGTTATATCAATTAAAATACATATGTTATACATATATTTTGACTACATTTGATTTACATTTTATTTACACCTAATAAATGATTATAGTGAATATTATTTTTTATATTGTTATTAATAACAAAATAATTAAATTTTAAATATTTCGAAATATTTACGTAATATTTTGAGAAGCTCTTACATACTGAATAAAGTGTGTAGAGTTACAGACCTACAGTATATATTATTGCCCAATCTACATATTCCATTATAATATTTTCAGTATTAAACAACGCTAGGCCCCATACTGCAGCTCTAACGCTCGAAAAACTGAAATCAATGCACTGGACTCCACTTGAACATCCTCCCTACAGCCCGGACTTCATTCATTTGTTTGGGCCGCTTGAAGAAGCTCTAGGAGGGCAACGATTTGAAGATGATTAGAGCGTAGAGGGATTCGTACGTAATTAGCTTCTGACGCAACCAGCTTCATTTTACGATACTGGGATAAAAAAACCTTCCTTTTCGCTAGAAAAAGTGTATTTGTAAAGCAGGAGACTATGTAGAAAAATAAAATATCTTTACCTTTTGTTTTTCAATCAATAATTAAAAAAAGTCTCGTGTATATTTGATCCGCCCTCGTACTTTTTAGTCTATAAACTTTTCAAAAGTCCTGTGTAGTAGGTTTAAATTTCGATAGCACTTGTTTCTTTTATTGAAAAGAAGCGATTGCTGAACGAAGCGATACTTTTGCTATTAATCATAAAAATCGGGTCGTTAGTATGTAATAAACACAAGTTTGATCAAAGTATCATGATCCTTAAGGAAACATATAAAAAATAAATGAAGGGATAAAATCTCAAGATATCATATGTTCCAGAATTCGATACGGTTCGGGTTGGGTTATCAACTAACGGATGTACAGCTTAACAAGAATAAGAACAAGTTTCAAAACTGCGATATCGGACCACCTACGAAATATGCCGTAAAGCGAGGACATTGAGACCTTTGCAGAGTGAATATCGATGAACATATATTGAATGTGAATATACAATTAGCCACGCCAGCGAATCAATGTTGCTTCACTCTTTCTTCTACGCAACCTAGATAATCTCACACTTTTTCCAATTCTTGATGAGCAGTATGTGGCTGCTTGCTCATTGTCCTCGGCCTTGGCTCGAGAAATATTTCTAATCTGCTGATAGGAAATTGTGGTAGAGAAACGGTGGTTTCATATGGCAATAACCAAATCAGATCTTCCTCAAGGTTCAATCTTGAAACCGACATTGTCTCTACGGTTCATTAATGACCTAATCTATGTAACTTGAAGTTAATAGTAGAATAATTAAATGAAGAGGGACGATTCAGTGTGACTTCTTTCTACAAAGAAATAGTGAAATTAGTTTTTGAAACTGCAAATTGAAAACAAAGAACTACCCTTAGCAACAGTATAGCTATAGAAAGTGAAAACACACACTGCTTATCATAAATATTATCATTACTAAAAATATTTTTCTAAAACGAAACAATTTGTCTATGGGCTAGTAGACAGCCTAAATAATACTACACATATGAGTTTCTAATGTGAACTTATTACCACGCTACTATGTGAATCCCATTTTCCCTTGACAGGGGTAGCTTGCCAACATCCTTATCCACTAGAAATAAACAACTATAAAGCCTCGCGATTTCCATCCGACGAATCGAGTCCGAACGAGAAGAGCCAACATAATAGACCGCATCTCATACGAATCGAAGTTTACGACTAAAAATTACCATATTCCATAAAATAGAATCCACTATCCGTTGTCGGGAGTGTACAGGCGGAAACTGGGTCACTTCGAGGGAGAAGCGAATGGTCACGGTCCACAAAGGGCTTGTTTGCCCTTCGAGATTTGATGTACAAACAGAAGGCGTCTCCTTACCGGTGTTATCTTAGTTGATGAGGTACACATGAACCCTCGAGAATGTGTGAATTAACAAGGTAGTCTTTTATTTTGGGATCTAACGATAAGGAAACAATGTCAGGGTGTATATATTGGGGCATGTTCCCATATATTGATGATAAAGCACCTATACCTCTGTAGATGTTGTTCACATGTTACACATCGCACAATTCTTATTTATTATTATAAAAATAGAACATGTGATGGGATAGACTTGATAAAGATTACTTAAAAATGATATTTAATGAATGTTAGTATGACGAATTTGCTCTCGTTTTTACAACTTGAATATTTATTAATTAAAGGGGCGCCATAGTAACATGCACTTTAAGATTTATTTGTAAATATTAAATAACTTTGACGTAATTTATTCGACTGGTGTTATTGTAGATCGGTACTGATCTTAAACTAACCCCTATCGACGTCAAACTGAGGTCAGTATATACTAAAAATAAAACATTCAAACAATACTTTTATACTTTTCAATATCTAAACTTTCAAACGCATCTAGCTGTCTAGTATTTGTTATATTCCTAATTGATATTAAGTTGTTAATATCTATTTTATGGCTATTCTCGTAGGCATGTTGGGCAACACTGGATTTATCTGTTCTATCATATTTGAGATGCGCCATATGTTCTCCGAACCTGGTTTGAATTGATCATCTGTCCTGTCCAACATACCTTCGATTACAGTAGTTACAACTGATTTCGTAAATACTCGACCTGTCGTTTGTGTTAATTTTGTCTTTTGGATTCCTCAAAGTTGTGTTAATTTATTTCTTGATGAATGAACTACCGTCATCCCTATATATTTAAAAATCTTATTAATATCTCACGGGTGATCGAGGATCGTAAGGAATATATACATATTTTATCATCATCATACATCTAAAAATGAATTCAACTTCATATGTGAATTTTACTTACGCGAAACTTTTATTTAGTTTGGAAACGAAGTTATCAATGTTCTTGTCTTTTCTGTCAAATACTGGAAACACATCATCCACACACATAAGCCAAACCCTGGGGAAGTACTCCAGTTCTTCTTTTGCATCTGTTTTAAATCTATTTATGAAGGGACTGGCAATGAAAGGTGACAGCGAGTTATCCATGGCTGTTCCTTCATGTTGTTCAAAAAAACCGTTATTAAATAGGAAACAGTTCTGTTTCATGCAAATTTTAGTGATGCGATGAGCCGCAACCGTGACGGTCAGGGCTCACTGAACCACAACAATAATTTAGGTATAAATAGGATACATTGTAAGCATAAGATTAGTTTTAATCATTTCCAGATGATACCAACTTTGTTGGCGAAACTCGCGTCGAGTTTAGTATATAGTGTTTTTGTTCGAAGTACTTGGGAGAATAAATAATTAAAGATACAATTTGAGGACAATACGAGTTTATTGATACCCTGTATAACAACTAAATTACGTACAAAGAAATTAAGATGTGTATTCTAACGTATAATCTTTCAGACTGACTTGCTAAATAATCAATTTTTATTTCAACGACATTTGAACAGTTAAACATTCGATATTGAGTTACCCGAACTCATAAATGCTGACCTAATGTTTATGTTTAATTTCAGGCACCGCATGAAGACTATTTTTAAACCTAAAATAATTATTGTTGAATGTAATATTCCAACAGTTTTGTTGTTTTTTGGAAAACTACGTCAGTGTTATTAATTTCATTAATAAAGTTGGTATCATCAGGAGACTATTAAAGTAGTTTCAATAACTAAGTTATAATTATAACTAAGTTATCTCTCGATAACGCCAACTTTGTTATAATATTCTTTTTTCTTGAGTCAATCCATTAATTAAGTGTTAATTCTAGTAATTTCTATCTCATTTTATTCTGTACATTTTTTGTCTATTATGGAACCTAGTATTTCAATTTCATTTTGTGGAATTTTCAAACGTGAAATATAACGTATACAGGGTCCACTAATCCCCTTGTTAGCGCAGGAATCCTTGTACTGGCTTTGATCTAAATTTATCTCTAGCAAAAAACCGACGGGCCTCTGTGCTCCAACTCGTATACGTTTTATCAAAATGGCCATGAAATTGAACACAAAGGAAAACTCATATGGATGTTTTTTGTAGACGCTGCCGTTTAATGATATTTATTAGTTGTTGATTCGTCGTTGAATTATCTATTTCGGTGGATACATTTTTTGGTACCAAGAGTCTTAAATCGTCTTAAATTATTTTAAATATATAAATCAAAATAGCATGAAAAAGAAGAATGAAACTGTCACAAACACATTAAAAAAGTAGATTGCAATTTTTCTAAAACTCTGTGCTTACTACTGTCTCTTATAATGCTAAAGAAACTTATTAAAAATATATCCATATTAAATATCCTTAAACAAACCCTTAATTTCGCTTTCCTCAGAGTTCTCAACACAATAAAACTCTTAACGAAACTTCTGTAATATCGCCTTATTCTTCTGAATTACACCTCTAGTGAACGGAAATACCGTACTGAAATAAGAGATGCTTTAATGTGCCCCCAGCAGGCTATCCAAATTTCGGGCTATATAGCCCGAAATAAGTTTTCCTTCTTCACCATAATTATGTCTTTAAATTATTAAAATGTAGACATTAGGTCACGTGGAGTAATCCGTCAGAAGTTTCTCTCTATTTCAGATCATCGTTCATATATGTACAGGTGGATTTGTAATAAGGTGTCACTGATAAAATATTGTTGTGTTTTCCGGTATTTAATTCTGGTGTTCTTCCCAATCTTCAATCAAAGCTCTAAGTGATTTATATATAATTAATGAACCCTTGCATTTCACACCTTGTCCTTGTGAAATAGAAAATAAATCATTAATAATTGCTGATAGATATTCTAGTGGGCGGAGTCTAACGAATGAAGGTCACTCCTAGTTTTCCGATCGCACCGCCCACTATGAAATAAGCGGGATATGAGATTAGGAGCAGCTCCATTGCTCGATTAGTAAAAGTCAGAGATATTACGTTATTATAAATGTCTAAGGAGCTATAACGCTGTAAATTTGGAAGGTTGTGAGATTTACGAGGCTGTTTTTATTTGATAAAATTTATAGAATAATATGGAATAACGACTATGTCTTCAAAATTACATGAAACTTTATAATACAATAGTATAATGTTGATGAAACTTAGATTCCTATTTAATGATATCACTTACATGCGTGTGGTATTTTGAGGACTAGAAAAGAGGACCTAGTGGGTGGAGCCCAATCAAGTGGAGTGGGTCGAGACAAGTTCACACCTAATCCGCCTAATGACACGCCCGCCTGAAATAACTACGGTTCAAAAGTAGGAGCAATGATATTACTCTATTTATAAAAGTCAGAGAGATCTTGTGTTATTACATATGCCTACAGAACATTTTCAGGGTTGTGTTTATGTTTCAATATTCTGTAATCAATTCGCAATGAAAATTATACTATTAAAATTATGTGATTTCTGATTAAACCTAGATCCTTACTTAGCTGTGCTAGTTACAGTATGGACATTTTAAAACAAATAATAGTTAAAAATAATTTTATTGTAAATCCAACAGGTGTCAAGGGTAGTCACTAAATAAGAAATTCTATAAGAATCAAAGAATGCCATAAGAAAAGATCTTAATGGGTGAAGTCCACTCAACTAAAGTCCCTTCCAATTTGCTTAACGACTACCTTAAAGAACCTTAGTATGAGGATATGAGCAGTAATATTGCTCTACTCAGCAAAGTTACCACTTTGGTATAAATATCTGAAGAGCATTTACGGTCTAAAGACTATGTTTGTATTTCATAGCATTATCTAAATAATGTGAAATGAAAATTATGTCGTTGATATTGTGTAACTTGTGTTTAAATCTAAATTCTTAAGATTCTAATTTATACTACTACTTAATATTTGATCTATATATAATGTATGGATTTTCTTAACATAAACCTGCACTGTTTAGTAATGTTTCATCCATTCCTCACTAATAAATTGTTTTTTATTTTAAAACTAGCCGGCTACCTCAAGACTATTCACTAAAGATGAAGACGACTACAAAAAGTCATGTTGGGCGGAGTCCAACGAACTGAAGCCACACCCAATCTGGTTTTTGCCCAGCCTACTTTTAAGCAATTTAATTACGAGAGTAGGAACAGTAATATCACTCTACTTAAGTTATTATATATGTCTGAAGAGCATTTATCAAGCTGTATTTATTTTTTATCGCTTTCTCTGAAAATCTTGTAATGAAAATTATGCCACTAATTCTTGGCTGACTAAACAACGTTAGTCATAGTACTGACTAACTGAAGTCTTCCCTTTTCGTCTAATGCCACGCCTACCTTGAACCGATATTACGATAGCAAGAGAAATTGCTCGGCTCCCAAAAGTCACGGTTATTACGTCATACAAGTCTACAGGGCGTTTGTATTTGTTAAATTTAGGTTAAGTTTATTAAGTTATTAAATCCGCATTTATGTTGAGGTTATTATGAGTTAAGAGTGTTTTAAAACTATTTCTTATAAAATACAGTATCTATAAGAACATTCTCTAAACTTAATTTGCATTTATTTAGCCTACAAAACTCACTCTTATAATTTCTATAGAGTATCTAGTTAAGGAACATTTAGTTAGGTATGTATGTATTAATATATCATTTGGAATAATGTAATAGTTCCACGAATTTTATAGTTGTTTTTACGGTTGACCCAGTTTCAATATTACAGTGTACCGCCGATTGCAATTCAAACAAACAACAAAAAAAGAGGAAATGACAAGCGTGCCCGGCCTAACGAATGGACCTGCAGAATCGGTCGGGAGCGGCGAAACAAATAGACCAATAAAATAAATAGCCTAGCGCGCGCAGCTGTTGATGTGTTAAGGGCCATCAATTTTTTCACGTGCTATTGACTTCGCTGAAACGAGACGGTCTAATTAATTGCTGTCGCGCGAATTTCACAAGCCTATTATTCCAGATGGCTTCCGAGCCAACGTGCGGTAGGCCCCTCATTATACATGATCTTGTTGATCCGGAGTCCATTACCTCTCATTAAACGATGCCGGGAATAAACGTGTCGGCCGTTTCAAATATGTAATTTCAGTATACGCCAAGGCCCTTGAGGACTGTATACACTACTTAAGTAACTACGTTTAATATTTTATCATGATGACCTTTATACTCTTTGCTTACTGCCTACTATTTGCTTGAGTGTTATTTAGAATTGGCAACAGCGCCAGTTCGCCGACAGTACATATATCCAATTCTTCTATTAGAAGCTTGACTTGTGTTTCAATGAAATAACGTATTTGCCCTTTATATAACCTTAAAAATAGCCTCCGCTACAACTGATACTATCATCTACATTATATTTCTGAAAACTGTAAATATTTCTTATTTCTTATTGGTAGCAATGAGGCATCGTTTACAAGGTCATCCAGATACAATCATCCAAAAATTTACTGTCTTCCTGTACGTAGTATTTAGTGGTCTGTTAATTTCTAATATAAAACATCCCACAATTCCATGATGAATATATTATTCTTCAAATCACCTTGAAATATTTCGCTATCCGTCCCACAAGAAATACTTATGATGACGACACGGTGTCAAGATAGCCTCAAATACCTTTCGAACTATTAAGTAAGTACATTATTAAAAGAGAAGGATTTAGTGGGCGGCGCTAAGGAAATCATCGACCTAATGTCCCGCCCATCTTAAACAATCGAGACAGTAGGGTACGAGCAGTAATATTGCTCCATTAGTAAAATGCTACAATTACTACGATATTATACAATAAATGTCATTCATAAGGTTGGGTTTGTATTTCATAGCATTGCCTGCTATGAAACATATGAGCTTTGATCAAACCTAGATCCTTACCTAATTGTGACAATCACTTCTGTGTAATATTTTGAGATGTCAATATTTTTAAATTAAACTTAAATATTTAATATAACTATGTTTAATGCTCAATAATAAAATAAGAAGTCCTATAATATTTTAAATTCCAGTATAGCAATATCATAGTTCCATAAAATCATATTTCCCTTCGAATGACCTTGATAAATTCATCTCCCTTCTCAAAAACCATCATAACCACTTCTTAAATTAAGAAGAACTGTGAAAAGTTTATACTTCATATTTATGATTTGAGTACCATGTGAATATGACCTTAAATAACCTTCTGACTATCAACCTGAGATCAGTCTAAACAGTGTTATTTTTGACATTGTAATCCCTTTCACTTAGCAGTAACATTTGAATGTAGCAAATGTTACTGCTACCACTACAAGGTACTATTATATGGCTTTATAATTGTAGCTGTAACTTTTATATATTTATAATAGCGTATATAAAGTTACTAAATATCCATTGAGAAATATAACGTGCTTCAAATAACCTACAAACTATATTACGCCCAAGAAATTACTAATAACTATGAACTTTTTTTATATAACATTTTTAGTAAACACATGATGTTTCTAAGTTAATCTAGCGTATTTGAGTTTCCAATTTCTAGAGGAATTTTATCTTTATTTTATAAATTGTCTCTGCATTGTAAGATATTATATAAGTCGTATGGCTCTCTTTCATTTCAAATTCATAACAAATAAATGTTCAATAGAAAGCAAGGCGTTTTTCAAATAACCTTAAAACTTTTCAGTGCTCAAAAGCCTGTACATAAGTCTATTGTCAGTGCATGCGGGATTTATTGATTGAAAAATTGAAGGACAATTTTACTTGAATCAAGAATGGCGAAATAATAAAATAATAAGCCCTTATATATTGGATATTATTCTAAATTTATGGATCTCGAAAATTTAGTGCATGTGATAGAAAACAATTGTTTAATTAATAGAAATTCAGTATTTGGAAGCGCTGTAGCCGTGGCGGAATATTCAACCAGGAACGAAAATGTAAATTACGACAGTCTACATCGGCCATTTTAGCTACATCCCGCTAGATACCCCGAGACAATCCGATTAGCATCCCGAATTCAAGGGACACCGGGAACAACACTCTTGCTATGTTAAAATACGGAAAGGCGATAATAAAAACGTTATTCTACTAAGTGGCGGAGTCGCCGGTGATGCCGAATTCCGGAGTCCTCTCGCCGCGACGAATATATGGACGCTCGAGACGCGTCGAGTATTTTTATTATAATAAGTCCTTGTCATTGAGGGTTCAACATTTCGTAACGAGCAGTTTTTGTCGGGAGGAGGGTGATTTAATAGGAATAACCTTTTTAAGAAGGCAATAAAAACTTTCATATTGGAATCCTATAAATATGGCAAGGGTAGTAGAAGTTCTCGGGGAAAAAGTTTAATAAAACATGATAGTGGCTATATATATCCCATAATTCGCGTATTGGGTTTACGTATTCAAGACAATAGGATATCATGAATTTATTTATTACGAAAAAGTATGGGGATCCGAGGGGCACTATTTATATTTTGAGCCTAATAATAAAAAACCATTAATCTGTCATTGAAAATTTTGTCAAATTATTTTTTTCATTCCGCTTGAGATATCTCAAAAACATGGTTTTTGAACGCACCGACGGCTTCTTCTGCCGACGAGAATCGTTGTCCATGCAATTTATTTTTGACGTTCGGGAACGAAAAGAAGTCATTGGGTGCCAAATCAGGACTGTATGATGGATGACCCATTAATTCGATTTTTTGAGTATTCAAACATTCGGTTGTTAGACGAGATGTGTGAGAGCTCGCATCGTCATGACGAAGAATGATCCGAAGGCGCTTGTTTGTTTTCCTTATTTCACCGAAGACTTTCGGCAAACAAATGGTTGTGTACCATTCAGAATTGACTGTTTTACGTTCCTCTAAAAGCACTGTTGCCACATGACCAGGTTTTCCGAAAAAACAAACGACCATTTGTTTCGAAGAACTTTTGTTGGATTCGGTTCATATTGAAACAGCCATACAGTCGACTGCTGTTTACTTTCCATCTCATGCGCATATATCCATGATTCGTCACCTGTTACATGTTATATACGTCCTTTGAAGTACCGTCATCGTATTTCTTGAGCATTTATTTGCACCAATCGAAACGAGCATCTTTTTGAGATTTTTTCAAATTATGTGGGATCCAACGAAAACAAACCTTTTTTACAGCTAAATGCTCATGCAATATTTTGTGTATTCTAATCGATCTAATACCTAAGGTTGCTTTAATCTCACGGTATGTCATATGACGATCTTGCAGTATCAGTTTTTGCACATCATCAATGTTTTCTAGTCGGTGAACGAATGACGGCCACGATTAAACTCGTTATACCAATGTTTCACAGTGGCAACGGACGGGGCTTTATCGCCAAAAGTAGAAGTAAGTTGATTGATACATTCTTGTCTTGATAATCCACGTCGATAGTCGTAATAAATCACCGCACGAACATTTTCATGAGTTAATTCCATTTTTTTCGCTGAGATACAATTTTCAAATCTCTATGAAGAACACAAATCGCGCTTAAATGATAAAATGTTCTGAAGAGGGTTATGGTCGAAAATATCAAATTTTCCATTGGAAACATCAGATGGCGTCTGACAAAACTTATAGTGTTCTCAAAGTATAAATAGTGCCCCTCGTATAGTCGAAGAAATCCTAAGTTAAATTTGGTTTGTCTTGAAAACAGAATTGCACTATAAGCATGAGTATTTGACTAATTTAAATCTGTGAAAAATTTATTTTAAGTGACTAATTTTACTGACGGCATAATAAACTGTATTTAAAAAGCCGAAAGTTTCTTACCCAACCGATATTTAGCAAAAATACTTTATTGTAAGACGCTGTAACATTTTATGAAAGGATGATATTATCTCGTCAACTACAAGTGGATCGTTTTGTAACTTAAAACGAAAATTAATACAATATATTATGCTGAAGAGGAAAAATGAAAGTCGACACACTGTTTTCCAAAAGTATAAGCAATAAGATCACCATAGGAGAACGTAGATGTACTTAAGATGTACATAACTTTTACCTTAGGTACTTTAAAGCCTACCCTTTATTCTCCACCACTTCCAACCGTAAATCCACTGACTTGTCACTTTTATTTTAACCGGCGAAGCTCAAATATCAAACGTAGATTTACCGTAATTCCGTCGGAAGCATTTTAAGGGATATAAATATTCTGACAGCCGCGTCAAGATCTCTGGAATTCATTCGTTTGTTTTTACGTAAGTAGGCACGCAAAAGTCGAATAAATCTGGTATGAAATACTTGCTTCAAAGGGGACCGTCAAGACAAAGTATTTTATTAATACACATAAAACACAAAAGGGACGAACAAGAGAGCCGGTTCTCACATCAGGATTATACCGATTTTAATGCACAGGTCAAGTTAACGTACTCGGGAAGTGATATCGCTGACGGCAATTAGTAAAACCTAATTGAGTCGTTTATTTCAGAAACCACCTAAGGGACCAAAAAATCAAAAAATGTGTTTTTGGTGGTACTGTACAATTTAAAGGTACATACATCTTTTAGTGCAGAAATAACCTATGTTCCACATCAGCAATGCTATTTGGCAGCCTTGAAAATAATCCGTTTATTTCAGAAAGAACCCAAGCGCCGTCGCTTAGGTTCTTTCTGCGGTAAATTTCACTCGTGACGGTTGGCGGCTTTGTTGATATCACGTGTTTTGTGACTCGCTGTTTTGTTTGATTAAAAATTGCGTTTTTTACTAAACCTCTGTGACTCAGGTCGGTTTGAATAACTCACAACTACCCTGTACGTGGCCACTCATTTTCCCCATGTGACAGAGATTTTGGAAGCATAAAGAGTCTCTTGAGAAAGATGGACAGGATTTATACTCCTGATGAATATGCAGAGCTCATGCTAAAAGCTAGTAAGTCTGGCCGATTTACTGTATATCACCTTACATCAGACGATGTTCTCAGTTTCAAAACGTGGTGGCCCAAATCATATAAGAAAATGCCAAATTCGGACGAAACATCAGACAGGAAAGTACCCAAAGAAAATAAGCAGCCATTCAAAGTGTCCAAGTGCAAGCAGTTTCTCTACAACAAAGGTACTCCGGGAAAAGTGGTCGCAAGCGAATTCATTGAAGGAATAACAACATCTACCTTCACATTGCTAAAAACTGCCAGCCCTCCGGAACTACCAACAGAGAAAGCTTATCGTTTGGGGAAGGTATGTTTACTTTTATTTTACCAAGGTTATTTTGAACGTTTATATTTTACTTTTAGCTAAACATTTTTGTAGGCTATAACAAATTTTAAAATTTATCGGGTTTTGCACAGTGAGAATTTTGGTTTTGGGTTCCAATCAACAAAAAAAAAAAAGATAGACGATATAAAAAAGTTGATGGAATACATTGTTGGATATGAATCCTTCTATGACACTATCATCCAATGGCCAACAACTGACAAGGAGTTGCCAGAAGACTTGCCAGAAGCTGAATAAGTGAATAAGGCCAGATCTGTATATAGACATACTGTAGCGTGTAGTCTACTTGTATTTTTCGATTTAGGCATAGTAAAAATACTCTTTTTTATACTTAAGTGTGTCTGTTACTTACCTTTGATACCAAAACAGGTGAAAATTAATGGTTTGACTTAATTTCAATAATAATTTAAAAAAAATCACTTTGGATACACTCATTTATCGCAGAAACCACCTAGGTGCAATTTTTTGAAAACTTTATAACTCAAAAACTTAAAGGAAAAAAAAATTAAAAAAATAAATTATCCCAATAGCATGTTTTTGATTTGGTAAAAAAATATTTGAAGGAGACTAGACCTATACTTAAGCTGCAAGACAGTTTTTTTTAGTTTTCCGAAAGTTGAAAAAAGCGCACTTAGGTGGTTTCTGAAATAAACGATTCAATTGTGTTGGATGAATTTTGATAAAAATACAATAATGTGGATGAATCACTTTGAATTTTTCCACTTCATGAAGTCATCAGTTCAATAATTTGCCACTAATTTTTTTGTTGTATACAACACGCTCATGATACGAGAGACCACTAGTCATGCAAGTTCAATACAATACGTAATGTAATTCGCTTTTTTCTTCTAAGTCCATTAGAATTACACAACAGGGCATGTGGAGGAAGAGAGCTATTGTTAATTATTTAACTTAAGAAAAAGCCAATACAATAATACTGGAGATCTGTATTTACTAAACGGCTGATTTCGTGTGTGTGTCACGACATTTTTAGGTCGATGTACGAAACGTTTTTCGTTAGAATTTCGGAATTTTGAGAATATCAATATAGTAAATCGACCCTTGCGAACAACGTGGTAACTTTTGTTTTTTGATCCGAAGCCTCTAGAGGCATGCTCCGGAGGTGCCTTCTATATGAGCGAGAGGACGGCGCAATATTATTGCGATTCGCTTCCGCATATTATTATTAAAGCGTATATATCGACTAGTTGCAACAGAGACGGACTAACAATCGATACGCTGCCGATGTCCGTTTCTATAGCAACGACATTGTCACCGCATGTTACACAGAGGCCTATTATGGGCTTGCTTTCATCTCGTCGCTGTTTTTACTGTTTACGCGGTCTTATGGATCACGTCGTGTGTTTGAATTTCCGTGTTTTTATTTGTGAGATTAACGTAAAGATGAACATGCCACGAAACAAAAAGTCCAGACCAGAATTACTGCGGACCTAGATTAACGGTGACTAAGAGTTGTTTGCGGGCATGTCTATTAGAGAAAATGATCTATTTTGTAATGATGTAAGCCGCATAACAGAAAAAGTAAAAGACAGTTTCCCCTTAGTTAACGAGATAATAGCAAATGTGAAAATATTGTTTGTAAAAGCGCCTACTTGAAGCGACACATTTAGAGAAACTCTGTCAGATATATTTTTACCTCCTGAATCAGTTGTCACAAGATGGGGTGCTTGTTAGAAGCTGTACCTTATTATGATAAACATTTTGAGGGACTAAAATGTGTTATCTTCAACGTTGGCTTGATCACAACGAAAGCAATGTCACACACACAGTTCATATTTTACCTCAACTACAAAGCATACGAGATCATGTCCGTTACATGAATAGTAACTATTCCATCGTAATTACTGCAATAAGGAAATGGCTTATACAGCTTATCATTACAAGAATATCATATGGTATTAGATGTTGTTAAACAACCACAACATACGTGAAGTCAGTCAGCCACAACAGACTGTCATTACAAAAAAAGAACTGCAAGATGTGGTTACGAAAAATCCTAGACAAGAATCCATTTGCGACACGTGTTCATTTCTAAAATGCTCACGTCAAGTTATCACCTACTTTATTAAAATCATCATCATGAGGTCATCAGTCCTAAAACTGGTTGGACACTAACCTCCAGCTTCTCCTATCTTGTGCTAACCTACGCATTTCGCTAATTGTGCTACAACTTACATCCCTTACTATTTGCGAGCAGTAGTCTAATCTAGGCCTACCTCTGCCTTTTTTCACACTTACTTCTGCCTCCAAAATATCGCGGACTATTCCTCCATGTCTCAGCAGGTGGCCTACCATTCTATCTCTTCTCTTCTTTATGTTTTTCCACATACTTCTTTTCTCGCCGACTTTCTCCAATACTTCTTCGTTTCTAACCCTATCAGTCCATGGTATTTTCATCATTATTCGGTAACACCACATCTCAAAAGCTTCTAATTTCTTCCTACTTGCTTCCCCTACCATCCAGGTTTCGCAACCGTATAGTGCCGTGCTCCATACATATATTTTCAAAAATCTCTTCCTTGTTTCTAAGTTTATTACCCCCGAGCATAAAAGTGCTTTCTCTTTGTTAAAAGCTACTCGACCCTGCCCTATTCTTTTGTGAAAATTTCCATGAATATTATTATTAAGAACTATTTCCACAATTTGATGGTCGTGAAA
The DNA here is from genome assembly GCA_037954035.1 of Rosalia funebris. NCBI lineage: Eukaryota > Metazoa > Arthropoda > Insecta > Coleoptera > Cerambycidae > Rosalia > Rosalia funebris. The sequence goes on along the minus strand of JAZFAV010000004.1, from coordinate 1,760,923 downwards.
TTCCCACAATTTGATGGTCGGGATTCCACCATTTGGAAAACACGTTTCATATAAACCTTAACTACCTGTTTATTGTCATAACACTTAAACCCTGTATTTGGATATTATATACTATATGAACAGAATGTTTGTATTTTATTCTTAGTTGAATCATAGTTTGAAAATGACATAATTGTCGAAACTGCAGTTACGTTTCTGTGAAAATATAGTGGTATAAAAACGTAGTAGTTGTTTTTACTCATTTCCGTTGTGAATTATGAACTACCACACAATAACGGCTTCCTCGATTAATTTCTTCATAATTAATAGTCATTAACAAATCAGGTAAACGTGGTGGTCATTTAACTGTATATCCAATTGCCTACAAACTTAACTTCTCGACGATTGATAAACGACTCTAAAAGAATTATAAGGTAGCAACGTTGAAACAATTACGACGGCTCAATTTGTACCAATAACGTCACATGATTCTCCTGAACGCACACAAAAGGAAACATCCCCCTAACGAGACCCCCCGCCGTTCCACCTCGTACAAAAAGCAAGTTCTCAAATTGCTCGTATGTATTTTCGGGAATTGTATTTCCCGGATATCAGTGTCAAAGAAAATATATTTCATGTTTCCCCCGAAAGCGCTGTTGTAAGTTATATCCCGTTTTAAAATAAAAGGGGAACAAAAAGGCCGGCGGAAGTTATGGCCTCGGGATACGTTAGTCCGACGACGTCATGAGCGTAGGCAAACAGTTTCCAGTTTGGAAGGTATTTTTCTTCGAAATTGTGTTGGTTTCCGCGAGAGCGGTCATGGCTGTCGTGTCTTCCGTAAGTAAGTTGAGGCTGCAGTTTATTGTGAAATTGGGAAGGCTAGCAAATGTGCTGGGTGAGCAAAGTTCGATATTAAAAACATTTACCGAAATAAAAAACGGATTTTGGTTAGTGTTTGACACAATTGAAACATAATTGAGTTCCTCTCGAAGAAAGAAACTAAGAATAGGGAGATTCATTATTCTATACCTCATAAGGTTAAGGGGTAATAGCACTGTAATAAGCTAAAGAAGAGCTTTTTTGACATTTTTTTTAGATGGAAAAAAAGTAAAAAGATAATAATAGCTAAGAAAATTATTAGATACGCATATATTTAAATATAATATAAAAAATTATTGTCAAAAAATATTAAAAAATGGCGATACTGGAGTCATTCTAGCGAGAAATGTAGAATTCAAGGCGCTGTCCGGCATGCGGTGTAATTGGTACAAATTTGAATCTGAAGCTACATGTTTACAGCTATTGAAATACGTAGGGGATTTTGAAAATATTGATTTGTGTGTGGTTAGCGAGCATCTAAATAAGAGACGTTACATTTTCGACAAAAAGGGAAATCATTTGTTAATAAATAATGTTTAAATTAACTTATCGAAAATTCCGTACGTATTTCATTTTAAAATATTGTTTTAAAGACACTGTTAAACATTCTCATGAAAAGAATAAAAATTGTTGGAGTTATGCCGCGTGCCGTCTTGAAAAATCATGTTTTGAGACAAACGCGTTTAAAGTTAGAGACATCAAAAAATGAAAAATCCGACTTTAATAATTGTTACCATTAATGTGGTATCCCGGGACGATAAAGCTGCCCTCATTTTCTTTCCTCAAACATTTTATGTTAGATCGTGCCTCTTTCACTGCATCTACAAAGACATCTAGGCGTGCTTCATCCGCTTATCATCGGCTTCTAGACAATAAATGCCAATATCCATTTTCAAAATTTTCATAATTCGAAGAATATTATTCACACCATCATTAAAAGTGCACACAGCTATATCAGTCGCTAAATTCAAAACTTTATTGCCGCTTGAATAAGATTTTAGAGACAGTATCCAAACTGTAGCATTTAAACTTTCATTGCTATATTGCGTGGAGCTTCCCAAGCAACGATTTAGCAACTCTTCTCGGCTCAGATCCTCATAAGGTGTCTAAGGAATACGCTTCTTGCGCCTTCTTCCAGTCGCACCAAGACTCTGAGCACTTCTCGTGCTGCGGATTTTCTTCGGTTGATAACTTATGAAATAAGGTCGCCCAGACTTTTCATATTTTTCAAGGAATTCGGATTTCAACGTATTGCCGAGCCATAATAAGTCGTTAATTGATCAATTAATTTGACATTAATTTACCTTTTCCTCCGAGGCCACACGGCCATGCTTTTGTTTGTAAATGCTTCTGACTAAACATAAATATCTTGTAACGACATCTGTTGTGTATTAGAGAATTTATAAATCATAAGGTAAAATACTAGGCTGTACCTAGACCGTAGCTTCCCAGCAGGTATTTATTTGACGCAGGTGTCGTTTCGGAGCAGTCGAACGCGCTTGGGAAAGAGCGTGACATTTAAACAATTTTTTGAAATGAATACTTCTTTGGCGGCGTTCTGATATTTGACGAGAATGGAGAGTGAATTGGAAAAAGTGTAACGTTTTCAGATTTCGTTACAGGAGAGAGAAAAAAGATATAACGTAGAGAGAAGGAGAAAGAGAGCTATACATTATATATATATATGTATATATATATATATATATATATATATATATATATATATATATATATATATATATATATGTATATATATATATATATATATATATATATATATATATATATATATATATATATATATCAGTTTAGGCTATCCGCGTCTCCCTATTGTCGCGCATGCATGCGTTATAGATGTACGCGTCCAGACGCTATATATTAACAGCTGAAGCAGCACGCGTGTGTACCGAATATTTATCATTGTGTTTTGTAATTATTTACGTTACTTACATCTGTGTTCTGTGATTATTTGATAATATCCCTGAACCGTTTAACTTGTTAAAATCTAGAAGATATAATATATTTCATTCATCGCTCCCTACTGGTTTACAGCCACACAGGTGCAAATTCACTTTGGAAGAGGCGACGACAAAATCACTTTGATTCTCGGGGGAGATTTCAATGTAAATTTCGGATCCAATGATTCTTTGACGTTGATTAACTTTCTTCGAGAAACATTTGGTCTGCTTATAATACCGAAGAATCAACAACAAAATCCGGAACAAAAATAGATGCAATTTTTACACGTTATCTAGAAAATATCGAATCACGAACATATATTTCATATTTTAGTTATCACAAACCAATCATATCAGTATTACCAATTGAACCACCAGCCGATGATATTGTAGATAATGAATAAACCGAATATTTTTTACACAAATTTTATATTGTTATATTTCTTTTGAAATTATCCCTCTCCCTTTCTCTCTCTCTCTCTCTCTCTCTTTCAATCTCTCACTCTTAATCTCTCACTCTTAATCTCTCTCATTTCCTATTCTAAAGAAGTATTCACTTCTATCACGTGTACTGTGCTGCACATGATATTTTTTTTATGAAACAACTTTCTGCTCCATATTCTAAAAGGTTCAAAGATTTTTTTAAGTTAATAAAATAATCTATTTTTTGGGAAATTCACAACGGTGTTAACTTCCTTAACCAGATTTCGTGTACAGATGTAGAAGGAATCTTGATGTTATGAAAAAACATGGGAACCTCGAAAAAATTAACATCGCATTTTTATTGCACGTAAATATGTAAAACATATTACGTATCTTGTTTAGCCTTCCTAAATGATGAAAGCTAAATTGAATTCTTATTTATATTCCACCCAATGCTCCCGATAACTTAGGCAGGAAGTTATTCATAAAGCACAAAATAGCATTATTCCGTTCCGGGAGGGAACCTTTCAGGTCATACCTATGGGCGAGCGGCGCGTTCAAAAACAACTCATAAATATTCCATATATGTACGTTGATACTGAAACTCGAAAAGTGAAAACCTTTAGTTTTCTTTTGAAAGGGCGGGCTTTCGACGGAGCGACGCAGGTATTAGGAGGGCGGCAAATAGGAAATTCAATTTTCCGTTATTGTTTTCTTCGTTTCGTATACATATATATGCGGCTTGTTATTCAAAACTCGTAAATCGGCATAAGAAGAAAATGCTTTCGAGTATTCCACGTAAGTTACAGGAATAGCGTCGGCGAGAAGGAATTAAAACAGCGGCACATCCTACTTTATTACTGGCAAGGCTGGAAAGGACTCGAGTATCACCTTATAGAAAAGAGAAATTATTAAACAACGTGCAGCGCCTAATCTGTCAAATTCACAAAGAACCTACCAAAAAAAATTATTTTCAAAATAGTGAAAAACTAGAGTCGGAACGAAAGGATGGAAATATATTCTACCACAAATCAAATAAACAAATATTTCTAAACAATAGTTATATAGTCTACCACAGAATGAAAGTATAGCACTCTATTTCGCGACGACTACATGGACGGACGACCTGTTGTATTCCCCTATAGATATGACTGTGAGAATGTCATGCGTACTATGGTCCGGGTTGATGGATTGGTCCCAGTATTGGCGTGTCGTTGTATGCTTGGGTTCGAGTCCCGACGCAACGGGGAGAGTTTGCACCTCTCCCTGAGCATGGATGTGTTTGTCTTTTTCTTTATGTTAACCTTCCCCTTCGCAGCCTAAGGCTTTAGGCGAACGAAAGTCGATTTATGTGTCCAAACTATTTTTTTGTTACATTTACTTATTAGCAATCAGAAATTACAAGTATTCTATAAGTTAGTGCGCTGACTTAAGAACCGGATAGTTGGTTATTGATGTGGACCTGAAGTCTTCTCCATTGACTAGCCCTCCTTAATCTTCCTTCAGATCACCTGGCCATTTTCTCTTCTTTCATGTTGTGATTCCAGTAGAGAGTTTAAGAGTGTATTGGGATGGCTTTCTAGTCTACTATGGTGTTACTTTTCCGCACTCCACTATACGCGGAAAATTAATATAATCGTGTAAAATTCTTTTTCTAGGGTTCATTTTTCGTGAGGTTGATTTGCACTACTTTCAACGCCATTTTTGAAGAAGAGCTTGGTATGCTTTCTCGTATACTGGGCACCGTCTGCTCCCAGGTACATGGTTCATCTCTTTGCTACCTGTCCCCTTGTAAAGACTGCAGCATGGTCTCGCCGCGCACTTCTCCGCTTTATGGCCCTCCTCGCCTCACTTAATGCAGCAGTTGGACCTATCAGTTTGCGAGGTGCAGTTCTTTGAAATATGACCATATTGCCAGCATTTGAAGCACTTGATAGGCCTCGTGATCTCTCGTATTCGGCAGTTCGACCAATTCACACGTATCATGGACTTCTCGAGGAGTCTCTTAGCTGCCTGTGCCGTCAGTCTAAGCAACGCCGTCTGCATTCCGCCATAGGTCTTCTTAACTGATACCACTGCTTCTGCGCCTACGCTGTGATCTTTCCCAAGTTCTTTGGTCATCGCTTCGCATACTTCTTCTTTTGTGGCTGTTCCATCTAACCGTGTTACTTCTAGCATCGAGTGTTGCACCCGAGCATTTACGGTTGCATCTTCGCTGAGCGCCGTGCTGATCTTCTCACAGAGCTCCGTAACGTTGTCCTGGTTTTCCTTGTTCAGAACAAGGAGAACATCGCCCGATAGCGTTTTGCGCACTCCGGCGACTGCAAAGCCCATCTCCTGCAGGGTGGTGTCCTTCTTGACTCTGCTGAGAATATCTGCATATGACATGCCTTCAGATGGCTTAATAACCAAGGCGCTAGGTCTCAGTCGCCTGCTCTGTTGCATAACTTGCTCATATGCTTTTCGCTTCCTCTTTACCTTTTTGGTCACCACCTGTTGCCAGGCAGGACCCGTTGGTTTTTGATCTGGCGATAGTGGATCCGCCTCCATTTCCGAGTCTGCCAGAGGAGTTTGTTCCAACTTCTCTTCTTTCCTCTTCTTCGCCCGTCTTACTCTTTTGCCTTCAAGTTGAAGTGGTGAGATGTTTTTCCTCTTGCTTGGTGCGCCTTTCGCCTCACCGCCTTGAACTTGTGTCCTTGGAGCACTGGTGTTCTTCGCAAGTGACGGCGAAGTTTGTTGCTCAATCGTCTTCTTGGGTGCTAGGGTCCTTGTCCTCAAGAGTCCTTCGTCCAGCCTCTTTAAACGAAGGTAAGTGGTTTTGAGGGCACTGGCCATCTTCTTTATTTCCCCATGCACGTTCATTTTTGGCGTTATGAACGCGATCAAGGACTCAATCTGCTTCTCGAGCGATGTGAACTCGTTATTCCATATCTTCACTTGATCTTTATTTGGTGCTGTAGAGGCCAAGTGGTCCACTTCCACAGTGCTGTTCTTTGTCATACACAATGATTGTTGGCTCCTCCCAGAATCCATGGAGCCTGCACCAGCCACCGGGGCTTTCACCCGATCTGGTGACGGGATTTTTACCCGCCTGGGTTATTCTATTACTCTCATTGTCCTGCATGTCTTTATGGTAGTGCTAGTTTTGGTCCACGCCGGGTATTTTATTTCCCCGGAGCCCGCCAACAAGTTGACGAGGGCATTCCCCTATCCGCCACCCGGGGACGCGCCCGATGGAGGACTAGCAAACCCCACACGGGGTTGAACTTGTTTCAACCTTTACCTGCCGATGGTGTACTTTGCTGTATGTTATTTTAAAGTGAGACCTTTTTAAAAATTTCAAAAGTAAGATGACACTCTTTCGTTGTCTTTCCCTAGGAGATTACTACTAAATACCAAACTCACGAAAACTAGGGGAACGTTCAGGAAGTGAAATATCGTGAGAAAATTGCGTGGAAAAGCGAACGGCGACGCACCTGCTGGGCAATTAGGAATTTGGTTACATAATAAATTTAAGAGTTTGAAAAGACCCTTGTGATGTCTAATTTATTACTGCAAGAGAAACAATTGAGCGCATCACGACAGAACTAAGAGGAATATCCCAGTTAAACTTTATCCACTAACTAACCTAGTTATCTTATTTACTGGAGGTTATTTGAATAATGTTAAGGTAGGGTTAATATTTTTACTTTTCGGAATTTTATTTTTAAATATATACCTAATTAGTCAAATCATGAAAGGACTAAAGTTTAGAGAATTAATTATTTTCGAATATGTGAAATATTTATATCATTTGTAGATTTATTTAAGGAGTATTTTTATAATAACCCTCATACTAATATACTTTATTATTTAAATTCAATCCGAAGACACAAAATCTAAATATCAATATAATGCAAAGTTTTACTATCAGAGGGTAACATTCAAACTACAGAAATAAGGAGTTTATGCTCCAACCCATCTGCAAATGCCTTATATAATAAGGAATAAACAAATTAGGTCAAAACAGCTATTCTCCTGGCTATATGCCAAACGCCGAGCACTGAATTACATGACAAAATTTGTGCTAACAGAGTTAGCACTAAAAATACAGTGATTGTTCTAAAACTCCTTATTTCTGTAGTTTGAATGTTACCCTCTGATAGAAAAACTTTGCATTATATTGATGATCTCTAGTTTTTACTTCGATTTAGATTGTTCGAAACTACCAAGAGATGGCGTTTGGTACGTTCTACTGCGGTGGAACGTAGCAGCGTCTACTAGATGTGAGCTTTATCTGTCGAAGGTATACTCGTTTACACTGCACTGACGAGACCCAAGATAGAAAGGTCGAAGCCGGTCTGCAGTTAACGATATCCTGAGATAGGTGACACTTTGCATCTTTCTTGGTGGTTTTAGAACAATCACTGTATTTTTAGTGCTAACTCTGTTAGACAAAAATACGACAAATTTTGTCCTGTAATTCAGCGCTCGGCGTTTAGCATATAGCCAGGAGAATAGCTGTTTTGACCTAATTTGTTTAGTCCTTATTATATAAGGCATTTGCAGATGGGCTGGAATATAGACTCCTTATTTTTGTAGTTTAAATTTAAGTATTATTTTCAGAAGAGAAATAATATAAAACTCCCTGGCAGCGGCTCAAAAACTTTTAATAAACTAGTAAAAGCCTCTTGCAGATATATAAATTATGACCTTCCAGTCGTAACAATATTAAATATATGACTAGCGCTTATAAGAGGGCCTAGCTGGGGAAATATATGACGCACTAATGGAAAAACTAGGAAAACATTAATTTTAAACGGCTCACATAACTATACGTTAGATGAAAAATGGCACAGAGTGTATTAAATTTCATCTAGCCTAGCTAAGAAGGGAAGTGGTTTTCAGATGAGGTAATATCTTGTTCAAACAAACGTTATGACAAAACGAATGATATTTTTCATTACGTATTTTTATAACACGTTATTTTATTACAACCATACTCTGTTATACTCGCATGTAGTTCCAATATATTAAAGTTTTATCGTTTGTTGTGATTTAAGTACATAAATTGAATCAAATATCGCCCTTATAAATCGTTGTTATATGTTTATTTGACAGATGCTCATCTACCATTACAGCTAACTAAGGTGGAGTCCCTGAGGGATCTGTTTTAATAGTAACTGTGTTTCTTTCACGCACTAGGGTCGCCGGCGTCGTAAGGGCACCGTAGATTAGGCAAGCGTATGAACCTAGCTAAATAGTTTTATATATCGGGGATATATAGGGTGTCTGAATTGGAACTATATGATTTAAATTGCGCGCCATTTGTATTCTGTCAAAGATAGGACGTCAATATTTAACGACTGTCACCTACAAAGCATACGACGTCAACATGCCGCGATTAACAGTTCGACAACGAATAGTTTGTGTACAACTGTTATGAACGTGAGCGATCATAAAACAGTTGCATTAAGAAAAATTTACACAAGATTAAGACAAAATGAAGCACCTACAGAGTTAATAGTTCTAGGGTTCTGTTACTGATAAAGCAAGACCAATACGTCCTCGTCGTGGGCGAGTAGATGAAAATATTGTGGCAGAGAGAGAAAGTGTATGGGAGTACCCAAACATATCAATTCGACGTCGTGAACAACAATTGAATCTGTCAAGAGCCACCACGCATAGGATTATAAAGAATAGTCCCTTCAAATTAGATAAAAAGTCACTGATATTGGGAAATTTTTCCTACAACTAAGCGACCTATACAGAAAGTTGTGTTGGGGTTGTGTCAACATATTTTTCACCTAGCGCATGATTTTGTCGGAAATTTTTATATCTACAACTTTGATCTCTTGATATTTTTCTCTAAAATGCATAGTTTTGGCTTAAAATCGAAAAACAGCTCAAAAATACTTCAGCGCACTCTATCGGCGCAACTATGTGGAATTTAGAAAAATTGGAAAGAACAAAAACTGTAGAGAATCATAAGATCTACAACATAAGATCAAGTCATATTTTCCTAAAAATGCATAGTTTCTCAGCAAGACGCAAAAACCGAAAAAACGGCCAAAAACGCCGCAAATGTCTATATCTAAAAAACAACCCTTTTTTTATCATGCGCTAGATATAAAATATGTTAACACAATCTCAACATAACTTTCTGTACAGGTCGCTTAACTGTAGGAAACATTTCTCTCAATTTTCCTAATTTGAAGGAACTGGAAAGATCTGCATCTATCAGCATACAAAATTCATTTGACACAACAATTAAAGTTGTAGACCATTTACAATAATATCAAAGCAGACATTCAACGTGTTATTCCGGAAATAGAGACAGTTTTATGTGTCCGTATTTTGGACAATTTTTCTAAGCAAGTCCTGCCAGATAAGTCGAGGTGGCCATATGAGCCATATTCTTTTTCATTTGTAGCCGTATCATCTCCATTTCATGTTGAAGAATAAAAAACCTCAGATTGTCAAATATTATTAGCTTTATTCACAAATTACATCCTAAAGTTCCAAATAAGACACCCAGACATGTTGACGTCGCATGTGTTGTAGATAAATATTGACGCCTTATCTTTAACAGAACACAAGTGGCGCCCTATTCAAATCCTATAGTTCCAATTGAGACACCCTGCACTTGAGAATGTACTATCGAACATATGCTAAAGAACCACTACCACCACCTAATGAGTATACATTAGCCAAAAGCTATTGATGTAGATGAGTATACGGATAGAGTTGTAGATGAGTATATATTAGATATTGTAGGCAAAACGTCAGTTGTGGTAATGACAATAGGCATGATATAGACAATAGACTTGAGTGCACGTGGATTCTGTCAACGCTCCCTTTATAGACTACGAATCCGAATAGGCATATGTAAACTTTCTTAAATCTTGTCGATAATTTATTTATTATTTATTGTGATAGTATTAAATATTGATTTATACTTTTTAACCATTACATCTAACTAATATTTAGAGAATGATGGGGGAATGTGGATGAACACCTTTCATCTGATTGAAATTGAAACATAAATTGGAAACAGTTGACTGCCCATATAACTGCTAGCGTTTCCCTCTCTTGTCTGAAATATTTTACAATAATGTCACAGAATTAGTCACTGAGATCAGAGTTGATGAGTCAATGAGATGAGTCAGAGTTAATGAGAAAATATTTTAATTCAACTTTGAATAAAAACCTCAGGATAATTTTTAGTATTATCAATTTATATGAAGAGATGTAAGCGACATAATCCACAGAGAGGCGTCTCCACCATTTCGCACAGATTACTATAAGCTTATTAGTTATTAGCCAAACCGAATTACGCCTTCGATCAACATTAATTTGTGCGTCTGACCTTTGTCCACAAGGATTTGTCCAGCCACATTGTCGCATCCATACTAATTAATTAATTTCGGGTCAAACTCCGTCCATAGCTTAACATATATTCGGATTATGCTAATTTCTATTCATTTAGTTATTTCGGTTCCGCTTGGACTATTCCAGTTTGTAATAGTAGGCTTTATTTAAATTGTGCTACATGGAATTTGCATAGTAGTTTATAATAGATTTCATACCTTTAACAGGGCCCAAAGCTTTGTGGACAATCCAACGAGATTTAACGATGCGGTCAAAGATTGGTATTCTGACGTTATCTATTGTTTGATTTCATTTTCGTAATAAAAGCACAGCAGGTATTTTTTCAAACACGAATTCATGTGTATCAGATAGTTGATTACCAACTACATGGATACGCAAAAACCGTTAACAAACAGTCAATTTTCAAAATGACAATAGTTCAAAAATTGATTGACGATTGCACATGTTTATATCACTGTCAGACATTCCTTCTCCTGTCTTCTATTATATTTAATCGATCTCGTCTTAGAATTCGCATGTTATCTCCCTGATAAATAAAATGCTTACGATATGATCCTGCACGATATGATCCTTTACAGCCTGAGTGCACGTAGACTTTGTTACTGCTCCGTCTTTGTAAAATACAAATCCGAACGGACGTATATGAGTTTCTTAAATCTTACTAATGGTTTCTTATTTATTACTTCTGGTAGTATCGTATATAATAGTTTATATTTTCTTTAAAATTATATCTACTTAAAATTTAGGGAAAGGTAAGAGAAATATGGATGAATACCTTTCAATTAAAATAAAAATAAAGAGGATTGGAAAAAATTAACTGCCTATATAACTGTTAAACGTTCTTTCTCTTGTCTGGAATATTTTTCTTCTACAGTATTTGATTCTTTTTTATATAATTGTTCACATATTTTCATGATCTATTATATTACTCAAAAGTTTCGCTTTCTGTAAGAATATAATCACAATAATGTTTCCCGCGCATTCATTCACCCTCTATATATTTTTTAAAGCTTAGACATCCAATTTGTCACACCGCACAATCCTCAGTATCGCTTCCCCTTGTAAACCGACGGAAAGAATTGTTTCCAATTTGTCTTTTATTCGCCTTTTATACGGTTGTCTACCCTCTCCGCGCCCCTGCTAAGTTCTCGAACAGGCCCGCCAAGAAATTCGCGCCCCGGATCAAACGTCCCGGATTCTTCCGTTCGACTTGCGTCTCCGAATAAATTTATCGGCGAGAGTAGACCTCCAGCCGGCCACAACAAGGAATTACCCAGATAAAATTAATCGGGCCACAATGAAGGGCAATAAGAACAATTTAGAGGGGCATAAAAAGTTAAAGCTGCTTCGTCGATCACCGGCGACGACGTACGAAACCGCGCCCCGGGGAAAACCGAGTTGAGCTGCGCCTACTTGATAACATGATTTATTGACAGATGAAAGGCAGACTGCTGGAAATGGAATCACGGCTGCAAGGAAGTTTTTCAGCTGCGATCGGGGTTGAAAACCCCCACGTTTTCATTAAATGGAACACTTATACGTCTGAGACAGAGCGCAATGCATTGAACTGACGGAAATCGATGAAACATATTCTTATATGGCACACTCTATTATAGACATGGCATTACAATCAAATAGTTTTAAAATTAGAACAATTGTCAAGGACTCTTTGACGAATGTCCGACAAATAAGAAATAAAGACTGAAGTATATGCTCAATCATGCATTTGAAATCTGATACTCATTCAAATGGATGAGTACCCTAAAGAAGGATTTTGTCCAATATTATAATCATAAACAATAGTACAATATTATATCATGACTAAAGTTACCCACTTGGCTGCCTCATCAGAGGCGCTGTATATAAATAATAATTATAATAACCTATAATTTATAAGAATACCAGGCCGTACCGGAACTGCATATCGCAATGTCATCCTTATTAGAAGTAATTAGTGCACAAATATACCGGACTACGCCTGATACTCTGGGAATATGAGATGGATTTTGTAAGAAGCTGGAATAAGCAAATATTTTATGCAGTTCCGGGACGGCCTGCTGTTCTCAACTGAGAATCAATTATATAATTTCAAATTATACTAGGCACAAAAATTAAGTGATGTAAAAAATCCTAAATTTTTAAGTGATTTTCAAATGGCTGTAACTTAGAGAAAAATTGTCGCAGAGAAATTTAAAAAAAGTTAATTGAAGCTGCAAATTTCTAGTTTTTAGATCTTGAGTTTAAAATGTTTTACTGTCAGCAGTTTTTGAGTAGTCATAAACCATCAGAAAGAAGCGTCTACGGACTTCAATAATTTTTTTTTCAGTGATTTCGTCTTTATGTTTCTTTTGTATTATTTTATCCTCTTTAATTCGAGCGATGTAAATGATGATGATGATTTACCTTATACGATGATTTTTTGATGAGTTATCGTCGTTCAAAGACAAAGTCATTTTTAACTTTTTTTTTATTTTCTACCACTCGGCATCCAAAGACGTAATGCCAAGCTATAACCAACAACTTGAATTTTTTTAAATCTTGCAAAACATAAAACGTTGCCTCTAACCATATTCTCCATCGTATAAGAATGACCTGTGGAAGCTCTGGAATACCAAGATACTGTTTATAAAATTCCCGAGTGCATTTGGGAGAATGAATATGCCGTGGGCTTTATCAGTCTACACTGAGTAGCATTGAGGTAAATCAGATGGTAGTCTTATCTACAGCTTCTTGACCACAATAAGCTGTAGATAATAAATAATGTATGCTATTCCAAAGTAATAACCAAAACACAATCATTCCTAATGAAATACCACATATAACTTTCAGAAACTGAATCTCCGATCAACGAAAATATCCTCGCTACCATAAATCCATAAATACACTTTGCATTGTAATCAGTATTAAATTTGAAAAAAACACCAAGCGCCTTTCTCATCATCTCAAACTTTAATTGAATTCATTAAAGTTTTCTCCAGCCGGATCGGTATTGTATCATATTCGAAAGTTGCAATAATGCAAGACTCTAGAAGCGTGTCCTAAGTTCGTCTAAAATTACTCTCGAGTGTGCTATTAACTCGTTACAGGCGACGAAGTTTACCATTCGCGGTAAATCCTGCAAGTTCAAATGGGCTGTTAGCGAAGTTGACGATAAAAAACAGAAGGTGTTCTCTGGAGCTACTAAATGAAGTACGAGCCAAGAAAATGATTAACTTAAAATTATCTGGATCAATAGATATAGGGAGACTACAGATTTACGTCGTTCGTTGCAGGTTTATTTTAGTTAGATAGGAATTGAAAAGGTTTCTCTAAAGCCGCAGGCTTCGGAGAAGATTATTACATACAGAAACGAGGACAAGCTGTTGAAGGGAAGATGTTATACTTTTAACTTTTAGGAGTAGGGTGGAAACATATAATGATGCCCCAACATAGTTTAGTCCATCATCCTGGACCACAGTACAAAAAAAAAAAAAAGAAAACAGCACTGTTGATATTTTGCTCCAAGAACACTGAATTGGTTACGAAAAATAAGGTATTTTAATGGATGAACTATTTAAAAGAATTGTGATGAAATTTTGAACACATAACTTTTAGGGTACTTTAATATCCTTTATTTAATTAACTTTTATATCCTTAGACTATTGCACAATGAATCATGTTTTACTACATCACCTGTCGATTTTCCAGATTTTGATGATCCTGTATCATTTTAAACCTTCGTTACACGCTAAGCGGTTATCAGGGCCGCACTTTCACGAAAGCTGAATTAGCTCGAGACTCACGCATCTAGAGCCAGGGAAAGCCATAGTATTCTTCTTCTATTGTGCTTAGAACATCACAGGTAAGGAGTTGGGTCTCCTCGATTCTCCGGCAGTCGTTGGAAGAACGTTGTTGTGAAAATTTCCATGTGTGGTGTATGTCATGACTAAGAAGGCGTATACCCCCACAAAAACCTACCGTCGCATTATAATCGAAAAATATTATTTAACTGGAAGTTAATAGTAAATGGACAGCGATAGTTGAGCTTTAAGACGGCCATTTCGGGACCGAATTCAACCGTTGCCAACGACAACCACGAGCGGAGTTCCAAATTTGCTCGAGCAAGGTTTATCCCCCGTTAGAAGCAGCTGCGCGGCATCGTCGTTCGAAATGTATTCGGTTAATTTTGCAAGTATAATATATTATTATGCCATCCGATTCGGTGTGGTTGGTCTTTTGACATGAGCGCTATGCTGAATATAAATCTGGAGCAGGTGAAAGTGATATTTACATATCGCCAGGGGCGTTGATTCCGACGGTTCCAAGGGACGCCGATTCGGACTTGAGCGAAGGGACACGAATGACATTTTAGGAGTTAAAGGGATAGGGGGCACGAGGGTTTTTGCATAATCGAGTTAAGGCGTCTTTAATTGTAATTCATGCCGTGAGGTGGGCATTTTTTTCTCTTAAAATCCAATAATAAGACTGGGTTTTCGCGAATTAATAACCCTTAAGGGCATTAAGACACCCTGAATATTCAATCTGAGTCTTCTTTTGAAGTCAAATTTTCTCAGTCTCCTGAATTTAATGACTTTTTTATTAAAACAATACCCCGTAGTGATGTTGAGGAATTTGATTGCAATTTATTTTGTCTAATAAATATTACCGTTGCTTTGTCTCAATAGAAACAATTCTTAGCGTTATTAACTCTATTCGAACAAATACTAAAGGTATCAGCAATATTAATATTATAATGTTACGTCCAGTTGGGCCCCAATTACGTAGTCATTTGACTGTTATTATTAGTTGTCCATTAGGGGTTTCCTGTCACTTTTAAATCATATGAGTTATATGAATGAGAACTATTAAAGCTACTCTTTAATAGTTCTTTCTAAAGTTTTCGAAATGAAAGTATTTATGAGACGAAATTTAGATAAAGAGTAGCTTGCAATATTTTTAAATAATAATTGTTGGTTTTCGTGTACACCACAGTTCTACGAGTCTTCCTACAGGTCACGGATGACATTGTCAGGGCAAGTCATATCAAGAAAAACACTAGCTCTTTTAGACTATAGAGAAACCTGTGATATTCTTGATCATGTCATGATTGTAAGTCAAACTTTGTTGGCTTCGATAGAGTACTTTTAAACTATTTTTCTCGCTAAACATTTATTTAACCGGCGGCAAAATTATTTAACTGATAAGATTCATTCAACTTATATCAATGTGTCAAGAGACATTCCACAAGGAAGTATTTTGGGGCCTTTATTTGGGGGCTATTTTCTCCTTATACGACGGATTTTCCATGAACATCCTGTGGCTAACTCTAATATTGTCCTTAACCCTCAAGCACTCGCATTCTCCATAGTCATTTCATTATTCGCGTGGCGGAAAGAGGGTCGTATTTCAAAGTTTTATTTATTATTTTTTAAGGTCTATCCATTTTTTCCAGAAATGATCTGTGAACTATTAAAGAAAAGGCTTCTCCATACATAATACATATTTTTATATTTTCAAAGGAACATAAGTATTTCATTCAACATTTGGACGAATGTTTCAGTCATCAACATTACTTTTACAATGTATCAGTATTCTTAGGAACTGAAATTCAGCTTTTTGTTCGTCGTGAAAGCACAAACATCAATTAAGCCATCAATATACAATTAAGCCTTCATAATTTATAAAAGTTTCAAAAGAAGCAACACATAATTTTTATACTCGAAAGAGGAGAGTTTTCAGATTGTTCTATGAGCTAGAATAAAGTAAAACAAATAGAATGTAAAACTAATATTTTTCTTCCTCGTCTTCGTCGATGAGGCACCGTTGACAGATTACTGTACGCTGAATATGCATTTTGTAAACACAGTATTTGCACTTTTCACAGGTAACTTTGGCTTTACTGTTTTTGTGAGAACCACATAAGTAGCAGGTGGTTCGCTCTGTACGAGCTGAAGTGTTAGACTACTTGTTGGGGGTTACTCTGTATTTGGAAAAAAAAATTGATACATCCTTTTGTAGACACCAGAGTACAGATAACTCTTTGTATCAAAGGTTGTTCCATCAAGCCATATTCTAAGGCATTAAGATATTTTCTTCTGATGCAGGGCTTGTCAATATTGTTATTCAGATATTGTTATATTTTATAGGAGTATATCCCAGCTATATCTAGCTCCCTAAAGAATCCGACTATAGGCTAACATCTTGTATTACTCGAAGTAGAAGATGTTGAGCACATTTGATGGACCGTATCCAAGCCTCCTTTAGTGGCTTTATAGTCAATAAGCATGAAAAGCTTTCCAGTTTCAGGATTAAACTCTTTGTCGTGCTTAGTTGATAATAATAGCACAGTTTTGTCCTTTTTGGCGAGATGCTCACTAACGAGCAGTTGTATTGGAACCCGAAAGGGCTCGAACCAACAGGCCGTGATTTGTCTGCGAGAAATTCTGTAGGAATTTCCCCCTTGGTTTTCTCAAGGGTTCCTAAACACGTCAAAGTAAATATTCAGCAAGGTCATAGCTGGTGTAATAGTTGTCGGTAATTACGCTCCTATTGGAATTTATTGTTGGTTTCACCAATCGTTTTACAATATCCGTCTGAATTCAGACCGCCCGGGAAGTGCGTTTATAAGATCCTCAACTTTGGAACTAAACTGAGCCCATCATCCACCTATAATAGATGATGGCTCAATAAACTCTGTAGCTTGTTAATTATAGTCATTTATTTGACTTGTTAATTATGATGATTTAATTATAAGTATAATGAAACACCAATCCTTCCCCCTCTTATATAATTATTCTGTATATTGGTTCCTAACGTGTTGTAAATGCGCAATTACAAAGTAAACAATTTACAAACCGTTTTTACATGCAAATTTAACTATGATGAAAATAAAGTTAAATTTCAGACAAAATTCATCCCAGACGAATTCTGCAGTTCACACGCCACTGCCTCGTTGATTATACCGCTTCATTAATTCAGCTTTGACAGACTATTACGCAACCGTGTTACATATCGTCAATCACGTTATCGAATATATCTCTCTTTTCCAGCTCATGTTTCGGCAAATTAATAATATAATAGTATAAAAACGACGCGGTCGGAACCGGGGTCGGATAATCCTCTGTGAGTAGAAAATCTCCACCATTGGAAATGCCAGGCAAATGCGACAGTGTTATCATCGGACAGGCATATTTAATTTCAATAAAGCACCTGCTCTAGTTAATTAGATGGTGTTGAAAATACGATTTGAAATTGTCAAAGTAATTATAATGGGTGTGTTGGAAGATTTTCATGTCATTGTTTACTGTTTACTAAACGATTGGGTACTGTTGACTTGGTCAAAATTAATTATCGTACTAATTATTATTCACAGCATTAATATTATCGTATAATCTCTACGTGTGTGCGAAAAATTGCAAATAATTAACTACCTACTAAGGATATTGTTTGTCATTTTAAAAATGTTCAATTTTGTTAATAAAAAACGGACAAGAAAAAATTAATTAAACCAATATTTAATTATCGAGTAAAAACTTTAATAAAATCTTTACCAGGCAAGTAGGTAAAAATTCCAATTCGCAAAAACGATATGTTCAAGTGCATTTTCCTGGTCGCCCTGTAATGTTTTATTCGAATTTGTTTCAAGCATCAGGTGCTCACTGTAATTGATTCATATAGAAAACACCAACTTCCGACAGTCGCTTTTTTTTTTAAATCCCTAGTATGATTGGAGAACATCTATTAGCGTTTTAATTCTTCAGCTATTAGCGTTTTAATTAACAGCTTCTTCAAAATGGTCCCAATAACTGTCAGTTTTTTCGACAGTTGAGTCTTTAAAAGTTAGTTTCTTCAGAAAGACTCTGAAAATTGTGCTCTTATTGGCATTCTTCTGATGAATACAATAGCGTGAACAATCTAGCTGCAATGCAGAATGCAATGATCACAGCAGAAGCTGAAGGAACATTTTCCATCAGCTAATAGCATTAAAAGTTCGATCACCATAGTAGAATATTTAGATGCTTTGTATCATCTAATATCTCTAAAAATAATTTATAATTTCCATGAATAAAACGTTCGATTGAATTGAGAACTGTTCATTGAGAAGTCCGCATGTTGTAGCCAGTCTTGGTTGATCTAAATCGAACCTACAGATCGCCAAAGCAAGTCATTTCTTCTTTTCGTAAATAATGGTTTCTCGTTGTAGCTTTAAAATAAGTCAGATTTGAGGTGTTTAATTCCTTGAAGCTCTTATAGAGGGTCTTTAGTAGAGACTTTCTCGAGATGCATTTGGTGCTGATGTATCTCGTGTGGATTGGTATCGTCCCAAATCCGACAATTTTGCTTGTTCACATATCCATTCACGGCGTTGCCTATGGTCGTTTACCTTAAATTCCTGGGTCAGTTGGATTTTATACAAGTGTAGACCCAAGGCTCGACGCAAAATTCGCTAAATTGAAGTCGCGGAAAGGCCAAGTTCTTCTGAACGACGAGAAATTACCCACCTCAAGTTTTCCCATACACTCTAACGCTCAGGAGCGATGTTTTCAGCAGCAATTGCGTTTTGGCGACGTACAGGTACTGGCTGATTTTTTATCAAACCGGTTGACTGACTCGAAGTTGGTCACCAAACGTCGAATAGTCGACTCGGCGGGACGGCTGTGGCGAGGATAAATATCATATAATGCGCGGAATATTTCTCAAATGGAGCACTAATTTCGAAAATAAGATTTTATGATTTTTACACATTATCGAACGCCATAACATTCCACGGTGATTCACCATACACTGCTGAACAATTCTCAGTAAATTTTACAGATGTTGCTTTAACAACATGGCTGATATAACAACATGGCTGATATAACCTATCAAATATCGAGCGTCCCTATTGAAAGACCCTGTATAATTCACAACGTAATTGTCTGACAAGAAATTGCATCATACAATTTTTTATGGTTGTTAAAGGCTCAGCCTACCGGTCCAATTTATATCATAAAGTGCATAGATTAAAGTTAAGTCGCCATTGATTGCCAAGATCATTCAAAACATGATTTCATGACAAATAATTAATTGCGGTTCGCATAAAATTTTATCGGTAAAACAGGTAGCTTTTTCGCAAATACATGACACGAATAACTGTTTGTTTTACATCGGTTACAAATGAAGACGTAAAGCTTATCGGATATGACGCTCGTTCACATCTATCTGCCAATTTTAATAAAATGGCAAGTCAATTATTCATCGCCCTCGATTCTCGCTGATATATTGTGATTGAACCGGAATATAACGGCGGCAAATGAAGAAATGATTGGCAGTTGTTTCTCCGTTTGCTCGAACGGAATACATCAGATCTTCCTTGAATAAATTTACCATAAAAGTTCGTGGCGTAATGTAGAGAGGATGTATTTTATATTAGGGTATCAACTGGAATTGTAAATAAGGCAACGCAAGTAGTTGAGAGAGAAATATATTTATGTATTGCATAACACGAAAAAAATGAAAACAGTCAATGTCAGTAATTCATGTATCAAAATATATGATTTAGAGTAATCCAGAACATTTAGACAAACCAAAAGTTTAAATTTGAAACTTTCATAGAAGAATAAAAATCATTGACTTCTACTTGTTGACCCCCTGGTACCGAAACCATCAGCAAAATGAATGTCATGTAGATCCAATATCTACTCATAATTTCAGTTTATCAATAGTTGTACAGACGTATTATTATATGTTTTTTACTTACCTTTACTTATAATATACCGTCAATTATTCATCACTCAAAGTCTTCCAAATCTTCTCTAGTACACAGAAATTTATATATAATTAAAAATAAAACTATTTGTCTGTTTTGTATCACTATGTTATTCATCAATAAGATTGTTCGGTATCCAATTGTCATTCAAAATATTAATGAATATAATTTTTTACACGGACTTCTCTCTGACAAATTTTGAAGGCTTTTTTGAAGTTTTCGCCAAGGTAACTTACTCTCATAAGACTGACTGATTGATCTTGATCGATTGTTTCACGTATCTCCATCTTCATCTTCGAACTCAACCCTACAGCTTTCCCAGTTTGGCTATTTCTTCATAGAAAAGATCTATGCACGAATGGTTTGACTTCATATTGATTTCCTAATTGTATACCAACGTTGCGTCATCCATTATCGATGATTTCCTCCAGACAGTTATTGGACTATTGCTGAACGATTTCTTCATCGTTTTCTTTCTTTGTAGTCTCTTGCTTGTCTTAGCCTGTTCCATGAAGGTATTGGTCGTGATTACTATACCAACATTTGTTAAATAAGAAGACTATGAGAGTTAGACAAATTTGTAACTGTTCCTCCTCGTCTACTCCATAAACAAAGGACTTTGATAGTGAGGATCGTCATCTTCCTGAAGTATATCCTCAGGAAACCATTTATTTGTAGATTTTAACAATATTTTTGGTATATGGTCACCCGTACTTGTCTGCGATACCAGAATCGTACTGTCTAATGTATTTAACAGTACAATTTTCAAGTTTTAAGTTAATTTGATTAAGACGCATAATCAAGAGTGGTACTATGAAGCTTTCCTTGGGGAACAGATCGCTCTTAATTATTGTCCATTTGTTTTTGAGTCAGTTTTTTTTCAATATGGTTTCTATTAATTGTAGGAGGAATCAATCCGATTCTGTAGATTTTAGTAGAGTAAAGAGTATTTTTCTACTCTTCTTCTAAATTTCGTGAATTCTAGTATAAATCATAAAATTACAATTATTAATTTTTGAACTTCCAATACTTGATAATTACTTTGATGCACTGTCATAGATTCTCATTACTTATATAGTCTCCATTCATGGGTTCAATTAACGTTTTATGAACATTAAATAAAAAGACAATTTGGTCGATAAATTTCCCACGATTCATCAAATGTAACATTCTTCTTGTAAGAGTTATATGTTATCATTCAAGTACCATGTTATCTTTTCGTGAAAAATAACCTATTAAGTCAACAAATAAACCCCGAAACAACCCTAAAACTATATCGACCCGGCCCGAATAAACATCGTTTTTCTTTCCTCTTAATCCTCAACACAGTTTGTTTGTAGTTAAAAGTGTTCGGGAAGTATATCAGAAGTTCAAAATATAGCAACGATCTCCAACGCCGCACATGCACCTGAGGCATTAAAAGTTTCCCTAAGTAGAAAAACTTTTTCCTGTTTAAACTTATGATATCGATGACCGAACGCCCTAGAGGATCCAGTCGATAACGAAGCGTACAAGGGCGATCGTGTTTTAACCTAGCGAGGTGCCTGAGGTGTGAGTGATATGTCACGTTATTCGTGGATATAACTAAAGCGGGAAAAATGTTACAGTAATAAATTTTTCCGCGCAGTTTGACTATATACATAGATCATAAATGGTGTTAACTCCAATGCATAGAAGCCGCGCCATACTTGTATAATAGATACCGATGTTCTCTGGTAAAACTGGGAGAAAAACAGCTTCGTCTTCCCACAAGTTATGTACGTCAGGTTGTCATGACAACCTCTGTTTAGAGCGATGTATCTGGTCGCGATATTTCACACAGAACAGAACAGCCATATTCTATATTCTATGCATAATAATTTGAATGTTACCGCTCGATATAATACATTAATTTATTAAAATTGAATATCTACCTTCTGAATTTTCCGAGGTTCATCAACGCCCCTACCTTTTTGTTCCGCAAAATTGAAATTTAAATCAAAATAATTTACATGAGAAAGTAGACTGACGAAAATATTTCAATGGATGTTGCAATTTTCTTTCTCATTATGGAATTATATTCATCTACGTATATGGAATAATAAAAGATTTTCTGATGGTTCAGTTGCCGAGATGACTATTCCGTTGCAATTTATCCTAGTAAATGTCGTAATGTACTTAGCCTTAAGGTCCGTCATACCTCCACGACGTAAGATTAAAGCGAATTAAGCAGTTAGCGTAAATTAAGCTTGTTACTATGCATCGCAAGATTATCCTGAAGCGACTTCTAGAGCTTGGACGATATCTAGTGACGTTATCAAGTAGACCGATGCATAATTCAGCTCCTTTATCGTTTTAGGGACCGTTTGGAAGTTATTTCTCTGGATAGAGCCCGTCTTCTTGTAGAGCGCCTACGAATACGGCGTTAACAGTCGTTTCTGAGAATCCCCAATTTAAATAGAATATGTTTCGGGGCGAGATAAACTACGCGAATTGGAAATTTTCATCAATAGGGAATCACTGTTCGTCGGGATCGGTTGGAAGTTAAAAATCAACCACACTCTGTGACGACCTTGACACTTTCGATTTGATTGTATACTTGTATATAATATAAAGTCTATAATACAAGTCTATAATACAAGTCTATAATACAAGTCTATAATACATGCCTATAATACAAAGTCTATTTATATTAGTATTTTGGTTACACTACTTAGTTCAAGAGAAAGAATACATTAACACAACCAATTTTGTATATCAAAAATGTATAAAAAGCTGCAGATTAATAGATATTGTGATCCGTTGCGCGCGCAACCAAGCAGTGGTCAGCGTTTCTTTGACGCGGAATTTATAAATATCAAGGCGGCCGTGAGTTCGGCAACAGACGATTCGCGCGCTCCACATAAGTAACTTAACCCGTATTGACTGCTAGTGGTACGAGGAGGAATCTCTAAACCTTACAACCAGTACTATCGCTGCCGTTGACGACCCCCACAATGCCACCACAGGCTCGTGGAGCTCTACAGTCTCTGTAGAGGCGCACCCTGTCGTTCCCCATGGCAAACACTTTCAAAAGCAGCTTCGTTCTGGACCGATGAACCAGCCCTCATCTCCTTGGAGGATGTTCCAGGGAGATAAGGGCTGGCTCCGCAACTGCTGGTGACCCTACAATGCTACCATAGACTTCACAACCTCCGTTGAAACGCCTGCACACCCTGTCGTTCCCCATGGCTAACACCTCTTCTATGAAACTTCGTTCCGGAACGAGGAATCAACCCTCATTTCTCTGGAGGATCTTCCAGGATTGGAGTCGACAGAGATATCAGTGCTAGAACTTTTCGTCATTGTGGACGAAGACGGCCAGCTATAGTATCACTGAGTTATGGGGAATTAATAAGTGATCTCCTCAGATAAGCACAACTGATGTAAGATTTTTCCCGTTTTTAAAAGAGATGTGCAATATAACTATTTAAATATATCTTAAATGTATTACGTCTTTAATAACAAAGCAATGAATACTCACGAAGTTGACAAAAAGGCGCAAATAATTAAGACCTTTTGGGGAGAGGATATTTTTAACTATTTTAAGTATTTCAAAATAGGCCTCTTTCCTTAACAATTCTCGATCATATTACTCAAAGCTTTGAAAAACATAAATGCGTTTCTCCTAGAAGCCACAAAAAAAGCTTTTCCGATAAATGATGAGGCTGAAATGATACAAACAAAAAATAGGCGAAGAGGGAAAGAATGCAAACGAAAATTACCGCTTACTGGTAATGAAAATCCTAAAAATTCCTCTAGAGCCGTTTTCTGATAGTAGATTCAGCGATAATCAAGACATAATCAGGTGTGACTCCAACAAGATGGGTGTCTCGTCCATGATGGTATTTTTATGTAAGAATGCCTAAATAATATCTTCTTAAACTGTTTCAATAAACAGTGAACGGAAAACTGTATCATGGCCAGCGAGACTGTCCGTCCTGATCCCCAATGACGTCTTTCTTTGGAGATATGTATATTAAAATTAAAATTAATTGCTTCTAAGAGAATGTGGTTAATATTTAGAAGTTTTTATGATCGATCAATTCACTGTTCAGCTCAAGAAGGAGTAATTAACTGTAAGTTATAATCAACTAATGTAGTTAGAATATCATGTAAAATAAATTCGTTAATTCATTGAGGGAATATTGATTTGCGAGACGTCCACCGTATTTGTGTATGCAAATTTCGCTATTGGCTTCCTTCAGATCGCGAAAGAAACTCGTTTAAAAAGTCTATCTGAGGCATTTCAATTAGCCGTAGTTCCAACTCGCTTACAATTCCGATCTTTGTCCGCTTCTTTGAGGACGACGTCGACACTCGGGAGCACAAATTTGTGTACGGCAACGACAGAAACTCATTATATTGGCATTTTCGAGTTTGCCAACTAACGGGACCATCTTTTATTCATGCCCGAAGGGACAAAACATGTCCTTTTGATTAATATCCCTTGCGAAACTGATTTTCTTTTCTTTTCGAGAGAGTCGGACTATATATCTTCCTTAAAATGGGTGTTTTAAAGGGGACAACAAACAAGGGTAACACGGCTGGCAAATGTTTTTCCAATAACGGCGAGAATAACTTTTCCGGCATGTATTACTACCAGATGATTTAAAGTCGTCGGTCAACAATGCTTTGTTATATAGCGTGTTCCGTTTTAATTAGATTATGACCATATAAGAGGATAAAGCGTGTACTTCGTTCATTGTCGGACCTGCGCTGTTCGAAGTCAAGCAACGGATTGCACGGTTGCGACTTGGATGGGTGACGCATGGTCTTATTCTCATGGTGCCGCGGTGGTGCTGACTTGGTATTTGGTAACAGGGTGGCAATTGAGCCAAATACTGGGCACATTGTCTGCGTGAGTTCGATTCTCACCAGAGGGAACTTGGCACTTCCCTCAGGGCTGGGTGTTTGTCCGCGTTTATATGTGTAACCTTCCCCTACACAAAACCTGCCTGTAGGTTTTCTGGGGAAGGATGTTCTAATTTCTATGTGTCCAAACATCTCTGATATGACTAACTATGATATCTACATATCTATTACGGGTTCCTCCCACATAAAGACATTAAAATGATTATAAGTATACTTCATATAGCTCTAACCAAGAGAAATTTTCTAAAAAATTGAGGGCATAAGCGAGTTTACAAAAAATATTTAAAGGGCGCTAAACAGACTATTTAACGCCCTTCTTGTAATTTTTCTATTTTACTTTAAACATTATGACAGCCTTTCTTCACGATTGCGCAATATTGTCTTAAAGGAAAAGGTGGTAAATATAAAGTAACAATCCACCGCAACTCTGATAAACAACAGAGAAAACAAAGAAATTAACGGTGACCTAAAGTCTTCTCAGAATAAATGTTTTGAATAAGTCGATAAATATTATGAATTCTCCGTTAATCTGTTACGCGTAGCTTAGAAGAGCGACCTCTTGTGACATTACTTTAAACGTAGTGTTCGTAGCGCTCTTGCTATTGGTTTTATTTGTAGCGAGTTATATAAATAGAAATAATAATTTGAAAAGTTACGGGAGCCAGGCGTAATGAAACTTTCATTTCGAGTTGTTTAGTGCGAGTTAGGTGGCACTATCAGCTACCACTCGTCTACTAAAATTACATGTTAAGTACGTCACTTCATCGAAGAAAAATATGTACGTGCCGTAGGCGAGGCAGCTATAATGACTCGAATTTATAGAATGCATCTCCAGTTCGTAGCACAACTTTTATTAGGAAAACTTTAGAACGGAAAATATAATTTGCCTCTGATATTTATAGCGTCATGCCTCAGCAGGTTTTCAATAAACGCGAAAATCAAAACTAAAACGCTATGTACATCCATCAACGTGGAAGGGGCTTTATTGCCATTTTTGTCCCACGATGCCCCTCAGGGAATTCCGGGTTAATTGATGGATGGAGCAGACCATCGCGTGATATGCTGGAGAGGTCACATATTCGAACAAAGTATTTGCAAAATCGCGCTCAGCATTAGATACCCCGTTTGTTTATTGTTGTGATTATACAATATCTGTCCTGTCATATCCACTGGAGTTTATCAAAGAGAATACTATTTGATGAAATCCGGTGTCAAACAGTTGGCTATTATTCGGTTATAAAATAGCTGAATCCGGATTTGATAAACCAGAATAGAAGCTGTTTATTTTTATTGGGATACATATAATACAATTAGCAACGCAATACAAATGATATGGCCATCTATCGGCTAAAGAGCAAAGCAACACTCTTTACGCGGGATATCCGAAACACCACCTACCGTGCAATCTCTGCCGAGACGCATGAGAATGCCTTTTTATGTTTCCTGTTTGTTTATTTTTCTTATTATTACCCACGAGAGCGAAATAGATAAAATCTCTTTTTCAACCATATGCATAATGTCGGTTGCATTGTTCTTTGCCTAATCTCACAAGCAATTTCAACGTTGTCTTATTAGATAGATGTTTAGAAACGAAAGTAGTTTTCGTTATTATATTACAGGATTCTAATATGCTAACAAGGCTTATATATCTTTTTTTAAGAATTCCTTAGAAATATATCCAGACAGTGCACCTTTATCGAATATCTTTTATGAGAAAGTAATTTCTACGAGGTCTCGAATTGTACAAGAAGCATTGTAAGTGTATCGATTAGTACAGCAGATTGAATTCAGGCATTTTTGCTGCAGGCGCTTTGAAAATTCCACCCGAGAACCACATAAAATGTAATTGAAAACTGAAATCATTTGTTACTCCTATAAAATGACGTACAAAGCGCTAAGGTTTTACAGTGTACTAATAGCACAACTACAGTAAAACATTTTAAAACTACGTATTACACTTCGGGCTATTACATTTTAAATAAAATCTCTCGCTACAAAACACCATTATATTTTGGGCTTTGGGTTAGAATTTATGACGGTCGGTAATACATAACGATAAATTTTCAGTGTATTCTGTAGGAAAGTAGTTTATGTACACCCGAAACATATTTTGGGATCAGCGAGAGGATAGGAAAGATGTATCCTTGCATATTTTATACGCGGGCATATCTTTTCTTTTCTCCTAGCAAAGAAACAGGTCTTCCTACATTAGTGATGTGTTTAATAAAATATGAAGTATTGTATGCAAGTATAGTTCTATTACAATTCAGCTTTAAAATATGGTCATTTTAAGTTCATAGAAGTATGAACTGCAATACTTTATAGACCATATGATCGCCAGACACTCATTCTCGAACTTTAATGTTTAAATTTTTCTGCCATTATCTGTCTAGGTATATCATGATATAAAATGGCTATGAGTTTAAAGTATATTTTGCATGAAAATAGTTCATATATATACAAGACAACTATTTTATTTCACATTTCTGCTGAGGTGTTGGGTCTTTATTGTATTATGAGTCTCTGTTCATTTTCTTTATTCTAGCCGAAAGAGCTAGTTCTATATTTAGTGATCTCTTGAGTATTGCATATAATATAATTATAAAGTTTTATGCAGAACTGGAGTATACTCGTATGTTGAACTTTAATATTCAGTTTTTAAAGTCATCCAGTTATATTTTCTTTTTACCATAATAGTGAGACCGAAAATATTTACAAACCATATAATTCCTAATGACTCGCGTTCAGTAAGTATTCTCAAGTGTTTGCGGGTACTGTTCGTCAACAATAGGAAAAAGGGTGAGATTCTCGAAGTATACGTGGAAGAAAGAGTGAGGCAGCATTCGGGGTGAAAAGGACGCACTTTACGCTCGGCCAGATCCAACCCTATGTATATTCACATTCAATATATATTCATCGATATTCACAAAGGTCTCGATGCCACTGAGTAAAAACCAGGCTATCTACTGCGCACCTCGCAGGCGGTCCGATATTGTAGTTTTAAGACTTGTTCCTTTTCTTGAAGAGATGTACAGAAATATGCCATCATAAAAGTGCAGGGTAGTTTTTTGAAAAAGTTGTCGACGATTTGTTTCTAGACCAACAATAGTGTCGAAAGAAGTGTTAATATACGAGTGCGGTTCAAATATAAACGGGACTTTATTTAAAAAAAATATTGATTGAAAAACAAAAGGCAAATATGTTTTCTGCTTTACAAATACATTTTTTCCAGCGAGGAGGAAGGTTTTTTTATCCCAGTATCGTAGAATGAAGCTGGTTGCGTCAGGATCCAATTGCGCACGAATCCCTTTACGCTCTGGTTATCTTCAAATCGTTGCCCTCCTATCGCAAGGCGATAAGTCCGGGCTTAAGAAGGACGTTCAAGTGGAGTCCAGTGCATTTATTTCAGTTTTTCGACCGTTAGAGCTGCAATATGGGACCTGGCGATGTCGTGAAGGAGGATTACTTCTCGAATCGGTTTGTTTCGTTTTTTGCGACGATATGCAGCCCTAACCTGGTTCAATGGTTCGCAGCAGTAAGCAGCATTTATTGTGCTTCGTTTATGCAACAAATCAAAGAGCAAAATGCTTCGCCGGTCGAAAAAACAGTTGAAAGAGCCTTGCCAGCTGACAGTCGAGTCTTGGTTTCACTGGGGCTGCCTCCTCCTTCCTCCGCCACTCCATACTGGCTTATTTGGACTCGGGCGTGTAATGGTGCACCCACGTTTTGTCACAGGTGACAATTCGACTCAAAAATGCATCACCTTCTTCCGCAAACCTTACTGTAAGCCTCTGACAGACCTCCAAACGTCTCAACTTCTGATCTGCGGTCAAAAGGCGAGGAGACTACCTAGCACACACTTTATAGAACTCCAGGTCGATCTAGATGATCGCTTGACAACTCCCGTAACTTATTCAGACCTTTTCTGCAATTTCGGATACGGTCACCTGCCGATTTTTTTCAATAATGTCTCAAACCACGCGAATATATTCGTTCGTAGTGACCACGATCGTGTTACTAATTTTCCATTGGTTCTCGCCCGTCCTTGAACTCTGTATGTCGGGCAAGCACAGGAGTCCTTGACAGTACTTAATATTTGAACTGTGCAGTCAATCTATGGAAAATTTCAGCCGCTAAACTCCTTCATGAACAAGAAATTTTATAATAATGCGTTCCGCAACAGCGGGGTGCTCTTCTCGCTCCGACATCCTGAACGTTACTGAAGAACTGGTTCAGAGTGGGTAATGGCCAGCTCCTCCCATTCGTAATCACCCCACGTAAGCATATTAGAACCTTGGGCCCGATACTAACAACCGTAGAGGCTCAGGAACAAAAATCCCCTTTATATTTGATCCACCCTCGTATGTCTCTAAAGGTATACAACAAGCATTAATATCGTTCTTCATTAGAGTCTCGGTAAGTTATATAAATGTCTTTCACCCCCACCCTATTTCCTTCCATACCATACAGTTTAATATGTTCTGCCCGCGGAATTACCCTGGCCCATTGCCCATCTAATCAACGCCGCCCACAGGGCCCCTAATGTAAATTTAACCAAAATCAACAGGGTATTACATATTGTTGTGTACACTGTTACCTCGGGTAATAGTATCGAGGGGTGTGGGTTAACGATAACGCTAACATCTCGTATTAAAGTTCGTATAATGAAAACGAGCGGGACTGTACGCCTTCTTGGCGGCCTGATAAGAAGAAAATTGTGCCGGGTGGGCCCGGAATTGTGTTTACTGTTTGGCGTGTCGTTATTGGCTTTTCTTATTACGTTAATCTGGACGCGTAATAAAATTTCCTTTTCCTTAGAACAGCCGGGAAAATAATTTCCATACACAAATTTCCTTTGTAGGTTGTTTCTTCGGCGATGTCGGATCGTTTTATTTTTTAACCATTATAATTAATTGGGGGTAGTGGTAAGTTCTTTGTCGCGCCATTAAACTTTCCTGAACAATAAGAGGTTCAGAGTTCTTTAGACGTTTAATAGCGTATTTTATTGTAAAAATGGGCCCCTCACGGCAAGTTTTATTGCCCACTTCCTCTTATAATGCATTCGATGTAGTGGCATTTGGCCCTTATTCTTCTTATATGAAAGCATTCATTTCCGTTTATTACCTTTTTATTATTTTTTTATTCAGCCCCACAAAGCCGGGATATGTAACGTAAAATATAGGTCAGCGTATGATGGAATATTTTGTAAAGAAAGTATCTTGTTTTGCCCTAGAGGAAATACGTTTTTTTTATAAAGCTCTAAAGGCAAATTGTGATAGAGTAAAACAATCTATAAGTTGGTATTACATATCATATAACATATAAGCGAACCCTACACTGTCAGTAATACTGTAATTCCTGACGATCAGTAATACTGTCATTATTTCCATCAGTATTTTTGAACCCTACACGTCATGTGAACCCCACACATTCCAAATCGTCAGTATTTTCTTCAGTATTGTCCCAGCAGCCTAGCAGTTGGCCTGTGCATGTTAAAATGGATACTCCATCTATTAAGCAGACTATTATCGCATCTTCAACTATCTCGCTCTGTGATAAATCGTCATCCATGTTTTGAGATAAAATAATAAAAATAAGAAAAACAGTTCAAGCAATACACAGGAGACGAGGTCTACAAAACAACAAGTCACAAAATACTGACGTCCTGACGTGCAACACCCTACACCATCAGTAATACTGTCGGTATTCCCTCTACGTTAGGGGCGTGACCGGGCGTGGCCTAATACTGATGCGATGATATGAAAATATCGTCATCCACGTCAATCCATTCTATTATTATTATGACGCACTTATAAAGTTATAATACACGTCTCTTTTCCAAACAGTGCAAAACGCTATGTTTGTTCTACTCCAACCCACGATTCTACATCCCCACCATTCTACCTCATGCCACTTGATGGATTACGACGATTCGTTTACTCGCCCCACTTTTATTAATCCTTATCCGAGGAGTTCACTTGTTAATTCCCCTTGTTTCGGTAATATGTCTAATAAACTGCAGCTTAATGTATATTAAATTCAATACAAGTATAATCTAATGTTGGACATATATCAGAGCCATAATTCTAAATTATGACCTAAGATCAATATTCCTCTTTACATGTTCCAAGTTACATTACAAGGTAACACTATGTATGTTGTACAATATAAAACCTTATCTGTACGCCATTGTGTCTAAGGTGCACTAAATTGGATGCAATATCGGCAGTGTATTACAACAAAATTGATGCAAAATTATTCATGAAATATATATATATATATATATATATATATATATATATATATATATATATATATCGTGTATAAAATATCTGTCCTAGACGCAAAATTGTGGCTAAAAATCGTCTTCCGTTTCGCTCATTTAAACTGATATTGAGATCTTTCCTAAGGTATTACGTGAAGTTATTTACCGAAGTGCTGTTGTGTTTAATTAAAATTAGAAGTAAAAAACTGCGTTTCATTTCACGTCAAAAAAGGACTCGATATATTTCTTATACGTGAATTGAGGAAAGTATATCTATAGTCTTTTCTAACGTACATAAACAATAGTCTTATAAATATGTCTAAAACACTCCTCATAATATTTATTTATTTATTTATTACAACTACTCTACAGGAAAACCCATTCATAGAACAGGAAAGAACAGTGAGTGTTCAGATTAAAATTAGATTACAAATAAACAAACAAATTTATTACAAATACGTATATACACATTGAATACATAGGTATATGAAATAGTATACGAAAAATAGAAACACAAAGATGCGCGATCAAACAACAGTGTTTAATAAACAGAAGAGTGCAGTTAAATATATCGAATTTACTACAGTTGTTGTTATATTTAGTGCACATTAAAAACGGGGGTGAAAAATTAAGAATATTAGTACGCGGAATAGGGAGGTAAAAGCTTTTGGATGTTCGAACATGCAATTGTGGTATATAAAAGTTCAGCTTAGCTAATAGGTTTTGACAGTCAATAATATTGTGTATAAGCTTATATAGAAATATTTGAGAACAATATTCCCGCCTCGCGTCAAGGGCTGTCATCGCAAATCTTGCCAAAAGATCATTCTGAGGGAAGCCAACAGGTGGATTCACAGTGTCAGATTGAACGATAGCAGTTTTAGAAACCTTCTTTTAACCATTTCCAAGCTGTTAATATGGCATTGATAATAAGGATTCCACACTAAAGATCCGTACTCAAGTTTAGATCGGACAAAAGCAAAGTATAGAATGTTCAATGTATCGATGTTTGAGAAACTCCTGCTAGTCCTTATTAAGAAAGTCAGTGTATGCGACGCTTCAGATACTACTTTAGTTACGTGAGTGGTAAAAGAGAGGTTTTTGAAGAATAGAAAAGCCTAACCTATAATAGTAAATTATTGGAAATAACTTAGTGGAGTAGGATATAACATTGCACTTAGATACGTTTAGATGTAGTTTATTACTAGTATACCAATTATGAAGATTAGACAGATGGTTCTGCAGAAGAGCACAATCATTCATAGAAGTAATAACCTTAAATAATTAAGGTCGTCAGCATATAACAGACAATTGACAGATATTACAGTGACGATGTCATCAATAAAGATATTAAACAGCAAGGGGCCGAGAATAGAGCCTTGAGGCACACCTGACGTGGCACCATACTCAAGGGACCTGAAACCATTGATTTCAATATACTATTTTCTGTTAGAGAGATAGAACTTTTAGAAGGCTTAATAAATTTATTGAAAAATCAAATCTTGCAGATTTACTCAGTAGTATATTATGATTGAGCCTGTAAAAGCCTTGGTGAAGTCGATGTAAATGACGTCTATTTGCTCAAGAGTTTCAGTTATACTTTGGGTAATGCAAATTAAGTTCGATGTTGTAGATCGTCCTTGCAGAAAGTCATGTTGATACTGTGAAATTTGTATACTTACATTAGGATAAATTGCGCCATGAATTAATATTTCAAGGGCTTTGAGAAATTTACATAAAATAACGATTGATCTAAAGTTACTAATATCCGTGTTGTCGCCCTTTTTAAAAACTGGACAGACTTTGGAGTATTTCCAAATTGCGGGTATAGAAGAGCTTTTTATGCATAAGTTAAAAGTTTGAGATGCGTTTTAAGATGAGTAGATATGCTTACACCATTTACTTGAGCTATGCTTTGTCTAAAATTTCTGGGTATTTCTCTACTAACCTAGTTAAATCTGTTTGCATACAAATGTACTAGTCCTCCTGGAGCGTCTAACGTCGCCTTGTTGAATCACAAATTACCCCATTCCACACTTATTCATTCTAATATGGCTTTGTGCTGGATCCGCTCTTTATATCGCGTTGGGAAATTGATGGTTATGGTCTTCGTACGTTCCTGGAAATTTTATGCCGTCCTCACGACATTTATTAAGACAAAAACGGCCCAAAAACTCGAGGCAGAGGTGAAAACATTTTCATTATTGGTCGGGATCGGCATCGAACACGTATTCTAAACAAATAAATAAAAGGAGAGACGCCGCGGAAGGGGCTTCGTCTAATGTTTATTTGCTGTCCTATTTGGCCCGAAGCCTGGTTAAAATTCACCAACGAGCCTGCTGTATCTCTGACAGTGTTTTATCGGATGATCATGGGACCAATTCTTAACTCATTTCCAGCCAGCGCCTCGAAATATAATTTATTTTTTCTATCGGGAACGGTATGTCTATTGAGAAATTTCCAGAAATTCTGGAAAATTACAGTAAGCGCTTCGGGTTAAATCCCTGGGAACCTTCCTATTGATGAAAACAATCGAGATATGTACCGGGTTAGTCACCTAAAATTGACCCCCCCCCTTTATTTCCCTTAATTTTAATCAAATCGAAAAATTCAAAAAAGTATTTTACATGATTTTTTATAAATTTTTTGAATATTTAAACAAATTTTCAGAAACTCTGCTAATTGAAAGGGGGCGAACACTTTTTTATCTTTATTTTTTAAATGAAACCCCCTGTATTTTTTTACATAAAAAAGTTAGCCACAGTTTTCTAATCACAAAAATATATAATTATTGTATCTTGGTAAGTATAGTTCTTGAGATATTCATACAAATATATAGTCACATCACAGAAATAAGTTTAGCAGAAGACCATAAATTAGGAGAGCTATGGACTGAAATGATTTAAAGAAACGATAATGCTTCGTTTGACAATTATGTTATGTTTGACTTATGTTTGATTGTTATATTATTAATACGCTTTAAGTTAAGTTATAATACACTTGTTAATATATCTAATATATTGATATGGGATATTCATTAGTCGAAAGGAAAGAAATATTAGATATTTACTTAACCAGCAATAAAAACAAATATATAGCTAAAAGAGAATATGCAAGAAAATATCCTGAAAGACGCGTTCCCTCCAAGAACACTTTCTCTAATATTTATCTCAAGTTTGGGGACAGCAAATCCTTAAAAGATAAGAAACGAGAAAGAAAGAAGCTCAAAACAGGAGAAGATATGGAAATGGACGTTTTACTTTTTTTTACCGAACACCCCAATAAATCTACTAACGCTGCTGCAGAAAAATTTAATATTTCTCAATCAAGTATAAGACGTATATTAAAAAGTCACAAATATAAGCCTTATAGTATTTTGCCAGTTCAGCTTTTAACTGAAAATAACTTTGCCGGCAGAAGAGCTTTTTGTAGAGAGATGATTGAGAGAGCAGAAAATGACAATAACTTTTTAAAAAACTTATTTTGGACCGATGAAAGTAGCTTTTCAACGGCTGGCCTTTTTAATAGGAAAAATGCACATTATTAGGCGCCCGAAAATCCACATATTATAAAAAAGATAAAAACCCAAGGATATAATACAGTAAATGTGTGGTGCGGTATTCATCAAAATACAATTGTGGGTCCCGTATTCATTAATGGGTCCTTGAACGCAGTTCAGTATTTGAATATTCTTCGGGGTGAAGTAGAGAACTATTTAGATAATATTCCCCTTGCAACCAGGAATTCTGTTATTTGGCAACACGATGGTGCTCCTCCACACTCTGTACGGAACGTAACGGAATATTTAAATGACAAATATCTATTTTGGATAGGAAGATACGGTCCTATACATTGGCCTGCTGATAGCCCAGACTTGAGTCCTTTGAACTTCTCTTTGTGGGAAACACTAAAACAAAACATGTACGAAAATTCGGTATATAATAACTTGGATGAGTTGAAGGACTTTATCAGTCAAGAAATAGAAAATTTGCGGCAAAATGTTCATTTATTAGAAAACGTTAGAAATGAATTTATTAAAAGATGCCAACTGTGCCTTGATAGAAACGGAGGATACGTGGAGAACATATAGATGTGTTTAATTTTAATAAAGTTCATTGGTTTTATGTTATTTATTGTTGCGCATCGTTTTTTTTTATCATTATTTCGTTATTTATGCTCTGTGTTCATTAAACTTTGTTGTTGTCATTTTAATAAAGGTTTATTCGTTTATCATAATTATTATGTGTTGCCGCATCAAAGAATTTTCATACTTTTTTTCTTAAAAAACAAGATGTGTCGTTATATCTCAAAAACATAGCTCTCTTGATTTATGATCTTATGCCAAACTTATTCCTGTGATGTGACTATATATTTGTATGAATATCTCAAGAACTGTACTTACCAAGATACAATAATTATATATTTTTGTGATAAGAAAACTGTGGGTAACGTTTTTAAGTAAAAAACTACAGGGTGTTCTATTTAAAAAAAATAAGAAATTGTTCGCCCCCTTTCAACTTGCAGAGTTTTTGAAAATTTGTTTAAATATTCAAAAAATCTATAAAAAATCATGTAAAATCCTTTTTTGAATTTTTCTATTTGATTAAAATTAAGAGAAATAAAGGGGGGGGGTCAATTTTAGGTGACTAACCCAGTACATATACCGGGTTATCAATTGTACCGACATAATTGATACAATCTGTTAAACATTTATCTCGTGAAAAAGGGTTCTGATGATGGTTTTTTGTCCAAATACTAGGGTGTCTCAGTTATAGAGTTTATATGATTTGAATTGTGCGCCACTTATGTTCTGTCAAATATAAAGCACCAATACTTAACGACTGTCATCTACAAGCTATACGACGTCATCATGCTGCGATTAACAGTTCGTCAACGAACAGTTTGTGTACAACTGTTTTATGAAAGTGAGCGATCATTTACAGTTGCATTAAGAAAAATTCGCACAAAATTAAGGCAAAATTAAACGCCTCAGAGTTAACAGTTCCTAACTTAATCAAGAAGTTTGAAGATACGGGTTCTGTTATTAATAAGACAACACCAATACGTCGTCGTCGTGGTCGGTCAGATGAAAATATTTCTGCAGTGAGAGAAAGTATACTGGAGTATCCAAACACATAAATTCGACGTCATGTGCAATAATTGAATTTGTCAAGAGCCACCACGAATCGGATTTTAAAGAAAGATTTGCATCTGCCAGCATACGTAATTCAGTTGACACAATAATTCAGAGTTACAGACAATTTACAACAGTGTACATTTGTTAATTGGGTGTTAGAAAGAAAGAAGGTGATGTTGATTTTTACAGAAAAATTTCGTTCAGCGATGAAGAACATTTTCATGTTAGCGGATACGTTAGCAAACAAAATTGTCGAATTTAAGGTACTGAAAATCAACAAGCTGTTCACAAAAATAAAATGTACCCACATAGATGCATGGTTTGGTGTGCATATTGGAGTAACGATATACGATAACAACAACGATATACGATAACCATAAGAACGATATTCTTTTCCATTTTCCTCATCGTCTCCATTTTATGTTGAAAAATGAGATAAACCCTCAGTCTGTCAAGTATTAGTAGTTTTACTTACAAATCACATCTTATAGTTTCAAATAGACATCCTATATATTATCTATAAACGCAAAGTTTTCATATGGTAAGTTTTACAAGATCTCGTGTGGAGGAGGCTCTTGTACTCCAACCATCTGTAAGGCCTTAAATATTGAGGATTAAACAAATTAAGCCACTACAGCTATACCCCTGGCTATATGCCGCGACGGGCGCTGAATTACGTGGCGAAGCCGATGGCGAACGATATCCTGAGATATGTGACACTTTGCACCTTCCTTGTGGTTTTTGAACAATCTGAATCACTGTATTTTAGTGATAACTCTGTTAGACAAAATATGGCAAATTTTGTCATGTAATTCAGCGCTCGGCGTTTGGCATGTAGTCAGGAGAATAGCTGTTTTGACCTAATTTGTTTACTCCTTATTATATAAGGTATTTGCAGATGGGTTAGAGTATAATCTACTTACTTCTGTAGTTTGAATATTACCCTCTACGTAGTAAAATTTTGCATTATACCGTTTTTAAGTGTGCAATCAGTAAGGTCTTTTTTAGTTTTAATATATATTAAAATAGTTTTTGATTTATGTTTCTATAATCTCAAATATATACGAAACGGGCGAGATGCCGGAGGATTATAAGAGGAACATTATCGTTACTATACCGAAAAAGAGAGGAGCCGACAAATGCGAGAACTTTAGAACGATTAGCCTAACTTCCCATGCGTCAAGAATCTTAACCAGAATAGTGCAGAAGAGGATGGAAAATAGAGCGGAGGAAATACTAGGAGAAGACCAATTCGGCTTTAGGCGAAATAGGGGAACTCGCGAAGCTATTCTGGCGCTAAGAGTAATGTTAGAGAAAACAATAGAAAAAGGAAAGAACGCTTATATAGGATTTGTAGATTTAGAAAAAGCTTTTGATAACGTAAGATGGGAAAAAATGTTCGAGATACTAAAGAGCGCGGGAATGAAGTATAGAGATAGGAGAGTAGTACACAATCTATACAAAGAGCAAACTGCTGTTATAGAAGTAGAAGGGGAAAAAAGGGAAGTAGGTATTAGGAAAGGAGTAAGACAAGGATGTACGCTATCACCACTAATTTTTAATCTCTACATCGAAGAGGCGATTAATGTCGTAAAAGATAGAGTGGATTTCGGGATTAAAGTACAGGGACAGAAACTAAAAGTGCTGAGATTCGCGGATGATATAGCAGTATTAGCATCTAGTAAGGAGGAATTAGAATCAGCATTGAACGAAATGGAGGCAGTGTTGACAGAGGAATACGGAATGAGGGTGAATAAAAACAAAACTAAAGTGTTAGTGTGCAGAGGGCGCGAGAGCAGAGCAAAAACGAAAGTACAAATTAATAATGAAAGATTGGAGGAAGTTAAAGACTTCACTTATTTAGGAAGTAAAATAAATTGGGATGGAAGAAGCGATAAAGACATAAAACAAAGAATAGCGCAGGGTCGAGTAGCTTTTAACAAAAAGAAAGCGCTTTTATGCTCGGGGGTAATAAACTTAGAAACAAGGAAGAGATTTTTGAAAACGTATGTATGGAGCACGGCGCTATACGGTTGCGAAACCTGGACGGTAGGGGAAGCAAGTAGGAAGAAATTAGAAGCTTTTGAGATGTGGTGTTATCGAAGAATGATGAAAATACCATGGACTGATAGGGCTGGAAACGAAGAAGTATTGGAGAAAGTCGGCGAGAAAAGAAGTATGTGGAAAAACTTAAAGAAGAGAAGAGATAGAATGGTAGGCCACTTGCTGAGACATGGGGGAATAGTCCGCGATATTTTGGAGGCAGAAATAGGAGTGAAGAAAGGCAGAGGTAGGCCTAGATTAGACTACTGCTCGCAAATAGTAAGGGATGTAGGTTGTAGCACAATTAGCGAAATGCGTAGGTTAGCACAAGATAGGAGAAGCTGGAGGTTAGCGTCCAACCAGTCTTAGGACTGATGACCTAATGATGATGAATCTCAAATAACCAGGAATAATGACTACAATATGATCTCGAACACCTGAGTAGTACAACTATATTCATGTATATAATTAATAAATAAAATAAACCTGATTTTATTGTTTTATTTTCAACAAATACCATGTTATTTTAAGACGGCAAAATACAGTTGTTCACGTATACATCCAACAAGCTGAAACATTCATCTGCGAACGGAAATGGCCTACAATAAATTTTTCTCTCCCTGTCCTAGGTTTAATAACAGGAAACCGCTTCGCTGTTACACGTTCCAAATGGGTATTAATTACGGGGAAGGCGCCGTTTGCTTCGACGCAGGATTTCACTAATAGAACCTTTTCATAATAAGAACCTATAATTAAATTCAAGTGCGTTATCTGGGCTTTATGAATAATAATAACAATCCGCCATTACCGTCACGTCCGTGGATGCGATTGCTGTTTGATATTCTGCCGGAGATACGATTTAGTATGCAAAATGTCGCGGGCCTTTCGCGGAGTACCGTCCGTAAATTGTGGATCGATTATTGCCCGCGAATGGGGCAGTAATTCTTGATAGGGAATATACGACTCTGAATTAGAGGGATGAAAATTGCAGATGGTCATATTCGATGCAATTTTCAGAACAATGTGTAACACATTTCGTGTCAAATTATTCCTAGAAGTTCCGATGTATTATTAAATGAAAACTTGATC
The DNA here is from genome assembly GCA_037954035.1 of Rosalia funebris. Taxonomy (NCBI): domain Eukaryota; kingdom Metazoa; phylum Arthropoda; class Insecta; order Coleoptera; family Cerambycidae; genus Rosalia; species Rosalia funebris. The sequence goes on along the minus strand of JAZFAV010000004.1, from coordinate 1,721,159 downwards.
CTTTCGACCCAGTCAAATATAGTCGTTCGCGCTCCAGGTCCTGATCATCGTTGCCAAATCAATATTTTACAAGTAACTGTAGTATATTTTTAAGTACGATTTTTTTAAGGTTTGTTATTAAATTTGTAACAAATGGAAAAGTCGATAGAGGTTTTCTTTTGCACTAATAGACGCTCCGGTCGTAAACTCGAGATTCGCTTTTTATATAGGGTGACTCAGTTGGAACTATGAGATTTAAATTGCGCGCCATTTGTGGTCTGTCAAAGATAGAGCGCCACATTTTATGTTTGCTTTGAATTCATTTGATTGTTGCTGGCTAGGTGACGTATACTTTTCTCTTGACATAACCCCAAGGAAAAATTCCAGCGGTATTAAATCACGTGATCTTGCAGGCCAATTGTCAGCAGTCCACGAGACAACATGATCAGGAAATTGTGTATGCAAGAAAAGTTATGCCTGGACGTGCTGTATAACACGTTGCGTCATCTTGCTGAAAGCAGATGTTGTTCAAATCCAAATCATCAATTTGATGGGAAAAGAAACATTTTAACATGTCACGATAGCGTTCCTCATTTACTATGATAGCATTAGCACCTTTATTTCCAAGGAAGTATGATTAAATTACTCCACCACTTCAAAATGCGCACTAAACCGTTCATCTCTGTGGAGTTTCAGTACTCCAAATTGAACAATTTTGTTTGCTGACATCTCCGTCAAGATGAAAATGTGCTTCATCGCAGAACAAAATTTTGTTGTAAAAGCGTCACCATCTTTAACTTCTAACACCCAATTAACAAATGTAGGACGTTGTAAATGGTCTGTAACTTTTAGTTGTTGTGTCAACTGAGAGTACGCTGACAGATACAGATCTTTCTTTAAAATCCGATGCGCGGCGGCTCTTGACAGATTCAATTGTTCTGCATGACGTCGAACTGACGCGTTTAGATACTCCCGTACACTTTCTACCACTGCAGCGATATTTTCATCTGACCAACTACGATGGGGACGTATTGGGGTTGCCTTGTCCATAACAGAACTCGTTTCAAATTTCTTGATTATATTACAAACTGCTAACTCTATAGGCACTTCATTTTGTCCTAATTTTGTGCGAATTTCTCTTAATACAACTGTGAATGATCGCTCACTTTCATAAAACAGTTGTACACAAACTATTCGTTGTTGAACTTTTAATCGCGGCACATTGACGTCGTATGGTTTGTAAATAGCAGTCGTTAATTATTGATGCCCATCTTTGACAGAACACAGATGGCGCTCAATTCAAGTCCTGCAGTTCCAACTGAAACACGCTATATACTCGGATAAATGCCCGAGGATTGGCCTAGTAGCCTGCCGTATGCTTAAAGTATCTCGAATTTAACCAGTTTGTAAAAGTTTTGCAGTGCAAGACTCCAACTAGTCGCGTTTCATTTTAAACAGAAAAATAAACCGGCTATATTTCAGAGTGAATGGGCAGGGATACAACAAACGGCTTGTTGACGGTGTCCCCGAAAGCTGAAAGCTTCTAACGGGAAAGTTTCTGCGAATATAACTCGGGGAAATATAAACTATGTTACAAGTTTACAATAGAACAAATGGATTCTGTTTGCGGTTGTAAAGTAACATGAAATATTGCCTTCTTGTTAAAATATTTTTATGCCGTTACTGAATTTTAAATTAATTTACAGGTAATATAGATTAAGTATTTAAAATAATCATTTTATTGTGTAGTTTGAAGGGTTTCAGAAATGCTTTGACACGACCCAAGACAAATTTACAAAATTCATCGTGCACTTCAAACAATAAAACTCAATTAACTTTAATTCAAGTTAATAACGTTAGACGTGTTTGAAGTGTGATACTATTTTTTACACGTTTACCTAATATTCAGAATTCTCTCCACAGATAACATGGGTCACCTGGACAAGACAACGTGTCTTTTAAATAGAATTGTCTAGAAATAAGCCACAAAATTGTTAGTGTAATTTTGATAACCACAGGTGGAGCACCATATTGCATCTGCGTGACTCTTAAGGATAAACTGAAGAGTAATGATTGAAGTGTAGTCATTGAGGGTGACTGTGATGGTGTAAAACTAACCAAGCCTTCATAAGTGGGCATGTGTGTCGGAGACAGGTAGGGTGGTTTGCGTTGGGTTGCTCAAAATGAATGCCGAAGGATAAGCTACCTTTGTTTATCTAATTAAAATAGGTATTCGTTAAGGGAGAGCCTGGAGGTTCCTTAAATTTATTTATGTCGACAGTAGCTTCGGCAGTAAAGTTGTATATGATTTAAATGAATAGACGTTCATATTTATTAAATTAATTACTTATAGAGCGTTTTAAATTTTTCAGTTACATACGAGTACGGTTCATGCACATACAACGGTATGTGTTCCATTCTCTATTAAATGGTATTAAATTTAAGTATAAAAATGCAGTATACTCATAAAAATTGGCAACGTTGTTGATTCGGTGCACCCTCTCTGTTGCTAAAATGAAAATTATATCAATGCATTAATTGTATACGTTAATTCAATCATATCGAACTTTTGGCGAGTCACATGTCGTCTTCCTACCAGATATGTAAATATGAATCAGGAATTTTTGTATAGAAAGTACACGTCTATTGTATGAAAACGATAAAAATTATTTTATTGGAAGTATTGCCCACTGCGAGCTATACATTTTTCCCATCTCCCTGGCAATGTGTAGATTGCATGCCAAAAAAATTACAAACTTGCTTGTAATTTTTTCGCGTGTTCTATAGATGCAAATAAGTGCTCAGCAAGTGTCTGTTCCATCGATGCAAATAAGTAGTACTCGAAAGGAGCCAAGTCTGGTGAATAAGCCGCATGCGAGAGTATTTCCCACCTAAACGTCTCAGTCATTTCCTTGACCGGTTTTACTATGTGTAATGGCGTATTATCATGAAGCAAAATCACTTTGTGTTGCCTCTTTTGATATTCTGGTCATTTTTCACGCAAAGCTTGATTCAAATCGATCAGTTTTTGTCAGTAGCGTTCCGTATCAACGATTTGGCCAGGTTTTAGCAGCTCATGATAGATCACACCCTTCTGATCCCAGCAAACACAGAGCATTATCTTCTGTCTACAGTGATTTAGTCGATGTCGATGGTTCGCCTAAAGTTACCCATGATCTTTTACGCTTAGGATTCTTGAAATGTATCCACTTTTCCTCACCAGTCATAATTCTATGGAGAAATGACTTTCTTTTGTACCTGGCGAGTAGCATTTCGCAAATGGTTTTTCGGTTTTCCTGCTGACTTTCATTCAGTTCATGAGGAACCCATTTCCCCATCTTCTGGATCTCTCCTATGGCTTTCAAACATATGGAGATGGTTTTTCGTGTTACAGTTAATTGATTCTTGTTGCATTTGAGCGTCATTCTCATGCAACAATGCTTGCAATTCGCTACCTTCAAACTTTTTCGGTAGTCTTTCACGTTCTTTGTTTCTCACGTCAAAATTGCTACTTTTGAATTTTTTAAACCACTTAAAGCACTGTGACTTACCAAGAACATGCTCACAGTAGACTTCGACAAGCATTCGATGCGATTCTGCAAATGGTAACAGAAAATCAATGCTGTCGGCAAATCGTAGTTTCCAGGCACAAAGTTCCACATGTTAAACACTATTAAAAACGATGTTGTAGTGGGAAACTTTTATTGTTGTGAGATAAAAACCTTTATCAGACGTCAAAACAAGAAAATGGCGCCAATGATGCGGTACGACGGTAACTACATTAGCAGCTAGGCCATCTATGGGCAAATTCCGGTTTCATATTGACATATCTAGTATAGAACTTTACAATGACAAATATGCTCTACGAATTTTTCTACCGGAGCAATTGTTATTGATCCTATCCTATTGGCCTATCCCAACGCAAACTATCCCTAACGCCATCTCGTCGCAGGGCGTCGCTCGTAAGGGTAATCTGCTATGATCAAGAGTCTACCATGAGGCGGCCGGCTGGCATGGCGCTCTTCGGTATGGTCTGGCTTCTGCGCGTGCGTTCCGAAATGAAGCGCTGCGCAAAGTGTCGACGCGAAGTGATGGCGCAGTCCGAGAAAGACAGACAGAGCGAGTTGGAAAGGACGCCCGCGTCGTGCTCGACCTTCTTCACTATAGACACTCCGGGGGTGCTGCCGCCGACGGAGGCGCTAATCAGTCCCGAGAGGTTGGCACCGACGACCTATTGTGAGGTGCACGGTTTCAACCCGCCGAAAGAAGGTAATGTTTTTTGTTGTCATTTAGGTGTTGGGACAGGGTTGGATTATTCGATGCAGGAAGGCAAATAGGAGACCAGTTTCTGTTAGAACCGCAGGTTTTTCGACAATATAAGGTTATACGTCACCCGACGTGAATTTCGCCAACCAAGTTGGCATCATCAGGAGATATATGTAAACCTTGGGTGATTTCGGAATTGGTCTCCTATCATTGTATTTTCGATGTGAGACAAACAAAAACTCGCATACATAGATATAAATACGCAGGGATTAGATCCTTGATTGTCTATTTTTTGGGGGCCGAAATTATAGTGTATAGTGTCCAAAATTGTCCACTTCATTAATTGGCTTGCTGAGAATCTACCTCCTTATTATTTCACACATACACTAGGCACACAAATTAAGGGATGTAAAAAAGTCCTAAATTTATAGATAATTTTCAGCGGGCTGAGAAAATCGTCGCAGGGCAATTTTAACAAAGGCAAATTGAAGATCCAAGTTTCTAGTTTTTAGATCTTCTGATCTTCAATAATTTTTCACCATCAGCAGTTTTTGAATAATCATATATTTACAAAATATTTACAAATTATTGTTTACCTTTCAAAAGGTTCAATACATTTTTTGCATCGTAAAGCTTTTTTTAGATACTATTATCTTTAATTTGAGTAGCCTAAAAGCATTGAACGATCATTTTTGATGAGTGATCATCGTTTAAAGTAAAAAAATCAGTTTTGATTTCTTTTTTCTTATAATATATTTTTTTCTTACAACAATTAACATTTCTTGATAATAAAAATATGGACTGTTGCTAAAAAACATTCTCAATCTAGAAAAATTAATAACAAATGAAAAATTCATCCTTAAATTGAGTTTTAGCAAAAATAATTCCGAACACAATGAAAAAACATCGCACTTTGAAATTTTTAGGGTTTCTTAGGATCATTTTGAGGTTAAATATAAATAGTTAACATAATTAGTATATCCATTATTTGTAAAGTTAAGCGAATGCCCTTCAATACGCAATTTCCCCCTCTTTTTCAATCAATATTCTCGCACCGAAAAGATTTATTTGATCAATAACCAATAACTAGAGCTTGTAGAGAACACTTTACAGTTTTTAAAACCCTACTTGAATTTTCTGTACGATTATTATTTCCTGAGTAATTAATTACCGAAGTAAGAACTGACATTTTTGCTTTGAACGACGATAACTCAGGTAAAAATCATTTTAAAAGACCCTTAGACCACTTATAATTAAAGAGGATAAAATTGTCTAAAATATATTTATAATTAAGTTACCGGAAAAGAAATTATTGAAGTCCATGGACCTATTGCAATGCAATCAATAATTTGGAAATTTGTTCCCCAAAGTTTTCTTATGATTTACAAAACTGCTATTGGTATAGAATCTTGAATACAAGATCTGAAAACTAGAAACTTTGAGCTTCAATTTACTTTTTTTAAAATAGCTTTGCAACTATTTTTTTCCGAGTTTAAGCCCATTGAAAATCACCTAAAAATTTAGGATTATTTTTACATTCCTTAATTTTTGTGCCTAGTGTATTTAAAAGGAACGAACAGATTCAGCTTATACATCGATCAAATCGGCCTCTGCTGGTCGAAATACGAATTTCCCATCGCTTTGTTCCCGGTTTAGCCAGGTGTTCCTCCGGATTATCCCGTTCCGGTATTTTTCGAGGCCAGATTTTTCATTGGCCTGTATATTACAATACCCACAGATCATGTGGTGCGACACATGTGACAAAGCACCACAATGAATCTAATAAATATTCGCAACATTCAACATTGGCTGTGCTTTATGGTAGCTTTTGATGTCGGGATCGTCGTAGGGGGAGATGAATGGAAAATTTCATATACGCGCGTCAAAGGCAACGAGAAAAAATATGCTGTAAATATACTACGCTTGTTTTATGAATGTGGAAACAATTGGAACCGAAGATATAAATTAAGCGCGTAAAATAGATCAGAATGCATCATTAGAGGGTTGCTCCATTAAGTTCTTGGATCATCCCCATTCATATTCTCCTTGCGTGTTGTCAAAGATAATAAATAATAGAACAAATACACTGCGCAACAATTTTAAATTATGTTGTTCGTAAACATGAAACTGAACTACTAATAATTCTCACATTTCCATCATATTTTCAGCAAACGTCCCCAATAATGCAATGTACCTTCTGCAACGGTCATAATTTTATACAATAGACATCGCTTCGTAGTCAACATATCACCAGATGACCGATTTTGTGATTTTATGGCCGCTTTAATACCGAATAGGGATTTACAACCAGCAATTTTGAAAGAGGATCATGGGATGTGTCCCGCTGCAGCATCAGTGTTCATCAATTAATTATTTACAACCTCCATCGATACAATGGCAATTGCTGCGATGCATTTTAAAATTCGTTTATCGTGTTCCAGCTAATAGCTTTTGTACCTATATTGAGTTGGAACGAGTAATACAGGGTACTGGGTTTTAGGAAATTGATATAAAGCTACCTTAATAATATATAACTATAAAGTTTATCTGGTCATCTAAATTTATTACAATCAGGAAAACTGTATCTTACTGCGCTATCATTATGCAATTCCTAAAGTTTTTTAGGGCATAAAATTAGTAAAGTTTTACAGTTCATACGGGTCAATCTCATCTTCGATTTGGGACATTTCGTACGTCATTGTAGATAAAGCCTACAGGGTCATGCGAAACAAATATAGCTCATATAACAGCAAGAAGTTCCTTTCAATAAGGAAGCTTTAATTTTAATTTTAAATAAAACAAGTTGTGTGAGATATCCTCTCAATTTTGTTTTGAAAGAATATTTTATGGCATTAAGTATGAAATATAACGTCGTTCAAATGTCCGTTGCGGCTTTGCTTAGTGGCACGTATTCGAGAGGTCCAATTTTCGATGACTTTGTCACATAAATCTGACTGAATTTGTTGGATGGTGTTCGTTATGTAGACTTTCAGGGCATCTATTTCGTGCGGTTTATAGACCTGCAATTTAAGATAGCCCCAAAGGAAGAAACCTAAAGGCGTTAAGTGTCACACGATCTCGGTAGCCAGTTCACGTCATCGCTGCGCAAGATAACCATGTCCTCAAACCGCTCGTGCAGAATTTCCATCGTGACATGAGTTGTGTGGCACGTAGCGCTACCGTCCTGTTGGAACCACATGTCGTCGGTATCCATATCATTCAGTTTAGGCCACAATAAGTTGCTTAACATTGATCTGTAGCGCTCACCGTTGACGGTTATGGCAATTCCAGTTTCATACTGGAGGAAGTACGGACCGATAATTACCCCAGACCAAAATCCACACCAAACAGTGACTTTCTCTGGATGCATTTGGTGCTCGTGTACCTCGTGTGGATTGGTATCGTCCCAAATCTAACAATTTTACTTGTTCACATATCCATTCAGTCAAAAATGGGTCTCGTCGCTAAAAATTATTTTGTTGGCAAAATTTGGGTCAATTTCCAACTGCTTCAGAACTCAATCAGCGAATACACGGCATTGTCTATGGTCGTTTACTTTAAGTTCCTGTGTCAGTTGGACTGTTGATGTCGCGGAAAGGCCAAGTTCTTGTGAACGACGGGAAATTGACTGTCTCGGGTTTTCCCGTACACTCTCACACACAGCAGCGTTGTTTTCAGTAGACTTTGCATTTTGGTGATTTACGGGTATTGGCTGATTATTTGTCAAACCGGTCGACTCAAGTTTGGCCACCAAATGTCGAATAGTCGACTCGGTGGGACGGTGATGGTTATGGTGAGGATAAAAGTCACGAAATGCGCAGAACATTTCTCGAACGGAGCACTGATTTTGAAAATAAGATTTGATAATTTGCACACATTGAGAACGCTAGAACCTTCCATTTTTGCCATACACTACTGAACAATTCGCAACAAATTTGACAGATGTTACTTTAACATCAAGGCCGCTAACCTAACAAATTTCGAGTCTTCCTATTAAAATACCCTTAATTATCTTCCTATTCCATGAGGAGTAATATTATGTAAGTTTGTTCATCGAGTTCCCTTAATTGGTAGCTATTTTGTGGATATCATTAATAATATTGGTCAAGGTAATGAGGTTTCTTTTGTTTTAAAAGTTAACTGGGGAATATTTCTGCTGGAATCAGTAATTTCTGAAACTTATGAAAGAGGCGCGCGCTTCCGACAGTATTTTCTTTTCAACTGTTTCCTCTCTCGAGCGAAATTTCGTCGTCTCATCACGCATCGGCTTAGTAAAAATACAGGATATTAATCAAACAGTCACCCTATGGATCCTTTCATGCCAGAGCAGGAGATATGAGAAGGGACACTGAATATGGCGGGCGCCTTTCGTAAAAAATTGCCTCGGAACGCCGCGATACGTCTATATAAATAGGACCATTTTCGCGTTCGATATTAAACACAAAGAATCGCCTGACGTTTTAACTTTATCAAACACTTTATTCCCTTTAGCTATTCGAGTCGCTCGCCGTTCGACTTTTGAACTTTACGCGGCCCCGCGGGGGGTGGAATCTGAAAGGGGACGTTTCATAAGCGACGGTGGCGAGATTGTTAATTTTGAGACATCTTTTATATGCAAAAATAATATTTAATCTCGGATCGATGTTGTCAATCGTACATTTGTCATAAAAGTTACAAACTTGTGGTGATCTAAACTGGATTATATGGATACCGGCGACATGTGATTCCAACAGGATGGTGCCATGTGTCACACATCGTAAACCACGATGGACATTCTGCACGAGCGATTTGAGGTCATGGTTATCTCGTTCAGCGACGATATGAACGGGCCAAAGAGATCGTGCGATTTAACGCTTTTAGACTTTTTTCTTTGGGGCTATCTTGAATCGCAGATCTATGCGAGTAAACCGCAAACAATTGATGCCCTTAAAGTCAACATAACGAACGTTGTCCTGCAAATTCAGCCATATTTGTGCAACAATGTTATCGAAAGTTAGACCTCCCGAATACGTGCCACCAAGCAAAGCTGCTGCAGACATTTGAACGACGTTATATTCCATTCTTAATGCCATAAAATCTCACACAACTTGTTTTATTTACATTTAAAAATCGAGCGTACTTACTGAAAGACCTTTTTTTCAAAATCCGCCTTTGTCTGAAGCGTTCCCAATACATCAAATGGTAAGTATAGTAAGACAGATTTGGAGTCCAGCAAAACTATTTCTCTTTGCCCTCATTGATATAGAAACGACACTTTCCCTTCACTTGTCTCGCCCCATCGCGGAAGAGAGTGACATGTCTTTCACTCTTCGTTAATCTTGGCTTGATGAAACATAAAGTTTCTTCTGACATCTGACGCGAGTTCTCCGTTCACCGTCAGGTTGTGGTTGTTAATAACATGGAAAACTATATGCTGTAGGGAGATTATTCGTATGTCACGTGAATATGCTTCTGTTCGTCAATTAGACGCTTCATAGTCTGATCTGGGAACTCAGCCATTACACCACACTGAGGTGACCTAAATAGATAGAAGCCAAAGGATTCTAAATATGGAATCATATACCACCTCACCTCTTTTAGGTAGTCACTGGCTCAATATCACAATATCTGGTATCTGTGTATGACTTTCTTCAGCTATACTTTGACGATAAGAAATCTAGTAGTCACTCTGAGAAGTATTAAAGTATCTGGTTAGATCCATATGCTTCAGCTATCTGACGTACTTTGATGGCAAAGAATGTCGTATAATCTTTCCCGAGAATTGGGCCGGAGCAGTCTACTACCCATTGGACGTATACACATACAATATAGATTCAACATTGTTGGGTTGCCAATCAATGAGTTTTACTGTGCTAGGAACGAGACCGAACGACAAATCTTCGCCAGAGTTCATAAATTCGGCATTCGCGATGTAAAACTTCAGCAATGCAAGGCAGTTACCTGACGCTTAACAATTCGCTTTAATGAAAATTAAACGCTGTGAAGTGAGCCGTAGGAAGATCATTCGAAGGGAACATGTTTAATGATCTCTCGGAAGCCGTTACCGTTTAATACAATACTACAATGTAACGGGCTAAGTTCGGCACCGAATCGAGCGAAGAATACATTCAACAATTTTAATTAAAATCCGGCGTGTAGACACTATTAATAGAATCCAATTACACGGGCCATATAAGAGTTTTACAAACTGCAATTAAAGTGTGTTTAGCTTTAAGTAATTTAGATTAATTGGACATTTATGGGGGAGTTCTAACTCCCGGCTCCTGCATCTGAACGGAAACTGAAGCAGATGAGTTACTTTAATGGCTCCTCCGCAGTGAATTGCATAGATGTACTAACGTTTCATAATCGATTTTCTTGACGTTTACCTTTTTTGGTCCTCCGACAGCCATGTCTTCTATATCAAAACTTCCTCGCCCTTATATGGGGAATGTCCTAAATCGGCTCTTCCCTCGTTCTCTTGCCTTTTTCCTAATGTTTTTTCCCCTCAAGTATATTATAAAAACCTAAATATTTTGAAAAACATTGCCTTCAAAATAATATTTTTTTTTAGATTCCTCCATAATCTCTGCAATTAATTGATCTTTTGCCGGTTATATCCTCAGCTTCTCAGCTTCTTGTTCAAAGATTGTGATTTGAATATTGAATTTTACTTACATTTAAATTTACACAATGAATCTGGAAGACGCAGTTACTTCTGATGAAACTAACAGAAAAAGTCAGTGAGAATCTGCTTTCAATCATCATTCTTCTATTTGATATACTTTTTCCAACACTCACTGAACAGCTCTGACAGCAGTCACTTGAATTTGTTTTCCATTAATTTAAACAGATGGTTATCAGAGAAATATACAAATTATTTATCGTCATATTTATTTTTTATTAAAAAAAAACAGAGAGTTTAGCATGTATTATCAATAATTTTCAGGACGACTATAGAAATCATCTGCTCCAATATTAACTCAAATAGAACAAAATAGAGTAGTTGCAGCGTCTTTGGTTGTCAAACACTGTTCAGTTTCTAGAAAATCGTTTACGGAACAGAACTGAGTCTGGATTAATTTAACGTCTATTCAGAAGTACACAGACGTAGATAACGAAGAAAGGGCAGAGTAATTGCAGAGACCGTTTTGTATTTCATAAAAGTTGGCTGCTGAATAGGGATGTTTTCTCAAAATTCATCACGCTTATTACTTCCAAATCGTGTAACTTGACAAAGTTGAAACGGCATTAATCGATAAATCCCATGTAATTGCTTAAGAATTCATATAGTCTTTTAATACATTTTTTATTATAGACAGTCTCGGTCAGTTCGGATTCAGATTTAATTTACACAATAAATATCGTGAGTCTGTAAATAAAAACCGAAACGAGGTCGCTTCGTTTGTAAAATGATGTGAAAATGAAAACGGTATTGATATGCTTATGCAGTATTCAACGCATAAGCTTTAATTTTGTATCTCAATTGTATGTCATAAGTTATTTGAAAGGATATATAACCTGTAACTACAAGTTTTATATTGTAAGACGTTTATATAGTTAATAAACATCTGATTTAATGAATATGGGGAATCTATTTTTTAGTTTAAAACAACATAATGTTCTGTATCTCGCATGGGAAAGCAACGACAAGTTTGACCTATGTATAAAATAGAATTCAGTTGTAACAGTGTGTACACAATATAATTCAGACGCAATGAGTCTCGTAAAGAAGGGCAGTTTTATAGTAAAGTACATCGTATAAATGTAGAGCACATGGCCGCTAACCCTAGAATAATATACATAAAAGCCTAATAATTCTTACTCCTCACTAATATGATGCTTTACACCAGTAATACATTTAAGGCGGCGCAATTTAGTAGAGGTCTAGGCAGACCTAGGTTGAGCAGCCATAAAAGATGATAATGCTGCTAGAAATTAATCCCTTTAAGGTAGTTTAGGGAATATAGAGCCGGCTCATGCTGGGAAAGCATCTTCCTGTTGTATTTAGTTATGGCCAGAGTTGCTCGAGTCCAGATTTAGTATTTCAGTATGTTTGTATAATAAACTTATTGCATCCTCTCCCGCTTCCGACTTTGAACTACTAAATATTGCGCTTAATTCAATATGCCTGAAGGCAATTCCTATTTCCGAAATATCAATGATAATGTATTATAACGAAACTGGCAAGACTTATCGAATGTTAAACCACTTGCAGAGTTAATCTAAAATGTAAGCATGCAAGTGACAAACACAACTTATATCTTAATACATCAATCAGAAAGTGATTAACTTTCCAAAAATCAATTTCCTATGTATCTATTTATTTGTGATGTGCTATAACTGAAATATCTCGAAACCTTTTACGAAGTAATTTCAATCAAACGACCCCTACGGTGCTATATTGTTCAAGAAACGCGTTCGTAAAAATGTTGTTCAGCATTATTTTTCAATTTTTTATAATATCAGCGCAACGGATTATGAAAATATGGCATCCAAGATTTACTTCTGCTGAGAATTGAATTTATTAATAACGAAAAAGGGAACAAGGGGAGAAATTCCTGGATTTATGTCCTTTTATATCATCGGCTGTATTGAGAGAAATAAGATTTATAAATATAATTTGATTCCGTTGTTATATAATCGATTGTCAAATATATATATTGTTTACTTAACAAAAAAGCGTACAGGAGCAAGGAACAGATAAAAAAGGAATTAAATTCGGCTTGCGGCGGAAAAACTAAATTAAAAAATGCTGCAGTAAACCGAGAATATTTTCAGACAATTTCAATCGTCGAATAAGATCGTCTTTCTTTTATGAAAGGGTTGTAGATCCGTTGTTTGGAGGAGGACAAAATAAGGGAGAGAAAATACACAAAGTTATTTTTTATTGAAAAAGGAAAATGCCACTCAATTTTAAATTGGCACTATTTTAAGATAAATGGGAAGGCGGCTGCCTAGACTGATTTAGCGAACAAGTTATCGATATTAAATGTTAAGCAAGAGCTAGAGCGCCTATCATATGGATAGCTGACGGGATGGTTCCACTGTCACTTCTAGACTAGTGTGTTAGAACCTCATAGAAATTATACAAACTTAGACAAGATTTAGATGTAGGATATCACTCCTCGGGTAAGCTATAAACTTGGAAGTTCTTGTTAAGTAGGTAAAATATTCCTACTCTACTATAAGAGTCATGGTTCTGAAAACATTCAAGTTGAGGTACTTCCTATCTTGATAGAATAGTAGACATAGTAAACATAGTAGAATAGTGGGAACTTGATAGAAAGAATATGTCGACTTTAAATAACTGTAGAAATATAAATGTTGTATAATTAGTTAGTAAATATAATAGTAGTTAACTCAAAATTCCAGAAATCTTCAGTAATACCGATTTTGTGACATAGTAACATAAAAACATACTTTCTATACTAACTATCGGTCATTGTTTACCGATTACGTAGCACAGTTTATAGCTACCCGTTTCTTGTATTCTAGAGTATTGTATAGTGGTTGTAAACCTCCTTAAATATTGTTACTAAGTGCCTTTTGTATATAATTAAGCAGAAAAGTGACCGGGCTAGCATTGTCTTGTCTAGTGAACCGTCGTCGCCGATCAAACCAATCGAAAATAATCCTATTTGCCGAGGATTCACCCCCGGCATCTGCAACCTCATTATACCCTCTGCAGATTCAACGTACCACAATCAACTAGCTAACCAAACTCTCTCCAGGCTATACGCTTCCTATAAGATTTCAATTAGCGGAGCAGGTCGACGATGCGCGTAATACAGCCTCAGCCTGGCCAGACAACTAATGAATGTCGTCTCGCGGGGGTTGGATCTGATGGGCGATGATTTCTTGTGCGCGCGTAGACTCGACGATAGAAATAATGTAACATCTGTAGTATCAATAGGATAACATCTAGTTTGATGTGCGTCTAGGCCGTTTCAAAGCCCTTTTGATACATTGTCGGCATCTGAAGGACTCTCAAATATTCCAGATGCTATTGCCTAATTAGATGCCGTAGATATTCACGTAAAATGACTGAATTGTTTTACTCAAAATAGAATAGACAAAAGTAAATCATTTTCTTCAAAAGACATAATAATTTATATATTTTCACTCTACAGACCCTCAAATTAGAAGAACGAAACTCATTGAGGCAGATATAAAGATTTTCGATAGATAGCATTTATTTAATAAAGGATAACATTATTTATTAATATCTTTATACATATTTGAAATTTTATTTTATTTCTATGAATTTACCAACTGCTTTTATCCACGAACTGCTCTTATCCAATTAATATTTATAACCTTTACAAGAAATTAGAATATTGCTTTACGTTTAAATGCATTATATTCACCCCTTTCATTTTATTACAAATATTAAATTGTAGTTAAAATTTAGTATAAATTTTCTTATCATTTGCTTTAATGACAATTGGAGAATATTGCAGCATAGTATGGCCATATAAATTACTAGCATCTTAATCTCAATATTCATTCCTTCAATATGCTCACAAATAATATATTGTATGTTAAATTTTACTAAACAGTTTCTTACTGCATTATTTAAAAATTGGTAGATCGAATTGTGGCATTTTACGCCCATACAAGTTATCAGCATCTTAATATCAATATTAACTACTTTAGTTCTCTTACAAATATTAGATTGTATGTTAAATTTTAGCAAACAGTTCGTGATAGTTTCACTTAACCACATATGGAGGATATTGTAGCATAGTACATCTATATAAGTTAGTAGCATCTTAATCTTTATATTCACTTACTTAATTCGCTCCTAAGTAGTATATCGTATGTTCATAGTTCTAGATTCTTAGAAGATCTCAGATCACTTAACTCATCTCGGTATGATAAATACCTATAGCAATGCCATAACTAGAATTATTTGAATAATCATGAACAAATGTTCATTAATCATCGAATTTATGGAATGCCATATTTATAAATAATGGCGAAATCATACTCAGATAGAATTATTGACATGTTCCTCTTGCAATTTCTCGTGAGAAGTTTTGTCAAAATTAGATAGGGATGTGAATATTATATATGAAACATCGTAGATAGGAACAAGTATTTACTTAAGTTGCTGAAACGGCTAGTATCGACACTTCTTTTCTAGTTCAAGGTGATATAAACTGCTTACAACGAAGCTGACGTTGAGACAATGCATTTACTGTTACAAAAGACTTGAAAACCTGAAATTATATATAGATAACAACGCGTTCTATGAAATGTCAGTATAATTTCTCGTTAGGCGTAACCTTCCAGAAATGCAAGTAGAAAAATGAATGTACATGCAATTCATCATTGGTACCTACATATGTAGATTCATGTTAATTCATTATTTAAATTCTCTTCCAATCCTCTTTTGTTAATGCCCCTTAAACTTCCCGTACAACAAATCTCCGCGAAAAAGGTGCCAGGGCAGCGATTCTCTCGAAAGAATTTGTGCCGCACAGCTGAAACTTTCAATGCATTTTCTTACAGCCAACTCCGTAATGGGTCTCCGCAAACTATCTATTATAAAATTTTAATCTTAATTCGAGACAACTGAACTTCTCGAGTGTTATTGTCGGCGGAATAATAAAGTTATTTTCCGAGTAGAGCAATTTTATTCTTCGTCTCAATCTTTGTGGAGTGCCCCGACGAGCAATGGCAGACGAGAGGGGGTTATTTGCATTCCTATCGGAACCAATGGGCGGATGGACGGGAAGCAGTTCATAAAGTTGAAATAGGAATAGACGCTTTTGCAGATCCTTTGTTATTAAAACGAATGTTTACATTTACTTTACAGAATGTTTAGGTATGTAATAAGCAGTGGGATTTGAAAGTACATCTTTGCGAAACACAATCGGCGACTTCATTCACTGAATGACGCCAGAGTACTCTATACTGCTTTGTAAATTCTTTATTGTTAGCTTTAATCAGCTTATTTAGGTTTACTGCAACCATTTTCTCTATTGCATTATGTGTATTATACTTGAAGCGCAGTTTTAATCGCAAATAGAACTCTGATAACAATCACGGATTCAATAATAACATTAAATGAAATCGGTTAGGATGAGCAAACAAGACATTAGCTTGTAATGCGCTCGTTCCTTTCACAATTTCGTAACTGCAATTGCAGTTATCAAAAGTGATGTTTCTGCAACGCCGGGCATATTATAAATGATTATATCTGGAAAATTATAATATTCTGGGCAACGCCGGAGCCTTTCAACCGTTTATATGATAGTCAGGCGCATTTTTAGGCGTCAGTGTTGCGATGTAATAACGCAGCGAATCATAAACAGGAAATATGCATTGTGATGCAATTGCATTTATTTCAAAATGTTGGTGTTTTTATTATCTGGTGATTTTAAAGTGTGTGCAATGACGTAACGAGAAAATTACCTAAATTATCGAAATACAAAATATATCTTTGTCGAAGGTGGCCATGAAATGAAAAAGGTCCGCTTGTTTTATGCAGTGCTTTTGAAAAGTAATGAATAAATTCAAAGAATAACTTTAGGGAAAACCTCTCGAATGCGTCAAATTTTATTTTTAATTGCGTATTTTCTAAAATATAATTAATATATACAGGATGATTTGTATGGGAACTATGACGGCATTGATATTTTTTAATGGCAACCTCCTTTTTGATTACGGAATATGAAAGAGCACATTCTTTACATTTGCTACGGTAATAACTGTATTAACGTGAATATGAGTTAGACAAATAATTAAGAAAAACGATTATGTAATTTCAAAACACAAAATTTAATTGAAATAATTATTTAAAAAATCAATCAAATTAAATGTTCAAACTGTGCATCGTTGGCTATCTGATAGTAACTAAGGCAATTAATACATTCTTATTAACATTGTCATTAATTTCAGAGGTTATACGTTGTATTTCCTGGCGAATTCTTGCTTTTAAATACTCCAAATTCTCCAGCCTAGTAATGACACTCCAAAAGGCAGTTTTGCCTATTGGCATGGCCATTGAAAAGAAAGGCCTCATGCAAAATACAAATTTAGGAAATTATTATCATTATTGCATGGCTATTGCGTTTGTTCACGGAATTGATTTTGCCGATCAAAGTCGTCTTCAGACAGCTTATGGACAAGGCATATCTTATAACGATGACGCTTTGCTTTTTTTAGAATTTTTTGTACTGCAGACGCTCCTATATTAAAAGCAGAAATCAGCTGGTTAACTGCTGAGTGGTGATTTTCTTGCATTGCCAAGAAATCATTGAGCTGATCGTCTTCTGACGATGAGAGTCGGCGAGATTTAATAAGATCACGAACATACGCAAATTTGCAGTATTTAGACTCAATATTGCTTACCATGCTTTGGCTAAAGTGTTGTCAATCAGAACGAGTTACATTGAACAATGCAACTACTTATCCTCTAATGTACATCCTGTCTACAAATCTAATCATAAAAAAAATTAATTCTTTCTCGTTCAGTTAATTATTTTTTACAAAATGTCAAAACTGCTACTCAATAAATACTTCAAACATAGTGCTTCTGCAGAAAAGAAATATAAGAAATGTGTTTTTTAAGGAAATAACTTAAAAATCAAAGATACTATTTAACGAGGTCCGATTTCAAGTTCTTATCTGACAGCAATAAAAAACGTTATAGGTCACTAAGGCTACTGTCAGGCAACTAAACCACGTCGATACCTTTTTTAAGGCACGCATAAAATTCCTTTGGTATTACTACTATGTCTAATAATTAGTATTATCAAATTTTCTAATACCAAAATAGGCTTCCAAACTACCAAAAAATGTAAGTTGCATGCTTTGTGATGAAAACTATAATTAAAGAACAGCTTAAGGTTACAATAGCAAAAAAATCCCACTGCTTTGACAGATTTTAATAATGAAAAACTGATTGACATAAATGCTCGATAATTACTCGTATTTTAAAATCCCCACAACCATCTTTATCCAATATAATTTTGATATCTCCGTAGATGGAAATAGCGTAAACTAATCGTCTTATTTCCTCCGACAATATTGAATCGTATAGACAGACTGACGCAATCAATTATAATGCTATACGTTGACAATAAATAAGGTTCATTGTCTTAAGTTACCTACATTAGCATATTGCATTACAGTTCATCTCTACGGCATAATTATCGAATATACCCGCAAGGGTGTAATTAGTTTGGTATACTAATTAATATATTGTAGTTTACTAGGACGACATGGGAGCCACATCAGTCGACCTGAGCCCGTTCAGTCTACAAAATGCTCATATTGAAAACAATATCTTGTAACAAGCAATACGACTGTCTACCCCGATATACCATTCTGGAGGATATATTGGCTTCGTCTGACAATATTATTAGAGAGAACAGACATTTGAGGTGTATTGTGTCTAGAGAGGTTGTTGGTTTAATTCATGTATTATGAGATACCTCTGGAAAGTTTGAAATATCGCATTTAGCTTAACTATAAACTACAAGGGTTATGAATTTCTATTGCTTTAGTATGACACTTTTCTTCCCGTTTTTCAAGAGTAAATAAGTGTATGGCACTATTTATACAAAGAACCTTGCTTGCACTATTACTGAGGCTTGATAGATGAATAAAGTGTCTTTTAAATGTATGTATATCTTGCCAGCGACGTATTTCGACCCGTAGAACACCCCTGTGATGTTCTATGGATCGAAACACGACTATGCAAAATACGAAGCACCACAAAATAGAGCAAAACGACCACCGTCATGGGTCTTACACTTTTTTACATAATTGCACTTCAAATAACTTCACTCAGATTGAAATAAAAATAGTAATCTTCTCCGCTGGTTTAAAGTTTAAATTGTAGAGGTCGCTGGCAGTTAATCACTTTTTTATGGATGTACGTACACAAGCATCAGTACGCATACCATAAACTAGTTGTAGCAACAGCTAAATCTTATCCATCGTGTATGACAGAGAAGGTGATATTTTAAATGTAAATTAATAATCGTTAGGAGTTTTCGCAATAATAAGATTAATAATGTTTACATTAAATAATACAAAGTAATGTCTATACGACCTCCTTATTTTAAAGGACGTTCTACGGATAAACCATTTTATATATACTTTGAAACCTAACTTAACCTAACTTATCGTAACTTAACCTAATCTAACGTAACTTAACCTAACCTAAGTTATTACCGTGCAAATCTAGTTAAGTAAAATTATTGGTACATTCTTTACCCTATTGGTTAAATTTTCTCAAAATATAGAGCAAATTTTTATAAATATTTAAACTCTGATTAATTGTAACTAGGAAAAATAGTTATTATTTATTAGATGTAGTCTTGATGGTCAAGATATATGTAAAACTTAAAGACTCACCTTTTATAAAGTAGATAGGCGAAGGGGCAGCCACTTTGAAGGGCAAGAGAGAATAAACCTATAAGATATAGAAGGCGGGGCATAATAGTAGTGGGCGAAAGTGGTGGGAGGTAACAACAAAAAATGTGCTAATGAAGATATCTCAGTTTTGTCATATCATAAAGTAATTTTTAACTGGTAGGTATAACTTGTATTGTCTGAACTTACGCCATTTATAAACTGTTTTACATTCATGCCTCCTCCGTCTACTTATCCTTAAGGATTACCCGTTTGCTCCATTGGAAGCGCCACAACACGTATTTTCTGCACAATTTCCTTTCCGCGTTTTGATTGCCCTATTATTGCGAAGGCCAAGGAGATTGGCTTACTTGCCGCGATGCAGAAAATGTATTTTAAATCTTCGCTTTATTGTATCGTAGGAGGTTATCGGCTCATAAAAGTTTAATTTCAAATCTAGAACCTATTCGGGCAGCGGAGCCGTCTTTCAAGATATTTTAGAATTGGCATAAATTCCAGAGTTGCCTGTAAACAATTTTATGTCAAGCCCCCATGCAGGAAAAGCTCTGGGGTCTGATAGATTTTTAACTAGTGTTATTTTCTGTAGCCAAGCGCGAGGAACGTTCTTAATTAGTTACATATTCTACAAATAATATACTAATAAGCTGCTGCAAATCTATAAAATAAAATCAGCATCAAGTGGGTAGCAAAATAGTAATCCCTATGAACTATAGAGTAGATTGTTGTAAAATGTGTTCTAAAGTTTGTTCTGTTTCTCGATTTATTTAGAAATTTATTCCTATTTTCTCAAAATATCGAGAAAAACCCCAGGAGAATAGAAATAATTCAGTTGAGTTGACTAAAATTGGTCAAAACGAAGTAAAATTGAATCATTTCCGAAAAGCTAACAAAAAACAAAACCGAATAAGTTGAAGTAAAACCCATTTGAATAGAATAGAAATTTTAATATCAAAAGAAACGCGTAAATACAGAAAAACAACGAAAAATCAAATGGAACCAAGTGCAAAAGCTCACCAAAGAACTCAAGGAAGCTAACCAAAGTCGAATAAACCCCAGGAGCGTCTAACAAATCGAAGTAAAACTGTAAATAGCGAGTAAAATGGCAGCAACTTATAAGTCGGGAATCGAGAAAATAATCACTAAACCGCAAAGCAGTTATCATGTTATCAAGTAGTTCCCGAATAGCAGGGCTATAAGAAGCAACTACTCCTCGGGCTACAGTCCCACCAGGCATTCAATTATACCTAACAGCGATCCTCGATCCCTTTCTTGTGTTTATGCACGAACAGACAAGGTTTCAGAAAAGAAAAAATAAAATAAAGTCCCATTCGTTTTACAATAAGTTCTAAAGGATATCGGAAAATAATTCCGATTTCCAATACGAATGAACCTTTTAGTCTTGAAAATTGGACATACTGTGTGCTAGAGAATTAGTGAAATAACGGATTATATTTTCCCAAATTTCATGACATAAACCCATAATTGCTTATTTTCCAACTTTCATTTGAGACCCGGAAAACTCTGGCACGACATCCCCTCCTAACGTACGCCTCATTTTTCTCCGACAACCCATTCGAGCTTAATGCCATCCCATTCGCTCGTTCCGGATTACTTTAAGAGCACCTCCCCGGCGAACAGCTGAATTAAATTGTAATATTATATAATCCAATTTGCATTGTTTTCGCTTAGATAATGGTCGTGCACAACTTGGAGGACGACCTTCCCGGCTACTACCCCTTTTAAATTCAAATTTCACAAGTGCGGCTCATGCGAGGCTTAGGAAAATGAACAGATTGTACTGCTAATTGGAGAATTACGCTAAAAATTGTGGGGTGGACGCACCAGAGCGGTACAAGTATATACTATGTCCCTTGTATAGGGTGTCTCAGTTGGAAATATAGGATTTGAATTGCGCGCCATTTGTGTTATGTCAATGATAAGGCATCAACATTTAACTAGTGTCATATAACATCATTATTGTCATCATGTTATTTATCATCATGTACATTGTCATGTAACAGGTCATCATTGGCGGAAAAAGGAATTGTTTAACATGTCATGATTCCAATGCTCGTCACCAGTTCATGTCGAAGTCCAGTTATTCACCCCGGACCACAATACCAATAATATTGTTACAGCAACTCCTACAGAAGAATACGGTACGTCGCCCATCTATGTAGTGGCTGCCAAGTAGGGTGCTGCACTTTTATAGCTCCGCGATTTCTACGTCGGACAATCGACCTGAGGCGCCCATTGTATTCTCGAATCGCTATTTGAAACTATAAAAACGTAATTTGAATTGCAAAGATGGCCAAACAATAAACCATAATGTGTTGAGTTTATTTTATTTTTAATAGCACTACTTTTTTCACTTAAAATCTAGCGAGATATTTCTTCCGCTTCTCCATCTACTTATTCACTTGTACCTAATTATTTTGATTCGGGCTGTTAACGTGGGAACTTTAGGGTTGAAATACACGACACCCCACGTAAGTCCGTGAAAGTGAGGGCGATTGGATATCATCCTGGAGCCCCTGCGGGAAGGCATCAAAAAAGGCAAAAGATTAACTTAGCACTTCTCCAACTTTAACTAAGCAATTGTTGAAACTGACAGTTTAAATTGCCCGAGTCGTGGAAAGGAATAAAACTTCCGATGGAATGTATGCCCTTTAAAACTTCGACAATACAAGCACCGGGGAAACGGGGAAAGTTTCACTAGAGTCGAATTTAATAATCCGTTCATATCTCTTTTTGAATAAAATATGGGCCCAACAAAATTTTTATTTTCTCCCATATCCGTTATATGCTAAATTCTAGACATAACCTCAATATACAAATAGAAGTCATCTTCTTATCTAAATTAAAGTGAATTTATTATTGATAACTGTATATTTCTGCAAGTTTATAACTGCGTTAAAAACTCCTTCAATTATCTTAATTTTCCGTTTGTTTCTTATTACCTCTCCCACTATTCTTTATAGTCATTGCTATTTAAAGTCAATTATGGCTCGAAAACTTCTCGACTCAACTGAAATTTCCCAACAAGCTGTTTACAGTGCAACGGTTCTATTTAGCTTTTCACTCGCTTTTCAACGGTTCAAATAGCTGAAACTAAATAAAGTTACCTTTAAGTTTAAAGTTCGTACACAGCCTGCATGAAAAGCCTCAGTATTAATACAACTTTACATGTAACGTTGCAAATGAAATCTCCTGATGAAGGGCACTAGGAGAGAGCCGAGGAAATTCGCTACTTTCCTATTTGAAAATTCATTTGTCTCCACTCGAAGACACAAATTGAGGGTGTGAGTAAAAGTATATCTGCCTTCCAAACTATAAAAAAATTTGTATGTATAGTATATTGCAGTCATTAAAGTAATATTACTGCTTGTAATCCAAAAAAGACAGGAGGACTGTGCCCTCTACCCGCATAATAGTTGATTTCAACTAATCCATTTCATGTAATGGAACTTCAGGACTTGATTTGCGCGCCATTTGTGTTCTGTCAAAGATAGCGGCTCAATATTTAACGACTGTCATCTACAATCCATAAAACGTCAACGTGTCTGTGATAGTATTATCAGCTTCATTTTCAAAGAAGTATTGTCCAATTACTCCACTACTCCAAAATGCGCACCAAACCGTGTATCTCTGTAGATGTATTTCTTTTTCGTGAACAGCATGTGGATTTTCAGCATCTCAAATTCGACAATTGTGTTTGCTGACGTATCCGTCAAGATAAAAATGTCCCTCATCGCTGAACAAAATTGTGTTGCTAAAATCAGCATCACCTTCTTTCTTTTCTAATACCCAATTAACAAATGTACAACGTTGTAAATGGTCTGTAACTTTAAATTGTTGTGTCAACTGAATTTTGTAAGCTGAGAGATGCAGATCTTTCTTTAAAATCCTATTCGTGGTGCCTCTTGACATATTCAATTGTAGTGCACAACGTTGAATTTATGGGTTTGGAGACTCCTGTACACTTTCTCTCACTGCAGCAATATTTTTATGTGACTGACCACAATGAGGACGTATCGGTGTTGCCTTATCAACAACAGAACTAGTCTCTTCAAATTTATTGATTAGGTTACAGACTTTTAACTCTGTAGGCACTTCATTTTATCATAATTCTGTGCGAATTGTTCTTAACGCAACTGTAAATGATGGCTCACTTTCATAAAACAGTTATATACGAGCCATTCGTCGTGTCGAGCATATTGACGTCGTATTGTTTGTGTAGTTCCAACTCAAGCACCCTATATAAAATAAGGTAATATTGATTACAATAAATTTCGCTTCTGATTTAATAGAACAGCTTCATGGGTGTAACTGACTAATACTGAACTGAAACTCATCGAAAATGCGAATAATTGACAGCGTTTTTTGCTGTAAAATTGTTATCACATTTCTATCGATTCCATTATGCACAGTTGCAACTTTTAAATACGTTAGGCTAGCCAATGTCGATTACAATGAATTTCATGCAGTTCCTAATCCAATTTAGCTGCGCCGTTCAATTGAAAGTTTTGGAAAACAAACAAATTTTCCCGAACACACGAATTGTTATAGAATAATCGACGCGGGTAGCGGGAGAATTTCACGCGTCAAATTGTTTTCGTGCACCTCGCGAAAGGCAAATAAAATGTAAAACGAGTGGTCCGAATGCATGGCAGTCTGAATTGGAAACGTTTGCAGTTGACAGATTAATTTGCCGAATAACTTTTTGATTGAAATCGCTGATTAACGTAATGAAAACCGCCGCCTTTAATCAGTACCATTTTTGATGTTTAATGACAAAATTTCGCATTAAATTCCGTCCCCTCCGCAAATTAACTGCTTTAAAGCTTCTCGATTACTTTTTTAATATTCTACGATTATGCTAAATATCTCATTATGACAATTAAAATAAAAAGAGTCCACAATCCTCCGTCGGACGTTTGGGTTCTCTATACTTCTTTATTCTGGCTTTTTATGGGTATTATTATTCAAAATTAACACATTTGGCTGTTAAATTATTGGTTTATACTACTTATAATGGGTGGTACAACCATAATGCACGATGTTAATTGTGAGTCACACCTTAACGTCAAGTTTTTTGCCCAACTTAATTTGACATTTCTTTGTTTCACTGTTTGACAAATTCAACCACGGAGAGGTACACAATTGAGCAGCGCATTAAAATTGTTGAAGCCTTTTACGAAAATGGGCGTTCAAATCAAAATGCATTTCGTGCACTTTTTTAGTCAGCATAATCGACCAAATGTGTCCACAATCGGGAGAATTGTGCACAAATTTCAGCAAACCGGGTCTGTAGGAAATGTGAAAACACCTGTGCATGCTCGCCCAGTTCGTTCTGCGGAAAACATTGCTGTTGTTCGCGATAGTGTAGCAGAAGAGCCGTCAACCTCGACTCGTCGTCGTGCCCAACAATTGAACATCTCACGAACATCACTGATGCGAATTTTGAATAAAGATTTGAATTTACACGCTTACAAGGTTCAATTGACTCAAGAGCTGAAGCCTATTGACCATTTCAAGCGTCGTCAATACGCCGAATGGTTGGTTGAACAGACAGAAGTGAATTGTTACTTTACAAAGAAAATCATCTTCAGCGACGAGGCACACTTTCACCTCAGTGGACTCGTTAACAAACAGAATTGCCGCATTTGGGCAAATGAGAATCCACGAGTGATTGTTGAAAAGCCGATGCATCCACAAAGAGTAACTGTTTGGTGCGGTTTATGGGCTAGCGGCGTCATCGGGCCGTACTTCTTCGAAAATGAGGTCGGCCAAGCAGTTACCGTGAATGGTGTTCGCTATCGCGAGATGATAACGGACTTCTTGTGGCCAGAAATTGAGGATATGGACCTGGACGATATGTGGTTCCAACAGGATAGTGCCACTTGCCACACAGCCAACGAAACAATGGCACTTTTGCGCGAGAAATTCAATGGCCGTGTTATCTCACGTCGTGGCGATGTTAATTGGCCGCCACGATCATGTGATTTGACACCGTTGGACTTCTTTCTTTGGGGATATTTAGAAGAAAAAGTGTACGTCAATAAGCCAGGATCAATTCAAGAGTTAAAGGATGAGATAATTCGGCACATTAACGACATTGAACCTCAATTATGTCTCAGAGTTATTGAAAATATGGACCATCGGATAGAGGTATGCCACCGAAGCCATGGCGAGCATTTGGCCGATATTTTGTTTCACACATAATTGTCATAGATCCTTCTATCATAATAAAGAATATTAAGATAATTCTATAAAAATTTTTTGTTTTATTTACAATTAACATCGTGCGTTTTGGTTGGACCACCTTTTAGTTACCAACAACGTGATGATTACTTTTGTTTAGAACATGTTAAAATGATGACGTAGACATAATTCTTTACACTTAAAATAGGTAGTTACTTATAACTTTCTTTGTAATTCACGTCAAATATTTTTTTATATATAATAACTTTATGACTTTTAAATGAAAAAATAGTTGTTTTTTCTTGTAATCAAAATATTGTTCAATATTAATTTACGTTTGTTTTATCTTAAAAACAGAAAAAAAACTTGTGAATGGTTCTCCTATAAAAATCTTCCAAATTATTGTTTAACAACATTAAATGAGTTCCTTTATGTAAATTTAATTATTGCAATTAAAAACTAGTGTCAAATATTTATTATTGTATTGTTTTAATTAATATAAGCGCTTAATTAAGTCTCCACCTCATTAAAATCTAAATTGTGTAAGATTTGATTGTGGGATCTCTCAGATGCATAGCGCCCGAATGTGCTTGGATTCATATTGCGTCCGACGGAAGGTTAATATCGAACAACGCTTAATATATAAAATAATTTATTTATTACCAAAAAAAATACATTCGCTTGGAAACAAATAGGATTGAAATTACCACCCGGAATTGTTAAACTCCGGAATACGCTGAAATAATTTTTACGACATGCCACTAAAACCTTGAAATTCCCTGTAGAGACGTAGTTGGTCTATTTACATTAATTAAATTACACGACAGCGGGTATAATTCCCGGCAACAATTATTTCATTCAGATTACAGTCCGTAACTTTGCTGCTGGAAATTTCGGGATTAAAAATTCATGCCTTCCTTTATTCGCCTCTGCTTTTCTAGCCCGCTCGGACCTTTATTGTCCCTTCATGCCCTTATTGTACCGTCACGCGTGTTTATCACACAAGGGTCCGTTAGAAATATCGGCCGACGCTCGCCTCCCACTTCAGGAACTTAGTGGATGAGATAGAAATAACAATATAACACATCTTCGTCCGGGAAACCTCAACGTTCTTTTTCCGAAGCGAAATCAATAACGTCTCGACAGGTAAGCGTAGCAGGACTAGGTATTGCTTTGAGAGAAATAATAAATACCCAGTGTTACTTTTTATCCTCTTTGTGTAATACAGAAAGATCCAGAAGGATTGAGCATGTTCTAGAAATATTTTTGATGGGACGATTCCATATGTTCTCTTATGCCTGCTAACATTTTGAAGTTACACAGTTGGCAATGGTGTAGATTGACGGATAAGATAACCTATTATTGTGATGTTATTAATAACACTGGGGAAAAATAATTTGTCGCATTTATTACATCACTTGTTCTTACCTAGTTTGTAGGCTCCGAATTTAAATCTAGTCAGATATTTTTGCTCTGTAAGTTCTAGATTTTGTTGCAAATCGACATTTCCATTTCGCGAAACAACACTTTGTATAATATGATCATGAGAAAAATCATATGCGCAAAATAAAATACATATATTCAAATGTGGGTAGGTATAAATAGGATTTTTACTTTAAATTAACGTATATATTTTAACATAAATGCAATTGATGGTAGGTGATTCGTAACAACTCATATGGATGAAAATTTAGGTACTTCTATTCGGCAAAAAAATGCTTGTAGCTCTTGCGTCTATAGACCTTTTCAGGGTAATCACGTTCGATTATTCAGCAGTAGTCTGCCATCATATGCTTGCCCAACGCCTTTGGTAGGATTCATCCATCGTCAAGAGGTCTTGATGGAAACCCTGTTCATCTGTTACAGCGTCAGGGTTCTTTGAGAATTGATTGAAGTAGCTAGACAGGAAATATCGCTTGACGATCATAGAAAAGTAAGAAAAAAAAATCATGTGCAGCACAGTACACGTGATAGAAGTGAATACTTCTTTATAATAGAGAATGAGAGAGATTAAGAGTGATAGATTGAAAGAGAGAAAGAGAGAGAAAGGGAGAGGGATAATTTCAAAAGAAATATAACAATATAAAATTTGTGTAAAAAATATTCGGTTTATTCATTATCTACACTATCATCGGCTGGTGGTTCAATTGGTAATACTGATATGATTGGTTTGTGATAACTAAAATATGAAATATATGTTCGTGATTCGATATTTTCTAGATAACGTGTAAAAATTGCATCTATTGTTGTTCCGGATTTTGTTGCTGATTCTTTGGGATTGTTATTTATAAGCAGACCAAATGTTTCTCGAAGAAAGTTAATCAACGTCAAAGAATCATTGGATCCGAAATTTACATTGAAATCTCCACCGAGAATCAAAAGGATTCTGTCTTCGCTTCTTCCAAGTGCATTTGCACCTGTGTGGCTGTAAACCAGTAGGGAGCGGTGAATGAAATATATTATATCTTCTAGATTTTAACAAGTTAAACGATTCAAGGATATTATCAAATAATCACAGAACACAGATGTAAATAACGTAAATAATTACAAAACACAATGATAAATATTCGGTACACACGCGTGCTGCTTCAGCTGTTAATATATAGCATCTGGACGCGTACATCTATAACGCGCGCATGCGCGACAATAGGGAGGCGCGGATAGCCTGAACTGATATATATGATGTATAGTTCTCTTTCTCTTTCTCTCTATGTTATATATCTGTGTACTCTGTCTTGTAACAAAGCCTGTGTTTTAGGTATACCAAATGTATAGCTCCGTTTTTCCTTCTCTCTACGTTATATCTTTTTTCTCTCTCGTGTAACGAAATCTGGAAACGTTGCATTTTTTCCAATTCATTCTCCATTCTCGTCAAATATCAGAACGCCGCCAAAGAAGTATTCACTTCAAAAACTCATGTGGAAAAAGGTTATTTCAGTGATGATACAAGACTGCCCACAGTATGGACAAGCAATGACCTCAAAGCAAACATTCAAATAGAGCCAGTTTTATGTGCCCGTGTTATGGATAATTTTGCTAAACGAATGATCATGCCAAATAAGTTGCGGCGAGCATATGAAAGATACTCTTTTCCCTTATCGTCTCCATTTTATGTCGAATAATAAACAACCTTAGATCCAAATGAGGTACTCAGGGATGTTAACGTATTGTTTGTATCTGACAGTCGTTAAATATTGACACCCTATCTTAGACAGAACACAAATGGCGCCCAATTCAAATCCTATAGTTCCAACTAAAACACTATGTTAAATTGATATGATACGATCTATATTTAACATCAAATTGCATGAAAACCAAAGCATGTGCTGAAAAAGCAATTTAAGATTTGATATCAGCGATGAAAGTACTACTAAATCAGGTAAGTTACTATTACTTGTTATTATTATAATAAAGTTATTATAAATTACCTATTACTAAAACCAGCTGAAAAAAAAACTCTTACAACAGCGAATAACAAAAACATCGTTCCCCAGTGTAATTTTTCATTTATCATAGGGACTTGTGAATATGCTTAACCACTAATAAGAATCTACACTTCATCATGAGAACTGGATGCTTCACGAAAATAGTTTTAATAGAACAGAAAGCAGTTTTAATAACTTCAGCTTATTTTATTCATGACATAACCTTCAATTAATTTGGGTCTCTCTGTGTTAGGCCCTCCACATCTCCAGCGCAGCCTGCTACGCATAAAGGATACCATTTATCCTGGAGTAACGTCTATACCGCACCGTAAAGGGAAATTTTATTATCACCATAAAAAAAATTAATATCTATTAATTAAGTGCCTCACGTCGAGTCGCCCTCCAAATATTTCCCGAGACGCTGAAAGGGAGGGATGCAGCTGGAGCCGGTGAAAAAGGTGTGGGGGGCTCTCTTTACTTTCTGGGTTTACGATGAGCTCTCACGCTAATCAGTACAAGTGAAACCAGCGGGAATTATTCCGGAACTTCTGAAGGAAGAAACTAGTTAACGCAAGATATCTGTTTTCAAATGCTTGTCAGCTTCCTTCTCGGTAATGCAATTAGAGTTTTAATGGAATGCTACGCGCCGCCATTTAATTTACTTGTTACAAAAATGAGACGGAGGGCGATGCGAATGTAAGACAACCTTTAGACCGTTGTAGATATTTCCAAATTAATTGGAGGGTGACCAGAATTTAAAGTGCTGATAATACTACGTGACAGTAGCTGTCTCTCAATTAATTTTCACCAGGCCTTTGTTATTTTTAAAGATAAACTGCTTTAATTTTAAAGCGTAGTATTTTAAAATAAATTTTAACGTAATGAAACGTATAAAATTATAATTGCTGTTTTATTTTGCCCAACATACTTAAAAAAAAATACAAATCTATGGTAACATAAAGCTATGTCTTTATATTACCAAATATTGCGATCATTCACAAAAATGAATTCTAGGAAAATATTCGAAATCCTTGGCTTATAGCTGAAATATACTGAAAAAGTTGTAATAAAAGACGACAGAGTTACCTATTGCAATACCTTCTTCTTGTTCTATACATTCGCTATTGGGTACGAAACAATGTTGACTCATCATGTATAACTATGGTAATGTATTTCTCGATAGTTACTTGATTGAAGCCATTTCGTTTATGTAGTTCCCTGAGATAGCTCAACATTTATGGTATAGGAATACTTAGAAATAAGAAATCGTAGACAAAACTTAAGTATAGAGTCTAGATGCAGCTTACAAAAGTTAATTTTAATCATGGAATGATGATATCAACTTGATTGGCAAACTGCGTTCCAAGCGGCATATAATATTTAAACATTAACTGCAACTAAAGCCATTTATGATAGCTTTGATGATGCCCAAACCCTTTGGTATCAAATTTTAAGACAAAACTGACATATTTCATTTCTTCTCTTATTTGTGATCTAACAAATATGCTCTCTTTGAGTTCTGCATCACTATATTTTGCAAATACAGATTTGAATATAATAGAAATTCTTCATTATTTTTATCAATAGATTTTACGGAAGTCTTCATTAAGCCCAACTTATCAGTAAATGAGGAAGAATATTTAATGAAAAAACCAAACAGACGGCACCGGGTTGACGTGTATGTTTTAATAGAAGAACCTCGAGAAACTGTTTTGCGGCGACGTGGACGTAGAAGCAGCGATTACACAAATGATCACCAGGCATTCTTTGTTGGTTGTTTGTCTTCGGTGAGACAGTGTGGGATCCAACGTGCCAGGATTTCTCTGTAGTCATGATCTTGAAACTGATGAATACAGCTCGAGAAGAATAGGAACAAGTCTCAAAACTGCTACATCGGATCGCCCACGAGGGGCGCAGTAAGTAGCCCGGTTTTTACTCGATTTTTTAGTCGGATTGATACCTTTGCAGAGTGATGAATATGCAATATGAATATCCACGGAGTTAGATCTGGCCACACGTAAAGTGCATCCTTTTCCCTCCGAATGCTGCCTCACTATTTCTTCTGTGCATACATAAAAAATTTCACACTTGTTCCTATTCCTGACGAGCTGTACTGTCACCAGTCCGCGCGTAGTTGCTGCTCGATTGCCTTGATGCAACGGAGTTATATAGTTGAAGGGCGTCAAGGGCTACTTATCCACGTTATTTATCTTCAAGACTCATATTTCCGAATTTAAAGAGATGGAGCCAATAGTGACTACTGTCCAGTAGGAGACAATATTCTCGTGGAATGTGCTGTTGATGTAGTTAGTCGCAATGCCTGTGTTCTTCTTCTTCTTTGGGTGCTTATCCGTTCCGGATGTTAGCGATCATGTTGGCTATTTGGATTTTGTTGACTGCTGCACGAAACAGTCCTGTAGTTGTTGTTGAGAACCATGTTCTTAAATTTTTGAGCCATAAGATCCGGCGTTTTCCTGGTTCTCTCTTCCCTGGAATTTTGCCTTGTAAAATGTTTTGTAACAACCCGTATCTTGAGCTATTTCTCATAATGTGGCCTAAATATTGTAGTTTTCTTTCCTTTACTGTTATCATTAGTTCGGGTTGTTTGTTCATTCTACGGAGGACTTCTTCATTTGTGATATGGTCCACCCATGAAATTTTCAGTACACGTCGATATAGCCACATCTCGAAGGCCTGAATTTTCCTGCTAGAAGCCTCAGTCAGAGTCCACGACTCGACCCCATACAGGAGTACGGTGAAAACATAACATCTCATCAAACGAACTTTAGTATTCAAGTTCAGATCTCTGCTTTTGAACAATTTTGACATTTTTATAAATGCAGCTTTGGCTTTCTCTATTCTACATTTTATTTCAGCAGAATGATCCCAATGTTCGTTGATGGAGCTTCCGAGGTAGACATATGATTGGACTCTTTCAAGTGGTCTCTGGTTCACTGTTAGCTGTCCCAGTGGTGTAGGCGTTTTACTGATTATCATATACTTCGTTTTTTGTGTGTTCAGTTCTAGTCCATATCTTTGGCTGACTTCTACGATGTTATTTAGCAATTTCTGTAAACCCTCCAAGCTACTCGCGAATATGACTGTATCGTCGGTATAGCGTATGTTATTTAAAAGTTCACCGTTTACAAGAATACCTTCCACCATGTTATCTACGGCCTCTTTATATATTTGTTCTGAGTAAACGTTGAACAGTAAAGGGGACAGGACACATCCCTGACGCACTCCTTTCTTTATCTCTATCGAGTCTGACAATTCTCCCTCCACTCTGATCTTAGCTGTCTGGTTCCAATACAAATTAGTAATAATTTGTAGTTCTTTTTCAGGAATTCCCGAATGCTTGTGTTGGTGCCACGCATTTGCAAAAAATGATAGCCCCAAGTTGCTTTCGAGAGATCGTGGCCATTTCTGATAAATGTAGCATCATGACCGCCATTTTATGTTCTCGAGTGATAGCACCGTGAACGTTTCTCCCAATTACTAGATCCAGTACGTCTTCAACAGATAGTAATAAACACAATCGCAACAGGACCATAATCCATAGTATCTAACATATCACAGAGTACTACTAACTGATTGGTTCCTATCCTAACAAAGACTATTGATCTTTACCAGAGTATGGGTATGTGCCCGCTTATCTATGTACATATATACCATCAGAAACTAGTAGAAGAGCTTAAAAAGTTC
Source organism: Rosalia funebris (assembly GCA_037954035.1). NCBI lineage: Eukaryota > Metazoa > Arthropoda > Insecta > Coleoptera > Cerambycidae > Rosalia > Rosalia funebris. The sequence goes on along the minus strand of JAZFAV010000004.1, from coordinate 1,688,208 downwards.
TTCATCTTCGTCCTCTTAAAAACACATTCACAAACTTTTGTATTGCTCCTACTTTCAGGGAAAACAGCACTGAGAAATGTGCGACTGACAGTGAATAAGCAGCGGACGCCCTCGCAAAAATTCCACTGCTCACCAGTTTTAACACCCCCGCAGAACTAATTAAATACCCGTGGCAAGGGATTCTCCGGGAACTAACATTAAATCATCGAAGTTTCATGGAAAACCAGAGAAGCTCGTCTCGGGTTCGTGCGAGGTCTTAGCGCTGGGACCGATTCTATTTCGTAACGCATTACAGGATGACCACTGAAGTTGCCGTCGCTATTTTGTAGCCCGCCCAACCGAGATAATCGCTTCGAAGAGATGTCCGAAAGTCTTATAATCAAGTCCTTACCTATGGAATTACAAAGAGATGGTTCAACTGGACCGGACGTGGCTTCTGCCTCAAGTTACGTTATTACCAGGGCTGTCCACTTGAATAGGATAGCATTAGGATCTATAAAGTTGGTTAAATTAAGAAAAGAAAATGTACAATTTAAAGTTTGAAAAAGTCAGTTATCCTTTTTCTATTTCCAAAAATGTATAACATTTTTTCGATATTTATCTCTATTTAATTCTGATATTATTTTAACAACTATGTCACTTTTTAAGCTTAACGAGATGGCGTTTACCAGTTTTATGATGAGAAACTATCATCAACTTATTTTTCTTAAATACGGCCCTGTTTTTTAATAGAAAATTTGAAATAATTTTTCATTATAAATTTAATAATATCACCAGTAATGGTATAAATGCATTACTAGTTTGTTTTAGCCACTATTAAAAATTATTCGTACAAAAGAAACGTCTCCTGAGTACGGCTCTGAATTCTTGAAGCTTATGGTGGTATGTCAAGTTACTTTAAGTAGATTTTTCAAGTCTTGATCAAGGTGGTAGCTTAACAAATTGATTGGTGACTAAAATAAGCTAGAAACGCATTTAACCTATTAGAAAATGTTGATTTAACAATAGTTCAAAATTCTCTATCAAGAAACAGGGCCGTATTTAATAAAAATATTTGATGATGGGCCATGGAAATGAAAAGTAGAACAAAAATTGGTAAACGCGTTCTTATTAAGTTCCAAAAGTGACAATGGAAAAATTTATTTTTCCATAGCTGTTATAATTACACCAGAAATAAACAAAAACAGATATAGATAATTTTAAAAGGTATTCAAATTGTTTAATGTTTTCCTAATTTAACTAACTTTGTAGATACCTTCTATCGTTTCCAATATCTCAAGTCCAATTTAAATATATCAAGTCTATGCAACGGCATCGCGGCTGCCGCGAAATTACCCCAGCGTAACTCCACTGGTGTACCACTAACGACGGGCACCTTTAATTATCACGTTAGTGTTAGATAAATGACCGAATTTACAATTGGTTTTGCTGGAATGCCTTCCTAGACTACAGTCGATAAATAATATTAGCTAGTAGCCATGGCATGACATGGCGGTTTGAATTACATCCGCCCTTGTCATTGAATTGTTAATTGAATTTGATAACCGCTCTCGAAAATTCGGCAATTTAGCACAACTGTCGGTGAATATTATTTGAAACATGCTGCTGAGTACGAAAACCAAGCTTACCTTTTAGATAGCGTCTATTTTAACCACTACATCAGTACGAAATATATTGAATTTAGTCGGTTTGTAAGCAACTACTTCTATTTTATCAACAATTTCGTATAAACCTAGTAAATTTACTCTAAAGTGACGTATTCTGATACAACCATTTAGACTGTTAGTTATTGATAACATATAAACAATTTTCGGGGTACCTCTACACTTGGAATTATTAAAATTGGTCTGTTAAAAATCTACCTAAACAAAATTAACTACTTTGTTCATTGTTTCTGATTTTGCATCATTAGAAATATAAACTTTAAAGCATTTTGGGTAAAGACTACATCACAGTGTAACACATTTTACTCCGCATGGAATAGATTGTAATCCGTACCAGGTAACGAGTACGCATGCATGTAGCTTTTACATTAACAGGAATTAAAACATGAAGCAATATATGGTAGTGACTCCTCGTGACTAATGCTCGAATATGCTGTTATCTGTCCTAAGAATAAATATTCAAGAGTGATGACCAAATTTATTAAATAATTTGTTAAATAATTATTAAATGTCTGGGAAATATGTATTCAAGGTGGGGCCTAGGAACCTGATGATTTTTAGTTGTTGTTTACCGGCGACTGTATGAACTGGTCATGTCCAGTATGAGGCAGGGGAGAGCTCACATAATGGCGTTTCAGTTGACATGGAGTTGTGGGCTAGGCAGTATTGTGCGTTCGTGATAAAACAATTTTCTTTTTAACGGCGAATCAGTTATCGAAACTTAGCCACAATTTCGTATATAATTTCAAAATACCATGTCACTCCTAGCCATAACGCCATAAAATTATTGGTGCATAGAAATTGACAGAGTGGTCCTGCTTTAAAGGAAAAGCCACTGGGTCCTATTCATAGAGTGTAAACTTCAGAGGCCATAGAAAATGTGAGAACGACAATCCAACAGAAACCACGTTGTTCAGACAGGAGACAAATCAGTGCCTTCAAGTCGAAGCCTCCGTGGAATCTTGCATGAGGATTTTCACTTTCATCCCCATAAAATCCGGAGCTAGGCGATGTGGGTTTTAGTAGCTAGGCGACGTCTAGAACAATTTCTTGCAATTCTGTCATACCAATGTGTGGAGAATCTTATCTACTTATGTCGGACGTGGCTCACTTATCGGGTCTGACCTTTTGTAATTATTGGTCATGGAGTTACCCCGACAGCAAGGTGTATTCTCCTCGACTCTCCAATATTCATAATTTACATCAATTAATTAGAGATGGAGCTGCACCCATTCCTTATGTAATGATACACAGACTAGTACGAGATATCCGAGGTTGATTGATTGGAACAATGTGTATGCAATAAACGGAGCTCATCTCACAGACGTTCTATTCAAATAAATGGCATGGAATCAGCTTTGTTATGATAGAAAAATCTGAATAAAAACTTGTTTCCAACGTTATTCGATTTCAAAAATCATCGGGTTCCTATGCCCCACCCTATAGTTTTGTTATAATACACATTATATATCGTAAAGCGATAGCGTTATAGTTTTCATTCGAATAACAATGATAAAAGAACTATAAGTACTAATATGATAACAAAGGCAAAATTTATTAAGCCCATTATAAAAGTGAAATATCCAATTCAATAATTTAAATTCGTGAACTGCTCTTAACGTAAATGCGAATGTTAAACGTCTCAAATAACGGCGGTAATAAATCTCTCAAATGCATTTCATTAGTAAAAGGAAAACCGAAGGATCCCCTTTGAATTTGGCGATATAATTCCTATTTTTCAAAGGCCTAGGGCCAAACTCGCCCCTCGTCGTGGAATTAGAATGTTACCAAGACGATCTTCCATGTCAGATATTATTTCCAGATCACCGGATCTTGATTGAAAAAGAGATGTTTCCCCTCCCTTTCCTGTTATTCAATTTAAAAAATCTGATTAGTTCGAAGACAACATCTAAATTTCGCGTTTTGTTCCGATCGCAAAATGTAACACGCCAAATTATCGTTATGAATTCAACTTTTCACATAAATTTAAGCTGATATTAATCGCGTACGTAAAAAAACCTTTTCTCAGCAAAAAGGTACGCGAACTACAGGACATGAAATTTACTTGGCGTTCGAAATGGAATTACAAATTTAACCCCCGTTTATTTGCGCAGAACCGTTGCCAAAAATTCAGCTAATTAAGGCGTCTCGTGCTTAAAAGAAACAACAATAATTGGTGCGGATTCAGGACCCCGCTTGGTAAATATTACGACCATAACTTTAGTCGAATCTGCAGAACAGGAATTCTTACCCTCAACAAAGCTCTGTTCCCCCGCCACATCCAGTTATTGCCAGGGATCGTTCCGTTTCCGATATTAAAAGCAGGTTGGGCTAAGGTAATCTAAATGAAGTTTTGAGAACTGCGAGAGGCAATGATAATATCTCCCGGTTGCGAAAATTGCACAGTATAGCTTTTCCGGGGGTAGGCACGGACGACTTGATGGCGTGTTCGTCTGGGAAAGAGGGAAATAAATAGGGCATAATTTGCTTCGGGGCTATTCGGTTGGAAATACGTAGAAAGTTAGGGTAATTTATTCTAAGGGACCGCATTACGTCGACGCAGACTTAGGAGACAATAAATGTTACCAACATCGAATATACGATTACGGTACGATACAATCGATTACTGAAAAATGGGAAACAGCACAACCGATTTGTCAATCTTATTAATATTATATTAACGTATCAATCTTACGTATTTAAGGCAGGAAGACGTTGTATACACTGTGTCTCTGTGTATAATATTTGAAAAATTGAGTTTTTTTATTTTTCAACATAAACTGGAGACGATACGGCTACAAATATAAAAGAATATCGTTCATTTGGCCATCATTGACTGTTGCTGGCTGGGTAGCGTACACTTTCCCTTGACATAACCCCGAAGAAAAGTCAAGTGGTGTTAAATCATACGATCTGACAGGCCAGTTGATGTCAGCGTTCTGCGAAAAAACATGGAACGGGAAATTTGGTATGCAACAGAGTTAAGCTTGCACGTGTTATAATATGACACGTTGCACCGTCTTGCTGAAACAACATTTTATTCAAATCCAAATAATCAATTTGGTGGGAAAATAAACTCCACCACTACAAAATGCGCACCAAACCGTGCACCTCTGTGGAAGCATTTCTTTTTCGTGAACAGTATGTGGCATTTCAGCACCCCAAATTCGAAAATTCTGTTTGTTGACATATCCGTCAAGAGGAAAATGTGCTTCATGGCTGAACAAAGTTTAGTTTCAAAAATCACCTTTTTTCTTTTCTAACACCCTATTAACAAACCTACGACGTTGTAAATGGTCTGTAACTTTTAATTGTTGTGTCAACTAAATTTTGTATGTTGACAGATGCAGATCTCTCTTTAAAATCCGATGCGTGGTGGCTCTTGACAGATTCAATTGTTATGAACGACGTCGAATTGATGTGTTTTGATACTTCCGTACACTTTCTCTCACTGCAGCAATATTTTAATCTGACCGACCACGACGAGGACATATTGGAGTTGACTTATCAATAACTGAACCGTCTCTTCAAATATATTGGTTAAGCTTTTAACTGTTAGCTCTATAGGCGCTTTTATTTTATCCTAATCTTGTGCGAATTTTTCTTGATGCAAACGGTAAATGATCGCTCACTTTCATAAAACAGTTGTACAGAATCTATTAAAATGTTAAAGCAAAACGGTGATGTTATTGTTGTTTTTTTTTTTTAATAGTTTGCTTGGTGCCTAATGAGGAGTATGCTCAATTTTATTTACTGAAAGCTGAAATGAATAATAAATTTATTTACAAATTTCAAAATAAAGGCAATACTCTAATGGCATCATCAAGAGTTTGACGATGGTTTCACGAGCACGAAACGTTGGAGGACGAAAATAGTATTGCCACATTAAAGTTTATTATAATGTATATGAGGTTGTTTTGTTTGTTACATCTCGTTATATGTTTTTTATAATAATATGACAAAAATTCATACCCGAATATTAAAAATTTACTTTTTTCAAAATAATTCGAAAATGAAAAATATGTGTAAAAAATGAAAAATATGTTTAGGCTTAGTAAAGGTCACTGGGATAGTGTCCTGATTATACAACTTTTTCCTCGTTTAACAGAATTCGTACCTGCTACCATTTCTAAGATACCTATGCTGTATATTATTATCACGATTTTAAAGTAAATTTCATGAGTAATGTCGGGTGCGGTGAAGAAGTATTCTTATATAAAGAAAACGACCATTCGGCATCTAATGATGTAACATTTGCATAGTTAAAATGGTCTCACACGGCATACGTCAATAATATAAAACACGTTACACGATATTACCAATTTTTAAGCATAACATGCGTTTTTAAACACTTCTCACAGTAGTCGTAAAAAAATTAATTTACGTAACATTTTCTCCCTGAAATCGCCCACGTGAGATACGTACTAACAGATTTTAAGTCTCCGCCTTCGAGTTTCTATAAGGGCGACTTATTTTAGGAGAGTTTACAGTAAGATAACTTGAAGGATGGGTAAATTTAGGGAACTTACGTTAAAAGATAAACATGAGTCGAGAATAAAGACCCATGAAATAATGAATAAACATGAGGTGTTTTTTAACAAACCTAAGGCTCCGGATTTGGGCGCAAATATTTACCGAGGATCTTTTCACCTTCTAATCTCCTCAAATCGGATTTGAGAAACAAGCTTCCGAAGTTTTCCGCTTCCAAAGTTCCGGTTAGTTTCCGCTTTTATCGGTAACGGCACATTTTAAACAGTATCGGTAATTTGGAGTTTGGTCGAGCTTAATGTATTCACTTTATAATGCAATATTGGACACCCAGTATTTCGTGATTATTACTTTTCCGCTATCCACTATACTAGAGCGGAAAAGTAATGTAATCGTAAAGAAAAATGGAAAAAAATGTTTTTTCTAGCGTTTATTTTTCGTTTTCGGCCTAAAAACCAAACAAAATGGTTTTAAAAAAATTTTGTCTGTGTATGTGTGTCATTGTCGTCGGCATTTTAAAACTTGTTAGCACGATAACTCAACTAAATCGTATCGAATCGATCGGGTTTTGACTGATTCTGATCGGGGACGTCTCCTAGACGACACCTATTGATTTTGAGGTGGATATAACACACTCTACCATGTTCATGGGTCATGAGAAAGCACAATGGTGGACTATTTGAGAATTTTTTTTTTGTTAGCACGATCACTCAATTAAATCGTGTCGGATCGATCGGATTTCGACTGATTCTGATTAGAGACGTCTACCAGCCGCCATCTATTGATTTTGAGGTATATAGGACACACCCCACCCTGTCCACGGATCATGAGAAAGCACAATGGTGGACTATTTGAGAAATTTCTTTGTTAGCACGATCACTCAATTAAATCGTGTCGGATCGATCGGATTTCGACTGATTCTGATTAGAGACGTCTACCAGACGCCATCTATTGATTTTGAGGTATATAGGACACACCCCACCCTGTCCATGGGTCATGAGAAAGCACGATGGTGGACTATTTGAGAAAAATTTGCCGATTTTGCATCGAACAAAAAAAACATATATTCAGCTTGTATCATATACGAATGAATGAGAAAAAAAATAATTTCGTTTGATCACAAACGTATTGATACGGCACTGAAGCAGTCGCCAATGAAAAAGGTAAGGCTGTCGCATAAAATACACATACTCTGCATTTATGTGTTGGTTTATTTTTTTTTTTTTTCGCCCACTCAATTTCGAGGTAGAGATGTTCTACGTACGGAAAAGTCCGTTTTAAGCTTTTAAAATTGTTTATCATTTTACTGACGATTGCAAATTTTATGTTTTCTCTCTGTGACATGCATTTACATAAATATGATCTTTTACTTACTTAAGTTAATAATAATCTACAAGTATGTTTGACACAATTGAAAAATGGCTATTTAACCCTGAATTAGTATTTCTTAGTCTAAGATGAAATTCAAACAATCCTAAACTACTTTTTTAAAGTATCTCTAGTACTGACAATGCACCATTAGATTCGTTCGACCGATTTCAAACATACAGGATGTTTTTCATGTTGATCGATATTTCGATTAATGTTTCTTTTTCAATTTAAATTTACGAATCGAGTGTTTTATACACAAATAATATATTAATACAATGAATTCATTTATATTTAAAAGCTAAGTGACCTCTTCGTTCCTTTTGGATTTATTTTGTTGTTTCTAAACTGGTTGTATTCGTCAGGTAAATCAAAATGACACTGTCCCAAAATTCCAAAATATAATAGTTTACCTTAACTAATGTCACGATGTCATGATTGGCTGTAGTTAATTTTCATTAGGATTGATTGATTAGTAAAAAAAACCTATGGCCTTACAGTTACCAGATTTGACCTGTTTCAGTTATTTTTTTTACATTTCAAGAATAATGTCAAGTGGATAAATCCATATCAAGTGATCAATCTTGGTTCAACCTTGGTGTTCCACAGGGTTCGATCCTTGAGCCGTTAATGTTTTCACTCTATGTCAATGAACTTCCATCTCACTGAAAGGGACATTGATAATGTGGGCAGATTATAACATCTATAGTAGTGCCCGCATCAATTCCTCTAGAACATCTGCAATCAGTCTCAGAAATTATGGAACAGTTTAACATTTGGTGTAGAAATTATTACATCCTGACAAAATTTTAATTTTACCCTGTCAGTAACATATAAGTCGGAAATCGAGGCAGAAATTACCAAACCGCCAAGCAGTTATCAAAGTAGTTCCCGAATAGTAAGGCTATTACATAATAGCTGCAGGAAACTGCAGATGTATTTACCCTGTATATATATATATATATATATATATATATATATATATATATATATATATATATATATATACCGGAAAATTTGTTAGATAAAATTTGGCAAAACATAACCAATGACTACTATCATCAATATGGTACGTCATGACAAAATGCACCTTTTATGAAAACTCGCTTTATTATTCAGGTATAAAAATATATAATTAAATCCTAAGTTACATTAAGGAAGCAAAGAAAAAACAGAAAGACAAACAAACTTTAAGAACCGACTAAAAGACTTTTAATTTACGACCTAATTTACGATCGTTTTTCAAGTAAGTTTTTCAAGTAAAAAACGTAGTTTGTTTTATATTAGCTTTTAATCTATTTATTGTATGTATATAGTATCTGTTTTATTGTATAACTTTGATTTTGACTTCCATGCCTATTTTTTTGCTAAATGATTATTATTACTATTATTATTAATAATTTCATAATGTTATTAAAGCATATTTAAATCACTAAATTCTTGCAAATTCAATTGCAAGCAAAATGTTGAACACATGTTGCTTTTAATCAAGCACTAAGGCACTTCATTTGAAAAGTTTTTCTGGGCAAAAAACACGGGACACAAAAATTAAAGTTACTTTGTTGCCTTTCTGGATATGACTTCGATAAAGGATCATCCACCAGCAGTCCCACATTATCATAACTGCGTTCCATCACGCTTGGATATGACTTATCGATGTTCCGCTCGAGTGCAAACCCATAAAACCCATGGCCGTGCCGAACCAGTGCCTGGCACTCCGAGGAGATACGGCAGTAAATTTTCCGACGGCTTTTATGTTTTCATGATTGCCTATCTATCTTTATTAGTATCATTTCCCTAGAAAAATAAATTTTAATTTAACGCCGCGGGAACTGCCGACCTTTTATGGATGCTGCAGCCGATTTTGTGTTAACATTAAATGGGTGATTCATGTAGTAACTGTAACGACGTTAAGGGTCGAGAATTGTGGAGTCGGTTTTATTTGTTGTCAAGATCGTGTTTAAGATTCTGGTGTGTTTCGGGGATGTTCTCCAGGGGTTACCCGAAGACATGGACGTAAAGGCACAACGTGAGGCTGTTATAACGCGAGATGCTGCATATATTTGTACAGGGTGAGTGTATATGATGGAATATCACAAAATAAGGTGTTCGCATTTTTTACGCCTTGGTATATGGCTTAACGCTTTAGGGAAACAACATTTTAATTCACGTTAGTGTATATTAATTATTACTTATATATTTTTATTTATACGAGGGGCTACCCAAAGGAAACCGAACTGATGTAGTAGGCGGAGTTTTTATAGTACCGCGTTCTGACGCTAGGAGAGTATAGACCTACGATTCTCGAGTCAGTAAGCCAAACGTCATCGCCAAAGAAGGTTCCGTTCGGCTTGTATGAATGTATTAATGAGAGTAGTTCCGTGTGTTCGTCACGATATATTTTAGCCATTGTACATATTTAAAAAGAAATATGTGAATTACTTTAGGTGAAATGACCATTTAAGGCATGGAAGAAAATATGACGTCAAGAGATGACAGTGAACGATTGAGGTTCACCTTTCTACGTTTTACCAAGGCTCTTTAGATATTCTCCGAGAACTTACGGTCAACTAGAATAAGAAATATATTAAAAATGCGATGAAAACGTACGGGTAACGACAAACCCGCTTTTAAATATCCCCACGATAATGCAAAAGATAAAAGTTAATAACACTTCGAATGGAAAAAACGTATAGGGTAATATCGGATTGGGAGATAAGAACCAATCTGGGTGGGAATGCTATTACCGTGGATCCCATTTCTGAGTTTTTAATTTCCTGCCAAGGAAAACGATGGGTAAGGGTTAATAATGGCCTTAAGAAGCCCCTTTTATCTGTACTTTTAAATATATTCGCAGTTTCGCAATAATTTAAATATGTCGCAGTATTTGGATATTATTACAAATTAACTATATGAAAATACTATGTAGTTATGCTCATTAATAGTAATAACATAGATTTTAAACCTTATTAAGAAATGTGCGACATTCAAAGTTATTTTGTAACACATACTTACACTTACAATTTGACACGTCAGGAATATCTATCATGTTTTTTTTTTTGTTGAGCTGGATAATGGATTTTAATTTATATTTTATTTACCATTGTAAGTTATTTCACGATCTATTTGATTTATAAATAGTTTCACGCTAATTAAGGGGCCAATTAGTTGGTACTTAATCAAATACATAAAATCAATAAATTAATGATAAAGATGAATGGATAATAAAATATTAGAATCTAGGAAACCATAATTAAAGGAAATACATGAAGATATGGACATTATTTATAATTATTTTATCTATGTTGTAATACTAATGAGTATATTATTGAAATAAAAACATAACAAGTATGAGGTATACCTTTTTTATGTAATTACATAATAAACTTTAAAAATAAGACCTTAACGAAAAAATAATAAACAAATATAATAAAAACTGGCATAGAGGCATAAAATAAAAAGTAATTACTAATTAATAGATGGGTACATTTGCTTGGGCAATGCCAAGAAAATTTGGAACTAAACTTCGTCTAACAATTCTTCAGGCCAGGGAACGTTGCAGAGAGGGTTGCAGAAGAATTTAGGAAAATAAATGGAAAGGAGGAAGGACACAAAATGGTAACAGAAATGTTAACATTTTGTCAATATTATGAAAATCAACCGATTCTCTGTTTATATGAATTTTGCCTATGACATGTAAATAAAAATCAAACTTAATGCAAAATTATTGTTTTTTAATATATCCTTTTATCGATAATTATATATTTGTTTAATAACTAATTTATTTGAAAATATTATCCCTCATTTTCAGAAAAACCATGGTCCAATTACTCTACCACTCAAAATTCGCACCAAACTGCATCTCTGTGGATGTATTTCTTTTTTGTGAACAGCATATGATCTCTCAGCACCCCAAATGCTGACGTATCCGTGAAAATTAAAATGCGCTTCATCGCAACAAGATTTTGTTGCAAAAATCAGCATCACTTTCTTTCTCCTCTAACACCCAATTAACAATTGTACGATGTTGTAAATGGTCTGTAACCTTTAACTGTTATGTCAACTGAATTATGTGTGCTGACAGATGCAAATCCTTCTTTAAAATCCGGTGCGTGGTGGCTCTTGACAGATTCAATTGTTGTGCACGACGTCGAATTGATGTGTTTGGATACTTCCGTATACTTTCTCTCACTGCAGCAACATTTTCATCTGACCGACCACGATGAGGACGTATTGGCGTTGCCTTATCAATAATAGAACTCGTTTCTTAAAATTTATTGATTAAGTTACAAACTGTTAACTTTGTAAGCGCTTCATTTTGTTCTAGTTTTGTCCGAATTTTTCTTAAATTATCGCTCACATTCATAAAACAGTTGTGCACAGACCCTTTGTTGTTGAACTGCTAATCGTGGCAGATTGACTTCATATGATTTATAGATGAAAATCGTTAAATATTGATGCCTGATCTTTCACAGAACACAAATGGTGCGCATTTCAAATCCTATAGTTCCAACCGAGACAACCTATAGATGTAAGTACATGTCTAAAAAAAATTGGCAAGAATTTGTGCCACTGTGTGGTATGTTTGATGTGTTGATATTGATTTTTTATGACAGTTGACTTCGAGAAATAACTCTTATTGCTAAAATGATTGTATAGGGTGTTCTATTTAAAAGAAGACACCCGAGGTAACTGTTGAAATATTTTTCTTGTAGGAAAATACCTTAATACGTTAACTTCTACAAATAATCATTGTCTAATTGATTCTCAATTGCGCAGGCTGTTCCGAAACTGCATATCGCGATTTCATCCGTATTAGGAATTATAAGTGCAAGTATACCGGACTATGCCTGGAGCTCTAAGTATATTCGATGGGTTTTTGTACCAAGCCGGTCTAAGAATACATGTAGATGGCGTTTGCCAATTTTCTATGTCAATATTTGTTTCTAATGTGAATAGAAATTACGCAACATCCGTTGCCGTAAGTAACACCTCTTCTTGCAAGCAACTACTGCCTTAAAATATCCAAGTTGCGGGTTCATCATTTGAAAGGTGTCACGATAATGTTGGATTTCTTTTTGCCTCATTTTAAAGTTCTCGCATTTGTCGGCTCCTCTCTTTTTCGGTATAGTAACGATAATGTTCCTCTTATAATTCTCCGGCATCTCGCCCGTTTCGTATATGTATTTTACCAGTTCAAACATCCTATTTTCTACTACTTTCTGTCCCACACATTTCAAAATTTCCGCCTGTATTTTATCTACACCCGGCGCTCTATTATTCTTTAACCCCCTTAGTGCTTTTTCAAATTCCTCTCTCAATATAGGTTTTCCTACATCTTCCCTATCGATGCTAGATTCTTCCTCTAATATATCTCCTAATTCCTGACCCTCGTATAAATTTCCTAAGTACCTACTGCTTCCATCTATCCGCTTTCTCCTCTCTTCCGATCAGTATGTCCCCCGATTCACTCCTAACGTTTCTACTTATTGTTCCTATATCCCTGAAGTTCCTCTTAATTATTTTGTAAGCCTCATCGGTCTTACCTACTTGCAACTTATCTTCTACTTCTTTGCATTTATCCTCTATCCATTGTTCTTTCGCTTTTCTAGATTTTCTAATGATTTCCCACTTTATTGACTTATAAGTTTTCAGTCCTTCTTCGTCTCGTCTGTTTTTGTAGCCTCGTCTCTTTTGCATTAAGTTTAAGATTTCGTCGGTTATCCAGGGCTTCCTAGCTTCCCTTTTGTCGTGTCGTGTCGCGTCCGTAGCCGCGGAATCTAAACTATTCTTGATACCCTCCCACTCAGTTTCTGCGTTCTTGATTTCGTCCTTCCTCGCTTTATTTATTAATTGATCTGTTTTCTCCTGGAACTTATCTTTCATATTCTGATCCCTCAATATGTCTACATTTATACGTTTCTTATCCTTCCGGGTTTTCAGATTTTTGAACTTTAATCTAGCTTTCATGACTACCAAGTTGTGATCACTGTCTACATCTGCTCCTGGATAACTCTTACAGTCTTTTACTTGATTTCTAAATCTCTCCCTAACCAGAATGTAGTCTATCTGATACCTGTCTATCCCTCCTGGCATTTTCCATGTGTACCGCCTCCTAACGTGATTCTTGAACAATGTGTTCGCGACTACCATCTTGTGCTTCTCACAGAATTCTATCAGTCTGCTACCTCTCTCGTTTCTGTTTCCTAATCCATAAGGACCTACAAGTTCTCCTTTTTTCCCCTCACCTACGACTGCGTTAAAATCTCCTACTATTATTAAATTTTCATGACCCTTCACAAATCCTATTACCTGCTCTATGTCCGAATAAACGGCTTCTAACTCTTCCTCACTGTGGCTAGAAGTAGGCATGTATACTTGCACTATTACTGTTTCCACTGGCTTCGAATCTAACCTGATCATCATTACTCTCTCGCTGTATTGTAGGTAGCTATTTACACACTGTCCTGCGTTCTTCCGCATAACGATCCCTACTCCCGCGTTTCCATTTACCGATCCTGTGTGTATTACCCGATTAAAAATATCCCGATTAAAGAATAACTATTCTTTAATCGGGATATTTGACAAAATTGTCATTATCCACATTTGGCCTCTTACAGTAAGTAACAACTTACAACTACAATAACTTTCATCTGACTGAAAAATAACAGCACAGTATGCGATTCTCCCCAAAATACGCAATCTTTTCTCCGGAGCTAAATATAATGAAAACATTAGACTCTTTAGTGCTCTGTTTATTCGTTGTTTGCATATATGGCGGTGACAACTCGACAATTCTCCGGAAACCGAAGAAAGGAATTTAGCGAAAATGATGTTTATTCCGCTGGAAGTTCGGACTAGAATAGGCAACACTAATATCCATAAAGTTTTGTTTGTGGAAACCCACGTCGCGAAATGGATGGCTAATAAGTCTAGCCAGAGTTTTCCGCGTAGTATTTCCACGTCAGACCCGATTTTACGTTAGATAAAATTTTATTTTCCGCCTACATTCTAGCGGAATATAAATCTTGTAATCGGGCAAATATGATGACAGATTACTACCGTTATAGAAACGACAGTAGAGGTCACAGTCGATAGGGCGCAGTTTTCCAGACAATCCTTTTTACAAAATAACTGTTTTGGAGAGGATAGAATTTCGATTTGATGTACATTTTCTATGAATTACTAACATATTAATCTGCAGTCCAGGATCCAAATAAATCGATCACATCAAAAACTCGTAATGTAAATAAACTCCACATTTCACAAGACTCAAAACAGTTTTCAACTCTTTGAAAGATAATATTCAATGCAACGATAGGTCTGGGATTTATAAAATCAGTTGTTAAGGTTGTAATCAAAAGTATATTGGGCAGACGAAGAGGGATATTGTTACTAGGATCAAAGAGCACATGGTTCGCTTAAAGTATGGAATACAATAATTGTCTTCTGTTATCTAACGTGCGTTACTAAACTTTAATAATACTCAATATAAATAGAGGCTAAATGTAGTTTGAAAGTCAGCTTTAACAATCTCTTGATGAAGCCAACTTGATTGGCTAGACGCTCGTCGACTGGCGTATAACATTTCTGTGTTTGAGGAATATTGGATGTAAACTCAGGAAGAGATCACCATGTAGGTTATTATAAGAAATTGATACGAGGCAATACCATTAAGAGCGGTGAGGGGCTTGAACCTTGGATGCAGCAACAAAAACATGAGACCAGTTTTCTACGAATACCGAGATATTACACGTTAGTTGGCGTGCGTCTAGCCAATAGAGTTGGCGTCATCAAAAGATGCTTAAAGCCAACTTGCAAATTACATCTATCTTCTGTTATCTATGTTCATTGAAGCACGCTATGCAACTGACAATTATTCTAGTATTGCATACCATCATCATGCATCCAATATACTCTTGATAGTAACTTTGACTTATTTTATAAATCTCAGATCTAGATACCATTGTATTCAAGTTTTTGTTTCAAAGATTTGCTTGAAAGGTAGAGAAGAGTGGATCAACGTCATTCCTAAATCATTGACACGTTTTGTGGTCTACTGAAAGGTGGAGTTTATTTCCTAAATTTAGTTCTTGATATGATCAATTTATTTGAGTCCTAAATAGCAGATTACAGATGATCCAATTTGCAGATAAATAATATCCTTTTCTACTACTACGATGCGACTTTTTTACTTACTCCTATTCCAATTCATTTCTAGATTTTTTATCAGCATATTTTAATAGTTTTATACTTATTGCAAATAAATATGGAATAATCTATATCCCATAAGCATAGATTTATATACTTAAATCTTATTTAGTTTATTTATTTGTTCACCGAACTCTTCGCTGCGGCTCGAGTTCTACGGAAAACGTCCCTCGTCCCTCTCCATCCTCGTCTTCAAGTATCAACTAAGAGGGTGTCTCATCCACAGCGGCAACTTGGGCTTTGTTGTTACCAAACTTCTTAACCACATGTTCAGTACACTACAACAAACTCAATCTCCACTAACAAAACGTTGACTACCATTATCTGGGGAGATTTAATATCATTGTGTTGGAGAGATTTATTTAAGACAGCTTTCGCAATTATGTATAGCGTTTGTATTAAAATATTAGGGGTAGTAGTCGGGTGGGGATGTTCTATATTGTTTGTTGTACGTCCAAGAGTATTTTTAATAGTGCGTAGTGGTGTGTATTGTTCATGTATGGAAACGGATATGTTAAGTATCTGTATCATTGTGTATGTGTAAAGTAACTTCTGTGAGCGATGTCCAGTGAGGTGAAAATAGTTCCTTACATAAAGGAAATGGGCCTTCGGCTTCTAAAGATGTAACATTCGCGTAGTTAGAATGGTCCCTGAAATTATTTAGTGAATCTGTATCAGCACTGTTACCATAAATTTGGTAATATTGGTACAATATAGGAAAGTTATAGATGGGATAGACATATACTAGGCACAAAAGGGATGTAACAATATTTTTATGTGATTTTCAAAGGGCTGTAACTTTTTTTTAATCAACATTCTTGCACAAAAACATTTTTTTTTATCAAAAACCAATAACTACAGCTTGTAAAGAATATTTTTCGGTTTTTAAAACCCCACTTGAATTTTCTGTACAATCATTATTTTCTGAGTAATTAATTACCAAAGTCAAAACTGGCTTTTTTGCTTTGAGCGACGATTATTCAGCGAAAAATCGTCGTACAAGGCTTTTAGTATCACTGAAATTAAAGAGGATAAAATCGTCTAAAAAGGTTTTATAAAGAAATTACTGAAAAGTAATTTTTGAAGTGCCTGAACTTTTTGAAAAGCAAAGAATCCAAGCATTTGGATTCTTTTTCCGATGGTTTTCTTATGATCACTCAAAACTACTAACATTAAAAAATATTGAACTCAAGGTCTGAAAACTAGAAACTTGGACATTCAATTTACTTTTTTTAAAATTGCTCTGCGACTATTTTGCTCCAAGTTACAGCCCTTTAAAAACCACCTAAAAATTCGGTATTTTTTATGTCCCTTAATTTTTGCGACTAGTTTATAAAAAGCTGCACTGCCATACCGAGCAAAATAAAACAACAGATAATGAAATACAACGGCAACGGTAAGCTGAATTTGTTGCACCTACATCGATTCAAATATCTCAAGTATACGTGACGGCATCTGGTATCTCGGTGGCTGTAGAGTTATCCGATTGTACACCATATGCTGCAATCACGATGGGCAGCTCTAAAATGGGCGAATAATTATTACGAAGAACGTTTAAAGGTTTTCAAATATCAAACGTCTATTCGCAAATAAAAGATCCTCCTTGCAAGTTTTGCCGCATAAGAGCCGCAAAACAAAGAAGACGACGCAGGATATTGGATCCGAATCCGAACAGAGGAGATAATGAAACTATGCAGCTTTCGCGACTGCTTATCTAAGTTATCGAAGTCGAATTTCCTCTTTTAATGCTGACGCTGTGCCGGTCCGGCGTCTGCTTTGATTCCGCTCCTTCATATTTAGTTAAATTAAGAACGAAAATATATTACCCATGCTCCATTTAACTCGCACAATGGAGATTATAAATGATCTATGTTGCTATTGTCTAGCGATTTATCTCGAGAATGCTTAAGACATGAAACGCTGATTCTCCAACGAGATAAATCAGAACCAGGGAATCTCGGTATGGAGGATTTAGTTTGTTATAATATTTTCATAAAAATCACCGCGATGCCAGTTACGTCACTATAGCACTCGACAAATATATTTGAGGAAATATTTTCTGGTAAATCTGAAATAGCTCATTTGAAGTGGAGATTCAGAGAAACAAATTCGAAATTCATACCTACCTAGAGAATCTCCGGATTCAGAGCAAATCCGAAGGCAGCCTTGACTTTACCTGCTTTACTTAGGTCAACACGTATTTTTTCAGATTTCTTCTCGAGAAAATGTTTTTTTGCAGAAAACAATCCATGAACGGATGGAAGCAAGGAAATTTTATACAAAACTAGCGACCCGCCCCGGCTTCGCACGGGTGCAATTTACTAATGTAGAAAATGAGAAGTAAGCTTAAAAAAATATTAAGTTATGTTTATTACTTTTCCGCATTCCACTATACGCGGAAAAGTATGTAATGTAATCGCGTAAAGAGAAATTAAAAAAACTAAATTTTTTTTGGGTTTATTTTTCGTTTTTCGGCCTAAAAACAAAAAAAAATGGTTTTTAAAAAATTTTTGCTGTGTGTGTGTGTGTGTCGTTGTCGTTGTCGTCGGCATTTATTCTTGTTAGCACGATACCTTAACCAAATCATGTCGGATCGATCGGGTTTTGACTGATTATGATCGGGGACGTCTCCCAGACGATACCTATTGATTTTGAGGTAGATAGAACACTCTACCATGTACATGGGTCATGAGAAAGTACAATGGTGGACTATGTGAGAAATTTTTATTGTTAGCACGATACCGCAACTACATCATGTCGGATCGATTGGGGACGTCTCCCAGACGACACCTATTGATTTTGAGGTGGATAGAACACATTCTACGATGTACATGGGTCATGAGAAAGCACGATGGTGGACTATTTGAGAATTTTTTTTTGTTAGCACGATATCTTAACTAAGTCGTGTCGGATCGATCGGGAACATTTCCCAGGCGACACCTATTGATTCTGAGGTGGATAGGACACACCCCACCCTATCCATGGGTCATGAGAAAGCACGATGGTGGACTATTTGAAAATTTTTTTTGTTAACATGATAACTCAACTAAATCCTGTCGGATCGATCAGGTCTTGAATGATTCTGATCGGGGACGTCTCCCAAACGACACCTATTGATTTTGAGGTGTATGTAACAATCTACTATGTTCATGGGTTATGAGAAAGCACGATGGTGGACTATTTGAGAATTTTTTTTTTGTTAGCACGATCACTCAGTTAAACCGTGTTATATCGATCGGGTTTGAACTGTTTTTGATTATGGACGTCTACCAGACGACATCTATTGATTTTGAGGTGGATAGGATACACCCCACCCTGTCCCTGGGTCACGAGAAAGCACGTTGGTCGACTATTTGAGAAAAATTTAAAAAAGTAATGCTGTCACATAAAACCATATTCTGCATTTATGTGTTGGTTTATTTTTTCTCGGCCAATCAATTTCGAGATAGAGATGTTCTACGTGCGGAAAATTCCATTTTAGGGTTTTGAAACTGTTTATTTTTTAATGGGAATTCATCACAATATATTTATTTGTAAGCTATTTTCACCTACTGATAATTTCCAATGATAGTGAACTCGCCATTAATTTAGTAACCCCCTGTATGTCCCGCGTAGGGCCGACGTCCAACTCACTTCCACGGTTCCCTAAAGTAGGAATCCTTTTAGGGAACTATACGCAATAAAGTGAATTATGTTAGGGAAAACAGAAAGGATACCTTTCTTTCTAAAGGCGCTAGGGTCCCCGGGGAAGGCAGTTGTTGTTGCAGAAAATTGGGATGTAACTTTGAAGTAAATATGTCAGTGGTCCTGTTTAAGGAAACGTTGTTTCTTTTCGTGAGTATACGGTAAATATTAGAGGAGCTGGGAAATCAGAACAAACATTAGTCAAACTGTAAAATGACATAAGGCCGTTCACTAACGTTACTATTGTGACTGTTTTGATTAGTTTTGTAAATGAGAGACTTTTTCTGCTATGTATGCTTGAGAAATGTAATGTAGATTGTCTACAAGGTGGGTCAGAAGTAGGCATTTTTCAAATATTGTATGTAATGAGTTCAATATAATATTTCTTTAAACAATAATAAAAAGTATATTCCTTGTAGATTTTTTGTCAAAAATAATGTCTTTTTAATAACGTTTTCTTCTTCTTCACACAGTATTGCCCTAACCACTACATTTTGCATCATTAACACCAAAGTTCCTATTAGTATTGCCCAAATTTCATTTCTATTATCTTTCAGTCCCAGTATTTGCGGTTTATTTTTGTATACTCTTTCTTTTATGGCACCGTCCTGCTGACATAATAAATTATCGGGGTTTTGTAAAGGTGGAAATAAAAATTCTCTAACCATTATTTGGTAACGCTCCCCATTGACAGTCATTGCGTTGCCTTCATTATCCTCAAAAAAATATGGCCCAATCACTCTCTAGTTGAAGTCATTCCACGCCAGACAGCTCCTTCTCTTCAATTATTCGAGTTGATTTTGAGTAGCCCAGAACCGCATATTCTGTTTAACATGTCCGTTCAGACGAAGGTCCTCGTCACGGCAGCTAGTTGTTGAAGAGCTATACTATACTGTAGAGGCTGTTGTTTATCGCGAGGCTTATTGTCATGAACTAACTGTATTTTGTAAGAGAAATAGTACAAATTAAGTTTCAATACGCGTCTCAGGTTAGTTCTGGTCAATTTCAATTCATTTGATCGTTTTCTGGTTGAACTTGATGAATAATCATTTACACTCTCCTTTACTCTCCGATATTCTACGGATTTATAGCTGAACGTGATCTACCTGTTTTGGAGCGATCTCTCACTTTTTTTTTGCAATCTTAGCGACAACATCACATTACGATTTATTTTTACTGGGCGCATCAATGGTTTTACAATATGTATAGTATTGACGCATATAGTTAAAATTATGGATTCTTGATTTAGAAAATAAAATTCGACAATTTTTGTACGTTGGAGAACTGAGAGGTGATCCGTTATGAAAGTTTTCTTTACAATTTTAAAACAAAATGGAGACAATAAAAAATATAAGAAGAAAAGTAGAAGCAATTAAAATGGGTTATCTACTTTTGATCTATATTACTTTATTAGCCTAGGTAAATATATTATTGGACAGTAGACTATTGGACAGTTAAAATGCTATGGATGGAATTGACAGACAGACAGACAGACATAGAATATTTTAAATAATTTACGTTTTATTGTAAATATCTCTAATAATCCAAATTAAAATTAATTTCATAGTTTCACTGAGATTCTGTTGTGAAGAACTAAATTATATGACGAAATTTGTCGTATTTTGTTTAGCAGATTAAAATACAGTGATTCAGATTGATCGAAAACCACAAGGAAGATGTAAAGCGTCTTCTATCTCAGGATATCACTAACTGCAGACCAGTTTTGACCTTATCTTAGGTCTCGTCAGTGCAGTGTTAGTGAGTATAGCGAGCCTCGTTTGTCAAAGGCATACTCACTTACACTGCACTGATGAGACCCAAGATAAGGTCGAAACCGGTCTGCAGTTAGCGATATTCTGAGATAGAAGACGCTTTCCATATTCCTTGTGCTTTTCAAGTAATCTGATTCGCTGTATTTTAGTGTAAAACTCTGTTAGACAAAATACGACAAATTTCGCCATATAATCCAGGGCTCGTCGTCGACAGGAGAATAGCTGTTTTGGCCTACCTTATTTAGTCCTTATTGTATAAGGCATTTGCAGATGGTGTGTAATACTCTCCCCATTTCAGTAGTTTATAATTCTACAGTTAAAAATAGAGAACATATGCCACAATTCATATTTCTGTCACAATTTTTTATATTTTTATGAGCCAAATTCTGTCCAAATTAGCCAACATTATTACATAGAGACACCTCTATTTTTGACAACAATTTTACATTGTAAATTGTAAATTAACGGATAAAGATTTATTTTCATATCATTTAGTAATAACACTGCAATTTTTATTTACCTAATTTAGCTAATGCTTCTCAATAGTATCTATGAAACTTTATTATATATAATATAAGTTAACTGTATTAATTAAAACCTGTTATTCTGAATTGTAATGTACGATCTGAAACTTCTTCATTACCTAATCTACAGATTTATTTTGTCACATAAGTAAACATTATACTGGTACAAGTTATTTTAAGGCTGAAAAGTATTTTCAAAAATAGGTCGCGTATAGAGAACATCCGTCTTATTTCAATGTATTTCTTTTCAATATAATTGGTAATAATGACGCACCAAGACAAGTATATTAAACTCCTTTATTTTTAGTAACAAATAAACCTAACCTACAACATAGATACAATTTGTAAGGTACAAATAGTCGGAAATAAACTAGTGGAGTAGCGTCTTGGCTACAGGGGCAGCGTACGCGACGGCGGGGGCTGCCAGGGGTTGTCTGGAGACGATGGCGTTGAACCCGTTGACGGGATCGGCAGTGTACTCCACTGTGCGGATAGTGCCATCGGGGTCCACCAGCGAATAGCTGCCCTGGACCGAATCTCCGTTGCGGGTCTCGCTCTGTGTCTTGCTGTCTCCCGTCAAATTATCCTGGACGTTGTACCCATAGGAGTACTGGGGGTTGGGGTCGTAGTCCTCGGCGACGGGGGCGGCGGCGTACGCCACCGGGGCGCTTATGACGCCCGCCCTGGCGACCGCTATCAAGGCGGCGATGACTGCGAATTTGTAAACCATTTTGATGGATGCGTTGTCGGATCGGTGACTGATACGGTTCCTAGCTCCCAGGGCTTCTTATATCGAGCGAAAAAAACCGGAATTGGAAATTGGAGTGTTTAATGTAGTGCAGATTATGCAACGTCGGTTTTGAGAAATTTGAAATTATGCATAAAGACACGACAGTGATTTAATTCGGGGTATGAAAGCGAGATTTAATCTGCTACAGAAGATTATGTATGTATATCGGCGCTAATTGTTGAGAAACGGGCCGGCAGCAACTTTTTTAAATTTATCTTAAAACGCATATCGATGTCTAGATGTACGTTACTTTTCGAATCAATAGATTTTTATAAACAAAGTGGATATAGAATTGGGAAGAATGTTTAGCTACATGGTATTAATTCCATAATTTCTTTTAATATATAATTTTCTTAAGTCGGTTTTAATTAAAGCAAATTCATTAAAAAGTAGATTAATTTCTTGATAATTCCTTCTAAATAATTCCTTCTATAATTTCTTTTAATGTATAACTTTTCTAAGTCGGTTTTAGTTGAAACAAATTCATGAAAAATAGATTCATTTCTTGATAATTCCTTCTAAATCATTCCTTCTATAATTTTTTTTAAACATATAACTTTGTTAAATCGGTTTTAGTTAAAACAAATTCATTAAAAATAGATTCATTTCATGATAATTCCTTCTAACTCATTCCTTCCATAATTTCTATTAACATATAACTTTCCTAAGTCGGTTTTAGTTAAAATAAATTCATTAAAAACAGATTCGTTTCTTGATAATTCCTTCTATTTTATTCCTTCCATAAGTTTTTTTTAATATATAACTTTCCTAAGTCGGTTTTAGTTGAAACAAATTCATTAAAAATAGATTAATTTCTTGATAATTCCTTCTAAATCATTCCTTTCATAAGTTTTTTAATATATGACTTTGCTTAGTCGGTTTTAGTTAAAACAAATTCAACAAAAATGGATTCATTCCTTGGCAGTCGCTTGATTTAGCTGATGATGGCATATTCATTTTATTATTCTTACTTTTATTTATTTGTGAAGAAAGTAAACGTTAATTTTTTTTATGAAAAAGAACTGATTTTTTGAGAAAGAAAGAAGACTGAAATAAGAATGGCCACTCTAATTGTTTATTGCAATTAAGTCACTATTAAGTTAAAATAAAAAGAAAATGTATTTTAAAAGAATCGGTATATGATATTTAATAATATTTAATACTCAAGAATATATTTATAGTAAATTTCTGCCATCAGTAGATAATTCTTATAACAGAAGAAGTACAGTAGCCACCAAGACTACCAAACCTTACTCCACTTGATTTTTCCGCCGGATTTGACCAGATAAAGACTAGAGAAATATAACGAATAAAGACTAGAACTCTTTAAATTAGCAAATATGCAATCCATAATGGAGTTACAAGAGGATGACATCATAACTATGTAGATATAATACGACAATATTTCAGCAAATCCTTAATTCTGGAGGATTGAAATTACTGTACGGTTTTTTAATTTTTCCACTTTTTCTGGGAAGTCTAACATTGTCATTGTTTAAATAGAAGTCCCTTTTCTAGAAAAAAGGAAAGTCCATGATGTTCCTCAAGAAAATTATTATGCAGCTTATCTTAAATAAATGTTATTAACTACTG
The DNA here is from genome assembly GCA_037954035.1 of Rosalia funebris. Lineage (NCBI taxonomy): Eukaryota > Metazoa > Arthropoda > Insecta > Coleoptera > Cerambycidae > Rosalia > Rosalia funebris. Next base: position 1,664,114 of record JAZFAV010000004.1, on the reverse strand, counting down.
ACTTAATTATTTCTTATAATTTGTTTGAAATTTTAAATAATATACGCGACGACATTATAGAAGAAGGTAAATTACAAAACATACGACTGTGTGGTTATGTGTTGACGAGATGACTGATCGTAAAAAATCTATTGTAAATATTATTAGTTATCGTTGTTAGTAATATTGTTAGTACTTGTGATCCTCGCCTATTAACATTTCCATTGCTATTAGCTAGCAAAAGACTCTGTTAAGTTAATGATTGTTGTTTAAATGATCTTCTTTGTAAATTTTAACTCGTAGAAAAAATGAAAGTAACCTTTTACTAAACACTATATTTTCTATTTGCAAGTATTTACAAAGCGGTAATTTTAAAGAGAAGGTATCTAATGAGAGATACATCTCAGCGAGCACAAGGTAGAAAAACTACGACCTTTCCGTAGCGCTTCTACATTCGAACTGGTTAAAGCATATATTTTTCTTTCCTGGTCGCCTTACCTACCAGGGGTATGTTATTAATCTAAATTGGAATTTCACATTATATTGTCCGTATTTCAAATATGTCACTTAACGTAGGATTTATAAGATGCCTTATTATACTAATATAGTAGTAGGTATAACGAGCCTAAAAACATTTGGGTACAGACTTACAAAACGTCTTACCTTCCTAGAACTATACATATAAATACATAAATATTGAACGGAAATCATAAACATGAATAACAGAAAATAAAGAATACAAAAGAAAGGGAAAAACCCAAGCTTTGCGAAACAGGCCAGCATTTAAGAAATTCCTAATATATAAAATTAAAAACTAACAATAAACAACTCACTGAGTGTACTGGCAATACAATTACGCAGGTATTGCTGGAAACCTTAGAAAAATTTAAGGTATGAACAAGTCAAATATTGATATTTGTGACCGATGATGCCGGGACAATACTTTCAGTAGACCATTCTCTTTCACAACACACAGTTTTAGATTGTTACATGTTACGTGTACAATTCATGCTTTACATATTGTAGCAGAAACTATTCGACAATGTTTTCCGAAGGTAGATGCATTAGTAGCGAATACAAAAAAAAAGTATTTCTAAAATATCCTAAACGTTTTCGCGAATTTCACAGAAAGTGTCCTGGAATTCTCGAACCATAACAGCCCATCCTTACACGTTGGGGAACATGGTTGAAGCCAGCTTTTTATTATGCTGAAAATTTCCAGGAAATTTCTGTGATACTACAGTTCAATCCTGCTGAGGCTGTAGCTATTAAGGAAAGCCAGACACGATTTAAAATCTAGTAATACCTATGTTACACTATCCTAGATCGGCGTACCGTGTACGGCACTGATGAGAACTAATAAGTTCGAAACAGTTGTATGTCGTTCGGTTCCAATCCGGGACAGATGTCGAATCCTACCTGTGGCGGGTTTTATTTTTTGAAACCCTATCTGATCGTGCAGAAACACGAGAAAGGGGTCAAAGATCGCTTCTAGGTATAATTCAATGCCTGGCGGGGCTTTAGCCCGAGGAGTAGTTATTTCCTAGAGCGATTACGTAATAGCTTTGCTATTCGGGAACTACTTTGATAACCGCTTGGCGATTTGATGGTTCCTTTCTCGATTTCCAACTTATATGTTACTGTCTATCAATGCTGACAACTATAAAGGAGTGCATGGCGCAATAGAGAAATTACAAAATAATGTGTTTTTGTTGGAGTCCTTTTAACAGATTAAAAAAAGTTTGTGATGATACTGCTAACAGTGGTAATGCATCTACGGATCCGTTAAGCGAGTGCAAAGAGTATTTTACGTATGCCTGTATTACATCAGTAGATGTCAAATGGTCGTTCTCTGAAAAATATTTACGGTTCGTCTTCTGTTCGTGGTGATGATGATGATGCTAGTTCATCGTGCTAGTTAAGAGGATAAGTACATACAGTGTTATATTTACTTGTAACAGTTTAGTGTGTTTATTACTAATTACTTAGTATTATTATTTTATTACTTTGCTTACGGTGCGTATATCTATGACGCGCAGCACATTTACCACAGCCTTATTTATCAGACAATCTGCGGTAAGTAATCAGCAATAAATCATGCGTCCACGCCAACTCAAACAGAAAATTGTTTCTCGTGCCGGCCCCGCAGACACCTGACTGACTTTGCACTCCGGGCCGCGGACGGGTCGTCGAGATTCCGAAAGCGAAACGGATAGACCGTATTTCGCTTTCGGAAACTCGACGGCCAGAGAATTCGGAATATGTCACTGTCGAAAGGCGACCCGCGGCGTATGCCCGGCGTTTTGGAGATCGCCCCGGAGTCCGCAGTATTTGTAATGGCATAATTTTCACTGTCGCAGGGTGCCCTACCGCATTTTAAGTAGGCCAGAAGTATGTATGTGGGAATGAAAACAAAGAGGAATTCGTTAATAGTGCAGAGTGGAATCTCAGGTTAAACAATTTGTACTCGATTAAATTAATTGCATTTGCCTTTCCTTGTGACATATCAAACGCAACGACCAATGCGCGCTCTTCAAATATGCGGCGTTAGTTGACTACCCTGTGCGAAATTGTGGTTTTAAGATGTAATACAAATAGAAGAACAAGCCGTTTTTAAAATTCGCGTAAAAATGTCTTTGTGTCTCGTATAATAATTTACCTACTTTGTGTCCTTTACTGTGTCTTTTTGTAATAAACGACGAATTTGGCGTACATTAACGCTAAACATTATGGTTTATTAACTGTTATAAATGAAATACAGAGATGGTCAAAAGTGAAGCATGACCTAAAAATATTACAAAGTTTTACTAAAACCCAACACATTTTTTACGTGTAACACCCTGTGTTATTCTTACATATTCACACTGGAATTTCAGCTTTAAATATCATGCTATGACTATGGTATTCTATTACGATACTAATTTAAAAATTTTCGATTTGAAAGGAAATATACCTTTAACTTCAAACTTGAACTACATACATAATATCACACAAATTAGTTAGTCTTACTGTTCTGAACTGATTTTGTTAAGTACCTATTTTAACTTGCTTAATACACTCCCGATGATGCCAACTTGGGATATACGCGTCGAGAAACGTGTAATATTTCGATGTTCGTGAAGAACTGGTAACCTGTCTTTGAATATGTGAACTTAAACTCCTGAATGAAACGAACGCATCAGCGAAACTTCACGTTAGTACTTTTATTTTTTCGAAGATCTAAATCACAGCACCTACGTGACATTTCAACTAATATTTAATAAATTGGAATGGTATTATGGAGAAATAACATGAATAAATAAGAGAAAGGAACCATACTATCAAATGAAAACGGTGTCAATAAGAAATTAAAAAAAAAAATGGAGGTGAAATTAAATTGTAAGAATCTGTAGATCATCCTCTATCTCTTATCACTGCTTCCATTCAGCTGCGCATGCTATTGATCAAATTGTATAGTTTCCTGAGAGATATTCTCCCATTCGACAAGAAAGACTTGTTGGAGTTCCCGAAAAGTCGTAGGGGCAGGCATGTGTTGCCTAACTGATTGCTTTGGTACATCTCATAGATCCTCAATGGGTTTCATATCTGGGCTTCTTGGTGGTCTGTCTATAGGTGTAATATTTACAAATCTAAGGTAGTCCAGTACTTCTCTAGCAAAGTTGAGCCGAGCTTTATCCTTAATGTCCATAAAAATGAAACTGTCCCCAACAAATGGGACAAATGTCGTGGAGTATTCGTATTGGATGTTACATAGAAATGTGCATACACGGATCTCCCCAATATGAATCAAATATAATCATTAAGAACCAAATCCGTGGGACCATCGAAATAAATTCCTCTCCAGAACATTAGAATAATAGGATCCTTGGAGGTATATTAAAGGCAGCAAACCTCTCTCTTGATCTCCGCCAGACTCGTTGACTACATCTGATGAATTTATACTTATTCTTGTTTCGTCTGAAAACAAAACTCGCTTCCAGTCGTCAATAGTCCAGTTTACATGTGATCTTGCAAGATACAGTCTAGTAACTCTATGTTCTCCGATGAGCAGTAGTGCAATAACCGGTCTTCTACTGTCAAATTCTGTTTTACTAAGCCTTCTCCTAACTGGTTATTCAGAAATTGACGAATATTACTTTACATCTGTCAAGTAATTACTTATTAGTAGCGACAGAGGATATCCTAGGCCACCTACATAATGTTTAAAGATTTAAAACTTCGAATCATTATAAGAGATAATAAAAAGTCTTGCTGGTGCGTTAATTTTGTCCAAGAGTGTATAAATATATCTCTTTTAAACATGGTGCGTCATTAAAATATTTCATCAGTCTGCCCCTGACATTAACTCTGCCAAAGCACACGCTAACTTTTGAAGATGGATGTAGAAAGGCAACTTTACTCTTAGACTATAAAGCAACCGCTCTGATAGAACAAAATTACCCATACCACTAGCTACCGTAATGTAGAAGAAACGTGAAATAATAGAGACGTTATTATGTAAATTACACAGCAAATTATAACGGTATGTGAAAATTACACACTTCCATTAGGCACCGGCGAACATGTACACGTTCCCACTACTTTCCAAAGTGGTAGAGAGTAGAGAGCGTCACGCAAAGCCCGAATTAAGCCAAAAATTATTCCGCTCGCCTAAACTTTTAATTTATTCTCCCTTTCCGCCCCCGTGCTGGCGAGGTGATAAAGAGACAAGATTATTTTCCGCGACGGGTACTTTCAGAAATTGATATTCAACGCCGAGGAAACAATTGGAGACTTTTCCGGGGAGAAAACGTCTTAATTGATAGTAATGACAATTACAGTATCGCTAACTGCCCCCATTTCGTTTGAAAACCGAAGTTGTATGTACGAATGTGCTCAAAGCCATTTTGGGATATTGTGATATCTGTTTATTTTATTCCTTTGTATCTTCTTCACTATTATTAAGTCTTTTTCTCCATTTAAAATAGACTAAAATCGACACCTACGATTATTCTGTTGATTACCTGTCACATGATGTTACGTGAAAGCCTGCGTTAGCTGAAAAGTCGGCATATGGCGTTCGCCAAAATTTCTACATATATTGCTCATACCTACTTGGTACAGGAGCCGTAGGTACAGTCTGGTATACTTACACTGACATGTCTATAAATATATGTATATGTACTGTAGTATATTTATATTTTGTAAACAATCAAATAATCCGCTAATAACCCTGAAACGCATAATATAGAATAGAATTATAGTCATAACACAGGCCGACAAAGATTTTGTTATCGTACTTTTTTTGACTTTTTGGCTTAGTTACATATTATGAACTATAGAAGCAATATTTTTTTTGTTTCCATCACGCACCAATATTTATAAATGTACATTATACAATAATTTGTAGTTTTTAAAACCGAGGTTCTATAAAATTTAATTTTGCCTCAATCTTTGCGACGCCTCTGGGTTTAATCGGTTTGAAACGCACAAGTGTGGGGGATTTACCGAAATAGAGTTAGCCGCTGGGGATGTTCTGGTTTTATACTATTCGGAAATTTACATAGTCGCTGTAGTACGTTTTTAATATGTGTACGTTTACTCGTGACATCGCATCGTGTGTTTTTATTTTGTTTTAAAAATGCCTAGAAGTTGTAAAAATATACCAAATATATTGTGTTATAAACTTTATTATGCAAACGTTGATTGAATGCAAATTTGATTGATCCGAAAAAAATATTTTGCCGCTACTTCATATTAAATTAGGATTAATGAAACAATATGTAAAAGCTATAGATAACAATAGGAATTGTTTTAAGTACTCCTGTGACAAATTTACAGCTCTTTCTGAAACAAATTTAAAGGATGGCAGTTTCGTCAGTCCACAAATAAGAAAATTAATTAATGCAGGACCAACAGTTTGAAGAAACAATGACAGAAATTGAAAATGAATTTGGGATATGCTTTAAGAATGTAAGAAAACTTTTTTAGGAAATTATAAACATTCGCAGTGTGAAAAAATTGTCAACAAAAGTTGACAATTGATAAGTCTAATCAACTTGGTTGTAATATGAGCATAAAAATTCATTTTCTACATGCTCATCTAGACTACCTTCCAGAAAATCTTGGTGCTGTTAGTGAAGAGCAAGGTGTAAGTTCCCATCAAGACATAAAGGAGATGGATAGGAGGTACCAGGGTCGATGGAATGTGGCGAGGAAAAAAAGAAATTGGAGACTCTAGTTTAATTTATTAATAGAGTTTTTAATTAATAGATATTAATAGTTTTTAATTTATTAATAGAGCAAACTGCTGTTATAGAAGTAGAAGGGGAAAGAAGGGAAGTAGGTATTAGGAAAGGAGTAAGGCAAGGATGTACGCTATCACCACTAATTTTTAATCTGTACATCGAAGAGGCGATTAATGTGGTAAAATATAGAGTGGATTTCGGGATTAAAGTACAGGGACAGAAACTAAAAATGCTGAGATTCGCGGATGATATAGCAGTATTAGCATCTAGTAAAGAGGAATTAGAATCAGCGTTGAACGAAATGGAGGCAGTGTTGACAGGAGAATACAAATTAATAATGAAAGATTGAAGTTAAAGACTTCACACTTATTTAGGAAGTAAAATAAATTGGGATGGAAGAAGCGATAGAGATATAAAACAAAGAATAGCGCAGGGTCAAGTAGCATTTAATAAAAAGAAAGCACTTTTATGCTCGGGGGTAATAAACTTAGAAACAAGAAAGAGATTTTTTAAAACGTATGTATGGAGCACGGCACTATACGGTTGCGAAACCTGGACGGTAGGGGAAGCAAGTAGGAAGAAATTAGAAGCTTTTGAGATGTGGTGTTACCGAATAATGATCAAAATACCATGGACTGATAGGGTTAGAAACGGAGAAGTATTAGAGAAAGTCGGCGAGAAAAGAAGTATGTGGAAAAATAAGAAGAGAAGAGATAGAATGGTAGATCACTTGCTGAGACATGGGGGAACAGTCCGTGATATTTTGGAGGCAGAAATAGGAGTGAAGAAAGGCAGACGTAGGCCTAGATTAGACTACTGCTCGCAAATAGTAAGGGATGTAGCACAATTATCAAAGTGCGTAGGTTAGCACAAGATAGGAGAAGCTGGAGGTTAGCGTCCAACCAGTCTTAGGACTGATGACCTCATGATGATTTAATCTATTCTGATTATTCAGTTGATCAAAAATCCTACGTGAGGGGCAAGAGCGGAAGATAGATATGCGTAATCAGAGTAAATAATTCACTTATAATCACTTATCAAACCCAAATCAACTTTCAGAATGTCAAAATCTGCAGGCGTGTGTAATAGGAAATAAAGGATTTAAATCGAAATGAATGGTATATCTATTTACACTGATGATTGGTTTTAAGAAATCGCAATATGCAGTTCCAAGACGACCTTGATGTAACTTTTGTGGAAAACAATTACATGGCAATAATTATTACCACACAATGAACAGTTAATTAATCCTTAGCGTTGAAAACCCCCTACTTATTTTGAAAAAAGGAGTTTAGTCAGAAATCGAATAAAATACGAAACAACAAACCTATGACGAAGATTTACATAACAATTTCCTGACATCATGAGTCTGCTACGACTTAATTGACGCTAGGAACGAACAAAACACAAAATACAAAACACGACACGCTCTTGATCTCGGTCAAAGTCGGTTGGATTCGTGGCATGCTTGCGTTCTTACGTATTAACAGTGAACGTAAAACCAGACAGATGAGCGCGAAATTTGAAAACAGTTTAACGTGATATTGAGTAAAACTTAATTTTGACTATAGTCCCTTCTAAGAGACTGTTATATTGTTGCCATATTATTATACAGTATTTATGATAACGTGGAGCTTGCCGCCTGTAGCTGGACTGCGTAGTAATACATTCTCCGGTATACTAAACGTGAAATATGTGCCGAAACCTATTTGTGTACCGTCCGAATTCCAGGGGTAATTGCGCGGACATATCCGGGTGCCATAATGCGGCCTATTGCATAAATTCTGATACCTAGGCGATTCGATGTAATCCTGCGCATCGGCCGGTCCTAGATTAATGGTTATGGATTGGGGTAGACGATGAAAACAGAGGGAATTACTACTAGTTGCCTATTGATGGATTGTTTAGCGAGAGACCTGAACCTTTGTAGCCTTTGTGGGGGCTGGATAACTTCATCAGAGGTGTCTCGCAGAGGACAAAGTGGAAGTGGATTATTTTAACGCTTATATCGATTGGCAGTACGTCGGCAGAGTGGATAGAGCGCAGAGATTTGACACAGGAAATCATTTGTGCGTTGGAGCAAATAATAATAATTGGTTTTGGTTTAACATGAACAAATATTTTGTGAATAAATGTTATAGATCGTGTTACTATCATGTTGCAAGTAATAATTTGGTACAATATTGTCAAAGGGAACAGTAATTTATATAAATATGGAGATTCGAAATTAATGGTTAAAGAAGACAGTTCAGAAGAACAAGACAACTTGAACAGTTATCGGACCTGTTGTTGTTTACATGCAGTGTTGCCTAATTATCACATTTGTGCACATCTGGGGAAAACATGTAATATAAATTCGTTAGAGTTAATATTTTGCATAGTTATTTTTTATTTGTTCTCTTGACATAGTTCTGCAAGATGAGAACGTAAAAATGGAGATCAAAAGAATCGTTTAAAAGACACCCATTCCAAAAGAAGATTTGTTGAAAACTTATTAAAGCTCCCTAAGTCTATATGCAGCGTTGCCGCATTTGCATATTTGTAGTAGATCTGCGTAAACAAGGAATTATTATTTTGCGTAGCGCGAGTAATAGTTCTCCAAACTCGAATTATTGAGTTTGGAGAATTATTATTTTGCGTGGCCAGTTATTGATCCTATCACTATAGTTCTACATAAAAAGTTTGTAGGTAATATTGCCAATGTGAACAATATTTACATAAAATGGAAATTCGAAATAATTATTTAAGAAATATGGTTTCTAGAAGAAGATTTATTGAACAATAATTGGATACCTGTATGCAATGTTGCGACATTGCTATATTTGCTGCAGATCTGAGAAAAGGCGTGACAATATGACTGCAGGAGAATTAATATTTGTGTGGCCAATTATTCGCCCTATGGCTATAGTTATACAAAAAAAGTTTAGAGCAGTATTGCCAATGTGAATAATATTGTATTTACATAAAATGAGGATTCCAAAGAATTGTTTAAAATATACGATTTCCCGAACGCAATTCATCTAATAATCATTGTAGGTCTGTATGTAATGTTGCCATATTGTCATATTTGTAACGGATCTAAAGAAAACGTGGCAATATGTTTACGGGAGAATTAACATTGTGTATGGCTATTTATTATTGACTATAGTTCTTTTATAAAACTTTTAGGGTAGTATTGATAAAGTGAATAAAGTTGCTAAGTAATGGAGTATCGAGATAATTGTTAAAAAAGTTAATATTTCCTTAATAAATATTTAAGTTGTTGAGGTCCGGGTGTAATATTGCCAAATTGTTATACCTTTTGCAGTAACATATAAGTCGGACTAACAGAGATCGTATCGATAAAGATGTATACGCCATAAAGTTCATTCGGCATTTGTCCTGAATCGGCGTACCGTGTACGGCACTGATGAGAACTAACAAGTTCGAAACAGCTGTATGTTGTTCGGTTCCGATCCGGGACAAATGTCGAATCCAACCTGTGGCGGGTTTTATTTTTTGATACCTTTTGCAGATCTGGGTAAAATATAGCAATATTATTTCGGGAGAAATAATATTGTTATAGTTTCATTTCGTTATTTATTATTTACCCTATTCGTTGGGCGTCTTCACTAAGTATTATTATCTATTATATTAAAGTTTCAGTTTCCATAACGATAGTTTCTTCGCAAAAGAAAATATGGTGTATAGGTATTCAAGAGTAAATTTTATAGAGAATAAAAAGCAGGTCAAATAATTACTACTGAAAATGTGTTCTTCTGTACGTTCGTAGATTCTTTAATTATGGCGAATGCGCAAGGATACTAATGTATTTTTCCCTCTTTGTTTCAGATATTCAAGAATTTTATGAACTCACTCTATTAGATGAAAATAAATCAGTGCAAGAAAAGACCGCTGAAACAATTCGTATAGCCAATAAGTGGGAAGCGAACGATGGCCCTATCACGCCGTCGTACACCAATAATGATGTAAGTGTTTTTATTTCTGCATTTTTTGTCTGTTAACTATATTCAACAGTGCGAAAGTAATTTGCTGTTGCAAATCAATTTGTTTATGTCTTCATTACAAAGCTGCTCATATAGACTTCATTCCATTAAACTACATTGAGAGTTTTAATGAAAATAATATACCGAGGAGATTAATTAACTTTCATCATTTCACTTGATAAGAAATATTAACCTTGACATGGAACAAGCTAAATAATTTTTCTTTTTGTTAAGTAAAAATATTTTGGTTGTTATTTTCGCTAATTAATTTTATACCATGACATTGAATAGAAAGAATCCCAAGTAGTTTCCGAATAGCAAGACAATTACGCAATCGCTATAGGTAACAGCTACTCCTCGGGCTAAAGCCCCGCCAGGTATTGAATTACACCTAACAGCGATCCTCGATCCGTTTCTCGTGTCTATGCACGATCAGACAGGTTTCAGAAAAATAATTTCCGCCACGGGTAGGATTCGACATCTGTCCCGGATGAAAACCGATCGATCTGCTCCGGATGGAGATCGCAGATCGGTTAATGCCTCTACACACGCTCCGGTTTTCACTTCGGCGTGCCTGCGCGAGCTGGGTTTGTGCAGTTAACCCTGAGTGTGTATGTGTCATTCAGGCGGCCTGCACGTGCCGTAAGCTCGGCCTGTACAATACGAAGGTAGTTAAGCTAATCAGCCTTTGTAGTCTTTAATTCAGCTAACAAATTGATATGAGAAAAATGGTGTCTCTTTAAAAGCCAATCTTTAACCCATTTATTTGTTTTTTGTTTTTTTTTTTTTTTTTGGTTATTTTAATACAACGAATAGCCAAAATGCTTAAGAAGAGAACTTGTGGTGTGTTTTATCCTACTCTTATGATGTTGGAGATAAAATTTGTATGCAACAATATAAGTAATAAGAGATGCGGTCTTGATTTTGTTATTCACAACAGAAATCTGAAACCTCGACTGAAAAACGTCTGTGCAGTGTGGAGACAACTCAGAGGTCAGGCAAACCCGAGCGTATTTGCTCACGCAGGCAAGCCGAAGTGAAAACCGGAGCGTGTGTAGGTGTAATAGCAACGATTGAGACTTAGTCGAGCTACCTTTTGCATAGTTGCATTTAAAAGTTTTAGATCTGGGGAAATTTTATAAATTTGGCAACACCCTATCTGTATATTGTAAGCACATTTATAACAATGTTTTTACTAAAAATTACCTCAACACCACAAAAAAACACTTTTCTGATTTTTTCAGAAGGCAAATTCGTCGATAGCTCAAAACATTTTCTTGTAGAATGTAATGTTCATGTTCGTAAATTTGATTTGTGTAAAAAAACAGACGCCCGCTGTCGTTAATATTCCTAAACCATGTCACGCAGTAATAATAGCCATCAAAATTGCAAATCATTTTTCAAATTCAGCGGTCATATTAGATCTTGCCTTCATATTCTGTCCCCATGAACAACCTTGAACGGATATTACTTCAATACCGCTTCGTTTTCCTCACTGTGGAGCGAATCCGGCCCGGCCTGCGACGTCGCCGTTTCCAACCCTCGCCGCCTTCCGCAGCAAATCTCCTAAATCTGATACCAAACAGAGTAGCTAGTCGTTTTTTGCCTCAGATTTTCCATGTAGGCGACCGCGTTGCGCGGGATAAACCCGAGATGGCCGCGATAAGTTGTCGCGATGTAAATTAAGCCGAAATGAGATTCGGTGCGACGTCGTCGAAGGAGTCGCGGCTGATTTACTGGCAGCGCGACGGCGACGTTAAGAATGTTTCTCTAAATCTCGACAAGGCATAAACAGGGATTTCGGGGAGGCGACGACGAAACGGGAATCTAATAGAAATTGATGTGACGCGAAGAATGCCCGGAGAAAGCGAAATTAAAGGTCGGCTCCGGCGTAGAGAAAAAATCCCCTCGTTACTTATGGGGGCGCGTATAGCATCTAATGGCATTCCGATAGACTAGTCTTCGAGGCGTGCGTTTCAAGCAGCCTTCAGAACCATGCTTTATGGTAAATGTAACTAGAAAATTTATCGAAACGTGTGAGAAATATTGTGTGTCTGATTTTTGGACATCCTTTCATAGATGTAAAGGGTGTTATAATAAGAGCGCTAGATAAGAACTTTAAATAAAGCTTTTCCATAAAGTTTTTCCAAATCCCGATTTTGCGACCAAAAGTCCCAAAATCGAAGGTCAGCATTCCGATTTTTTTCATAGCATGTTATAGAGGGGACTTTGGAACGTTATAATTCCGAAGGATAAGTTTCCAAATATATTTTCTGAGGCAGGGGAACAGTTAGAAAACTGAGGTTGTAACAGCTGCATGTTTAGCGCACTCATTACCCCGCCGACAAAGCAATATTGTTAAGTGTGTAGTTCAGTATCTCGTAAGTTTCTTGCTAAAAAATGTTTTGCACGTCGTTAATAAAGGTACGTACATTATATGTAAATGTTTTAAATACAAATATTAGTTATTTTTATGTTAAAAACGGCATTTCAAATGTGACCCTCTAAAATCGCTTTTTTTTCGAGTCTTGGCAATTTTCGTGCATAGTTTCAGTTTCGGTTTTCGTCGATTTCAGTCGATTTCCGTCATAGTTTTATATTTATCATAAAGTGGAAGGTCTAGGCTTTCGATCGGTTACATATTTGGCTGCTCTTAGGTGCTCTAACACGAGTGAAAGCCGTATTAGTTTTGTGGCGCGCAGTCTGGAAATTTCGGCGTTTGACGCGGCAGACGATAAGAGTGGCGCAGGTCATAACAAAAGTTTCATACTTGGCTTTTTAATGCTTATTCTTTCGGGGTAAATTATTACCGCAAATAATTCTTCTTTTTTTTATTAAAAATCAGTATTTACGTCAAATAATTTACTACGTATCGTATTTGATTATTTCAAAGGAAATGGCATAATCTGATTATTTTTAAACTGTTTTCAGATCAGTGACAAAAGATGTCGGTTATAAATGAAATTGTTCTCACGAGTAGAGACATATTTCTTATGACAGAGGAAATTTCAACAGCAAAATTCTGTAATAAAATACAAGCTATCGAAGAAGCTTTGCATTTGAAAGCAAATACCTCATTTCAACTCTCTGAGGACTCCATTATTCGTATTAAACTACTTTTATATAAAATAGAGGACTGATAGGACACATCGAATTTTATTCACGAAAAATTTCATGAGATAACACTATGAAAGATGTATGCCATTGGCTCCTGGTATCTTCAGATTCTTTAATAGTTGGTATGCGAAAACTTCGAACTAAGGAAAAAACTTTAGCAAAGAAGCAATTCAATTATTTATTTCAGCGGAATCATCATATATTTCGTCGGATGAATTTGACTCGGAGTGCTCAGGAAAACCCTCGACGAGCCACAATAGTTAAGTCATTATATTAAGTAATGTAATTAATAATTTATCAATGTATGTCATTTAATAAACAATAAAAATGTATTGTTGCTTAAAGAATCTACTTTCCTATCTATTTGTACCAGTAGAATGATTTTTTAGTTAAAAAATGTTTTAACATCTTCGCCATTTTGAAATTTCAAAATGCAATTTCATATTTGAAATCATTGTTTACAAAAAAATCCAGTACACTGAACCGTTCTTGTTATAAACAATTTTTAAACAAATATGGCGGCCATTTTGGGTCCGCCATTTCGAATTTTAAAAAATAAATTGCATTTTTGAAATCAGCGACCCCAAAAACCTTCTTATCCAAACTATCATCAAATTATTATAACCAGAAGTACTTTTGGTCACAAAATCGGGATTTGGAAACACTGTGAGCCGTCCTACTGAAACCACATGGCTTCAAGAGCAATATCTTACAATTGAAGCACAAAGAACTGGGTTATCATGTCACGATAACGTTCGTAATTTACCATTGATGTATTGCTTGCCTCGTTTTGAGAATAATCCCAAAATTTAATGCCAAACGATAAATGGATTTTATCAAAATGAGAAGAACTGTGACAGCTCTAATAGAAGCATGACGTTTTTCAGTAGTTAACAGTTGTCAAATATTCAATTGTTCATTTGCACTCACTTCTCGTATCCTCCTGTTATAAAGAACATATCTTGGATAAATGAAAACTGAGAATAGATTACTATCCGGAATTATCCGCTTTTATAATTTTCTGCCGAAACTAGCATCAAATAAAAGATATAATTAAGAGTCCCATACTATAAACTGTTGATGATCACACCAAATCATCATCAGTTTATAGTATCTCTAATATATTTCTAAATAGTAGTAGTAGTAGTAATAAATCTATAGTATTTCTAAAATATTTTCTATTTTAATTTAAAGCACAATTTATACCAATAACATTTGATATTAAAGAAGAAGATATTTAGCAATTATCATATTTAAATGTTGATACATTTTGATAAATATTAAAATAAAATAGGTCTAAACCAACATCATAACTCGTCATCACACAGCCCCGCTTTCAATACTATTTTTTTTTGCGCAAATACATGTGTTATACAATTTCATTCACCTGCCCGCACCCATTAATATATGCGTGTTGTAACACTATCCACAATAAGGTACATACCTCGCGATAGTTAGCATACGAAGGATTATTATAATCGATTGGGATCTGATTCCAATACAAATGTCACTTGTTCGGGCGACTTTTTAAGGCAATTGGGTCACCTGGGCGAAGTTTACGTATGTAGTTAAAAACACGTTTCTCGTTTCGTTTAACCCAGACATGGATTGGCGTGTGTTGTACATAGGGTGTACGGGTATTAATTGTGCAACTGTCCGCTTTGGAACAGGCCATTAACAACATGGGTTTGAACTAGCCTAAGTAGTTTCTGGATCAGATACGAATTGAACTCGAACATCAGGATCAGGTACACAAAGTATTTATTAAACTATCTCTGAAGAAGGTTTAAATATAGAACGAAACGTCGACTTATAAAGAAGATTGAAGGAAGCGAACAGTCTATAAAAAATAAATTTTGAAAAGTTGTAGATCTAACCTGCTGTAGTTAACAACCATTTTCCATTTGTGTACTAAACCGATGTGAGGATTTAAATTAACCCTTCAAATTTTGAGTTTTTTCGGTTATTGTCAATATCCATGAAACAGTAAAGCATATACAGAGTTTTTGTAAAGTAAGGAGTAAATAAATTCGTTAAAAATTCACGGAATAGCTCTTGGGAAACATTTTCAGATTCATCAAATTTTATTTTTTAGTTGCGCATTCTTTAAAATATACTTAACACATACAGGGTGATTCGTGTGGGGGGTATAACGTCATCAATATTTATTTTAATGGCAACCCTCTCTTTTATTACAGAATGTGAAAGAACATATTTTTTTAATAGGCTATACACATCTGTAGTTCATTTGACTACAACTGATGACTATTGCGATTGTAAAATTGTAGTTTTATCAGCAACCAAATCCAATTGGTTTTAAGAATTGTACAAAAAAATTTTTACTTTATATTTTTAACGATGGTAGGCAATATTTTTATTCCTCACTGTACATTTGTGGTATCTATAATCGATAAGGTAAGAACTGTTATGAAAAAACTGCTTTCTATGTTGAATTTTTTATTACAAAGGCTTTCTTATTGTCAATAAAAAATTAGTGTATTTGGGGCAAGCGCAGAAACATTTTAGCAAAAGTTTATTGACATATAACCCTAACTATAATAATAAAGAAACACACTTAAAGTATGTAGTATATTTGCCGAGAGGATGCTTAAAGAGACATTTTGAAAGACAATTTATTTTTTTGTCAAATTTATGCAAACAATATTTTTACTATAAAAAAATTAATTCATTTTATTGGCTGTATTGCATTAATTATTCCACTTTATTAGAATTTACTTTATTGAAATTAATAAATACAAAGAAAGACAGATATAAAAGTTCTCAGAATAAAACAAATTCTTCATCAATTGTATGTTGTAAAACTTCGTGTACCAATAAATATTTTCAACCATTTTTAAAAATTTCTCTTTCTCCTTCTTATACCAGACTCCTCCATTAATAAGTGCTTATTAGTTTTAAATTTATCACATAGAGAATTGGAATTTGTATAATTAGTTACATCTGTAGTGCTTAAGTAGTCTTCTTGCTTCTACGTTTTGCATCCACAATTAAAAATATCATAATAAAATCGAAATATTGATGCTCGAGCACCTCATCATACTTCTTGTTCTCTATCTTCGCCTTCTTCGTCACTTATTTCTTCTGCTTCTTCGTCGTTGTCTTCTTCTTCTTCTCGTCCTTTAAAGATCAAATGATCATAGTATTTTGTGCATTAAAGTGTTCCGTCACTTATCATTGATTCTTCATATGTACTAAAATTCTTTATTTTCACTTAAATACAGGATACTTGCCTTGTTTTAATTTAACATTAAAATTGGTGTTCTTCTTCTGTCTCTTCTGAACTATTACAGCAATATTTAGTGCAAGTATTATTATATGCAACATCTGTTTTTCTAAAATTTGTCTACTGCTAACAAACTTTTGTTTTTGTTATTGTATTGGCATTATTATATTAGGCATTGTAGATTAAAACAACATGTTCGTTTGCGTAAAAATACTATATTACAAATAAATAAAAACAAAAAATCGTAATGTATGGTACAAATGGTCAGTCATTCCCACAGGTTTGAGGCAAAAACAAGAGAGCAGAAAAAGAAAGAGAATAAATAAATGGGGGAGAACGAAGAGACGCTTCTTCAGCTAGAACGGAAATACGTACAATCGTTTCCTGCCTCAAAACTACAGAAATCCAAACACGATTTAGTGTAAGACGGAGGTAGAATATGCCAAGGGAGCGGCGACCTTGGCTACGGGGGCGGCGTAGGCCAAGGGAGCGGCTATTTTGGCGACGGGAGAAGCGTAGGAAATAGGAGCGGCGTAAGAGATGGGAGCGGCTACTTTGGCGATCGGAGTGGCGTAGGCGACGGGGGCGGCTACTTTAGCAACGGCGGGGGCGGCGACAACAGCTTTAGCTACCAGGGGCTCTCTTCGTACGACGGCGTTGAAGCCGTTGACTGGGTCGGCGACGTAATCGACAGTACGACGGGTGCCGTCTGGGTCGGTCAAGGAGTACGATCCTGAAAAAATAATGAAACATATTGTAAAAAAAATTTATACAAAATAAGATTAATCTGAGATTATGCGAATAGTCTATCACAAAACTGGTAACTATAAACTACTACCAATAATTTTGTTTAACGAAAAATGGAGGAATGTTGGTCAGATTAGTGATCTTGAGACATTTTAATAATATATTTAATGTGTATAATTGTGGTTTATTTTATATTGTCTATAACGCAATTTTTATTACTACTTTATACTGTTTTTAACTTACTTCTACGTAGTAAAAAAGAAAAAGGCTTACCCTGTACAACATCCCCATTACGAGATTCCACGTGGCTCTTGCTATCCCCAGTCAGACTGTCCTGGACGTCATAGGCGTAGGAGTATTGGGGATTGGGGTCGTATTCCTCGGAGACGACGGCCTTGGCCACGGGGGCAGCGTAAGCGACGGGCGCGGCCACCTTAGCGATGGCCGGGGCGGCATAAGAGATAGGCGCCGCCACCTTAGCGATGGCGGGGGCGGCGTAAGCGACCGGGGCGGGGTGAGCTGCGTAGGCGAAAGGAGCGGCTACTTTCGCGATGGCGGGGGCGGCGTAAGAGATGGGGGCGTGGTGGACGACGGGAGCATGGGCGGCGTAAGAGATGGGGGCGGGGTGGAAGACGGGAGCTGCAGCGGCGTAAGTGGTGGCAGCTATGGGAGCCTGGAGGACGCCTGCTCTGGCGGCGGCGACAAGGGCGGTCAAAATGACAATCTGAAATGATGAAGATTGACTTTAAATGCATGAATTCGATTTTTTGTTTTTCGTTGTTTGTGTTTCTCATTTTTAGCAGCTGTTTTATAAAATGATTGTTTTAAAATTAAGTAAAACAAATTGTTATTCACATTGTTAATAAGAATAGTGTTATAATTATGTATCCCATATGTTATATACAACACTTTATCTATAATTGCCTGGGTAACAAAAAACTAAAAAAAAAAATATTTTTTACTAAAGAAATCTGCTTTTACATTTACATACTTACTTTTACAAACCCTACGACTAGAATACATTTTTTATTTCTAATTTTCTAGGAAAACAATACAGCATAACTAACCACATCTACGACTCTGTCAAATTATATAAAATGCGCCATTAGTATTTATAAAAACAACAAATCGTTAGTTTGTTTCTAGTTTAAACAAATGTGTACTCTTGTTTGTTTACAATTTTTGAAAATCAAAATAAGTAATATAATGAGTTCATTACGTCATTAGAGGGTAATAGAGCTCGCTTATTACATGCTAGAAATACTATCAATGAATGACCAACGTGTATGAAGGAGACATAGATAAATATTCACTATTTGAAAAATAATGTACTAATTTTGATATAATGAAAAGTCTGAAAAAGTTAGTAATGACTATTTGAAATTTATAAAATATACTCAGTTCATAGAGTCAATTTAGAGATGTATCGATATGAATAAGACTTCGCTATAATACAAAAATTAATTTTCTGAAACGTCAAAATGACGAATATTTAATTTTGAAATATTATTTTTAGTGAAATCAAAATAAGTATGATAATGACTTCATTACACCACTAGTGTGTAATAGGACAAATTACTTGCCAAAAAATGGTCAATAAGTGACATGAAAGTTTTTATCAAGAAGGTTATAGATAATCATGTTTTTTTTTCTGCGGCTGCTTAAAAAATAATATGATTTTAATATATCCACTGCTCAGAAAACCATATTTTTTAGGAAACGAGACATTTTTGAAGCTTAAATATTCACGTAAAATAAATTAATAAACAAGTGAATTTTCAAAAACGTCAAAATGTCAGAATATACGTAATCAAAATACAATAAAAAATCAAATAAGTTGTCAGTGGGCTGTATGATAGAAAATTGCTACAACTGCTACTTTTTAAATAAATCCAAAAACAATTTAATATATTTCTAAAACTATTTTTCAAAGAAGCAATTATAAATAAAAAAATCAATGATGTTATTAAAAGAAGATACCACAAACGTAATCAAAATTTATCTTAAATTAATTTCAATACTCACAGCTCCATCTTACTTTATTACTACATAATTTTCTGGACTAATTTTATATTACATAATTAATATAATATATAATAATTTATTATTATATATTATATTATATATTATATAAAATATATTAATATATTATATATATATATATATATATATATATATATATATATTATATATATATATAATATATTATATATTATTAATATATAATTAATAATATAATAAATTACCAACAACTATACTTAGTTGACGATAAATATATGTTGCGAGAAACACATTTTGTATTTTTTTATACTAAATATTCAGTTTAAATTTTGTCTTGTTGATATGTTTGTTAATAATAAAAAACAATTAATGAGAGAATATACGTAAGAAAAATTTGTTTTATATAGTTTTTAATTTACGAAATAAAATCCAACATTGCAAAATATGCTGTCAAAAGTGTATGTATGTTAGGGAATATTCTACAGTTAGGGAATATTAGAAAATATTTAGCACAATATTTATAAAATTGACAAATTATATGTTCTCGAAATATTTTTCAAATTACTTTTATTCAAAAACGATATAGTTTTTCCCAATGAACATTATTTTAACTTACTCTGAGGCATTGATTATATTTTTTAGCTTAAGGACTTTCAAAATTGGTAAATACTTTAACATGAAAGACAATTAATTGTTTCCTACTTCTGATGTTCTCTTTATTGACTGGAAATTCTATTAAAAATATATAAAGAATCAATTATAACATAATTTTGTTAAATTAAAAAAAGAGAGTCGTTAAAGTGATACATTATCACAGTCACTATTTTTCAAATTTGTAAATGTTTAGTGTATAGAACTATATGATTCCACGTATTTCATCCATACATCGAAGTATTAACAAATTCCTATAAACTCTCTTTTCATATTAATCATGTATTTCAATTAACACAATCAAGACTGAATTTTTGTAAGAAAAAAAATATGTATCCCACATACCTTGAGAGCCATGTTGCTGATGACTTCGTATCAATTCAAGTGTACCGTTTGGAAGCACTACGGTCTTTTTATACCCATTTGGAGCGATTCTCGTTCTACCACTCTGGTAAATTTGGCAAAAGTCACCCGCTTGTGTGCTGTGGCGCGGGTGAGTTGCCTAACGCCACCACGCCCAAGTAGAGGTCGCGATTCGGTTCGCCTTGATGAAGGCTCAATCTCGCAGTAGATCATATGTCAAATAATAAAACTGATGGGGAATTATCGGAGAAATGAGTGTCATATAATTATGGATACCTACAATGATTAATTGTGTACAAAGCGCCGATAAAACGAGGAAACTGTACAGCATTTCAAAAACAGCTCGTTTATTAATTTAGAATAGTTTTAGAAAATAATAAAAAATATAATATATGATCATAGGCGTAGTTAGGGGGTGCATGGGGGTGCTAAGCACCCCCAAGGTTCAGGTTAGCACTCCCAGAAATATTCCAATATTAAGCCCTATACTCCCCATTTGCAGCATTATAATAAATTTAAAAAAGGATAATGGAAACAAAGAAAATTGAAAACTGCAATAAATATCAATTTATAATAAAAAATAATCTTATATTGTAAATCTGGCAACACTGGAAGTTGTATTTGTCGACCTCCGATTTATGCAATACTCCTCGCGTTTGTGCTTGCATCGGTCGCTTCTCGTATCCAGAATATCCAGCAGCCAGAATATCCAGCATCAAAGTTCATAAATCTCCAGAAAACACTCAATATAAAAGTGACTGAACTAACTCGGCTAAGCGATACCCAATCGAATTGTAGGGCTGAAAACAGTAGCGCTGTAAATAAAAAATATTTTTAATTATCATTCAGTTGCTAAAGGAGGAAATTGATTTTAATGGAAATAGAGGGGCTGTCGAGACAATAGGTCTGTTAAGTTGCATTACAAAAATCAAATTTTTGACATTATTGTATATTATGACTATTTTGAGTGATATCAATATACTCGGGGGTAATAAACTTTGAAACAAGGAAGAGATTTTTGAAAACATATGTATGGAGCACGGCACTATACGGTTACGAAACCTGGACGGTAGGGGAAGCAAGTAGGAAGAAATTAGAAGCTTTTGAGATGTGGTGTTACCGAAGAATGATGAAAATACCATGGACTGATACGGTTAGAAACGAAGAAGTATTGGAGAAAGTCGGTGAGAAAAGAAGTATGTGGAAAAACATAAAGAAGAGAAGAGATAGAATGGTAGGCCACTTACTGAGACATGGGGGAATAGTCCGCGATATTTTGGAGGCAGAAATAGGAGTGAAGAAAGGCAGAGGTAGGCCTAGATTAGACTACTGCTCGCAAATAGTAAGGGATGTAGGTTGTAGCACAATTAGCGAAATGCGTAGGTTAGCACAAGATAGGAGAAACTGGAGGTTAGCGTCCAACCAGTCTTAGGACTGATGACCTAATGATGATGATCAATATACTGAACAAACAACTTCAGAAAAAGCAAGGAACTCTAGCAGAATCTACATCAATTGTGAATGGTGTATGGTATCATCAAGACACTGGAACGAAAGCGAAGTCCAGATGATAGTTCTATTTTCTGGAAGGATATTGCAACAGTTGCTAAAAATAATGGAATTGATGTCGATCCTAAGCGGGATTCCAAAAGGAAAAGAAATGAGTCAAAATTGCTCAAAGATTACGTTCTCCTGTCTACTATAGGAGGATCCAGCCTAAATTCGAATACGCATACTGATTGTGCTACCAATTCACTCACACCTATCAAAGATAGTTACAATACTTATAATTTACCGACACAATATTTATAATCGCATTTTTGATCAAATGGCGGGACATATGAAAGTCCGATTATCCCCGGAAGTCCGAAGGAGTTGGCAAAGGCTATAAACAATTTTCTAAAACTCGATTTTCAAGGAAGTTGTAAATTGATTGAATATTATGCCACGACTTTTTCCATCGACAAAGAAATTTTAAAAGTTGAACTGCTTATTCTAAAAAATTGTCTAAATATCAGCGAAGCAAACGAAACTTCTGAATTTGTTAGTATGGAAATTAAACAAATTCTTGATCAGAATACATTCAATGATTATTAACAACTTTGTAAGGTAGCTCTTACCTTGCCAGTAAACTCAGCATCTTGTGAAAGATCATTTTCGACTATGAGAATAATTAAGAACTGGCTGAGAACTACGATGACGTAAAGTCGACTTATCATTATTGCATATTGAAAATGAAATAACAAAAACAATTAATCCCGAAGAAACTATGCATGAGTTTATTACCCGACCAGGAATTCGAACATTACCGCTGAAGTTCTGAGCTAAGCATGAGTGACGTTTTATATCTTTCTATTTTTATTTGTTTTGGAATAGAGATTTTTATTGATGTGAAATAAAAACGAATATATAAATACATAAATACAATAAATAAAGTAAGTCCCCAAAATTTGTGAATTCCAAGTTCTGTTCTCTTTTTTCATCCTCTGCTATTGTATATTGGTAGAACCCTTGGGACTTCAGCACCCCCATATCTAAGAGTATAGCTACGCCTATGTATATGATGTGTCTCAAAAGTGACAAATAGTATTAGAAAATGGAGTTGCAATACAGCACAACAAGAGTTGTGTTAGAGCCCCATCCTGCTATAATGACAAATTTATAGGTTAAGAAAAAGTACGGTTAACTCGACGGTAAAAAAGAAGAGTCCCAATCATTTCAACCTAAATATTAATCAAACTTCTGGATAATGGCTCTTGCCTTATGTACAGCACTCTTAACGTGCTACTTGACATGTTGCTACTTGAAAGTTTTTCATCTTTAAATGCAATAAACATCAAGAGTATAAGTTTCAATCAATATAAAATACAAAGAATGCTAAATGTATCAGGAGATTTAAACCTTTAACCTGTAAGAGAAAAATGTTTAAGGTCAAAAACTGATCCTTGTGGTACACTTAATATTTACTAAGGAATACTTAAATACTATAACAATCCTCATTTGTCACTGGTACATATTATATTTGTGTAATGAGTAATCGAGCGTAGAGGGAAGTTGCCGGTGCACTTGTGCTCCTCCCCCTACCACATTTTTTATTGGCTCACAGACCACGCCCACTTTTCTAATTGGTCCATAGATTACATCCATTTACATTGGTCAAGTGACTGCGTCCACAAAGCATTCCAGTCATAGGCCGTCTTTTGATTGCAGAACAGTATCAGTTGTGAAGCGAGACCACGTGTTTTAATTTGTTGTTTTTTTTTTCAACAAAATATGAAACAAAATGAAATTCATTCCATAATTATGATACACTGTTCTCTGTGAATAGTGTGAATGCAATTCTATAACTTTTACCATTGTCAAATATATGTACAGACCTTCTTTGCTTTATTTAGGTCGTAAAAATTATATAATTTAATCGTGAACTGATTTTTTATTTCGTTAGATTTAAATGATGGGGAATAATTAATTTCAAATATAAGTACCGGTCATCAAGAATGGAAAAAAGTGTGAGATTCTAATATATGCGTAGAAGAAAGAGTAAGGCACCATCCGGAGGGAAAAGGATGCACTTTAGGCGCGACCAGATCGAACTCTGTGTACATTCACATTCAGTATACATTCATCGATGTTTACTCTGCAAAGGTCTCAATGCGACTGAGTAAAAACCAGGCTCTTTACTGCGCACCTCATGGATGGTCGCAGTTTTGAGACTTGTTCCTATTCTTGACAATATGTACGTCGACGGACGTTATAGAACCCGTTTCGCGAAATAAACCAGCATAATTTTTAATTGATTTATGTCTCTACAAAAGCGTTTATAAAAATTATAGCCAATTATGCGTCCTAAAATGCGGTTTATTGAAAAATAATTACTCCACTACTACCTTCGCCTGCGGCCACCTTACACCACGTTTTCCAGAGACCAGTTCTTCTTGTTTGCGGCGAAGTAGATCGCCGGTTACACCCCAAATATCCGGTCAAGTTCGTCGATTACCGAAATGTCAACAGCATGTAGTTTTATTTGACTGTAATGAATGATCCGAAACTGGTATTATTGTGCAACCGAATTATTCTTACCTACATCTGGAGCGATTTATCTGAACGATCGTGTTTGTTAAAGCGCTGAGGAATGCCGAATCGATTGGTTAATAAAGGTCGCGGTTCGGGCAGTCCGCTGTAGGCCATCCCCGATCCGGCTATTTGAGTTAGAGTGAATAAAAAAGTGCACTTTGTAAGTATCTCGGGCCTAACTCATGAAGAATTACACTTTCTTCCTGACTTGAAATAGTCACAAATTTCTCTCAAAAACAAGGGCGTAAACCCGTTATTGCTTTTTTATTTACATATTTGTAAAGGGTCTTTCAATAAGGACGCTGGATTTTTAAACGTAAATTAGACAAGTGATGTGTGAGATACCACTCATTTTTTAATTTGAAAGAATATTGTATAGTATTAAATATGGAATATAACGTCGTTCAAATGTCTGCCGCAGTTTTGCTTGATGGCACGTATTCGGAATGTTCCAATTTTCGATGACTGTCGCATAAATCTGGCTGAATTTGCTGGACGGCGTTCGCTATGTTGACTTTGAGGACATCAATTGTTTGCGGTTTATTCGCATAGACCTGCGATTTAAGATAGCCCCAAAGGAAGAAATCTAAGGGCGTTAAATCACACGATATCGGTGGCCAGTTCGCGTCGCCGCTGCGTGAGATAACCATGCCCCCAAATCGCTCGCGTGGAATGTCCATCGTGGTATGCGCTGTGTGGTACGTAGCGCCATCCTGTTGGAACCACCTGTCGGTATCTATTTCATCTAGTTTAGACCACAAGAAGTTGTTTATCATCGATCTGCAGTGCCCGCCGTTGACGGTTATGGCAATGCCAGTTTCGTTTTGGAAGAAGTACGGACCGATGATTTCGACATACCAAAATCCACACCAAACAGTAACTTTTTCGGGATGCATTTGGCGCTGGTGTATCTCGTGTGGATTGGTATCGTTTAAAATCCGACAAATTTGCTTGTTCACATATCTATTCATCCAAATTGGGCCTCGTCGCTAAAGATCATTTTTTGACGAAATTTGGCGAAACTTACAACTGCTCCAGAGCTCAATCAGCGAACACATGGCATTGTCTATGGTCGTTTACCTTAATTTCCTGGGTCACCTGGATTTTATACGGGTACAGACCCATGTTCTGGTGCAAAATTCGCCAAGTTAAAGTCACAGAAAGGCCAAATTCCTGTGAACGCCGAAAAATTGACTGTCTACCCTTTTCCTGTACACTCTCACGCAAAGCAGCGATGTTTTCAGCTTGCCTTGCGTTTCGGTGACGTACTGGTGTTGGCTGATTATTTAACAAACCGGTTGACTCGAATTTATCCACCAAACGTCGAATAGTCGACTCGGCGGGACGGTTGTGGGGAGGATAAGAATCACGTAATACGCGGAACCTTTTTCGAGCGGAGGACTGATTTTGAAAATATAATCTGATGATTTTTACACGTTGCTGAACACTGTAATCTTCCATAATAATTTGCCATACACTATTGAATAAGTCAGAGTAAGTTTGGTATATGTTGCTTTAACAATGTGATTGCTATAACTTAACAAATTTCGAGCGTCCCTATTGAAAGACCCAATACGTTATCCAACGGAATAAGACGCCTCAGTTACATGTCCCAGGCGAGACATAGTATGTATAAATTGAAATAAGACACTACATAGAAGTACTGAAAAAGAACAAGTCTTTGTAAGTGACTAAACATTATATATATGGTCAAACGTGTTCTGGACCGCAGCACTAAACACTCATAAATATCATATTCCTTCCAATTGTAGTTTAGATTCAGAACTTTTAGAAAATACTCCACAAAAAAAACATAAACCATAACATTGGTAAAATACATACAGAGCCTTCATAATTTAACAGCCAAGGTGGTAACTTTTAAAGTGATAAAAATAGTTTTCTTCTCCAATGGAACATCCCGTATATTGTAAAAGTAAAGAACGCGTTCAATTATATACCGATAACTTCAGATATAATGGTTTGGTTGTTTATAATCATAAATAACTCACCATATTAGATTTTCTGAATTTCATCTTCATGGGAACATGAACGATTTTTAAAAGATGTGTTACGTGAAACCCCTTGTATTTAAACTTACCTTGTGGGTCAAATAGTGTCCACAATGTTATTATTCCTTTAGAATTGAGGTAAATTTAACCGCAAATTGTCTTTGAGGATAAATGTCAGGATGTTAGGGATTTAGTTGCACCATACATACTTATAGAGACAAATTTGTATTCTATTACAATTTGCTTAATCTCATATTGATAAGAGGTAATAGTTTGATAACATAATATTCTTGACCGTCTATAAATTATTGATACATCCCTCGAACTACATAATTACAATCGATATAAAGATATCCCCAACCCGGGCTGTTCAGTATATTTAAATAGACTTAAACTACCCTTTCGGGCAGCCTAACGGCCCGACAATTTATTATTATCCACACTCTAACTGAGAAGAAGGAACGGACTTAAGTTAAGGCTCTAATTCCGTGCCATTAGGACGCCACTTCACGAGAAATGAGCCCCATTTTCTTTGAAAGGCGGTTTTATTAAAAGACCCTCTGCCACAAAGGCGAGGGCCCTATCCTCGAAGGTGTATCTTTGTGTAACGAGACCATGACACAATTAAAGATAAAATAGTTACGGGGCGTTCGAATTTGCTCTAACCACGAAGCTATGAGTACAGGGTGGTGCAGATAAGGTGGTTGTTTTTTGTCTCCATCGCCGTACATAAAAACTTCTGAAATATTAGTTTGGAATTAGTTTAGATGTTAATACTTGCTTAAAGGATTTCATAATTTTGAGTGAGATTATTTTATAATCACTTTTCGTCATGTGTAATCTAGAGTACTAACCTTTTGTTGTAAAACTGGACCGGCGTAGGTTTGATCATACGAGTGTACCCAGAAAAAATAGTAATACTGTAAAGAATCTAAAAATACTAAACAGTTTCTAGTATGTCGTTGAGATATCGGTGACAATTATAGTCTTGAACATAGCGTTGTGGCTTTAGATATTAAAGGCGTTGAAAACAGTGTTGTAAAAGGTTCGCCTTTAATCAGTAACATATAAGTTGGAAATCGAGAAAGGAACCACCAAGCCGCCAAGCGGTTATCAAAGTAGTTCCCGAATAGCAAAGTTATTACATAATCGCTCTAGGAAACAACTACTCCTCGGAATAAAGCCCCGCCAGGCATTGAATTATACCCAGAAGCGATCCTCGACCCCTTTCTCGTGTTTCTGCACGATCAGATAAGGTTTCAAAAAATAAAACCGGCCACAGGTAGGATTCGACATCTGTCCCGGATGGGAACCGAACCACAGACAGCTGTTTCGAACTTGTTAGTTCTCATCAGTGCCGCACACGGTACGCCGATTCAGGACAAATGCCGAATGAACTTTATGGCGTATACATCTTTATCGATACGATCTCTGTCAGTAACATATAAGTCTTTAATGTTAATAAAACAGTTATTGCGGTGCAAATATAGTAAAATTGATCATGAAATATGTTTAGTACTACTCTTTAATTACCATAACTTCTACTAAATCATGTTCTCCAAATTTTGTGCCAATTTATACCCACAAAAAACGTTTCACTTTTAAAGAACCTGGAGTTTTCCAACAATTAGTATAGAATTAGTATTACTCGACAACAAACATATTAACAAGGGATTAGTTTTCAGTTATCCAACCCAATGGTTGGATAACTCAAAACACATTAATTTTAAACGCGAAAAGCCCTCCCAAATTAAAAATTTATACGCCACTGGTTTATGTCCGACTTCATTCGTTATGGCTTGTAAATTTGAACAATTATCTCCTTTGAAGAAATCGTATTGTTGCCCTTATTAAATTTTCGCAATGCGCAATTTGCCCCACTTTAACGAATGAATTGCAATTCAGCTGCATTTTTGTGCACGTAAGACAATATAATTTAATCTGAGTGCAACGCTGCAGCTAATGCATTTTTAATATGTTTTAACCTCGCGTGGTTACTGTCGCTGCTGTATCTCTTCTTGCTAGAAATGGAATTGGGACACGTAAATCTTTTTTGGTTTAGGGAATTCGGTCTTCAGACGATACGGTACGAAGGAACTTGCAGCTTTGAGTTTTTGAAGATGGAATGGAATTAATTTGCTATATTATTTATTCTCTATTTTGGACAAAGCATATCCTCATGTGACAAAGTGTTAGTTAACAAGATATTGGTTTAATATAAGGACTTAGTGGTCGTTAAAATTTGACCAGTAAAATCCGTTTTTTTAGAGATATTAGCTGCTTCTTTATTGTTTGATCCCTCTCCACTTGTCTCCAAAATTGATACTAGGTAGTCAGTTTTAGTGTTATAATCCTCCATCTTGATGAGAAAATGTAATTCATCTCGTAGGTTGTCCTCGATTATATGATATAGTTTATAATTTCATTATAATGCTGTTAAATTATTTAGTATTTCTTCAAAAATTAGCAAGCTAAATAGTTTTACTATATAGACCATCATGTAGAGCACATATAGAGAATCAACGGTGGGGATTAACATCAGAGCAAAAGTGTATTTCGGAAATTTCATACTTTTAAACCAAAATAATGTAAACAGCAATCAAAATTCAATAACACAGGCCAACAAAGATTTTGTGATCGGACTTTTTTTGACTTTTTGGCTTAATTACATACCATGTACTACAGAAACTCTGTCTTTTTGTTTCTATCACGCACCAGTATTTGTAAATATACATTGTACAATAATTTATAGTTTTTGAAACCGAGGTTCTATAAAATTATATTTTGCCCCAATCTTTGCGGCGCAATCTCTGTGTTTAATCCATCAAGACATAAAGGAGATAGAAAGGAGGTACCAAGGTCGATGGGATGTGGCGATGATGGTAGATTACTGCTGGATGCTGAAAATAGAACATTCAACGAATGATTATACAAGAAATACTACAAAATAAAGTTTTTTTGTTAAAAAGGGAGATATTTTCAAAGAAAAAAGATATTAGAGACTCAAAACTATTTGTGTTATTGCTTTTTACTATGTTTTTTAATGTTTATTAAATATAATGTTTATTTAAATGTAATTTTTCCTTTTAATTTTTAATTTATTCTGATTATTCAGTTGGTTAAAAACCTTACGTGAGGGGTAATAGCGGACGGTAGATATGAAATAAACGTAAATAGCTCACTTATAATCACCTATCAAACCCAAATCAACTTTCAAAATGTCAAAATTTGCAGACCTGTGTAATTAATGTATTTGTTTCATCATCAGCATGAGTCCTAAGACTGGCTGGACGCTAACCTCCAGCTTCTCCTATCTTGTGCTAACCTACGCATTTCGCTAATTGTGCTACAACCTACATCCCTTACTATTTGCGAGCAGTAGTCTAATCTAGGCCTACCTCTGCCTTTCTTCACTCCTATTTCTGCCTCCAAAATATCGCGCGGACTATTCCCCCATGTCTCAGCAAGTGGCCTACCATTCTATCTCTTCTCTTCTTTATGTTTTTCCACATACTTCTTTTCTCGTCGACTTTCTCTAATACTTCTTCGTTTCTAACCCTATCAGTCCACGGTATTTTCATCATTCTTCGGTAACACCACATCTCAAAAGCTTCTAATTTCTTCCTACTTGCTTCCCCTACCGTCCAGGTTTCGCAACCGTATAGTGCCGTGCTCCATACATACGTTTTCAAAAATCTCTTCCTTGTTTCTAAGTTTATTACCCCCGAGCATAAAAGTGCTTTCTTTTTGTTAAAAGCTGCGTATTTATTTGTGTTAACATAATTCTTCAAAAAAGCGTTTGTATACTACGAAAAAAATCGAGAAAATAACATAAAAACCTTATTTTTTTATTGAAATCCGGATGCAAATTTAAAATAGATTCCACATGCAATATATATGAAAAGAGTAATATTTTTCTTGTAAATCCCAGCCAACTATAACCAATTCCTCTATATAACCAAGACACTCTATAAAAACATCGGAATTTGCTCGTTCGGCAGTTGGCCATCGATACGTGTACCGCCACTGCAATTAATACCGAATTCCCAAAGACTAGGAGGAATATATATAGTAAGGTGAACAAAATCGTCTTAATTAAATCCAAGTTATTTAAATTATTTGATCAACAGCAAATTAATTTATCAAAAGTATCATAAATAGTAAGCGACCTTCTCGAAACCGTGTAAATACTTATTTTCTTCAGTAGGTACCTTTTATACCCACGCCACTCAAGAGAAATATATCAGTCTCTTAAGTCGTCGTCACACGACGAAACGTTGATATGTTACGGCAATAACGATAATGCCTCCTATTTATATTAGGGTGTCAATAATATATATCCTACTCCGTCCTTGCGCAGATCTAATGTTCTGGTGTAGGCCTTGCGAAAGCCACACCTAATGTCAGGTTTATTATGTGGATTAAATGGGCATAGGCGTACCATCACAGGCTTCAGGTTACGCAGAAATATTACTACTTTTTGATTTTGACATACGCCTACTTTAGTTTCCTTTTAAAGCATCAAAATTATCTCGAATGCAGCGATAATATTTTTTTTAAATTCACTTGAAAATTATACGTCTTTTAAGAAACTACTAGGATTAGGAATTAGACGGAGACGTCATCTAACGTCACTAAAGTAAGCGATTAAAAATCTAATTACGTCAAAATGACGTAATTAGCTGAAACAAAACTTTCAACTATTAATTTAAATATGAATCAGGTCATTATCTTTACTACTATAGATCCCGCATATATTCATCATCATTTTCAGTTATATGTGAATAAAAGTACTATTTTAAGATAGTTCGAGTATATAAAGTAAGTTTTTTATACAGGGTGTCTAGAAAGGGTAGAGGGTATTTGTAAATTCAACAAAAAAAACTACAAGTCATGTTCTTTGTTATTGTTAGACAAAGTTTTGGAAAATTAAGTACCAAAGATTATGTTGTCCAAATGTTGACCCTCCCGCTGCTGGCTCTCCTCTAATAGAAAACAAAAATTAACCGCCACGCGTCTACACATCTCTCTGGAGACGGCGGCCATTTCGGTGCGGACGTTGTGCTTAAACTGCAGTAGAGTTTGTGGTTTGTTTTCATAAACTTTCTCTTTAATTTATCTCCATAAGAAATAATCAAGGGGTGTAAGATCGGAGCTTATTGAAGGCCAGTTGATGGTGCCTCGACGATAGATCACTTTTTATCCGGGAAAAGTTGATCGACAACCTCAAGTGATTGGTTTGTGGTGTGACAAGTGGTCCCATCTTGTTGAAACCATGTTTCCACATTAAAACCTTCAAGCTTCTGCAGTTGTGAAACCAAAAAGTTCCTTAACATGTCACAGTACCGTTTACTCTTTACCGTAAATATTCTCCCTCGGCGGACTTCAACAATATAAGTCCCAATGATGCCTTCACCAAACATGTCAGCCCACACAATAACTTTTGGACTATGTAGTGGTTGTTCATGTTTCTGTTTTGGATTTTCGTTGGCCCAGTAGCGGCAATTCTGTTTGTCTACGTAACCATTTAAGTGAAAGTTCGCTTCGTCACTAAACAGAATGTTTTCAAACATTGGGGAACGTTGAGGCATTTCATTTGCAAAATTCAATTGGAGAGGATAGTCGGTAAAGTTCAGTTTTTGAACGAACTGAATTTTGTAGGCTATAAGATGTAAACCTTGCTTCGGAATGTTGTGCAATGACAATTTTTTTAATGTTAAGTTCTTGACTGCGTTTGCGAACTGATTGAGATGGATTTTCACGCACTGAAACTCTCACTTCTTCAATCGTTTGTTGGGTTCGAACACAGCACGGGCGACCTGGATTGTGAATTTTTACAGTCGAACCGGTATTTTCAAACATTCGAATCCATTTTCTGATGGTATATTAAATTCTGCACGATATAAACGTTGAGCTATGACTATCGAGTCACCATTGCGATAACATTTTTATAAACTATTTTTTTCCTAAAAAAAAAAGTAATTGGGAAATACAGAAGGTCTTTTTAATCCGATTTTCATTGTAGTTCATATGAATATGTTTTTCACGTTTGCGTTATCTCTTCTCAACGTGTCAACGGCTCTACTATATGAATCCATATACATATATAGGAAAGTACAATACCTAGGGAAACTAATTGTATATAACTTTCAGGATAAATATTTCCTGGAATCAAAACAATCGTCCTAGCCTTGTTTCTATAAAATTATTGGTTATCATGTATTGCAAGGCAACTATGCAATTTTGGTGAATTAAATATGAAACAATTCACTTGTTAGGTGAAGCTTTAATAACGATGATGCTCACAGACCCACAAATACAGCTGTAGTGGTGGTTACCTATCATAATCACAACTGTGATTGCTAGTTGCTATGACATGTGCTCTACATAATGCGACAGACTCGCATTTTTACCCACACCAGCTGATAGTACTCACGCGTAGTTAAGAGCTAGGTCACTTTTATACATGAACATGGTTAACTGAGATCATCTATTAGGCAAAAGTAGAAATCAAGAAATCCATCAAGAAACAGCCATTTTATTTAAAATTTTAATAAATCATTTTACAATGCTTCCACGATAAGTTCGATTAAACCATTTTCTGTGTGTTATAAATCCTCGTATATTTTTAGTCCTGTATATAAATAATGTTTGTATTACTTCTGTAAATTCAATTGACTATAAGATGGCTTAGTAATTGAGCAATGATTTAATTAAAAATGAAATGATTTGGCTCACTTCATTGACAAAACCGGAATTTAAGTCTAATTATCCCCGTTGTCCCGGCCTCCGCCTACGCCTCTGGCATCCGGTGCTCGAAACAAATTGTGCTCATTCCCGCTCGTAAAACAGAACCCGCGCTGTTGGCTGTTGCTCTCCAGTTAATGAAGATACATAAAGATGTAGAAGTAATGTTCTCGTTTTTACACACCGACTGACTACGTTGCACACTCCAATAGGGGCTTTATCGCGCTAGTTGTTGCGGCGCATCTAGCTGATACCCGGGGTCATACTATCACGTGCGTCCCAAATGAAATATGGCGCAATATGGCGATATTTCAACCGCTGGCTGGCTGGCTGGCGTACTCGGTATATTAAGCCGGGTGATTTGTTTTCATTTCCTTACGAATAGGGAAAAATGTGCAACTATGTATGCGATGCAGAAGAGGAACTCCACGCGATGTATTCGCGTGGAGAGTCGTTTATGTCTGGGAGATTTATATGCAGATCTATAAGATGCGATAAGCATCCTATCTTGTTCTGCGCTAATAAAAGAAGGCGCAATATTCTGCTATTACGCCACCAGAAATATAATGAATCCATTACGTAAGTATACGAATTTGAATTCAGTTTCTATAAAGGGGAAGATTTACCAAGTCCACATGCACTCACAATTAGATAGCATAGTATCAAGCTCATTATGCCACTGTCATCAGAGCCGCCAATCTGTCGCAAACACTGACCTCACTCCTTCAACCATTCCACTGCATATATCTATTGAAGAAGGGTACCCAGTGGTAGTCAACATAGATCGATCGTATCTGGCCAATAATTCTCCAATATATCTCCTTGTGTTGTTAAGAATACAGCACAGCTATTTAGGACACGTTCCGCAGTCTCATCCTCACGATTTGTGCTTGGTGATGTTCGATTAGCCTGACTCTAAAGTTTAGACTAAGACTTCACGCTCTACTAACATTTATGGATGATTAGAGAAATATTTAAGGTCTTCTTTTAGTAGACAAAAGTTGTTTGTCACAGAGTTCTTTTGGGAACTCTTTTAGTGGGTTCAAAATCACTCAGGTCATCTTATCGAATTTATTGGCTACTTCTATTAAAGTCATCATTCTGTCGCCAACATCGATCCCTCCCCTTCAAGAATTCCACTGCGTGTATATGTCGTAGTCTCATGGTGAAATACGTCAATTCATGAAAAGCCTAGGCAGTACATGAACTGCCGGCATATTATGTAAATTCTTAATGTTACACAATCTGCCTAGGCATTTCATGAAACGCCGTGCTCGTCTCGGCACATGATGTTTCAAGTCGTACTACACGATCTGCCGTAAATTAGATATCGACTGTTCGTGAAGTGACCACGATGGCCGGCAGATTGTGTTCTCTGATTTATCGTCTATCTATATGGATGAAATAAAATAATAATACAGGTAAAATCCATATATTTTACAACTAAAAAATAAATTTCTCTTTAAAAAAATAAAAATAATCTTCAAACTTGCAATAAACAACAAAACAGAACAATAAAAAATAATAATACAGGTAAAATACATATATTTTACAACTAAAAAATTAAATTCTCTTTAAAAAAATAAAAATAATCTTCAAATTTGCAATAAACAACAAAACAGAACAATAAAAAATAAACTAGCTACCTATATACAGAATGTTTTTTTTTCACTTATTGGCGCACGGGCCACTTTTGTGACATCTGGAATTGCATTGCAGTTTTGCTTTAAGACATTTGCATCTATTGGTCTTACATTGCACCTTAGAGGGTCGGCATGAACATTTTACATACCCCTGCCCGTTAAACAAAGGTTCGAAGAAAACGGCTTCTCTAATTGACATAAATTTAGACTTATTTACCTGATTAAGGTTAACAAAATTTGATGTTGCTTTTTAAAGGTCAGGTCTATTGAACCACGATTTGATAATTCCGCCAACAGTAAAAACCTGGTATGCGCCGTTTTTAATATCCGTAACTACTGAAATAAGATTTGGTGGATCTCCTGGACTGCGATCAACTTTATCAACATTAACTAAGACACAGTTTATGTTTGGTAACATTTTTTTGTAGTCGCAATCATCTGTTCTGCTTGGCGTTTCTGTCCCGCAAAGCTTTCTTCCTGCTGAGTTTTTATAGTTTCTTCAGAGCTACAAAAATCGCACATATTTTTCCCGTTAGTACAATTTAAATGTATCGGCATTTTCCAAATATCGCACCTACTCACGTCATCTGTTATATTGTTTTCAGAAACAATACAGTTATCTGTATTATTTTCTGCACAATTGCCTAACTCAATAGCCTCAATTTCAATTTGTACAACATCTGTATCGACAAGATTGTTATCATAATCAATCAAGTAATTTTCATTTGACAGTTGGATTACCATATTCTCTTCTGGCAACCCCCCCTGCTCTGTTTCGTACCGTTGAGTAGTATCGACTTCTGGTGATCCTTCTGTCACTTCGTGGACTACTGTGTGTCCTTGAACACCTAATTCATTTTCATTCATTTCATCTTGCTGCTCTTCGTGCTGGTCATTTTCATATTGTTGAGTTACATCTATTTCATTCTGCAATTCGTCTACCTCCTCTGTGGTAGTTATAGTTGAAATAATACTTTTATGGAGATTTGTTAATTCCAGACCTTGCTTCGAGTCAATCCCAAAAACTGATTTAAACGGGCTTCTACCTATCACTCTATGTAGAAAAATACGCACCTCCTTTAATTGATTAATGGTACTCGGTCGTTTGTTCGGCTTTGCTATGTAGTATTCTTTGTAATGCTCACCGAACAGTTCTTTTTCACTCTTACTTTCCATAGTTTCCATTAAACAAAACAAAACAAATAAACACAAGTAATAGAACACAATCTGCCGGGCAGCGCTGGTCACTTCACGAACAGTCGATATCTAATTTACGGCAGATCGTGCAGTACGACTTGAAACATCATGTGCCGAGACGAGCACGGCGTTTCATGAAATGGCTAGGGAGATTGTGTAACATTAATAATATGCATAATATGCCGACAGTTCATGTACTGCCTAGGCTTTTCATGAATTGACGTATTTCACTATGAGACTACGTCATATATATTGAAGTAGGGTATAAGTGGTAGTCGATGTAGATCGACCATTTCCGGTCAATAATTCCCCAATATAATTCCTCGCTTTGTTAAAAATACAGGACAGCTGTTTAGGATACGTTCTGCAGTCTCGTCCTACAGATTTGAACCCTATATACAAGATTCTCAGTATATCCCATAACGTGGAGAAGGTATATTGTCTGACTCTAGACTTTAGCCTAGTTCGTTGCTTGCAGCTACCAACGATTATATACATAGATCCAGTGCCCAGAGTTATTCAAATTAACACTAAGTGCCCTAGGAATGTAATAAAGGGGTATTAAAACTTCATACTGTAGTAATATTCCAGAGCTCCTTTAGGAACTCGTTTAGTGAGTTCAAAATCACTCAGGTCATCGTATCGGATTTATTGGCTACTTCTATTAAAGTCATCATTCTGTCGCCAACCTCCAGCCCCCCCCTCAACCATTTCACTGGGTGTATCTATTGAAGAAAGGTATAGGTAGTAATCGAGGTAGGTCAACCGCAGTCTTTGCAGTCTCATCCTACAGATTTGAGCCCTATATACATGATCATCAATATAGCCTATAACGTAGAGATGCATGTTGAGTCTGACTCTAAGCTTTAACCCAAGGTTTTACATTTTACTGACATTTATGGATGATCAGAGAAATATCTCAGGTCTTGCTTTATTAGACAAAAGCTTTCTGTTACAGGATTCTATTAGCAACTCGCTTAGAGAGTTCAACATCACTCAGGTCATCGTGTCGGACTCATTGGCTACTTCTATCGAAGCCGCCATTTTGTCGTTATCATTAATTTCACCCCTTCAACCATTCCACTGCGTGTATCTATTGACAGATCATGACTCATCTTGATTTTCCTGCTCATTTGAACATAACCACCGAATATGAATGAAACCAGAAACCGAATCATACTGGACAATATGTGAGATATCAATGAAATTCCACAGGGTGTAAAAAATAGGAACCACGAAGAAAGCAACAAGTATTCCAATAACAAAGAACTGAAAAAGACATACTTTATCACAAAAGATACTCTATTATCCAAACCTGATAGTTCATCTTAGAATATCTTCCACTTATACCCTCTAGATACATTTCAGTAGTTGGGAACAACAAGATATAAGCTTCAGAAGGCTACCAGATAGTACTGGACATTACGTCTGGATATCTTCGGTTACCTGGATATACTGGACATTTGAAATAAATGGGAAACGTCTGTAATTTATCCCAATGCTCCAATATCGTAAAGAGAAGAAGAAAATGCTAATTGGACTCTAGTCTGGAATCCTAGACTGTTATTCGTCATAAAAATGTTATGTAATACCAGTAAATTCACTATTTCCGTAATTTATTACTCGTATATACAAATTTATTATTTTATCAGTCCATCAAGAATTGGTAAAAGTGTGAGATTCTCTAGGTATGCGTAGAAGAAAGAGTGAGGCACCATTCGGAGAGAAAAGGATGCACCTTACACGCGGCCAGATCGAACTCTCTGCATATTCACATTCAATATATATTCATCGATATTCACTCTGCAAAGGTCTGAATGCGATCGAGCAAAGACCAGGTTATTTATTGCGCACCTCGTGGGTGGTCCGATACCGCACTTTTGAAATTTGTTTCTATTCTTGATAGGTACCACACAAGGTCTGATCTCACTACTGCAAGAAGTCCTAGTGGGGTAAACCAGGGAACGAAGTACTGGTACTGTCCAAGGACCATTCGGGATAATTGGGGCAGGTTGTGGAGCTACAACCCTAGTAACAGCTGGCGCCGCGATTACAGCATTAGTTACGATTAGTTTTGTAGAGACAACAGCGTTAATGCCGTTGATTGGGTCTACTTTGTAGTCTCGAAGATGCGCCTCATTCCATTGGCGACCACAAGGGAGTATGTTCCCCTGACTACGTGTTGCTAGACTCAGTTTGGCCGTGATTGTTTCCTGTAATTATGTACTGGATTTCGTATCCGAAGATGTACTGGGAGTTGGGGTCGTACGACTCGGGGGCAACGATTAAGGGAACTGTACGCAGGAGTGGTTCACTACCAATTAGGGAGCCTGCATTAGCAACTGCCAAAAGTGCGGAAAACGCTGTAACCTGGACTAGAAAGGTGCTATGTATCTGAGTGGTATTTAGGAAACTTTTTTTGCTATATACACCATGTTCGTTTTTCTGCAATGGGTTGAATTATGACTACTGGTAGAAACGTAGCAATTTACATATCGATTTCTAGTATCTAGTATGCCGATTAATTCGAAACAACGAAGGATTTCGTACCAAGGTCAAGACTTGTTTTCCCATACTAGAATATTTTGATTAATTATGCGTTTTGGTCATTCCGAATTGTTGATATATTAGAGAAATTACAGCTTAATATTGCCAATGTGCTTCTAAATTAAATTTAATAATATCACTTCTTATAATCAAGCATATTAATGGCTTGTTATGGTCCTAATGGGCGTATTCTCTTAACGATTATGGTTGGACTTGATTAATGGTTTTATACTTAATTGGAGCGAAAGCGTTTACTTTGTATTCGCGAGAATTTCCTGGAATGATCGAACTGTCGTGTTAATTGTATGTGTACAAAAATTGTTTAATGACATTTAAAATTCTCATCGAATGCTGTTGCTGGAATGTTAACCCAAATTAAACATTGTATCAATACAGTACAGGCAAGGTATTACTCATTTCATCCCTATTTGCCCAATAAAAACATTTTCGTGCATTCGTACCAGCTCAGCTGTACAGTTAAGAAAGTTTAGAAATAAGTCACGTAAATTTTTAAACAACATAAAACCACGGCCATGGAAGTGAAAAAAGCACATTATGGAAATAATGGACAAAAAATATGTTCTGAATTGTATTCTTGTATTTGTTCGGAAACATTATTTATTTTCATAATGTAATTTAGTAAATCTGTAATAAATATAAGTTTTACGTACAATACCACGTAATTTTGTTAATATATGTAAATGTTTCTTCCTGACAATGGTAATGTAATACAATAATATACTAAAAGGTGGTCCAACCAAAACGCACGATGTTAATTGTAAACAAAACAAAAAGTTTTCAGAGAATTATCTTAATATTCTTTATTATGATAGAAGGATCTATGACAATTATGTGTGAAACAAAATATCGGCCAAATGCTCGCCACGGCTTCGGTGGCATACCTCTATCCGATGGTCCATATTTTCAATGACTCTGAGACATAATTGAGGTTCAATGTCGTTAATGTGCCGAATTATCTCATCCTTTAGCTCTTGAATTATTATTGGCTTATTGACGTACACTTTTTCTTTTAAATGTCCCCAAAGAAAGAAGTCCAACGGTGTCAAATCACATGATCGTGGCGGCCAATTAACATCGCCACGACGGACGTGACATAACACGGCCATTGAATCTCTCGAGCAAAAGTGCCATTGTTTCGTTGGCTGTGTGGCAAGTGGCACCATCCTGTTGGAACCATATATCGTCCAGGTCCATATCCTCAATTTCTGGCCACAAGAAGACCGTTATCATCTCGCGATAGCGAACACCATTCACGGTACCTGCTTGGCCGACCTCATTTTCGAAGAAGTACGGCCCGATGACGCCGCCAGCCCATAAACCGCACCAAACAGTCACTCTTTGTGGATGCATCGGCTTTTCAACAATCACTCGTGGATTCTCATTTGCCCAAATGCGGCAATTCTGTTTGTTAACGAATCCACTGAGGTGAAAGTGTGCCTTGTCGCTGAATATGATTTTCTTTGTAAAGTCACCATTCAATTCTGTCTGTTCAACCAACCATTCGGCGTATTGACGACGCTTGGAATGGTCAGTAGGCTTCAGCTCTTGAGTCAATTGAACCTTGTAAGCGTGTAAATTCAAATCTTTATTCAAAATTCGCATCAGTGATGTTCGTGAGATGTTCAATTGTTGGGCACGACGATGAGTCGAGGTTGACGGCTCTTCTGCTACACTATCGCGAACAACAGCAATGTTTTCCGCAAAACGAAGTGGGCGAGCATGCACAGGTGTTTTCACATTTCCTACAGACCCGGTTTGCTGAAATTTGTGCACAATTTTCCCGATTGTGGACACATTTGGTCGATTATGCTGACCAAAAAAGTCACGAAGTGCACGAAATGCATTTTGATTTGAACGCCCATTTTCGTAAAAGGCTTTAACAAGCTTAACGCGCTGCTCAATTGTGTACCTCTCCATGGTTGAATTTGTCACTCACTGAAACAAAGAAATGTCAAATTAAGTTCGGCAAGAAACTTGACGTTAAGGTGTGACTCACAATTAACATCGTGCTTTATGGTTGGACCACCCTTTATGTAATTTAATATAAATGTAATCTTAGAGAACTCAAACAAATCGTTCGTGCCGAATGAGAAAATATTCATCAGGAAACTATTCACTACTTGATAAATAGCATGCCCAGGCGAATGGAAGCAGTGATAAGAGCTAACTCAAATTCTTACAATTCAATTTTACCTCCAATTTTTTTATAAACTTTCTTATTAACACCGGCACCGTCTTCATTTTATTTAACATCATTGTTCCTTTCTCTTTTTATTCATATATTCCCGATAATACCATTCATTCGATAATACCAAAAAAGTGATTTCAACTAATACACATTAGTTGAAATCACTTTTTTGTAATATGATGTAGGTACTATGATTTAAATCTTCGAAAAAATAAAAGCAATAATGTGAAGTTTCACTGATGTATTAATTTTGTCCAGGAATTCAAGTATGATTTCAATATGAATTTTTGTAAATATTTTCTCTAATTTTCTATAAAAATATTTTAGATAATTACATTATTAGGTATTACTCATGAAATCATTAATGTGTTATTGCAGACGATACGAATACAGTTATTGGTGACGCAAATTTTCTCGCAATTAAATAATTTTAAATTCTATCGCTCATACCTTTAAGCCTACAACATAATTACATCAGCCTGCTCTAGTTAAATAATTTACCAACCATCAATACTGGCCATGATCACTAAAAGGTTATGACCATTAAACTGATAAAAGATCGCCAAAAGAACAACTACATATTTGCGTGGCAAAATTGAGATAGAAGAATTTTTATGACACTATAACAGAAATTAGAATCATTAACCTTGCACCTTGCTTACGTAACTCTTCATTAGATTAATTAATGCACACCGATTCTATGCATATAAATTCAATCCTGGTTTCTTCTAAAATCACAAACCCATCCATCTCAGCAGACTCAACATGGCTCTCCCAGTAAGTTAAAGGAAATTTATTGTCTAATATT
This sequence comes from Rosalia funebris, assembly GCA_037954035.1. Lineage (NCBI taxonomy): Eukaryota > Metazoa > Arthropoda > Insecta > Coleoptera > Cerambycidae > Rosalia > Rosalia funebris. The sequence continues at coordinate 1,622,565 of JAZFAV010000004.1, read as the reverse complement.
AGTACATAGTATACACACTACATTAGAAATTCATATGTATTTGTTTAAAACATCTACTTGATTAGTGAGAATTCGATTGAATATTGTTTAATTACTGATTTATTAATATCTACATTATAGACTACAATTGAAACGTTGAGACTCGCTCTTTCGGTCGAACAAAGAACACATTACTATAAGCATATCCAACTGACCATAGTATTTATGTAAGACTGATATTCATCAATCCTTGCTCATTATTGTTTAATAAAAAAAAAGTTTAAACAAAGGACCGACCTAAAGCATCCTTTCCCTAAATCCTCATTGTGTGAAGTGAAGGGAAAACTTGCTAACAGAATGCACAGAAGACGTTCCAAATTCTCCTCATTGGGGTTTGAACTCAATCATTCTATATTACCCCCAATAAATTGGGGTGGTTTCACTCCACCACTCCAAATCACAATCGGAATGATATTCTTGGAAATAGAATGATATCGCAGCAGAAAACTACACAAATGCTTTGAGTAACTTGAAATACATAGTTTGTCTTTCACAGTTCGCAATTTTCTTCGCCATTTTGGCCGCCGCCTCCACTAGCGTGCTCCCTGGTCAACCGCTCCTCCATGCAGCACCAGTCGCTCCCGTGGCCGTAGCCAAGACAATCGTTGCGGAACCCTACGATCCCAACCCTCAGTACTCCTACGGATACGATGTCCAAGATCCCCTTACAGGAGACAGCCATGGCCAAGTTGAGTCTCGTAGCGGTGACGTCGTCAGGGGTTCCTACTCCCTTTTGGACGCCGATGGCACCAGACGAGTTGTAGATTACACGGCGGATTCCATCAATGGGTTCAACGCTATGGTTTCTAAGCAATCCGTCGCCAGGGTAGCCGTTGCTCCAGCTCCAGTGGTTGCCGCTCCTATTGCTGTCAGAACTGTAGCTCCAGCCCCACTCGTTACTAGAGTGGCGGCTCCAATTCCTGTAGCTCCAAAACCCGTTGCTCTTGCTGCAGCTCCGGTTTTGTCTGCCCCACTCCTTCGTACCGCTCCAGTCTTAAGCGGGTTAGGTGCCGCTCCCTGGGCTGGTAGCCCCGTTGTAAGATCTGCTCCAGTGGTGTCAGCTGGACCACGGGCAACTCCTGCCTTACGCGCTGCTCCATGGGCAACTCCTGCCTTACACGCTGCTCCATGGGCTACAGCATCTGGATCTGCTGTCGTTAGGTCTGCTCCCTTGTGGTGAACGAATGGATCAAATTAAATTTGTACATATGGCTATACAAAATGTTTACTAGATAAATTATAAAATATAGTTTATTGCGCGTATTACGTAGTTTTTTTGCATTATATCCATATGGATTTTGCATTATATCCATATGCCAACTAGATGGATTTTTGAACTGGTTCTAAATTAATTTTTAAAACGATTTTCTATTAAAGAAAAATAAGGGTGTGTAGACAATCTGAGAATTATGTCTAGAACTGTGCAAGGAAGTGTATCAACTGCTGCATTACCAAAACCCTAAAAACATTACCAATGCCTTTAGTGGATAAACAACCCAATCGTCGTTGATTTCTGCAAAATATTCAGTGGTTCATACTCATATCTTATTCACATTTATTCATCTATTTGATGTTTATATTTCTTTAAGAGCTTTAAAGTGACAAGATTAGATGAAGTAATCTAGGTGACCACACAATAATTCCCCAACTCTCGATCCATCTATTTGGGAATATTGCACCTAAACATCGACAAAAAGTTAAAATTTCGGTTTTGTTCAATCAAAATTTTACCATTTTGATTGATTTGATTTCACCATTTTGATCACGCGAATCAACGTTCGAGTTTCTCCAAAGTATTGAATAGAACGTTTTCTCTTTAGTGTATGATTAGAGATCTCTCGGTATATGCTTTCGATGAATATTTAATAGAGGCTATTAGTTTCATACGTTTTACAAATAAAGTAACTTTTTGTTTCGTATAATTATGGTCATCATCATCATTAGGTCATCAGTCCTAAGACTGGTTGGACGCTAACCTCCAGCTTCTCCTATCTTGTGCTAACCTACGCATTTCGCTAATTGTGCTACAACCTACATCCCTTACTATTTGCGAGCAGTAGTCTAATCTCGGCCTACCTCTGCCTTTCTTCACTCCTATTTCTGCCTCCAAAATATCGCGGACTATTCCCCCATGTCTCAGCAAGTTGCCTACCATTCTATCTCTTCTCTTCTTTAAGTTTTTCCACATACTTCTTTTCTCGCCGACTTTCTCCAATACTTCTTCGTTTCTAACCCTATCAGTCCATGGTATTTTCATCATTCTTCGGTAACACCACATCTCAAAAGCTTCTAATTTCTTCCTACTTGCTTCCCCTACCGTCCAGGTTTCGCAGCCGTATAGTGCCGTGCTCCATACATATGTTTTCAAAAATCTCTTCCTTGTTTCTAAGTTTATTACTCCCGAGCATAAAAGTGCTTTCTTTTCGTTAAAAGCTACTCGACCCTGCGCTATTCTTTGTTTTATGTCTTTATCGCTTCTTCCATCCCAATTTATTTTACTTCCTAAATAAGTGAAGTCTTTAACTTCCTCCAACCTTTCGTTATTAATTTGTACTTTCGTTTTTACTCTGCTCTCGCGCCCTCTGCACACTAACACTTTAGTTTTGTTTTTATTCACCCTCATTCCGTATTCCTGTGTCAACACTGCCTCCATTTCGTTCAATGATTCTAATTCCTCCTTACTAGATGCTAATACTGCTATATCATCCGCGAATCTCAGCATTTTTAGTTTCTGTCCCTGTACTTTAATCCCGAAATCCACTATATCTTTTACCACATTAATCGCCTCTTCGATGTACAGATTAAAAATTAGTGGTGATAGCGTACATCCTTGTCTTACTCCTTTCCTAATACCTACTTCCCTTTTTTCCCCTTCTACTTCTATAACAGCAGTTTGCTCTTTGTATAGATTGTGTACTACTCTCCTATCTCTATACTTCATTCCCGCGCTCTTTAGTATCTCGAACATTTTTTCCCATCTTACGTTATCAAAAGCTTTTTCTAAATCTACAAATCCTATATAAGCGTTCTTTCCTTTTTCTATTGTTTTCTCTAACATTACTCTTAGCGCCAGAATAGCTTCGCGAGTTCCCCTGTTTCGCCTAAAGCCGAATTGGTCTTCTCCTAGTATTTCCTCCGCTCTATTTTCTATAATTATGGTGATAATTGAAAAAAAAATCAGGCTAAAAATTATCCCTTATTTTAACCCCCTTAAAATGGTTTATTGGTGCATTTATTTTGCTATGCTCACAACAATATCTCTTAAAATTTTGTATTTCAATTATTCTTTATTGATGAGTGTCTTATAGTTAACAAATAACACTTTATGAAAGAAGTAGCAGAATTTTGTTGATGACAGATGAATTAATGATTCAAACTGGGGAAAAGAGAAACTGTTTTCATAGATTTCGTTGTTGGATCCGTAATATTATTTAAAAATAGTTAAAGAACCTGGAAATTCCTTTTTGAGAACATGGATATATAGAATGGACTTCAAATGAATTAATTAAACTTAAAGAAAGTTTTTAAGTATGATTATGTTAAATTATCAATATCGTGAACTGAAACAGAACACCCTGTATAATCAGATAAGTTTTGTATATACATCATACAATATTTCATTGTTAAATTTATCTGAAATATATTTTTTTCTGATCTTTGTAAAATATAAGAGGGGATTGGAAGAAATTATCTGAAACACATCAACTTATTTTATAGAAAAGCATTAATTGACATACAATTTTTTTAGACTATCCATGAAACTACTGCGTATAGAAATACAATGAAAATAAAGGACATAATAGATAATTCTTCGTTCATCACTAAAAACAGTTCGTTGGTCAATTGACGTAATATTCGTAATACGCGTCACCAATTGACCAGATGACGTTATGAACGCCGCATAAAGTTTACGGCTATAAAATAAAAGTTTTATAGGTGTTGTACCTTATTATATTAGTATTACTAGCGAAAATTCTACGCCAGTGGTTCATCGCGAGCTGATTTATCACATGAATGATTTCATTTCTAAAATAGGCGAATTATCTTAACGCAATTCATGCAATTGTCTTAAATTTAAAAATTGTTGGAATTATAGTACATACTTGAAATACATAATTCACTATATTATCTATAAATTAACATTCTTTAATATAGCGATTATCAACGCGCCTTTCTAAGAAGTTTGACTATTATAAAACTATTTAAAGTAACAGCTATCAATCATTAACCCAAAAAAATAATGAAGGAACAGAGTATACAGGCTTAAGCAAACACAAAACAATTTAATATAACTAAATTTGTTTTACTATAAAGACAATGTCGCTACTTGCATTCCTGGTAATGTCTAAAGGACCCAAGAGCCTTGTGAGCAACTAGGGAATAATTATTATTAATTCCAGTAAATTCCATTAGAGTCAGAATTTACTATTTCTATAAATAATGTATATAAAAATTTCGAACCTGTGAAATGTCTGCCAATATCCACATTTTCGGAAAAATGTCTAAAACTGTCGATTTTTAAATATAATCTTTTTTATTCAGCGTAATCACCAAATTAACTCATATTTAATAGACATTCAGTTAGAATTGACTGCTATTTTATAATCGGTTAAAATCATGGAAATATTCATAGTCTGTAGGACTAATATCTGGAGAATTTATACTCAAAATACGATTACAGAGCAAGAACTCTGCGTGTGGTATTATTATCGTGAAAAAGAACGTCGAAAATATGAGTGGCCATTATCGTTTAACATCGTTTAACATGCACAGCATACTAGAAGTAAACGTTTTTTTATAGCGTAACAAATCGCCAACGACGAGCTCTATAATGGGTGCTTAGGATGATCTGATTTTTCTACTCGATTTATATAGTTTCCCTTATACCTATTTGAAAACCTCATTTTCAGAAATTCTGGAATAAGTAAATTTACCTCAGTGGTCATTACCTTGCAAGTAGCCTATATTAGAAGAAGAAGTGGAGACAGACATAGGACCGTCTACAAGTCATAAAAATGTGTGGGAAACTATTGATGTGCACGTTGAGGAGTGGTACAGGGCACTTTACAGTAGTTTAATGCAACTGCAAATGATGTATTAACGTTAGTGACATATGTAGCTGCGGAAAGCCGCTACCTTAAGTCCTTACGTCGGAATGTATTGCGCATAAACTAATAATTCTTCCTACGTCGTGTTATAGAGCATTGAACATTACCGTGTTTGATGCAGTCGCCTCGATACTGACAAATTAATACTACGAAACACATGCTTCTGAAGGCTCTACAGTACGCTAAGGAATTGTCTCAACTCCTCCACTATTGATCCTAAGATAGCTGCATGTCCATGGAAATATCAACATCAGTTGCATCAGAGCTTCCGAGAAGCTCCTGAACCTTACTTAAAAAAAGCTAACACTGACGTAGCGTTCCATAAAATACCAAAACACTATACACTACAGTCGACGCGCGTTTTGCCACAAAGACGGTACCAAAACATGGGAATAAAAGACTCTGGGGAAGACATAGGCGAAGCCCTAGAAATAAAATTTCAATTCCAGTGGCTGCTCATCGAGAAGATGGATAACGCCCTGGGCGCTCTGATGAAGAACCAGAAGCTTCTTTCTCTGGGTAGGACTTATATCAAAAGTATTTCCGGGCCAGAAGACATAACCAGATGGACCTGATTAAATGCAGCTCTTTATTATAACTAAAATTTCCAGGCAGTTAAATCTATAGTTGTTGCGGATGTTCTAAAAGATACTAAAGCTATGCAAGACAGTTAGTAAATCCGTCTCAAGTAGTAGCTTTACAGACAATACAAGAAGACTACAGTACATATAATGGGATGACTTTATAGTAGTTTCCATTTTTTTCTTTCGACGTATTTCCTTTTACCACTATTTTCTAAGCTCTTTCCCTCGGATTTCCTGAAGATTTAAAAGAAATCCTGTATTTGTTGGTCAGAATGACGTTTTTGCATCACAGATAATCCGTTGACAGATAATCCGAAGTTTCTGTCACAATTTGTATGATGCAGATATATGAGTAATCACTCATGTTATGTGTAACTATGAGTGATGCATGTATGCACGGATTGCAGGTAATAGAATGAGGGAGATAAATAAATTATTCTTGTATATCCCCCACGCTCTATTTAAACACAACTATGAAATCCCTCGGTAATGCTAGTGAAATCATAGGAAAAGTTGGTTGACGATTTAATAACGACGATAATATAAGCATGAAAAGCTCTGTCAAAATTGACTCGGGGCTTGATACTTTTTTAAAATGATAGAAACAGGTGGAGGGGGGTCCAAAATTCTTGAAAACACAAACTGTTTCGTTCACCATTCTAGTTAAAAACCCTCAAGGATTACGCTGTGGAACATCCAATTAGTGCGAGGAATTTAAGATTCGATTTCGAATATATTATTACCCCTGGTGCTGAAAATGGCATTACTTTTTCTTGATTGGCTCTAATTTCTAAAATAAACATACATGATAATATTAATTCAAAGTACGAAAAACAAAATAAAATAAGCAATTTCTTATGTTTTTATTTTTTTATATGAATTCTAACAATAAAATAAATAATAATTGATGCAGAAAATATCAAAAATTATAAGAAACTTGTTTTTGTACGATTTTCTGTTATATTTTTGCTGTGAACAGCCCCTCTGCAGACTCCAAGAGTAATCGGTCATCATGTGATGATCCCAAATTCCTTGATACCTTTCTTCCCTTATTCGGATATCCTGATGAAACCCTTTCACTATAATTTCCTAAGTTAGAAAAAAAATTTTTGTCTACGTGACTATGAAAGAAAAATTTAATACTCATATTGGCTCCCAATTTTTCAAAACATTTTAGCATCTTATGTACTAGTTCTTGGTAGTTATTTGGTTGGTATTGCCCAAGAAATGTACAATTCCAGATACATAACTCACCCATGCATTAAATTCTACAACGGTCATATATCTATGAGAATTCGGATCTTTTACCGGTTTTTGAATTTGTGGACTGTCAAAAATCCCTGCTTTTAATTTTTTCATACTCAGTTCTGGAAATGCTTGGCAAATGTATTTAAAATAGCAACTAGCAATATATTTTAAAGGTACGCTGCTCAGACACAATCCGACTCCAAAATACCTGGGAATCACCATGGACAGAACGCTAACTTTCAAGCAGCACCTTCATAACACCTCAGTCAAAGTCCGTACAAGGAATAATATCATCCAGAAATTTTGCGGCACCACTTGGAGAGCAACAGCGAATATACTACGTAGCTCTGCCCTGGGCCTCGTATACAGTACTACGGAATACGCTGCCCCTATATGGTTAAACAGTAGACATGGCCATAAACTCGACACACAACTGAACTGCACGATGCGCAACATCACGGGATGCATGAAATCCACCCCGACATACTGGTTACCAACACTCAGCCACATCGCTCCGCCACAGCTCAGAAGACAAGATGCTCTAGTTCACATCGCCGGATGTATTTCGTAAAGTGAAAGTCCAGAGTAAGCCCACTGGATTCGACCTCCCACGGCAAATATGGAAGACTGCCAACAGGATCTGAACTAAACATGGCAGATGTGCGGACATGCTAAACAAATGGGGTAAGCTGCCTTCACCTGAATGTGACTGCGGGGATCGCATCCAAACCATAACCCACATTGTCCAATACTGTGGAAATAGAGCATACCCAGGAGATGCGGACGACTTTATATCCCTTACACCCTCGGCGATCGAATGGATCAAAAACCGGGATCTGGCACTGTGAAATATATATAACTATGATATTTTGTATTTTGTAATTATTGTAATTTGAATCCATATGTTAAGCCATACGATAAAATAAATAAATATTTCTGAAAAATTCTTGGTAAAACAATTGCGCGAAAGTGGCTATCTAGATTTTTTTTTCGATTTTTTATTAATCACACTGTAGCATGTACATCAATATAACTGGACATTTTCTAAGAATGAAATGCAAAAAAAATTTCTCCTAATTTTCATTATTTTAGAGTAACTCAGTTGCTATAATTAGCGTCCTTCTATTACACATAATCCTGGAGCAAAATTGCGACAAACTCGCTGAAAAAATTCATTGCGCTTGTCGCTCTTCATAAATATGAAACGATACCACTTATGCGGTAATTTCGCCAAGGTTGCATCAACCTCTTACAGTTTTTCGACATGTGTTTTAAATTTTAACCATCTACTTTTAGTAATTTATTCATACTTCCCCAACGTTCTGACTATTTCCGTATCAGAAAAATTAGGCGTGTCAGACTATAAGAAGCCGGGCCTATGCCTTAGTCGATACACTCAAATTTGAATTTTGTTTTGTAAACATGGCACTTAAGGTAAGTGGGTCTAGTTTTTTAATTGGTAGTTTAATTAATCAGTTATTGGAGTTGAATCAGATCAATTATTTAGTTTCTCGTTTTTTGGCAATTTGTATAACAGATTTTAAAATGTAATTATGGTTATTCGTGTAAAAGTAATTATTTTTTTATTATAATATTTCTCTGTGTAAAACTAAACAAAATATTTTTATGTGGATAAATTTGAGTTTGGGAAAAATTGGAGACAATTTAAGTCAATGTGACTGATTATTGTCTTTAAATTATCGTATCTAAGCATGTTTACATTGGCTCATAACCTTCAAAAAATACTAAGAGAATCCCTTATTTTATATTTCATGTAGTTTCATTAAAATTCTAAACAGGAAAATAAACATTGATAGAGACCACTCTTTAAATGTTATAGTTCTATTTAGATTAGAGAATTTTATAATTTTATAATTTTTCTTTTATACATATTTTTATGCCTTATCTGTCTTTGTGATAAAGAATGTAAAAGAGTACAAATTTGTCATGTCTTAATATGTCTATATAGTCTTCAAAATGAGAAAAGACACAGTTTTTTTGTAAATTCTTTTATCTAATTGTAGTTTACAATATCAACAACATACCTGAAATTTGGCCAGGTTATAGCTACATTTTTATACGACCTACTAAAATCCAACTTGAGATAATTTTATAATCATAGTCTAGACTAATTATACCTATTTTAATAATAATATACTTTTACCACATATTTATAGCTCACAGACAAATGTATTCCCTTATGAGTCACCTATTGTACCTAATTTATGTCTATACGACTCTAGAGCCTACTCTAGTTATATCTATTTTAATAATAGTCAACTGTTGCCACATATTTCCAACTCGTAACTAAACATACACCTCTACCAGCCACCTAGTCACCTCGATGTATATCTACGTGATATTTTCCAGTTCGTAGTACTCGCCGCCTTTGTGGCCTGCGCAAGCGCCAGCGGCATCGCCGCTCCCCTCGCCAGCGCCGTAGTGGCGGAGCCCTACGATCCCAACCCCCAGTACTCCTACGGCTACGAGGTCCAGGACCCTTTGACCGGCGATAGCCACGGCCAGGTCGAATCTCGCAGCGGCGATGTCGTCAGGGGATCGTACGCCCTTCTGGATTCGGACGGCACGAGACGCGTAGTCGACTACACCGCCGATCCCATCAACGGATTTAATGCCGTCGTCTCGAAACAACCAGTAGCCAGGGCCGTTATCGCCGCCCCCGCCATCGCTAGAGTAGCCGCCCCCACCTTGGCCGCCGCCCCCTTAGCAGCCGCCCCAATCGTACGTGCCGCTCCAGTCGTAGCTCCTACTCCGTGGGTTGCTTCCACTGTTATCGCTAGTCCCGCTGTGACGAGGATTGCCGCTCCCGCTCCGTTGATCAGATCCGCCCCCTGGGCAGCTCCGGTTGTAGCAGCCGCTCCATGGGCAGCGCCAGCTGTTCCCGCCGCCCCATGGGCAGGCGCCGCCCTCAGAGCCAACGTTTGGTAGATGAGGTGTTAGATTTCTTAAATATGTGTATATAAAATGATTGGTACAATAAAGTATATTTATTGCAAATAAACAAGTCTTTTATTTTATATTAATAACTGAAAGTTTCTGGTTTTAATATACTTAATAATATGAAATAGAAAATTAAATACTAGGAGAAAATATATACTGTTTGTGAAATAAGTGTAGAATATTTGGATTTTTATTTGCATAATGATTTTTATCTTTATTTAATAAAAAAAACCATTTGGTCCAGTGTTACAGGAAACGAGTCCAAAAGGCTGTCGATATAATCTTTGACAAAAAATTGGATCTTAGTAATGTACTAAGTATTTTCTGATTGTATTCTTAGTAACATTCTACCCTCCTTCTGATTGAAAGATTGTCAAAGTAATGATATAGGAATGAAATTTGTAATTATCCTTTTGAATTCTGCTAGTTCATTTGCTGAAATGAAATGAAAACAAATACATTTTGCCTCCATTATTCTTGGTTTCATATAAATTTTCGTAGTAGTAATTCTATAGCATTCGTTCATAGAACTTCCAAAAGGACATTCCATCTGGAAAAAAACTATTATCATTTCAATAACAGCCATAAATTGCCAAACTATAATAGTATTTGTATTTAATTAGAACTTCTTAAAAAATGTTAATTATTTACCATTAAAAAGTTTATAAAATTAGAAACATTAATTCATTAAAGTTGCCGCGATTAACAGTTCAGCAATGAATAGATTATGTACAACTGTTTTATGAAAGTGAGCAATCATTTACAGTTGCATTAAAAACGGTGCGTACACAATTAGGACAAAATGAAGCACCTACAGAGTTAATAGTTCATAACAATCAAGAACTTTGAAGAGACGTGTTCTGTCATTGATAAGGTAACACCAATACGTCTTCGTCGTGGTCGGTCAGATCAAAATATTGCTTCCACCACTACATATTCTTCTTTGGGGTTATGTCAAGAGAGAAATGTACGCCACCCAGCCAGCAACAATCAATGACTTCAAAGCGAAGATTCAACGTATTATTCGGCAAATAAAGCCAGTTTTATGAGCCCGTGTTATGGACAATTTTGCTAAACAAATGACATCATGCCAGATGTCAAGGCAGCCATATGAATGATATTGTTTTCTACTTGTAGCCATATCGTCTCCATTTTATATTGACGTTGTATTGTTTATAGATGACACAAATGGCGTGCAATTCAAATCCTATAGTTCCAACTGAGACACTCTATATATAGTCCAATAATGTAACTGATGGAAAATCGTAATTTCGGGCCTTATTCTTTGAAAAAAAATTACTGCTGATGGAGATTTAGAATTTCTGCGTTTCAACGTATCTCGAGCTTTAGTAGTTCCTTATCAAAGCAATGAGGATGATGATGTTCTCCACCAAATAACATGCTTGCAACAAGATAGAGCTCGTCTTCATTTAGGTGTTAATGCCAGGTTATTTCTTGACGATGTTTTCTCGAGCACCTCGATAGGGCCACGGGAACTAACTGAATGGCCACCATGTTCACCTGATTTGACCCCCTTTAATGTATTCATTTTTGTGAAAGAAGAAGGGGGTTACAATTTAAAGAAAGACTATGATGACGTTACAGTTCAACCTGAAAATGTCAGTCTGCCTTTTATAAGAAATTAAATTGACGCATCTCAGAGTTGTTCAAAAATCACTTAATACAAAAATTAAATTATCTATATTATACAAAAATTTGTACCCCAATCCTGTATATATTGGTATTGTATTTATTCAAATATAATATATATTTTTAACCGGTTTCATTGTTATTCTTTGTAATCCTAGGTTGATGTTTATTCGATAGTTACGATTTAGTAAAACCTACTTTAAGCTTCCTGCAACATCGTCCTCGTTCTGATGACTTGCAGTTCTTGTAGTCAAGTCATGAAGACTGACATAACAAGGCCGAAGATTATTCAAACTGTATCAAATATTTGTATAATTGTCTGTACAGTGTTACATAAAAGTGCAATATTATATATATTCACTATTTCCTAATGTGCTTGTATACATATATGCAACGCAATTACTTCGAAATGGTACATATATTTCTAATGCTATGCGTTGCAGGATTGCCGGGGCATTAAATTAAAATTAATTAGACACACACCTCTCGAAATATTTGAGTAAATAGAGCGCTCTCTGGTGATGCATTAAACAGGAGTAGCATTATACGAAAGGCGTCCAAATATAAACGGGAATTATATTTTTTAGCTATTTTATATTTATTTTATATGATTTATTGAAGAGCATGAAAACTAACAAAAAATATTTTCTGCATAATCTCCCCCTTTGTTTACAAGTTTTGCTTCTGAATTAGCGGGATTTTTTTGCAATTGAGCACCTCCACGTCGACATCATCATTGAAACGCCTCTCTCCTAAAGCCTCTTTTAACAGTCCAAACACATGGAAATCAAACGGTAATAGATCCGGACTGTATGATGGATGTTCAAGGATCTCTCAAAAGTCTTCTGACTTTGGTTTGTTGGTGTAAGAAGTGAGGAAGGGTAGAGTGAGATATGCACATCTACAACCAATAGTTTCTATTTCCAACAGTTCTTTAACATAATTCTCATAGAAATGTGTTTCTTAATTATCCATCTTATGTAGAAAATAACGGAGAATATGGTGATACAATAAGTTTTCACGGATAATAGTTGGTTTTCGAGATATGGATTTCTTTGCGAACAAGATGTTGTACATTTTAATTTGTATTGATTTTGATCAAAACATCTTTGAAATTAAATATATGCATTTCTCTAGATTATACCAATCTATTCGTTACACATTTTTACATAAAATATCCTGGATATATCCGGATCATACGAATATGTAAGGTACAACAGCGGGGAGAGATGAAGTATGTACAGCCAAAACTAGCGGTTTCTCTTTCTAGGTGCTTTTTAAAATAATTCTCAAAGAAATGGGTCTTAAATGATATATTCTATGTAAAATATAACGAGAAATATAATGATAAAACCAATTTTGATAGGAAAATGAAAGATTTTGCCAATCTATTAACTGCACCATTTTACACAAAAAATCATGGATATATTCAGATCCTTCAAACGTGTAAGGTGTAACGGCGGGGAGAGACGAGGTATGTTGGACAGCTACAACTAGCAGTGTCTTTTTCCAAGTGTTCTTTTAATTAATTAGAATAGAAATGGGTATCTATATATTATATATCTTACGTAGGAAATAACGAAAAATTTTATGATAAAACCGGTTTTGAAGGAAAATGGTTGGTTTCTAGATATTAACATTTCTGCGGGCAAAATGTTGTAACTTCTCATTTGCATTGATTATGATCAATGTATCTCTGAAATTAAATAAGTTACATTTTTCTAGAGTTTACCAGTCGACTTTCTGTACTCTTTTACATACAATATAATGAATATATGTGGATCCTGTAAATGTGTAAAGTGTGATAGCAGGGAGAGACGAGATATGTACAGCTGAAACTAGCAGTTCCTCTTTCTAGGTGTTCTTTAAAATAACTCTCACAGAAATAGCTATTGGAAAATTACGTATATTATGTAGCAAATAACGAGGAATAGGATGATAAAATCAGTTTTGACGGAAGATGATGGGTTTTCAAGATATATATTTTTCTTTGAGGGAAATATATTGTAGATTATCATTTGTCTTGATTTTGGTCAACGTATCTTTGCAGTTAAATAAATACATTTTTAGAATTTACCTATCTATTCCTTGCACTCTCTTATACAAAATTATATAGATATATTCGGATCATACAAACATGTAAAGTGTAACGGCGGGGAGAGACGAATTATGTACAGCTACAACGAAACATTTTATATAAAACCCATTTTTGAAAATCTGTATTGAGAAAGTCATTTTCCAATGCAGTTAATATGGTATCAACATGATAGCATGCCACCACATTATTTAGAAATTATGCATGATTATTTAAACATAATTTTTTTCGTAAGCGAATTTATAAAACAGAAGCTCATGAGTGTCCAGCTAAATATTCGGATCTTACTCAGCTGGACTATTTCTCATGCGGTTACGTAAATCCACGGTATGTTTTAATGGACTAAATGCTATTAAAGCATTAAAGGAGAGATTTCGGGACGAGGTCAGACTATAGCACCAAATACTATTGAGGCAATAAAAGACGAAATTCGAAACGCAGTAAGACTATTACGCCCGTAACGGTAAATAACGTTTTACAAGAATATCAGGTTCAATTTGTCGAACAGTTCCCTTAATTTAATAGTTTCTGTTTGTATTAATTGTTGTCTTTCATTGTTCTGATTATTCTGCTAAAATATTTTTTGTTTCTCAAATAATTATTTCGTAACCTGATACACAGGTTTCAACAATCAAATGTAAAAAATGTACTCTTATAAGTGGTATTATCAGATGAGGGTGTTGACATCTGAATCAACTATCAATGACGACACAACTCCAACACTGATGACGGACGTCGAGAATATATTTATAGTTTAGAATATATTTATAGAGTTAGGTATACCACAAAATATGCATTTTAAAAATACAATTCCCATCTGTTGAATACTTTTCCTAATTTTGCGGTAACAATTTCATCGATTTGTTCCCACCATTACATGTTCACTGTATGTTTGGGGGTGTAACATTTGACATCCAGTTTTACCCTTTAAGCAGATTTAATATTACATAAAAATAGTGCATGTCCCTTATTTCTTACCCCACTATTGAGAGCAACTATCTAGAACTAAATCCTTGTAAGAAAAAAATCACATATCGAAAATAAATAACTTTATTCTACTTATCCTAAATTATACATTTAATAATAAGCTTTCGTAATGGTTGGGCTGTACGTCAAAGGGGAGGCGTACCTAGCCACGGGGGCGGCGTAACCAAAAGCTGGGGCGGCTACCCTAGCCACGGGAGCGGCGTAACCGAAAGCTGGGGCGGCTACCCTAGCCACAGCCGGAGCAGCGTAAGCGACGGCTGGGGCTGCCACCTTAGCCACGGTGTGAACCCCGAGAGGCTGCTTGGAGACGACGGCGTTGAATCCGTTGACGGGATCGGCGGTGTAATCCACGGTACGAATGGTACCATCGGGGTCGACGAGCGAGTAGCTGCCCTGGACGACGTCCCCGTCTCTACTCTCGCTGTGCCTCTTGTTGTCGCCGGTCAGAGAATCCTGGACGTCGTACCCGTAGGAGTACTGTGGATGGGGGTCGTATTCTTCGGCCACCACGGCTTTGGCGACTGGCGCGGAATACGCCACTGGTGAAGAGTACGCCACCGGGGCGGAGTACGCCACTGGCGCGGCTACTGGAGCGCCGAGAAAGCCGCCCTGGGCGGCGGCTATCGCTGCGGCGAGTACGATAAGTTTGAAGGCCATTTTACTGCAACTGGAGTATTTCGACTGATGTGTATTGCCTGGCGAAATTCTCTTTTATATACATTTTAAAAACCTGATTATTTAAAACGGTTTGCCAATGCACCGATGTAGATGTTGTGATATAGATTTCTCTAGAGAGAAGTGGAGTTGTTGACGTTTAATTATGTTTCACGTAGGCTTTCGGGCTTATTTTGGAGGTGATTACGTACGCATTCCTGTTAGGTATTATAGAAACATGTAGACGTTTTTCCCTATGCCCATATATATTGTCGATCAATAAATTCTAAGGTATTCGTCATTCTGTGAACATCTAAATAACTTAGACCATAAAGGATAAGGATGATTTTTTTTTTAGAAAATAAATTTGAGAACATCAATTTTATTTATTTAAATCCTTAGCTAAAAAATGTATTGTTACTTTACCTAATCCGAACTACTAATATTATATCTTAATTATCCGTATGTCATAAATCGTATGTGCATACAGGGTATAACAAATATGTACCGTTATTTTTAATACTTAATAGTTTGGACACAAACTAAACTTGGGAGTAAACAAACAGTAATTGATATTAGTCGACCATTTATGAGAAGAAAAAGTGTAAACCACCTAATTGATGGTATAATAAATATGGTATAAATCATTCCTTATATCATTCCTAAAAATTATGGAATTCCTTAAACAATAAAGCAATATTTTGTTTCATGTCCATGAATTTTTTTTCGCAAAGAACATTTTGTTAAGATGAAATCAGAAATAAACAGTTTTAAAACCTTAAAACGGACTTTTCCGCACGTAAAACATCTCTATTTCGAACTTGAGTGGTCGAGAAAAAATAAATCAACACATAAATGCAGAATATGTGTTTTATGCGACAGTTTTACTTTTTTCATTGGCGACTGCTTCAGTGCCGTATCAAAATGTTTATGATCGAACGAAATTATTTTCTTTCTCATTCATTCGTATATAATACAGACCGAATATATGTTTTTCTTTTATTCAATGCAAAATCAGCAACGTGTTAAATGTTTAAAATCTCAGAATGAACATAAACATTTACATCGTGCTTTCTCATGACCTATGGACACGGTAGGGTGTGTCCTATCCACCTCAAAATCAATAGATGTCATCTGGTAGACATCCCTAATCAGAAGCAGTCAAAATGCGATCGATTCGACACGATATAATTGAGTGATCGTGCTAATAAAGAAAATTTCTCAAATAGTCCACCATTATGGTTTCTCATGACAACATGGTAGGGTGTCTTCTATCCACCTCAAAATCAATAGGTGTCGTCTGGGAGACATCCCCGATCAGAATCAGTCAAAACCCGATCAATCCGACACGATTTAGTTGAGTTATCGTGCTAAGAATATTTTTAAATGTCGACGATAACGACACACACAGATAATAATTTTGTAAAAACCATTTTTTTTTGTTTTTACGCCGAAAACGAAAAATAAACGCTAGAAAACCATTTTTCTTTACACAATTACATTACTTTTCCGCTCTGGTATAGTTGAATGCGGAAAAGTAAAAATTCTTATGGACGTAAGAAAGGCAGAAAAATTCAACGGTGCCTTCAAATTTCTTCTAAACTCAGAGGTTCTCTAGGTAGGTATGAATTTTGCAGTTATTATTTTGAATCTGCAGTACAAGAAAGCTTTCTCGGTTTTATGAGAAAACCGACAGTTTTCTATTAAAACGAAGATTGCTATAGTATTCAGGGCTCAATATTGATTCTTTTGTATTTTCTACAATATGATTTTACTATTGTCCATCGATTTTTTTTCACAAACATCCATTTTCTTGAGAAAAAAGCAAAAAAATTCTTATAGGCATAAGAAAGGCAGAAAAATTCAAGGGTGTCTTCAGATATCTCCTAAATTTAGAGGTTCTCTAGGTAGGTATGAATTTTGAAATTGATGATAGTTTGAATCTACAGTACAAGGGAACTTTCTCCGTTTCATCAGATAGCAGACAGTTTTCTATTAAATCGAAGATTGCTATTGTATCCAAGAGGTGTTTGACGTTGTATCCAATATAACTTGCATCAATATTGATACTTTTGTATTTTCTACAAAATTTCTTTACTATTATCCACCGATTCTCTTTCGCAAACAACCTTGAGAAAACACCAAAAAAATTTTTATAGACGTAAGTAAGGCAGAAAAATTCAAAGATGCCTTTAGGTTTCTCCTACATTCAGAAATTCTTTAGGTAGGTATGAATTTTACAGTTGTTACTTTGAATCTACAGTACAAGGGAACTTTCCCGGTTTCATCAGAAAAGAGACAGTTTTCTATTAAATCGAAAATTGCTATCGTTATCAAGAGGTAAATTGACATATCCAATATAACTTGCATGGATTTATATACTTATATTTTCTCCAAAATTTCCTTACTACAGTCCATCGATTTTCTATCGCAAAAAATATAAAAAATATAAGTACTAAAAGATTTTAAAGTAATAAACATTGATATTTTCAAAAAAATAAAACCCGCCACAGGTAGGATTCGACATTTGTCCCGGATTGGAACCGAACGATATACAGCTGTTTCGAACTTATTAGTTCTCAGCAGTGCCGTACACGGTACGCCGATCCAGAACAAATGTCGAATGAAATTTGTGGGGTATACATCTTTATCGATACGATCTATGTCGGTAACATATAAGTCGGAAATAGAGAAAGGAACTACCAAACCGCCAAGCGGTTATCAAAGTTGATCCCGAATAGCAAGGCTATTACATAATCGCTTGTAACATATCACAGGACAAGACAAAGAGGAACTGTCGCCTAAAATGCTGATGTAGGAATATCGCGGAAAACACGTATCGGCGGCAGTGGAGATATACATATAGAATGGAGCGGACAAAGCCATAAGTTGGACTCAGCTTATTTTATTTTTAGCTGTTGTTTACATTTAATAAATTAATTATTATTTTCGAAACTGTGTTATTATACGCTATAGAAAACAACTACTCCTCGGTATAAAGCCCCGCCAGGCATTTAATTATACCTAAAAGCGATCCTTGATCTCTTTCTCGTGTTTCTGCACGATCAGATAAGGTTTCAAAAAATAAAACCCGCTTATATGTTACCGACATAGATCGTATCGATAAAGATGTATACCCCACAAAGTTCATTCGGCATTTGTCCTGGATCGGCGTACCGTGTACGGCACTGATAAGAACTAATAAGTTCGAAACAGCTGTATGTCGTTCGGCGGGTTTTATTTTTTAAAACCTTATCTGATCGTGCAGAAACACGAGAAAGGGATCGAGGATCGCTTTTAGGTATAATTCAATGTCTGGCGGGGATTTAGCCCGAGGAGTAGTTGTTTCCTATAGCGATTATGTAATAGCCTTGGTATTCGGGAACTACTTTGATAACCGCTTGGCGGTTTGGTAGTTCCTTTCTCGATTTCCCTCTTATATGTTACAAGCATTGATATAACAAAGTAACATAAGTATACAGATGCACATTTTTAAGTAACTCTAGCGACGATAAAGTTCAATACAACAATTAACTATTTATTACATAAAAAGATTCATATACCTGTAATAACATGTAATATAACTCCATAATTAGCTGATATCTCAACTATGTTGTAATTGTCCATAAATCTAATAACTAAACAGCTTTATAGATTTGACTTTTTTTTGTTTCAGGTAAGTTTTATCGATCCCTGCCTAGCAGCTGCAAAGATCGTGAGTATATCATTATCGAACGCTATTACGTCTATCCCATGAGGAAGAAATTAATTTAATTAATACGACCGGTTCTCTTAAATAGGTGCACATTAGCGGCTAACAAATTAAGAAGTAGAGCGAATCTAAATGTCATTGCGGCTATAAAACTCCTTTGGATTTTTTTTTGTGTATTTTTTCGTATAGTTGGTGGAAATTGTTCATGGCCATCTCACCTAAAAGGATGTAATACGTAAATATTTGTTACTAATTGAAGGACAGAAAAAGGTTGCGGAAATCTGAAAATTACTAAGGTGGTTACGAATATACACTAGGCACAAAAATTAAGGGATTTAAAAAATCCTAAATTTTTAGATGATTTTCAAAATTAATAATTAATTAATACGTAAATGTTTGTTACTAATTGAAGGACAGAAGTTGCGGAAATCTGAAAATTACTAAGGTGGTTACGAATATACACTAGGCACAAAAATTATGGGATTCAAAAAAATCTAAAATTTTTAGATGATTTTCAAAATCACTTAAAGTTGAGATCATCAGTATAATGCAAAGTTTTAATACGCAGAGGGTAATATTCAAACTACAGAAATAAGGAGATTATACTCCAACCCATCTGCAAATGCCTTATATAATAAGGACTAAACAAATTAAGTCAAAACAGCAATTCTCCTGGCTATATGCCAAACGTCAAGCGCTGAATTACATGACAAAATTTGCCGTATTTTATCTAACAGAGTTGGCACTAAAATACAGTGATTCAGATTGTTCCAAAACCACAAGCAAGAAGCAAAATGTTACCTATCTCAGGATATCGGTAACTGCAAACCGGTTTCGACCTTATCTTCGGTCTCGTCAGTGCAATGTATTCGTCGACGTTTGGCATATAGTCAGGAGAATAGCTGTTTTAACCTAATTTGTTTAGTCCTTATTATATAAGGCATTTGCAGATGAATTGGGGTATAATATTCTTATTTCTAATAACCTAGAGTTGAGTTGAGTTAAAAAATGTTTATCATCAGCAGTTTTTGAGTAATCATAAGAAATCAATCGGAAATAAAATTAAGTGTTTTTATTCTCCTTAATTTGAGTGGCTAAAAACCTTGTATGATGCTTTTTCGCTGAGTTATCGTCGTTCAAATCAAAAAGTCAGTTTTGACTTTGGTAATTAATTACTTGAGAAATAGTGATCGTATAGAAAATTCAAGTAGGGTTTTAAAAACTGCAAAGTATTCTTTATAAGCTGCAGTTATTGGTTTTTGAGAAAAAAAGTTTTTCGGTGCGAGAATGTTGATTGAGAAACTTTCATTTTAACTTTATTTAAATTTGAATTACTTCTACTGGAATTTTTACGTTTATATTTGCTGTACTAATTAGAGTATTAATATTAATTCGATAATTTCAATTAGCATTAATTTACATACGTTGATGTTGCCACTGAACCGAATTGTAACAGAACAAACGAAATGATAATACGTTCGTATAAACAGAGAACACCCGAGAATATTTGTTTTTCTTCGGCTCTCGCCGTCTCATCAACTGTAGACGATGTAATGTATTTTTTTACCCCTTGGGACCTATTTTAAATAAGCGTAATGTATTTCTTATTCAGTTCTAAAAGCTTTCGGGAGAGACACTGAATAAAAAGGAATTCGTTTCGTTGCGACGATACGAAATTCGGAAAAAGCGCCGCCTCGACTTGCAGACAAATTCTATGCCGGCAATAAGCTATTCATATAAGGGCGCGCATATTTGGGGAATAAAAAATGTAATTCCGGTCGAATCAATAGTGATTGGTTTCTCCTTTACGAAAATGTCTTTATAGGATCTTATCTTTTTGTAACGAAGCTTGCTTTCATCTATCATACATTAAATGTCGAGCTATTGGACTTAAGCATTCCATTCATCGATATTAGAGGCTTCAAATCGCGATTTCGCTTTTTGAGCTCATCAGTTCAATATGTTCATCCTGTGGTTATGTATATAATTCCATTGCTCCACCATTAGAGTGATGTTGCTTCTCCAATAGTACACAGATGGAGTTCTTAGAAGTTGTTTTCGGAGAATAATTGAACATATTATTATTATTATATTATATAGGTTTGGGCCTCATCAACCACTGATCGCATGGGTAATCCCTCGGCGATCCCCTCTGATCCGGGACATTATCCAAGAATGCTATCCCATAAAAGGAGCAATTTAGGCACGTCCCCCGCCTTAAGCCTCGCCTCCTCTAAGATAACAGGGGTCCCTAATATAAGATACCTCTTCTCCTCCAGTGCGGGGCAGGTGTAAAGGAGATGAATCGAGGTTTCCTCGTCTCCTTTACAGTATCTGCAGGCCGGACTATCATTCAGCCTCAGCTTGTGCTTATATGAATTCAGGCTACTATGGTGGCCCGTTATGATTCCCACCAGGGTTCTGGCTTTGCGCCTGTTCAATTTAATGAATTCTTGGGCCCACTTCCCAATCTCTGAGTATTGGATGAAGAGCTTGGTTATTCGACAACCCGTTACTCCTCTCCATCTTTTATTGTGCTGATCTCTTGTCCAGCCATTGATGGAGTCTCTGATCAGATTCCGACTTACTCCCACTGCAGGATATGGTCCATTGAGGTTTTCCCTGGTCCCTAGTCTGGCAAGGTCATCTGCAATTAGATTTACCTTAATGCCATTATGCCCATGTATCCATAAGAGTTCCACCGGTCCCTTCCCTGACAAGTGGTTCAATGCTTCATAGCAATTATAGACCAGCTTCGACTTTGTCGTTGCTGAATTCAGGGCTATCAACGCCGCCCTGCTATCCGAGCAGATACATACCTTCTCCTGGGTCTGATTTTGGTCGGCCCCCAGGACACTGTATGTAATTGCAACTAGCTCGGCCTGGAGTGCAATTTGCCCAGGAGGAAGGTTTTACCTATCCCGTCGCGTCGCCTATACACCCCCGCACCCGCTCCATTCCCACTATTGGCTCCATCCATGTACCAGATGCCTCCATTGAGCGGCAATCCAGCTCGACCTTCCATCCAGTCGGTCTTACTGGTGAGGGTGATCTTATATTTCTTATTGAATATATATATATATATATATATATATATATATATATATATATATATATATATATATATATATATATCCACAAAATTCCTCAAAGCGTCTCCTGGTCATTAAGAAGCAGAAATTTTTACAACGTAACCATCTGGGGCAGAAATGGGAAACAGAGTCAGATCTACTATGTCAATGTTGTCTCTTTATTGAGAACTGACGTTTTGGAAAACTATAGAGCAGTGGTTGAGTCTAATTTCACATGAATTTAAGATCAACTCCCAGCTTAAATTTAAGGGATAACATCAGTGTAATAAACTAAAAAAAGGGATTTTTGACAACTTTCTTTTGGGTGGAAGAAAAGGTAATGAGATAATAATACTTAAGGAAGTTATTAGGAATATATTTAAGTATAATACGAAAAATTATCATAAAAGAATATTCAAAAATGGCGGAATTGGAATCACTCTCGCGAGACATGCCGAATTTAAAGCGCTCTGCGGCAAGCAGTGTAACTGGTGAAAATTTGAATCTTAAAGTTAAATTAACTTAATCTACGTATTTATAGCTAGTGAAATATTGATAATGACACAAAAATATTGATTTTTGTGTGATTAGTGAGTACCTATCTAAATAAAAAACGTTAAATTTTCTACAAAAAAGGGCAATCATTTGTTAGTAAATAAGGTTCAAATTAACTTATCGAAAATGTCAATTTAAAGATATTGTTAAAAATTCGCATGAAAAGAATGATTGTTGGAGTTCTGCTATTGTTTCGAAAAATTATGTTTCAAAATCAAAATGAAGAATCCGACTATTTAAAATTGTTTACTATTAATCTGCTGTCCCAAGACCGCCCTTCTATATTTGAATATTCTTCCTCATTCTCTATCCTCGAACATTCTTTTATGTTAGAGCGTGCCTCTTTCGCTGCATCTGTCAAAGACATCTCGGCGTGCTGGATCCGCTTAGTATCGGCTTGTAGACAAAAATTGTATGATTGGACGTCAATATCCATCTCCAAAACTTTCAGAATTCGAAGAATATTAATCAGACTATCATTAAAAGTCATACTCATATATATCAGTCGCTATATTCAAGACTTTTTGCCACCTGATTAAGATTGATTAAGACAAGAATAAGATTTGGAGCCAATTTCCAAATAGTGGCTGTTTTTCGTGTAGCCTCCCAAGCAACGGTTTAGCAACTTATATTGGCTCAGGTCCTCATATATCAGTTTGATGGCTTTAAAATTCTCTTTACGAAGCGGTGGCTTATAGTGGAAGGTGTCCAAGGAATCTGCTGTTTGTGCCTTCTTCCAATCACGCAGACTCTGATCTGGTCGGTTGATAACTTATGAAATAAGGTCGCCCAGATTTAATTTTTCATATTTTCCAAGGAGAGATAACTATTTTGAAGCCTAAGCCTCAAGGACTCCTTTCAAGAAACATGATTCGGAATAGCACATTTTACACTTCACGTGTTGCGAAATAACAGAGAAAACGGTAAAGAAAATTATAGTTATTGCCTATTTTATAATAATTAACATCGAAATCTTCATCAGAAGCTCATACTTTCTTGGCCGAAGCACTGACTCCTTTCCAATCGCTCTTAGTCTTAAATCTATTCAACGGCCGTCTCGATGACGTATTTGACTTTTGATGACGTACGACTTTTTTGTACATTTCCTATCCTGGTACAATTTTGCGTCACTCATTGTAACTTATAAACACTCTGACATTACAAATAATCTGTTGAAAATCAGCACTACACACAACCGTGATATCAAGAGAAGAAATTTGTCTTTTTGTACATGTACTGACGTTGTATTAACATACTTTTGTTTGTAAATGGTTTTGACTAAACATGAACATATTTTAATAACATCTGTTTTATATTAGAGTTAGTTAAAAATCATGAGGTAAAATATTAGGCTGTACCTAGACCACCACTATTATCAAAGGTTCATAGTTAAAGATCTATCTTCCTCGTAATCCACCGTATTTACCCCTTTGACCTTCCCCGAATGGCCACTCCATCAGAGGAATTGTCCAATAATTAACTTGCTATCATCAATGCATTATTTTTTATTCAAACTTGTATCAGTACATATATACAATTTTACAAAACAATAAATTAATTCGCTCATATTCCATCTAGTGAATAATCGTCTTGCTCAATAGTGGACCGGAGGCAATGGAGGAGTAACCTAACGGAGCGTATGAAGGAGGCGCGAACCTAGCGATCGCTGGGGCAGCCAACGCTACGGGTGTCGCTACCTTAGCTACAGCTGAGGCAGCTGCTATTAGCGGTTCTTTACGGACTACGGCGTTGAAGCCGTTTACGGGATCGGCGGTGTACTCCACGATACGTCTGGTGCCGTCGGGATCGTTAAGGGAGTAGCTTCCCTGGACCTGCAAAAATTGTACTCTAAGATCTACGATAGATATTACACTTATATTAATTACAATCTTGTATACATAATAGGCATGGAGCAGGGAAAAAGAAGCAGAGCACGATCAACTTCACTGACAACCCTAAGAGAATTAATGATCAAATTAATACTAGAATAGTAACCAAATAATAAATATAATAGGTTGTTGCCAATGGAATTAATCAATCAGTGGAATCGAACACTATAGATCGTAACACTGACTTAGTTTTTCACTAAACACTAAACACTATACACTAAGCTCGACGCGCGTTTCGCCAACAAAGTTGGCATCATCTGGAGATGATTAAAACTAAACTGAGTTTAAGTGTTAAAATTAAGTCAGTGTTACCTTCATACCAAAGGTTTCGACCTGCTCCAATATTATAGATTGTAATTTTCCTCCAATTATGTGCGCCTCATTGTGTTCCTTAATTCGACACATTTTTAACTTGCAATGAGGTAATTAAAAGAAATTTATGGCGTCATAAATCGTCAGGATTTCATATTAATTATTGAATCGTCGAACAAATCTCTTTTCTGATAAATAGATCGTTAGCAAAGGGATTCGTTCCAATGATCGAGGACATCGAGAGTTTTTCAGAGCACAATATTTTGCTCTGAAAAGCTGAAGTCACTATTTTGAAGTGCTGTTTCCTACGTCTCTGATCACAATGAATTGATTATAAAAATGATTGCTTTCTCTGGAATTTCTTCACCGCGCACATGGATGCTCTGATGCGGGAAAGTTGTGCATTATCCAATATCCAATATTCCATCTTGCTCTTCTGCAAAGCTTCAATATACACTGGAACTATTGGATGTGCTAAATCCTTCTTTAGGCAAAAACATTAAGGGATGTAAAAGAATCCTAAATCTTTAGGTGATTTTCAAAGGGCTGTGACTTGGAGAAAAATAGTCGCTCAACAATTTTAAAAGCTAATTTCTAGTTTTTCTAGTGAGAAATAAATTTCTAGTTTTCAGATCTTGAGGTCAAAATTTTTTACCATCAGTTTTTGAGTAATCATAAGAAAGTAATCGAAAAAACCTTTTCCAAATTTTTGCTTGCTTTCGAAAGGTCCACGGACTTCAATAATTTTTTTCAATGATTTTATCATAAAGCTTAGACTGTTTTATCCTCTTTAATTTGAGTCGTCTAAAAAACTTGCACGATCATCTTTCGCTGAGTTATCGTCGTTGAAAGCAGAAAAGTCAGTTTTGACTTTTATTTTTGAATGAGTTTCTTTTCATGTTTTTTCTTCAATAATTAACAATCTTTGGTAAAAAAATATGTATTATTGCTAAAAAAACATTTTCAACCTCAATAAGTGAATAAAATATGAAATTTTCACTTTGAACGACGATAACTTAGCAGAAAATCATCGTGCAAGGCCCTTAGACCACTGAAATTAAAGAAAAGAAAATTATTTAAGAAATCTTTGTAATGCAATCACTGAAAGAATTTATTGTCCATAGACCTTTTGAAAGGCAAGCATAAATTTGTAATTTTTTTTCTTCGATAATTCTCTTATGATTACTCAATAACTACTGATGCTAAAAACATTTGAACTCAAGATATGAAAATTAGAAACTCGAAGCTTCAACTTTCTTTTTTCAAAATTGCTCTTGAATTATTTTTATTCAAGTTACAGTCCTCTGAAGATCACCTATAAATTTAGAATCTTTTTACATTTAATTTTTGTGCCTAGTTATATTTGCGCTATCTAACGCTGACATGGGAATGGGGGAGAAGATCCTATTCGATATTTGTGAAGACAATTTTGATAAAACAGAACGAAACAACAAAAATGTTAATAGTGCTGTTTTGTTGCTATAGAGATTGAATATATCATGGACACCTACAAAAACCCAATGTTCAAAATTATTAGCAATATTTACCAGGTCGCCGTTGCGGCTCTCTATCTGATTCTTGGAGTCTCCAGTGAGAGCGTCTTGGACGTCGTAAGAAAAAGTATACTGCGGGTTAGGATCGTATTCCTCGGAGACGATGGTTTTAGCTATAGGCGCGGTCAGTGGGGCAGCTACGGTCGCGACTCTAGCAGCTATGGGCGCAGCTGCGATGTGAGCTGTTGGTGATAACACTTGGCTGCCCAATGGACGATCAATTCTGAAATAGTTGATTGAGTGTTACTGACGTTGACAGTGTCGCACTCCTAATATGCGTTATTGAATGGTATTGCTGACTTAATACAAGCATTTCTATTTAAATCGGTATAAACATCGAGGAATCTTATCATTTTCAAGTAAGTATTAGAAATTAATTAGAAAGTGTTATCCTGCAATTAGGAAATGCGGCGATTATTCAATTCAGTTGCTCAGCACGGTGCTACAAAAGTATAATTTGCTCCATGGCCACTACGTGGATGGGTGACTTATGGTATACTCATATAAAGGTGGCTGCGTTCGTGATTGGGTATTGCATTATATGATCGCATTCGAGTTCAACCGCTGGGAGTTCGGCATCTCTCTCTAAGCAAATGTGTATTTGTCTTCATCTCTATGTGTCACCTTCCCAATCGTAAACTGAAGTTTTAGGGGAGTGAAGTCAATTTACGTGTGGACAGACTCCATTCAGTTATAAACAAAATAGTAAAAATTTAGAAGACTGTATTAATTAACCTGATCCAAGTAACTGATTGGATTTCCATCTTCTATTTGTAAAGATACGATGTTTTTTTTTCTTTGGAATAAATTTACAATAGATCGTTACTCTCATAAATCCAGCTCTGTATACATTATGACTCCATCTTATCATATTTGAAGCTATAGTAATTCGAATGGAGAAACACTAATAATAATGAGCTGCACTATTTTGTAAGCATATGATATGTCAGGTTTGAAACCTGGATCTCATGTTACGTCAACCACTTGACGTAAATAGCATCTTGTAACTTTCATAATACAGGGTGCGGCAGAGATATATGACGAGAGATATATGAAAAATCCATAACTGTTATTTTTCAACGAAAGTAATTTTTTTATTTTCTCAAAACACTCGTTAAAAGGTGCTATTTTGTAATCATATGACAAATATTAAAAAAAAGACAAGAATATGGAGGGAGAAATAGCGTCATCTAAGTGGCGACCATTTTTTTTAAAGCATACTCATTTCAAATACATCGTACATCTCTGCCGTACTTTATATTAGGTTATAATATACAATATGTCCATATTCTCTAAAGCTAATCCCTAAATAAATACGCGAGGAAGAGATGGCTACTATTATTACTATTATAATTTGGCGCCATAAAGCGATTATCCCTAAGGATTTTTCTCACCTGTATCCAGCTAAGGGCGCGGCGATGGCGGGTTGTATCCTAGCGATTGAGGCGCCGATGGCGGGTTGTATCCTGGCGATTGGGGCGGCAACGGGAGCGGATATACCGGCCGAGTAGTAGGCCTGAGAGATGGGGGCGGCTATCGACTGATATCCCAACGGCTGGACTATTCCGGCCCTGGCGGCGGATACCCAGGCGACGAGCAGCACCAATTTAAGCGACATTTCGTATATTGTACTGAATGATAATGCACTGGATGCTGATTATCTCGAAAATGCAGTTTATATAGCGGTCAAATGCACTTCGTTTTTGGATCGAGTGGGCGTAATCCGAAACAGAACTTGTTATGGGATCTCGGCGGGCCGTGATTCACTTGGTCGATATAAATTGTGAATAATTTTGATGCTGGGTGATATTACATGCTTTACACTGTTTTATCTTGCAGTTAGGTAATATTTATTTAATGATAATTAGAAGAAATTTATGTTTGTGTCAATATCGTGCGTCTATTCTAGAGTCGAACTCACGTCTTGGACCATATTTTAGTAAAATAAAAGATAACTCTTGATGTGTAGGTGCCTCTTAGAAATGAACACATGTGTTCTAAACGGCTGTATCTAGGATTTTCCATACACATTTTGCATTTTCTTTAATTACAGTACTAACTTCACCTCTATTATGCTTGTTTATTTTTTGTTTAACAGCATCTGATACCATAAACTGTTGTTGTAATAATAAACCAGATGTTTTCAGCTTCTCTATTGCAGTAATTAAGATGGAGTGGTTACTATTAATGTAATGGACATCATCGCGTATGATTTGTAGTTCTACATATCTCGTTAACTTAAAGAGAAACTGTCTCTTATTGTTTCTGATATTTGGTTAAATAAATACATGTAAATTGTATCATATTTGGAAAAGTTTCAGTTAACAGATTTCTGCTTTTCGCATGTATGCAACTGCGTCCGTAGCAATAGTTTCTGAGAATTGTCTTCATGTGGCCACACACAGTGAAAACACTCAGTGACAAAATCTACAATTGTTTTGCTGTTGGTTCTGTCATGAATCTTAAAAACCACTAAATGGCTGCCACTAGCACTGTTAAGTTTTGATGAACAAATTAAAAAATGTATCTGGTCTATAATAAAGTACACAAAATTGTCTTCGCTTTATTTATGACATTCTGCTTAAACTGCTACAACTTCTTTAAGAGGTTGTAGCTCCGTTACAGGGCATTTCAGAGAAAGTTGTACTGGAATTTTCATCATATTCAACTAAATCGTTAATGATTATTAGTAGTATAGCAAAGGGGCTATCAGACCACCCTCGGATTTGTCCGCGGACATTTGATGTGGATGGCATGTGGTCATTGTTAATCTGAAGAACTCTTGGCGCAGGTATAAAACAGGTCTGTACAGGTATAAAACAGGTGTGTATCGGTTTAAAACAGGTATAGTAACCTGTTTAATGACGTCATGTTTTTTTCCTAATACCACCATACCTGTTTTAAACCGATACACACCTGTTTTATACCTGTACAGACCTGTTTTATACCTGCGCCAAGAGTTCTTCAGATCAACAATGACCACATGCTATCCACATCAAATGTCCGCGGACAAATCCGAGGGTGGTCTGATAGCCCCTTTGCTATACTACTATTATTGATATTATGGTTAACAAATAACGGACATATTTAAGAAAAATCGTTTCGAATAAGTATCTATGCAGATCCAGTAATTGGGAGTTAAACACAATTGATAGTCGTTGACGCTTGACAGGTAAATTGATAATCGCAGAGAGAAGATAGAAGGTATAAGAAGAGGAAGCTGTCAAATTGCAGGTATTTTTAATATACCGAATTTATCAGAAAATCAGCGAATTAAAATCCTAATTATGATCGAATTTTGAGAAAAAAAAATTAGAAGTCAGCTCGAAGTTTGAGATGCGTTTAAGAATTTTTATCCCGATCAACAAACTAGACAAATGGCCTCTCTAAAAGATATGCAAAGATTAGGTTCTGCATATTACACCGCAAATTTTATAAAATTTTTAATCAAACATCTATAGATCTATAAGCAGACGAGGAGAAGTAGATCTCCTGTGACCACCAAGATATCCTGACATAATTTCTCCTTTTATTTATAAGATTATCGGAAAAGTAGAATTTATATAATCACAAATTGATGCACTGAAGATTAGAATAAAGGAATTATTAGAATATCAGTTAAATTGCGCCAGACATAATTAGTTCTTCTCTAAATGCTATACAGGATGGATAGGATATTGTCAAATTTAGAATGGCGGTCACTTTGAATAGTTTCAAAGTTATTTATTCAGTTTCATTGTTTGTAATAGTAAAATTACAGATATGGTTCAATTTTGTTACATATTTCCGTTGTGTTAATCAAATTTCGTTTTTATCTTTTTTCATTTTTGTTAAGTTCTGCACAATCCCCCTAAGCCGACACGATGTATTACAAGAAAGTATCAAATAGGATATATGAGAAGATCTTTTAATCATCAATTTTTAAATTTTGAATTGTTCGGGTAAGGAAGTTGAAAACAACCCCTAAAGGTGTTCATTTGAAAAACATACCCATTCGAGGATTTTCTCCAAAAAACTTGTATTTCAATTTCATCATACTGACCTATTTTTCCACAAAACATCAAAGCACTATACACTACACTCGACGCGCGTTTCGCCAACAAAGTAGGCATCATCTGAAGATGATTAAAACTAGGAATATAGTAAATCAGTGAAGTACATATCAGATTTACTTATCCCCAGATGATGCCATCTGTGTTGGCGAAATGCGCGTCGAGTGTCGTGTATAGTGTTTTTGTGTTTTGTAGAAAACTAAGTCAGTGTTATCTTCACATCAGAGGAAGTACTCCATTATACTAATCATCCGGATGGCACAGCCCACGGTGGTTCCCCAATCTTAATAAAACAAACAATCAAGCATCACGAGCTATTTAAATACATATATTAAAAACTTCCTACAGGTCACATCAATAAGAGGCTTATCTCTACCGTACGATTTAACAGCGGCAGCTGTATATTGCCCTCCTCGACATAATATAAAACAAAATGATGAATGATGATAGAAAAAGATTTCTATCGCACATTTGGTCCAAAATGTATAGCCGGTGGGACTACAATAGTAAGCACACAATGTGGGGGTCAAGGTTTCCTACGACTAAAGGCAGAGAACTTTTAAAAACTGGATGGACAGAACTACTCATTTATTTCTACGGGGATACCGACATACTGGCCAACGGATCAAAACAAAATACCGGATCTACTGGACTTCTTCGTTAGTCCGGTATTTAATTTCATGAATTTTATTCTAAACATTAGAGACACTGGATACCTAGATGCAAAATTATTTCGATCCCAAACCCATCAGAGCGTACCTTCTGGATCAACTCTCTTCACGTCTAGACGAAGACCGAATTTAACTTCATTATTTAGTGCAAATTCACGGCGTCGCAGTGACCTCTTACTTTTGATATACCACGAGGTGACGATGTGGGTCAATGTCAATGTGAATAGCTGGGCGCGGCCAGCAATCGAAAGTAAAAGTAATTTCTTCTGTCGGGGGAACCGTAAAGCTTCGCGTTTTCGTTACCCAACTGGAACAGGTATTACCGAACGGGTTAATTAGCGACAGGGCTATTTATTAAAGATTTATTTGCTGCGATTGAGAGGGAGGTTCTCGAAACCACATTTCGCATGCGTTCGAACAATTTGTCAAAGTATTTTTTCAATTCCGCTTCAGATATTTCCAAAACATGGTTTTTGAACACATCAACGGCTTCTTCTGGCGACAAAAATCATTGTCCATGCAATTTATTTTTGACCTTCGGAAACAAAAAGTCAATGGGTGCCAAATCACGACTGTGCGGCAGATGACCCATAGACGAGATGTGTGATAGCTCGCATTGTCGTGATGAAGAATGATCCGACGGATATTGTTTTTGTTTCCTTATTTTACCGAAGACTACCGGCAAACAAATGGTTGTGTAACATTCAGAATTGATCGTTTTACGTTCCTGTAAAGGTGTTGCCACGTGACCAGTTTTTTAAAAAACCAGGCGACCATTTGTTTCGAAGTGCTTCTGCCACAGACTGTTGCCACATAAATATACACCGTGTCCTAGAGAAGAGGCTCACCATGGAGACTTCCGAAACAGTCACAGATACGAAAATGTTTACATCAGGCTAAAATTGCACAATTGCATGCCAAATAATATGGTATCAAGAACTCAGGGATATCTAGATTAATTTTGAGAATTTCTAAAAAGACTAGAAATTCTAGATAATCTATTTTAATATCTTTTCACGTTGTCTAAAGTGATATCGAAAAAGTAAAAGTATTTCATCATTGCCCTTTTCTATTCTTTGTCAGATTCTGCGAGTATATTTTCTTCTAGACGTCTCTGCTTGACCATCTTCAGGATTTTTATTTTAAATACAGATATGTGGACACTATTGTATTTTTTGCTTCAACGACCCTTTTACTTTGTCGCCATACGAAAGATTGGAGATGAAATCTTTATTTTAGTACAAATAGCATAAATTTAGGTGAATTTAAAATGTTACATTTCTTAGCGTTTCCTAGATTCCCATAGTGTATATCTTATCTGGGACATGGTGTATGTATATATATATATATATATATATATATATATATATATATATATATATATATATATATATATAGAGAGAGAGAGAGAGAGAGAGAGAATGATACAGTAAGTGGCATGCTACTAGGAGAGACTTTGGGTATTTATACCGTGTCAAAGTTAGGAAAAACTATCGTACTAATTGCAATCTTATACGTATTACTAAGCATTTATTATATTTAGGATACACTTTCAAGGTTATAATACATTTATGTTTTGCAAACGGAATAAAATGTTTTGTTTTATTCTTCTTCTTACAACCTCATGGCGCTAGCTGTATTATAATGATAGGATACTTGCCCCGCTTCAATTTGTGACGAGAACTTTTATCAGAGACTTTTATCACAGGAGTTCATTCGTTAATTCACCTTTCTATATGTAAGGATAAAATAAAGTGATCGATAATAGGCCAGTAGCTTTTAAAAATTATAGTTTAAACACATCTATTTTATTAAACGTATCTATAACGTTAGTCTATGAACACGTATTATTTAATTCCAAGGTCTAGCTTTACAATGAGTCCAAGAAGTCAAAAATATACAAATAAATAATAATGTTATGAGTTAAAATGGAAATTCAGTTTTTAAGATTACGCGATATATTGTATTTGTTTTCTGAAACCTGATAGGTCTAAAATCACCCTTTTCATCACGGGGTAACACTAATTGTAAGTATTGTCAGATGCCCTCTGACATTTCCACTGGAAAGTTTGATCTTCCCCTTCTTCAGAACATTTTATCATTTAAGCGCTATTTGTGTTGTTTAAGAGATTTGAAGATTGTGTTTCAGTGAAAAATGGAATTAACTCGTGAAAATTTGCGGGTGATTATTTGTTATGACGCGACGCAGATTATCAAGACAAGAATGCATCGATCAACTTACTTCCACTTTTGGCGATAAAGCCCCATCCTTGTCACTTTAATGAATGTGGTTGTGGCGAAAGACCCTTGTACCCTTGTCGTTATATTTTTAGAAGCCACAGTATAACGCGTGGCCTCCTGTCAGGCCAGAAGGAAGAACTGTCTTCTATTCACTCGCGTACTTCAAGTCGATCGAATAGGATAGTGGCCTACGCTTCAACCTTCTCCAACAGTATCCTCGGTTCAACGCTAACAATAAATGGCAACATCAAATGGCGGGGATTCTCACAAAGACTATCAGATTTTACACCATCTGATTATCGGTTATATGAATAAAATATGCCAATGAAATTATCAGTAATTAATTCAAGCCAAATCCTGATTTCATACACGAATGGAACTCCCCCGCAACTAATTGCCACTCGGACAACCTCTTAAATTTCTCACGTGAATCATTAACGAATCCAGAACGTGCCTGACGAAGAGGAAACGTGTAGATTTTAGGTCCCGGCGATGGTGCAGATCAGAAACTTCAATCGTAACGTTTCGGATAAAGCGGTCCCGTATGCGTCCACCCACTCTCCTCGCCTCTCAAACCCCGTGCAGGACTAAATGAGCGTTTAATTAATGGATAGGAATAATTGAGTGCGGCGGCAGGCGGAACGTATTAAACTTCGCAACTAACTGGCGGTGTTCTTTTTTGGCCACTGGCCAAGAGCTCGAACAAGGATGCACTACATTATGCTTAATGAAATTTGGTTTCGGTCAGGTGACCCGCTGTCAAAGAAATGCATTAACTTATCCTTGGAGGTAAAGGACATTCGTCTAAGTAGCACATATAGTTAATAAAGTAAAACAATACAAAACATTCATTAATATAACGAAATTTTGGAGAAACAATTCAACTATAGGGTGTCTAATTTGGAACTATTGGATTTGAATTGGGCGCCATTTGTGTTCTGTCAAAGATAGGGCGTCAATGTTTAACGACTTTCAAATGAAAGAGAATATCGTTCATATAGTAATATCCAGTCATCTGGCATGATGTCATTCGTTTAGCAAACTTGTCCATAAAACGAGCACATAAAACTGACTCTATTTACCGAATAACACGTTGAATGTTTGCTTTGAGGTCACTGATTGTTGTTGTCTGGGCGGCGTACACGTTTCCCTTGATATAACCCTAAAGGAAAAAGTTCAGTGGTGTTAAATCAAATGATCTTGCAGGTCAATTGATGTCAGCAGTCCACGAGACAACATAATTAAGAAATTTGGTATGCAACAGAGTTATGGTTACACGTGCTGTATGCCACGTTACACCGTCTTGCTGAAACCATATATTCTTCAAATTAAAATTATCAATTTGGTGGGAAAAAATTCTCTTGAGATTTATTGATTAAGTTGCGAACTGTTAACTTTGCAGGCGCTTCACTTTGCCCTAATTTTGTGCTAATTTTTCTTAATGCAACTGTAAACGATCGCTCACTTTCATAAAACAGTTGTACACAAACTATTCGCTGTTGAACTATTAATCGCGGCATGTTGACATTGTATGGATTGTAGATGACAGTCGTTAAATATTGACACCCCATTTGTGACATAGCACAAATGGCGCGCAATGCAACTATAGTTCCAACTGAGACACCACGATTCGATTCACGATTTCGAGAGGGAAGCTCGAAATCGCCCTTCAATTTTGTGGCTGACTTATTCAAGATAATAGACTATTACACTTCTGCCCTATAAGTTTTTTAAAGTATTGTCCCTAGTCAATAATTCTTGATTCGAAAGGTGTGCCAATAACTATATAAAAATCATATGTTTTGTAGGAGAATATTAGAAATTCGTTTTAAAAATCCATGATGATATTCACTAACTATTCCATAAATGTTTTGTTGATAAAATATACAAAATTCAAAAGCCTGAAAGAAATTACATCTCATACGTTTTGTATAAAATTAACATAGGGAGAATGAGAAGACTATTGAAGTATTTGTCTCTATTATCTATCTTCTATCTCGTGTACAATTATTTTGATGTTTAGGATCGTTTCTTGCATGAAAACCCCAATCGTGGTATCCTTCATTGAACCAAAAACTGGTGGTCTTGTCTGATATTAAAGATTTCCACATACTGAGACACTGAAATTTTTTAGAAATCTTGCAAAATCTGTAATCTGGCAAAATCTGTAATCTGGACAATCGTGGCCCTCGTATGTAGGTGACTCACTAAGAGTACCGCTTAATGTATTTTAATGTAAATATCACTCATTTTACCTGTAGATTAATTTGGGCATCTTAGAGAGAACTATGACAATTCTAGTAGCCCGTCGTAGTACTTAAAACGTACTTTATTGCACATAATATATCACTTCTCAAGTAAGGTGTTAATGGAGATCTTGAACCACATCGAATATCCTGAGAAACTCAATGTGTATTGAGCTTTAGAGAACGAGATAATTGAACCAAATTTTATTGAAAAATGTCATTGGAGAACGTTTCCTTCTTCTATGAGAGAACGTAATAAATTCACTTATAACTCAGTCGCGAGTAAATAATACCTGTGAAGATGGAGACGCGGTACCCTATGAGCATAATTGCATTTCTATGGAGCTCAGAAAATAACTGAATGAAGTAGTACCTAGGAAATGGATTGAGAAGGAAGAATCCCAAGAGATCTTGGCCAGATCTTCTAAGGATAAATTATCCCATTATGATTTCGCGAAAGATATGTAAGTTCCTTAGACTATCTGGGAAAATGATACTAATCGCTTGGAGCCAGTCTAAATTACCGGCTCAGAGTAACCGCAGGCCGTGGGTTCGATTCCCACATAATTCGTCTGGATGTCTCAGTATATGTTCGTGTAAAAGTCGGGGGTAAGGTGAAATAATAGCACAAAGAGAATTCGCCCTTCGTGAAAACGAAGACGAAAAAAGGAGGAGCCACCAGGATCGCCAGATTTAACATCACCTGATATATATCTAGAAGTATAAAAATTCATGTTTTTAATACTCAATACGGAGATATTAATGTTATCCGAACGACGTTATATTAATTCCTTCAGAATGATGAGTTATTTAAAATTCCAAAGTTGGTTGAGTGTTTTGGGGGTGAAGAAGTAGAACACAAAATTGAAAATAAAATTCGCCGATGAAAACTAAGTCGCCATGTTTTTGTTCAAAGCCGTATCTACTTCAATTGAGTTGTTCTGAACACTTTTCAATTGAAATCACTGCAATACATATTGGAAACTTATATTCAGATATTGTTAAAGGTCTATGCCCAGTACGATGTACCAAACTAGGACCATAACAGTTTTGACAAATGCAAACAAATATAATTTGCATCAATGGTCCGATCATGGCACGCTACGGTGTTGGCTGGTGATGGAACCATCTAGTGGACGTTGTCCGATACAAATTGATGCAAATTATATTTGTTTGTAATTGTCCATACGATTACGGTCCTTATATGGTACGGTGTAGTGAGCAGAGACCTTAATACTAATGTATAAATATTGACTCTTTAATATTACCATGGAAACTGAATTATTATGAATAAAGTATTGATAATTTTCAAGGCAGTGTGAATAGAATACCCCAAAATAAAACTTATGTATGATAAATCAACCTGCGCTTTCTATGTTCGTGATAGTGCATTTATCCTGTATACATTGCCAGAGTCAAACAATGGCAATGTGAGCTGTGAATTTCAGTGTTCAGTACCCAATTTGACTAGTTAGCATAGTTTGGTTTTCTTAGTGAATTTATAGACGACAATTAAGCGAGGATGAGACGCATAAGGAAATTTCGTGTGCAACAGCTCCTTAGTTTGCTCTTTAAAAGTATATACATTCTCAGTTGTTTAAACAGATGGTAATGTTCTGGAC
The DNA here is from genome assembly GCA_037954035.1 of Rosalia funebris. Classification (NCBI taxonomy): domain Eukaryota; kingdom Metazoa; phylum Arthropoda; class Insecta; order Coleoptera; family Cerambycidae; genus Rosalia; species Rosalia funebris. Next base: position 1,585,315 of record JAZFAV010000004.1, on the reverse strand, counting down.
AGGTATCAAAAGTTCATCTCTTCAATGTTAAGAACCTTTGATAAATTAATCCCCTGATTCCCCATATTCAGAATATTAGATAAAAGACGACAATATTAAACCGTTAAAATAATCGAAAGTCCTGATATACTAATAGTCTCTTTTTACGGCGATACGTATACAGGGCAGAACAACAAAGTAGGTATTACTTCGGTATCGTATTGTACTCAGCAAAGCTTCCAAAAGAGGTTATATAAACAAGTGTCATACGTGAGGTTTTTTTTTCATGTTAATCATACTTGTATAGCAATTGAGGCAATTCATGATAAATGAATTTAAAAAAAACAAATATACTTGTCTCGCAGAAACACATTTATTCGACATTCCATCATAACAAAATAACATAATCAAGTACGTTTCATTAAAACCATCCAATTGTCATAGTGTGATGTTACTTGTCATTATTTCGATGTTTGGTTTATTCAGATTTCATTCATTTCATTATTGTTGAAAATATAAAATTAGGCGGCATTACAGAGAACATGCCCCCAATCTACGATTGCTTTTTCTGAGAAAAAATTGTTCCAAAAGTATCGTGACAGTCCATCACGACTCCAACTTTTCCATTGGGAAAACAGTTTCGTTTTCGCACAGAAGGAAATATCAGCGAAAGCATGTGAAGCCTTGCTTTAAGGGACGGAGGAAATCACGTAACTATTTAGAAAACCTTTGAAATATTTCCAATTATATCTGTTGTTGTATACCACCTGTTCAATCACTCAGTGCAGAAGACTTTGCACCAAGAACAGTATTCTATACTTTATTTTTTTGGGTAGATATGGAAACGACCCTCATTTCCCCTCGATCGCTTTGTTTAGTGACGCGGTAGGTTTTACAAGAAATGGAATAATTAATCTTCATAATCTTCACATTTGGCGAAACGAAAATCTCCATGCTGTTATCCTATGGAGATACCAACAATAATTTTCTTTAAATGTTTGGGTCGAATGAAACATAATTTTATAATTGCTTTTCTTCTTTCTACATACTTTTTGGACGTTTAAGAGGCGCCGGGTAATAGTTCACCCCTTCTGATTGAAGATATTCCTCTAGAAATTAAGTAATGGTTACAGTATGATGATGCCCTTTTCAGTAAGGTGACCAGGGACTATACCAGGTACGTAAATATGAAACAAGAACTTTTTGTATAGAAAATATACGTTTATTGTAAGAAAATAATGAAATATATTTTATTCGGAGTATTGCCCATTGTTAGCTGCTATACATTTTTACCACCTTTCTGGCGATTTGTGGATTCCATACAAAAGAAAATGCTTGCTCTTTTGAAGCAAAGCAGTCAGTCATCGAGCCATTTTCTTGATAACTAAATGCCTCAGTCGTTTCCTTGACCGCTTTTGCTGTGTGTGATGGCGCATTATCATGAAGCAACAAAAAATAAAACCCGCCACAGGTAGGATTTGACATTTGTCCCGGATCGGAACCGAACGACATACAGCTGTTTCGAACTTGTTAGTTCTCATCAGTGCCGCATACGGTACACCGATTCAGGACAAATGCCGAATGAACTTTATGGCCTATACATCTTTATCGATACGATCTCTGTCAGTAACTTATAAGTCGGAAATCGAGAAAGGAACCACCAAGCCGCCAAGCGGCTATCAAAGTAGTTCCCGAATAGCAAAGCTAGTACATAATCGCTCTAGGAAACAACTAATCCTCGGGCTAAAGCCCCGCCAGGCATTGAATTATACCCAGAAGCAATCCTCGACCCCTTTCTCGTATTTCTGCACGATCAGATAAGGTTTCAAAAAATAAAACCCGCCACAGGTAGGATTCGACATTTGTCCCGGATCGGAACCGAACGACATACGGCTGTTTCATACAGCTGTAGACATAAGTTACTGACAGAGATCGTATCGATAAAGATGTATAGGCCATAAAGTTCATTCGGCATTTGTCCTGAATCGGCGTACCGTATGTGGCACTGATGAGAACTAACAAGTTCGAAACAGCTGTATGTTGTTCGGTTCCGATCCGGGACAAATGTCGATTCCTACCTGTGGCGGGTTTTATTTTTTGAAACCTTATCTGATCGTGCAGAAACACGAGAAAGGGGTCGAGGATCGCTTCTGGGTATAATTCAATGCCTGGCGGGGTTTTAGCCCGAGGAGTAGTTGTTTCCTAGAGCGATTATGTAATAGCTTTGCTATTCGGGAACTACTTTGATAGCCGCTTGGCGGCTTGGTGGTTCCTTTCTCGATTTCCGACTTATAAGTTACTGATCATGAAGCAAAATCACTTTTGGTTATCTTTTTGATATTCTGATCATTTATCACGCAAATCTTGATGCAAATCGATCGCTTGTTGTCGGTAGCATTCAGTATTAACGATTTGACTAGGTTTTAGCAGCTCATAATAGATCACACCATTTTGATCCCACCAAACACAAAGCATTATCTTGTGGCAGCGCTACAAAGCGATTTGGCCATGCAGTCGATGTCGATGATTCGCCTGGAGTTACCCATGATCTTTTACGCTTAGAATTCTCGGAATATATCCACTTTTCCACAAAAAATTGAGTTCATTCTGACAAACTTCAACTGCTCAAAAGTCAATTTTCTTAAATGGAATACCCTGTATTTTATTGCTTTCTGTGATGGAGAATTAAGTAATATTTCAATCTGTATTAGGATTCCCTATACCTATCTGCTACCGTTTTCTTGCTATCGAGGTATTTTTTATTCGCTACCATAGTTTTCCATTTTATTAATTTACTTCTGACCAGCGGGCCATGAAAATTAAAACAACGTAACATTTATATTAATTTTTTATCATGAACAATGGTGCAAAGTTATTGAACAAAAAAAATCATCATGAATAATAAGCATATTTTAAACGATTTGGAACTTACATTAGCCTAAACAATAAAACATAATAACAAGCTAATTTTTTCAAAAAAATTAAAATATCTCAAAAACTGCTGAAGATAGGTATAGGGAATTGTTAAGGAAGTTCACTTAAAATCAGCAGGGTAATTCAAAAATGTAATAATATGCTGGGTGTTCTATTTAAAATAAGGAAGTTGATAGCTACTTCCGGTATAACCGGAAGATTCAGAAAAGCAAAAATGCTTTAGTTGAATAGATCGTCCTCGCTAACCCCTGATTCCAGATTTTAAAAAATTAATTCCAATGGGAAGTTCATAAACTTTTAATGAACGGTTTAGCTGAATCGCCCTGTATATAGGGAATTTATAGATAATGTTTATCCTGTACTCTGAATAGCACGTGGAGAATCTGTCTTTGATAGCCTACTAAGAGCCCAGATTTAAATCCTTAAGCAAATTATATACTCCCGATTTATTAAGGACATCGATGATCCTCATAACGCATTAAAGATGATTTCAACGAAACATGTAACGCAAGGTAAGAAGATCGCTACGATAAGATATACAGGAAGTTGCACTTTAACGAGGAGGGATCAATTTGAACACATGACATGATATTTATCTCGTTACGCGCCTATTCTTTTCAATTCTAAGGTAATGACAGAAAATAAATTAATCATCATAAATCACCTCAGCTGCTTCATAAACACGACTAATACGAAAAAAATATTATGACATGAAACGGTTTATTGAGAAGTAGAATACACTACCGTTATAGCTGGCCACATGCTTGTTACACCTTGCATATCGTATGGCAAAAGAACAAGTGTTACAACATGTCTTCAAAGTTATTCTTTATAATCCTTGCTTATATACCCACCAATTTCTCTGCTCCACTTAGTGATTACATAAATGTTAACAGTGACCCTGCAAAGAATTTTGATCGTCGGGCTGAGTAAGCAGTAGTACGACATAATCCTTGTTGTTTTTATTATACAATACAGGTTTAAACATTTGAACAGTCTACAGTGAACGAAGAAACATATACTCTCTACAATTTATTATAGCAATATATGGCCTAATCAGATCTGTCAAAATCAATTAATTTTTTTCAATCTGATTCTACTTAATTCTTTTCTTTTTGATCCATTTCTTTTTATATGTATTTATTAAAATATTTTTTGTCATTCCTCGTTATCTGAATTTGTCCTCCAATTCATACCATTACTATTACCACCAATATAGTCCATTACTACCTACTATCTTCATATCTACCTACTATTATTTACTACCTACTATTCTACTATTTTTTAATTATGTGTGTTTATTTCTCTCGATTCATCGATTTCTATCTATATCTATCGATTTTCAGCTGTCTTGATTTTGTTTCAGACTCTTTAATTCTTTTTTAAGTCTACTTTATTCTTAACCTTTTTCCTTAGTACTTCATTCTTGATCATTTCTCTTCACTATTTTGCAATTCTTTTACGCTCTACCTCACTTCGACACAATATTCTTCTTCTTTTTTCCTGAATTCGTCTTCTTCCTTATCCGTGTTTCTTTATTGTTGGTTAACACTGCCTATTTCTTCTAAGTGCTCTTCATATCTTCCATTCTTTCTTAAATTGGTTAACATAATTTATCATCTTTCTTGGAATACCTATCGTAATGCTATCCTCATGTAATCATTGAACTCGAGTTGATATTTTCACCTGTCAGCTGGTTCAGAAGTAATCAAAGACTTACCATGGTGTACTTCTGCAGAAATCTGTGGGTTTCGTCTTAAGAAGTTGATAGGGCAACAGGGAACGTGTCAGGTTCAACGACTACATCAGAACCGATGGAACTAAATGACTGGGCAACAATTCTGAAAATCAGCTTGCTAGTATTCTTCACTGCTCTTCCTTCCCACTTCTTCTGCACAGTTTCTCTACCCATCCTCACCATTTTCACCTCCCTTCATCCCGCATCTTCCTCTGCCATTTATTTGTATCCTTCACTTCCTTCTTTCCTCCTTCATTCCTCGCCCTCTGGTGTTACTTATTTTTCAGTCTTTAATCATCTTAATTCTTCTCTTCGTAGACCTTCATTTTCTTCCTTTTTCTTATCGTGGATTTCCTTTAGGATATTTTAATCTCAAATTCCTACTAATTGTTCTCTATTTCCTTTCTTCAATATACAAGGCACCAAACATAAGTTAAATCCCGTTTATCTTTTCGAGATTCCCATGAATTTTCGACAGCAACTCAATCTTGTTTATTACCCGACACTGCCTGCTGAGTTGTTAATATCCCCTATGCATGTACATATACGTGCACCCACGGCAAATATGGACAACTGATTGTGAGAGGAATCCATTATCGGAATAATTAATAATTGTGTAGGATCGTATGGCGGACGCTTTATCGAGATCAAACACATAAAATTGTAAACGTGGCTATAATCTGGCGTGTTGGCATATCTATATATTATTCAGCGACAGCGAAGATATACGTTTTTCAATGAAATATTTTATCGCCACCACGCTGTTGATGTATGTATCTATGTAGCTTGCATACGAGCTTCAACCTATTGTATGAGCGTAACGGCAATTAAAAATATGTTCGAAGCAATTTTAGACAGATAACATTGCTTTAAAAATTATTTTATCATTTGATTTCTTTAGCATAATATTGAACATATTTAAATGTTTGACGTCGATATTTTTGGAGTTTGAAGGAATTTCCAGTTGGTTTGAAAATCTCCACACAACTAGAATGCGTCTTAATTAGCAGCTAAAATAATAAGTTCTAATATTTGCACAAGCATTATCTATATTACCAGGATAGTCGAAAACATCGTACTTATCTTCAAAGATAAGCCATTAACGCGATAGAGGAAAGTCTTGAATTATATAGCGATAATAATTTATTAATAAATAACTATTTACAAATTCGGATCAGTCATCAGTGGTAGTATCTTGCAATGGGAGCACCTAGGGCGTAGGGAGAAGCCACTTTGGCGATGGGGGCGGCGTAAGCGTAAGGCGAAGCCACCTTAGCTATTGGAGCGGCGTAAGCGACGGGAGCAGCCACCTTGGCCACCACCTTCTGCGCCAGGGGTTCCCTGTGAACGACGGCGTTGAATCCGTTAACTGGATCGGCGGTGTACTCCACGGTTCTCCTCAGACCGTCAGCGTCGATTAGGGAGTAGCTACCTTGGACGACGTCCCCGTCGCGGATCTCGTTTTGGCTCTTAACGTCGCCAGTCAAACCGTCTTGGATATCGTAGGCATAGTTGTATTGTGGATGGGGATCGTACTCGTCGGCTACCACCGCTTTGGCGATGGGGGCTGCGTATTTGGCTACGGGGGCAGCATAGGTCAGGGGTGCGGCGTATTTGGCTATGGGGGCGGCATAGGCCAGGGGTGCGGCTGGGATCACCCCTGCGCGCGCCACGGCTACGATGGTAGCGAAAGCAAGGATCTGAACAAAAGAGAAGATTTATTAAAAATGAAATATTATAAATTGTCTATACAGAAATAGTTGCAGTAATTATAAGAAAATAGTTATCTTATAGTAGACTTTTAAATGGGACATTAGAATAGTTTCAAAGGAAAAAGGGAGGTTTTAATGCTTTAAGAATCTTTAAAACAGTGGAAGAGCAGATAATGTGACCTGCACTTCGCTTAAACCAAGAATGAAATTTATTTTAATATCATTATTATTATGCTTTAAAGAACATAATGTTTTGTCAATGAATTAACAATTTCTGGAGGAGTATCAAACGATCTAGTGTTAAAACCTTAAAGTCTTATTGTTATTTATAGTTACTTCAGTTTTTAAAATATAAATTGTACGTCTTCTAAAAATTAAGTAATATAAGAGAAGTTGTTGAGCAAAATAGTACTTTTAATTACAAACTGTAAAAAATTATAATTGATTAGCTGTATATCTAGATCTAGGAAATGGACTCCAAAAGGGTTCCAATTTGATCCTCATACTAATTTACAGTTTATTTACAATTTAGTTTTGGTAATTTTAAAAGTAGAATATTTAGGACAAAGTAACGAATACTCTCCTAGGACACAAAAATGAGGTTATGATTTCAAAGGACGTTATATTTTAAACAGTTTTCGTAAAATTATATAGTATTTATCTACGATTAATTAAAACCTGCAAATTACTGAAATTTTTATTTATTGTAAGTAGATCTTATATTACAAAACATTATCTTTGCAGGCAGAAATGAATTTTCATAAAAATGTTATATTATTATTGATATTTCTAAAAGATGAATAATTTAAGATATAAATCAGACAACTCCTATATGTCTATTTGCATAATTTCAATATAAAGTGTATGAAAATCTCCTTAAAAGTGAGAATATATTACAAAAGTGTTTACCAATGAAATTATAATACCAATTATATATTATTATTTTACCTTTCATACTACTTTATTGTTATTTAATGATTTTATATTAAATAAACATATTTAATAAAGAATAAACATGCACTGTTGTTTAAAATGTTTTTATATAGCAATATTTATAATTCCAATAGTCAATAAAATAAAAACACTCAGAAATACTTCTTATTATTCTTTTTTGTTTTGATCTATCTGGAAAATCTTTAAGATCCATAAAGTAACATGAACATGCGTCTCTTTATTAATAATAATAATAATAATGATGCATATTTTAAGAAAGGAAATGTTACAGAAGTTACCAACTATAACAATAATATAATTCATTTACTAAATATTCACTTGGCCTATTTAAAAAACCTATTCCTAAATAATAAATGTAACAAATATTAGCAGGAAATCGATGTACATTTAACAATGATAATTATATAGTATCCATACTAAAGAAAATGCACTACGTTTTATACGATTCGCGTTTCGTCAGTTCTATTGCCATTATCAGGAGCTTTTAACCAAAATGTTCTACTCTTAATGTTTGTGCTTTGTATTTTACTGGTGAAACCTGTGTTTCTTATTAATATAAACAATATATGTATAATATTTTCCAGATATTCAAAAAAGTACCTATTTCTAATTACACTCAGTATTTTTGTCAAATTAAATAAAGATGCGATAGTTTATCGCAAGCAGCGCATTATATTTTTTAATTTCCAAACTTTAATGTATATTTTTTATCAATCAAATTTTAAAAGATGCACGAGGGGAGAAACGACCGCGTGTTTCCTTTAGTTGCAAAAAATATTGCATTTTCTTACAACCACTGTTCAAAGTTTCACACTTTTTTATATGTTCACTAAATTTTACACCACCCAGAATGTTTCTCACCGTCACGATAACGTACCTTAAAACTCATATCTGATGGGCTCTTCTGTATCTACACTTGGAGACTGAATGATACATCTACACCAATCGGCACTTCTTATATATCTACTTTTGCTCCAATTTTCACGTTTCATAATGTGAACAAATGGCCTCGCCAGATAGCACCGAATTGTCTGTTCACATAACACTTTCATTTTTAATTTTTTGGGTGGTACCAACATGGGGTATTGTCCTGGAAGGAACGTAGGCGATCTGTGTTAGATGCGATAGGTGCCAGTCTCATATTACTTTTGCTAACGGTCTAGATCGTTATCTGAGACCGACAAGTTTGCTTGCTAATCGTACATTATCTTTTTAAATAAGGTCTCTGAACACCTGGATTATGTTGGCGTTTGTAAATTGTACGGGTATCGAAGCGATTGTAGAATAAACATGAAGTTACGTGTAACTGTAGACATCGACACAATGTCTTAGTATTTAATTGATTTGTTAGTAATTATATAATAAATAAATAATGACAAAATGAGGATTTGCTGTACAGTTTAAGGCTATCGCATGCTTCGTGAACCAGAGCATGATATTAATTAGTTAATTAGCAATTGCACGCTTGTCTCTAACTGAGTGCTATATCATCATTAATCAGTCAACGGAGCAAGTGTGGCGTGTCTAATCATTACTGAGGGAATCACGTTGAGAATGCAGACTTTTACTTTCTTATTTGGATGAATATAAATTGGCCTCATCTAAAACTACTAGCTATTTCTATAATATACCAAACGATTTTCTAATGTTGTCAGGTGATAGAAAGATAGTTCGGTATCTTAAATAAGCATTGCGATGGATGAGGCTTAATTAAATACGGGAAGCGTCTTCGAAAGATTAGTATAGAGAAAGTTGCATGTAAATTATTTTGACAAGCACTTCTTGGTCTACATGCCTCCATTTTTTACCCTCGCCAAATGGCAGGAGGCTCAGGATCAGCGTCAGGATCAGAAACTTATATAATGATTCTCTAATAAAATATTGAGCTTGCTTCTATAACGGAGGATATCTAATTTCAGTCTTAGCTACGCCACAAAGGAATTAAGAGTTGGTTTTCAAATCATCTGCATTCTCATCGTCATCGTCATTCTGGTATGTTAGTTCTTACCCCAGGTCATCGTTCTAAATAAACCGCAGGATAAGAGACTGTAAAAAGACGGTGAAGGTAAGATATTACAAAAATTGAAAAGCCTAGACCACTTTTATTACTTAGAAATTTTTTATTTTCAATATATCGAAATGCTTTTTCAGATTTTTGACTTCGGATTTTCGGATCTTTCCTCGGGGTAAAAAACTAGTTTTTTGATACTTTGATTATCACTTGATTTATTATTAATCAGTTGTAATTTTACGCAATTTATTGTAACGTTGAAACTTCTTATTATAAACCTAAATAGGAGAATAGTGATTTAATCTTACGGTAGTTGTGGGTTTAAAGGGTTTTGAGGCGATTTTCTCGGGTGGAAGTTGGTCACTTTCGCGACATATTTTTTTTTTTATTTTATCTTGAAAATTTATCAGTTCATCTGGCCGTTCACGCGAAATGAATTTCTTCGGCTCACTTACCCAGGGGAATTAACCTATGTCCGCATTTCCAAGAAGGAATTTACTAGAAATGAAACCCACCTAACATCCGACAGACTCATCGTCTTGTCTGCCCGTGGCATTGACTTAGTAATCCATTTCCAGTTCATTAAACGACTCGATAATGTAAAATAATTACGTACACAAGAGGGAAAACTCCAGTCATACAATTTTATCTTTATTCTCACGCAACCTGCCTCAAGAAAATTTTGCCGTAATTGAATTAATATGTGGTAAACCTAGAATGGTGAAATAATCATGGTGCAAAATTTAAACAGAATTTAATGTATCGTTCTAGTTCAAAATATGGATCTATCAACAAAAATGTTGTTATAAAAATTTGTTGAAGAATCTCTGGTGTACTAAGTTATCAACACTCACAAGAAAATTTCTTCTTTCTTGCTTGGACACGCAGATATCTGCCTCCTTCTCCTAAAGCTTCAGACTGCAGATGGAAAGGTTACACATAAGGACAAGGACAAACAGACGTGGGGACAACCAATAGCGTGAGATCAAGTGACCTCGGAGGCCAGTTAATAAAAGGGCAATTCCTTCCAATCCACCCCCGAGAATAGTTTTCGTTTAACCACCATTTCGTTTCGAAGAGAGAATGAGAATGAAAATATTAAAAAAAATAGGGTTGTTCCAAAGCTTTCCCTTACACCAAAAGTAATATTTCAGTTTTTCATCTCCTAATAAAACAAGTTTGAGGGACGTCATTTATTTTGACGAAAGCATCGCTAAATTGTAACCTTAGATAGATTTAAAATTGTGGACGTTTTCCTTAGGCTACACTTTGCATTTTCTTTCGCAAACTGAAAAATTTCTACACCTAGAACATGATCCCTCATAAACTGTCCTTATTTGTTACACACTTTGACAGTTCTATTGAATAAATCAATTCATGAAACTTTTACATAGTCTATGTGGTCTACTTGGACGTCAATTGTAAAATTTTGTAGCAGTTTCTCTCGCTATACAGAATCATCACCAACTAATATAGCAATTTTTACTTGTTTCCGTAGTTGTAAACAAATTAATTAAAGCAAAATATGCTAGAATATAAAAAAATTGGCAGAATGCCAAGAGATTTACTTAATAACTAATCTCATATTTACACAATTTTCTGTTAGTTGAAACAAAGGAGCCAGAGCATGCTTATCAAAACGAAATAATTTGAAACTGAAATTGTTTTGCGGAAAATCTATTAACTAAACTTAGATTCAGTGTTTTTCACGATTTCAAAGCTTTCTTATAACATTTTTGATGAAGAATGCCTACAATGATTTTTTATTTTTTCATACCATTTAGCATCCTTACATTTAAAAATTGAAAGTGATTTTATAGTCTTAAATAGACCTTGATGACCTCTACCTTTTCTGGCCATTTTTATTTAAATCGGATGCAAAACAAGATAATTATTATGTTAAGACACCTTGTATTTCAATGACCTTATATGTTGCGCTCGAACCAATTTCCTTGCATCTAAACGATTTCCATTTATGACGAGAAATACTTTAAGTATCGGAATTTCTCATAAGTTAAATTTAGTTTACTTAAAACGTTACCTCTTAGATACATTAATAAGAACCCTTTGAGCGATGCTTCAGCGTCTCTTCTGCAACAAAGGCTTTCTACATTTTCCGAGCTTTGTTGCGAACAGGTGACTCTTAGGAAAATGATTCGTGTATTCCACCAAATTACTTGTCTTAGTGTGGCTCTTTCAAAGGGCCTCATTAGAGAAACTAAATGCTTTGTCGATGAGTGGTAAGTAAGGCGTAACTTCTTCAACTTTTGCGGCTTTTAGCTTTAATATTCAGGAGACGTATACTTGAAACTTTGGGCTATAGGTAAGTTTATGATCTGCGCCTTTGTTTGACTAATGAATCTAAACAGTTATTAAATTAGGAGACATCACGTCATCTAGTAGTCTTCAGACTTATTTGTTTTCTCGGGGAATAGTATCTTTTCTGATTTAGAAGAAAATTGTCCAACTTTAAGAAGTATGCTAGACTAATTTGATTAAGCTAACTCTATATCAAGAGGCAAATTAAATCAATTATTGTAAATATCCCCACCTTGGGATACTTTTGAACAGGCTTACGTGATTTATCATGCTGTCAAAGTCGTTTTGTAGTGTTTCTAACTTTATTCTTGCCCTTTTCTCAACATTTCTTTATTCCATTTCTTGCATATTAACTACGTGACTTTTGAAAATCCTCTTTTTTAAGTAAGGGAATACAAAATTGTCAATTATAGTAAACCAAGGAGACCTCAAAGGAAACTGAACTTCTGTATGCAAACGTATCAGCAGATCAACTCACAGATAAAAAGCTGTAACGCATCATTTCGCATGTGCTGCTGGATCGTGTACGATCCAAATACCAATTTTATGGGGATGTAATGAAGACTCAAGAAAAGTCTGTAGATTATCAATGCTCCACGTCTGTTTATCACTAACAGTATGCAAGACGTCTAGGTGGTCGTCCTACAAAAGGGTTTGATATGAGTGCACGGATGAATGTCCAAATTTTCTTCACAATCGATTGGCATGTTATGCAAAAAAGTCAAATTTTTTGAGACAGATATTTCAAGGTTCTATATAGGTTCCTGTTCCATATACTGACGCACGTCATTAGCAACTCTTATGTACGAAGCGTTGGACTATCGACACCTTCTTACCATACAACCTAACATAACCTGACCCAACTTAACATAATCTAACATAACCTAACATTACCTAACCTAACCTATCCTTCAGATAAGATGAGGTGAAAGCTCCTCTTTAAGACCTTTTATAAGTTATTTCTGCTTTCTGTCTTTGACGCAATTACACACTTTTGATCTGCAACCTACCTACATCTATATATGCCTACATATTTATCTAAGAGAGTATACAATAAAATTTGAATTAATATTATGGTTTTTGTCATATTAACAAAATTAATATCAAGTACAATTAATGTTAAATTGTTCAAATAATAGGAATTATAATTACAATCAAATATGCAAATGGTTTCATTAAAACTATGTACATATATAATAACATGTTAGTTATTTTGTGTTATGATTTGGCCTAATTTGATTGAATATTTGTATTAAACATATGTAAATATTATTAATATTTAGGTTAATATAAACGAAAAATTGTATTATTAATATATGTGTATTTTAGTTGGAGTTTTTAATATGCGTAATTAATTCAATAATTTGATAATACTCGATTATTCTTAATTATAATTATAATTACTACACCTGTACATTTTGTCGCCCCTCATTGGCGTAGAACGTTCATACACGAACATATAACTGCTTCTGCTAAAGATAAGGTACTATTTTGTCATTGTTGAAGAGATGCTGTAATCACAAAATGTGCTACAAACCTCCGTCATACTCATACCTGTCTCAAGTTGAAGATCTGAAAATATATATAACTTCATAAAATCATTTAAAAGTGTCCAGTACGTTCAATACATCTATTTGATCGATATTGTGTGCAATTTCGATACTTTAAAGTATCATACTCGAGACGAATCAAACTACCAACCAACTATATATAGATCCTTGATTATTTAGTGCTTCTCCTCACCTGCTTTAGTCATTTTATGAATTAAAGATAATATATTTCTTCCCCTTTATGCTACGCCTATGACAGACAACATTTTGATGCACTGAGTGGAACAAGCTTTATCCTTATATTCTTTAAATATCCTACACCAAATTATACAGTAAATTTCTAATGGGAAGGTGTTCTATTTTTGTATAACACATTTATTATTCATAAAGGTCGTTTCGACTCGAATCTGAACGAATTAATTTTAGAGAAATGTGTTATTTCTCATTCGGAATAATTAATTATTATAATAATGTTTTCAGCCTGTTCTTATGTTAATTGCTTTTAGTTCCTTTTTGGCGAAGGAACACATAGAACTAGATAATTCTTAAAATATCGCAGTCCTACATTCCGGATAGGCTATATACAGGGTGTGTCCAAAAATTATATCTGAAAATGGCTCGTAAACCAGTAAAACTTGGAGGGAAACAATTGTTATGAGCTGACACATCACGCTTTCGCCCTGACCTTCACCTCAACAAGCTGTACGTGACTACGGACCTATTCTGTTTTAATAAATATAAACAATATTCTATGAAGTTATTTATCTAGTGCCTGTTTTATATTATAACACAATGATATGTTGTCGAACCGATTTTTGAATCAACCGATCAAGATGAATTTAAAACCTTATGCATACAGTGTGTCGATTTTATATCAAAACTATACCACGTAACTATAATTGAATGCATTCCTGTATTGGTTATTTACTATTATTATTACCAGTCTATTTCTCGTCGTTCACAAGAACTTGGCCTTGCTGCGAATTCAACTTGGCGGATTTTGCGTCGAAATGGGTCTGCACTCGTATAAAATCCAACTGATCCAGAAGCTTAAGGTAAGCGACCCTAGACACCGTCATGACTTCGTTGACTGGGCTCTGGAGTAATTGGAGTTGACCCAAGTTTCACCAAAACAATCATCCTTAGCGATGAAGCCCATTTTTGGATGAATGGATACATGAACAAGCTAAATTTTCGGATTTAGGACGATGGATCGTGTAGATTGGTATCCGAACGAGATATACCAGCACCAAATGCATCCCGAGAAAGTCGCTGTTTGGTCTGGCGGAATCATCATCGGCTTGTATTTCTTTCAAAACGAAACTGGCATTGCCATAACCGTCAACGGCAACAGTAACCATCACCATTGAGCGTTACAGATCGATGATAAGCAACTTCTTGTGATGATATGGAGACCGACATGTGGCTCCAATTGGACGGCGCTACGTGGCACACAACATATGACGCGATGGATATTCTATACGAGTGATTTGAGGGCATCGATATCTCACGCAGCGGCGACGTGAAATGGCCACCAAGATCGTGCGATTTAACGCCTGTAGACTTCTTCCTTTGGAGCTATCTTAAATCGCATATCTACGCGAATAAATCGCAAACAATTGATGCCCTCAAAGTCAACATGACAAACACCATCCAGCAAATTCAGTCAGATTTATGCGACAAAGTCATCGAAAATCGGACCTCCCGAATGCGTGTCACCAAGCAAATTTTCGGCTGCCATTTGAACGACGTTATATTCCATACTAAATGCCATAAAGCTTTCCTTTAAATTAAAAAAAAATTGAGTAGATATCTCACACACAACCTATTTTACTTACGTTTAAAAATCAAGCGGCCTTATTGAAAGACCCTTGATTTCCTGGGTAGAAAATTCTGTTTCCTATTTTTTAAATTTTACTATAGAACTATTATATATGCAATAGGGCAATGTTTTCTTTTCAGTGTATTCCTTCAGTTCTAGCGCCCAATATTCCCTGGAAATTGTTTGTACATACTAATGATTCCGGCTTGGAACATAGTTGGCTTAGTACTTAAGTTTTTGAAAAGTCTGCATCTATACCCTATGTTCCTAATACCCTAATACCCTGAACCATTTGTGGCCACCCTTACCGCCATATCTCAGACCTATTAAATAAATAATAGTGATGTGAATCACTAGGGAATTTTGTTAGATGTTTTTAGTTTGTTTTCGATTTTATAATTATTTTGCTTTTGTGTTAAGCAAATTCTGTATGGTGTTGTTGCATTACTGGAGTAGGTCAGAACCTTTGGTGTGAAGATAACACTGACTTAGTGTTTCACAAAATACCAAAACAAACTTTGTTGGTGAAACGCGCGTCGAGTGTAGTGTGTTTTGGTGGTAAGTCAGGGTAAGTCAGTGTTCTCTTGCTACATTTTTTTAATGTTACAGAACATCGTTTAATAGGAGACTGTGGTCGAATTAAACCTCCGACTAAGATGAATAAATAAATATATTGAAATAAATAACTATGTACAAGATCAGAAGTGGGATTGACTTAACCGTGATAGTGAGGAGCTGCATAGGAGACGGGGGCGGCCACCTTAGCCACCACAGCCTTGTGCACGAGGGGTTCTCTCCTGACTACAGCATTGAATCCGTTGTGAGGATCGGCAGTGTAGTCCACGGTACGCCTCAAACCGTCAGCGTCGATCAAGGAGTAGCTCCCATGGACAACGTCTCCGTCGCGGGATTCATGTTGGCTCTTGCTGTCCCCGGTAATCCCATCACTGATGTCGTAAGCGTAGCTGTATTGAGGATGGGGGTCGTATTCCTCGGCTACGACCGCTTTGGCTACAGGGGCTGCGTATGATACCACTGGGGCGGCTACCCTAGAAAGGGCTGGGGCGGCATAAGGTCCTACCCTGGCGATGGCTGGCGCGGCGTATGCACCTACTGGGGCGGCTAGCCGAGCGTAGGCGGGAGAGGCGTACGAGACGGGGGCGGCTGGAAGGATTCCGGCTTGGGACACCGCCACAAGAGCTGAGGCAACGAGGATCTGTAAAAGAATTGTTGAAGTCACGTTTCCTTTGGCTTTATTAATCATTGTTAGTACATTATCGCAATTTTTGACAATTACATAAAAAATATATTGGAAGAAGGACGGTCCTAGTACAATATTGAAAGTTTTAGGATTTCAAATCATCGTAAAATTTATTTTCAGTTGAAATCCGGCCTCTTTCTTACTAGCATCTCATTCTCAATGAAAAGGTAATGTGTAACTGCGTTTTATTTAGACATAATTTAATGTCTTCTAATTAAGTTAACCTCAGTGCAAAAATCATTAAAAAATAAGTAATAAATCTCGTTGTACTTACTGTAATAATTGACATGTCTAACACTTTACTAAACGTTATTTGTGGAATGAATCGTATTTGCATACCGGCTCTTTTATATGCACACGAACGAAACGATTTTGCTATAATTCTTAGCCATGACCCTTGATACAATTTTTTCTACAATGTATTATCTAATAATTCCTTTCATATGGCAGTTTGGCAAGTCATTGACACAGAAATCAATGGAAAGGCGTACGAGCTAATTAAAAATACATATCGTTATTGTATTGATTGATAGAGAGCAGACAGTATGTGCCTTCGAGGTTTCTAGGTATTACAAATGTATTTATCTGTTATTGATTGTGACAAATGTACCCCATTTTTCAGTTTTCATGCGGAAATATTTTCTGTCTTTAAAAATCTTATAATTTCGTCATAAAAAAATTATGGGTATCTGTAAACAAATAATTTTGAGCGATTTTACTTTGAGGATGATTGACAGAGATTGTAACGAATATCTGTGGTGTATGATAAGGCCTAGTGTGGGTGCGGTGAATTTTCGTCTCCAAGAATGTTGTCCTTTTTTCATTACAAAAAGTGTAGCTTCAAATATGTACATAGTTTGGGCCGGTTGTTGTTAGGATGACTTAGTAAAGACTGTGAGTTATGTGTGAGGTGAATATCTTTCTATGATAAGTTCTATTGGGGGTGTTGTAATTTTTCTTTGAACTGTCATCTCTAAAAATCTCACAACTTTTTCTATAAAAATATCCGTAGCATCTGTAAAAAAATATTTTAATAATTCTTCTTTACAGCAACTTAATAGAGACTATGATGGATATCTGTAAAGATCTTGTACTTTTTCCATTAAAAAAATTGTAGTGCATATAAACAAATAATTTTGGCTGCCATCCCTTTAGGATACTTAAAAGGGACTGTAAAGATTATCCATGGTGAATATAAATGCATAGTAAGGCCTAGAATAGGCGCAGTGAATTGTTTTCTGAATTTTCATCTCCAAGAATGTTGTACTATTTTTATTAAGAAAATTGTAACATCCATAAACAAATGATTTGGACCAATTTTCGTTGAGACTAACATGGCAGGGGCTCTGAGGGATATTTGTGGAGAATATTAATGTATGGTATGGTCAATTAGGGGTTTGGTGAATTTTTATATAATACCTATTTCTAAAAACCTTGTACTTTTTGATTAAAAAAGTCATAGTAATTATAAACATATAATTTTAATGGTTATTTCCTTTATGTCGATTTAACATAGACTCTAAGGGATGTTTGTTAGGAATTTTAATGTATAGGAGGTCAGCTAAGGGTGCCGTGAATTTTTATAAAATTTTTATCTTTGAAAATTATGTACTTTTTTCATTAAAAAATTGTAGTGATTTAAAACAAACAATTGAGTGGGATTTATTTTTAATTAACTAAGAGTGGAATGTGTTTTTATATAATTTCTGAAAATTTTATGCATTTTTCATTAAAAAAATTCTAGTACTTGTAGACAAATAATTTTAGAAAGAATATCTGTGGTGAATATGGGTATATGGTTGAGGCCTAGCGTGGTTGCTGTTTTTTTTTTATAAATTTTCATCTCCAAAAATGTTATCCTTTTTTTATTAAAAAAATTGTAACAACTGTAAACAAATTATATGGGCAGATAGTCACTTAGGGTGACTTAGTGAAGACTCTGAGAGATATTTATGAAGAGTATAAATATATGATAATGTCAACTACGGGTGTGGTGAGTTCTTTTAATCTTTTTGTCTTTGAGAATTTGATTTGACCTTTTTCATAAAAAAATTGTAGTACTTGTAAACAAATAATTTTGGCTTTTTCACTTTTAAGGTGCTTAACAAGAACAATGAGGAATATCTATGGTAAATATGGGTGAATGGTAAGCTCTAGTGTAAGTGCGATGAATGTTTCTCTGATTTTTCGTTTCCAAGAATGTTGTACTTTTTTATTAAAAAAATTTAAACATCCGTAAATAAATTACTTGGGCCAATTTTCGTTTAAGCTAACTTAGTAAAGACTTAGTAAAGAATGATGTTTGTGAATAGTATGAGTCGATAGTAAGACCCAACTAGAGATGTAATGATTTATGTTTATTTATTTAATGGTTTAATTTATGTTCTGATTAAATTCTTGTAATAATATAAAGTTGATAATAAGCCACACTATTATCAACTTTATATTAAATACGTTTTCAATATTTTTACAATATAGAAGACGTAGAAGAGAACAATCTTCATATAAAAATATATATATATATATATATATATATATATATATATATATATATATATAATCATCATTAGGTCATCAGTCCTAAGACTGGTTGGACGCTAACCTCCAGCTTCTCCTATCTTGTGCTAATCTACGCATTTCGCTAATTGTCCTACAACCTACATCCCTTACTATTTGCGAGCAGTAGTCTAATCTAGGCCTACCTCTGCCTTTCTTCACTCCTATTTCTGCCTCCAAAATATCGCGGACTATTCCCCCATGTCTCAGCAAGTGGCCTACCATTCTATCTCTTCTCTTCTTTAAGTTTTTCCACATACTTCTTTTCTCGCCGACTTTCTCCAATACTTCTTCGTTTCTAACCCTATCAGTCCATGGTATTTTCATCATTCTTCGGTAACACCACATCTCGAAAGCTTCTAATTTCTTCCTACTTGCTTCCCCTACCGTCCAGGTTTCGCAGCCGTATAGTGCCGTGCTCCATACATATGTTTTCAAAAATCTCTTCCTTGTTTCTAAGTTTATTACCCCCGAGCATAAAAGTGCTTTCTTTTTGTTAAAAGCTACTCGACCCTGCGCTATTCTTTGTTTTATGTCTTTATCGCTTCTTCCATCCCAATTTATTTTACTTCCTAAATAAGTGAAGTCTTTAACTTCCTCCAATCTTTCATTATTAATTTGTACTTTCGTTTTTGCTCTGCTCTCGCGCCATCTGCACACTAACACTTTAGTTTTGTTTTTATTCACCCTCATTCCGTATTCCTCTGTCAACACTGCCTCCATTTCGTTCAATGCTGATTCTAATTCCTCCTTACTAGATGCTAATACTGCTATATCATCCGCGAATCTCAGCATTTTTAGTTTCTGTCCCTGTACTTTAATCCCGAAATCCAATCTTTTACCACATTAATCGCCTCTTCGATGTACAGATTAAAAATTAGTGGTGATAGCGTACATCCTTGTCTTACTCCTTTCCTAATACCTACTTCCCTTTTTTCCCCTTCTACTTCTATAACAGCAGTTTGCTCTTTGTATAGATTGTGTACTACTCTCCTATCTCTATACTTCATTCCCGCGCTCTTTAGTATCTCAAACATTTTTTCCCATCTTACGTTATCAAAAGCTTTTTCTAAATCTACAAATCCTATATAAGCATTCTTTCCTTTTTCTATTGTTTTCTCTAACATTACTCTTAGCGCCAGAATAGCTTCGCGAGTTCCCCTATTTCGCCTAAACCCGAATTGGTCTTCTCCTAGTATTTCCTCCGCTCTATTTTCCATCCTCTTCTGCACTATTCTAGTTAAGATTTTTTACGCATGGGAAGTTAGCCTAATCGTTCTAAAGTTCTCGCATTTGTCGGCTCCTCTCTTTTTCGGTATAGTAACGATAATGTTCCTCTTATAATCCTCCGGCATCTCGCCCGTTTCATATATGTATTTTACCAGTTCAAACACCCTATTTACTACTTTCTGTCCCGCACATTTCAAAATTTCCGCCTGTATTTTATCTACACCCGGCGCTCTATTATTCTTTAGCCCCCTTAGTGCTATTTCAAATTAATCTCTCAATATAGGTTTTCCTACATCTTCCCTATCGATGCTCGATTCTTCCTCTAATATCTCTCCTAATTCCTGACCCTCGTATAAATTTCCTAAGTACTGCTTCCATCTATCCGCTTTCTCTTCTCTTCCGATCAGTATGTCCCCCGATTGACTCCTAACGTTTCTACTTATTGTTCCTATATCCCTGAAGTTCCTCTTAATTATTTTGTAAGCCTCATCGGTCTTACCTACTTGCAACTTATCTTCTACTTCTTTGCATTTATCCTCTATCCATTGTTGTTTCGCTGTTCTACATTTTCTAATGATTTCCCACTTTATTGACTTATATAATATATAAGTCAATTAAGTCAATAATATATATATGAATATATATATATATATATATATATATATATATATATATATATACTTCTAGTTAGTAATAATTTCCATTAACTTGTATGTATATAATGACATCCCCTGTATCCTCTGCTTATGGTTTCGCCCTAGTTGCATTGTCACAAAATAAATCTACAACGACGACCTTGTTAAGAATTCCTTATGGTCATCTATTATCTAACACGTTCAGCAATACTTTCAGCAGCTTTCGATACGTTCTTGTTACGAAGAAAAGGAAAGTAATTACAAAATTAATCAAATTAATTTCTATTTAGTAAACGTTTGCTACCTATATCTAGATAATTTGGACGTATATGTACAGCTAGAAAACGTCGATATAATTAAATAACTAGAGGATATTACATCATGCTGTTATATAGGTCCATATATAATGTAGATCTATCGTTTTAGCATGATAGATGATCTATGATCTACATCATAGTCTTTGAAATTGTGACTTTGACGAGCATTTTCACAATAAAAGCAAATTATTACAAACATTAATACATTTAAATTAAATTTTCGATCTTAAATACTATTATTGGAAACGCTTTATTTATTTTATTGCAAAAAATTGTTCAATTAAAAAAATGTCTTATGTACTTATACATAACCTGATGTTTGCTTTCATAAACCCTATGAAAATCTCCAAGCTGACATATATGAAATAAAAATACATATATTACCTGATACGTAAGGTGAATAATAAAAAATAACATACTTTAATAGTCTATTGTAAAAAATCAAAATACAAATTCAGTCTTTTAAGTAGTCCATAGTTTTCGATAAAAAATGCGTTAAAGGACGTAGTGGGTCGCCTTATAACCTGCTAGTCCTGCGTAAATATTTGGATTAATATATCGGTAGTCTAAGGGTCCAGCGGCGTAGGTCAAATGGTTTACAAGAGGGGTAGAATAGGAAGTAAGGCCTAAAAACATAAAAATTATCAAATTGTGGCATAATAACTGTAGATACGTCTTCTACAAAGTATGTCTTTTACTTCATTATAATTTAATTGTATTAAGTTAATATAACAGAAAACTCGTTTCATTCTCTATTGTATTGGAAGTAGATTTGACGTACAACATGTAAGATACAAAAACTATACAGTTAAAAACTATGGGTTTGTTTCCATCTTCTTTTTTTTCAATTATAATGTATTTGTTTGTTTCAAATTATAATGTATCACAACATTAACATTTATTTGCTGTTCCGAATGAAAAATATGGAAGTTTGAAGTTTTTACGTTCACACAACGTCTGAAATATTCAAGGGACCATTTTTTAAAATTTGGTACGCGGTTGAGGAAAAAATGCAACTTCAGGTACTCTCATGTGGTCGGTTAAGTACTCACCCATAGGGGTTACGTAGGGTTGCGTCGCTAGAGGCACATGCTCGTGTAGGATGGTACTAGATGAGTGTGATACCGATGATACGGGTGCCCCTTCCGTATGGACCACTTCCGAAACTCCATGTGCTACAGCGGCTGTTTTAGTCATCATCGGTGTTCCAATTGGAGTGATGTGCACCAGAGGGGTTTTTCTTACTACAGCGTTAAACCCATTTATGGGATCTGCGGTATAATCGACTGTACGTCGGGTACCGTCCGGATCGTTCAGGGAATACGAGCCTGTCAAGGAAGACATCAAGTTTTGTTTAATGTTAGATATTTGCTTAATTTTTGTAATTATTATATTAGCCAAGATTATATATTACTATTTTCCACTCCCTTGGTGTTATTGTATTGTTTTACTTTTATAAAAACCATGTACTTACCGTGGACAACATCTCCCCTTCTACTTTCCACTTGACTCTTACTGTCCCCGGTGATTGGGTCGTTGACGTCGTACCCGAAGGTGTAATGAGGGTTGGGGTCGTACTCGCCGTTGGAGATGGTTGTATGCAGGGGAGCTGCTGCAGCAGCCTGCTCAAGGGCTCCTTTGATCGCTGCTATGATAGCTAGTAATGTGGTTACCTAGAGCAAAATTGAGTGTTATTATTTTTATATGTGGAATCAAATCCGGTATACAGCAACAAAAAAAGCGTTTCATACAGTACTATTCATTTCATCGCTATTTGTTAAATAAAAAACTTTCTTATCTCGCAGATAAACGGAACAGTCTACCTGAGCCTGGTCATAAAAACAAGCCACGGTATGTTTTGAAATTTTTTATTTGGCAAATAGCGATGAAATAAACTATACGAAAATACTGTTCTATATTCGAGTCATGTGCTCCTTGATTCGAATTAGAGTAAATCTTCTCGTTTGTCCAATATACTTTTAGTTCCAATCTTGATAGCAACAATTTATAAAAAACAGTATTGTCAGAAGCATGTACTTTTAGGTATGTACGTTGTAACAATTTCCAATTAATTCTTTTAAGTTACAACATTTCTTATAACAATTTTATCATTTTACTGTATTTGAAAATATTTACCACATCAACGTATGGATTTATGATATGGCGAACAAAAAATTCAAATTGTTCATAAGGTTGAAAAATATGATTCAACACCACGTTCAAATATTTATTGTAAATTGCTGGGTCCCAATCACAGCCACATATACTTTATTGATAGTTTATGAATGTTGGTAAAGATCTATATTGTAAATTTATTTATATGTTAAATTGTAACTAAAATTTGTATTATTATAAAAGAACTTAGTTGTTGTAGTTTCAATACGCCTTAGTATTTGGAGCCTTCAACGATACAGCAGACAAGAAACAGTAAATATTACGTCCTTTTCTACTATGCCCTATAATAACGTCTATGCTCTAAGTTTCTCACGTCAATAAATAACAGCTCCTAAGTAATTTATGCAAATTTCGAATTATCATTGTCTTTATAGTTAATGTATTTCTAATGACACAAGAGAATTTAGAAGTTCCTTTCCGATAATGTCAACTTGATTAGTGAAATAAGTATTATAAGTATTGAATAATCATGATAAGTATTATAAGTATCAAAAATTACCTTGGTGAAAAATGGCCATGAAATGAAAAACGTCCGCCTCAACTTGTGTCATTCTTTTGAATGTTGTCAAAATCTAATGCAGCTTGTAATTCAAAAACTGCTTAAGAAAACTTCACCAGGGCTTGACAAATTCAGACAATCAAAGAATTATTGACGTAAATGCACGATATTTGCTTTGATAATTATTTAAAAATATACCTTAGATAATTTTTTATATATCTATATAATATTTCAATGAACATCTAGTCTTCATTTTTTTGGTTACATTAGTAGATATAAAACTGACCTTTTTTTTACTTAAACATTATAATTGGATATGTTGACAGTAGACTGAAGTAATAACTCTCTTCAGTGAACTATGTATATTTAAAATAAATAACCATTCCAAACGTTCATATCAAAATCTGATCTGTTCGATATAAATTTTGGAATTTATGAATGAGTTAATAAGAGATTAGCTCCCAATATTTCACTTATACATAACACAATGAAAATTATAGCCAAAGCTATTATTTCCAGAAGTAAATAAGGTTGTCATTTGCGTTTTCATGATTACTTGATATGGAAGAAAATGTTAATATTAAACTTTTTTCCATAATGTCTAAGAAAGCGATGTATTACATGTATTAAATAATTGAAATCAGAAAAAACACTGTATTGAAATACGTAAAATAAAAATCCTGCTATTATGCAAGAAATTATAAAGAATAGAAAGAAACTGGAATGCCACTTGAATCGTCAATTTAGTTTCAAATAATTGATAATACCTATGATAATTAATCATTTTTATTTTCTACTACAGAAAAAACTTACTAATGATTCAGTAAACTGATCTATAGTCAACAAGAAAACAAAACACGACACAATAACAAAAGACACTTATTAGAATTTTAAACTAACCTTAAACATTCCGGAGGAACCTGTGATCTGCACCAAAGCAACTTAAGTCAAGCGGTATGCAGGAAGAACCCGGTAGCTCTTTATATAGGTCGATCCTAGGCCATCTTTGATCACTTGTTTAGCACGCAGGGGAGATAGGGGCTCAGATACATGTTAGTCTTTGATTGCATAATTTTGATACAGTATACGTCTCTATATACCAATATTTCTGTAATTGAATTTTATAAAGCCATCTGGAGCATATTGACGTCATAATTAAATAATTATAATAATTATAATATCAGTTTAATAGCCAGTTAGACATCCAGATTTGATTCCTTGAGGTTATTTTTTATGCTGGTATTTAAACAGATTTATATATGTGAATAGGTCAACAATGTTATTTTTAAGAGTTAGATAAATAATCACACTACAATTTAACACAAATGTTCTCTGAAGTGTCGATTTTAGCTATAAGTTTCGGCGTTTAGCTCAATTTCAGATAACTTGTGTAGGATATTTTACTTTGTAACAAGTGAAAATCTGTAGGAAACATTTTCATAGGCACCTATTGTGATAAGTTCTTCTAAATTACAGCGCAATTCTTTATATAGGGTGGCTCATTTCAAATAAAACACCTAGAATAGCTGTTGAATTATTTATTTACAGAAAAATGATGGTTAAGGTTATATATTTCACATCAGATTCATTAGTATCACTGAAAGAATCCTCTTTCCAAATATTCAAATGGGAACATAGTTCTAGTGGTATATCGTTTTAAAGACCTTTCGAAATTGGTTCGTGTTTCAGTCCGTAATCGAGATGTTTGATAAAACTTTTTAAAAAATGCTGTGTTCCGTTTGAGTCTGTTAAACCCAGCTTAATGACCTAGAATATAGATGACAATTCAACTTCATTTGTTCATCTTTAATGGCAAGACAACATAAAAAACAATGCAAAGACGAAAATAAAAATCTCTTGTATAAGAACAGTGTTTTTTTATAAAAAATAACAATGTGTTATATTCCTATGCTGATAGTTAACTCAATCTTGTATTACTAGTGATAATAACATTTTAAATGCTTATTCTCTTGAAGAGAGAAGAGAATTGCTGAAACGGTATTGCTGAATACAATAACGATTTTGCTAGAGAAACTGCTGCTACTGGATTCTAGAAATTGATCGAACACTCAATACAAAAGTATTAGACAGCTGTATCAAACATTTAGAATGCCCAGGAACTCCGTTTATAGATTCCGTAAACTTGCGAGATTCCATCCCTATGGAATCAGTCTTCTAGGTGGGCTAAATGACTGGGATCGTTGCTCACAGTTTTGCGAGCTCATCCCTGACCGTATTCGAGAAAACCTCAAATTCTATGTATGAAATGTTTTTCATTTATCAGTGTGTTTTATTTGACGACAACTGTGAACAAATACTGTCCCGTTGAAAACAAAAATTGACGTGTCCCGGTCTTTTTCTACAAAAAAATATATTTCAACAGTTATTCCAGGTGTTTGTTTCATTTTAAATATGACGCCCCGTATATAAAATAGGAATACTTATCGGCCCCTGAATTATGTGAAATAAATAACACTGGAAATGATCCATTTACAATTTTTTAGAGACAAAATTTGTTATCCCACACAATTTCGATCTGTTTTATGCGAACACATAAATAAAGCAGTCAAACTGTGGAATATAAACATACATTAGCATTAATATTTTATTTTCTTTATGACGGCATTCTCCCCACGGGGATGTAGCTCAAATTAATGTTCACAGGAATAAATTTTCCTGCATTATTTTTATACTTTATACGTGTGTCAGTAATTCGACGATCTTTTACGTTTTAATGGAAGCGAGATAAAAATTTTATCCGTATTATTTCAGTGGAAAATACTCGATAAAGGCAGTATGTGGCGCGAATGTGGTAGTGCTAATTACTTTTGATGATATATTAATGGAAAATAAATTTAATAATACAAATTACATATAAAATTTTAACACTTCATTTTTACCGCGATTTTTATTATCAGTATAAAACTACCATAGTTAATAATGCCAGTAATCAGGGGCGGCTGGTGTATAGGTGCTGCAGAGCTGCAGAACTGCCAAAAAAATTAGATATTTGTATATTTTCGCGACATAATAATTACTAAAATTTATTAATAAAATAATTTGGTTAGTTGGTGCAGCTAACCAAATTATTGCGTTAAAGTCGCATTCTTCCCGCCGTCTTCTATTGAGTAGTGGACCAGATGAATTATCTGGGTCTCTACGCGAGCGCGTCGCGGTATATTGAACTGGGCCACACGAGGTAGTTCTCAGCACGGCTCGTCACACCCGTCCTCCCCCTCAACTCCCGCGACAATCCACACTTGACGCTCGTAAATGCGCGAATTTACACGGTCAGTGAGCTGTATTTTTTCCAGCTAAGGCAACATCAGTGAATGTTTACTCCTTCCTACTCCTCGTACAGTAGGCGGGCATAAATCGTACCTATTTCGTATTTCGTGTTAATTTGAGATTTTAAATACTGTTTTGTGAATTTGTGTAGTGATTTATTGTACTAATTTTAATATTTATATACTGTGATAGTGACAATGGATTTAGTTTATAATTTAGTTCATGTGAAGCGATTTTTTAAATACTCTTATGAAGAAAAAATTAATTTAAAAAACAATGGTAGGCCATTGCCCAATATTGTTATTGAGACTGCAGGTGTTAGCCGCGGAAAAGCATATAAACGTCAATTTAATAGAAACATTTATTCGAAGAACAAATTGTGGATTTGTGGGTGCAACAAAAAAAATGCGTTATTTTGTTTTCCTTGTTTACTTTTTGGCGGTGATAAAGCATGGAAGGAGGTAGAGGTGACAGATTTGGTGCACTTAACTGAAAGAATAAAAAAGCACGACAACTCCAAAAGCCATCTACATAGTACAATGGAATTAGCTTTATTAGGAACAACTAATATTAAAGCGCAGCTAGTGGTGATAATTTTTGCGAAATATTAAGTGGCCTAATTAGGCCTTTTCTTGTTGTAACAGTTGTCATATCTACTGTCAAAAAATCAAATCAAAGCTAAAAGATTAAATATTCATTGTCCCGTAAGATATTCTTCCGTTTGACAATGTATGTTATCTACTTGCTGTATAGAACTATGGCCAGGTTCACAATATTTTTGTATTATTTCCTCTACTAACTACTATTTCCTCTACTATTCGGAGCTAGTCTCATCCTCGTGTTCTATACAATTTCGCTGAATGAATGGCATTATGCTAGATGAGTCGAGGCGGCCATGTGAACGATTCTTTGCCATTTGTAGCCGTATCGTCTCCATCTTATGTTGAAGAATAAAAAACCCAGTTTGTCAAATTTTATTAGTTTTATTCACATATCACATCCCATAGTTCCAAGAGAGACACCAGGGCATGTTGACGTCATATGGTCTGTAGATAACTGCCGTTAAATATTGACGCCCCATCTTTGACAGAACACAAATAGCGCGCAATTCAAATCGTATAGTTCCAATTTATATAAGAAATAAGTTCTTTTTACGTTTTCTACGTTTTTTTACGTTTTTGCCGATGATAATTCGGGAAATTAAAAAAAACGACTGTCACTTGGCATATTCTTATATTTAAAACAATTGGGGGTGGTCACATTCTCCAGGATGAAGATAAGTAAAAGTCATTATCCCTAAACATGAGCAACCATAATAAATAATGATAGACATATCTCAGGAATGTTTATTTAATTCCTCCATATCCAAGTGACAAAATGTATTGCAGTTAAACTTTCCATCTTGTATATTTGCACATTACGAACGAATTAGGCTTATTTACGCATTGTACGACAGCGATTTGGTCACCCAATTCCGAAGAAATGGTGCAACACGATTATCCAAACAATAAACGATATTCACGACGCGTATTAGAAAGCCTCGACGCCGATATAAAAGATTAGACGCACAGCGAATCGTTATCAGTCGATCTACATTGACATCTTCAAAGTGTAAAGGCATGGCTTTCAAGGTAGGTGCGAGCGGTAAAAGTGCAAAGGGCGTAAATCACCTTTATTACCGCACAGTTAAAGTGTCAAAGTTCGCGTTATGGTAGTGAAGTGATAAGGGAGAGAAGTTTACGACGAGGCTGGCAATAAAACGATACGGTGGATGTAATATCGGCTATTGGGAACGATACCACGGTCTTCGGAAAGTGTTTCTGTGTTACGTATTCGAGCACCGTTGGGGGACGAGTAATTTTTTAATATCGTTTTTATTTTCTGGATAAAATTGGGATAGACTTGCCGTTTAACTTTTGCATCAAGTACTGTCGGAGCTAAAGTAACCTCATTCAGTAATGTTTCTAAGGCTTTTTATCAAGTATATTCAATCGTTTCGATAATTTGCATACAATTTTCTACAAAACTACTTAGACAACGTTAACAACGGAAGTTCCACAGCTATTACGTTAACTTCAAAGGAAATGGTGACTGCAAGAGATTATCTCTCGTCTGCTTGCTAGTTCATAAGTATCTAACCAATTATATAAAATTTTAGATCGACTCACATTCCTCATTAATTATTTCCAAAAAACATTCTCAAAGTCGATTTTATTTCAAAATCTAATACATTTATAGGACATCATCTTCATCGTCATCG
Source organism: Rosalia funebris (assembly GCA_037954035.1). Taxonomy (NCBI): domain Eukaryota; kingdom Metazoa; phylum Arthropoda; class Insecta; order Coleoptera; family Cerambycidae; genus Rosalia; species Rosalia funebris. The sequence continues at coordinate 1,556,075 of JAZFAV010000004.1, read as the reverse complement.
TCATTCTCTCATGAACTGATAAACTGCGCACGTTAAACAGTTTTGAACTATTTGAAGCTAAACATTGTACTATACGTTATGGTACTTTGAACTGTATGTTATGGTACTTTGTTGCAATTAACGTCGAAGAGACTTTATAGATCACAAATGGTTTTTTTGGGAAACCCGACTTAAGCTAAATATGTTAGCAATCCTAGCTAGATCCTAACGTTACTCCATGGACTCTAACTTCCTGTGTTACACACCATCATCTTCCAACTCCATCACATATCAAGATTTTATTACAACTAACACATTTCTCTTTCAGTCCTCTTATTCACGATAAGATTTTGGTATATTTGAATGCAGTAGTTTCTTTCAGATTCCGCCATGGTTACCTCAGATCCTATAGTTGACATAACGTTTCATTTATTATCATGCAGTCTTCTTCAGAAGTATTCAACGACTGAATACATGACACTAACATCAATATTTGAATCACTTCTGAGAAGTTGACCGCCATGATACAGTCAAAAAGAAGCTACTTTAAGTTCGACCAAACCATGACTACATTATTTTCTCAATTTACTTATCTTTAGTACTTATTATAACTTAAGGAATTAGCCGAAAATTAGGGCTAGTTGAGTTAGTCTTTCTTGTGACCACATTCTATATTAAATCCAATCATCATTTCTCTGATATCACTGATATTTCACTTTTGATTCTCTCCCTTAAAGGCGTAAATATATTTTATTACTAACTCAACCTCGATTGTAGTCAACCACTAGTCGATAGTAAAATGGAGTTAAAAGAAGGAATATTAGGAAAGCTTTTATCTATATTATAACATAATAAAAATTCAAATCAATGCCAAATTTTACATCTTAATAAAGTTTAATGAATATTTTTCCCTTTTGTGGACCGTGGCTTTTTTCTTTTAATTCTAACGACTTAACTATATATTTTTTTTTAAACCTAATAACATAATTTGATCTTTTGTCAAACTGTCGACGTTATTCAATACGTAAACCTAACATAAAATCTCTTAAAGACGTCTAAAACAATTGATTTGACATTTCAGTTGTTCCTCCTCGCCGCCTCCATAGCCCTGGCTAGGGGCAGCGTGGTCAGCGCTCCCGTGGTAGCACCAGCAGTGGTGGCTAGGTTGTCGGACGCCACAATCGACCCCAACCCAGCGTATTCCTTCGCATACGACGTCCAAGACGCTCTGACGGGAGATTCGAAGACGCAGGTGGAAAGCCGGGCCAACGGCGTCGTCAGAGGCCAATATACCGTCGCTGATCCAGATGGCACGAGAAGGATCGTCGACTACTACGCCGATCCTGTCCATGGGTTCAACGCGGTGGTTAGAAAAAGTCCCCTGGCCGTCGCTGCTCCAGTAGTCGCCAAGGCCGTGGCTGCGCCAGTTGTAGCCCCAGCTGCGCCAGTCATCGCACGCGCCCCATTTGTAGCACCGGCACCAGTTTTGGCGCGATCCCCCGTAATCGCTCCGGCGCCATTCGCGGCGCCAGCGCCTCTGGCCGTCGCCCCAGGACTCGCCAGGCTAGCGTCCCCCTACTCGTTCGCACCAGCGCCCCTAGCCGTTGCTCCGGGAATAGCCGGAGTAGCCGCCCCAGCCCCTCTGGCGGTTGCTCCAGGATTGTCTCGAGTAGCAGCGCCTTGGCTGGCCCCGTCAGCTCCTCTAGCTAGAATAGCTTCGCCGTACCCCTACGTATTGTAGATCCTGACTGATGTTGTATTTTAGTTAGGTATTTGTATAAACTCTGTAAATATGTTTCTAACTTGCTTATATATGTATGCCAATATTATTGATTAAAATAATTCCGATACAATAATAATTATTTATGTTCCTTATTCTTACCCTTGTCTATCAAAGCAAAAGAAATAAATTAAATATGAAAAAAACCGTTGGTTCACATTAATTCCTTCCTTAAAAAAATTAACAGGCGTAACACTAAATCCATAAGAAACTACACTCAATCACTATCTAGTATTCCTTGACATCGAAAATGGTGCGATGACAAAACAACGAAGAAATCGTTTGATTAGTATTCAACAAGTATCAAATATTTTCTATCGCCATAATACACAATAATAAAGACTTGTGACATGATAATCAATAAATATACACTAGGTACAAAAATTGACTTGGAGAAAAATAGTCACAGAGCAATTTTAAAAAAAGAAAAGTTTCTAGTTTGAGATTTTGAGTATAAATTTTTTTACCATCAACAGTTTTTGAGTAATCATAAGAAAATCATCGGAAGAAAAATTCCAAATTTTTGCTTGCCTTTCAAAAGGTCTACGGACTTTTATAAAAAAAAAAATCACTGATTTCACCATAAAGGTTTTTTAGATTATTTTATTCTCTTTAATTTGAGTGGTCTAAAGTCTTGTACGATGATTTCCCGCTAAATTATCGTCGTTCAAAGCAAAAAAGCCAGTTTTGACTTTGATAATTAATTACTCGGGACATTTTTTTCTCATTTTTTTACAATAATTAACATTTTTTTTATTTTTAGAAAGGCACCAGATCGATTTATTTTGGAAAATGTATATAATTTACTCCTGAATGTAAATAAATAATTGATGTGCTACTAATTGATTATTGTGGTTACTGGTTGCTGACTACAATATTCTTGACAACATTCAAGGTATTGTTTCTGTTGTAATTGAGTATATAACAGAAACCAAAACAAAACGAGGTGCGCAGTACATAGCTCGGTCTTTACTCAGTCGTATTGAGTCCAATTGAGTCATATTGCAAAGTGAATCTTGAGTATGTATGAATGTACACAGAGTTCTATCAGCCGCGCGTAAGGTGCATCCGTTTTCCTCCGAGTGTTGCCTCACTCTTTCTTCGGTGCATACATAGAGGAATCTTACACTCTTTCCTATTCTTGACAAGCTGTAGACGAGTACATAGATGTCATTTATTCAGTAGAATATCAGCAACATTATTGGTCGATGCTGGGCGAGACATTATGATTCTGAAATGTCAGGGGAAAGGCTTGAAATCTACGCAAATTGTCGCAGGATATATTAAATATTATATTCAATATTAATTACAAAAAAAAAAATAGGAGAAACAAATAAAATAGGATACAATTTAGAAAATATTCAACCTCTCTCTTAGGCCCCTCCTCAAAGAGATTCTATGACTGCAGGAGTAAATTCTGAATCCCTGTAGTTTGCTTTGCAATATCATCCCTTATATATTTCAGCCATACGCAATACACATTTTAAATAGTATAAATCGTATAATTAACTTACATAATTAATGTTTATGGTCAATGTTTTCCAGCGTTCAATATTTATATCCAATTAAATGTTATGTTTTTTTTTAAGTGACCAAAGTAGTCATTTTTACGCACTTGTGATTATTTTACACACTGGTGCGATAAAATCAGACTTTGCGTACTGTCGAGAGTATACAAATTAACATTTTATTCACCACCATAGAAAAATAATTTGGAGTCAATTCACATCACAAAAGGAACTTCTCGGTATAATATTTTGAAGAAAAACATTCGTTTAATTTTAGGGATAGTGCGCAGTTCTAAATTGAAATACATTTACTATGAAATACTCGAATTATATTTTTTATGGAATATTTTTCCTAGCTATCGGATGAAATAAATACATTGTAAACAACAGAAATAAAGAGTTTTTTATTCCAACCCATCTGCAAATGCCTTATATAATAAGGACTAAACAAATTAGGTCAAAACAGCTATTCTCCTGGCTATATGCCCAACGGCGAGCGCTGAATTACATGCCAAAATTTGCCGTATTTCTGTCTAACAGAGTTAGCACTAAAGATACAGTGATTGTTCTAAAACAACCAAGAAAGATGCAAAGCGTCACTTATCTCAGGATATCGTTAACTGCAGACCGGTTTCGACCTTTCTATCTTGGGTCTCGTCAGTGCAGTGTAAACGAGTATACCTTCGACAGATAAAGCTCACATCTAGTAGACGTTGCTACGTTCCACCGCAGTAGAACGTACCAAACGCCATCTCTTGGTAGTTTCGAACAATCTAAATCGAAGTAAGAACTTGAGATCATCAATATAATGCAATGCTTTACTACGCAGAGGGTAATATTCAAACTACAGAAATGAGGAGTTTTTTAGTCCAGCCCATCTGCAAATGCTCGGGGCTCGGCGTTTGGCATATAGCCAGGAAAATAGCTGTTTTGACCTAATTTGTTTAATCCTTATTATATAAGGCATTTGCAGATGGGTTGGAGTATAAACTCGTTATTTCTGTAGTTTGAATATTACCCTCTACGTAGTAAAACTTTACATTATATTGATAAATACATTGTAGTCGTTAGTTACATACATTCACTGGTTCTCATTAATAATAAGATCTATTTGCATATTTTTCTAACAAATGTAAAAAACAGTAAAATAAAACACCCACGTATATTACTACCTAGATGAAACAGGTCCTTTGGATTATAAATATACCCCTAGTACTCCAAAATAATATCCATGATGAAGAGGAAATGATATTATAGAATCATATCGTCGTATGCTAAATTTAATGTCATCTGATTCTAATTGCCACATAATTTGGCACTTTTCAACAAATTTCTTAATTTTAGGGGCTATAATCATTCGTCTCCATCGAAAACCCCGGATATAAATCCATTGGAATTCCTTTATAGGCTCGCGTGATACGTTAAATAAAATCAATACTCCGGCTGCGTTTCCGGCTGAATCAAGTGCACTGTTCATCCCACACTTTACCATCATCACACATTTAATTATTCACACTTATTTGCGAAACATGAACCTTAAACTATGCAAATAGCCGCACAACATAATATATTACCAATTTACACAAAATAGACGTCGTCGCCTTCCCAAGTAACTAATCAATTTTCACTTGTTGACCATAGCCGCTACCTGTCTCGCATATTAATCGTTCGGCTAACTATTGCAGTTGAATTTCAAAGAAGACGCAGCAACAATTAAAGAATATGATGTCAAGTACAAATCTATAACCTAAAAAAATATATTTTTTAAGGTATTTAGGAGGGTTACCAAAGCGATTATTATTCAACGGCGATAAGCATGGTAATGATGAAATTTTTAACTCTGGTATATAATCGCAGATCATCTGGGACCTGGCATCAGTCTTCGTCCAAGAAAAAACAACAGCAAAATGGTATACAGGGTGAGTGTTTCGTATTGAATATAATCAAGTAGGTCGAAAACGGATCGATGTTTTTCAGAATCTCGTAACGTAACTGAAGAATCGTGTCGAGTTTTTAAAATTTTTTCAAAGCAGATCCATTTTTCATACAATATCCTAGTGGTATCGAAAAATAGTAAAAATTCTTGGTTTAAAAATTCATATTAGTCTTAAAAATTTAGTAAATGTACTGAAGAATACTGCAGTCACTCATACTAGTATTATTTGAGATATTTAATATTTTACTGTAAGTAATATATTAATTATTTTATGTATATCAGGATATGTCGTAGACGTCAAGGAATCAACTCACAAATTTCGTTAAATCTAAAGTTTGAAGCTATTTCAACGTAGAGGCTTACTAGTACAAGTTATTCATTCTTTGAAAATAATTTTCCACTTCTATATCAGTTATATCACTACTTTAACTTAAAGTGTTTCGTTAATGTACTTTCAATACATCATCATCATTAGGTCATCAGTCCTAAGACTGGTTGGACGTTAACCTCCAGCTTCTCCTATCTTGTGCTAACCTACGCAATTCGCTAATTGTGCTCCCTTACTATTTGCGAGCCGTAGTCTAATCTAGGCCTACCTCTGCCTTTCTTCACTCCTATTTCTGCCTCCAAAATATCGCGGACTATTCCCCCATGTCTCAGCAAGTGGCCTACCATTCTATCTCTTCTCTTCTTTATGTTTTCCACATACTTCTTTTCTCGCCGACTTTCTCCAATACTTCTTCGTTTCTAACCCTATCCGTCCATGGTATTTTCATCATTCTTCGGTAACACCACATCTCAAAAGCTTCTAATTTCTTCCTACTTGCTTCCCCTACCGTCCAGGTTTCGCAACCGTATAGTGCCGCGCTCCATACATATGTTTTCAAAAATCTCTTCCTTGTTTCTAAGTTTATTACCCCCGAGCATAAAAGTGCTTTCTTCTTGTTAAAAGCTACTCGACCCTGCGCTATTCTTTGTTTTATGTCTTTATCGCTTCTTCCATCCCAATTTATTTTACTTCCTAAATAAGTGAAGTCTTTAACTTCCTCCAATCTTTCATTATTAATTTGTACTTTCGTTTTTGCTCTGCTCTCGCGCCCTCTGCACACTAACACTTTAGTTTTTATTCACCCTCATTCCGTATTCCTCTGTCAACACTGCCTCCATCTCGTTCAATGCTGATTCTAATTCCTCCTTACTAGATGCTAATATTGCTATATCATCCGCGAATCTCAGCATTTTTAGTTTCTGTCCCTGTACTTTAATCCCGAAATCCACTCTATCTTTTACCACATTAATCGCCTCTTCGATGTACAGATTAAAAATTAGTGGTGATAGCGTACATCCTTGTTTTACTCCTTTCCTAATACCTACTTCCCTTTTTTCCCCTTCTACTTCTGTAACAGCAGTTTGCTCTTTGTATAGATTGTGTATTACTCTCCTATCTCTATATTTCATTCCCGCGCTCTTTAGTATCTCGAACATTTCTTCCCATCTTACGTTATCAAAAGCTTTTTCTAAATCTACAAATCCTATATAAGCGTTCTTTCCTTTTTCTATTGTTTTCTCTAACATTATTCTTAGCGCCAGAATAGCTTCGCGAGTTCCCCTATTTCGCCTAAACCCGAATTGGTCTTCTCCTAGTATTTCCTCCGCTCTATTTTCCATCCTCTTCTGCACTATTCTGGTTAAGATTTTTGACGCGTGGGAAGTTAGGCTAATCGTTCTAAAGTTCTCGAATTTGTCGGCTCCTCTCTTTTTCGGTATAGTAACGATAATGTTCCTCTTATAATCCTCCGGCATCTCGCCCGTTTCGTATATGTATTTTACCAGTTCAAACATCCTATTTACTACTTTCTGTCTCGCACATTTCAAAATTTCCGCCTGTATGTTATCTACACCAGGCGCTCTATTATTCTTTAGCCCCCTTAGCGCTATTTCAAATTCCTCTCTCAATATAGGTTTTCCTACATCTTCCCTATCGATGCTAGATTCTTCCTCTAATATCTCTCCTAATTCCTGACCCTCGTATAAATTTCCTAAGTACTGCTTCCATCTATCCGCTTTCTCCTCTCTTCCGATCAGTATGTCCCCCGATTGACTCCTAACGTTTCTACTTATTGTTCCTATATCCCTGAAGTTCCTCTTAATTATTTTGTAAGCCTCATCGGTCTTACCTACTTGCAACTTATCTTCTACTTCTTTGCATTTATCCTCTATCCATTGTTCTTTCGCTTTTCTACATTTTCTAATGATTTCCCACTTTATTGACTTTCAATACAGTACTTAATTATATAATAATAATAATACCCTATTTTCTTGAACTATATTGATGGCTCAATGTATCTAGTACTGGGTGAGTGCCAAACGATTAGCTGTTATTCTGATTCTAATATAATTAATTCCTTCGGTATCATCAGTGTCATATTCAGTTTACTAAACTTAAAAGATTCGACAGCTGACAAGGTATGAAACTAATTATTGCCTTGCATCATTCCAGTGCTTCCTTCTCGCCGCTATGGTAGCTGTAGCTCGGGGCGCACTAACATCGGCCCCCGCCGCAGTAGTAGCCACCCCCGTGCTCGCCAAAGCCTCCGAGGCCATCGACGACTCCCTGCCCCAGTACTCCTTTGGGTACGACGTCCAGGATGCGCTAACCGGCGACTCGAAGAGTCAGATCGAGACTCGTAACGGGGACGTAGTCAGAGGTCAATATAGCCTCAATGACCCCGATGGAACCCGCCGCATCGTCGACTACACCGCCGACTCTGTAAACGGATTCAACGCCGTAGTAAGGCGGGCCCCCCTATTGGCCGCCGCGCCAGTCGCTCCCTTAGCTGAACCCTTAGCTGAGCCAGTACCGGCGAAGGTTCTAGCTGCTAACCCCGCGCAAGTAGTTGACGCTGTGGCTGTTGACGCACCTTTAGTATCAAGGGCCATAACGGCTCCTCTGGTAGCTAGAGCCGCTCCCGCGACTGTTGTAGCCGCCCCAGCTGTGGAGAGGATCGTAGCTGCACCTCCGGCAGCTTACTCGGCTGCTAGAGCTTTCACCTACTCCAGATTTACAGCTCCGTTCGCGTACACTTTGATTTAAACGGATTTTTTCTTGTATATATTTAAAATAAAAATTTTAACTGACGGCACTATTTTATGATTTCTACGACTTTGATGTCTAATGTATTTATCTAGCTTGTTGGCGAGGAGATCGCTCTGATTGTGAATGACCTAGAACTTAGTCCAAACTACAGTACAAACTTCTTTTAATTACAGAAAAAAATACATTTTTCAGGCGAATCTGCTATAGTCTAAGGAACTTTTCCAAACCTGTCATTTGACGTCTGTGTCAGGTTGGAAAGAACACAACTCTTTAGGTTGTGGAAGAGTAGAGAATATGGCTTTGATAGCCGAATAACTAATTTCCTTTAATGTATTGTGACAAATACATTATAATTATTATTTCAGCAAATATTCAACGATTTACTTTGAAGTGATGGTCATGTATTTACTTATACATCTATGTTCTCCATTTTGTTCGTACAAATTTAAAGTAAAACATAGATAAGACCGTTTATTTGGACCAAGTGAATCAATTAAATATATGCCAATTTTGTACTAAAAGTAACTAAACACAGTTACCCAAATCGTTCCTTACAGCGCACCTACAGTTCTGAAGACAAAGTATTGCCTTTGATCAATAGAATAATAATGCACAGCTCCTTTTGCTCTTTGGTCTACAAATTCTGATTTCGTATTGAATATTCAGGAACCACAAATGTTATCTATTTGTGGATGTCAATTTAGTTATTTTGCATCGACTGTCTGATAAATATAATGCATTTTATTGAGATAACCAGTTGATCTGAACCAAAGTAGTACAATAGGTAGTATAGTTAACTGGAACCACAATTTTAAAATACTGATTCAAAATCATTGAACCATTTATTCGTTGTGGTATTACCTTCTCTTCTTCACAAACTGGCTTAGCTTCTAAATAAGAAGGGATAGAGTCCTTAGGAACTAACTAGTTTCAGTAGACGACCATGAGCAAAGTTCAAGGTAAATGGAGAGAACCGCTTCGAGGTCTCTTGAATTACTGAAGAAGAGAATAACGTTACATGTATAAACAATTATCCGTGAAATCTACAAGATAAAAGTAATTATAGGCAACATCTGGTGTAAGAAACCATTTACCGACGAAAATTTATTAAGACAATCTAGACTTATGTAATGCGCGATCGAAGGAAAATAACTGGACATGGCATGTTATTTTAAATCTTTATTATAACGAGTAACAGTTACATTTCAATGTCACCATGATCTATAGAACAAAGGCGTTAGAAGTCCCGCAGACAAAGCTGAAGTTACCACTGGCGCCGGCGCTTGTCCAGACGCCTGTCGTGATCCATCCGATGCAGTTCTAGCCGAGGACGCAGCTGGCTGAGGTGGCGCTGCCTTAGCCAAGGGAGCAGCTGATGCTGGTACTTGTGTTACTGGTGCGGTATTAGCCTGGGATCGAGCCACCTGGGAGACCCTAGCTGAAGAAGATTCAGCAATACTGTTTACATTAGTCGTCACAGTAGCGGCCCTAACGACAGCAGGTTGGCCGACGGGGCTAACAATCGCCCTAGCCACTACGGGTTCTACAACTGGACCTGCGCCTACAGCGGCTACCACGGGAGTTGCCACAGCCAGAGGAGCTCGTCTAACAATAGCGTTGAAACCATTGATAGGATCGGAAGAATAATCAACGATACGACGAGTGCCATCGGGGTCGTTAAGGCTATATTGTCCCAAAACAACGTCACCGTTACGACTTTCGACCTGGCTTTTAGAATCTCCTGTTAGGACGTCCTGGACATCGTACCCGAAGGTGTACTGCGGCAAAGGATCATAGGTTGAGTCTAAGACCCTGGCGAACACTGGGGCGGCAACGATAGCATTCGAGGCACTCACTACTACGCCTCTGGAGATGGTTAATATGCCGACGAGGACGAAGAACTGCAATAGAGGAAAGTCAATGAAAAACAATTATTGCGTTGTTTATTTCGAGCTTACCTTGAGTGCCATTTTGCTGTTGTTCTATTCGACTGATACCTTACGAAAAAATGCACTTCCTTTATATACTTTTACGGGTTATATTTCACAAGCGATGTCGGCGGTATGGCAGAATACTAAGCGATTTGGTAGCGCGCCCAAAAATCGTCAAATACGATTTGATTTTAAGGTTGCCGTGCGTACTCGATGCACATATTCAATTAATCAGTTGCGATTTATTCATCTTAGAAATCGCGGTCGTAATCAACCTGTGCGAACGGTTTCTACATATTTAAGTATATTTAATTTTGACTTGTTGCCTGCTCTTTGCATTTGGGACCTAGGGGAAGTAACATATAAGTCGGAAATCGAAATGTTACTGACAGAGATCATATCGATAAAGATGTATACGCTATAAAGTTCATTCGGCATTTGTCCTGAATCGGCGTACCGTGTACGGCACTGATGAGAACTAACAAGTTCGAAACAGATGTATGTCGTTCGGCTCCGATCCGGGACAAATGTCGAATCCTACCTGTGGCGGGTTTTATTTTTTGAAACCTTATCTGATCGTGCAGAAACACGAGAAAGGGGTCGAGGATCGCTTCTGGGTATAATTCAATGCCTGGCGGGGCTTTAGCCCGAGGAGTAGTTGTTTCCTAGAGCGATTATGTAATAGCTTTGCTATTCGGGAACTACTTTGATAGCCGCTTGGCGGCTTGGTGGTTCCTTTCTCGATTTCCGACTTATATGTTACTGTCATCGTTAAATGTCATTGTCAAATGTCATTGTCAAATGTCATTGTTAAATACTATTGTCAAATAACATATGTTGGCTTGTATATATGCAAAAACACAATATAAATGTGCAACAGTTCCCTTCGAAATGAATTAAAACATTTCTAACGTATGCAGAGTATTTACCATCAAACTGAAAATTAATCCACTTCTGCATTAAAATGAAAAATGCACATTTTCGTAAAGGTCTATCTTTCTAATATTTTCGAACATATTTCTACCTAGGAACGTAATGAAATAATTCGTCAACAGGTCAGAGGAGTATACCAATATCCTGTACATGAAAGCCAATTTGTCACGTTTTATTAAATAAAAATGCACACCCTTTATTGCATAAGTAATATCCATAACTATGTAACCAAAACAATAAAATATTTATTATCTTTGCCTTTATTTTTGTTCATGCTACAATCACATTTTGCTATCCTTTGCTATTCTATACTTTCTGTTACTAGAATATATTCGATAATTGTTTTCGAAAACATATTCCTCAATAAAAGATTGTTCTAATTGTCCATACTTTAAGTGAACTATATGCTCCTTGAACCTAGTTACAATTACTCTTTTCGTCTGCCCGATATACTTTTAAATACAATATCTACAACTGATTTCATAAATCCTGGACATTTCATTGTTTTCGATTTTATCTGTAAGATTTCCTACGTGTTATTGTAATCGAGTCACCTAGGAAGTCATCATTCGTATGGAATGCACACACGTCTACGATGTATAATAGGTATTTTGAGTCTCTAGAAAGACCGTGTTAAAAGTAATTACCCTAAATTTACATTCTCTAATTAATTTAGATGTTAGTAGAATATTCACTACAAAGTAGTTCCATGAAGTGGCGGTTTTATTGTAGGTGCATTTGTGCAGTGAGCTCCCTTGAAAATTCCTAAAAATACCTATTAGGTGTTTACTATACATTACATTACCGTTATACATAGAATGTTCCGATATCTAACAGTCTCGCTTACAGCTTGTTAGATATCGCGAGAGTCGCCAGCCCTTGAATTTATCAGATTTATCTGCGGGATCTTACATCTGCAACTCTAAATACATAGCGCGTTCAGTTTTCATCTATCACACATCAGAGGACCGTTTAACCATGTGTTAGAAAGAGAGGACTCGGGCGCGTGAAACAGGAGATTTCTATACGCATGTATATGAGATTTGCGTGCATTGCACTGCCACGCAAAGCAGAGTTTATTCTGTAAGCTTTGACGAAAGTGCATCAGGTTGTCTATTGTATTGTATTGTATGGCATTGTATTGTCTGTTGAATCTGGGCTGTTTACGTGATCACGTGTTGTTTGTATTTTTATAACCACAACTAGAGGGAAGAGATCGCAATGGAGACATATTCGGTGGCATGTATAATGGAATTTTAATACGCGAACTGTATGAACCGTTACTGAAAATGCTGAACTTTTAAAAGAATGCATAGAATGTATTTTTGACACTGCGGCAAATGATTACAATACAAAAAATTAGGCTCAAATGTTATTGGGTTATTTAAATAACGATAGCTTTAAATATGGGATCGCGGTTTTCGCCAAGGTCATGCCTCATTGTGAAATCCTCTGTAAAGGGTTTCAGTCTTGATCATCGGATGCTGTCAAGATGAGCAGTTATTTGAATAATTTTGAAGACGCCATTATAAAAATCCGGACAACTAATTCCTCAAATTCGCCTAAAAGGAAACAGTACCATCCCATAACATTTTCATGTACAAACTAAGGAAATGTGTGATATAATAATTACCCAAACTAAAGACAAATTTGAGTTTAGAGAACACCTGTTAGCGTCGAAACTATTTTTCCCCAATAAATTTAGTGACTATGACAATGACAATTCCTCATTCAAAATTTTGACAATGTAACGAAAACTTATGAATTTTTAGACAAAGTTAAATTGAAAAATGAATTAACGGTTATATACAGCAGGGACGATTTTCGTGAAGCAGTAAGTTGCTTAGCAATTTTGAAATCATTTATAGATCGAAACCTGACGGACTGTTTTAGTGATACTATTTTATTATTAAAATTAATTAACCATACCCATGACAAGTGGTGAGAGTGAATGTTGTTTTTCGACGCTTAAAACAATTAAACACTTTTTGAGAAATACAATGGCGCAAGATAGACTAAAATTCACTTATGCATGATAAGTATGGAGAAAGTGGTAATTGCAGCGATTCCAGATTATTAAAATCTGGATTTTAACGACCTTGTAATTGACCTTCTTCCGAATTCCAAGAACAAACTAATGGATTTTCTAGATAAATAACCTCAGGCTTGGACATAAGTAAATTTATTTTAATTTTTCGTTTGTTATTTTTTTATCGATTGCACCCCCAGACAAAAGTTACACCGGCCGCCACTGGTGTAACTTTTCGAAGAAATGTGGTATGGATTTTAGTTTTAAGTGGAGAATAACATCATAAAATACCAGCTGCAAGAATCGCTTGATTTGTAGTCTTTAAATTTTTCTTCTTTATACTAAAGTAGCTGTGATATCATCAATGCTTCTGTCTACATTAATATTTTACATGTAAAACCTTTAATATTGGTAACATCATCTCCAATAAATATCTGTCAGAATGAAGACATATATCTATCTGTAAGATAACGCAGCTCCTTAGAGACATCTAGTTTTGTTGTAAAAAGGAGTAAACTGCGCTTGGAATTTGTTTATTCATTCTCATTTTTCACCAAATTTGGCGCTTCCGTATTATTATGTATTTCTATAACTAACAATACTTTCATTAAATAACGCAGGAATAGCTATAGCGGTGAAGGGGTTAACAAATCAAGAGACATATTATTTTCCAAAGGCGTAGAACTGCTTTAAGGCTTATACTAAATGTGTCAGTTGAAAACGTCATATTGACGTTGAATACAAAAATATCTAATAGAATTATTATTAGTTCTACCTAGTGTAAACACAATATTCTCTCATATAGAGTACGAGTATTACTACTTTGGGAAATAAAATACGGTCTAGTTTTTATACTTTTAATAAAAAGCGATAAATATATACAAATTATAATAAAACATAGATCAGACGAGAACTTCTACCAAAACGGGGCGGCCACGTATGGAGAGGCTACTCGGGCTACAGCTGGGGCTAGGGCAAGCGGGGCGGCAGCGACGGGGGCAGCCCTGGCTAATACAGGCGCGGCAACTGCTAGGGGCGCTTTCCTCACCACGGCGTTGAAACCATTGACCGGATCTGCTACGTAATCGACAATACGTCTTGTGCCATCAGGTTCAGCTACATTGTACTGCCCTTGGACAATGCCGTTGGCCCTTGACTCGACCTGACCCTTGGAGTCGCCTGTTAGAGCATCCTGCACGTCGTAGGCGAAGGAATACGAAGGGTTGGGGTCGAAGGTGACGTCCGACACTCTGGCGAGGACAGGGGATGCTACTAGGGCGGCTGGGGCGCCCAGTATTCCTCCCCTGGCCACGGAAATTAAGGCGGCGAGAATGAAAACCTGAAAGAAAAGAAAATACGTTTATAATAAAGAAAATACATCCGTTTATATTAAAAGGCTATATAGTTATTATCAAAATAAGTCTAGACGTCTCATAATTTCCCTCAAAACAGGTTTATATAAGACATGAAATTTGGATTCCTCTATTTGTTCAACGATAATACTTTAACTAAAATTCTGGCATAATTATCAAAAGAAAATTGGCTCAACAGTTAACAAACACTCGGGATAATATCAAAATATACAAAATAGTTCCAATTTCTTTTGACCGCATCAATCAACGACAAGTATAGTCAAAACTAACTAATATAACATTGAAAATACTATTTCATTCGACGCTTTTGAGTCGTGGAAGCAAACCGTTCCAACAATTTCGATTTCACCCGGTGTCACTTTTCACTTGCCCAAAAACGTCGCACAATTTCACTCGTCCGCCGCTTACCTTGATTGCCATGTTCTGTCAAAAATAACAATGAAGATCGACTGATACCATTCGAGTATCACAGTTTGCTTATATACTTACCTACTTAGATTTCATAAGTGTGCCTAATCGTCGCTAGGGAATACTAAGTAATTTGGCAACGACCCATGATGTTTTTGAATTAACATGAGCTTTCTTTTTGCCGTTTATTGTACAAATCGTAGTTGGCGTCGTTCGTTGTTGTTATATAATTTTAACGGGGATATTCAGATAGTAATGCAATTTCGGCGCGTCAGGATTTGACGTGCTTTATATAGGTCAAACCTATTGGTAGTTTTTTATTAGATGTAGAAAACATTTACATTTCTTCTAGCATATGAAACTAAACCGGTCTATGGACCATTTTCTAAACCTTATAGAAGTTTACTAGATTATTAATAACATAAAATAGTTACTACTAAAAGTATTATACCTAACTTAACCACATATGATATACGATCATGTTTCGCGTTTGAAGTTAAACTCTTAGTTTTGTTTGTACTCACTTTGAGATCATCAACCTTATCTGGCTTCGTTGCATACACTTTATTCTTGAAATAGCCTAACGGAAAAATACAACGGCATAAGGTTTGGTGATCTAGGTGGCCACTCAATAACACCCCGTCGTCTAATCCATTTCTCATAAAAGATTCTTATATGAATCAAGCTATATATTTGAAACTTAGTCCAGAATATTAGATATAATAATCCAAAAAATGCTTCAGGATTCCTGCTTTAATATAGAATCTTGAGAAGGGACTGGAACCTTCGATGAGCAACAAAACCAGGAGACTAATTTTGAACAAATATGGAAATATTACAGGTTTCTCGGCTCTCTTTTCACCAACCAAGTTGGCATCATCGGGAGATTATTAAAACTAGTTTGAAGCTATTATATGATTATTTTGGGAAGTATGTTGGGCAGCGATAGATTTTTCAACTCTTCGATGTTTTAGAGAAACCAAGCGATCCTTAAACCTAGTTACAATTTCTCTTGTTGTCTGCCCAATATACTTTTGACTATAATGTTGGCAATTTATGTCATAAATGTATTCCCAAAGGAGTGCACTAATGTCATCCCCAAATCTTTGAAAACCCTTTTAGCGCCTTTAGTAAATTGTGATTCATATAGAATTCACAACATTTTACGATTATTAAAATCTTCGCGTAAGGTCGTGGAGTTAAGAAGGGTTTTTTTTTAATATGGAATGTTCTAGAGTCGATAACTGAAATTTTGCCGGATGACATTGTCATTTAAGTAAATGTTGTCAACTCCATCATGGAGCTACTAAAATCAAATTTTCTGTCAATATCATCAACTAACCATTCCTGATTTAAGTGATTATATAAGGATGTTGCTTTTGTTGTTCTTTATGTCGGAAAATAATGAATAAGGAAGTAACATAAGATATCTCTGGGGCAACATCGCCACTAGTATTTCCCACTCTAAAAGAGCTTCGTTTATCAAAATTTGATTGGTAGTTTTGGGTGTATTTGGCAGTTACCATAAATACGACTAACAACCTTATATAAATGAGTCTTTAATTTCTTCCCATAAAATATTCCAGTGGTGTCAAATCAGGCGAAACTAATGGCCACCTTACTGGCCCATTTGTACTGATCCACCCTATATTCTTGTGGATTTAAACGAGGTACATCGCCGTGCCACCCTGTGGAAACCATATTAATAATGCATAGACGGTAACATGGTAATTCGCACTGGCTTCGAATATTAATGCGATACCGTTCACGCAATGTAATTTTCTATCTGGGCAACGGCATATTGACTAATGTATTACTCGGTAATTTGATAGAATGTAGACAGGTAGGAGTTTGGTATAGCGAGGAAGTACACAACACTCCAAAGGGTTATATGTCGATGCCGCATATATAGTAGTTTATATAGTAGCAAATAAAAATCCTAATGGTAGTAATTAATTACGTATTATTGTACAACGAGAACATTCAATTTTAATGACGGTTTCTATCTCTCTTTAATGATATTTGAACTTACTATTACTGTAGTTTCGATGCCATTAACGTATGATTTGCAAACGAAACGTTTCACAATAAATGACAGTCAGGGTGTTAGAGAAATTGTAAAAAATGTTAACTATATCGAATAATAGTTTACGGCTATTCTCCTACAATGTACAAGGCGTCTCAGAAAGCCTATCCAATATATCCATTATTTGAAAATATGAAATGATGAACCAAAAAATTTGAATTGTATCAAGAAACCATATTAATTCCATAATTATGAAACGTCCCCAAATTATTTTTAAAATCTTTTATAAGAAAGTAAGGATAACTTTCTACTACTAACGACTAGATTACAATGACAACAGACGTTCGAAATTGTCTTCTGCATACTCCACACAAACTTCAAGACGTCGTAATAGTTCCCTGGTATATGAAGCTGGTATAATACGTCCACAAACCTCACGAATTATGTGTTTCAGGTCGTTTAAATTCAATTGTTGAGTTTGATACACAAGATCTTTGAGATAACACTACAGTAGAAATCTAATGGCGTAGGGACTGGAAACCTTGCAGGCCAATTCATCGGATTTCTATGCCAATCCGTTTATCGTCATTTAAATTGTCAGTAATGGTGTGTGCGCTTTGGGTAGGACTGCCATCTTGTTGCTAGATCACTAAATTTCGTGTCCAAAGGAATATGTTGCCAGAAATTCTGGCAGTGGTTTTATGCGAAAATTCAAGTATCTTTGTTCTGTTAAAGTATTTTCAAAAATTGAGATGTAAAATTTAAAAAAATTCTGAGGGATAGTTTCATAAGCGTTAAAGAAAAACAAAAAGGTTTTTAGTTTACAATCATTGTAAGTTTTTCTTCAATTTAAAATAGTTTTTCATTCATTTTTTCAAATAACTGAGATACTGACTGTCAAAACACTCTGGTACAATCTATATTATAATTAATTACACAGACCCACAAAAAATAAAAGTTGTGTGTGCCAAGGAATAAACCATACTTATTTTTTATATTTTTTTCCGCTGAACACGAAGCCAGAATTAGGGGTTACTGATCAGACTTCTAAGAAAAACCATAAAAACCGATATTTGCCACAATGTTTCTGTAATCATCATCTTTATTAGTGCCGACAAATTTAGTTGATACTTCTTCAAAATTCAACCATGATGCCTCTTCTTGATCACTCATAGTTGTAACGAATTCTATATCTTTAAGGAAAATTTATGTAAGCAAATGGCATTAGAAACCATGGATCTCATGATATGGCGAAGAAACTTTTAATACCACATAATTTTGATAGAGCATAAAACGCTGAAAACAGATTCTTGCGCTATATTTATCGTTCAAGTTTTTGTTCTTACACGATCGGTACAAGTACTGTCAAAAACCTGCTACCACGGAGTGTTTGGACTGCGATGATAACTGCCGTGAAAATGGGATATGTAGAATAATTCGTTTAGTCTACATCTTCGTGGTATCGAAGCTAGCGAAGCGCTAGCTAGCGCGCTGTTTTGCAGAGAGAAATCAACAAAAAAGAAAAGAAACGAAGCAGAAATCCGTTAATTAGATTATTTGAAGACAAACATGTGCGGAAACAAAAATCAATATAAGAATAGTATGTATCATCATATAGAAAAAAATTGCTAGATTAGTTTTTTTATCAATTTTTATGGCTATTCTTAGAAATTTTATCAGTAACCCCTAATTCTGACTTTAGATTCATGTTCAGCGGGAAAAAATACAAAAAGTAAGTATGATTTATTTCTTAGCATACACAACTTTTTTTTGTATGCCTGTGTTATTGATATCATTTGTATATTTTATACACAAACATATTAGAAGTGTGTAAAAATTTTTACACACGGCACACACGTCTTCAGGCGTAGACTTCATAGAAACATGTATACTTTACACTCTGTACAATTTGGAATTAATTGTCGTCAACAATAAAAGGTCCAAACGAGAAGATAATTTGAAGTATATATGTTTCATATAATCGTGTAACCTGCCTACCGCAAACCGACTTAATTCGATTCGATCATAAATGACATACGAATACTGCTCGTGCGTATTTTTCGTATTTGACAGCCCCCCGTAGAACCCATTCATCGTACAATTACCCTTCACAGTTTCATTGACCTTGTCGATGGCGACCACAAGGTTTGCGTTTGCATCGCACTCGAGATTAGACAATCTCGAGGAGATTGAGGTTACGTCTCGCTTATCACCCGAACATTCCCACATACATACGTGACCTCGACTGGGAAATTTAAATCACCCCTGCACTCGCAGCCGGGCGTGTACTGATGATGGCATAACAAATTCTAGTTTGATTACTTTTCCAGCGAATAACTCCTCGTAAAGCAACTTGTACTATTACAGTCTGGTCGTTACTTATGCACAGGTAGATAGAGAGGTTATGGATGGATTGAAGGTTTCCTGGTGCATAAAGGCGAAGCGTAGATATCTTTATGGTATGCGTTACTAGTTCAGGTGTGGTGGTCTGTTTGAAACAATAAAACTGGAAGAAACTATACAGGGTTGAATGAAACAATAAGTTATACATAGGAAACCATCTCAAAAAATTGATCGTTTTTAAAAATCGAAGTAATAAAATAGGATACAAAACTAATGATACTCTTTGAAAACACATAAAAAATGCTAACGATAATACCAATATTAACAGTAATTCAGGAGTCTATAAGCTGGCTTACGGTACTTGCCCTAAGGTAAATAAAGGACAAACAGGAAGAAAACTCAACACACGAATATCAGAACACAAATGGAGATTTAACAAAAAAAAAAAAAAGAAATTCAACAAATGCGTCTAATAGAAGCAGACCATACTTTTAATGAAGAACTTAAAATTGTACATATAGAGAAGAAAGGCTTAAAATTAAATTTATTAGAATCTTTAGGAATTAATAAGGCAAAGATATCTGATATATTAAATGATTAAAGAGAAACAAACTCGTCTTCGTTATTAAATTTATTTTAGTACCTACTTGCTATCCAAAAATCTTGTTTAAAATTTACACATACCATCTGTTGAAATGAAAACAAATTATTTAATTACAATGTTTACAGTGAATGTTTTAATTTTGTATAGCTAGTTGAACATCATATAATATTTTTGAAGTATTTAGAGTGCAAGTCAAGTTGTTCAAGCAGTAATGGTTAGTTTGTATGGGTGTAGCGTCTAACTTACTTCATTTAATAATTCAAATCCATTTAAGATATTACGTTAAAGTACCGAGACAATAGTTCCATTAAGTTACAATAACAACTGAGATAGGAACAAAGCCAAATGTTTAATACAACATCTATTATATGTTTTAATTCGACATTTGGAAGAGTTAAAATTGGTAGTTCCGATTGTTCGCATCCTTGACGAGAATTACCATTTCTTTTACATGCACGTTACACGACAAAAGAAAAGGCGAGCGAGTTACTCAAGATCGTCACCGTCGTTTGAATTATTAACGAGCAACTTTTCAAGCCGGACATTCGGGACCACGCCCGTATGGAATGATTGCATTATACGACATTGACACACTTCCTTGCACTTACGCTTTTTCATCACATGGCCTGTGCTCCACTTAATTTTTATGGTCTCGCCGATTATATAATGCGCGTTGCCGTCGGACGGGTATGCACCGACAGTGGCGTGCCGACGGACGACCGTCCCGTCCGCGTGGAAGTCCAAGTTTGGTCCTGCTTGAGTGACGTGGGGATTTTACTCGTGGGGTCACGTTCGATACCCCTCACTCCGGGACTATTAACTTGGGAATAAATTGAGTATACTTGGGAGTAAATGAATTGGGAGTATATTAGCTCTATTTTTGTTACCTAACACTCTATGGCGGTATTCGGGGTGTGTAGTGAAATTATATTAGTAGTTACGTTGTTGCTATAGCTACGTTTATTTGAGATAAATAAATAGCAAGCTAGTACCGAAAGAGAAGACAATGTTTCGAGGCGAGTTACGGGATTTGATTAACTTGAAAACTGATCCCAAAAGCCAATAGTCTTGTGCGGTTATTACGAGACGCCACACTTGTAATACACCATTAACCTAATCTGCAAGGGTTTTAACAAGAAGATAGCCGAAACAATAAAAATATCATGTGCAGTACACGTGATAGAAGTGAATACTTCTTTAGAATAGAGAATGAGAGAGATTAAGAGTGAGAGACTGAAAGAGAGAGAGAGAGAGAGAGAGAAAGGGAGAGGGATAATTTCAAAAGAAATATAACAATATAAAATTTGTGTAAAAAATATTCGGTTTATTCTTAATCTACACTATCATCGGCTGGTGGTTCAATAGGTAATACTGATATGATTGGTTTGTGATAACTAAAATAATATATGTTGATGATATATGATATTTTCTAGATAACGTGTAAAAATTGCATCTATTGTTGTTCCGAATTTTGTTGTTGATTCTTTGGGATTGTTATTTATAAGCAGACCAAATGTTTCTCGAAGAAAGTTAATCAACGTCAAAGAATCATTGGATCCGAAATTTACATTGAAATCTCCCCCGAGAATCAAAGGGATTTTGTCTTCGCCTCTTCCAAGTGCATTTGCACCTGTGTGGCTGTAAACCAGTAGGGAGCGGTGAATGAAATATATATCTTCTAGATTTTAACAAGTTAAACGGTTCAAGGATATTATCAAATAATCACAGAACACAGATGTAAATAACGTAAATAATTACAAAACACAATGATAAATATTCGGTATACACGCGTGCTGCTTCAGCTGTTAATATATAGCGTCTAGACGCGTACATCTATAACGCGCGCATGCGCTATAATCTATCTATCCTATTCTATCGCTTCGTACTGAGTTTATATCGCTCTCTCTTGCTCCACTCCCGTGTGGCGTCAGAGTTGTACGTACTCGTGCGCATGCGCGTCACACTATATTTTCTTCTATTGCCTAGTATTCAGTGAATACGTGGCTCTCTCTCTTGCTCGTACGATGCTTCCTAAACTATTCCCCCTTCAAGCACATTAGACCTTGGACTTAGCGTATAAGTGGGCGTTAAAGACGAAGGACCGCACAAAAGGGAGACGCGGATAGTCTAAACTGATATATATGATGTATAGCTCTTTCTCTTTCTCTCTATGTTATATATCTGTGTACTCTGTATTGTAACGAAGCCTGTGTTTTAGGTATACCAAATGTATAGCTCTCTTTCTCCTTCTCTCTACGTTATATCGTTTTTCTCTCTCATGTAACGAAATCTCGAAGCGTTACATTTTTTCCAATTCACTCTCCATTCTCGTCAAATATCAGAACGCCGCCAAAGAAGTATTCACTTCAATAACTTAACTAACTGACTGAAGTAATCGCATTCCTACCCCTGAGAACCAGATGTGTCTTGGTTTCGAGTACTGGCATCATATCATGTTTCTACTTTCTAATATTTATAAGGTTTAAACTAATATACGAGTATACAAATATCATCACGGCTATCAACAGGCGTATGTGGAGCCACGTATGCCCACAACTCTATGTTTTCTGAGAGGTTACTTGCCCACGGAATCTCAGCCTTAGTTCTAAAACAAAGTCTTTACTTCGCCTGCATATGACCAGCAACATATTTTCAGGGTTTTCAGGAACCCAAAACCTGCATCTACGTTGGTTTTGAGAATCGGGGCATATTATTATGTCTACATCATTAGCTCTGTTCTGTGTGCAGTATCATCTTCATCAAAGCATTCGAAATAAGTGACTGGCATACAGAGTTTAGTGCAATTCGCGAATAGGTCGATGAATATTTTCCTACATGACGAATAGCACATCTAATTGTGTATCTTCTGGAACGGTAGGATGGCCTTTGGCAGGATAGATGCATAATTATTACCTACATTATTAAATTCGTTATATTGGTAGTTTCTCCGGAAACTCTCTTTTCTATGGAATTTCATCAAATTTTGGGTATACATAAAGAATAAACTTCTCGAACGAAATTGTTTAAATGAAAAATTTCTGCCCATACAATGAAGGAAGTATTCACCATCAAACTTTTTGCATGATTTGAATGTACGAGTTGACTAAAACACACATTTTATATCATAACTTGAAAACTTTTCTATACATTTTTTTCCAAAAACAACTCATCTAAACATTTTGAATAAAAAATTCGGTTGTTGTCAGGTTAAGTATAAGACATACACAATCACAACAGATTAAAGTATGACACAACGCAACGTTGGCATGTCTTTAGTTTCAACTAATAAACATGTAGGTGTGTTTATTATTATTTTGGGTTTCTGAGCCCAAACATTGATTTAATAAGCTTTCTGAAGACACATTTTCATATATCGGCTGTATATATACCATCCTCAGGTAGTCTACCATCTATTTTTCGATTCACTCGCGGCAGGACCGGTTTAGTTGCCGCATCATTAAAGTAGCTATAACTACGTAAATAATTGAAATTTTGAAAATTCCTTTGGATAAAATATTCTTAAATGTCTAATCTTTGAAAATATGTAAAGAAAAAATCTATTTTTTCAAAATTCTAGGCCAGAATATCCCCTTAAACTAAAACAGCGTTTGCAATTATTCCACGCACATTTATTCATTATAATATCTCAGGGACTATTTGGAGAAATTTCTAATTGCCCACACCAATGAATAAGTAATTTCATATGTTTTAAAGGGGTACAAATTCATACCCTTTGCCATTTACAATAGTTGACGGAGTTGCTGTCACGTGGAGGAGGTTCGTGGTGAGGATGAAATCTGTTCACAAAATCATTTTCGATCAAATCATAAGTCGATTTGCTCGAGCGTTCTTTTTTATTTTTAACATAGAATAGTTAAGTAAATGGGTAACACTTAATCCTGTGCACTGTTTTATGAAATACAGCCCATATTTTAAACAGTATCTTCCCGCAGTAAGGCCCAGGCGTCGAAATAACCCCGACGTTCTGGAGCTACATTAAACTTTTTCAAATCCAATTTATCTCTTCTTCTCGCCGTTGATTTCGTCTAATTAATCTGGTGTTATCTCCGTGTCTCCGGCAGACTCCGCTAACATAAAAACGTTGAGATCTCGCCCATCCGACCGAGTTAAGGAATAAACGAAATTCATTATTAAGTTTAACAATAATTAAATTTCCCCGGCTCTATCAAAGAAACATGCGTTTCGCGGAGGTTCAACTTTTTAATAAGTTAATTCCGCGAAATTAAAGAAGACACTCCGGGTCGTGAGTTGCGTTTCAAGGACGCCGACGGGCCGCCACGCTCGCGCGCCCGCTTCTCGGACGGGCGGTCGGTAAAGTAGGGCGCTGCGTGTAGTAGCTCACGGTGATTTATGGGTCATGACATTTCCTCGGGGGTCGGACAGAAGGAAAATTAATTTTTATCGCTCGCAGGCATTTTTTTTTGCCGTAATTACTTCTAGGCGGGCAGAAATTTTCGTCAGTCAAGTTATTTATATTCTCAGTTACAGTAACAAGTTTGGATTTTTAGAGTTTTTACAATATTTCTTTTCGGAATTTCGTAATAATTAATTTTATGAGACTATCTTTTCTTTTCAAGAAAATCGTATTTCAGTTTTAAAAGTAAATATTAAGTAGTCTAATTTTGTCATTTTCTCCCTTTGTTGGTCACTGTATATTATAACTTATTAATATCAGATAATAACCTATTACTATTTCTTTACTAGCTAGTGCCCAGTGCGCGTTTTACGCCCCAAAAATGAAGTAACCCCCCTCCTTTCTCCATAAGGGTTGGAAATAGAGGGTAAGTATGTTCCGGGAAAGTGTCGGGGGGGTGGGAGTAATGGGGATTGGTTTTACATTCTACTCTTCTAGGGACAACTCCTGAGTGTCTGTGGGACTATTCATCAATTTTTGACCACTTTTTTTGAACTCTGAGCCCGATGCGATGGGTAAAACGGGACCGATTCGGGTGACATTACGCATATGTTACTTCTTTTGACAAATATTATTTGTAACCAAAATTTCATGACGATCAGTTGATCGGTATAAGAGCCGACTAGGAACAGACAAACATTTGCTCTTATAAATAAAGATTATTAACCATAGTATAATTTTTTGGATAACACTGTCTTTTAGTTCAAAAGAAAAAAATTAGTAATTTGTTCAATTTACAAAATTTCTTCTTACTCATGCGTAAAGGTTTTTTTTGTTTTGTAAATATACAGAATAATTAGACATCCCTAGCAGAGTCGCTTGACATAGTTAACAATTTAAAAAATTATGTGGCATAGCAACTTGACAAATATCCGAGGACTTGAACGGGTATTATCATGAAGTTCATAATTATATATATTGGGATCTAGGCTTATGCTAAATATAAAGGTAATTTCTACCTTGTTATGGAACCAATCCTTAATATAAAAAATTGATGAATATTTAATCATCTTCGGATGGCGCCAACTTGGCTGGATAAACACGCATTTAGAAACGTTCAATCTTTTGGTGTTTGTGAAAAAGGTTTGTCTCCTGTTTTTGTTGCTACATCAATGGTACAATCTCTTTCGAGGATAAGAAAGTAAGGAGATGTATACATTTATTTTTACCTTTATGTCTGATTTACTTTAGTAAAAAGATTCTACGTCATCCATTGATCCGTGAATAGAATATACCTAGGCATCATAATCCATTTCATCTAGTTATTCTGTCTTGGTATTCGGTTCTTCTCTTTGCTTGCTCTTTCCCAATTATCCTTCCTATTTCTCTATTATTGCTATGCTACATTCGTTAACCGTCTTTCCTCGTACCTTCATCCTTCTCTTTCGTTCTCATTTTTTAACATTCGCTGCATTTCCTCGATTTTCGATGCAGTTTGTTTCTTTTCACTCCCTTTTCTTTGAGGGTATTCATCTTTAAAGTTCATTCTTCAGGTCATGCGTGAGCATTGTCGTAGATGTTTCGCTGATCATCCTATCACTTTCTTTAGACGATATTCAATATGTGGATGGTGTTGCTATCTTCTGTGCTTCATTATACATTATATTAGGAATCTGCTCTGATTCCATGTTTATGTGGTATGACGATAATCAGACTCAGTTGGCCATGGCTCCATGGCTCCACCGATGTCTAACAGCTAGATGCATAAATCATCAACCGAATCAACCAAAGTCTTCTACTGTCATCCTACATAATCATAAAAGCGATGGAGGACTACAATATATGCTTATGATCTCAGTGTTTTGATTTCATTTGAAGAAACAAATATAATGTAATAACAAGTAAATCATCAAGACGAAGTCAACAAAAACTATTGCCGACCAGGAAGAATTTACTTAAGGAGACCACGATCGTTAACGTCTGTGTTCTACTCGTATTACATATGTTGACTTTATTGAATATCGTATTCGTATCAGTTGCAGCAATAAATCTACATAATGAGAACCTATCTACAATCTTCTTCAAATGAATTAAACAAATAAGAAAATAATACTAGCCTAATAATAAAAAACATTAATTTGTCAATTGAAAATTATTTTATCGTTTTTCAAAATATTCTTCTTCATGATCTATATACTTTTGCATGCATTCAAACCATTTGTAAAAGCATTTTTTCCATTCCGCTTGAGATATCTCCAAAACATGGTTTTTCAACGCATCAATGGCTTCTTCTGGCGACGAAAATCATTGTCCACGCAACTTATTTTTGACGTTCGGGAACAAAAAAGGTCATTGGGTGCCAAATCAGGATTGTACAGTGAATGACCCATTAATTCGATTTTTTGAGTGTTCAAACATTCGGTTGTTAGACGAGATCCCTGAGAGCTCGCATTGTCATGATGAAGAATGATCCGACGGCGCTTGTTCGTTTCCTTATTTCACCGGAGACTTCCGGAAAACAAATGGTTGTATGCCATTCATAAATGACCGTTTTACGTTCCTCTAAAGATACTGTTGCCACATGACCAGTTTTTCCGAAAATACAGGTGACCATTTGTTTCGAAGTGCTTCGAGCGCGAACAACTTTTGTTGGATTTGGTTCATCTTGAAACACCCATACAGTCGACTGCTGTTTACTTTCCGGCTCATACGCATAGATCCCTGATTCGTCACCTGTTACAATGATATACGTCTTTTGAAGCACCGCCATTGTATTTCTTGAGCGTTTGTTTGCACCAATCGACACGAGCATCTTTTTGAGATTTTTTTGGGATCCAACGAGAATAAACCCTTTTTACAGCTAAATGATCATGCAATATTTTATATAGGCTAGTCGAACTAACTCCTAAGGTTGCGTCAATCTCACAGTATGTCACATGATGATCTTGCATTAACAATTTTTGGACAGCGTCAATGTTTTCTGGCACAACAACTGGAAGTAATTTGATCGATCTACTCTTATCTTGATAATCCACGTCGAAAGTCGTTCACTAGTTAATTCCATTTTTTCGCTGAAATACAATTTTCAAATCACTGTAAACACAAATCGCACTTAAATGATAAAATAGTCTGAAGAAGGTTATGGTCAAAAACGTCAAACTTTCCATTGGAAACGTCAGATGGCGTCTGACAATACAATTAGTGTTGCCAAGGCTCAAACCATAAATAATGCCCCTCGTATTCTACGAAACACGAGATTGTAGATTCCAACCTGTGGTGATTGTTACAGGATATAATATTTGATTTTAAACGCAAATATGGCATACAAGGGTGGTGTTAGGGACGATTTCGAGCGCAAAATGTTTTCATTCAAAATTCAATTACGCGAAAAAAAACTCCGCGGCGGCTCTTAAGCCAGCGCCTCCAAACAAATTACTCCCTAATTTGTATCAGCGTCCCGCTCAAACAATCTTTTCGGGGCGGAACAACTTCCGTCAAACCTGGCACGCCAATAAAGGCAGTTATAATTCAATTTGATCGTTTTTTCACTTAGCTTGATTAGCTGGCGGTCTTGCAAAAACTTTCCTGCCA
Source organism: Rosalia funebris (assembly GCA_037954035.1). Taxonomy (NCBI): domain Eukaryota; kingdom Metazoa; phylum Arthropoda; class Insecta; order Coleoptera; family Cerambycidae; genus Rosalia; species Rosalia funebris. Next base: position 1,528,162 of record JAZFAV010000004.1, on the reverse strand, counting down.
AGTGGCGCCGTTTTATATCCGACGAAATAGCGAGCGGCAGGCGATAATACGAGGAATGATTTGTGCGAGCGGCGCTTTAAGCCAGCCGCAAATGGCTCGTGTAGTGATGTAAGGGAAAGTTACTGTAGAAATTTTTTTATCGGTATTCATTGAGATCCGACCGTGAAGGAAGACGATGTAATTTAAGGAATATTCGATGAGATGAACATCCCCCTTCCTGACATAGAAGTGTCCAAAAGTCACATGCTGATTTAATTCGACTCTTGACTCTTCTGCAATTAGACCAAGGAGATTTCTGGATCTGGCTCATTTAATTCTTTATTAGGTTATTTTGTCAGGGTTTCATAGCGAATTGTATTCATTTTAAATAGGCTAGTTAACTGATGCAAGACTGCCATTTTATGTGACCCTTTTCAAGGTTATTTTAAGGACAAAGCACATTCCTTATTATTAACGATTTCTACAAACCAAATACTGAAGTGTCGTTAAAACCTTTGTGTAAACCTAAGCTACCAATGTATTCAGAGGAATAAAACGTTCTTCAAATAACATTAAAGAACATTGCTAATATCATCGATATATTGCAATTAGAATCAGTGTAAAAATAGCCAAGACAATAAATAAGACATGGATATGGATTTGATATTTATATTGAATACAGAAAGTATATTTACTTATAATAATGAACTTAAACGATTCATCTTTGATTATTGTCCTTTTCAAGGTTAGTTTAAAGATAGCTTCTATCAAAAACCTAGTTTCTATATATTTCTGATATTAAAAATCATAGAGTGCTATAGTTATAAACCACTTTATAACTATAGCATTCTAATGAATGGACTTATTAAGATAATGAAGCTATCCGTTAAATGACTTTCAATTCATTTCTCTTTAAGAAATTATTAGAACGACATATTTGACTGCTCAGTAAATACAGAAGGTATTTTAGCGCAGTCTACTAGATTGCCAGAATTGAAGGCTTACAAAAATTTTTAATATATGTAATTAATACACAAAGTATATGTACTTTTTATAAAAACCTAATCCACATCACCGTCACTAGGTGCGTCCCTTTTCAAGGTCAGTTGATAGGCACCATATATTTTTAACTAAAACCGAAATTTCTGTATTCCATATACTAAAATGTCGTTAAACCTCGTGTAAAGCTTTAAGACTCTAATGCGTTTAGATGAATAGTTATCCTTCAAAAGACCTTGTCGCTATCCCCAGCACTTCCCAAAATTATTACAGGTTTGCAGGAGAGAAAATTCAACAAAGCATTTAATACCTGGAATGATGGTTTTTTTTTCAAAATAGCCAAACGTATCGAAATATATTGATAACTTTAATTATATTTGTAAAAATCTTCCTTACTATAATAATTATATTATACGCTAAAGTTTTTCTAAAGCATAAAATTTAATACATAAATAACAGAGAAATTAGTTATTAATAAAACGACCTTGATATTAAATTATATTATTAATTACTTGACTAAAGCTCTAAATTTGTTTAGTGTATTCACTAACATACTGTGACTTTCCACAGATATACATTTTTTCAGATATAACATCAACGACCATTTTGCATTTATGTTAGGCATGTCTGAATAACCAACAGATCGCGGCATTTAAGTCCCCTAGAGTATTATGTCCTTTGAGAGCACTTAAATCACTTGCTTACAAGAAACTGTTATTATATATAGAAGTTTTATCGCTTTAAATATTCAAGTTAGTTCACACGACTTTCTTTTGAGTTGATCGTTGTCAGTGTCAAATAAAAGACTTTTTTGTTGTTGTTGACAATGGTTTTTATAATCATGATAATTAAAATTAAAAAAAATCGTACATATAACAGATTATTCTGCCATTGTTCTTCAAGCAACCTCAAACTCATTCTTCTTTTAAAAAATGATATCACCATTTCGTTGATTTCCAAAGAATTTGATTTTATTTATAATTATCTTTGACATATCGATACATATGCAAATTATGTCGTTCTAATTCTTAGTCGTCCTAATTTTTGTGTTACTTAATTGCTTCCAATTGTAACTTAATCGTAATTATAATTAAGAGAAAGCATAATTTATCAGCAGATAATTAATTATTAGTTTTCAAAATCGATATCACCAATGTCGTTCAAGCAAAAACAATCCTAATAAAAACAAAATAGGAGAAAATCGTTTCTTCTCTCCTCAACTGAACAGTCAAACACTTCCAAATAAAAACATTAACATCAACAAATATTTTATTAAAAACTGATACAATTAATGATAATACCCGACGGGGGAAACTGCCTTCGCTGGCGCGGCCACTACCCTGCCACCTTGCAGGGGTTGTTTTTGCACCACCGCGTTAAAACCGTTGACAGGGTCAGCCGTATACTCTACCAGACGCCTAGTACCATCGGAATCCAAAAGGGCGTAGGCCCCTTGCACCACGTCCCCATTGCGCGTTTCAAATTGACCATGGCTGTCCCCCGTTGAAGGATCCTGGACTTCGTATAAGAAGGAGTACTGGGGGTTGGGGTTGTATGGATGAGCCACCGCGGGGCCGGCGTAGGACAATGGCGCGCTAATAACCCCCGCGTAGGCAGTCACTATGGTGATGGCGACCAAGATGATGAATTTGAGCGTCATTTTATCGGGTTGCACAAGTGGAACTAACTGCGATGAGATTTGTAAGACCGTTTTATACGATTCTGTGGATTTGGATAGTAAAATAAAAATATAACCTGTATTTGGCGCGACGTATGTATATGGCAATGACACAGATGCATTTGGAAGGCGTGTGTCATCGGTGCACTCTCTTTGCAGTTCGCAAGCGGACACGCCTAAGTATTTGTATCAAATCTCAATTTTAAAACCCTATTTCGCTATACTGCGCGCCAATGATCTGCTTTTACAAGTCGCCATTTAATGGTGTTTTAAGTTAGAAATTTTATATTTAGTTTTAACATGTATGTAGTTCGCTGGGCTCATGTTCTGAAAACAATTGAATGTTACTTCCAGATTTTCCGAAAATATGCCGTTGTAAAGAACTTTAAATAGAACTGTATATTTTTCAATTTTACATTTAAAAATCAATTTTCTATAAAGTAAGTTTCAATAATCAATTCATTTTCATTTGCTTTGTTGAATTATTGCTCAAGCAAATGTTATGTAATCATTTTTTATTTTACATTAACATACGTAAAAAAAGTTCTTTCATATGACGAAATCAAAAATAGGGCTTTCCATTAGAAAATATACGGCTCGAAGAAATTAAAAGCTTTCAAAGTGATTTTTCACACGAGGGAGTACCCAAAAGAAACCGAACTGATTTTGTGGTGGGCGGAATTTTGGCAGTACCGCGATCTGCCGCTAGGAGCGTATAGAGCTACAATTCCTGAGTCAGTCGTCAAGCGTTATCGCTAAAGAAAGTTCCGTTCGGCTTGTATGAATTTATTTACTGAGAGTTGTGTTGTGTGCTCGTCGTTTTTGCAATGGCTGATCGTGAACAGCGCGCGGTTTTGCTTCTTGCTTGGAAAACTGACACAGAAACTCTTAAAATGTTAAAAACGGCCTACGAGGATGGTACGATTGGGAAACTCAAATGTTTGAATGATTTCAGTTTCAAAAAAGATGAAATATCAATTGATGACAAACCAAAAATTTCACGAAATCATCCTGGAAGGTCGACGATGAACCATTGACGAAATTTTTGGTTGAAAATTTGACGCACAGGCAGGGCTGTGTGAGCAGGGACGTTATTGTGGTGGAAAAACCAGTCGCCCGACTGCCACTATTCAGCTCTCTTCCACCGCAAACTGTTGGGAAATCTTTTCAAAACTTCCAAGTAGAAAGCCTAAAAAACAAAAAAACGATGAACACACAAAACAACTCTTTCTAAAATATTGACATATACCGAACGGCACCTTCTCTATCGATGACACTTGTCTTACTGACTCAAATATGGTAGCTCTATAAGCTCCTAGTGGCAGAACGCGGTACTACACTCCGCCCAAAACAACATCAGTTCGGTTTATTTTAGGTACACCTGTAGGAGTAATTTTCAAAAACAACATTAGTAACAATTTTATCGAATTTATATATTATACACTTCTGACTCACTGTATATTCAACATAATTTACTAAACCGTTTTCACTCCCATCTGATGAACCTCTCCCTAATCTCTGTGGTGGGTTTAGCATGTTGACATCAGTATTACTCCCTTTAGTGTACGGCAAGTTCAAGCGGTATTAAAGAAACTTAAACCCAAGCTAACCACTGGGCCTGATGACATTCCCTTATTCCTAACTAAGGATTGTGCACCAATTCTTGGCTATCCATTATCGATTTCGTTTTAATTTATGCATAAAAAGCTCTTCTGTACCCGAAATTTAGAAATACTCCAAAGTCTGTCCAGTTTTTAAAAAAGGCGACAACACGGATATTAGTAACTTTAGATCAATCGTTATTTTATGTAAATTTCTCAAAGCCCTTGAAATATTAATTCATGACGCAATTTATCCTAATGTAAGTATACAAATTTCAAAGCATCAACATGGTTTTATGCAAGGACGATCTACAACATCTAACTTAATTTATATTACCCAAAGCATAGCTGAAACTCTTGACCAACGCAAGCAAATGGACGTCATTTACACCGACTTCACCAAAGCTTTTGATAGACTCGATCATAATATACTACTGAATAAACTTACAACATTTGGTTTTTCAACAAATTTATTAATCCTCTCTAACAGAAAACAGTACGTTGAAATCAATGGTTTCAGGTCCCTTGAGTATGATGCCACGTCAGGTGTGCCTCGAGGCTCTATTCTCGGCCCCTTGCTGTTTAATATATTTATTGACGACATTGTTACTATAATATCTGTCAATTGTCTCTTATATGCTGACGACCTTAAATTATTTAAGGTCATTACTTGCCTGGATGATTGTGCTCTTCTGCAGAACAATCTGTCTAATCTTCTTAATTGGTGTTTTAGTAACAAACTAGAACGTATCTAAGTATAATGTTATATCCTTTTCCACTGAATTATCTCCAATAATATACGATGATAGGTTAGGCGGCTCTATTCTTCAAAGACCTAGCACATTCAGAGACCTCGGCATAATTTTTGAAAAAGATCTATCTTTTGCCGCTCACGTAACTAAAGTGGTGTCTGAATCGTTGCAGACACTGGGTTTCTTAATAAGGACTAGCAGGGATTTCTCAAACACCGATACATTAAAAATTGTATACTTTGCTTTTGTCCGATCTAAACTTGAGTACGGATCTTTAGTATGGAATCCTTATTATCAATGCCATATTAACATATTGGAAATGGTTCAAAGAAGGTTTCTGAAACTACTATGGTTCAAATCAGACACTGTGTCCATCTATTGGTTTCCCTCAAAATGGTCTTTTGGCAAGATTTGCGATGACAGCACTTGACGCGAGGCGGGAATGTTGTTCTCAAATATTTCTATATAAGCTTATACACAATATGACTGTCAAAACCTATTAGGCAAACTAAATTTTTATGTACCTCAATTTCAAGCTCGAACATCCAAAAGGTTTTAACTCTCTATTCCGTGTACTAATGTTCTAAAATTCTCACCCCTGTTTTTAATGTGTACTAAATACAACAATAACTGTGATAAATTCGATATATTTAACTCCACTCTTCTGTTTATTAAACATTGTTATGCTTGATCAGCATTTTTATCTTTGTTTTTCTTATTTTTCATATATTGTTTCATATACCTAGGTATTAAATATGTATATACGTATTTGTATTAAATTTGATTGTTATATTTCTGAAATTTATTAATCTAATTAGAATGTGAACACTCACTGTACTTTCTTGCTCTGTAAATGGCTTTTCCTGTAGAGTAGTTGTAATAAATAAATAAATAATATATTCTGTACATTATTTCAGTTACAAATGGAATAATTAACGGTTCTGTAGCAATTTATTACCGTTCTTTGACGAGATAATGTAACTACAACATAACGATCCCAATATTGAACAGATGCTGGATTAAAATTAAAAATCCTCTGTTTCGATATCATCAACACGGTATCTATCCACACTAAATCATATTGCAGTAAATTGTAATTAAAGGGAAATTCAGTGCAACGAACTATCGATGGCATAGACTGTGTAATTTGGACTCGTATACCGATTTCATTTTAACTAACTTATTTATTATTCCATCTATAAAATACATAACGTAAATTGTTGACTGTTGTTTCACAAAATTTCATATTTTATTGCAACGAGGATTCTTCAATAATTTATGTGGTTATAAATAAACAAATAAATGTAGCCAACAAATACAAAGCGTTGAAAATTTGTTAAAACAGTAACAACTTTTTAGGATTCACATTCCTCTGAGATGGGGATTCAATTCAATAAATGTAAATAATCATAAAAATTGCATCCAGCTACGTTGATAGGATGATTTTTGACTGGTTGGTTTTTGGTCAGAATAAGTGACATTGTCACACGCTCCAAATTAATTCACTGCAGCTGTCAAGGACATCTCGGCGTGATTGGTCCGCTTATCATCGGCTTCTAAACAAAAATTGTATGATTGGACGCTACTATCCATCTCCAAAGCTTTCATAATTCAAAGAACGTTAGTCAGACCGTCGTTAAAAGTGCACACAGCAATATCAGTCGCTATATTCAAGACTTTTTTGCCACTTGAATGAGGTTTTGGAGCCAATTTGCAAACAGTAGCATAGACACTTTCATTGCTATCTTGCGTGTAACCTTCCAACCAACGGTTTAGCAACTCCTCTCGGCTCAGGTCCTCATAAATCGGTTTGATGGCTTTAAAAACTTCCTTAGGAAGCGGCGTCTTATGATGGAAGGTGTCCAAGGAATCCGCTGCTTGCGTCTTCATCCAGTCATACCAAAACTCTCAGCACATCTCATGCTAGGGAGTTTCATCGATTGATAACTTATAAAATAAGGTTAATACTACATACAAAAACTGTGATTTCAAGAGGAAATTGTCTATTTTGTATGTGTACTGGCATTATACTAACGTACTTTTGTTTGTAAATGCTTCTGACTAAACATAAACATCTTTTAACGACATCTGTTGTGTATTAGGGAAGTTGAAAGTCAGAAGGCAAAACATTAGGCTGTACCCAGACCGGACCTTCCCAGCATGTATTTATTTGGCGCAGGTGTCGTTTCGTATAAGCTCAACGCGTTTAGGAAAAAGCGCGAAATTTGAAGGAAACAAATTTTTTAGGAAAAAAATGTTTTGAGTCATATTCTAAAAGGTTAAAAAAATATTTTAAGCTAATAAAAGAAATCGACTTTTTGAAATTTGCAGTGCTGTTACCCCCTAAGAAGTATGCGTCAAAATACGTGGAACACCAACGTGGACCACATTATATAATTACCCTACAACTTTCACTCGCTTAATTGATTTGCGTAATAATTCTGTAATTTGAAAGAAACAATAAACCTGAAAACATTTTGAATTTGTCTAGTGCCCTAAGCTATTACCGGGAAGGACGATATTACGCCATCCCGCCCCCTTCCCTCCCACCGTAACTAAAATGTAATAAAATTAATTACCGGAAGAAGTAAGAAACCATAAAAACGTCTTATTTCTTCCAAACTGTACGGTAATGAAGCTGGTCGGGTCTTCTAGAACATAAGTTATTAGATTTTACTGCAGTTATCATCCCTCGGCTGTAATTAAAAGAGTCCTAATGGAAGTTTCATTAAAAGGGATGGTCGACTGCTGCTCTAACCCCCCGCAACAGTAACTTTACTGTTAAGGCCCTTAATAGAAAAGAATGAGGCGTCAAATGGAAATGATTACGTTCGTACAAAGGAATTTTCGATTCCTATCCAGAGACATAATAGACGAAATGTTTACAAGGATAGAGGCTTATTTTTGATACGGCATACGTCTCTATTAACTATAATACATAGAGCATATATATAACAAGAAAATACTTTCATGTATGTCACCTATACATAAGATTCTCTAAAGATGGTGATATAATACCAAAATGCAAGAACACAAATATTTTGAATTTTAATTGATCGACAACTCAATTATTTTTTAAAAAGTAATTTTTCACAAAACAAGAAAAAAAACAAGAGATTCCTTTCTCTCATTATCTTGAGTACACTCTGCTTTTGAAATCGGGTTCATCATCATCATGAGGTCATCAGTCCTAAGACTGGTTGGACGCTAACCTCCAGCTTCTCCTATTTTGTGCTAACCTACGCATTTCGCTAATTGTGCTACAACCTACATCCCTTACTATTTGTGAGCAGTAGTTTAATCTAGGCCTACCTCTGCCATTGTTCACTCCTATTTCTGCCTCCAAAATATCGCGGACGATTCCCCCATGTCTCAGCAAGTGGCCTACCATTCCATCTCTTCTCTTATTTATGTTTTTCCACATACTTCTTTTCTCGCCGACTTTCTCTAATACTTCTTCGTTTCTAACCCTATCAGTCCACGGTATTTTCATCATTCTTCGGTAACACCACATCTCAAAAGCTTCTAATTTCTTCCTACTTGCTTCTCCTACCGTCCAGGTTTCGCAACCGTATAGCGCCGTGCTCCATACATACGTTTTCAAAAATCTCTTTCTTGTTTCTAAATTTATTACCCCTGAGCATAAAAGTGCTTTCTTTTTGTTAAAAGCTACTCGACCCTGCGCTACTCTTTGTTTTATATCTTTATCGCTTCTTCCATCCCAATTTATTTTACTTCCTAAATAAGTGAAGTCTTTAACTTCCTCCAATCTTTCATTATTAATTTGTACTTTCGTTTTTGCTCTGCTCTCGCGCCCTCTGCACATTAACACTTTAGTTTTGTTTTTATTCACCCTCATTACGTATTCCTCTGTCAACACTGCCTCCATTTCGTTCAACGCTGATTCTAATTCCTCTTTACTAGATGCTAATACTTCTATATCATACGCGAATCTCAGCATTTTTAGTTTCTGTCCCTGTACTTTAATCCCGAAATACACTCTATCTTTTACCACATTAATCGCCTCTTCGATGTACAGATTAAAAATTAGTGGTGATAGCGTACATCCTTGTCTTACTCCTTTCCTGATACCTACTTCCCTTCTTTCCCCTTCTACTTCTATAACAGCAGTTTGCTCTTTGTATAGATTGTGTGGGGTTAGTTTTTCTTTAAATCTGTTACACCTATTTGAACTATTTCGCTCCAACATGTTCTTAATTGCATTTTTTCCACAGAAGGTATTAGATCACGTTTGAAGAAATAGCCATAAATTTATCCAAAAAATCTGAAACTTCATTCGTGAAGCCTATTAAAGTTTTCTTGAATCTCTTACTGTACTTTGTTGTAAAGAAATTACTTTATGAGAATACTCCACAAGTTTGCTTTGTATTGCTGCGGTATCACAGATTTTTCTTCGTCTTATATCTCGTCTTGCTCCTATTTCTCATTTCTCTCCTCTGGTTTGTTCCCCTTCTCCTTTTCTTCTCCTTCTTCAGTCCTTTCTTTTATTAGCGTCCCTTTCTTCCGTTTCATTCCCAAATTCCCATTTCTTTTGCCATTTATTACTGTGGTACCCTTCTTCGCACTCTTATACCTCGTCCTCTATTGCTCCTTCGCTTTTCTCTCCTCGCTTTGGTTCTTTTCGTCCCCTTCTTTCTCTTATTTCTAGTCTCTTCTTCTACCTTCTTCTTCTCTTTCTCTCCTTCCTTTAATTCCCCTCCTACTCCATGACCTATCTGTTCTACCTCTCTCTGTTTTCTCCTTTATTTTTATTCTTTTTTCCCCTTCTTTTTCCTCTTTTCCACCTTTTAAACACTTACTTAAAATTTATTGTGGTATTTTGGAGTTTGTCCCGATTTAGATTTCGGAGTGATTTTTCAAAAAGCCATCCTAGATAACGCATAAACATCCTTTTCAAGATATTTTGTGTCATTAGCTATGGAGTATCTACTAACTTCGGTAAGTTTCCTACGCGGCACGCTTTTCTGCCTTTAATCAGAAAGGATTGCATTAATAATTAGTGGAAGTTTTGTAGAAGTTGGGAGAAAACCGTTAGAGTATCGCTTGGCGGAGAATGTTTCGACTGGCTCTGGCCTCGACTTACCGACAAAACAACTACTCCTTGAGACCTTGGGAATCCACTTTACACAGGAATTTAATTAAACTTCGCCGGTTTCGATATCCGACTTATCGAAGACCGATTGGGCACTGTCTAGAAGTATACATCAACTGTCCTATACAGGATGGACAGCCGAAAAGGAAACAATGGGATTTTCTAAATTAAATTCAGTTATTTGGAAAACGTTGGAACGTTCATAAGTTGGTATACAGATTTCTAAGAAAACGAATTTATTAGTATTACTGAATAAATTCACGATCGAAGTTTTCAGCATCGTTGATAGACCTTTGAGTATAAACTAGTTTGTTTAAATTGTTTATTAGCTAACTAATAAACAATTTGAAATCAGATATCAAAACATTATTTCTAGATATATCCTGATCAATCTCTTGATGTTGTCAGGAGACCGTCAATTTCCAACAAACTAAGAGATTAACAAACTACTAGTTTTAATAATCTGCTAATAATGTCAATTTGGTTGGCAAAACGCACATCGAATAACTTGTAATATTTCGGTGTTCGTGGAAACCTCCTGTTTCTGTCGTTGCATCGAGGGCTCGACCCCTTTCCCAACATCTAGTCTTTCCCAATGTCTTCAGGGGTACCTCAAGGTTCCAATTTAGGACCTCATCTATCTATACTCTTTATTAATAGTCTTTATGATATTGCTTCATGTGAAACATCATTTTTATGCGAACAAAACTGCCTGGCATGGCATGACATTTTTTAAATGTGAACTGATGCCTTAGTCTTCTGTCAAGTGTAATTAATGTCTTACCCGGGTTTAAAACTGATATTTTATGTAAATTGATGATTAATAATACACAACAAAGTTGGCATCATCTGGATATGATTCTAAAACTGTTGATTAAATCAGTGTCAATCATCCCCAGATTATGCCAACTTTGTTGGCGAAACGCTCGTCGAGTGTAGTATATAGTGTTTTGGTGCTTTGTGGAAATCTAAGTCAATGTTATCTTCACACCAAAGGTTCCAACCTACTCCAATATTATTTTGTACTTAACCTTTCTTTCCAAATGTATATGAAATTCCTATAAACAACTTCATTCGATTGTGTCTTCTGCAGTTATTATAATACATTGAAGATAATTTTATATCTCCTAAATTACAAATCTCCTCTATCGCAGATATAATCTAGGATAAATGAGGCGGTCTCGTTTGCGCCGACTTAAAACATGCACTATCAATATCGCATTAAACATCTTCTATATCGATAAGTAATAACCAACAGAACGCATGCAATTTATTGTATTCCTTCCATCTCCGATACGAATCTTTTTTATTGCAGAAATATATTTGCTAGCGCGGGTTTATGCTGCTGTGTCGTAAATTAAATATTTTATTTAGTTTCGGGTCCCCACCGTCATCTGACATATGTCATTGACCCTCTGTATGGTCGGAGAAACCCCTTGAAAAAGATCAGATACGATTTGAGGGTGCATCGTTGAAAATGCTCAAAGATTATCTGGTCGGAATATTTTTTTAGTATTCTAATATTTTGTAAAATAGGTTGCTCATTTTGAGGTAGGTTATTACTTGATTCGGAAGACTTGTAGCGTGTCCTCGGTATTATCGGTCTGACCACAGTTTTCAGCTACTTTTTATTTAAAAAAAAAATGAAAAAAAAAGTAGTTTTGCTATATTCTAAAGCGTGATGAAAACAATCGTATACGAAGGCAATACATGCACTGTTGACACATTAATATACCAAGGAATTTTCTCCTAACCTAAAACTGTTTTCAGTATACCGATTCGATTCAATATTCATTTTTTTCTATTCAAAGTTAAACAAAAGTACGCGTGTGATAAGCTTATTATTGAAACAGATGGGCAGAGAAATATTTATTAATCTAAGTAGTGCAAAAAGCAAGTTTTTTCTCCTCCTCCTCCCCCTCCGCCTTATTCTTCTCTCCTTCTTCCTCTTTGCTCCCCCTCTCTTCCTTCTTTCCCCCTCCCCCTTTCTTCAGCTCTCCTCCCTCTCCATCCCTCCTCTTCTTCTTTCCTCCCCCTCTCTTCCTTCCCTCCTCCTCCTCCTCCTCCGCCTCCTCCTGCGCCTCCTCTCCCTTCTCCTTCACCTTAAATTTGGTGTAAGCTTTTTGACAGTCGCAATACCAGGTGATTCAGTTTGCCATCAGCGCCCCTATATATCTGTGATCAAGTTTGCTAAAGTAACGATCTACATTTTCTTTCGAATGGTATGCTATGCTTTTTATTTATTATTGTCTAGGTATTCTTTCTGCATACCTATATAAAAGCCATCATCTGATTCTAAATCATCATAGTTGCCCATGGAAACAACTGAATTTTGACTCGAGTAGTAAACTGAATCACCCGATATAACAATAATAATAAAAACCGTATAATTCTTCTACAAACAAAACATGTAATAAGTACGATTTACGACCCGCATATTTATTATATTTTAAATTACATTTATTTTAAATAACGCAATTCATCTGATTTATGGAAATTGGAAAATCTGTGCAGGCGATCGGCTATCCGACATTTTGTAAATGATTGCAGTAAAATGGCGACTGTAAAATGCAATAACCGATATTGGTCTACTTGTTTTATTAAAGTGTCCGATTATATTTGTATCGTACATATTAGCAGAGCGAGCATTTTGCATACATAAGACGAGAAATTTATATTTTAATGGTTCCAGTGTTTTTACTTCTTGCACGGTGGAAACTTGTGGGGACGAAAAACACGCAAGTCTACTTGTTCTAATAAAATACAGCCCGGCGAATGCGTGGAGATGTTATTTCATTTCTGTCATTGCTGCCCGTATATCACCCTGATTTACACGACGGATTTTTCATTATGATTTTTACGACATCCGACTTGCTGGGAAATAATAACGATAACTTCCAACTCCTGGCGTTGTTTTCAATTTCAATTACAAAGAAATACGGGATCATCACCTAATATTAATTCTACTCGGAACCGTGGATATATCGTGATACAAATCTAATATATATATATATATATATATATATATATATATATATATATATATATATATATATATATATATATATATATATACATATATATATATATATATATATATATATATATATATATATATATATATATGTATACATATATATATATATATATATATATATATATATATATATATATATATATATATATGTATACATATATATATATATATATATATATATATATATATATATATATATATATATAATTAGATTCTAAACAAAAAAAATAGAAAATAATATATGTATAGTTTATTTCATCGCTGTTTGCAAAATAAAAAATCTCAAAACATACCGTAGCTTGTTTTTATGGCTGGGCTCAGGTAGACTGTTCCGTTTATCGGCAAGATAAGAGAGTTCTTTATTTGGCAAATAGCGATTAAATGAAGAGTAGGTAACTAGGTGTCCATTCTGAATGAACGATAGTACATGAAACCAAGTCATAGATTAGGACTGATAATAACGAAATCCCAGTTTTATTTGTCTCCAAACAAAAATAATATAAGTATAGTTTTATAATAATATAAGTATAGTTTATTTGATCGTCATTTGCAAAATAAGAAATCTCAAAACATACCGTGGTTTGTTTTTATGGCTTTATGGTAGGTTAAATAAAAAAATGAAGAAAAATTATTTTTCAATTTCAAATACTAAATTTACTGGCGACAGTATTTGCAAAGTCAACTCATTTAAATGTTGCAAATTGTGCACCGTTGACTGTTTGACAGTTCCTTGAATTTTTAACGAATTTATTCATTATTTTACAAAAGCACTTGTGTATCAACTCAGAGTTATTTTATACACACTGTTCTTTGCGTTATAATTTTTCCTCGCCGACCGAACCAAATTCCGCCCGTCTTTCCATAGTGACTGATCGACGGTCCGACAAGGAGAGTCTGCACTTTTAAATTAAGATATATTCCGGTATCAACCTCGGAAATTGAGCGTGTAAGTCTTGTATAACGGACCTATCCTCGCGGGACCACACCGGCATTTCTCTAAAGTGTAACAAATCGAGCGAGGGTTTGTCAGAAAAATTAAACTTTACAGGAAGGATGACGGCCATTTTTTTCGGTTAGAGCGACAGGATTGAGACCCTGCTTTCGCACTTCCACGGATAAAAGTTGTTTATCTGAAATCTGTAGAAGTTGAGTTTCGCTTCATCGAAAGCCACGGGCACATATTTTTTCATTTAAAGTCCCTATTTGTCAGTGGGATGGCAAAAAACTCAATTTTAACATTCGTGATAGCTTACGGTGTGGACAGTCTTAACATATGCGGCCTTTTAGTTTGTGACTTTATAATCGGAGAGCAAAGAATCAAATGTGATGAAATCAGGAATTCCCTCTGGCTGCCAAATATCTCATGGAGTACCCGTCGATCCAATTTAACATTGTTTAACTTTCAGAAATAAAACCCGCCACAGGTAGGATTCGACATCTGGATCCCCCCGGATCGGAACCGAACGACATACAGCTGTTTCGAACTTATTAGTTCTCATCAGTGCCGTACACGGTACGCCGATCCAGGACAAATGCCGAATGAACTCTATGGGGTATACATCTTTATCGATACGATCTGTCAGTAACATATAAGTCGGAAATTGAGAAAGAAACCACTAAACCGCTTGGCGGTTTGGTGGTTTGTCATATCTTCTGTTGTAAAAAACGAAAGAATTGTCTTAAGAATTGTAATCTGTGTAAGCTGTAATAAGCAAAGCTCTAATTTTTTAAATATCATCAGTCAATTCTTCATATTTTCTTTCGTACAAAAAAAATTGTCTCAATAGTTATAATCTATGAGATATAGCGCTAAGGAGAGACGAGTGATGAGATGAGGTGCTGTGTTGAGGAGTGCCTTACTTAAGTAGACCCCCTGATATTGTCCAGAATGCAATATTCAGGAGAAAGTTGGTACAAATACCATGAAGTAATCGTCTCCCCAAACTTTACACCCTGTATAACATCCAAAGTTTCTCAAAATACGCTTGTATTCTCTGTTCGGTCGACTTTCTACAAAATTCAAAATACGAACAGTATTTTCATGAAACTTAATCAAACGTCTGAGAAAATAAATATCCTATTTATAGTCCAATCAATAGGGAATGACCCGGTCACTAATTGTAAACAGCAAAAAAAAATTTGAGCACATAGAAAATAAAATTTCAAGAAACTTACAGTTTCTTGCTCTCAATATGGCGGCCGCTAACATAACCTAAAAAATTCGCAAAAGTCAAGAAAACGGTTTTTCGCGAATAAAAAAGAAAGTTGTGCTCGGATTGGAAAAAGCTGTAGATAATGAAAAAATCTTTCAATTCTATTTTTGTGAGCTCGAATCGATTCATTACTTTTCGAGATATATCGAGAAAACCGTTGAAAATTGCGTTTTTTTGTCTTTGCTCTAAAAATAACAATATTTAATGAAAACATTTAATAATATTAGAAAATGTAGTCCTAAGTGAGATGAAAACAGTCGTTTTTGTACAATTCCAAATTTTTTTTTTTTCAAAGTTATAGCTAATTTCGTAAAAACAGGTGTTTTCGTAAAATGGCTTTTCCATCGAAACGGATGATCCTACAGACTTGTTCGAGGCCTTATTCTCTTCGTTAGAAGTTGTACTATAAATATATTTTCAGCAACAATCGATTTTTTTATTTTCTATATAAAAAATCGCGTTTGAAAATGAGGCAATTTTCGTACATCGGTTTTTTGGCAATAAATTCTTGTAATAAAACCGATGTACGAAAATTACGTCATTTCTTATACAAAAAATTCAAAAAATCGATTGTTGCTGAAAATATATTTGTAGTACAATTCCTAACGAAGAAAATAAGCCATCGAACAACTCTGTAGGACCATCCGTTTCGATGGAAAAGCCGTTTTGCGAAAACACCTTTTTTTACGAAAACAGCCATAACTTTGAAAAAAATATATATGTTGAAATTGTACAAAAATGATTATTTTCGTCTCACTAGGGACTACATTTTCTGAAATTATTAAATGTTTTTATCAAATATTGTTATTTTTAGAGCAAAAGCAAAAAAACGCAATTTTCAATGGTTTTCTCGATATATGTCGAAAAGTAATGAATCGATTCGAGCTCGCAAAAATTGAATCGAAAGATTTTTTCATTATCTACAACTTTCTCGTTTAACTTTTTCACATCCGAGCACAGCTTTCTTTTTTATTCGCGAAAAACCGTTCTTTCGACTTTTGCGAATTTTTTAGGTTATATTAGCGGCCGCCATTTTGAGAGCAAAAAACTTTGAGTTTCTTGAAAATTTATTTTCTATATGCTCAAATTTTTCTTTGCTGTTTACAATTAGTGACCATTTAACATAGGGGCTCAGACAGATTGATTGGACTATTACCCGAATAAGATAATTACAAAATAAAGTAAAGTTTATTTACTTACTAATTATAATGATAAAATATGGACATACATCCTCGTGGTGTATTAACTCCACGAAATGTGATCAATTAATTATCCACTAAATGTAATACCGAAATAAACAAATACGCAATAAAAAAATATACTAAGAAGAAGGTTTCAATATATTTAAATCAAGTTTGCCTCCATCATCACCAAGAGTCAGTAGCCCCAAAGAAACAACTTCTACCTCGACGGTTCGGCTAATATAGATCCCGCTGATCTCGCTATCCATAATAATGCATCCGCAGTCCCCCTACTGGCGATATTTTAAACGTAAGATGTGACGATGTGCTTTATTACATGTATTCTATTGGCAGTGTTTTGAAGGAGACAAGGAATTGACTTCAAGTTGTTATCTGTTGAATCATTGTTACTTAAGGCTTACGTAAGGGCGATTAACTTACAATGTTAATCTTGGTAATTTAAAAAGAACTGGCACAAAATAAAAATGTAGCAAAATTTGCCTAATATGTCAAGGAATGTAATTCACATTTACATTTCAATCGACTTGACATAACCTCACAATAGCCTACAACAGGCAATCTCATTATTTAAATTCCATTGTTTTCTTTTCTTGCGGATACACAGAAAGGCAATACTATGAGTTCTCCCCCATTCTTAAGTCCCCAAATTGCAATTCACGTCCGAATTTCCGAAGACATTAGATGCGACGTTACCCGCTATGATGAAGTCACTCCCTCACGTCGGCGTCGGTAGTCATGTCTGTCCCGATATCCATTATATCTGCCATACGATATAGGAAGCGACACGAAATATGACAAATGTCAGGGCTAAAACGCCCTAAAAGATGTAAGACACGCCGGAAAGTCTTCTCGTTTTCCCGATACGATAGAGTATCGCCTTACGGTGACAGGGTGGCTGAAATGTTTAATCATTTTCATCGTCTAGATTACCCGATGAAAGATTTAGTTACATGGGATGATGTCGGCTGGAAAGATGTCGCGATACAAAATAAATCGTGTAGATGTCATTCGTCGAGGTTGTGTTTTTTTGCGAGGTTTCGTATTCCCTAGCTGGGGGCGCCCGAAGTACGCTAAGGGTATTTGTTATTAAAACATTTTGTAAAGATAAGCCGAGAGGAATGTTCAAAGAAATAAATACAAGGCGGCGTACGCTCTGGTAAAAGTCGCAAGAAAGCTTTATTTTATCTATAAACGTATTAAAGTAATATTTAAGTTATAATTTTAAAAGTTATATAGAATGTCTCATTTGTAACTATAGAATGTGATTTATGACTAAAACTAATAGTATTTAACAAACTGAGGTTTTTTATTCTTTGACAAAATGGAGACTATACGGCTACAAATGGAAAAGAATATCATTCATCTGGACGCCTCGACTCATCTGACATGAAGTCGTTCGTTTAACAAAATTTTTCATAACACGGGCACATAAAACTGGTTCTATTTCCTGAATAACACATTGAATGTTTGCTTTGAGGTCATTGATTGTTGCTGGCCGGGTGGTGCACACTTTTCCCTTGACTTAACACTAAAGAAAGAAGTACAGTGGTGTTAAATCACATGATCTTGCAAGCAATTTGATGTCAGCATTCCGCGAGACAACACGATCAGGAAATTTGGTATGCAATAGAGTTACCGTTGCCCATACCGTATGACACGTTGCACCGTCTTGCTGAAATCACATGTTGTTCAAATCCAAATCATCAATTTGTTGGAAAAGAATTTGTTTAACATGTCACGATAACGTTCCCCATTCACTGTGATAGCGTTACTAAATTTATTTTCAAAGAACTATGGTCGAATTACTCCACCACTGCGTTACCGTCAAGATGTAAATGTGATTCATTACTAAGCAAAATTTTGTTGCAAAAATCAGCATCACTTTATTTCTTTTCTACCTAATTAATAAAGAAATAACGTTGTAAATGGTCTGCAACTTTTAATTGTAATGTCAATTGAACTGTGTATGCTGACAGATGTAGATCTTTCTCTAAAATCCGATGCATGGTTGCTCTTGATAGATTCAGTTGTGTACGACGTCAAATTAATATGTTTCAATATACCCATACACTTCTTTCCACTGCAGCAATAGTTTCATCTGATCGACCACGACGAGGATGCATTGATGTTGCCTTATCAATAACAGAACCCGTCTCTTCAAATTTCTTGGCTAAGTTATGAACTGTTAGCTCTGTAGGCGCTTCACTCTATCCTAATTTTGTGCTAATGTTTCTTACTGCAACTGTAAATGATCTCTCACTTTCATAAAACAGTTGTACACAAGCTATCCGTTGTTGAACTGTTAATCGCAGCATTTTAACGTCGCATGGTTCATAGATGACAGTCGTTAAGTATTGACGCTTTATTTTTGACAGAACACAATCGGCGTGCAATTCAAATCCTATATTTCCAACTGAGACATCCTATATGTATATATAAGACTCAGTCATTTATTTTACCACTCAACACAACCTCATTTACACCGCTTTATTTATCTGAATGCCGACCATATTCTAACTCACATACACCTCCATTAAAACCAGAATTCCCGTCTGCCAACATGTTACATATGACGAATTTTCTTTCTCGGATATGGAATCTGAACAAGACACAAAAGCGTCCGAGCCGGCTTTGCATTTAGCACACCCGACTGGGGCCTTATTAAAAACATTCCGCCGAAACGTACACGGGACCAGCCGGGCACATACGTAATGCCTGTTTTGTTTATAATGTTAACGACGGCCTTGGGTTGTAATCCCGGCAATCCATGTAAATCAAGCCCGAAGGCTCGGCTTTGCCTGGTTATGAAACGCCGGAATGGAAGGTTTTGGCCGTTCCGACTTCTGCCGGGGGGAATTGAATGTTGTAGCCCATTTTTTGGATAACAGTTAACAGCGTCCAGTGAGGCGCAAACGCGTATAATAAATTATACATTTCCGCGCAGGTTCTGATTCCTGAGGCAAGCAGTTTTTGAATTACCATCTTTTGATGAATCAACAGCTATAAAATCCCTTTGAGAAGTCTTTTAACGTCCCACCTAAATATGTTGGCGTTTAATTAATTATGATAAACAAGGCACATGACAGAATAGTGAAATGTTGTAAGGGTGTAATCAGTACTCACGACCAGTGGTCTTTTTTTTTTAATTGTCATTAAAGGATAATTAATTAAAGACAAACATCATCTGGTTAAACTACAGAAATAAAGAGTTTATACTCCAACCCATCTGCAAATGCCTTATATAATAAGGACTAAACAAATTAGGTCAAAACAGCTATTCTCCTAGCTATATGCCAAACGTCGAGCGCTGAATTACATGACAAAAATTTGTCGTATTTATGTCTAACAGAGTTAGCACTAAAAATACAGTGATTGTTCCAAAACCACCAAGAAAGTGTCACCTATCTCAGGACTGCAGACCGGTTTCGACCTTTCTATCTTGGGTCTCGTCAGTGCAGTGTAAACGAGTATACCTTCGACAGATAAAGCTCATTATCTATTCTATAATATTCTGAAAAAAATTATTAGGGTCATTTTATGTTTAGGGTTATACATATACAGACTATGAGGGTTATTTATGGTAAATATTGAGGTTTGATATAGTCTATTGGGGAGGGGGGGTGCGGTTGTGTGTGTGTGTAGTTGGCGTCGCTGTCGCTGTCGCTGTCGTTGTCGTCGTTGTCGTCGTTGTCGTCGTTGTCGTCGTTGTCGTCGTTGTCGTTGTCGTCGTTGTCGTTGTCGTCGTTGTCGTCGGCATTAATAACATTTCTTGTTAGTACGATAACTCAACTAAATCGTGTCGAGTCGATCGGGTTTTGACTGATTCTGATCGGGGACGTCTCCCAGATGACACCTATTGATTTTTAGGTAGATAGAATACGCTCTACCATGTTCGTAGCTCATGAGAAAGCAGAATGGTGGCCCCTTTGAGATTTTTTTTTGTTAGCGCGATCAATTAAATCATGTCGGATCGATCAGGTTTCGACTTAGCCTGATCAAAGACGTCTGCCAGACGACATCTATTGATTTTGAGGTGGATTGAACACACTCTACCATGTTCATGGGTCATGAGAAAGCACAATGGTGGACTATTTGAAAAATGTAAAACTGTCGCATAAAACATATATTCTGTATTTACGTGTTGGTTTATTTTTTTCGGCCACTCAATTTCGAGATAGAGATGTTCTACGTGAGGAGAATTCCGTTTTAAGGTTTTAAAACTGTTTAGTTTTATTTATTCTCCCTAAAAATACTGTCCTTTTTTTATTAAAAAATCTTAGTGCCTGTAAAAACAATATTAGGGCGGTGTTATATTTTGGCGACTTAGTAGGGAGTATGACGATTATTTTTGGTGAATGTTAAGATTTTAGAAACCCTACTGGAGTTGTAGTGGGTTTCTTTATTCCTTCTCAATTAAAAATCCTGTACTTCTTATCCAAAAAAAAAAAAAATCGTAACGTTTATAAAAAATATATTGGGACTGTCCAATCTTTAGAGTAACTTTTTAGAGACTCTAAGGGTTGTCTAGGATGCATATTGAGGTTTCAGAAAGTCCACTATGGTTGTGTTAATTTTTATTTTTTGGTCCTAAAAATCTTGTCCTTTTTATATTAAGAAATTCGTACCGTCTAAAAAATTATTATGGCGGTTTTATGTTTAAAGTGAGTTAGTCGAGTCTATAAAAGTTGTCTGTACTAAATATTGAGGTTTCAGAAAGCTACTAGAAGTGTGGCGATTTTCTTTTACTTCTTTCTTTTCTTTTCTTTCTTTACTTCTCCCTAAAAATTTTATCCTTCTTTCATTAAAAAAATTATAGCGCCTGTGAAAACAACGATAGGGCAGTTTTATATATATAGAAACTTAATAGACAGTATTAGGGTTGTCTGTGGTGAATATTAAAGTTTGAGACAGCCTACTAGGGGTGTGGTGATTTTTTAATTGCTTCTCCTTAAAAATCTTGTACTTTTTTCATGAAAAACATCGTAGTATCTGTAAAAAAATATATTATAGTGTTTCAATCTTTAGGAAAACTTAGTAGAGAGTTTGAAAATATCAATGTTTCAAAATCTTGTACTTACTGCGTAAAAAGAATCGTACCGCCTGTAAAAAATTATTAGAGCGGTCTTATGCTCATGGCGGCTTAGTAGAGACTATAAGTGTTATCTGTGGAGAGACATCGAGGTTTCAGAAGGCTATTGAAAGTGTAGCGATCTTTTCTACTTATTTTTATATCTTAGCGAATGGTAAAGAAATAAGTTTCAAACTTCCATTAGTTATAAGTCAGATTTAGAACTTTCATAAAACGTTTAGCCACACGATGAAATACATGCAGAATGTCCATAATTTAACAGCCAATATGGCAATTCTCAAGGTGGTAAAAATTATTATTTTAACAGAAAGCCCTGTATATATTTGAATTACCAAACACACAAGTAAGTTGTACACTCTTACACTGAGGGCTATATATTTGTATTTCCTGTTTAAAATAAAATGACATCATTTTGGATCTACAATAAAAAACGTCTACTTTAAAATCTGACGTGTGGCCTTAGGGTGGGCGCTTTAAGAATGTTTAATGGCGATTAAAGTTTTATTGTTATTGTTATTGCTGGTTGTTTAAACCGTGAGAGCCCGATGTTTGCGGTAGTAAATTTAGCCGATGTATTTGTTTGCTATTTTACTAGCGTTGTTCCATAGCACACTGCGTTATTGAAAAAAAAGTTTTTGTTAATTTATGGGTATAATCCCTCTACAAACATTCAACACCGAAACTCGGTTCAGTTTAAAATTAAAAAGTTAGTCCTTTCATCTCAAAAATATTGATTTCCATTACCACAAGTCTATTTCCGTTATAATAATTTCGGATAATCCACACGCCCAAAAATGTTATCAAAATTGATAAGACTTTTCCAATTTAATATATGTTGTCCAAGAGTATGATGTATGTAAGATTTTTACAATTCAATTTATCATTTTGATTTATTTTTTTACTTAAGACTCAAAATTGGATATCTCACAGTACTTCTATATATTTAATAACAGCTTAACTTCCATTAAATAGAAGTATACACTGATTATGAGGTCGATTTTTTTAGCTCAAAATATTCTTTCAACTTTTTAGAATATGAGGCAGAATTTTTTTTTCCTAAGAAAATGTTTTTTCCTTGAAATTTCCCGCTCTTTCCTAAGTGCGTCGGACTGCTCGGAAACGACACCTGCTGGGGAGGTACAGTCGAGGTACAGCCTAATGTTTTACCTTATGATTTCTAACGTGTCTAATACACAACAGATGTCGTTGTAGGATGTTTATGTTTAGTCAGAAGCATTTAAAAGAACGTACATGGCCTCAGAGGAAAAGGTGAACTAACTGCCAAATGAATTGATCAATTAACAATTTATTATGACTTGGCAATATGCCGGACTCCAAACTCATTGGAAAATATGAAAAATGAAATCTGGGCAACCTTATTTCGTAAGTTCAACCGACGAGAATCCGCAACACGAGAAGTGTTCAGAGTCTTGGTGTGACTGGAAGAAGGCGCAAACAGCGAATTCCTTGGACACCGTCCATGATAAACCTCCACTTCTTAAGGAATCTTTTAAAGCCATCAAACCGATTTATGAGGACCTGAGCCGAAACGAGATGCTAAACCGTTGCTTGGTAGGCTACACGCAAGATAACAATGAAAGTTTCTATGCTACTGTTTGGAAATTGGCTCCAAAATCTTATTCAAGTGGTAAGAAAGTCTTTAAAATAGCAACTGACTTGGCTAATGACATATAGACAACTCGTGCTGTAAACATCGGCAGCCCACTGGCGTGCTTTTTTCGCAATGCTTTAAACACGTGTTCCGTAATTCGCACCAGGCGCAGGCCGGGCTGAAAGTATCCCCGCTCCATTAACGGCCAGCACGGCAGCTCTTATATACCAGCGGCCACTGGCAACTTATATTGCTGTGTGCACTTTTAATGATGGTCTGACTAATATTCTTAGAATTATGAAAGTTTTGGAGATGGATATTGGCGTCGAATCATACAATATTTTGTCTAGAAGCCGATCTTAAGCGGCTCAAGCACACCGAGGTGTCTTTGACAGATGCAGCGAAAGCGGCACGCTCTAACATAAAATATTCAAGGGAACAGAATGAAGAAGTATATTTAAATGTAGAAGGATAGCTTTATGGTCTTGGGATAGCAGATTAATGGTAAATAATTTTGAGCAGTCGTATTTTTCATTTTGAAATGTCTAACATATTTTAATACACTTAAACTCGTTTTTGTCGAAACAGGATTTTTCAAAACTGCACGCAGCATAACTCCAACAATTTCCATTCTCTTCATGCAAATTTTTAACAATATCTTTATAATAACATTTTGAAGTAAAACACGTACAGAATTTTCGATAAATTAATTTAAACATTATCCTAACAAATAATTACCTTTTTTGAATATAATATATTATTTTTATCGCTTATATTACAAGAATTCGTTTACTCTTTGAATTTCCAAGAAACTCACTTAAATGTGCTTCAAAGGCCGTTGCCCAATCCCAATTAAAATTCCTGCTGATGCCGAGAGGGCAGCGAAAATAAATCGCCGAATTAAAACGTTACAAAATACGAAACCGGTCCGCCGTGATACGAGACGCTAAATTTTAATGGCCTCAATATTCGGGCTACGTCGCTCTGTTTACGTTGTTTATTTTTCATTTCTCATTAATCTGCAATCATAAATATGCGCGAATTTGCGAACTGCGATATGATGGCGAAGGGCATGCTCTTTACGCCATCGAATGCGGCGTCAGCGAAAATGGAAATCGGCGTCTCAAAAGAAAGGAAACATATAAAACCTCGACAGTAGGTACGTCCAGATTGAGTGAACATACATATAGTAAATAATAGAATATTTCCATATAAAAGAAGTATACGCTACTCATTTTATCAACACATATTTAGACATCAGTCTGTACCGACTATCCCCATTATAACTTGATAATTTTTGTCACTAATGAAATGAGTAAGGCTGTGTGTGAGCGGTGCATACCAAGGTGCTTCATGTGGGGGTATTAATATTTTTGTTGCAACGAACGTTTCGTTGATTAAATCCATACATCTTAACTACTCTAAAATAATAGTATTAATAAAATTGTATTATAAAATTTCGTCATAAAATTTCTATTAGATTGTAAACGATGTATGGTAATTCACCGAAATAATTGTCTTTTAATTTCTAAACAGGTTTAACGCAAGGGTGCGATGATAACGCTGAAATTAGAGAAGTGGTCGACGAACCGTAGTGGAGGGAGATCAGCAATGTACTTTTTACGGTCGTGGGGCCATAATTGATCTTGATTTATCTATCGATGTGTACGTACGGTCTCCAGTGTGTTAGTTGAAACGTTTTAATTTAATAATAGAGTATGCTGCACGTCCTAAATATGTTATAAATCCGTAGAAAACGTTTAAGTATATACTCAGCAAATGAAAAAGTTTATTGACGACTTGACGAAAAGTTTATTGACGATGAAGCGAAAGTAATGTAAAAATCTAAGTAAAAATCTATTGTAAATATTATAGTACGCATACTGGACTCTCGGCAATCGATTTTTCTATTGCTATTAGCTGGAAAAGAATCACTGAGTGGCAATACAATCACGCAGGTGGTGTTTGGAGACGTTAGAAGAATTTCAAGTGTCAACAAGTCAAATATTGATGTTTATGACCGATGGTGCTGCCACAATGCGTTCAGTAGACCGTTTTCTTTCACAACACTGTTGCAGATTATTACACGTCGTGTAAAGTGCATACTTTACATCTTGTGGCAGAAATTACTCGACAATGTTTTCCCAATGTACGGGGGTGTATAGGCGGCGCCACGGGGTATGTAAAACCTTCCCCTTGGGCAAATACACTACCGTATTCCAGGCCGAGCTAGTTGGAATTACATACGGTGTTCTGGGGGCCGACGAAAATCGGAACCAGGAGAAGGTATGTATCTGATCGGATAGCAGGGCGGCGTTGGCAGCCCTGAATTCAGCAACGACAAAGTCGAAGCTGGTCTATAATTGCTATGAAGCATTGAACCACTTTGCAGGGAAGGGACCGGTGGAACTCTTATGGATACCTGGGCATAATGGCATTAAGGGAAATCTAATTGCAGATGACCTTGCCAGACTAGAGACCACATCAATGGCTGGGAAAGAGACCAGCACAATAAAAGTTGGAGAGGAGTAACGGGTTGTCGAATAACCAAATTCTTCATCCAATACTCAGAGATTGAGAAATGGGCCCAAGAATTCATTAAATGAGGCACATAAAACAGGCACAAAGCCAGAACCCTGGTGGGAATCATAACGGGCCACCATAGTAGCCTGAATGCTTATAAGCACAAGCTGAGGCTGACTGACAGCCCGGCCTGCAGATACTGTAAAGAAGACGAGGAAACCTCGATTCATCTTCTTTACACCTGCCCCGCACTGGAGGAGAAGAGGTATCTCATCTTAGGGACCCCTGTTATCCTAAAGGAGGCGAGGCTTAAGGCGGGGGACGTGCCTAAATTGCTCCTTCTATGGGATAGCATTTTTGGACAACGACCCGGATAAGAGAGGATCACCAAGGGACTACCCATGCGATC
Source organism: Rosalia funebris (assembly GCA_037954035.1). Classification (NCBI taxonomy): domain Eukaryota; kingdom Metazoa; phylum Arthropoda; class Insecta; order Coleoptera; family Cerambycidae; genus Rosalia; species Rosalia funebris. The sequence continues at coordinate 1,501,955 of JAZFAV010000004.1, read as the reverse complement.
AGTGGCTGATGAGGCCCAAACCTATATAATATAATAATAATTTTCCAAGGTAGATTACATTAACAGCGAGAACAAAATAAGTGTTTCTAAAATCTCCTAAACGTGTTCGCAAGTTTCCCAGAAAATGTCCTGAAATTTCCAAACCATCAGAGCTGATCCTTACATGTTAGGGAACATGGTCCAAGGCAGCTTGTTATTATGCTGAAATTTCTGTTGCATCTGATTCGACTTGCAGATTTCGAATATCGATTGATTTTCCTTGATCGCAGGTGAAAAAAGAAAGTTGCCATAGCAGTGAACTGGTTGTTGACAAAAAAGTCTCTTAAATACGTAAAATAAATAACTAAAAATCTTTTTTATATGAAACCATAGCAGCCGTTATAATATACTTGCAAATCAACCTGTGGAAAGTAGTTTTATTCTATTTTACTATAGCCTGGAAAATTGCGTTGAATTAGTGTTTAAGAAGTGCCATTACATCGTGTTAAATACGTAAAATAGTTAAAATATATATTACACACCCATTCAATGTTGAGATCTCGTTTCCGTGATTTTCCATAAGCCGCCACGGTCTAATGCTGGAAAATTAACGTGTAAAAAGTTCAATATGCACCACCTTGTTCATATACTCGCTCTGCGAGATATGGATCTCAATTTCCTAGCGGGTTTTAAACTCAATTTAATATCGCAACTGCCGGCTGTTCGGGTAGGCTGGAAAACCAGAAAACTACTGCATTGGAGATCAGAATCTCCACTTGATTATGCAACGAACAATTCACTTTTGCCGAGGAAGACGATGGAAATAAGGAGGAAGTTAGAAAGCTGGTGAATCTAGTGGTGTTATTTTGTCTGTTAAGGGCGGTTTAAGTTTCTATAGTGGTGTTATTCATCTCTTACATTCTATAAAGGAAAGTAGTGGAAAATCTGTGGAAAAACATCCCCTGTGGTAACGGAAAACCTTTCTGCTGACGATTAAATACCAGAATGCGTATTATAAAATGAAGAATAAAGAAACTATACGTGAGCGTTACTGTAGACACGATTGATTAACGATTTAAAAGGGTTCGATGTTCCTGTGCGCTATTTAAGAATATACTATGCCTCGCTTCCTTAGCTAACATGTAATTGAAGTATACTAAATACTATAACTAAATACATAGTTAATGTAGTAAAGAATAATCTCTTAAACGTGGCTGCTGAACAAGTGCTTTTGTTTGTGACAGATGCAGTTTCGTGCCTGAAAAATGGTCTCCACCGTATATCGAAGGCAATTAGAAAACAGTTCAATGTACTTGATGCAACAAAAAGCGATTTTCTAAGTCAGCATAGCGAAGATAGACTTTCTACAATATTTCATCAAACATACAGATAACTATCTCCAAGGCCAATGCTTCATGATAGGAAACGTAGATTTTCATAAACTTAGAAAGATTCACTTTGACTGTAAACTCTCGTGATATGATTGTCCTAGCATTACAAACTGGGATATCTGCCATATTACAAATTTAGCCTTAGTCATCTAGCGCCAATAATATCAGGGCCTCGCATAATGGTAATAAGACAGAAATATATTGTGGACCTCTCACACTTATTGATGTAGAACACTTAATTTCTACGTGTAGTCGCTATAGGTTCAAATCATTTATGATTAACCAAAACAAATATCGAAATACTTATTCAGTTTATACGTGTTTACTTTGAGATCTAAGTACGGTCCTGGCTTATGGAAAATGCTTCACTTTATTTCAAATAAGACTACGCTATTAAATATTTATATTTGATATACTACGGCAATGTGTGTCACAGAATTGTTTCATATAATTTCGTCAAAAAACGAATGGGTAAAATACAGTTAGTTTTAAACTAGGGACAAAATTGGAAAATGTATTACATAATTCTAAAAATACAGTACATTCTTGATTTATAAAATATATAAGTTTACAAATTGTTATTTCCAAAATATAATCCGTTTTATATAGGTCAAACTCGCCGTTTCTTTATATACGATTTAACGAACACTTACGTTGTTTTAGTAAATGAAACAAGGAAATTATACACAGGGAAGGTACAGTAAACACTGTAATACATATTAAATAAAATATTTTAATATCTAATAAACCTTACCACTCGGACAATATCTATATCAAATAAATTTTTGAATGAATTTTCTGTTATCAATTTGAAGCATGACTCTTTTTTTCAGGACTGCCCCATTACCACCGTTCTATCCACCTTACAGGGGCGCCTTTCTAGTAGAGAAAACCTAGCCTATATTCAGGTATGATAATTTAATGTTAAAATAAATTTACTTAAGAAATGTTTACTTTCTGTTTTCCAATTACCTCGATTAAGTTAGGTATAGCAACGAGATATATTGTATGAAGACGATGTTGTTTTATTTAAAAAAAAATGTGTATGCGCTCTATGCTAAACAATAAAGTGAGCAGCTTAAGTTTAAAATTAGTGTTAGTGGAAAATAGTATAATCGATCCAACTGGACACGAAGAATCCCATTCTGAGGTAAGAAAGTCGATGTTTTAAGAAATTTTGGCTGAAGAAGAAATATTAACACTAGTGTTATGTCTTTAAAACACATTTTGGCCTCTCTCTCGCTTATGTGTGGCCCTAGAGGTGGAAAATAGTGTAATCCTCGCAATTGGACACGCCGAATCTCATTTTAAGGTCAAATGCAATTTTCTGAAATCGCTATTTTAGATATTTTATGTGGAGATAAATTATATTCGGTCAAATCTTCAACACACAGTTTGGTCTGTATCTCACTCGTTTGTGGCCTCTAAACCGGCGATGATCCGGAAACAGACCAGAGACGTACCGGGGGTGAATTAGTGATGGACAAGAGAAAACAGGAGACGGACCAGAGACGGACCAGAGACGGACCCGAGACGGACCAGAGACGGATCAGAGATGGACCAAGATAGAGAAAAACTCAGACCAGACCAATAATTTGAATTAACATAGTTTCCAGAGTCACAAATTGGCCTATATATCGAGGTATTTGTGGTCCTAGAGGGCTGGAAAACAATACAGTAGTCTCACCTCGAAGATTTCCTAGGAACTTAATTTTGATAATAGTTTTCATTACTGGAATAATTTGTAAAGTTAGTTTACATGGCTATATGTTTGGAATAGGTAATGAAGAAGTTCCAGATTATTCGTTACATTTGGGAACAAAATATAGAATTTTATAAAGCAATTCTTACAAACTTTATCTAAAACTTCATTATTTAAATTGTGCTTGTAAAGTTTACTTTTAGTTTTCTTTACAGGCACTTAAATTAGCATTATATAGAACTTAATATCTCCCCTTCTTACGCTATGAATTTTTTTATATTATAATTATATTTTGAGATTCTTTAGTCTTTTGAAACATTGAATAGTTTGTAACATCTTAAATTGTGAGCGTTTCACTTACGATCGGTTTTAAAAAATCTTGGTCAATATAATCCGAGTGTATACAGTATGTCGCTAGAGCTTTAAATAAGATTTATCAAATTAAGATAAATCTTTTTTAGGTAAATTCCCTGAAAGTTTCGATTTTTATTTTAAAATCAATATTTGTATTGTTATGTTAAACTCCTCACCATCAACAGGTCTAAGAAAAAGTTTGTTTTTACGAGTTTAAGTTTAAATTTAGATAAAATAAGTGGTAAATATTCCTTACCTTACGCGCATCTCATACAAAATAGCATGGAAAATAATTCATTTTATTCGTTGTCGTTGGAAATTAATTAGACATCTCTTGAGTTGTATTTTTTTAGAAGGGTAAAAATCCTATTGGAGCTTTTTTATTACTGCTGCGTCATAAACATTTTATAGCTTGTTTGTTCCTTTATTATTTCTGTATCACATTGTAAAACCCAGGCGCCAGTCAACAGAACTCCTCCGTCAATCGAGTGCCTCTTCCCTATCAATTTTTATTGGAGTCCCAATCAAAAAAAAAACGTGAGACTCAATCTTGATAAAATGACCCATCGTAAGACGCCGAGAAGTTATTTTATACCTAAAAAAACACTTTTATTGCATTATTTTTTTCAAAAGCAGTTAAAAAACTTTCGACTCGCTATAAACTTTAAAAGTTAAATCACTATGCTCACAGATTTTCATTGATACCGTGAAACTGTTTATCGTACTGTACAATCAATATCACTAAAGCTTCCTAATACGCACGTCAGATGGCGCTAGACATCAACACAGCTCTCCTACGGTAAAGTTACCTATCTTGCTTATATTATACTATCCCTGTTTTACCGACATATTCACAAACCATGGTGCAGCATATCCCTCATAGATGTCTCGACAGACGTTGAAATAAAGTTTATTCAAAATCAATTTATAATGAGTAATAACATTGAAACCTATAATTTAGTTGTTTTATGGCCCCATATCTGGTGGTTAACAAGTGTTTAGTTTATTTATGATCGGATTTTACGGCTCTTGTTCAATGTCGTTTTGGTGTTTAGTATTTTTACTATTACTGCTCTCCATATGGAAAGAAAAATATTATCAGAGATTTGCAGTGGCGTTTAATCACAGGAAAATATTAGGTTTTTAATAATTATTTCACGACCACGAATAAAATAGATGTGTATATATGAAAACGATTTAATAAATAGGCGTACAAGGTGTCCTACATGTACGTGGCAATAAAGCTGTTGATATATTATTCCTATTATAAACCTTAACTAATGAAATATTAACTAAGGCATTGATTCAGTAGATACTCTACTTGGGTAAAGCAAAAGTAATTAAAATACTAAAACGGTATCACAGACACATCAATACAACGAAGTTGTATTGATGTGTCTGTGTTGATTGAACGAGTGACAACGAAGAGACAAATATCAGAGGTGACTCTATTTACATATTCCATCACAGAAATCAGTCTGATTACTCCCCAGGACTCATTACTAGTTGTTACCGAGGCCTCAGTCTGCCTTCTAAATAGTTAAAACCGAGGAATAGCATATTGGGGCCTTGGAAAAAATCTGAGGCCATAAAATTGATTACTTTTTGAAACCTCAATAAATCCTTTAAATAGGTTATATTTTAAAATAGTTTTAAGTTATCATCAAAAAGAATATAATGAGTCATTATCATTAGAGACAAATCGTTAATTAATAAGATAAAATATAACGGTCCTAAAGTTGAGCCTTGAAGTACTCCAGAGACGCTAAGAAGGTCTCAGATTTAACGTTATTATATGACACAAATAATGCATGTCTGGATAAATACGATTTTACTAAATGGTTGTTTATGAAGAAAAAATGTATTCTCGCTAAAAATTTATCGAAAAGTCTTCCCTCCATGGAAAGAATCGGTCATTTGAGGGCTTAATTTCGTGTCGTTTGGGAATGAGAAAATGACAAGCAAAAGGAGATCGTAAAGTCACTGAAAGCTGGAAATCGAAAAGAAAGACTGCAATAGGAAGAATCCAAAATCATTTCGAAGACGAACCGGGCTTAATAAAGATGTAATACAGGATTATGGGACAATTAAAGACGGAAAAACTGCCCATGGGTTCTTTGAAAATCCAGAATTATCAAGTTCAGTGACTGATATTTGAATAAAACTGTTTTCAGTGTTATTAACCACACCTTCATGTAGATATAAAAGAGACTCTCAATATTTTGATAATTACCCTTAAAAAAACTCCAGGTACATACTAAAATTATTACTCTTTTTATTGTCACTGACATTTCCTAAACTATTTGTCCGTGGGTCTAATATAATAAAACTTGCACTTCTGCCAATTATTTATTACAAGAGATACAATGATCTAAACGAAGAAATTTAAAAAATCAGGGAAAGCCATAACGGAAAATATTCCAGCAAGATTGTAGTTAATTTCATGAGCATTTCAAATTCGTCTATCAATAGTCTTAGAAGAAAATCTATTTTAATTATTTATTTAAAAATAAATGGCTGTGATATGTCTATCATCTTATGTTGTTGTTTTGAAAAAGCCTCAAATAAGAAGCGAAACGTCAACACGATAAATAAAATACATCGACATAATTTCCATGTTATTTTATAAAATTTAACCCAAGAAACCGAAGAAACAATAAACCCAAAGGAAAAACATAACTGTTTCAGAATTGTTTCAGGGAAATAAAAACCTTAACCTTGTTTTTACTTAATATTTTAAGTAGCAAAGTTTTGTACACTTTTACATATTTAAACAATATCAGTTTCTTAATAAAATAATGTTGCCAACCTATATTTGCAAGATTGACGACTGCGTATTGTCTCAAATTGATGGAGACGACCCGGAAAACCATCTTTAAATAATTGGCGGAGGTGCCATCGTCATTCTAATGCGTGTGGATATTTTGTTGTTCTTAAGTTTATTTGATATTAATATTTTTATATAGAAGCGAGGTGCAAAGGCAGTAAAGAAATTTAAAAAGATCTAAGCACGTTCAAATAGCATTGGCACCTCCGCCATTTCTTTAAAATGTACTTGCTGGAAAACTATATCCAAAGCGTTTATTTCAGCGAGTCGCAACAGAATCGAATTCAGGTCACTATTATTACATAACTATAGTTAACATAAAGTACATCATAATACAATAATAAATATTATGTTATAATAATAAATGTTCGAATAAACAAAGAATAAAAAACGAGAAAGGAAATGTATAAATAAAAAAAATACCACCACGTCTCGATCAGTCTCGGTTTCTGGCTCGCCTAGACCCGTGCCGATATAAAATTTTAGCACTAGATACCTTTGTAAGTTTTCTGCAATAAAACCTCAACGCCTATCACTTAATAGTAGCCCACGCAATGAAAAAGTATTTTCAGCGTCTATTGTCATCAAAGGACAGTACGAGAAATTAACTACATATAGATTATATTTTAGTAAAGTATTAGTATTTAGTTTAGTTTAGTTGCCTTGATTTATAGCTTTGAAATAAACACATGTATTTCAAGCGATATCGAGGATATTTTACATTAAACATATCTTACAGTTATTCTTTAATGATAGTACGTGTATTGTGGTTTTTTATTTTTTGTTTAATAGCATCTAATACCATAGACTGATCCTTGTAACGATAACCCATTTGTTTCCATAAGTAATTACTATTAATGTAAAGCAGGAATGTCACGTAAAGCACGTACGAACATTATTTCGTTTGTTTTGTAATTGCAGTAAATTCGGCACTATGTGTAGCATTACTTTTGCTGGAATGAAGCCTACAGATAACATGTTCAAAATCTTTATAGTAAGCTACAGCTTCCATCCAAGTACGCCATCTTGAGACAATTGATTCAGGAGGTAAAGGGATGTCTGACAGAGCTTCTCTAAATGAATAGACACTTAAATTTTTTTTACATTTGGTTTTACCTCGTTAACTAAAAAGAAACTGTCTATTATTGTTTCTGATATTCGGTTAAACGCATGAGATACACATGTAAGGTAATCATATTTGGAAAAATTTCAGTTGACAGACTTCCTGTTTTTCGCATATATGCAGCTGCATCCGTTAGCGTTACTAATACTGAATAATGTAATGGCTGAATTGTTTTCTATCTAATGTCTTAGAAGCCACTAAATGACTGCCACTAGCACACTGGTAGATTTTAACGCACCAATAAAAGAATTAATCACTGAACGTATCTGTTTCTTAGTGTAGTTGGATTCGGGAGTTCTCAGTCCATATAAAAACTGGCGTAGTGTGGGGTTCTTCAGTTTATGTAACAGAATATCACTTGCCAAAAGGACTATCATGGGGTAATAGAAAAAATAGTGTAATAATTATCGTGACGGCTAGATAAACCATGGCTTTTCACATGTCTTCTTTCGTTACTTTTTTCTGGACGAATTAAGGGGGCACGTTAGTTTTCAGCGCCGATTTATCAATGAATTTTAAGAATTTTTTATCTCAGCAAACTAATAAAGATATGAACATACGGTTTATTGTGCATAAAAATATACATATTGATCTTTAAAGAGAAGTTTTTATCTAGCTAAAATTACCCTCTCCCCTCCCCCCTCAGGTCCGTGAATTCTGCCGTTCCCGATCGGACCATACTCATGGTTCCTAGAATTGACAACGTACTGTTCATCTGAAAGCAAAAATTGATACGGAGTTTTAAAGTGTATGAAAATGCGCATCGTTTGTATTTTTTTAATTTCGAATTTATGACAAAATGGCGAACACTCAAAGTTGACAGAGCGTTTTATTTAAAGAAATATCACTTACAGGGGCGATAAAAAAATGGAAAAATTGAGATATCGAGAAAAGCCCGTGTTAAACGACGCGGAGTTTGATAAGCATTAAAATAAAAAAAGAGAGAAAATCGAATTATTCTGTATTGAGATTAGGATCTTAGGAACCGCTTCGAAAAACACAGTTTCAAGAAAAATGCGTTTGAAGTTTTAGAATCAATTTAAACTGTATTAAGTTACACTCATTTAACACATTTTAACACATCTTAAATCTTATAAGAAAATATCGTGCACACTATACACAAACAGAATTTCTACACAAAAACCAAACGCGACTTAATTTATGAACTGTGCGAGCCTGCACTTATCTGTTACTTGCGCGCGGCTGCTGGGATCGTGCTTCCTAAACGGTGCTATAACTAAGCCATTTTTTGCGAATTCCGTTAAGCGGCTTTGGGAATATATTCTCAAGTCACTAACCTTGTTGAAAATATTGCGAAAAAGAAGTTGTTTGTTTTTTTTGAGCCGACAAAGCTGACTTAATAATTCCTTCACATACAAAATAGATAATTTGCTCTAATATACCATACATGTCTGCAAACAATTCGAAATTGCTATCAATCTAGGTGTGCAGTAATTCTGGTCTCGATTTCTTGTTTCCTGGCATCTTAGTTTTCACGTTACTGCACAAATAAAAAACACAAAAATTCCAACATACCACGAAATTACACAGCAAGTCAACAAGGAAAACAGCAATGAGATGAAAATAAATCCATAGCAGATCTCTGTGTAACATGCGATGGCAATATCGTTGCTATATAAACGGGCATCAACTGAGAATCGATTTTTAGTCCGTCTCCGTTACGGCTTACCGGAATAGACGCTTCAACGATAATAACCATCTAATGTAATCATCTCAGACAAGTACTATTGGCACCTCCGCCATTTATTGAAAACATGCTTCTGGCGAAATTTTCGTAATACCTTGTATAATAATAAGGTCAAGGATACGAAATTAGCGAGTTTTATAGTCAACAACACCAAAACCCGTGTGTCCTATTTGTTCTACTCCCACGCGTGGGGCAACACAACCCCCGCGTGGAGTGACAGTAATTTGACGGGGATCGTACGTCGTCCTTCTCCCGCCCTCCTGGATGAATACGTAATAACGCGAGCATGTCTCCCGTTCCGGAATACCCGGTCACCCCGTACCCGTATCTTCCCTTTGTTCAAGGCGTCTTGAAGGGGCTCCGTTTTGTTGCATGCCGCGGTGGCCATGGCGACGCTTTGAGCCGCGCCGACTCCTCGCGAAGACGCCATTCGCCAGGCCTGCCTAGTCCTGTGCGGGCCACGCTATTAATATTACGCGAAGAGTGCCTTGATTTTTTCTCCGGGATCGGCGAGTGCGATAATCTGTATGGATTAGGTCTTGACTTCGTTTGGGAATCGCAGGGCGGGTTGCTAGATGGATGTGGGGGCTAGAATAGTTTGGGGTGGGTTTTGTTCCTGTGACGCTGTCGTAGTTTTCTGTGTTGTCTAAATAAACTAAATCAACAGGTCTCTTGTCAACTATATAGTGCAATTTAAGAGCAACGATTTCGATTGAATTGATATGTATTAGCCAAAAATCATTATATCTTATGTTACCACGTTTTCATTCACTCGCTCACTGGCTTTCTTGTCTGTCTATCTGTTAGATACAAATTTTGCAGTTGACTTTAAACTAACTTCCCGATGAGTTAGAGACTTGAAACTTCAAGTGAATGACAATGCAATATTAACTCACTGTCTTGTCTGTATGTTTGGTTATTTGTCTGTTCGGTACAAATTTTGCAATCCATTTTAAGCTTAACTTCCCGATGAGCTATCGATCTGAAACATTAAACATATCTCATAACTGAATGACAGTTGAGGAAGGCGAATTTGTTAACAGTTTGCAACAGGTTTCAGATTAAAATAATTATTTGAATAAAAAACAATTTAATATACCACGCTTTTAATAATAATGATAATAATATACCACGTCCTGAGAATTTGTGATAGTGAATTTTTAATAACTATGAAAATGCTTGCAATATTTAAAATGAAAAAGTGGGGCGCATGCAATAGATCATTGATGCATGAATAATTCAGCTATGTCATATCTTTTTTAGATACACCCTCTAACAAATATAAATTTGCATTTGTTTTTCGTTTTTAAGGTATATATAAACATAACTGTTTTTTAGGGAAAACACTATTACAATTTTTATAAAAAATGAAAAGCTAGTGCATTTCTTATATCTATATCATGTTTTATTTAAATTTGTAAGAAATAGAGTATGTAGATTTAAGTTTCAATAAGTTGAGAATCTTAAGTAAATGGAATGGAAATGGAAATAAAAGGATTTTAACATTTTCAGTTACTAAATATAATTACTTATTTTAATTATAATCGGTTATTTAGTTGAACCGAGTCCAAAAATTGATCGTTATTCAAATGATTTATCAAATGTTTTATTCTTCATTATTGTGTATTTTAATTATTTAGATACATATTTTTTTATAATAAGTTTGTATTTCCTTTAAAATGAAATACAGAATTTCAAAATCTTGGGTAGCGTAAAGCCTGAGTAATAACCCAGAATAGACATCTGAGATATGCCTAAGGCTACGAATAAACCCAGAAGCAAAATTTATAATAAAGCGAAATGAAAAAGAAAACCAATAAAATGTTGTTTTAGAATTTATGTATTGGAATATTGAAAGAAACGTAGCTCCCAGAGCCCTCAATAAGCATAAATTTGACTTTATAAAATATGAATAAATTACTTAAATCTGAAAAATCTTTACAGCAGAGTAGAATTTGGCAACTTGTTTGTCTAAGGATGCAAAAAATACCTTTATTCATAAAAATTGGTCATCTTAATAGACGAATATTGTGTAGTAGTTAATCCAGTGACCACAACAAACATCACTAGTCCAACATAATCCTTACAGCACTACTACAACATAGAGAAAAGGATTTGGATTCAGTGACTGGTGTGGACTAAATAGCAACCAATTAACTGGTCACTTTTTCCATGGTAATTTAATCTCAATTTCTTACATAAATATTCTAGAATACGACATATGTATAGGAAACAGTTATAACGTATAAATATGATACAAAACCAATGTAATAAGGCCCTTTCGATAAATTTATAAAATCTGGGCACCACTGAATTAATTAGCAGCATAATTAACTCTAAAATGTATTCATTATTTTAACTATTTTGTACAATATATGTGAGCATATCAAAGGTGTACCATTACATTAATTCTCGATGGTACCTACATACCAACTGCAATCTCTTTCATGGCAGAATTGTGAATGAAATGTTTGTCACTTCATGTAGTAGTTGGATATTTGCCCTGGCAATCCATCTCATAGCTCGTCTCCAAGTTGTTTGCGTCAGAAAACAAACTCCCACGGCCATTCTAACCTTATAGTAATGCCCGATAATTATTTAAATATTCTTAAATTTAAGTTGAACAGCATTTTTCTACAGCGCCAGAGACAACAGGTAATAAAAGTAAGTAGCGCTACATAAAACAGCGAACCAGAAATATATTTTGATGGCTGGGGTATCGCGCGCGATCAAAGGAGACGACAGTTTTTTTATGAACGGCGATTTATTTATTTCGATGTTGTTTTTCAGAGCTTACAAGCTTAAAAAACATTCACATTTATTCGTAGTCTTTAAATAGATTCGCTGTGATTTTCCCGTAACTTCAATCATTACCAAAATAGCAGCAGCTTAAAAGGGACTTACGGTGTGTTTTTTCTTGAAATGGTTTCAACTCGATCTCAAAAATAACGCAATTGATTGTAATATTAGTTAAATCGATTTTATTTTTACTTTTATCCTTTATTTTTCATCAGGAATGTATTAATTTTCTATACGTTTTATGAAGCTTTTAATGAGTATTTTTTAACGAGATATGATCTTCAAATAAAATAGAATAATTTCCTACGATCATAACAATTTTCATAAGATGTTTTAACATTGAAATACTGATCTATTTTTGCAATAAGTCAAGAGTATAACAAATATGATACCAAGTAAGTCCTCCTAAAGCATTTTTTTAGTTTTTTCTCAATCAACAAACTTAGGCAACATAGATAATGAACACATATAAAAATAGGAAGAAAAAGAAACATTTAAAAGTCTAGTTTAAAATGTTCGTTACATATTTTAAACATGTTTTCCTGCAATTACCCAAACCGTTGAACATGTTGGCCCCCTAGAAATTCTCTGCGGAAAGTTCGCACTTGGTTTATGTGATTCTCTTGTCTTCTTTGGAAGTCGTTGTTTCCACCCATGTCCTAAAGAAACTAAATCGCATTTCTTGGTGTAAACCTCGAAACAATAATAACAAAAAAATTATTCCGAAATAACTTTTCTTTAAAATAAAAATATTATCATTTCGAAATTGCTTTTGTCACAAAACCCTTTTATTTTCAGAGTCTAAGCAAGTTTCAAAATTTAAAAAATACGTTGCTAGATGCTCTGTATATTCCACCATATGTTCAGCCTTAAATGTTTGGAGAAAATATTGGACATATTCGAGAAACCATTTTAGATTTTCGGCATAACTGAGATACTCTAGGTTACACATCAGGTGAACATCCTGTAGATATAATAATACGATACCATTAGCATTCAAGTAATACCTGATTTGCGTAGTGGTGTCTATCACCTTCATAAATATATTATAATTTTAATATTATACACAAATCTTATATGTTATAAAAACATAATTAATAATTATTTGTAGATACCTGATATAGTATTAATGTACGTTTGTACCTACCCAGCTGATCGAAAATAAAGAAAATTTATTAATTAAGTGTTCACTATTCACACAACGTTACACTGCAATTCGAGCGGGTACAACTTATAACATAAGTTCGAAAAAAGCGATGGACATTCTGTCTGAAACTGGCTAGCTTCCAATTGAGAATAGTTCCTTAAGCAATCGACAGACACGAGTGAATTTTGGTTGTATAATTTCGGAAAACTTTATCGGTGATGACGTACCCTTATATGAAAAATAATTGAACTAAATTTGGTTCTAATTGTTTCCTAATTAACTCTATCAGCCAATATCACCCTTCAATTAATTCTCCACTATATCCACTCTATCTAATTGATCTTCTAACTGACTGAATGTGAGTTTTTATTGAAGGAATCGGAGAGAACGGTGTGTATTCGGGTCTTTGTGATTGTCGATTTAAGACACCATGAAGATATTTGCTCAGTTATAATACATTTCCCTAATAATCAAGATAGTGCCCTGGCCTTACACATTCGTGACATTTTCCACCGTAGAAACTTGTTTATTCATATTTGTAGAACACTAATATGATTGTACGTATAAGAAATTGCTATTTTAAACACTTACATTACAAACGCAATTAAAACAGTGTACATTTTTTTGTCGGGCTGCGAATTTGCTAGCCGTTATTTATATCTAATGCTGAAGAAATATTAGACAGGAGAAATATTGCCATCAAGTGATAAGCTGTAATAAAAAGTACGGAGACTGACTTCCGAGAGAAATATTGTTTCCCCAGCTACACAAATGACCATGGTATTTACTAAATGTCAAATTTCAAAAGTTAAATAACTAATTTATATAAAGAAAATTGGTCGATATAATGTATTAATGGCGCCTCGTATATAACAGACTACTGTCACCGGCTTTCACAATATTTCCCTAAACCTATCGCAATATCTGGGGCACATTGAGTTTTCATCAAGTATCAATGGAGCGTGTTCTATATTTGATTGTAGGAAAGTCGAGAGGATCTTATACCTACCTGAATTCACTACACAGACGCCCGCCTCGTCAGTAGCTATAGAACGCCGCGACGAGTCCGTACCAAAAAAAGAAAACGAGACTGTTGTCTTGTTTCATTTCACATAACAGAAAACGTTGTTAATTACGTATTTATGTGTGTCAGTGTGTCAGACTGGCGTAGAATAATTTAGTGATAGTGATCGTAACTTTTTAATCAGCCTTATAGTGCGAGAGAGAGAGAACTTAGAATAGTATAATAAGGTATATGTTTACAAACATATGCCTATTTTTAATTTTGGAAAAACAAGGCAACATTTTATGTGTCTCCTATAAAGTCGAATTGTTATTACGTTTGATTATCGCGATACTTTGTTGTAAAATCACATGTTAGAGGTTTACTGGACGTTTCTCCCCTCCACTTCTTATGTGTACATCTCAAATATAAACAGACAGGTATATTTTCACGTTTTATTTATAACGAGAATGTGCGAATTAATAGGATATACTAAAATATGTTGACTTCATCGTCGACGATGGTTTACCCACCTATTGTTGTATACAGAGCGATGCAAATATTGCAGACAACATATTATTATCCCTTAAGAAGTTTGTATTTTTCAAGGGTTGACGATATATTACATTAATGAGTCATTAGTCAAACATTCCATTCTCAACAAAATATCGATAGTGTTATCTTTGTACATCAATTTCACAAATAAAAGTTTATGTTGGAAGTAAACTTCCAATTAGAGACATATCAAAATTTTCAATAGGGTAATTCTCTGGACATCTTAGAGGCATCTCACGTGACAGATCTTATTAAATTTGTTAATAATCATATCACCTGATCCATTCATAATAGGAATTGTTCAAAATTTTAATTTCGATAAACAGATTACAAAGCCTAAAACGTGAAAACTGATAAATTTTCGATTGCCCCTTTCCAGCTTCTGTTCCAAATTTATTAAGCCGCATATCTCGAAAATAATTGACTAGGGGAGTACACTAAACTTTCTTCAACGTAACTGTTTATTTAAATATATTGAATTAAAAGGATATTCAAAAAGATCTCCATTCATTTGTTGGAAACAACCTAGATTGTAATAAAATTACATGATATTCTTTAAAACAGGAGATGAACTATTTTGAGTTTCTATTCTGTCTTTAAGAGCATTAATGCTAGCTGGAATTGCATACACTGTACTCTTAAGATGCATCCAATGGCGTAAAGTCTAGTCATCTAGATGGCCATTCAAAAGGCCTTTTCGTTTAATTTACTTATTAGGAAGGATTTTGTAAAGTACTCTCTTTACAATTACGACATAGTGAGTTGTTGTCCCATCTTCTTGACCAAACAGTTTTACTTAGTAAAATCGAATCTAGTGCGTTTGGATAAACCTTTATAAAACAGGGACAACTTCGCTTTCGATGAAAACTTGTCAACTGTCAAATTCCCTTGAATAAACATTGGGCCAATAATATGGCCTTCGATAATATCTTCATAAACATATTGAAGAGAAAGAAAGAAGAAGAAAAAGAAGTATTTCTCGCCTCCAATGAGAGTGCCCTGTTAGTCAATAACTACTATTTGGCAGCAGCATGAAGTTTGACAATCATGAACATCTCTACAACTAAAATAGTTGGTTAGAACATGAAGCTGCTTCTTTCTGTATAAGTTTAAGTTGATTGCGATGGCTCCTACTCATATTACTCTACTATGTATTACCTCCTACTATGTATTTTTATTTTCGTTATTGAGAAGGAGTGTTTAGCTGTTCTATGCTCTGTAAATATTTATGTGCATATCTGTACAATATTCTCAATATTACTTAATTTTACTCAATTACTTAAGTTACAATTTACTTAAGGAAGTATTCTAGTCTAGAGGCCTAAATTGTAGCTCTCTTTTCAGGCTTGATAAAAAAACAAAAAACATTTTTAGTATCCATTTTTCCATAACATTTTATTAATATTTTGGGAACATAGAAAGAAATCGATGGAAAAAGTAAAAATTGAAGCAGTTTTGAGCTGCCAAAGGTGGGGGTAATAGAAGGGGGTAGGCTAGTTGACATGATTGCCACCCTTCCGTTCATCTGAAACAAGATTTAAAAGTAGATTCTTAATTAGTAAGAATTTGGTTATCGGTACTAAAGAAGAAGAAAAATCTACACATTTTTTTTAAGTTTTAATTTTTTTAGAAATAGTAAAACAATATTTTGATACAATATAGTAGGGATGATATAGAATCATATGCTGAAGTTCCATGCCAAGTTTAAAGTTAATCGGTTGCATAGAACTTGACATATTATGTCAACCAAATCGAAAAAAGTAGTTTTAAAAAAAACGCGTAACGTAAAAAAAATTTAAGGCAGCCGCCTCGGTAAAATTAAAATAATGATCACTGAAATAGCTATAACTCCGTAAACATTTTGAATTTTCAAATTTTCTTTGGAGGGCATGTTCTTAAAGGTCTTAAAACTTTAACAACATGCAAATCGATTTTTTGAAAATTCTAGACTAGAATTAGTTCCTCCCGTTAAGTTACACAATTTTACAGAATGTTTAGTTATAGTAACAATAATTAATTTTAATTCAAAAATTAACATATCTTAGAAAATAATATCATACATAATATTATTCCACAAATAGGTTCCACCCTGTATATAAAAGTCGTTCTATTAGCGAAATAGTTACTTCAACCACCGAACATTCCAGATCCAAACGGCGGTTGGTCTTTCATCCCACACGTGGCAATCACATCCCCCGATACCCGATAAATTAAACTTCGATTTGCCATGCGGTATTAGCCACACCCCGCGAAGTTTACGACCCCAATTGAACTAAAATTTAATTTAGTACGCGCATTTGGAAATTCCAACGCCGCTGCCAAGAGTAATTACCAATTAGCCCCACCGTTTAGAGTTCGCGCAAAAATAATCCTGCACATTTTTCGGGCCTAATGCACCGAGAGAAAAGAGTTTACATCGTCTCGAAAATAAACCGACAATAAGTTAAGCCGTTCGAATAAACACGACGTCTGTGCGCCTTAAAATATCGAGGAGGCGCGGCAATATCATAAATGTGGAGTTCAATAGATCTATTGTGATAATTGAGTCGATTTGCGTAGATTTTATTCGATGGATACAATCCATACTTGCCAGATTTCTTGTATCTCTTTTTTTATAAATAAAAAAAATATATTAATTTCAAATTCTAGACCAACAGGATAGCTTGTATTTTTCAAAATTTATATTCCTGACAATATCCGTAGGTAATTCTATTCTGTTGATAATTTTACTCTGAAGCAAGCAAAGCTACTGCTCTTTACATATTTATTTACTTCATTATAGATAAGGAACGGAATATGAATTGAAGTATTGAGCTAATTTAGTAGACAATGTCGGCCAAATTTCCTTTGAATATTGCTCTAGAAAATTCGACATCGTGGGTTATGATAGACCTATAACTGTGAGTTATACTAACTAACTAAGAGTACGAAGGAATGCGCGTTCTCTCCTAGCCAATGTTGACATTCGGAAGTGCTCTATAAACAATTACCGATAATGATCGATTGGGTGTCGATAGTGCGTCACTCACAGAGAAGATTCTCAAACTATATGTACGGTGTTCCCAATAAAGTGAGGAAGAAGCGTCAGAAGTTCATCAAAATGCAGAAACCTGGTGACGTGCCCAGTGGTATGCCTCACGGCTCCAACTGTTCCTGTTGCTGGGCAGGAGATAAAGTTCAGGTAATGTCGACATTTGTATGTGTATATGTACCTAATCAGTGCCACAGCGAAAATAATAGTCAACTTACCACAACGTTATTACCTTTTTATTACCACAACGTTATTACCAATGTTCTTTTTAATAATGTGTACGGTAATGCTAATATTTCTGCTTTAGTTTCTCTCGTATATAAAATACCCCGTCAGAGAGAAGGAATGCCTAGCGCTTCTAGCCGCTGTTAGTTTTATTTAGTGATAAATACTTTACTACTGATAATTAATGGAACAAAAAAATTATGAAAAGTTCTCAGTGATTTTTGAAAAGCTGTAACTTTATGAAAAATGGTGGTATCGAGATAAAAAAATTATTTTGAAGCTTGGTGTTTCTAGTTTTGAAATATTTTTCAAAGGGTGTCTTCGTTCATACACACGCGTGTGTGTGTAAAAGCGTAAATCCGTCCGGGCAACCTCCACGAGGTACGCTTTGGCTAATGCTAATGCCGGCGGTAGATATTAATTAAAGAAGAAAAATCGAAAAAAAGATTTCCAATTTTCTTTACTTTTTCTCTTTCTTCTTTAAATTTGATGAGTATTAAAAGAGAAATTGTTAAGCAATATAAAGAATTTTTTCCCATCTTGCTAATCATTAAATGATGTTTCAAACCTCCTTTAATTATTTTCAAAACTGATCATTCGGGAAAAACAGTTCAATGGATCAATTTGAAAATTTACAGGGCTATTGGGAGTATAAAAGTCTAAAAAAACTAACAACATTAGTATATTCCTCAATAGTTGCAGTGGGTAGATTTTTTAAAAAGTCAGAGAAAATCATTTTCTGTACTTTTATCAAATTAATGGCAAGGGTAAAAAAATGTAAAAAACCTCTATAAATAACATTCCTTATTTATAGAGGTTTTATTCAGGTTTTCTAAACCATCCTTCGATTCACTGTACAATTATTAGAGTCTGAGATATCGATGATCAAAACAAAAGTATAACTTTTCATTCAACGATCGATATATCAGCAATAAATTGTCGTATAGAGTCCATTAAAAAATAAAATTAAAGTTGAATAAACAGGCTAATCGACCATTATATTGATTTAGACCGAAAATATTTTCCTGGGCCCGGGAACGGTTGTAAAAAAAAATTGGAAAATTTTTGTCTCGCGGTGTTTATTTGAATTGCAGTTACCGTAACTTACAAAATTAAAAAATGCAAATATTTTTCGAAACTAGAAACTTCAAGCTTCAAAATGGTTTATTACACATCTCGATTGGACCATTTTTCATAATGTTACAGCCTTTAAAAGAGCACTGAAAATTTTTCGGAATTTTTTTGTTCCCTTAATTTTTTTGATTAGCGTAGAAAGTCACATATGGACACTTCAGCGCAGAAAATATAACTTGCAAATTTACACCAATCTATACAATATTAGATTGTTATAGAACGCGCAACAATTCACCTAAACAGGCTTTGTGCATTAGAGGATATACTGAACAAGTTTATTGCATAGAGAAGTTCTAGTTCGTGTAAAATCGATATACACAACAAATCGCGGTAACTCTATTACATTTCGCCTCAAGGACATTTATTGACATCTACGTATACAGTGTGGTCCTGAAATAAATTAAAAATAAACCTATGTTTATCTTAGGGGAGTTTTAGAGGTCAAGCCACAGACAAAACATTTTCTAGGGTACGTTTTCATTGGGTTTCATCGACCGTGTATGCAAAACTACTTGAAAATTTTATTCCGGTACTAATATGATACAATACATAATTCTTTACATGTTTATGAGAGTGTAATCAAATGTATTGGGATAGTTCTACCCCACCATCATTATACTCATCCTCATACTATTACCCCTCTTCTTTCTATAAGGAAAAGAGGAGGATGCGTATCTATCTCAGCATTTCTGTTACCTAGAATTTATAAAAAGGTTAGAGTTATTCAAATGCAATTCAATGACGAGGACACACAAGCACAGGAATTCTAGTTAGAAAAATTTAAAAGCGAAATGCATCGATCTTCTCAAAAATACGTGTTACAATTTCCAAACAATATCCCTCTTTCTGTGTTGGAAACTAAATTTCCTCGAGAACCTAGGTCATCGATATAAGGCCCATGTGGTAATAAATCGTCTCTTTGGTTGCAGAAGTCCCGGTTCGCGGAGGAGGAGATGCCACCCCCACCCTCGCCGCCCCATCACGCCGCTCACGACGGCATCTCCAGACAGGGGTCCCTCGAACGAGGAGGAAGGAGAAGGAGTTCCCTGGAAAGGGATCACGTAATAAAAGAGGCACATATACAGGTAAGTGCACTAGACGCGTTTGCTTTGTGTATACGTGGCGTGAGAATTCAAAGAGGGTTCAGTGGCGGAGCAAAGAGGTAATTAAATAAAGTCGTTACGTTTTTACATTACGCTACATTATACATGTATCTACATTACATTACATTAAATGGAAATAGAGGTATTAGGTATGGATAATTTGATTATTTGGAAAAAGACTAGCAACGCTGCAAGGAGTTGTTCAGATTCATCAAACAGATAACATTCTAGAACACAATATTCAGTAATTTCTATATTTACTTTTCCTTGACATTGATAATGAAACTATGAAACTTGTGGAAACTAAAGTTTCCCAAAATTTTCTTGTTCATTCCGATGTTTATTAATGAAAGCGATACAGTTTGCTACACTTATTAGTCATGACATACACCGCACATGGAAATTTCTACCAACGCTCTAAACGTTCTACCAACGACTGCTGGACAGTCGAGGATACCCAACTCCTTACCTGTGATGTTCTAAGCACAACAGAAGGAGAATACTAGTGGCTTTCTCTTGCCCTAGATGCGTGGTTCCCGCACTAATTCAGCTTTCGTAGAAATGCGGTCCTGAGGACCGCTTAGTGTATAACGAAATATTAATTTTTAAGGCATTGAAAACAATAATTTTCGTTTCTAGTCCCGTTTATTAATAATCGCTGTCTTTATTGTAGAAATGAAGATTAACTTACGAAGTTACGTACAGCCCTATTTTTGAAAAATAATGTTCTTTGTTCATTTAAATGAGTATACACACTTTTTCTTTTCTCTTGCACTTTTCTCTCTGTTGTTATTAATAAATATGTTGGATGGTAAATCAATCACGCTGTATAGTGCTGTAATGGGTGCCGCGTAACAATTTTATGGAAATCAACAGCACTTCACCTGCAACCGAGCCTGGTTTCGACGTTGACATTCGCTTATCGTCGTGGACAAGCCGAAATTTCACCCGCCGCCGCCGCCGCCACAATTTATTGGATTCCGTTTGTGCCATTTGACCAGGATAGTTTCGAACGGCAAATTTAAGCCCGACGCGAATTTCCATCACGTCTGCGGCGATAATTCCATTAAAATTAATATATCAGCGAGTGTTATCTGCAGTGCCGCATAAATTTGCGCCAGACAGCCACGGTATCGGTGGCAGCTCGAGGCTCACCAGAAAATTACGAAATTAGATTGATGATGAAGGTGGTAACACGTAACGTGAAAAGGATCGAACGAATCGAAACGATAATAATTGAATCCTCCAGAATATTGAAAACTGAATATACGAGGGCTGATAAAAAAATATGGTGAATGAGTTTTTATAGGTTAAACTGCCGACGCTACATCTGTGTGAAATAACGCGTCTAATAGCCTGATCCTCTCAGATAGCCAGTATCAAGTTTGAACAAGTTGCGACTTGTCAATTCGCCTCCAGAGTCGAAAGAGTGAGGACGTTTTTACCGTGTCTGTCGCGCATCATTTGTTTCGAACAACGTATTAACATTAACAGTAAAAAAGTGCCAAAGAATCTCATGAAATGTTAAAATCATTGTATGATGATAATGTGGTGACTCTACAGACTGTTTTTAAGTGGTATGAGCGATTTAAAAGCAGAAATGAGTCGGTTGGAGACGAGCAACGGATGGGACGTCCTTCGCCCTCAAAAACAGACGAAAACTTTGTAAAACTGTAAACTTCGAATATTACAAGGGCGTACTGCAACGTTTGCGAAAAGATGTACGGAGAAGGGGACCAAAAAATGGGCCAATGGCTTCCTCCTTCATCACGACAACGCGCCATGCCATACCTCGCTTCTGATCCGCGAGTTTTTAACTCGTGTAAAGAAAATTCGTGTCTGTCCACATCCACCTTACGCTCCGGATTTAGCACCATGCGGCTTCTGGCTCTTTCCAAAAATCAAGGCCGTCCTAAAGGAAAACGTTTTAACACCATTCCTGACATTAAGAGGGCCACGATGGAGCAACTTCAGGCCTTTCCGAAAGAGCCCTTCCAGAAATGCTTCCAATCATGGAAACAACGTTGGAATAATTGCATCGGTAGCCAAGGGCAGTACTTTGAAGGAGATTAGTTAAAATTTGAAGTAAGCTTATTTGTTCGTAATAAAATTATTCGCCGTATTTTTTGATCATACCCCGTACATGGTGGAGTTATACACCCAATATACATTATCGTTGTTCGAATAGTATCAGACACGTGTCTAGAATTTGGCGGAGTGAACTCATCCGATAAGCACAGAGGGGCTTGGGACGTGTAACCAATCATCGTAATCCATCGAGTGGTACGATATACAGTGGCGGGGATGTAGGATCTTGGGATGGGACAGAATAGTACGAAATATTTTATTTTATTCCATTTTGAAAAGAGTATATTGTAACGCTGTGTGTCTTAAATACGTCTTTATTAATTGAGAAATGGATATTTACGAGGTTGTCTAAAAGTTGCAAATAATTAAATTGAATTTGGTGGTCGATGGATGTGCGAAATTATTTCCAAATAGGCATTGTCCTTCGCTACACGACGTAATCCACGAAGCTGCAGCAGTGACAACGGCGATAAATTCAAAGCAAACCCAATAAGACTTCTGAAAACAGCCCTCTGTAGAATATGCGGTAGCAATGTCGTTGCTATAGACTTTGGCAGCGTATCACTTGTTTGTCCGTTTTATTTGCGGTTCATGGGAATAGACGCTTTGATGATAATAAGATTAATACATATCAAATAGTGCATACAGTCTGCATGCACTATTTTCATCTACAGCCTAGAAGCCAACTTCAAAGAGCAGCAAGAAAGAAAAATCGATCTGATGATGTTTTCGTAAATGTCTTTTGATGCATATACATCATTTATACCTAAACCATGTTGTTACACTAAATCTACAACCGTGATACGAATTACATATTAGTTTTTTACCCTTCTTGGGCTTGCCCCTTCATTCTCTGGCGTTTAGACCGACATCCAGCTAGCTTTTCGCCCCCGTATTGGGTTTTGAGACCGTCGAGACATCTGCCGGGTAAACGGCTGAGGTTGCGCGATGGTTTCCATCGTGAATAATAGTTCGATGTGTGCTAGTGTAAACCGTGCCGCGCTATGACAGCCGGTACGGACCGCGACGCCGACAGCGATGCTCGACGTCCCGGGCGTCGCGCCTTCTAATTTTGCCGGATTCGTAATTGGACGGTGCTGGTTACCGCTCGTCCGAGGTGAACAAGGGCTTCCCTTGTTTGCGTTTATTCGTCTAGTGCTTCAGTGTTTCGCGCCTCGGAAAATGTCACAAGATGTCAAGGAAACCGCTTTTGTTTGTATACACCAGTGACTTACATTAGTCCTTAGTAAAAATATAGTAATATCTAGTAGAGAGTAAATACTAAAGTACATATTATTAGAAAAATGTTTTAGCTAACATTTACTACGCAGGATTATCTAGTAAACTAAGGTAAATATGTACTAAACGTATTGACTAACAATGTTGTTTTATATTCAATTCAAGTACGCGGAAATTTGTAAGAAATTATTTTTTCCCAACAGATTAAATCTTTATACTTTGTAATTTGTCAACGGTTAAATATATTTTTATTAGTAAAATATGTTGAAGGTGTAGGCTCTTTAAATCGGTGAATTCCTTTAAATTGGTTGAGGTAGGAATACCGCTAGAATATCTAAAAAGTAGAATAATGCAGTGCTTTCATAAAGTAATTAAATTCGTTAAAAATTCAAGGAACAATTTTGTTTAAAGATTCTCGAACCCGTCAAATTTTATTTTTAGTTACTCATATTTTTTGATATAATTAATATATACAGGGTGATTCGTGTAGGACATATGACGTCATCGATATATTTTTAATAGCAACCCACATTTTTCTTATGGAATGCGAAAGAGCACATTATTTTACTAACGCTCAAAAAAATTAAGAAAAACCATTGTGCAATTTCAAAATACTAAAGTTAATGGCAATGATTATTAAAAAATCTTCTTGTTTAAAATGTTCAAAAGTTCTTTTTGAACATCGTCAATAACTTCAGGAGGTATATATTTTATTTTGTGACAAATTCTTGCTTTAACATCTTCTAAATTGTCAGGCCTAATAACGTATACCTTGCCTAGTAAAGTGTCTCCGCAAACAAAAAATGTAGGGGTGTAAATCTGACGATTTGGCTAAATACTCAATCGACCCTTCTCCCTGTCCAACGATAAGAATTAAGCTGAGAGTCAACCAGATTTAGGAAGATCACAGATATGCCCAAATTAGCGGTATATAAACTCAGCATTGCTTATTACACTTTGCCTAGATGAGTTGCATTGAACAATACACCTAGTTTTTTTTTAATACGCATCATCCTATCTCCAAATTCGCTTAAGCAAGGAATTTAATTTTTTTTACAAAGCTACTACTCAATAAATACTTCAAACATGTTACTTTTATCGAGCAAACGAAAAGAAATGTATTCTTTAAAGAAATAATTCCAAAATCAAAAAAACTATGTACAACTTTAACGAAGTACCATTTTAAGTTCTTATCTGACAGCAATAAAAACACGCTAAGGCTACTGTCAGACAGCCAGCAGTGCACAATTTGAACATTCATTGTAGATTTCTTCTTCTGTAAGTATTATAAGGCCTATTGTGGGAATGGTGAATTTTTTCAATATTTTTTACCAAAAGCATTGTACTTTTTTATAAAAAAATTGGTAAGTTTTGTAAAAACCATATTTAATTTATTTTGCTTTTATAGTGGCTCGGTAGAAGCTTTAAAGGATATCTGTAATGAATATTGAGGTTACATATTGCCTATTGTGGGGCTGGTGAATTTTTTTTCAATTTTCTTTACTAAAAACTTACTATTTCTATAAGAAAATTTGTAGTAACTTAACAATAATTATTTAAGTGGTTTTGATTTGGGGAAAGTGAATAGACATTGTAATGAAATACTGGAGTAGGTTGGAACATTTAGTGTGAAGATAAAACTGACTTAGTTTTCCAAAACACTATACACTACACTCGACGCACGTTTCGCCAACAAAGTTGGCATCATCAACTAGTTTTTAATTAATTTTAAATTTAATAATTAATAATTTTTAAATTATTAAATAAATTAATAATGTTTTAATTAATTTTAAGTGATTCAAACTAGTTTTTAATTTAGTTAATAATGTTTTTAATCCTGTAAAAACATATCTGAGCAGTTTTTCTTAAAGTGGCTCAGTAGAGTCTTTAAAGGACCTCTATGGTGAATATTGAGGTTGAATAACACCTATTGTGGGAATGGTGAATTCTTTTTCAATTTTCTTTACTAAAAATGTATTTTTTTATAAAAAATGTAAATATATAAATTTTTATAAAAAAATCTTAGTTTATAAAGTTATTCCTTACATTTTTAATGAGTTTATTTATTGATTACTTTAAAAAAAGACTGTATATCATGCGCTCTACAATAGAAAATAATGTTCTCATTTCAGAGAACAATAATATAAAATAGTAATTTTCAAATAAACGTTATAACTATTATTTATCATTCTATTTTACTTATTGCGTTATACATTTTCAGTTGTTTTCCTGCCTGATCAAAGAATACTGACTTTCATTAACAATTGATTAAAACGTTCCTTCTTTCTTACATCAATTAATCTTATGAATACCATATATTTTTAACCCTCCCAAGAAAGCGGATTAAAGTTAGGTAAAGAGAACAATATATAAAACTTTCCCACAACACGGAAAGAAACATAACTTTGGAATAAGAATGGGAAACACTTTGGAACATCTGGCGCAACAAAGGGCGATATATATTTTTTCTGAAATATAACGTCGACATCTTCCAAACCAATATGAAGGATAAGAACAAGAAATTCTCCGTGTCCTAGAGTGAATAGGAAGATTAAGGTGTTATTGATCATAAATGTAACAAATCTAAACCTAATAATGCCTGTTGAATGTACTGAATGGGTATGACTGATGGCCATTCTAATATGTATTATTTTCTAATTCTATCTTCCTTCTAACATTTAGAAACCATTAATATATTAAATACATAAAATACCTACCACGATATAAGCTTCACATTTTCATAATGCTCAAATAATGGCCAGATATTCACTCTCAATTATTCAATAACGCTTCTACTATGTTCTTTTCGTATATTTATTGAAATATTGAAATATTCCTTATAACATTTAAGGAAACAAGAACCGGTAATATATTTAATCCATAAAATACCTACCACGATAAAAGCTCCACACTTTCCTAATGCTCAAATGATAGCCAGACATTCACTCTCAGTTATTCAATAATAACTTCTACTATGTTCCTCTCGTATATTTATTGAAATATTTATTTATATTGATTTACTCGCGCATAGAAAACTTTTTAATTTTTAATTTAGAAGCATTTCTGTATGGAAAAATTATCTTGGACACATGTGAATTATGTCGATAATTTTTTGATCATCAAATTTATCAAGCAATTCTGATAAAGTCTTCTTACTACTCTCATTGTAAGCAGTTGTTCTGAGATCACTTCCCAGGCTTGTAGTAACATCAAAATTGTGCTGGCGCAATTCGCGAAACTAACTCTCGAACTCGTAAAGAAAAATCTGGTGTACTAAAAGTTCGCATGAACCACAAATCATAAATCGTAATGTCTGTAAAAACCATATTTTAGCAGCTTTGCTTATATAGTGACTCAGTGGAGGCTTTAAAGAATCTGTGTAGTAAATATTAAGGGTGCATAATACCTATTGTGATAATGGGAATTTCTTTTAATTTTCTTTACAAAAACTGTACTATTTTTATAAAAAAAATCGTAACATCTCTAAAATAATCATTTGAGTAGTCTTGCCTTTGGAGTAGGTTAATATGAATTCTTGGTATGTGGTAAGTATTGAGATAGCATAAGGCCGATTATGAAAATGTTGAATTTTTCAGTTTTCTTTGCTAAAAACGTTGTATTTTTTCCATAAAAAAATTCCTAATGTCTCTAAAAACCATATTTGAGCAGCTTTGCTTTTAGAGTCGCTCAGTATAAACTCTAAAGTATCTTTGTGATGAAAATTTATGTTGCATAATGCCTATCATAGGAATGGTGAATTTTATTTCCATTTTCTTTACTAATACTGTCCTATTTTTATAAAGAAAATTCTTAGTATCTTTAAAATAATTATTTGAATAATTTTGTCTTTCACGTAGGTTAATAGACGATCTATGGGAAGTTTACAGTGAACATGGAGGTAGCATAAGGCCAATTGTGGAATTGTTGAATTTTTTCAATTTTCTTTACTAAAAACTTTGTATTCTCATAAAAAAATTTGCGATGTCTATGAAAACCATATTTGGGCAGCTTTGGTTTTAAAGTGGCTCAGTATTGACTCAAGAATCTTTGTGATGAAAATTGAGGTTGCATAATGCGTACTGTGGGAATGGTGATTTTTGTCTTTCAATTTTATTTACTAAAACTGTACTATTTTTATTAAAAAAATCATAGTGTCTCTAAAGCATTTTGTTATAGTTTTGTCTTTGAAGTAAATTAATAGAAGTTCTGAAGGAAGTTTGTGGTGAATATGGAGGTAGTATAAGGTTGATTGTGGAAATGCTGAATTATCTTAATTTTCCTTACTAAAACTTTGTACTTTTTTCATAAAAAAAATCGTAATATCTGTAGAAACAATATTGAAGCAGCTTTGCTTTTAGGAAGACTCAATAGAGGCTCCAAGGGATCTCTGTGTTGAATATTGAGGTTTCTTAACGACTATTGTGAGAATGGGAATATTTTTATAAAAAAATTGTCTCTTCAATAATTATGTGAGTGGTTTCGATTCTAAAGGAGCTTAATAGAAGTTCTAAAGGAAGTTTGTGGTAAATATGGAAGTAGCAATAAGGCCTATTGTAGCAGTGATACATCGAACAGAAACCTATCGTGCTGAAGATACATTGATGACAATTAATGACAAGGTAGTTTGAAAAAATTATCAATTTTAAGGATTAAATTGGCATCAATAGACGATCCTTGACATCTCACAAGCTTCCAAAAGTTGGTAGGCTGTTATTGTCGTGGACATTTGCTAAACCAATTATCTGCTCCACTGATTCATAGATGAATCTTAATTCCACAAGTTCACAGACGATCTGTCAGCAACCAGGCGACAAATTCAGTTTCTGGCAAACGTCGAATTTCATTACAGACCTCGCTATACACGCGGCGTCGACAATGCCTCTAATGCAATTAAATACCGCCCCCGGCCTAGCTACATGGAGAGAGTGAAGCGGCAAATGATTTAGGTTATCACCGACGCTGCAGCTCTTGAACACAAAAACGCTTTGGTCGGCCATATCAAGAGGCTGCATTGAGTGCATTCGAGCTATATGCAGACGTCCTTACAATTTTAATGATCTGGCTTAGTTTGCTGGTAAATGTCGACTAAGAGGAAGCAGCACGTTCTTACTACACGCCATAATATATCCTGCAATTCTTAAAGGTATAAATAAACAATGCAAGTTGTAAATAATGATGACTGAAACGTACAATGCTGATTCGTCTCGGTGTAAATTTAGATCTAAATACAAATAGAAGTGTTTCGGGATCAGATTGAAAACAAGGAAACTACATTCTCTATTAATCATGGCATGCATTCGAGGCAAGAAGTATTAAAATAGGTCCTGCAAGTCTGAATTTTTGAATTTGTTGTCATCTTATCAATATATGTCTAGCTACCAAAATTTGCAGACATCAATCTAATTTATTTTTCCCTTGAAATTATATAAAGCTGTAGGTTGTACCACACAGTACAATGTGTTAAACCATATTATCAAAACGTGAACCTAGAATGGCGCTATGACCATCTATCTAAAGGGTGGTCCAACCATAATGCCCGATGTTAATTGTAAATAAAACAAAAAGTTTTCAGAGAATTATCTTAATATTTTTTATTATGATAGAAGGATCTATGACAATTATGTGTGAAACAAAATATCGGCCAAATGCTCGCCACGGCTTCGGTGGCATACCTCTATCCGATGGTCCATATTTTCAATGACTCTGAGACATAATTGAGGTTCAATGTCGTTAATGTGCCGTATTACCTCATCCTTTAGCTCTTGAATTGTTCTTGGCTTATTGACGTACACTTTTTCTTTTAAATATCCCCAAAGAAGGAAGTCCAACGGTGTCAAATCACATGATCGTGGCGGCCAATTAACATCGTCACGACGTGAGATAACACGGCCATTGAATTTCTCGCGCAAAAGTGCCATTGTTTCGTTGGCTGTGTGGCAAGTGGCACCATCCTGTTGGAACCACATATCGTCCAGGTCCATATCCTCAATTTCTGGCCACAAGAAGTCCGGTATCATCTCGCGATAGCGAACACCATTCACGGTAACTGCTTAGCCGACCTCATTTTCGAAGAAATACGGCCCGATGACGCCGCCAGCCCATAAACCGCACCAAACAGTCACTCTTTGTGGATGCATCGGCTTTTCAACAATCACTCGTAGATTCTCATTTGCCTAAATGCGGCAATTCTGCTTGTTAATGATTCTACTGAGGTGAAAGTGTGCCTCGTCGCTGAAGATGATTTTCTTTGTAAAGTCACCATTCACTTTTGTCTGTTCAACCAACCATTCGGCGTATTGACGACGCTTGAAATGGTCAGTAGGCTTCAGCTCTTGAGTCAATTGAACCTTATAAGCGTGTAAATTCAAATCTTTATTCAAAATTCGCATCAGTGATGTTCGTGGGCACGACGACGAGTCGAGGTTGACGGCTCTTCTGCTACACTATCGCGAGCAACAGCAATATTTTCCGCAGAACGAACTGGGCGAGCATGCACAGGTGTTTTCACATTTTCTACAGACCCGGTTTGCTGAAATTTGCGCACAATTCTCCCGATTGTGGACACATTTGGTCGATTATGCCGACCAAAAAAGTCACGAAGTGCACGAAATGCATTTTGATTTGAACACCCATTTTCGTAAAGGGCTTCAACAATCTTAACGCGCTGCTCAATTGTGTACCTCTCCATGGTTGAATTTGTCAAACACTGAAACAAAGAAATGTCAAATTAAGTTGGGCAAAAAACTTGACGTTAAGGTGTGACTCACAATTAACGTTGTGAAATATGGTTGGACCACCCTTTACATCTCTCCGAGGAGTCTTTCCTAAACGCAGAACTGAACACGTATTTCTCCTCAAATTTTTATAACAGTAAGCAAGTGGGAAAGTCCAAGTTGAACTTTACACTTTCAGCAGAATTATTACTTTTTACAATTTTTGCAACCCTCATCGAATACGTCTGGCTATAAATAGGACTGCTGTGTATGTTATTTTCGTATTACACTACCTCACATATTTTTTTGTAAACACTAATCACAGATTGATTTCGCCGCCTCTAAAAATAGGTTTAATGGCACATTAACTGGATAATCGACTAGACGATAAAGTTTAGTAACAAGTAAATGTAAATATGTCAATTTTCACGTGATGTATGTTTCCTTTCAACAAGTAGCTCCCAATTGAAATGCTGCCAAGACGTAATCAGCCTCAGATGTAATGCACATTTAAAATTAGCTCAACATGTAACGTGTTGTACGATCAGGGATGATAGGCAGGAAGGGGTAGTAGTTTCAATCTCTCGAATAAAATACGCGAAGTAATATCCTTTATTAAATAGTTTGTAGAGAGACAGTGACAGGGGAAAACAGCACAATAAGTATACTAAATGGTGGCGCCAGCAACAACTTCGGGACATAAAGTTACTGTCACTCTGGGCTCATCTGTTTTGCACTCCCAATAACTAATATCTCCATTGAAAATAGCTACATTGGTAATATACATCACCAATAAATTAAGATTTAGGTGTTGATGGAAACATAGTTGTATACAACTATATTGATTGAAAATGTCTTTATCGATTTAGGAAATGAGAACCATTAAGTTTTTGTTATTTATAATATTTGAGGTGACCACATGTAAACCAGAGTTCTCTACGATATTTAAAGAGTCATCCTTCTGCATTCCATGGCCTGAAATTAATTATTTACCCAATTTTATATTATTATACAAGATATAATAATATAAAATATAAATAAGATATAAATGTAGACATATTGAGGGATCAGAATATGAAAGATAAGTTCCAGGAGAAAACAGATCAATTAATAAATAAAGCGAGTAAGGACGAAATCAAGAACGCAGAAACTGAGTGGGAGGGTATCAAGAATAGTCTAGATTCCGCGACTACGGACGTTTTAGGACACGATAAAAGGGAAGCTAGGAAGCCCTGGATAACAGACGAAATCTTAAACTTAATGCAAAAGAGACGAGGCTACAAAAACAGATGAGACGAAGAAGGACTGAAAACTTATAAGTCAATAAATTGGGAAATCATTAGAAAATGTAGAGAAGTGAAAGAACAATGGATAGAAGGTAAAGGCAAAGAAGTAGAAGATAAGTTGCAAGTAGGTAAGACCGATGAGGCTTACAAAATAATTACGAGGAACTTCGGGGATATAGGAACAATAAGTAGAAACGTTAGGAGTCAATCGGGGGACATACTGATCGGAAGAGAGGAGAAAGCGGATAGATGGAAGCAGTACTTAGGAAATTTATACGAGGGTCAGGAATTAGGAGAGATATTAGAGGAAGAATCTAGCATCGATAGGGAAGATGTAGGAAAACCTATATTGAGAGAGGAATTTGAAATAGCACTAAGGGGGCTAAAGAATAATAGAGCGCCGGGTGTAGATAAAATACAGGTGGAAATTTTGAAATGTGCGGGATAGAAAGTAGTAAATAGGATGTTTGAACTCGTAAAATACATATACGAAACGGGCGAGATGCCGGAGGATTATAAGAGGAACATTATCGTTACTATGCCGAAAAAGAGAGGAGCCGACAAATGCGAGAACTTTAGAACGATTAGCCTAACTTCCCATGCGTCAAAAATCTTAACCAGAATAGTGCAGAAGAGGATGGAAAATAGAGCGGAGGAAATACTAGCAGAAGACCAATTCACGGGTGGTATGGCAAGTGGCACCGCCCTGCTGACCCCACATGTCTCCATCACTAATATCTTCCAGCTGAGTCACAAAGAACTGGGTTATTATGTGACGTTAACGTTCACCATTTACCGTTAATGCATTCCTCGTTTTCAAATAGAAATGGTCCAATGATGCCTTCAGACCACAATGCGCATCAATAAATGACACGTTGGGGATGCATTTGTTTCTCATGAATTATTCGTGAATTTTTTTAGTCCCAAATGCGACAATTGTGCCTATTAACAAGTGAAAATGGGCCTAATCGCTGAAAATGATTTTGTCCACAAAATCGGCATTCACTTGTTCAATGATCCAATTGGTGAACTCTCTTCGCTATGCATGGTCTGTTGGCAGAAGTTGTTGAGTGGATTGGACTTTGTAAGCATGAAGACGCAAATCTTTAGTGAATGGTGGCTATTTAAGTGTCCAATTCTTATGCACCATGACGAATTGAGGTCCCTAGACTCTTGGCCACACTCTCACAAACTGCTGTGATGTTTTTTTCTGAATGACGAGCTAAGAGTTCTTCTGAATCACTACGAGCTCGGGTCGTGTGTTTCACATCAATAATTGAACACCATGCACAAAAATTAAGGGATGTAAAAAAATCTTAAATTTTTAGGTGATCTTCAAAGGGCTGTAACTTGGAGAAAACTAGTCGCAGAGCAACTTTAAAAAAAGTAGATTTAAGTTCTAGTTTCTAGTTTTCATATTTTGATTTCAAATTGTTTTACCATCAGCAGTCTTTGAGTAGTTGTAAGAAAAGCAGCGGAACAAAATGTTTCAAATTTGTGCTTGCCTTTCAACCAGTACGTTCGAATTTTTCGAATGTTCTTTTCACAATTGATAAATTTTGAATATCATTTCTACCGAAAATTGAACGCATTTTACGAATCGTAGCAACCAAACTTTCATCATTTTGATAGTAATGTTTAACAATAAGAACACATTGTTGTATCCTGTAGCGCTTCATGTTTACTAACTCTTATCTGTCTCCTATCGACCTGTCATAATTATTAACCTATCGAATCATGTCAGCCAAAATGGCGCGCAATTCAAATCTTGCCCTCTTATTGTAACACCCTTTATCTGTAACCATTCTGGCCGCATAAATGGATATCTGAGAGAAATGTTAAATATCCGTAAAATATTTGAGGATCGAGGGAAGTTGCGAAAGGCAATATCTTTGATTATTTTGTATATTTCCAACGTTTCTTTCTTGATTGCAATTCTTGAGAATTCATTAGTTTATCAAGAACAAAGAGGTCGTTTATGGGTATCGAAGAGATATTATCTACAATACTGTTCCTTGGAGAACGCCTATCTGTGATATTTTGATCGTATAAGTGGATATTGAATATTCCAACCCCTTCCCAAGAAAAGTGGATTATCCGTAAAATACGTGACGATTTGATGAGGTTCTAGAAAAAAACATATTTGAATTATTTCGTATATTCCAAACGTTTCCTTTTAATTACAATTCACGGCTAATTTACTGAAAACTCGGTAGTGCTGGTACTGTTCGAGTGACTTTAAGTAATATTCAGGATACGCCAGCCATTTTTTAAATCGGATTTTCTTACCCTCCACATAATAGATGTTGGAGCATAGTTCGACAGAAGAAAAAGGGCTCGGCAATAAAGGGGATAAAACATAGCTAGCGGAGACAGAAGGGTTGAAGTAGATTTTATGCTTGTGTCTCGAGAGAAATGTAGAAGGTGAACGTAACTTATATGGACTTCGCCACCATAAATCTATATGTACAATGTGCCTCAGCAGATGCTGTAGATTTATTTTCCATACTCCTAGCACATATATTTTTATATCTAACGGTTTTTCAGTATATTTTCGAAACTTATCAATATTATTCGACTAAGTCAAACATCGTTAATTTTGTGTAATAAATTTTTAAAACATTGAATATCTTTACAATGAACTTTTCAGTTTCAGGATCTAGTTCCTAAACTCGCCATTAAGAACGCGTTACATAAAAACAGAAATAAGATAAAAGTCTGTTTACACTATCAAATAATAAATTACAATGAAAATATGCTTAAATAATAGTGGGCTTATTTATATCCATCGACTGTTCAAAAATAGATCTGAATGAATTAAATCAAAAAGAAGCATAAACACGTTTAATTTTTAGAATCTCGTTTAAATTCCGTTAAATATATAAAGTATTATTACTGTTATTAAAGATAAAAGGACTGTATTTATCTAATTATTTGTCATTTCAAACATATTCATCGCGATCATGAAGATTTATGTATCCTCTTGGTCAATGGAATTCTGCACCAGTACAACTTTCAGCTCCTCCCACTTTATCTGCAATAGCGTATAGGGTGTGCTGGTTTTGGAGTCCGCTCATAGCCAATCAAGATAATTAATATCGCACTAGTTATTCCGAAGGTAGCTTTACGTTTGTATTTTTCTATTCCGTAAAAGCTTCATCAAAATTCTATGCGCTTACGTAATCTCGAAACCTGATGTTTGTACTAAAAGTTCTGTATTTACAATAAAATTTCCTTCTTAACTTGTTTTAAGCATATATTGCAGAGTGTATAAAAATACCTAATTACATATGTGTCAGCCTGAAAATAATTCACACTAAGAACTTCTTGAAAACTATACTCATATAGTAGCCTTCTATATCGATTCATTTCCGTCATTCTCACACTATTTTCCATGCCAGTGAATCCTTTTTCGTTTAATATGACAAATTAGAGGTTTCTTCTGCAGATTTCCCCTCACGCTATCCAATTGAATTACGTTTTTTTTACCCAAGCCATCAGTAATCTTTTATTTCATCTAAGAGTCCCGTAAAAATCAATAGGAGTGAAATGGTGCAAAGACCCTTCGCTAGGGCGAGATCTATAATACTTCTCGCGCCCTCTCTAGGAAAATAGTCTAACTAGGAATAATTCTAGCCACCGTTCGGCGCATCATTCCGCAGTTTTAGTTTTCGATTAGTTAAATAGATGGCTTCATGTGTAGTAGAAGTTAAGTTTAAAGAAAGTAGGTTGATAGAAAAGGAAAATGTGTGTTTTAATGTTGGAGAAAAGTGGAACAAATAAAATAAATTTTAGTAGTAACAGAATAGTTTTGTTCTTACACTGGTCCTTTGTTTAGTTTGCAAAATAAAGTTTTGGTAATCTCTAGATGTACTATTAGTTCAACATGTAATGTATTGCATGATCAACATATAATGCATGATGAGAATGGGTCATAAAGTTGCCGTTGCTCTAAGCTCATCAGTTTTGTATTCCCTAACTCTAATATCTCCATTAAAAACAGCTAAATCCTAATCCTAATCTAGTAAATACTACCATAGTAACACTGATATGCATCACTAGTAAATTAAAATTTAGATTAAAGTATTGACTAAAATGGTATTATCGATTAAGGAACCAGAAACCATCAAGAGCTTATTTAGTCTTAGACCATTTGACCGGAATAAATCGGGCACTTCTTAACTGCTCAGATAATAGTCAGACATTCCCTTTCAGCTATTAAATGTTTTCTGTTATATTTTCTTAGATATTGAAGGTGTTCAGGCGGCTTAAGTATAGTTGTTATAATATACTAAAACTATAGAGTTGGTTTGCGTTTTTATTAACATTTTTTAGCTGACAAGTATATTGCACATGCATATCAAATCATACTGTCACATTATGATATTACAATGATGAATTAATACCATTAATCAATGTTATTAAGTTATTATCAATTCCTTGCCTTCTTGTGACATGTTAAAGTATACTACATAGATTCCTCGAAAACTGTAACTTAGAATAACTTTACAATACCTTTTGATATATATCCACCCTTCAGATAGTGATCCATTTAATGTTTCGACAGTCTTAGGTCAAAATAAGAACCTTTGGCTTTAAAATTGCCCCAAGATGTTCGTTGAAATGAAGTGTGCGGTTGAACTTGTAACACTGACCAAGAAGTCTTTGTGACGTCGCTACAAATATTCCCCATCGAAATATGTCCCCAACCACCGACGGTGCACAAAAATGTGTTCTTTGTGCCCGAGGAAGAAACCTATTCCAAAGAAAGCGGTTCGATTCGACTCAATCGTCGACACGTTTTCCTTATCGGATACCACCTCACAGCACAGGGTAAGTAACAGGGCTTTTGGTTAGCTAAGAAATATTTCTTTATTATTAAAATATGATGTAAGTTCAATACAATCGAAAATATCACGTTGCCCATTTGATACACTTTATACACCATGTACAAAAATGAAGGGATGTAAAGAAATCTTAAATTTTTAGGTGATCTTCAAAGGGCTGTAACTTGGAAAACAATAGTCGCAGAGCGATTTTAAAAAAAGTAGATTTAAGCTTCAAGTTTCTAGTTTTCATATACCATCAGCAGTCTTTGAGTAGTTGTAAGAAAAGCAGTGGAAAAAATGTTTCAAATTTGTGCTTGTCTTTCAAAAGGCCAACGGACTTTGTTTTCAGTAATTTTGTAAATCATAAACACTTTTTAGATACTTTATATCCTTATTAATTTGAGCAGTCAAAAATTGTTTACGATGATTTTGCGCTGAGTTATCGTCGCTGACAGCGAAAAGCCAGTTTTTTAAAACTTTTTAAATTTTTTTCTTAGAATAATTAACATCTTTTGATAAAAGAAATATGTATTATTGCTAAAAAAAAGCATTTTCAACCTCAAAAAATTTATAAAAAATTAAAAATTCATCCTTAAATTGAGTCTTGATAAAAACGATAAGTTCAATCATTCCGAACACAGTGAAACAGAAATCGTAGCACTTTGAAGTTTTCAGGGATTCCTAAATATGAAATTTATTAACCTCTTTTCAATCAACATTCTCGCACCGAATTATTTTTCTTTTATCAAAAGCCAATAACTACGACTTATAAAGAATACTTTTCAGTTTTTAAAACCCTACTTGAATTTTCTGTACGATCATTATTTCCCAAGTAATTAATTACCAAAATCAATACTGACTTTATTACTTTGAGTGACGAGAACTCAGTGAAAAATCATCGTTCAAGACTTTTAGACCACACATATAAGAGAAAATAAAAGTATTTAAAAACCTTATGACGAAATTACTGAAAAACATTTATTGAAATCCGTTGAACCTTTTAAAAACCAGTTTCCGATTATTTTCTTATAATTACTCAAAAACTGCTAATGGTAAGAACATTTTAAACTCAATATCTAAAGCTTTAATTTTCTTTAGCTTTGATTGATTTGTAACTACTTTCCTCCAAGCTACAGCCCTTTGAAAATCACTTAAAAATTTAGGATATTTTTACATCCCATAATTTTTGTACATAGTGTATATAGCTAAAAAAAATACCTTGGTGTTTTATACTCTTTTGTATACAACTTTCAGCATTATATTATGTCTATTTAATGTTATACTAACTTATAATAAAATATTTGCGTATATTAAGAGATAAATACATCGTGGAGATAACTGCAACATTGCCCGCCCATACAAATTATACTCGTCCTTATTACGTTCGAGAAGATATCAACAGATCCGACTTCGTTAATTCGGCAATAAGAACAAACTTATGCGACAACCTGTGACAGGTACCCGATGACACGGCCTAGGGGTGGCTTGCCGTGCGCCGACACAGCCGTCGCGACGCAAGGCGTACACAGCATCCCGCGTGTTATTCAGTTTCAGTTTCCAGTGACCCCTTCGCTCTCTGTGCGTCTGTTGCCGGAGTTAAATTCAGATGAGCACGCGACCCGGAACACTCTTGTAAAACTAAGTGGCGTATTGCAAAATAATATGCGTTATAATGATAACTAAGTATATAAGAAGGGGAAATTTTCGAGGTATTTTATGCTGACTTGTACTAGATTTAGCGCAAAAATTCATGAAGTTCTTGAGTAGGCTTAGTAACAGGTACTTGTATGGGCAAATTTTATTATTTTTGTTTATAGATTGCTACTAAAGCAGAACATAAATAGAAGAGTACGACCTAGTAGAATAAATATCTAGACAAATACTAAATTTTGTACTTGCAAATACACATAAACAATTGTATTTCATTAAATTCAATTTTATTTCAATTTAACGATCTGAGTTTTATAAATTACACTATTTCATGAAGACTTTGTGATCCATTTTGTTTACTGAATGAATTAATAAAATCATTGTGAATCAATCTAGAATTCCCCTCAGGAGGATAATGAAATGTTGACCAGACGATATAACTGTAACATTCGTTATCACTTACATTATTCGTTATTCGTTATCAGATCAATTTTGTACAAAAATGATTAAATAATTGCCAAAAATTATTGAGGAGTTGTTGTATTTTATATTTATAAGACGAATATTTCATCTAGATATGAACCGGTCGTATAGCTGGGAGTTTTGATGAACTAGTTCCTTTGTTATTAAATTGACAATTCCTCAGTAGCACGAGGAAATTGTTTGGGTGCCTGGTACGGGCTGAAAATTTTATAAGCTGAAAAATATAAATTAAATAGAAACAGTGACTTATATATACGTGTCGCTAATATAAAGTGGCACAGAAAGGTATAGAATAATTTTTAGACAATAAAATGTCATGTAAAATTTTCCAAGTTCCATAAACTGAAATTTTAGTCACGTTTTATAAGAGCGTTTCCATCATAACTGTATTTTGTATTTCCGTTTATATCCTCGTTTACTATTCCATGTATTCGCCATAGATCTAGTACAAGTACCAAGAAAACGCAATAAAGGTAATAAAATAAGTCTAAATAAAGTGACATATTCTTGCTGTGAACCTGCTGAACTAGTCGTTCTCGAACGCCCATCTTTCATTGTATAAATTTGCCTGTGCGAGGTCAAATTTATGACCTCCATCGCCACCCCTCTCAAAGCTATGGTCTTCAACGACAGAAAACTGAGGAGACTGAGACGATTACGGTTCTTTGGGCGAGCCAAAGTGTACCTTATGGTTAGATGGCCTATATTGGTACGTATATTTCTCATCGCGTGCCTATAAAATAAAAACATATTTTTTGGGTAAATCTTGTTTCATCAAAATATTCAATTTTGTTCCGGATTTCTTGTATATGCATTATGGAAACACATCCATATTATAATTAAATAACTGAGTTGTTTATTCCAATAATTATAAGCGGAATCAAATACATTAAATTCATTATATAGCGCTTTGGTCCTTCGAGCCGGATAGATGTGGAAAAGGAAATAAGCCTAAAAGACAAAAATGATACAGCTTTTAGAGGAAACAAATAGGCTGTCAAAATGTATACGTTTGATTCTATTCGATGCATAAATGTGATTTAAATTTCTGTGAAAAACATTTTAACAAGAATCAACCAAATTTCACTTTACCGGAACATAAATTATAGAAATACAGCTTCGCCCCTCCCACTAATCTTTCTATAATCCTTCCGATTCGTTCGCAATCGTCAGCTTTTCCCGGCAACGTTTCGGAAGGCATTTTACAGCCTATTGAAGCAATAAATTAAGATTTCACGAGCGATATTTTCCGCGACGGTGAATAGAAATATGGATTCTGATACAAGACGATATTTTGTTACGGAGTGATTGATGAGCCGGGGCCATTTTATTGGGCAGTTTCGCTTAATTAATGATTTTAAGAAAATCGAGCGCCCTACTCGCGAAGTTTATTTAATAAAAAACTGTTGATCTCCAGGGTTTCGGCTTCTTACAGATTTCAAAGTTGATAACTTTCGGTAGAATTATTGCGAGTAGCTTTGTTATTTATTTATTTATTTATTTTTAATAAAAAGTGGTAATAAATCATCCTGAACTGTTGAACAAAGTTGTCTCGAAGATTCCATTCCCAAGGTAATAGAAAGACGGATGTCAAAGTAATCGATGGATATTTAAAATGTATTCAATTCACTATTTCTATTTCGTAAAGACTTATCTGTTTCGTCTTCTTAATGTTTAATCCATTTAGAAGACTGAACCAAACTTTGGGTTTGAGAATTGCCTGTATAAGTGGTCATTGCACGTGGTTATTGGTAGTTTATTATAGCTGAACTGGATTTCCTTTCAATCGCAGTTGTTTCAAATTCAAGGCATTGTAGAAATCATACACTTATATAGGATATCTCAGTTGGAACTATAGGATTTTAATTGCGCGCCATTTGTGTTCTGTCAAGAATAGGGCATCAAAATTTAACGACTGTCATCTGCAAACTATACGACCTCAACATGCCGCGATTAACAGTTTAACAACGAATTGTTTGTGTACAATTGTTTTATGAAAGTGAGCGATCATTTACAGTTGCATTAAGAAAAATTAGCAAAAAATTAGGACAAAATGAAGCGCCTACAGAGTTAACAGTTCGAAACTTAATCAAGAAATTTGAAGAGACTGGTTCTGTTATTGATAAGGTAACACCAATACAACACGTCTTCGTCGTGGTCGGTCAGATGACAATATTGATGCAGTGAGGGAAAGTGTACGGGAGTATCCAAACACATCAATTCGACGTTGCGCACAACAAATGTACCACGTTTTAAATGCTTCGTAACTTTTAATTGTTGTGTCAACTGAATTTTGTATGCACAGATGCAGATCCTTCTTTAAAATCCCATGCG
Organism: Rosalia funebris; assembly: GCA_037954035.1. Taxonomy (NCBI): domain Eukaryota; kingdom Metazoa; phylum Arthropoda; class Insecta; order Coleoptera; family Cerambycidae; genus Rosalia; species Rosalia funebris. The sequence continues at coordinate 1,461,252 of JAZFAV010000004.1, read as the reverse complement.
TGGTGGCTGTTGACAGATTCAATTGATGTGTAGTTTCAACTGAAACACCCTATAGTTTTGAGATTTATCTATCTCTTCTATCTCCGATTCATTACGTGATGCTACCAGAATCTATCAGATTTTATTTCAAATCATTTTATAATTGCGCTGTATGAACTTCTCAATATATTTATTTCAGGTCCTTTTCTCTGTCGCATCCTGTAACCCAAGCTTATTCTCAATTTGGACTAAATTCAGACTGTTTGTATGGAGAATTGTCATAACACCTTGTAACTTCAGTTTCATTTTCGTCTGGAAAACGTGGGACATTACTAATTCAATTTTCATTTGCAACTTATAAATAAGCAAAGCTCGTTATGCCAATGTAGATGATGTCAATTTAATTTCGGTTATAGTGTGGTCGCAAACTGAATATTTTAGATTTCAATTTAGTTAATTTAGATAGATATCGTCCCTGATGGACCTTGTAGGAAGCCAATTAGGGGTAACTGAAAATTAATTTAAGATGTAGTCATGGAAAAACGTAACGTGTTTAGATGTAAACCTCTCAACATATTTGAAAGGACCGAATAAATTGAGTCAAACCAAGCGGATGCATTTCACCTATACATCTTATTATGGAACTGTTTTCGACTACTTTAAGCACATCCTCAGTGAATACTACTATAAATACCGTAACTAAACTCAAAGTTACCTCTTCCCATTTATCCTAATCGTGAAAACACCATTAATTAACCTCACCCCATAGTTCTAAGAATTACCCTATAAATGCCCGAGATAAGTGAAAATATAACTGGTGGAACTATTCTCTACAGATATGAAATATATTTCCCGTATAAATGCAAATTAAAGCTTATTGTCCGTGTTATGTATACCGAAGAAACGAACATTATATAAATATTGGCTACGAGTGAGGTGTAGATTGAAAGTGAAGAATAGGAATAGTACTCAACCAATACCGGCATCGTCTGTACTTTCCTATGTCATCGCCCCTACTAAAGCAAGTTTGTGTCAGTAGTTCACTCGTCTGTCCTATCCAAGTCAGTCAGAAACAATTACACCGTTATCAGGGTTGTGCTTATTCACGCTCATTTCCGTCAAAATAATTATATATTGAAATAAAATAATTAAAGTATAAAAGAGACACTTCCAGGCCTCTTTTGAACTTATTATAGAATGTATTTGAATAGTACATTTTGCCGTAAGTAAATAAATTAAAAGTTAAATAACTTGTGAGATATGGGACAGCGAAGATAAGAGCCCACACACTCGTGTACGAACAAATGCACAGATAGAAAGAAAGAGGAATTAAGAGAGAAAGAGCTGCTCTAGAGCTAACTGTAATAAATTAAAAAACCTTGTTAAGACAAATGGCAATAAATAAACTTTTAAGGCAAACATTCAAGAATGGTATTTGAAATTATTTTTGAATTATATTTAATATATTACAAGGAACTTCAGGTTGCTTCAGGGCATGTTTAATGTTTCTTATCTTGTGTACTATCTTTCCATTTTTCGTATTTCATCTTGTTTATTCTTATCAATGATGATATCAATTTTAGGTCTTTAGTGAACTACTAAGGATGCATACATATAGGACAGTACTATAATCATCTACTTGCTAAATAGCTAAATAATTCACTTTGGACAGCACGTTAAGGATGCCATTTGTTATATGGAGTCTATGACATGTACGAAAACCATATGAGGGGAAACATTTTACAAGAAAATTAACCCTTTCAATTTACCCCCGATTACATGCAGGTACGCCCATGGCAGAGCACTCATCAGAGATTCCACACTACGGATAACATTTTTGAAACTTTCCACGGCAACAATTACTTTATTATTTCGTCGATAGATGGCCATACTGATATTATGTGTGTATGTGTCCCTGTGGTAGCTAATAAATGGTCAGCCATCTAATTTTCTCAAGACATCCGGCATGGAATACGCTACGCTGAGGATTCCCAATAAGGATGAAATCGCGATATGTTGTTCCAATCGGAAATTAATTAGACCCCTCAATTTCCTTATATAATACTAAGAATACAATTAGTTATAATAAAGAGCTAAAATTGTATTCGGGATAAATATGTCAGGCATTACACAGTGTGTTTCAAAAGCAAATATTAAAATGCATATTTTTTATGTTTTGTGTTTATGTTCAAAAAGACACAAAACATATATTATAGTAGGAATTAGACAAGTAGTAAGAAAATATGTAATGTGTTCCTGTATGTTGGCGCATCGTGTATAACAAATTATACGCAACAAGATGTTCCACGCAAGAATTTCATACGTGGTATTTTCTTGTTGTCTCAACACCCTCACGGATGTTACCCCCGACGTATCCCACAGCCACCACTGAATCATTCTGTTATTGTCGGGTAATCCATCATTACATAAACAATTCTCACCATTTATCATCCGCGAATGCGCAACCTGGGGACGTTACAGCCATTCGCGTTAACGGCTTAAATCATCAAGTGAAACTATGGGTAACGTATTAGCGTATTGTTCGCGAAACTGTTATTTATTTGCCACGTTATGAAATTGACTCGCATGACGTTTTGAATATCGGGGAGGGTGCTTAACTTTCCAGGGATGTGTGACGATGATTGAACAAACTAAATAAGCTGTTGAATTAATTTTATTCTCACGTGAAATGGACAAATCGCTAACCTTCAAAATTTGAAAGGAAATTCACGTAATCATTTTTTGTTTTCAGGGGAATGACAGTTGGCAGGGCAATGATAGTGACCAGGTAAGAGTTTTTATTTAATTTTTATCTTGGCGGGCCCTTTTCCGATCCGTCTCCTTCATGTTTCCGCCCCGTTCCTATTCCTGTTCACGTTCCTATTCAGATTCACGTTAAAATTCGTATTCCTGTTCCGGTTTCTGTTCGTAATCCTCTTCCTGTTCCTATTCCTCTTCCTGTCCCTCTTCCTAATCATCTTCCTGTTCCTCTTTCTCTTCCTCCTCTTTATCTTCTTCTTCTTCCTCTTCTTCCTCTTTCTATTCCTCTTCCTCTATCTCTATTTGGATCTAGAATAAGGAATGTATATATTTCTAAAATGAACACTCCGTATCAACAAATGTAAAAAGGCAATACCAACATTTAATTTCTTAACGCTGTGTTGAATGCTAATGTTATTTTATTAGCGTTAGTTAATTCATGCTGAATTATTATATTATATTCAAAAAGTTTGCCGGCAAAAAGCCAAATAGAACGCCGGCAAATCGACTCATTATATTTAAAAGAGAAACAACTATTGTCTATAACGATCTGTAACTGGAACGTATCGTTTTACCTTATTTATAATAGGAATCTTATGATAGGTGAGCCTTTTGTTTTATTTCAAGGTTACGTTTATTATTTCGTTCCCTAATAATCTTTAAGGGTCCTGCAATGATTACAAGTCTGTATCGATAATTTATTTCCACGTTACTTGATCCCCCTTTTTCCCGTCGCTGTATATATTCGGAAACACAATAACTTCCTGACTGTAGACGGCTTAGGAAGCCCAATAAAATAGTCTATTTTTAAAAATAAAAGTACGTCGACCACATCAATCTGTATGAGGCGATCCAAGTTTCGCCTACTCTATAGGCAGCCACATATACACGGCAAAGCTAATAAGCTTTATTGTGTAGTAGGGAAGTAATTTCAGAATTGTAAGGGCCATTCAGTACGCGGCCATTAGAATATGATGATATTTTTGTGTCCTCCCTTAAGAGCGTGGGAAATGAGGGTCGTATGTTATACGGCTTCTTTATTACAGAATTTTTTGTGTGAATGATGTTAAAATTTTCGGTGTTCCTAAGTATTCGTGTAAACATGGAAAACGAGAAAGTAGTATTATATTTTCGTTGTAATTTTTTGCAAATTATTCATCAACTTAGTTAAAAATTATGGTTTCGCCAATGTAGTTTAAAAATAGATGTGGTCAATTCAGCTATACAGAGTGACTCAAGTATTTTGTTAGACTCGCCATGCGAACAAAGTAAAATTTTTACTTAGAATCGTAGATATGTTTAAAAGACTGACAGAATGTCCTTTGTTTAAATTATTAACTTTATGGTACTCCTCGTTTTATATAACTTCGTTTAAAAAACAGGATTCTTATATTAGCGTTTATCAAAATTGTTTGCTTTATATTTTGTTTCTTATATTTTGAAAATATAACAGTTATCGATATTTTATTAAAAGTAAAGTAACCTTTTAATATTTCGTGTAATATTTTCGGGTTTTATAGGCGGAACCAGGTGAAGCTGTGCCAAACAATTTAAGTTATTTTTTGAGTTCGGGTAACATCTTCGGGGAATTACATAATATAATTATACATCGTGTGTTATATTTAGTAGAACGATGCTGTAAAACCTAAAAATATTTTCAAGCGAACACTCTGTATGTCTCTGGAATATGTCTAAAAGTATAAGAAAATATTCTTATTCATTTTCAAGGCGATTGTAATTAAATAGTTAGGTGAATCACCCTATATGATGATAATATATAATTACACAATTTATACAGTCGCCAACCTAAGATATTCAATTGTTTTACAGATATAAAGTAATATTTTGTAATTGCTTGTTAATAATACATTTAATACTGTTTAAAGTGTTCAAAGGAAATAAACTCAGTTACGCTCGTGATTTATTTTAAATTAAATGTCACGTGAATGAAATACTTCATCCAGCACACTTAGAGCAGAAGAAATGAATCGTCCACACAACTTAAGAGAAGATGAAGTAGTGAAAGCAGTCACTCTGGTTAACGAGGGACGTAGCAAGCCATATGTGGCTAGTTTGTAGGGAGTTAAAAAATTAACAATTAGTCATTAGAACTCCTGGACAAGTCTACAACACATGATCAATAACACCTCGACAATACAACAGATAAGCGATATCTTATCCAAATCTCCTTAAGAATCAGGCATTCCACCAGTTTAGAGCTAACCGCAGCCTTAGCAGCAGCTCGAAATGTAACAATTTCTGGACGAACAGTCAGAGGAAGGCTTAATGAAGGAGAATTAGACAATAGAAGACCAGCTATTGCACCGCTACTCACCAGGGAACATAGAGTTACTAGATTATGTTTTGCAAAACAGAACGTAAATTGGACCATTGACGACTGGAAGCCAGTTTTGTTTTCAGACGAAACAAGACTAACTCTTAGTTCGCCAGATCAACGTCAATGAGTCTTGCGAAGACTAGGAGAGAGGTTTTCTGTCTGCAATATCTTTCTGAGGATCTAATTTTTTGGTGTATCAATAATATTCTGGGGACGAATTTATTTCGATGGTTTGGCACGGATTAGGTTAACATGCGAGATGAATTAATGCACATTTCTACGTAGAAAACATCGTAGAAGAATATGTGATGTCATTTACCCCGTTTGTCAGGAACAATTTCATTTTTGTGCAGGATAACGCTTCGCCCCACGTTGCTGGAGACTTGAGAATATTCATTCCAACTATGAACTGGCCACCAACAAGCCCAGATATGAACCCCACAGAGCATCTATAGGATGTACTAAAACTATTAGTTAGGCGTCACATACCTATCGTTATGATTCTTAATGAACTCGAACAAGTCGTTCTTGTCAAATCGGAGAATATTCCTCAGGAAACTATTCATCACTTGATTAATAGTACGCCCAGATGAGTGGAAGCAGTGATAAGAGCTAGAGGAGGATCTACACGCCACTGAATTTAAATTTTTATGATTCAATTTCCCCTCCAAGTTTTTCATTAATATTGTTTTCATTGTATTTGACATTATTGTGTCTTTCTGTTATTTATTCATGTTTTCTGGCGACAGTACCATTCTAATTTGTTAAACATTAGATGAAATTATTTAATTATAAGATCATGTATGATATATAGGCACTGTGATTTCAATCTCCGAAAAATAAAAGTAATACATAATGTAAAATTTCGCAGATGCGTTAATTTTGTCCAGGGGTTTATATTTGTTTTAGGGTTTTTTATTTTTAAAACTAGAACATTTTAGCAGAGGACGTAATAAAATACGAGATGGATAAAAACAGTTGCTTAAGAGTTCCTCTGTTGTAAAATAAACCTTTTGACTGTTTCATTTTCTTCTCAACCGTTGTTAAGGGAAAGCTTGATTTTGTGACCAACTTAATAACCAAAATTCGAAAATGGGTAACCAAAATATTTAAAGAACGACTACGAGAAAAAGCCATCGTTTATAAATGTTCTATAAATGAAGTACGAGTGGAAGCATGTAGGTTTTAGATTTCTGGATTTCTGTTTTTCTATCGATTTGTTACAGGCTATACAAATAAATCCGTTTTATTTTATTAACTATTTTATTGCCTTTGTGCAATATATTTTATGTAAACGGCTACGTATATATGTATGTAGGAGTCAAACGATTTATTATGGCCGATATTTTATGTCATAAACAATACGCTTTAATTATATTGTTTTCGCGAATTTTATATTTGGAATATGTAATAATTTCGCATTGATCATATCGGCATAAATGAAATATAACTGCGCCAATATACGCAGTTCTCCAGTTGATAGTTTATATGTTTCTAGAATAGATGAATAAATGTTAGGTACATATACTAGTTTTACCATACATTGCTATACGATAAAAATAAATAACCAAAATATTAACAAAACACGACGTACATTACTGCATACAACACTAATTACCATCGCTAATGGATTTAAATGTTAAACGTAATAAACAACGCTAATTGCAAAAAAATTAATTAACAGGTACATACGCCAATCTAGCGAATGTAACATTATTGCGACTGCCTGCCTAGAATCTACCTTTAAATTACTCGGCTGCGTCCGTTGCAACTCGACTTGGTCCATCTTAATATTTGCAGGGACGTACTTGACGTATCTCGCTACACAATATATTTTATGCATTGATTCTTTTGGTGACTACTATTGTTAAAGAAGGAATTATCTTATAAGGCAAGTTTACAAGCGAAATGAATATCAATAATTAGATTTAGAAGTATTTTTAAAAAACCGTTTAAAATAATAACACAACCATGGTTAATGATAAATACAAACAACAGTGCCGTTTAGGTATCAATTTCATCGTGATTTACAAATATATGCTTCATACTTTAAGAACATCTGATCTATAAGACCAAATATGTATGCAATGGAAATTGCATCCAGTATTTATGCAAATGAAGACCTAATAGTCCTTATAGCAGTGGCGGTTTGTGGTATTCATATTAGGGTAGGCGATAGCGGCGTATGAGCTTCATCAAACCTTAAATATAGCGCCGCAGGCGAAAATTTTTAAAATTTTCAAGGTCACGCGTTTTCCTGGTACTTCAGAATTTCAATGATTGAATTTCATTTATACAAAAATATAGACTTTCACAAAGATTTTTTGAACTTAATACCTCTTTGTTATTCGTGAATAATAATAGTTATTGTGGGTATAAATAAATTGGAATAAACGAAATATATTTATTGAGTATTATACCTATATTATGTAAATTGGATTGGCAATAATACATTATTTTAGGGCGCTTTAGGGTATAGGCCTCCTCCTCCCCTCACAGCCTTCCTTAACCATCGCCATTATTGACTGACAATTACAAAGTGGATACCTACTACTTTTTATAATTTAAATTAATGCGCCTATCTTTAATTAATGAAAATTTGTTAATTATATTTTCCGTGAAATCATCAGATTTCTGAAGTGTGCTAAATAATTCCTTTTCAATTGAAATTAGTGCAAGCGACGACAAACGTTCATTCTTCATAGAGTTCCTCTATGCGTTTTAAACAAGAAAAATGTCTTTCAACCGATGTACTTGTTGCTGAAATTGTAGCAATTAAAACAATAAGTTTAAAAACCTCTGGAAATATTTCTCGAAATTCATATTCCACAAAATATTTTAACATTGACTCGATATTTAATGTTTCAAATTGATCATCACAATAGGTATATAACCCAATATCCCCAGTAATGTCACGGCTTATTCAATGCGAAGGCGTCTTCGGATCTGCCGAAGAACGCCGATCTACTTCAGGCTCCGATTGTATTCGCCTTCAACTGCTTTATTTAAAGAGTACAATTGGCTGCAGACGTCTGAGCTGCGATTATTTTACCATTACAATAACGCTGTTTGTCGTCTTACCGACATCTGGTTGACGTGTTAGCTATCGATTTTCAGGCGGTGGGATGGAGAACCTAGCCTGGTCTGGTTGTTCTATTTAGGAATAAAATGATTTAATTCGGTGTAGCGCGGCGCCGTGCGGACTGCGGTGGTATATATAAAGGGTGTTTACGGCACCAGCGCCGCCGATGGCGATAGATAATTTAATTAGTATAAAGTAGTTATTATTAATTATATTAAATATTTCTGTATTATCAGGGACGTTAACAGTTCATTGTAATTGCGCTGTTATGAGAAATGACATAAAATTTTAAAGGTAGGCGGCGCCTACCTTGCCTACCCCGACGAGCCGCCACTGCCTTATAGGGAAGAACGAATAACATTTTGGATATTTCGTATGGTTTCATCATAAACAGAAAATGTGTTGGATAATAATGTTATAGTGATGTGAAGTGTCTTAATTTTGTACTCATAGAGATTATTTTTTAAGCTAACTACTTAGTTAGGAGTGTTATTTAGTTAAGAATATTGTGTTTTTGTTTAGAAGCATAGCAACTCATTTGTAAAAAAAATATTCGCCACAGAAGAAAATTAAATATGCACTTTTAATATTCCAAAAACAAGAGATACATGTTTGGTGTTCTAACAAATTCATAATGAAGTGGTATACCGTACGTTTTCTGATAGATTGGCATCAACTGGTGCACTCAGTCAGTAGTTATGAATAAGTTACAAGGTATTAAGGTAAAATTTTCCTGTTTATAATATACTTTTTATAAAATGTATATATTTTTTATATGTTGAGGAAAGAATGCCATAATAGTAACATATTGAAATATGGCATTGGTAAAAGTATATGGACAAGTACTTTGACACAGCGTGATCACAACTAAATGCCACTCCAATATTAATAAATTGTACGATAAATCAGGTAATTCTGCCATTACATAATTATAACTTTCATTATCCGCAACACTTTCACGTAACCGCGGATAAATAACAATTATTCTCGTTTAGGTAGTATTTAAAATTCCTGTGGGGTCGTCGGGGCTAGTCCGACCCTGTCGCTTACGTTGCGGTACCTCTCATGACGTAGCACCGTATCACCGACGCCGCCATGCAGGCAAACTGCCAGCGGTGAGTAGATCAAGCTACAAGTGGTTGAAAAACGAATTTGACGTTTTCACCGGTACCATGTTTTTATTTTATCAAGTTTTGAGCTACCCCGGTGACATTTTACAGTGCCGCGTACCCCGAACGAGGGATACTCTTCGCCGAAACCGCGTGTGAATAAAAAATTAAGTGCAGTTTAATTTAAAACTAGTTTTGTGTTGTTGCTGTGCTTTTGTTCGACATTTACTATGTTGCCAAGGTAAATTTCACATGGGATTGTTGCCGAAACTTATTTAATATGCATTGGTAGGGAAATGATGCTGGGAACGAGTTTCTACAGTTGTGCTGCTGTTGCAGGCGACCTAACCTCAAAATTCTCCGAGAAAGGCATTTGACAGGTTTTCCAGTCGTCCGATTGCTTTTATAGACTTTGGAGATTTCTAAACGTCGCCCACGCATTTCACACGCTTGCATTATTGCGAAAAAGTTCACTATTTAGTACAATCGATCAGTAAATACCTCATTTTTATTTATCATTGGCAAATTTTATGACTTATTCACGATAAGATAGAATAGTACTCGGGTTTTTACTTGTGTTTTTAGCACGGGCTCTGTTGCATATCACAAAACTTTAGCAAGCACCTAGATACCAATGCATATTATTTAAAACTGTTTTGGTATAACTGTACCAACGTGGTAGAGGTTATTGCCCATTCTTGGGGCATTGGTGAGCGCGGGTATACAATGTTAAATATCAGCAAACAGTTTTTTATATCGTGTTTCGTATGCACCTCCTTGCATAATGATAAGTATTGATAATGATAAGGCTTTCCGTTTGAACAGGTTATTTTTAAATGGAATGCCAGGAAAGGACGATTTGTATTGTTTCGTTTATAAATTATTTATATTTTCTCAGCGTGGGAAAACTAATTTATGCACTTGACGCTGCCTGTTGTGCTACTCGACGTTGCTGTGTACTAGCGAGATTTTGACGATAAAGTTATTGAGATAATTTTGATATGACTTCTGATGATGAATGAATGATTTTGATATGACTTATAGGTTAAACACCGCCGATTTTATCAAAACTTCACGAATCGTAATAATAAAATGCTATCTATTCATTTAAGGCTAAGTAATTTTTACAGCCCTATCGGATAGTGGAAGAAAAACAAATACCGTTGTAAATTATGTTATGAAATGCGAAGTTCTATTCTACACTAGAAAAAAAAGTTAAGGGATGTAAATAAATCCTAAATTTGTAAAACCTTGTACGATGATATATAACAAAATGAAATTATCGCCGTTCAAAGCATTTTTTATTCATTTTTTAAGGTTTTCAACGTCAAAAAATGAATAAAAAATGAAAAATTCAGTTTTAAATTGATTTTAAGCAAAAATGACAAATTCAGTCGAATACAATGAAATTGCGAACACAATGAAAAAAATATTGCAGTGCTTTGAAATTTTCAGGCTATCTTTGGGATACTTTGAGCTTGAAAGGAAACAGCTAACATTCTCAGTCTATCCAGTTTTTGCAATGTTATGCCAAAAAATAAAACCCGCCACAGGTAGGATTCGACATTTGTCCCGGATCGGAACCGAACGACATACAGCTGTTTCGAACTTGTTAGTTCTCATCAGTGCCGTACACGGTACGCCGATTCAGGACAAATGCCGAATGAACTTTATGGCGTATACATCTTTATCGATACGATCTCTGTCAGTAACTTATAAGTCGGAAATCGAGATAACCGCTTGGCGGCTTGGTGGTTCCTTTCTCGATTTCCGACTTATATGTTACTAATGTTATGCCAAGTTAAGCGAGTATTCCTGAATACGCAATTTCTTACTACTTTTTCAATCAACATTCTCACACCGAAAGATTTGTTTTATCAAGAACCAGTAACTACGACTTGTAATGAATACTTTGCACTTGTAAAAACACTACTTGAATTTTCTGTACGATCCTTATTTCCCGAGTAATTAATTACCAAAATCAAAACTGACTCTTTTTGCTTCGAACGACGACAACTGAGCGAGAAATCATCGTACAAAGCTATTAGACTGTTCAAATTGAAGAGGATACAATTATCTAAAAAAGCTACATGATAAAATAACTGAAAAAAAAATTAAATTATTGACGTCCGTGGACCCTTTGAAAGGCAAGGAAATTTGGATTTTTTTTCCGATGTTTTCTATGATTACTCAAAAACTGCTAATGGTAAAAAACTTTGAACTGACCTGAAAACTAGAAACTTGGGGCTTCAATTTGCTTTGTTTTACATTGATCTGCGACTATTTTTCTCCAAATTAAACCAAAATTTCGAAGGTCATCTAAAAATTCAGGATTTTTTACATCCCTTAATTTTTGTGCCTAGTGTATAAAGTTGAAAATCATCATCATGTAGTTGTTCATACACTCGATTATTTTAAAAATTAAATTACTCTGAAAAACGAAACCAGGCTTAGTCAGAAAAAGGAGTTTAAGCAGATCATCATTCGTTATATTAATAAATCACTGGTAGGAAGGAAGACATCTGGGGTGGATATTATGTGTTTTAACGTAGAAAAAGATGAAGAATTTGATAATAAAACCAGTTTTGATATAAAATGGTTTGTTTTCGAGATATTAATTTTTTGATGGCAAGGTGTATATGCAGATTTTCGTTTATTTTGATTTTGACCAATGTATCTTTAAAATTAAATAAAGTACATTGTTATAGTTGTTACCAATAGATTGCTTGTATTCTTTTGCATAAAATGTCATGGATATACCAGGATCCTACAAATGTGTAAGATGTGACGGCGGGGAGAGACGAGATATGTACGACTACAACTAGCATTTTCTTTTTTCCAGGTGTTCTTTATAATTCTCAAAGGATTAGGCATTTGTGAATTACGTATCTTATGTAGAAAATAAGGAGAAATTTTAACGTAAAACCAATTTTGTCGGAAAATGGTTGGTATTCGAGATATTAATTTTTCTGCGAGCAAGATGTAGATTATCATTTGCCTCGATTTTGACACACGTATCTTTGAAATTAAATAATCTACATTATTATAGATTTTACCAATCGATTCTTTGTACTCTCTTACATTAAATATCATGGATATATCCGGATCCTACAAATGTGTAAGATGTGACGGCGAGGAGACGAGACATGTTCAGAACTAGCAGTGCCTCTTTCTAGGTGTTATTTAAAATAATTTCAATGGAAATAGGTGTTTGGATATTATGCATCTTATATAAAAAATAACGCAGAATTTGGTGATAAAACCAGTTCTGACGGGAAATTGTTGGTTTTCGAGATATGTATTAATTTTCTGCTGGGAAGATTTGTAGATTTTCGTTTCTCTTGATTTTAACCAACGTATCTTTCAAATTAAATAAAGTGAATTTTTATAGATTTTACCCATCGATTCTTTGTACTATTTTATATAAAATGTCATGGTTATATCTGGATCCTACAAATGTGTAAGATGTGACGGCGAGGAGAGACGTGACATGTACAGAAGTAGCAGTTCCTCTTTTTAGGTGTTCTTTAAAATAAGTTCCATGGAAATAGGTGTTTGTATATTATGTATTTTATGTAGATAATAACGAGGAATTTGATGATAAAACCAGCTTAGACGGAAAATAGTTGGTTTTCGAGATATTAATTTTTTGCTGGCAAGATTTGTAGATTTTCGTTTGTCTCGATTGTGATCCACTTATCTTTGAAATTAAGTAAAGTACATTTTTCTAGAGTTTACCAATCGATTCTTTGCACTCTTTTATATAAAATGTCATGGTTATATCTGGATCCTACAAATGTGTAAGATGTGACGGCGAGGAGAGACGAGACATGTACAGAAGTAGCAGTGCCTCTTTCTAGGTGTTATTTAAAATAATTTTAATGGAAATAGGTATTTGTATATTATGTATCCTATATAGAAAATAGCGCAGAATTCGGTGATAAAACCAATTTTGACGGGAAATGGTTGGTTTTCGAAATATTAATTTTTTGCTGGCGAGATTCGTAGATTTTCGTTTCTCTTGATTTTGACCAACGTATCTTTCAAATTAAATGAAGCACATTTTTCTCGATTTTACTAATAGATTTCCTGTACTCTTTTACATAAAATATCATAGATATACCAGAATCCTACAAATATGTAAGATGTGAGGGTGAGGAGAGACGAGACATGTACAGAACTAGCAGTGCCTCTTTCTAGGTGTTCTTGAAAATAAATTCCATGGAAATAGGTGTTTCTATATTATGTATTTTATGTAGAAAATAACGAGGAATTTGATGATAAAACCAGCTTAGACGGAAAATGGTTGGTTTTCGAGATATTAATTTTTTGCTGGCAAGATTTGATTTTCGTTTGTCTCGATTTTGACCCACTTATCTTTGAAATTAAATAAAGTACATTTTTCTAGATTTACCAATAAATTTCTTGTACTTTTTTACATAAAATGTCATGGATACACCAGAATCCTATAAATGTGTAAGATGTGACGGCCAGGATAGACGAGACATGTACAGAACCAGCAGTTCCTCTTCTTTAGTGTTCTTTAAAATAATTTTCATGAAAATAGGTGTTTATATAGTATGTGTATTATGTAGAAAATAACGAGGAATTTCGTGATAAAACCAGTTTTGCCGGAAAATGGTTAGTTTTCGAGATATTTTTTTTCTGGCAAGATTTGTAGATTTTCGTTTGTCTCGATTTTTACCCACGTATCTTTGAAATTAAATGAAATACATTTTTCTAGATTTTACCAATCGATTCTTTGTACTCTTTTACATAAAATATCATGGATATATCCGAATCCTACAAATGTGTAAAGTGTAACAACGAGGAGAGACGACATGCACAGAACTACGAGTAGCAGTTCCTTTTTTTAGGTATTTTTTAAAATAATTTTCGTGGAAATAGGTGTTTATATATTATGTGTCTTATGTAGAACATAACGAGGAATTTGATGATAAAATTAGTTTTGACGGAAAATTATTGGTTTTCGAGATATTAAATTTTACCTGGCAAGATTTTTAAATTTTGTTTGTCTTGATTTTGACCAACATCTTTGAAATGAAATAAAGTATATTTTTCTAAATTTTATCAATCGCTTTCTTATACTCTTTCACACAAGACGTCTGAGGTGGACTACCACTAAAAGGGTATCTTCTTTAGGGCTTCCCACCAAAGGTTTTGCGGACTCTTGTGAGAGAGCCAGTTTTGCCAAATATCAACAAAATTTTTAAGACGTGAATAATAAATAGGTAATACACGAATAATCTATAATTATTGACGTAAAAGCACGATACCTAGCTTCGACAATCATTTTAAGACCCACGACCGAATTAAACCAAAATAATTTTTGATATCGACGTAATACCGAAATACGAACTTATATTTTTCAGTTTGCTGATATTTCTTCGTTGCCTGGCCGCCAGCAAAGCCGCCACCGGTGCCATTTTAATTCGCTTTTCTTCTGCCGTAGGTTTAGGAACAAATTCTAGTGTTGTGATGAGAAAATCGTTCATCCTGTGTAGCTTCCGCGAATTAGGCATTATCTTATGGAGTATCCGGTTTTCCCGAATATAATACAGTGTGTTGTTATGAATTGTGACGTTACCGTGCGGTAAATAAAAACAGTGTCGTTGGTTAAGTGAGAAATCGAAATCGAGTAGGTGTACGAAAAATGACAACCAGGAGAAAAAAAAGCAAACAGGAGAAGGACGGATTTATAAAAAAGGTGTCGTCTCTGTTCAACTTGGACACGGTGAGTGGGTTATTGTTTTAAATTTAACAGAGTAATAGATCGTTGCAATTGTCTTGCGGTAGGTATATTTGGTTGGATCTGGGACGTTACAGTAGCTCCGTAACTCGATTGTTTGTCGTCATTTAACATATAAAACAAATCAGGTAGATTTTTTTTAAGGGACCTCGTCACGGGTCGGATTCGACATTTGTCCCGGATGGAATCCGAACGACAGACAGCTGTTTCGAACTTATTAGTTCTCATCAGTGCCGTACACGGTACATCGATCCAAGACAAATACCGAAACAAATCCGTAGGGTTTTAAGCTAAATCTATAAGATCTATGCGGTTATCAAGTGGTTCCCGAATAGCACGGCTATTACATAACCGCTGTAGGAAACAACTACTCGGGCTAAAGCCTCGCCAGGCTTATATACCAGAACCTTATACCCGCCAGAATTATACCTAATAGCGATCCCTGACCCCTTTCTCGTGCTTCTGCACGATCAGCAAGGTTTCAGAAAAAAAACAGCCACGAGTAAGATTCAACATCTGTCCCGGATGGGAACCGAACGAAAGGCAGCTGTTTCGAACTTATTAGTTCTCATCAATGCCATCTGAAACTTATATTTAGCTTAAAACCCTACGGATTTGTTTCGACATTTGTCCTGGATCGGTGTACCGTGTACGGCACTGATTAATGAGAACTGATAAGCTCGAAACAGCTGTCTGTCGCTCGGATTCCATCCGGGACAAATGTCGAATCCGACCCGTGACGGGGTCCCTTTTCAAAAAAAGTTCTGGTCGTGAAGAAACACGAGAAAGGGGTCGCGGATCGCTGTTAGGTATAATTCAATGCCTGGCGGGGCTTTAGCCCGAGGAGTAGTTGTTTCCTATAGCGATTATGTAATAGCCGTGCTATTCGGGAATCACTTGATAACCGCTTTGCGGTCGGTGGTTCCTTTCTCGATTCCCGACTTATAAGTTACAAATCAGGTAGATATTGAAAATATATTGATATAATGTTTGTTAAAATCGAAATATTACAATAAAAGCTCATTCCATTTTAGGAAATAAAGAACATATAAAATGTATGACCATAATTAAAAAAGTGATAGCCATAGTATCTAGAGAAAAAATAACTACTTCCAACGATCGATTGTCAATACCAAATCGTCGAAAGGGCGCATACGTCCTCTAGTTAGCGTATACGCCCATTTGTACTAGGGCAAGTTGGTGCCGTTAGCCACAGGTCGTCCGATAATATGAGTATGGTATACACAATTACTTAGAGTCTGCCGTTTGGGAGGTGTGCCGCTGAATTCATTACTTCTTAATGAAATTACCTGGTGAATAGGGATACGCTTGGCCAGTGGCGTAAGCAATTTTTTTAAGCGACAAGTGGCGTTAAATTCATTATTTATTATTTATTGTGACAATCTGCCGTCATTTCATTTTAATATCAACAGTTCTTTTAGCATTATTTACGTATTATCAAAAACGCGTCCGCAAATGTGCATCAATAAAGTGTGTGTAACGCAATTTCTTGTAAATTTCTAGAAACATACGTTTAAAACTGTCGAACGTGTACGGAATTTCTGTAAAATAAAAAACGAACGTGAGTTCTTCATGATGATCAGACCTATTTCGTTGAGCTAGTGTCCAATCAACGTTTTTTTTTCAGTAAATTCGAAATTATTAAAAAAGTTGCCTCCTTAATTGTTGTACTAAAAATTGTTTCCTTAATTGAAATTAAGGAAACGCTAAGGAAACGTAGATTCAAAGAAACTCGTCGAAATTCCTCGCCCTTTCAAACTAAAAGGGAACATCCAGAAAATAATGTATCTATCTATTCCTTACGATCCTCAATTCACCCGTGGTATTAGTAAGATTTTTAAAGATATGGGGCTGACGGTAGTTCATTCGTCAAAAATAAATTAAAAAAAACTTTTAGGCAATCCAAAAGACAAAATTAACACAAATGACAGGTCGGGGATTAACGAAATCAGCTGTAACGACTGTAATCAAAGGTACGTCGGACAGATCAGACGATCTATTCAAACCAGGTTCAAAGAGCACATGGCGCATCTCAAATATGATACGCTCAAGATAAGCCCAACATGCCTTCGAGAACAACCATAAGATATATATTAGCAACTTAAGATGAATTAGGAATGTAACAAATGCTAGACAGCTAGATGCATTTGAAAGTTTAGAAATTGAAAAGTGTAAAAATAGTGACAGAGGGCCTATTACACATAGCCCACTATGTTGGTTAGTTACTTACGACTCACTGAGCCACTGGAATGATTGTAGTTCAATGGGCCGCGACCGTGACGGTCAGGATTCACTGAGCCACAGCAATAATTTAGGTATAAATACGTACGATACATTGTTAGCGTAATACTAGTTTTAATCATCTCTAGATGATGCCAACTTTGTTGGCGAAACGTGCGTCGAGTGTAGTGTTTTAGTGTTTTGTGGAAAACTAAGTTAGTGTTATAAAATATAGAGATAAACGTTGTAGTACTATTAAATCATGTCGTGCTTCTAATCACGAATCCAAGGGCTTTGTATGCACTAAGAACCACATGATTGCTATGCCTAGAGAACGATAGTTTATCATCAAAGTATACACCAAGATCCTTAATATTTTCTGAACGTATTAAAACTGCACCACCAAGAGAATAGTCATATATTAGTGGTTGCTTCTTTAAGGTGTATCAGTAAACTGTACATTTACCTATGTTTATTGATAATTTTCTCTCTGAACACAAGGTCGATGAATTTTTGCAACCTTAAATGATCATTTAAGCAGATTATATTTAAAAATAATTTTAAATCATCAGCAACAAGAGGGGATAAATGCAGGGAATGTCCTGTTTCTATTAGTTTACTTAATATTTATATTATTTTTTTAATACGTGACTGATTTATTCGAGGATTTAATTTGTAAGAGAAATATATATGAGAAATTTATACCTGATTCCTTAGGGAAAATCATTTTTGTAAAAATCCAATGACCCATTCAATAACGCAATTTTGAATGATTTAAAATGTCTTGCGCCGACATAAAATTTCTCCTATCTTTTTAGGGCAATTCGAGCCGTGAGTTGTATATAAATCTTCTCGTTATCCCGCTCTTTCACCTGACTAGCCCGCCGTCAGTTACTACGGCATTCGGTTTAGAATTTATACAACATAGACGGGACAGGTTTATCGTTTCCCTCAGTCGACGTCTTAAAATGCATTTTATATGTATTAAATCCCAACAGTTTCAATACACGAAGGCAGAAGCAGACCGCAGGTTTACGTGCAAACGATATGTGCCTGGGAAAATTTGCTGCCAGTCAAATAACGTGATGTAATTTGCTACCAATTCCGAGTGATACGCGGCCTGTCGTGTTGATGTATCGGTTTCCTGTGGGATTTTCTATCTTGTATGTACCATCGAGAAAAAATGTAATGAGACACTTCATCTGAAATGTAGGCACATTGTTTCGATGTGGTCGCTCCCAGTATTGCCTATATTCCAAGGAACTATACCCAAAGCAGGTGCATCTCTTTACATTCTTTCCTCATGGTATATAACGAATTTGTGTAACCTATTATATCAGGTTGTCCAAAAGGTTCGTTCTGTTTTTTCAAGTATTTATTATTTGTAATAACATTATAGTTATTACAAATTATTTTAATCAATAATGTACGATCCTCCATTTTCAATAACTTTCTGCCATCTCTCAGTAAACTTCATAATACTATTTTCATAGAAACTTTCTGACTTCCTCGTCATTGGCAAAAGTTTCGTAAACTGTTATCCATGGAGTGGATAGGTGAAAAATCCGAGGGCACGAGGTCTAGAGAATACAGTGGATGGGTAAAACATCCCACTCTAACTCCAACAATTTCCTCCGAGTCTGCAGAGAAGTGTAAGGTCGAGCGTTGTTGTGATGGAAGATGACCTTCTTACGACTGAAAGTCCTGGGCGCTTTTCCTGCATAGCTTGGCTCAATTTTTGTAGTTGTTCGCAGTAAACGTCCCAATTTATAGTTTCGTTCCTCGGGAGTAGCTCAAAATAAGTGATTCCTTTGAAATCCCACCAGACGGACAACAAAACTTTCCTGGGGTGAAGCCCTACCTTTGATGTGGATTGAGAAGGTTCACCGGACTTTCCTCACGATTTTTTTCAACTGACGTTGTCGTAAATGATCCACTTTTCATCTCCAGTAACCATATTTCTCAAAAAGGGATCGCTACGTTGATGAATCCTTAACATATAGCAGATGTTGATACGATCCATTAAATTGGATTCGCTGAGTTCGTGAGGAGCCCAAACATCGAGTCTACTGACAAACCCAAGTTATTTAAGGCAATTCTGAACACTAGATCTTGACGTCCCGATTTTTTTGCAAGCTCACGTATGGTTTTACGAGGATTTGCCTCAACTAAGGCTCGTAAATACTCGGGAACGACTTTTTTAGGTCGGCCTGACTTTAGGGCGTCCGTGAGAGAAAAATCGAAATCTCTTGACCCACTTTTGACACGTTCAATCGTGAATAACAATGTTGCCTTGCGCAGAACACAATTTACGGCAAGTTTCAGCGCCTCTTTTGCTTTTTTTTTTTTTAATAAAAAAGCATCAGGTGCCTAAAATGCTCGGTTTACTCATTTTCAATTAAGCTCACGCACAACAATAATAAAATAAGTTCATGAGTATAACGGCAGTAAACAACAGTTAAATATTAGGGTTAAATAGGGAGGAAGGCTGCAGCTGTGCGCATGACATCATAGGCCGTGACGTAAGTGATTAACCCGGAAAAACGAAACGACTTTTTGGACAACCCAATACTTTCAAAAGTCTATAATAACTCTTTACATGCCAGAAGCGTGGCTTTGCCTTTCCTCCATGCCTCTAAATCCATTATCGAACACGAATGAGTTCCTGGCGAGGTCGCCTGCTGCGTTCGCTAAAGATTGCAATTAAAGTTGAATAGTGTTATCGAAAAACTGAATGTGTTATTTACGTTGAAATTTGCATGAAAATTGCCACGTAAATTGATCGTTGTAGGAATCAAATTATGGCCCTCGGTTAGACAGCGACTGGCACACGACTAATATTTATGTCAAAGGTCGAAAAAACTACGTAATAGGAACGACGCAATATCTAATTGCCGGGCTGTATGGAAATGTGGTAGTAGACAATTACCTTTGTCGTCACATGCCAATATTACTATAGCGACAGGTTTTTTCTTTATAGTTGAGTTTAGAATCGAATTTAGTCCAAACATGGAGAGCAGCGGTCGTAGGAGGGTAAATAATGTATGATCTATACCAGATTCCTCTTCAAAAAATCATTACTTAGACATGAACATATTTTACCGCTAAAGCCTCAAGCTATGAATATAGTACGAGTGACATAATTGCGAAATTCTCTATAGAATAATGCAGTAGGCCATCCATCCATTTAGACGCGGAACAAAGTGCTACACTTTTTTTAGCTCCGCATCGCGTAGTAGGACGAATGACCTAAAATCTCGGACATGGACGAAAATTCAAAGCTTTTTTCAAGTCATCGAGCTCTTATCAATTTATAGCCTCTTTGGCATAAGAAAACGCGGGTACATTAGAGAGACATGAATAACGGCTTAAAGCGAATTGATCCAAGAACTCCTAATGCAGAGCATTACAGGTTTGACATGTCTCTTTTCGCGCCGAATTTTCGATTTTTCGAATGCTTGTTGCACTTTTATTATAAGCTGGACTTCAAGAAGTGGTCAGTAAACACAGATTTGCGCAAGAAGCAACATACGAAAGAAAAATTAAAATACAAAAACAGTTTAAAGGTGATCTGGGGCTTCATGTTGACCCGGTAAAAATGTGCTGGAACATATGTGGGCACACGTGGCTCCACATACGCCTATTGACCGCCGTGATGGTATTTTTGTATATATTAATTTTATGTGTTGTCCATATTAGAAAGTAGAAACCCTTGTTTAGCTAGTTCTCAGAACGAGGGCACATCTGTTTCTTAAAGGTAAAAATGCGACAATCCCAGATCAGATCATCAGCTTTTGCGATAAATTCAAGACAGTCAATTCACGCATCTCGCCCCGAAACATTGTCCGTTTCGGTACTAGCTTCCTCGCTATTTGTTTATTTTTTGAATAAACGTAGCGCTAGCAATAACATACCGCGAGTATCATTTCACCACACACAGCACCCCGAAGACCGCCATACATATAACGATGGTAATATGGCACAGATGTTTTTTGGTGACCCTAAGGCTACAGCAAAAACCACTGCACTTAATGAGGAGGTTGTCGGAAGTTTTCAGTCATCGTACAAGTAACTTCTTTGGATAAACCAGTTTGCTCCAAAAAAATTCGGATCATTTGCGCGAGAAACCACTGAAATTTATGTTAAGCACTACGAATGATATCACACGCCACCAACTGTGCATAAAGTTGATTCTTGGAGAGAAAATAATCGAGAGTTTTATTCTTCCAATTCAAGAATTCTCGGAATTGCCCATAAACCAAATGTTGCTTCTTATTGCTGATGATATCCCGGAAGAAGATGACCTTGGTTTCGGAAAATGCGATAAGGTGAAAAAACAAGATGCTGAAGAACACAGTCCAATAAGGACTGTGCTTCAACATCTTGTTCTTTCACCTTGAAGACCCCGAATTCCTAAAATGAACGGTATTTTACTATAGTCTGGCTCAGTTGGAACTATAGGATTTGAATTGTGCGCCATTTCTGTTCTGTCAGATATGGGACGTCAGTATTTAACGACTCATTCTACAAACCATACGATATCAATATGCCGCGATTGACAGTTCAACAACGAATAGTTTGTTTTATGAAAGTGCCCCATCATTTACAGTTGCATTAAGAAAAATTCGCACAAAATTAGGACAAATTGAAACGCCTACAGAGTTCGTAACTTAATCAAGAAATTTGAAGAGACGGATTTTGTTATTAATAAGGCAACACCAATACGTCCTCTCGTAGTCGATCAGATGAAAATGTTGCTGCAGTGAGAGAAAGTATACGGGAGTGTCCAAACACATCAATTCGACGTCGTGTATAACAATTGAATCTGTCAAGAGCCCCCACGCATCGGATTTTAAAGAAAGATCTGCATCTGTCATCATACAAAATTCAGTTGACGAATTAAAGTTACAGACCATTTACAATTTGTTAATTGTAAGTGGTCTATAATTACATATTTGTTAATTGGGTGTTAGAAAAGAAAGATGATGTTGATTTTTGTAAGAAAATTTCGTTCAGCCATGAAGCACATTTTCATCTTGACGAATATGTCAGCAAATAAAATTGTTGAATTTGGGGTGCTAAAAATGTTCACGAAAAAGAAATACATCCACAGAGATGCAAGGTTTGGTGCGTAGTTTAGAGTGGTGGAGTACTTGGACCATATTTCTTTGAAAATTAAACTCATAATGTTATCACAGGCATAGTGATCGTATCGTTTCTAGATGAACTTAGGCACCCTATATATAATATGATGGTATGATGATACCTAAAGGTACCTTATTTTACTAATTGCATTGCTTAAGTGTCTAAGTAGAGACTTATTTTGTGTTTGATTTTTCCTGCTCTCCCATTAAAAAAAAACACGTTTTGTTAAACATCATGTGAAACTAAATAAAACTAAAGATGGTTATTCTATGTGATCTAGCTTCTTTCGCATCACTCCCATCGCCAAATGGGCTCATCACCATTTGATTCAGCACCAAAAAATACATAGAATATGACCCACATTGAATTTTATAGAGGGATAACTAGGTGCAAAACCCATCTCCATTGAATCGCCCGTTTCGTCCCGCTTTACTTTGGCCAACTCACCTGAATGGCCATCGTATCCTACATATGCAGTGAATACATATGCACTCATTCGATGAGCCGCCTCTTTACTCTGAAAATATAGAGCATAACGTCAGAGTTGCTGCAGTGAACGCAAAAAAGATGCGGGCGATATCGTCGTTATGAAAAGTTGTGAAAGCAGGCAAATCTCTTTTGTCAACAACAAAATCCGAACGGATAAAGCTAAATTGAAAACTTTATTAACCCAGAGTTATATAATCCCAAACAAATACATGCGAGGGTAATCTGACAGCTTTTTAAGTTATTTTCGTGCCATAACGCCGGATTGGCGTATCACTGAGAAACAATTGAAATTTCGTCGCCGTCTTGGCGCGTTACCTAAACCTATAACGTCCTAAGTAGGACATTAGGTCCTGTTTGAAGACATTACCTAACATAATCATTTCAGAAGTGGGATAGTCGAGGGTAAATATGCATAAGCTGTTACACAAATATGTATTCGTGCGGGTTCTTTTTGAATATATCTAACGAATTTCTGATTTGAGGAAAACGCAATATAGGTCGTATGAGCATACTCCTTTCAACATCAAGCGTAATGTTAATTCCGTATAGCTTTAGCTCTTTATAAAGTCTGATTTACGCCGCGCTATTTCACCAAGCATTCCAAAGAGTCTGCACTCATATTTGGACTGTAAGATATACAGTTTACATAAAACTTGCAGCTCCAAGACGGTTGGCTGTGAAATTAATCGAGTATAAAGAGATTGAATGTGAATTGCTGAGAGACGAATTTAACTGACTGTCGTGTATCTTATTTCCTTGGGGAAACGACTTGAGCCATTATCGCCTGTTAATTTCGATAAGAAAGCGTGACTACCGCATAACAAATGGTAACGAAGCCAGGGCCATAAAAACAGTTCTCGTAATAATGCTATGAAAATAACATTGTTTAAAGAGACTTACATATTACGATCTTGCTACTGATTATGAGAATTTTCGCTTGTAAAGGGTGTTACAATAAGAATGTAAGATTTAAATTGCGCGCCATTTTAGCTGTCATGGTTCGATTGGTCTATAATTGTGACCGATCGATAGGAGACAGAGAGACATTGTTACGATTCAATTTTCGGTAGAAATAATGTTCTGTCAAATTCATCAACTCTGAAAAGAATAATCGAAAAATTTGAATGTACTGGTTCAGTTACTGATGTGAAACACAACACGAGCTCGGAGTGGTCGTTTAGAACAAAGCATCACGGCATCGGCAGTTCGCGAGAGTGTGGTTGAGAGTCCAGGGACCTTGATTCGTCATCGGCACAAGAATTGGACATATCAACAGCCACTCTTCACCGTATTCTCACTAAAGATTTGTTTCTCCATGCTTACAAAGTCCAATCGACTCAACAACTTCTGCCAACAGACAAGACGGGTGGTGTTGGAAGAAGCTGGGCTGGGTTTGGTACTGCTGGGAACTGTGGGAAGGGGTAATGGCTGGTGAGGACTGTCGTCGGCGCAGCCCTGAGAACGTTAGTGTGGCAGTAACAAAGATGAGCGAGAGCAAAGCTTTTGACAAGGAAGGACTCCCTCCCGTGTCCAGCTGCAAATTTACGAAGATTGCGAGAACAGTTTGGTGAAAACACTCTTTCACAGCCACGAGTTTTATTGGCACAGATAATTCTCGTTTATATTTAAATGCCCCTCGTACATTTTAAATTAATTATATCAGTTTATTGTAAGCAAGAATCATATTATATTTATTTAAGGCTTTTCTGTCGCTCCAATATATTTTTGAGTTACAACGCCGTAAAGAAGTGGACAAATTGAAGAAACTGATATGATGAAATTATTTTTCTATTTTCTACTCTGCCTTTTCATAGGAATCAAGAGTACCGCCTTTTCATAGACATCTGCCTTTTATCAGGATATACCAAAATTCGCCAAATATGCTGAAATAGACTAAGGATTTATGTGTTGTTTTACGGACGTTTTCAGAAGTAGAAGATAATTTTCCTGTTTAACAAAAGCGTAGTCTCAATTGAGTTTGCCCCCTCAGTAATAAAGGTTTTTTATAACAAAACCATTTTTTCATTCAACTATGAAAGTGACTTTTTGTCCTCCATCGGAGCCGAATAGAAAATTAACTTCGAGCATCAACATTATAGGAACACCCTAGGCGTCGGGTAAATGCTTTGAAAGCTTTTTAAAATCATATCACTAATTACGATCCTTGTCGGCGGATTTACTTACACGACCTTCTACTGATAACCCCTTACACCATCATTAGCTTTAATGCCCAAATTATGCAAACCTGTCGGGCCCATTCAATCAGGATCCCTCGTAAAATACCTTATTATAAAATGCTGCTCCCGCCATCCCGTTCGTCGTCTTATCCGCACTAGGGGAGAGGCCCCGAGGGGCCCCCTTGGCAACAACCTCATCAACCAAAAGTGATGGATTGTTGAGACGGATAAGGGCGACCATCTCTGAACCAATAAGGATATTTTTGGTCGACCTTTAGATAATTTATTATAAACGGGGATGGACACGGGTTTAAATGATAAAGCTGGGAAACACGTTGCGTCTTTGTCTGCTTGTCCACGGATATTTGGGGTCTCCAGAGGTGTCATTGATGACCGACTGGATATACACCATAATGTTCTGTTAATGTCGGTTTGTCAAGAGCCCCCCCTCCCCAAGTTTGGATCGTTTGAAAGTCTCTATACCTAATGAAATTGAAATGTCCAAAGAGTTCGTTCGGTTTTCCGAGTTAACCATTTACGTCACGGCCTATGATATCATGCGCACAGCTGCAGCCTTGAAGCCTTCTTCCCTATTTAACCCTGATATTAAACTATTGTTTATTGCCGTTATACTCGTGAACTTGTTTTATTATTGTTATGTGAGCTTAATTGAAATGAGTGAAACCGAGCATTTTAGACACGTGATGCTTTTTTATTTAAAAAAAAAAGGCAAAAGGGCAGCTGAAACTTGCCTCAAATTGTGTTCTGTGTACGGCAAAAATATTATTCAAGATCGAATGTGTCAAAAGTGATTCGATCTGGCGATTTTTTCCTCACGGACGCCCCAACGTCAGGCCGACCTAAAGAAGTCGTTCCCGAGCATTTACGAGCCTTAGTTGAGGCAAATCCTCGCCAAACCATACGTGAGCTTGCAGAAAGAATTGGGACGTAAAAATCTAGTGTACAGAATCACCTTCAACAACTTGGGTTTGTCAGTAGACTCGATGTTTGGGCTCCTCACGAACTCAGCGAATCCAATTTAATGGATCGCATCAACATCTGCTATATGTTAAGGATTCATCAACGTAGCGATCCCTTTTTGAGAAATATGGTTACTGGAGATGAAAAGTGGATCATTTACGACAACGTCAGTCGAAAAAGACCGTGGGGAAAGTCCGGTGAACCTTCTCAATCCACATCAAAGGTAGGGTTTCACCCCAGGAAAGTTTTGTTGTCCGTCTGGTGGGATTTCAAAGGAATCATTACTCGGGAGCTACTCCCGAGGAACGAAACAATAAATTCGGATGTTTACTGCGAACAACTACGAAAATTGAGCCAAGCCACGCAGGAAAAGCGCCCAGGACTTGTAAATCGTAAGAAGGACGTCTTCGATCACGACAACGCTCGACCTCACACTTCTCTGCAAACCAGGAGGAAATTGTTTTAGTTAGAGTAGGATGTTTTACCCCATCCACCGTATTCTCCAGACCTCGCGCCCTCGAATTTTCACCTATTCCGCTCCATGAATAACAGTTTACGAAACTTAACATTTGCCAATGACGTGGAAGTCAGAAATCATTTAAAAACGTTTTTTGCGAGCAAATCGCAAAGTTTTTATGAAAATGGTATTATGAAGTTTACTGAAAGATGGGAGAAAGTTATTGAAAATGGGAGAACGTACATTATTGATTAAAATAATTTGTAATAACTTCACATGTTTTATTACATTTTGTTTTTTTTTTAATGAATTAATAATTCATTCACACACATTATAAAATAGATCACAGTCTAAGACACTCCAAGTTACTATCAATCCAAGTTTGCAGTAATTCTGGCCTGAATTTTTTGTCTCGTGGCATATAAATTTTTACATCACATTACCACACAAATAGAAACACATAAACTCAAACAAAAGATGTGATCTGCAAGGCCGCGTACACAATGAAGACAGCGATGAGATGAAAACGAACCCATAACAGGCCTCTGTGTAACATGCAGTGGCAATGTCGTTGCGGTAGAAACGGACATCGGCAGCGTATCGATCGTTAGTGCATCCGTGTTGCTGTTCGCTGAAATAGACGCTTTATTTATTACATTGAGGCGTGTATGGTATACGTAAACAATTACATAACTCCAAATTCCCCTTATCACCAACGAATACGTTCGCTAATCTTTACTATTAAGCCGGTGTGTGACTCAGATGTGGAATAAACCCAACGTATGTTAGCTGTAACAATCTAGCACTGTCATTCAACGGCAACTGCTTGAAAGACAAATAAATTAAGTTCCTCCGTATTGTAGTATGATAGTACGACTGCTAGATGCAGACGAGTAATTCATCGAAGCTCGCATTATCTTGAAGGAATTTCTCTGCAGAATATCAGTGACGTACGAACTAAGGGCAGTGACATACTTTGACAGAAATATATTTTTTTAGATTTCAGATCGTTCTGCTTTGTTCTTACAAAAAAAGTAAGAGTATTAACAAAATATGAGCTTCTGCAGGAGCTCCTATTTTGTATACATTATCGCGCGCCTCTGTATCAAACAGACACTATCCCGCATAACCTATTCTAGATCCAAAGTTGAGATATATATATATATATATATATATATATATATATATATATATATATATATATATATATATATATATATATATATATATATATACATATCTAACCGAGTTTGTAGTTAATGTAGATTATCAGTAGTTGAAAACGGAGCATAGCTTACTAAATTCCTTTTGTTTTAGGCACATTCGCCGTTGTTGGGATCCGGTGATAAACCCGTAAGTATATAATGGCTTGGTCTAGAAATATACGCTCTCCAGAGCCATATGCAGGTCGCATTGATTTTTAAGATAAGATACGATGCGTCAAGAATTGAAGTTATCAGTCTCCAGTTATGTGATAACCTCTAAGCTCCAAGTGGGATTTAGAGGTTAAATACCTCCTTTAACCTTCCACTGCGCAACTTAGAGCCTCGAGTTGTTCAGTGGAAGTAAGTGCTCAACTCATACATACTAGGACAGATGGCAAACCCATCGGGACTCAAACCTAAGCATACAATGACATCCCTAATTCTGAGTCCAATTCGTTACATCCAACCGCAGTACTAATAACATTGTTTCTAACAAATATGCAAAGTTTTCAAACGAAGGCGTGAATTGTTGATAATGGAATGGAGGTTGAGACAAAAGGCAAATAATCTCTAACCTCTATCATGTTAATACTAGCTTCTATGTGCTACATTATGGAACAGTCAAGGTAATTGATTTTGATTAGCGAAGGAATTAGTCGATAGCCTTTTTTACCAAGAGACAGTTTTGTGTCGTCGAATGACGCAAGTCTAAGATGAATAGCCCTTCAATATATTATCGTATATACATAGAATTTATAATATGTAATATAATCCAATTACATGATCCATGTGGCGAATGGCATATTTGATATTTTCCTCAAAGAAAGTTGCTTTGATGTTTAGCAAGCAGTTATTAAGGAGACCTATCGTCTAATTTATCTCATGGCAGTGGGCATTAAATACGCTACACACGATTGTCAATAAGAATGAAGTCGCGATATGCAGTTTCGTGTTCATGTCGTCTCCATCGGGATTAAATTAGATGATATAATTCTTTTGTGGAATTTGACAAGGTGACAGTAGAGAACAAGAGATTGCTGCAGTAGGTATGAGAGGGTACCAAGAAAAATGAGAACTCCTTTCTGTACACAAATGGGTAGGCAGTGCTGCCCTCGCTCGCTAGGTGCGTTTACTGGACACTTGCTCAGTTAGCCAAGTATCGTTCTTGTGAAACCATCGCAGCGGACAGAGTGATTTTTTAAGCCCGTCCCAAAGGCTTCGGCAATTTTGCGTTGGCAAACTTTAAGAAACGACGCGCCAACATCAAATTCTATTTCTTGTTAACGAAAACGACAGTCTTAATGCTTCGGGATGCTTATGGGAAAAAAGCTCGAAGCTAGGCAAGAATTTACAGGTGGTTTGTCCGTTTCAGAAGTGGTTAAATGTCACTTGAAGGTAAACTCCGTTCTGTCAACGTCCAAAATAGACGAAAATGTTCAAGAAACGCGATACCATCATGTTTGATTGTCGTAAATTGCAGTCGACGAATTGAAGAAGAAACTGGAATTTCCTGGAGTTCATACCAAAGAATCACAACAAGAACATGAAATACGTCATGGAACAACTACTTTTCGAGGACCAGAGAGAGAACCGTCTGAGAGTGTGCCAGGAATTGAAAGAACAGCCACAGACTGACTCTGATTTTTTATCAAAAACCATCATAGGAGATGAATCACGGCTATGACTCCGAAACAAAACAGCAGTCCAGCCAACAGAAGGCACCTTCATCACTCAGACCAAAGGTGCACCGCAAGTAAAATCAAATATGAAATTCATCATGGTTTGTTTTTCGACATCAGAGGAATCGTTCACGTTGATTTTGTTCTCCAGGGCATTACAGTGAACCAAAATTACTATTTAGAAGTGGTAAAGAGATTGCTTAAAGTAGCGAGAAAAAAGCGACCTCAATTGTGGAGATCAGGGGACTGGTTTCTTCATCTACCCACAACCACCCACACAGTTTCTGTATCCTTCACCCATCTACCCACACAGCCTTGAAAATCAACCAGTTCTTGACAAGAAACGACATTACAAGTGTTTCACACCTCCTTTACTGGCCCGACCTAGTCCTCTGCGAGTTTTTCTTGTTGCATTGCCAAATGATGAAGAAGAATTTAAAGGGAATTCGTTGTAGGACGTAGAAGAGGTAAAAAAAAATCGATAAAGCACTTAACCGCATCAGTTCAACAGTATATAAAAAATGTTTGGAAAGTTGGTAAATTGTCCACCGGCAAAAGATTCGACCTGTTTCGCAGAATGAGCAATACGTGTGTCTTGCAAGTCACCCCCGTGGTAAACTCTGAACAACACAGATATATCACGTCCAAATTTATAGGGTAAAAGTTGCAACTGCGTTTAGCCATTAATTCTCGTTGCCGAGACCTCCATATATGAATCGAGTTTCTCTTATTCTATGCCGTTTAGTTCGGAGCAAATACCCTAATCGATAAATCACCACCGTACGCCTTTCGTTAACTCTAAACAAAGCCCATCCATTACGTGGCCTGTTTATTAAAGGTTACTTATGAAAACTCCCAAATGTAACGGAATAAACTCTGGTGTAAGTTTTTTTATTAACTTCTGAATTTATTCACCATACTGGTATACGATGCTTGGGATCTAAGTCCTATAAAAGGGAAAACAACAGAGAGCGAGTAGTAGTATTGTTGACGTCATTACATTCGAAGTTAATAGGTGAACATGATAAGGGCGGGCACCTTAAGAAAATGGGCGTGGCTTGGACATTTCCTTGTCGGACATAAGCTTGATTCACTGCCAAAAACAAAGGGTTCTATAACAATGTGACAGGTCAATAGTTTTTTAGTGCTGATGGATCGTGAAAGAAGCGCGTCAGTTCAAATAAAACCTTTAGTTTGATAACAGACTAAAAATTATCATTTAAGGCGATGT
The DNA here is from genome assembly GCA_037954035.1 of Rosalia funebris. Classification (NCBI taxonomy): domain Eukaryota; kingdom Metazoa; phylum Arthropoda; class Insecta; order Coleoptera; family Cerambycidae; genus Rosalia; species Rosalia funebris. The sequence goes on along the minus strand of JAZFAV010000004.1, from coordinate 1,430,609 downwards.
TCAAAGTTTGATATAATCAACAGGTCCAGCCCATTTGCTAACAAGAATTTAACATATCTGGTCCATTATTCATCTATTGCAATCAGGAATCCACAATATCTAAGGGACCGCCATCGCTTCAAATATATACTTTTTATCGAGATACACGGTCTTTCAATAAGGACGCTCCACTTTTAAATGTAAATAAAACAAATTGTGTGTGAGATATCCGCGCAATTTTTGATTTATTTGAAACAATATTTTATGGCAAATATGGAATATAATGTCTTTCAAATGTCCACTGCGGCTTTGCTTGGTGGCACGTATTCGAGAGGTCCAATTTTCGATGACTTTGTCGCATAAATCTGGCTGAATTTGCTGGATGGCGTTCGTTATATTGACTTTGAGGGCATCAATTGTTTGCGGTTTATTGACATAGATCTGTGATTTAAGGTAACCTCAAGGGAAGAAGTCTAAACGCATTAAATCGCACGATCTTGGTGGCCAGTTCACTTCGCCGGTGCGCGAGATGACCATGTCCTCAAATCACTCGTGCACAATGTCCATCGTGGCATGTGCTGTGTGGCACGTAGCACCGTCATGTTGGAACCACATGTCGTCGGTATCAGTATCATCCAGTTTAAGCCTTAAGAAGTTGCTTATCATCGATCTGAAGCGCTCGCCATTGACGGTTATGGCAATGCCAGTTTAGTTTTGGAAGAAGTACGGACCGATGATTTCGCCAGACTAAAATCTGCACTAAACTTTCTTGGGGTGCATTTGGTGCTGGTGCATCTCGTGTGGATTGGTATCGTTCCAAATCCCACAATTTTGCTTGTTCGCATATCCATTCATCCAAAAATGGGCCTCGTCGCTAAAAATGATTTTTTTTTTTTTGGCGAAATTTGGGTTAACTTCCAACTACTCCAGAGTCTAATCAGCGAACACATGGCGTTGTCTATGATCGTTTACCTTAACTTCCTGGGTCCGAAGTCCCGACGCAAAATTCGCCAAGTTAAAGCCGCAGAAAGGTCAAGTTCTTGTGAACGACGAGAAATTGATTGCCTCAGGTTTTCCCGTACACTCTCACGCACAGCAGCGATGTTTTCAGCAGACGTATTTTATGCTTCGGTGGCGTACGAATGTTGGCCGATTATTTATCAAACCGGTTGACTCGAATTTGGCCACCAATAGTCGAATAGTCGACTCGGTGAGACGGTTGTGACGAGGATAAAAATCACGTAGTGTGCGGAACATTTCTCGAAGGGAGCACTGATTTTGAAAATAAAATATGATTTGCACACGTTGTTGAACGCTGCCTTCCATGGTGATTTGCCATACACTACTGAACAATTCACAACAAATTTGACAGATATTGCTTTAACAATATGGCCGATATAACCTAACAAATTTCGAGCGTCCCTATTGAAAGACCCTGTACCATGTTTATAAGTAATGAGTGAATTAAAACAAAGTGGAACGCGCGTCATTTTCCGAAAATAATCACTCTTGAACCGAACTTTGTGGAACGATGCGCGTGAAGTACATGGTGAGTCATGGGAAACGGACGTTTTTAGAACTAATAGTACACAGCTTGTGTCAGGCGTATGTAAGTGGGAGAAATGACAGTCAACACTCCTTCAGTTGCCATTTAGTATCCATCATGCCGTTGTGGACAAGGGAACACCGCTTGTTTGTTTACGACGAGTTTGTAAAAAGTGGAGGTTCAGTGACGTGAGTTATCTTTTCGGACGGCGTTTCAACATCGGCCGTCATGGTGCCCTCCCTCAGCGGATTACCATTCTTAGATGGGTTAATTCATTGCGAACGACAGGGTCACTGTTTTATGTATGTAGACGACATTCTAGGGAACTGCAAATAAGTCAATCCACGATGCAGAGAATTTTACACAAAGACCTTGCATTTCATCCCTATAAAATTATGACGGTTCAGAAGCTAAATGAGAGGGACTATCAGCAGCGAATTACTTTTTGTCAAGCAATGCTTCACCTAAACGAAGAAAATGAAAATTTGATTATCATAATGAGCGACGAAGCCCATTTTCACCTGGAAGGGGCGGTTAATAAGCAAAACTGTCGATATTGGGCTGCAGATAATCCTTGGGGATTACATGAGACCGCTACAAAGCTCTAAAGTTACAGTTTGGTGCGGTATTGGGCGGTGCGGGATTATCGGACCATTTTTTTTTTGAAGAAAACGAGAGAACGGTGACTGTTAATTCTGATCACTATGTGAACATGTTTGAAACTTTTTTCTTACCTGAACTTCGCAGGCTAAGAATGAATAGGGCAGAGGTGTGGTTTCAACAGGACGGGGCGACCGCTCATACAGCAAGAGCTTCCCTGGTTGTTGTTCGAACTGCATTTCCTAATAATAAAGCCTCAGGGTACCAAGGGAAAAGTTATCTTTAGAGATGGGCCAAACTAATGCTCAAGGAGAGGTACCGAACTTTCCTAGTTGGGAATCGAACCCAAGCGCACAATGTACCCAATACTCGACCCAGGCCATCGTCTTGGACCACAGTACGAACGAAATTGTTACAAGTATCTCTAGGAGAATACGCCAGCCCATATTGCAGACACTAGTGCTTGCCTTTCATTGCTCTGTATCGGGTTCTGGGCTGGGTGCCCACCTTGGGGAATGTTTTAATGGGAATCAAGTATATTTAATGTTCGTTGAGCGATATTTTCCTTCCCCGTGACAAATATGATTATCCAATTTCGTTCCGGTAGAGAAACGGGCCAGTGGAAAACGCATTATGTTTTCCATTTGGCATGCTCGCAATTACATTAAGTATTTTTACTTGTACGGGTAATAAAAATAAATATGCCGCTTACGTAATATTTCATCTCGTAGCCGTTTAAAATGAAATTTAAAATTCTGTTTACGTTACTGGGTTGTTTTATGTTTTCTTGTTCCGCAAGGCGACGTGTTTATCGGAAAACGTTTAATTTAGCTTTCTTCCGAGAATTGTTTGGATAAATCTCATATTTTTCAGTCCAGAATGGCCTGTATCGCATGACGACGATCATAATGTACCCATTCGACTTTTTGAATTATCTCGATCGAAATTTACAGTGTGTATATTTTCGACAGTGGGTTCTAAGTGCGTCTGCCTGTCTCAGACCTTTTGAAAATCGTGGAATACAAAAGAAAATCTTACTACTTATTAATAAGTTCGTAACGATTGAACGAACAAGGTTTTAAAATTAAAATAAATGTAAATTCGCAGTAAATATAACATGAGATATGCAAGGGGGAGTGTTTACTTCCAAGGCTCCAGTGCCTTTGTCAAGCAATGAATAAAACCGATAAAAATTGAAGGAATGACTTTAGACGTAACTAGAACGTAAGATGAGATGGCCGAGAGATGGCGCTTGGTTTACGTTTTACAATCTACTATCGTAGAACGTAACGGTGTCTACAAGATGTGAAGCCTCGTTTGTCAAAGGTATACTCGCTTACACTGCACTGACGAGACCCAAGATAAGGTCGAAACCGGTCTGCAGTTAGCAGTATCCTGAGATAGAGGACGCTTTGCATTTTCCTTGTGGTTTTCGAGCAATTCAAATCATTGTATGTTGGTTCTATGTTAGAACAAAATACGGTAAATTTCGCCATGTAATTCAGCGCTCGTCGATGGCATATAGCCAGAAGAATAGATGTTTTGGCCTAATTTATTTTAATCCTTAATGTTTAAGGAACTTACAGATTGAGCGGAGTATAAGCCACCACATTTTTTTTTGTATCTGTTTGTCGAATAGATAAAATCTAATTACAGGACAAATATAAACAATTAAACATATAAAGCTATAGTATGCTTTATCCTTGTCTTATATATTGTCCTTAAAAGGACAATATAATAAATTTAATAACAATTGATTAAGTAAAAATGGATACATAGGTAAATGTATAAATGATAATAATAATGATCATCACTATGAGGTCATCAGTCCTAAGACTGGTTGGACGCTGACCTCCAGCTTCTCCTATCTTGTGCTAACCTACGCATTTCGCTAATTGTGCTACAACCTACATCCCTTACTATTTGCGAGCAGTAGTCTAATCTAGGCCTACCTCTGCCTTTCTTTACTCCTATTTCTGCATCCAAAATATCGCGGACTATTCCCCCATGTCTCAGCAAGTGACCTACCATTCTATCTCTTCTCTTCTTTATGTTTTTCCACATACTTCTTTTCTCGCCGACTTTCTCTAATACTTCTTCGTTTCTAACCCTATCAGTCCACGGTATTTTCATCATTCTTCGTTTCGCAACCGTATAGTGCCGTGCTCCATACATACGTTTTCAAAAATCTCTTCCTTGTTTCTAAGTTTATTACCCCCGAGCATAAAAGTGCTTTCTTTTTGTTAAAATCTATTCGACCCTGCGCTATTCTTTGTTTTATATCTTTATCGCTTCTTCCATCCCAATTTAATTTACTTCCTAAATAAGTGAAGTCTTTAACTTCCTCCAATCTTTCATTATTAATTTGTACTTTCGTTTTTGCTCTGCTCTCGCGCTCTCTGCACACTAACACTTTTGTTTTGTTTTTATTCACCCTCATTCCGTATTCCTCTGTCAACACTGCCTCCATTTCGTTCAATGCTGATTCTAGTTCCTCCTTACTAGATGCTAATACTGCTATATCATCCGCGAATCTCAGCATTTTTAGTTTCTGTCCCTGTACTTTAATCCCGAAGTCCACTCTATCTTTTACAATATTAATCGCCTATTCGATGTACAGATTAAAAATTAGTGGTGATAGCGCACATCCTTGTCTTACTCCTTTCCTAATACCTACTTCCCTTTTTCCCCCTTCTACTTCTATAACAGCAGTTTGCTCTTTGTATAGATTGTGTACTACTCTCCAATCTCTATACTTCATTCCCGCGCTCTTTAGTATCTCGAACATTTTTTCCCATCTTACATTATCAAAAGCTGTTTCTAAATCTACAAATCCTATATAAGCGTTCTTTCCGTTTTCTATTGTTTTCTCTAACATTACTCTTAGTGCCAGAATAGCTTTGCGAGTTCCCCTATTTTGCCTAAACCCGAATTGGTCTTCTCCTAGTATTTTCTCCGCTCTATTTTCCACCCTCTTCTGCACTATTCTGGTTAAGATTTTTGACGCGAGGGAAGTTAGGCTAATCGTTCTAAAGTTCTCGAATTTGTCGGCTCCTCTCTTTTTCGGTATAGTAACGATAATGTTCCTTTTATAATCCTCCGGCATCTCGCCCGTTTCGTATATGTATTTCACCAATTCAAACAACCTAATCATTTCAATAATAATAATAATGAAAAATGGAAAAAATGATAATAATAATAACAATGAAAATTAATATATAGATTTAATTATTATTAGCTATAAAAATTAAGTTAGAAACAATAATAATAATTTCTGAGAATCTACTACAATTTATATCACATATACCTGAGATTTTGTTGAAATTATTGCACATAACATGTATTTAAGAAGAAAGTTAGTCCTAGGTATTTTACAATAAAACGTATGAGTTTGATGTGAGGTCATTCGAAGAACTTGAAAATAAAACATACCTAAAAGCAATGAACTGTCTACTACGACTTTATTATGGAATATGTTAAATAATATTTTCAGACTATTTATTATGCGCCCCGATTCCAATGGGGTAAAATTACACCTATTAAGTAACAGGGAGTATTGGTTAGCCTCTTTCTGTATAAAAACCATCAGATTCTAAAGGATAGAAATTTAAGAAATCTGCGTTGTATATTTTCGATTGCGATTTTATGACAGGTATAGTGCGGGTACCAGACTATCGAGCAATATTCTAGTTTGGATCCTGTGTACAAATAGTATAGTGTTTTTAAAGTAACCTCATTAGAAAACGAGCAAAGTTTTCTAACAATAAAACCTAATATTTTTAAAGCAGATGATATTACATATACGATATGGTCAGAGACAGTAAGTTTATGATCAAATATTACCCCAAAGTCTTTTATTGCTTCAGAACGTTCAAGTACTTGCGAATTTAGGGAATAATCGTATACGACTGGTATAGATTTTCTTGTATAAGTAACTACTTTACATTTTGCCGCATTCAAATGAAGACTGTTCTTGTTGCACCACTTTTCTACGATTTCTAGTTGCGCTATAACCTCTTCGCAATCTTCAACGCCACTTATTTCTACAAAGTTCTTCATATCATCGACAAATAATAATATATCACATTTTACAGTGTTTGCGAGGTCGTTTATAAACAACAGAAAGAGTAACGGCCCGAGATTAGGACCTTGAGGTACACCTGTCAATGTAATTATTACCGTAGCCTATGTAAAAAATGTACTCTTTCACATTCCGCAATAAAAAAGGGGGTTGCTATTAAAAAAAATATCAATGACATTATACCTCCTACACAAATGTCCTGTATGTATTAATTATATTTTTAAAAATGCGCAGCTGGAAATAAAATTTGACGGGTCCGAGAGTTTGTCCCAAAAGTTATACCTCGATTTTTTACCGAGCTTATTCATTATTTTACGAAAGCAGCGTATAAAGCCGGACGTTGTTCATTTCCTTTCGCAGCGCCGGAAAAATCATCGAAATAATTAAATCCATCATCTTCATTGTTTTCGTCGTGCAACAAACACCTCGTACATAATATCGTAGCGGGACTAGAAAGTAGGCTAGAGATTTTGGTTTTAGTGTGCCTTGACTTACACGCTCGGGCGTACGTCTATTTTTTCTCGGTCTCCGTCGAAACGGTTGCATCGCCGGCTGTGGGTTATATTTAAAGACCCGCGACCTTGCTCGGGGTACCTCACAATGTGTTAACAATTGAGGTTACTATTGATTCTTGCCGATTGGGAATAAAAGTGCGATCGGTTTTTGTAGTTCTCGGTGCTGTGTGCGTCGGTTGGTTCGCGGGCTCCGTTTGTGATTGTGAAACGGTGACATAACCTACATGGGCTGTGGAGTGAAGACCAAACAGTGCGATGTCCCGCAAGCGGTAGGTTTTCGTGCTAATATCATTCTGTTATTTTTTCACGTTGGGTTAATTGCGCCCAAAATATTGGGTAAATTATACAGAAGTGATAAAGTCTTGAAAATGCTTACCAAATTTTTTTACCCTCTCCCCTCCCCCTTTTTTTTCGAGGGTGCTGAACACGAATCTGTTTCATCCGCTCGGACACAGTTTTCAAGTAAATGGATTTTCCACTTTTCCGCAATACATTGTAGATAATATAATTGGGTAAAAATCTCACCTCATTGCCCACAATTTAAGGGCAATCGCAGGGTATTTAGTTAAACCATGCTCGTTTGAAGATTTGACGACTTAATACAATATCATTAGTGGATATTTTCTTTCGTTCTATTCTCTATGAATCCTTTTACCGTTATTTTAAGTTACGGGTAGTTACCCGATCAATTGAAGGGAGGGGGTGCGCTGTAAGAATCACCCAATCGCGTAAACGAGTCTATGCTGTCATTTGCCACCGCTTCTCTAACTCCTCCTACTTTCATTGGTCTTTGTCTACAAGAGTGGGGGTACGGGAACATCATTGGTAGTACCAATTTGATACTACTGTTGAAGAACACTCGTTTTATCTCTACTAAAACCTACCAACTGTATAGCAATTGGAAATCGAACTAATTATTCAAAATTATTTTCTTCGACTTACATATGTACAGGGTCTTCAATAGGAACGCTCGAAATTTGTTAGGTCATAGCGGCCATGTTGTTAAAGCAACACTTGTCAAATTTGTTGTGAACTATTCAGTAGCGTATGGCAAATTAGCGTGGAAGGTTATAGCGTTCAACAACGTGTGCATACCATCAAATTTTATTTTCAAAATCAGTGCTCCGTTCGAGCACTGCAAACGTTCCGCGTATTACGTGATTTTTATCCTCGCCACAACCGTCCCGTCGAGTCGACTATTCGACGTTTGGTGGTTGGACAAATTCGAGTCAACCGGTTTGATAAATAATTAGCCAACACCCGTACGTCACCGAAACGCAACGTCTGCTGAAAACATCGTTGCTGTGCGTGAGAGTGTACGGGAAAACCGGAGACAGTCAGTTTCTCGTCGTTCACAAGAACTTGGGCTTTCTGCGACTTCAAGTTGGCGAATTTTGCGTCGAGATTTGGGTCCGCACCCGTATAGAATCTAACTGATCCAGGAATTTAAGGTAAACGACTATAGACAATGCCGTGTGTTCGCTGATTGTGCTTTGGAGCTGTTGGAAACTGAGTCAAATTTCGCCAAGAAAATCATCTTTAGCGACGAGGTCCATTTTTGGATGAATGGCTATGTGAACAAGCAAAATTGTCGCATTTAGGACGATACTAATCCATACGAAATAGACTAGCACCAAATGCGTCCCGAGAAAGTCACTGTTTGGTACGCATTTTGGTCTGGAGGAATCATCGGTCCGTACTTCTTCCAAAACGGAACTGGCATTGTAACCGTCATAACCATCAACGGCGAGCGTTACAGATCCATGATAAGCAACTTCTTGTGGCCTAAACTGGATGATATGGATACCGACGACATGTGGTTCCAACAGGACGGCGCTACGTGCCACACAGCGCATTCTACGATGGACATTTTGCACGGGTGATTTGAGGGCATCGTTATCTCTCGCAGCGGTGACTTGAACTGGCCACCGAGATCTCGCGATTTAACACCTTTAGACTTCTTTCTTTGGGGCTATCTTAAATCCCAGGTCTATGCGAATAAACCGCAAACAATTGATGTCCTCAAAGTCAACATAACGAACGCCATCCATCAAGCTCAGTCAGATTTATGCGACAAAGTCATCGAAAATTGGACCTCTCGGATACGTGCCACCAAGCAAAGCCGCGGCGGAGATTTGAACGACGTTATATTCCTTACTTAATGCCATAAAATATTCTTCAAATAAAAGAATTAGTTGATATCTCACACACAACTTGTTTTATTTACGTTTAAAAATCGAGCGTCATTATTGAAAGACCCTTTATATGTGAAATATGTTTACATGGAAAATTCATTTGCTGCTAATTTCAGTCAAGGCAGTGTTTATTTGATTTTAAAATAAACGCCGGATAAAGTTAATTATTCATTTTTTAACGTCTGGTTTTTGTAATGCCCTCTTGCTATGAATATAAAATAACCAAGCATCGGAAAAACCCTCATCAAAGGAAAACTATTATTAAACAGACGCATATCGCTAAATATTCGGTCACGGACTAAAAATAAAGCACCCTAGAGTTATATTATGTGTTTGTATTCGAATCATAAATAGATTACTACACGACGACATATTGTGCTATAGGAGGGAAAGTCTATAAATGTACACGTAATACTTTGGTAAATAAGTGTGAAATACATAGAAGTCAAATAAATACTAAGTAGATAACATATCATTGTTACAAAATTTAAGACCCAGATTAAACCCAGGATAAATAATTAAATTGAAGTAAACTTTTGCAAACGTTGTGTCATAGATCGTAATCGTGTGGCACAGAAAACTTGTCTAAAACGAGTTAAAAACAATACGACAATATATCAGCATATCACATGGATTCCATTTCAAACAAAACATTATTATTGGAAGCATATGTTAATAAATAAACAATAAAATACAAGATGTTAGCTTTATCGGACATTAAGGAAATGCGAATAATAAAAATATCTGCAGTATTTGCCAAATTTAGCAAAATAAGATACCTATGCGTGATTCATTTATGTATACAATAGATGTATTTTATCTAAATGTTATATATAGCTTGAAGTATATTAATAGTATCATTCATTTGGAATTTCTTTCCAAGCATAATTTAGGTCTATAGTCCATAATAATGTTTAATTTCATTGTAGGCGGTTTTCCTTGCGAAATAGTCTTGTGATATAAACTCCTCTACAAAATTAACGCATCAGTGAAACCTTAACATTATTACTTTTATTTTTTCGGCGATTTAAATCGTAGCACCTACGTGATATTATAATTAAGTGATTTCAACTAATGTATAACAAATTAGACTGGTATTATCGAGGAAAAAATATGAATAAACAATAGAAAGAAACAAACAAAACGGTGTTAATGAAAAACTTTAGAAAACAAATTGGAGGTGAAATTAAATTGTAAGGATTAATGGTTTCCTGAGAAATATTCTCCCATTTGATAGTATTTACTTGTTCGGGTTTCCTGAGGGTCATAGAGGCAGATATGTGGCTCCTAACTGATCGTTTTAGTGCATCCCATAGGTGCTCTATGAGGTTCATATCTAAGCTTTTTGGAAGCCAGTTGGAATATTCACAAATCCGACGTAGTCCAACACCTCTCTAACAACGTGGGGTATCTTCATAAAAATTAAATTATAAAATGGCATCACATGTTCTCCTACGATGTTTTCTACGTAGAAGTGTGCATCATGAATCTCGTACGTGAATAGGAAGCAAATCCGTGCGACAATCGAAACAAACTCCTCCCCAGAACATTATTAATCCACCAAGAAATGGGATCCTTGGAGAGATATTGCAGCTAGCAAACTAGTCTGCTGTCTAGAACCATAGACTTAGTAACTATAGACTGAGTTTGCTGTATTGTAAGCATTGTGCTGAAGTGTCCCTCTATTAGAAAGAGAAAGAAAACGCAAGCTGTTTAGTATCCCACTTCAATCTGCTTGAGGAGATGATAGTGACGCATACATACACGTACGTTGGGATTCACTTCCCCTCTTCAAGGAAGAAAAGAGAAAATGTGTATTTTATCTATGGAGGAGAATAATGACAATTACGCGTATAAGGAACATTGATTTTATTAGTTTATTGTAAAAATTGTTGCATTAAATATTTTTTTATAGATATACGGGTAATTGTTTACATTAAGTGTTCCGTGGAGAATGCTTACGAAACTTTTGCTACCCCCCTATTTTCGAGGGCGCTGGAAACGAATCTGGCTTCAGTTTCATCCGCTCGGACACAGTTTTCGAGAAAATGGATTTATATCAATAGATGCTACAACACTTCCTTTACACATATATATTAAACCGTCATAAAACCTATTAGAATGAAATTATAGCAACTTATCCACCCTGTACGTATATAGCGCCATCTAGTGGCGTTAAAACTATGACATTAAGCCTAATTGGGGCGACACGTTTTTAGTTGCGATTTCTATTACAAATTATTACCAAATTTTGCGTAAATGCGTAATATTTTAATGCGACAAAAAGAAAAAAAAAACAACAAAAACATTCAAACCACGATGACCTTCGACAAACTCGTTGAAAGTTTCTGTTGATTTCCTTCTATTACCGATATATCTGTTTTGTATAATAATCAGAGTATCGACATCGTGTCTGCTTTGGAATTTGAGTGCAAAACCGCTTAAGCTGCGATAAACGTAATTACTATATTATTTTTAGAACCAATAGCAGTCATATATTATTAATAGATCCTAGGCGTCAACTTATCGTGATAAGGAAAATCATAGATTAATATATACAGGACGAAACACAGAAAATCTATAGAAGCCAATTTTAGTTCCTTAAACAAGTTATATTACATATTCACAGAAAAGTCATTAAATATTTGTCTAAACACGATACAGGGCGTATCATTTAAAATGAAACACCCAGAATGACTGTTGAAATGATTTTCTAGAGGAAAATGCTGTGACAAGAAAAACCCACGAATTCTTTGTAAGGGTTAAAAATACGGAGAAACAATCCGTTAGTCAAACAGGCGTAAAATCGGTAACTTGTCACAGAGCCATTTCCATAAAACTGAATGTAAAACACTCACCAGCTCACTGATGATCACTAGCGTGCCCGTCTCTCTCTAATTACCTATTTGTAAGAAAAATACAGCTAGTGTCTTATCCCAACTAAACCTTGCAACAAGCAAGGTCAAAATAACTCGTCCATGACAGAGGCTATTGCTAATAATATTTAGATCGTTTCTCGTCTTCACTAACGAGCTCAAACTATCTGACCTTCATCAAAATCACCTGAACATTAATCGTACAACACTCAGCGTCCCGCTCCTACCTAATCAAGGTCACTCGCCAAGATCTACACACGTTTGTGAGCGCCGCTCAGCTAAGGCCATTCCTCGCCAAAGCCTACCAGTACGATTAGGGTCCACCCTGTATACAACATTAACAACGATCCAAGTATCTCTTAGCCTCACACATCCCAAAACAGCTACTAAAACTGCAAGAAACTCATCTAATTCATATCAGTATGAACTTGGCAGAACAACTGTGAAGAATGGAAAAATGCATAGGCTTATTATTTGCCATTAATTAGCCGTTAATTAATCGTGAAATATATACTTACTTTTAACAAAAAAAAAAACAATTGTTGATAGATGTTCTGCTAACTTCATGCGAAGTTAGCAGAACACTCAAAATTTTTTAAAATTTAAAAACGGTTAACCCTTTAACGTTCTATGGCTATTTAAAAGACCACCTCCATTACGGCGAAACTTTAGTACATTTTAGTACAATAATAGTCTTAATGGTATTGGTGCAAGCTCTTTAAGTGCATAAAATGTTTAGGCAACCACAATTTGTAATATGTTGCGCGTGACAAAATAAGTGGTTTTCTAAAAAACCTATGACCGTTGTTACACAGGGTCAGTTTGGCAGTTGTGCATTGTTAAGTTGTGTTTTGAAGTTTTTCATTATGTACAAAGGAAATATACTTCACTTGGTAAGAAAAATTAATTTCTAAGTAAGAAATATTACTAAATATAGACTACACTTTTATTTTCAAATTGCCAGATCACAGGTAAAAAAACATAAGTTTTTGTTGGAAATTTGTGGTGAGTTTATGAATTTATTGAACAGTTTGTTTCATTTTGTTTTGTGCACACGTGAATGTAGATCCGAATTTGTTTACTAAATGTTGAAGTTCACTCATGGCTTTCGTCTAATAATAATTATTTCACTAAATTTTGATATATAATTTCGAGATATAGCATTATATTTATAGGTGTTTGGTAAATTTCATACAAGTCTTGCACGTGTCTGTAGAAATTGTCCCTACTGATCACATTTGGCTATTGCGTACATGTACCAATCATATTATATTATTGTAATAGGTGCAATACATAAATTTCTGTTACTTCATAGTCAGTAGCGTAACATTTTTTTTTGAAAGGGGACAATGATTACTTTTGGAGATGTATTCTAGTGTTCCATATAGGTAATTGGGGTATATTTTTTAGCATATCCGTAATATAAAAAATAATGTATTTAAATCTGTGTAAACTGGCAAATTTACCGCAAACGTATTTATACGACTGGTTGCTGGTTGGACGGGACACTCACGGAGCAAACGTGTGATTCTGATATTGGTGGGGATAGCGACGCTGATGCACTGCCTCTAAATTCAAGTTGTGCTTCACCAAAAACGCCTTGGGGTATCACTAGATCAGCGTCTGGATTAGGTAAATTATTGACAAAAACTATTTACATTTTGAAGGCTTACACATTTTTTTTGTTTATTTAGATATGCTAAAAGATGCCTTTCAAAACTCTTCCCCGACTAATGTCCCGCAAGTTTACCACAAACCATAATGTCGATTAAAAACTTTTTTTGTCATAATAAAAACTGAAAATGCACCTATTCATTTATTTCACATTTTTGGTTGATATAAAAACCTATACACATCGTATCAAATCACAGGCTACAGACGATCATAGGTTGATATAAAAACCACCCATTTTTGAAATAAAAATGCATACATATTTTTTTTGGACAAAATTGAGTCCAAAACAAAGCACAAGAAATAAGTTTTTGACAAAAAATTACTGATTACCACAAAAAACGAGTTTTGCATATTAGAGGGTTAAATTATAACTTTCACGATTAATTAACGGCAAATAATAAGCCTACGCATTTTTCCATTCTTCAAAGTTGTTCTGCTAAGTTCATACTGATTTTATATCAGTATGAATAAACTCGTAGCTTTCCAATTTACAAAATAGATAATATCGATTGAAAACGAATATATACGAGTACATGGAGTTTTTCACATTTTTGGAATGTTCCACGATGATATCGTTGGAAAAAATCACATGTTGGATAACACAATGGTTATCGTGAACTGTTGGAAAATAACATAAAATCGACATATACCTATCCAAAGATATTGTTCTATGTTATTGTTATTTCCTGACGCACTGTGTCTGTCGATGATACGCTTCGGTGAGGCGATTGATTATACGTCCTAGGGAGCCTTTAAAACAAATGAAACCAGACTGTTTTGTCTTTATGTAAGCTATTGAACCTTTTGATCATATGAAAGTGTATTTATATCCGCCTCGTTCATTATACAACACACTCCGAAGGTACGTATGTTTAGAAGAAATTTATACGTCTTTCTGAGAATCCGCATGATATAAATTGTCGACTGGTGTTTATTTTAAAACCCAGTGGCGTGCATAGCAAGAGTACCCGTATTTCAGATAAATAACACAGATCTACAAATTTTGACATTTTGAAAGTTGATTTGGGTTTGATAAGTGATCATAAGTTAGTTATTTACGCGGATTTCATATCTACCTTCAGTTTTTGCCCCTCACGTAAGGTTTTTGATCAACTGAAGTCAGAATAAATTAAAAACTGAAGGAAAATTTACATTTTAATAAATATTATATTTAATAAACATTGAAAAACAGTAAAACGCAACAACACATAGTTTTGAGTCTTTAATTTATTTTTTTTTTCTTTGAAAATCTCTCCCTTTTTAACAAAACACATTCAGCAGTAATCTGCCATCTTCGTCACATCCCATGGCGAAGATGGAAAGGAGGTACCACGGTCGGTACCTCCTTTCCATTTTCTTTATGTCTTGATGGAACCTTTCACCTTGCTCCTCACTAACAGCACCAAGATTTTCTGGAAATTTTTATGCTCAAATTACAATCAAGTAGCTTAAACTTATGTTTATAATTTCCTAAAAAAATTTCTGTTAGATTTTCAAAGCATATCCAAGATTCTTTTTAGATCTTGGTGTTGTTTCAAAAATCTTGGTCTTGCATTAATTTTCTTATTTGTGGTCCTACGAAAATGCCTTCCTTTAATTTTGCTTCAGAAAGAGCTGGAAATTTGCCACATAAGGATTTAAAACAATTCCCATTTAAAAATACCATCTACAGCTTTTACGTATTGCTTCATTAATCCTAATTTAATATGAAGTGGCGGCAAAAGATTTTGTTGCGGATCAACCAAATTTGCATAAATAACGTTTTTTAACCATGTGTTAAGTTTCTAACAAGATATATTTTTGTATTTTTCCAAATTTTTAAAACAAAATAAAAACATAACGCGGTGTCACGAATAAACGTACGCACATTAAAAACGTACTACAACGACTATGCAAATACTCGAATAGTATAAAACCGGAATATCCCCAGCGGCCAACTCTGTTTCGGTAAATCCCCCACATTTGTGTCTACGCTTCAAACCGATTAAACACAGGGGCACCGCAAACATTGAGGCAACATTTAATTTTATAGAACCTCGGTTTTAAAAACTACAAATCATTGTACAATGTACATTTACAAATACTAGTGCGTATTGGAAACAAAAAAATAGTGTTTCTGTAGTTCATAATATGTAACTAAGCCGAAAAGTCAAAAGCAACCCTATCACAAAATCTTTGTTGGCCTGTGTAATTAATTAACAAATAATTCGATATGAGCGAGGTTTTTCTATACTCTAATTGACAATACATGCAAAATAGGGGAAAATTTTGATAAATATACAGTATAAATATAAGTATAATTATACAGAGTGTGAGGGGACACACAGGGAGTGAGTACACTGTAAATTTTATATTTCTTTAGATAAAAATCTCGATTTTTTTTGGAAGAATTTGACATTATCGATATATTTAAGTTATCTTAAGTGTGATTGGAAGTTTTCTGATATTTACCGAAAAGAAGATAGTAGTGGAATCGACCGTTCATCTCGATTCGTTAATGTATGCACCCTTTACGATGTGCGGTGAAATAGATCTCTACTACGACGAACCCTCAAAACTCAGTTAAATCCACAGTAACACTAATGAAAACAAGCAAAAGTAAATACTTTCTAATAGAGTAAGAAGTCTATTTGTATTTTTTTTTTGTGAAATACGCGGACCATTTCACTTTCCTCGCGGTACATCTAATCGCGTCCAATAGATGGCGCCATTTACACATCGCCACCTCACGCGCGTTTCTCTTTCCAGGTAAACGGGGACGATGAGTGGGAGTACGAGGAGATCATCCTGGAGCGGGGCGGATCCGGTCTGGGTTTCAGCATCGCAGGCGGCACCGATAATCCTCACATCGGCGACGACACCGCCATCTACATCACGAAGCTCATACCTGGTGGGGCGGCGGCGATCGACGGCAGGCTGAGGGTGAACGACTCGATACTCTCTGTCAACGATGTGGCCGTCATCGACGTACCCCACGCCGCTGCCGTGGAAGCGCTGAAGAAGGCGGGAGGCACCGTGAAACTGGTAAGTAAAGCAATACACTCAAAGAAATCTCTGGAGGGTCAAGGAAAATGCTTGAGGAAGTTGTGTTTTGGTTTGATTGGGTTGTTTTTTAAAGGGTTTGTTTTACAACCAGAAGTCGCTTGGTACTGAGGTAAATTCAGTGAAATCGACTTTTTTTACGAAATACTGATTGATGGTAGAGCATTGAAGGTAGATTCTTTCGGACATCATTTGGGAACTGCTGAGTTAAACGATAGAAGCGATACCGTTACCCATTTTGGTAAACAATTGGTTAAATTACAGTGGACGAGATCGCGAGAAGGAAGGGCATCACTTTCTTTCATAGAATATCCAAATTCACCATCTCCAAATTATTAATCGTTCAATTATCTGTAACGTGCAAAATACGCCACCTATCTGCCAATTTTGGAAGTAAATTGCAAGTTTGCATAATCCACAGTAAAACATTCCTAATTCGCAGGATGCCAAGCGTAATGTGTTTCCTGTCTTGTCTTCATAGTATAAATTCGGTTTGGTCATAGTATAAAATGTTAATTTTTCGATTTATGCGGGGTGTTCTTGAATATCAATTATTCAAAACATGCAGTTGTTCGATTCCGTACTTTCTCTGTGCCCTAGTTCTCTTACAAACATCGCGTCTATTTGCGTAAATGTGGTGTGCCACATTTTATTTCATCGGGATTGGCACATTATGTATCTCGGAACACGTAAGGTTACAGGAAGCCAAATGGCTTGGGGCCTTGCGTGTTGATTCTAGAAGACAAATCAGACGTTTGTAACTGGTTTATACGTTTGTTGGGACGTCGTAGTAAAATGGCAAAGCCGCAGGGAGCGGTTGACAATTCGACTGGATCTACGCGGTTGTAGTAGTTTTGAGCAATGAGCGATAACATTTTTGATGCTCTAATTGCAATTGATGATGATGATGATGAAATATCTATGATATTGTAATATCTGATATCGAATTCTTTGGTAATCGTCATTAACCAACCAAATTGACATTTTCCGTTTCTTTTTTACCATTTTTGAGGAAAGTCGATTTGCTGAACGGAATGTTGTATGGCGCCCAACGTGGGGCATGAGCACAATCGCTTTTAAATTTGAAAACTGATCGTTATTGTTAGTGGAGATGTCAAGTAAATACGTTTGGAAGGACTTTTAAGAATGAAGGTACTTTTAGGATTTTATACGTTTTGAATTTTCATAACCTATACAATCAACAAAGTGATGTAAGCGGTATAGGTCGAACAGTAGCGTGCGTCTCTGTTTATCTCGATAAAAGCGTTAATACTTTTGCTGTGGCGTAAACGTGTCTTCGACTGAGCAACTTATATAATTTAATAATTTTGATAATTTTTGACATATCGGTATCACAAAGTCATCAGCATGGATCATTTACTGTAAGTAATGTACACCAATTTTCCTAATTATAACATATCCAACAAAATCCTACCCGTAAGGGGAATTAACTCCGACCCATCTCATTACCATGCACTTTGTCCCATTTACTACATTAGTTGCTCGATTTCTGTAGCATACAGTTGCATATGTAACTTATTGTTAGTCGAAGTTTACTCGTACTAGTGAATTTGATTTTTCTTAATTATTTCTTTGTAACCAAGTGAGCTATGCCCGTGTTTTATCTTCCGGAAACGTCTAGGGTGGCCTTGCGGTGTGAAAGAAACATTTTCGGACGCGCACTGCCCTTGTTGGGGGTCGCGGTTGCTGATATTGGTAATGGATATCATCAGATGGTCAAGGTAATCAATCAGACGTCTTTTACACTTTTTGTACTGCGTTTAATTTTGGTCATAGTAACTTGAATGAACATCCAGAGAAAATCGATATACTTAGAATCATTATAACTCCATTCCATGGAATGGATATCTAAGGATATCCATTCTGATCGCGCCAGATCAGATGCTGCTTAGATGATTGATGTGTTGCTATTAGATAACAGGGTTTTCTCAAAGCTTACCTACAATTTTTTAGCACAAATGAGGACTCAAAATCTAAAAATTCATACGTGTTCTATGGCTACATTCATGTGGTGTTTTTCAGTGTGTCCGCAGAAGGCGGCAGCCGCGCAACATGAGGCTGATGGAGATCGAGCTGGTGAAAGGGAACAAGGGCCTGGGCTTCAGCATCGCCGGCGGCATAGGCAACCAGCATATCCCCGGCGATAACGGCATCTACGTGACCAAAGTCATGGACGGCGGGGCGGCTCAAGTAGACGGCCGGCTGTTGGTAGGGGATAAGCTGGTGGCGGTGCGAGACGCGGTGGTAAGTACTTCAATAGTTGAGCGTCATCGAGATCCCTTCAAATGTGGTATTGTTTCAGAAAGGAGAAGTGAATCTGGAGAACGTCACCCACGAGGATGCCGTCGCGACGTTAAAGACGACGCAGGACCGCGTCGTCCTCGTAGTAGCCAAACCAGAGAGTGCCTTTAATGCCCCCGCCTCCGACACGTCGTACTCGCCGCAGTTGTGTAAGTACCAACAGTACAAGATATTACAACTGAATCGCGTGTGTAAACAATTTTGATCAGTAGATGCATAAATATCTCGAGGCACCGGGTCAAAGGCCCAACCTTGAAGCACACTTTTTTTCTGCCCATCATCTGACTATTTTACATGCCTTAGCTTTGCTTCTGTATGAAAATATATTTTTGCAGCCACAAAAGCCTCGCAAGGATACGCAGACTCTGTACATTCAGCCCACTCTGTCCACTCCTCCAATCTCGCGATACACAACCCCCCATCCACCCCTAGGGCTGTCAGCGCGGAAGACGTCTCGAGGTAAGTCACACGATAATTAAATTACTGTGATGGAAACTGAGTATTTTATTTGTAATTGGTTGGTCGTCTTGCGGACGCCCTGTATATCAACGACTACTTATGAATATTCAATACGACGCGACGGATGTAAATCACGATAAAATATCACTCTAATTAACTGGAGTAATTGAGGCGATAGGTGATTGTTATGCATCGCTTTCGGCTATATTATTTCTGATTTCAAGTGGGTGCGTAATTTTTATTGCAAAGTGTTTTTCAACAGGAAACGCCATAGACTGCATAATTGACGGTGTTTTACAGATATGGGTTGGTTATTTCGCGTTACATCATACGTTGAACGGCTTGTCGACAGGTGTGCAAAGTTGACGACAACTAGAAGTAAAAGTTATTGCTATGTATAACAAAGTAACACTTTGTATTCATATTTGAGGATATTTTGATACCTTTTTTCTACGAAAGAGAATAAAATTATTCGTTATTTGAGGACATTATGATACCTAGAGATTGTTCTACAGGTGCTTCAATAAAGAATATTTCTACATAGTTTTCATGAGTGTTTGTGGTGTTTGCATTGAATAATACCACAAGTTAATATATACTAAAAAACTTTCACTGAGATATTTTATTTTCATAAAAGTTTTGAATACGCTTTCTATTGACCAATGCGCACCATCTTTTATTATTATTATTTTTATTTAATGCTATTCACAAAATTAATACTAAAAGGGTAATTTTTTTATGAAAAATTACGTTTTTCCATGAATTTTATCATTTCTCATTTAGCTTATGCCGGTCCTGACGTACAAATTTTTAATACGCTATTTTCCTTATAATTAATACCAAAATTTTAATTTTTTCCCATCCTTAGCTATTTTTAATATCGACCCATATTTTATATACGGCAAATTTTAAAATTATGTTTAATATTTCCTTTTTTTTTATTTTAACATTTCGCATGTGGCTTACGCCCGTCCTGACTTTTAATGCTTGAATACGTTATTTTTTCTATAATTTACACCAAAATTTTCATTTTCTTCCATCCTTTTAGATTTTAATTTTTATATGTTTCATATACGTGAAATTTTTAAATTATGTTTAATATTTACTTTTTTGCTACTTGCACACAATTTTATGAAAAATTTAGAACACATGTAATACATTATTCCAAATGGTTTATCAAAAAATCCGTGTTTTCATGTATTTTAAAATTTGGCATGCGGCTTACGCCAGTCCTGGCTTTTAATTTTTGAATGCGTTATTTTTCCTATAATTTGAACCAAAATTTTCATTTTCTTCCATCCTTTCAGCTATTTTTAATTCCCATATTTTATGTGCGGGAAATTTTTATTTTATTTTTGTTTAATATTTTTTTTTATAATCAATTTTATGAAGACATGAAGTACGTTATTCAAAATGGTTTATGAAAAAGTCCGTGTTTTCATGAATTTTAACATTTCGGATGTGGCTTACACCTGTCCTGGCCTTTAATTATTGAATGCGTTATTTCCCCTATAATTAGAATCAAAATTTTTATTTTCTTCCGTTCCTTTAGCTATTTTTTTAATGCTCATATTTCATATACGGGAAATTTAAAAATCATTAATATTTTCGTTTTTTATACTTACATATATACACAATTTTATGAAAAATTTAAAAGACCTGATATACTTTTTTGAAAATAGTTTTATATTAAAATCGATGTAACAGTAAGGGTTTATAGAGATAGATTTTAATTAAAACTTTGAAAAACGTTTTTTTATATTATCCATAAAATTCTATGTAAGTATATAAAAAAGGTTTTTTTTTTAAATGAGACCAAAAATTACCTATTTTTTTATGAAAGGAATAACACGTGTCTATTTGCATTGGGCTTATGCCGGCCCTGGCCTTTAATTTTTGAATGCGTTATTTTCCCTACAATTAGAGTCTTAATTTTAATTCTTTCCTTCCCTTTTAACAATTATTTAATATTTTTTGTACCGAAAGTTTAAAGGCATATTTAAAAAAATATTATTATTAATTTTTTTATACTTATAACGTAATATCATGAAGAGAAATTAGAAGATATTCAAAATAGTTTTGTCTCGAGGATTAGATGTCTTTTGAGATGATGATATTAAAAAAAATGTTTTTCATGAATTCATAATTTTTCAGGCTATCCCAAACTAAATTTCTTGAGATAATTCTCATTAAATAGCTTGAGAAATGTTATGTTTTCTAACTTTTTCATAACATTGTGTAAGGATAAGATTTTTAAGGACTAAAAATTCCTCATTTTCTAAAATTAAAGAAATAACATTCTTATAATCTGCTTTTGGGAAATAACATTAATAAAGGCCGGCCCTGGCCTTTAATTTTTTAATGCATTATTTTTCTTGCATTTAACACCAACATTTTCTTAAAAACTAGTTTTTAACTAGTTATACCCCGGCTTCAAAATTGTAGGCAGTAAATAATTCGCAACATGTGGACCAGACAAGGCAAATAGACAAGGCGCGTGCCTCGTCTCGCGCACGACTAAAGAGAGCATAGATCACAGAGTGTAGGGAGTGGTCTTTACAATTTACACGTAAAATAGACACGAGACTTGTTGAATTGTATTACCAGCTCATAAAAATAGTGTTCTATACCTTACTGCCCACTATTTTGAAACCGGAGTATAGTCTGTTAAAAGAGCCGCTTGAAAGATGGCCGTCATTCCGCTTTTTTACTTTTTTTAAAGCCACAACTAACATAGTATACTAAACAAAAAATGACGTTTGGTTCGAGACAAAAGGCTAAAAGAAGTTACAATACTTTCCAATTTCCAAAAGTTATATCCATCATAAGTTCGTTATATTTAGCTTGAATTTTCCAATTCCACAAAAAAGTATGTTAGGACGACAGTGACATCCCTGGAGAAAACCTTTTTCAAATCAACGCCAGTGCCTATGTTTAACCAAATTGAAACACTTTGCGTCTGAGACTTTCCCTCCGGTATATCCCACAAAAACCGCAACTTCTGTATTAGACAATAATAATTCTTTAATTAAAAATCTTATCCTCTGGTCCCGACTGTATTGGTTTGCCCCGAAATTAATTTGTATCAGAAGAACCGCTATTAACAAAGAATATAGCCCCCAACCAACAAATAGATAGATCTATAAAACGCCAACACACCGCTTTAACCATCCGGCTTATTCAGCGAATCGAACATCGAGAGATCCTCATCTATAATAAAAGTTGCGCAAAGTTTGAACAGGCCGAATAGCTGTAGGATTTTTTAATTAAAACAACGCGAATTCCGTGCTCTTTTTCCGTGCACAACCGGAATAATTACGCGCGAAATAGAATGAAAGCAAATGCGCTTTTCGTCTGCAGCGAAGTATACCTCCAGGCGAACACAAAAAGATTCATTAAGGGGGGATTTTTCAAACGAGAGCCTGATGGTTTCTAGTGGGTTGCGAATGCACTTTTTTTATTTTTGTTCCCTATAGTTCCCTGGGCATGTAAATTCAAGTACAGTATTACCAGACATTGCACACCAGATTCGACTTAATCTTACTAGCTTTAACAATATCTATGTATGGTACTTTATAAATATTTCCAAGTTTTGTTCATTGCTTTATTTATAATTTTTTCACGGGTGTTTTTCTCGTTTTTTTTTTCACGCGATTTTTAAGATGTTCTCGATAAAATGTTAACATACAGAGTGGCTTGAATATGTGGACCATAAAATTTTTGGAAAAATTATCACTTGAATTAAAAACTAAGTACTTTATGAAAAATTTTAATACAGTAACAACTTATTTCATCATATGAAGAAGAAAATAATAAGCAAAAGAGAGTAAAAAGTAACAAGGGAATAGGAAGATACAAACCAATACTTATTCCTTTGCCTTTCATAATTTTTAATTTCTACCTCTTTTAGTTTTTCTACTTAATAATTTTTAAGTGCATAAGAAGGAAAATAAAAATCTTAACCAGAATAGTGCAGAAGAGGATGGACAATAGAGCGGAGGAAATACTAGGAGAAGACCAATTCGGGTTTAGGCGAAATAGGGGAACTCGCGAAGCTATTCTGGCGCTAAGAGTAATATTAGAGAAAACAATAGAAAAAGGAAAGAACGTTTATATAGGATTTGTAGATTTAGAAAAAGCTTTTGATAATGTAAGACGGGAAAAAATGTTCGAGATACTAAAGAGCGCGGGAATATAGAGAGAGGAGAGTAGTACACAATCTATATAAAGAGCAAACTGCTGTTATAGAAGTAGAAGGGGAAAGAAGGGAAGTAGGTATCAGGAAAGGAGTAAGACAAGGATGTACGCTATCACCACTAATTTTTAATCTGTACATCGAAGACGCGATTAATATGGTAAAAGATAGAGTGGATTGCGGGATTAAAGTACAGGGACAGAAACTAAAAATGCTGAGATTCGCGGATGATATAGCAGTATTAGCATCTAGTAAGGAGGAATTAGAATCAGCGTTGAACGATATGGAGGCAGTGTTGACAGAAGAATACGGAATGAGGGTGAATAAAAACAAAATTAAAGTGTTAGTGTGCAGAGGGCGCGAGAGCAGAGGAAAAACGAAAGTACAAATTAATAATGAAAGATTGGAGGAAGTTAAAGACTTCATCTATTTAGGAAGTAAAATAAATTGGGATGGGAAAAGCGATAAAGACATAAAACAAGGAATAGCGCAGGGTCGAGTAGCTTTTAACAAAAAGAAAGCACTTTTATGCTCGGGGGTAATAAACTTAAAAACAAGGAAGAGATCTTTGAAAACGTATGTATGGAGCACGGCACTATACGGTTGCGAAACCTCGACGGTAGGGGAAGCAAGTAGGAAGAAATTAGAAGCTTTTGAGATGTCGTATTACCAAAGAATGATGAAAATACCGTGGACTGATAGGGTTAGAAACGAAGAAGTATTAGAGAAAGTCGGCGAGAAAAACATAAGGAAGAGAAGAGATAGAATGGTAGGCCACTTGCTGAGACATGGGGGAATAGTCTGCGATATCTTGGAGGCAGAAATAGGAGTGAAGAAAGGCCTAGATTAGACTACTGCTCGCAAATAGTAAGGGATGTAGGTTGTAGCACAATTAGCGAAATGCGTAGGTTAGCACAAGATAGGAGAAGCTGGAGGTTAGCGTTCAACCAGTCTTAGGACTGATGACCTCATGATGATGAAGAAGGAAAAATAAATCAAACCGTTTCTCCTTGGCTATTCTTTTAACTATTCTTTTTTTTTTTATTATTCTACTTCTACCTATTTTGGTTTTTGTATTTTAAAATTTTTTATTGTTGTCTTGACCTTTTTTAATTTTTTTCGCTTCTTTTCTTTTTGCCAATTTTTTTATTTGTTAAGGGTCGAGTTTTCTTCTAGTTTTATTTTATTTTCTGTCTTTACCACATTCTTGACGGATGTTTCATGATCGTTTTCACGAGGATCTCGCACTATTTTTAATAAAGTCAACATACAGTGTGTTACAAATGTACAGGAACATTCAATTACTGGATAAATTATCAGTTGACCTCAGTAATAAGACGAGCACTTAAGAAAATAATAATATAATAAAATCTTATTGATATACAGGTATATATTCAATTCCAAAATAAGGAAAAAAAAGGGAAATTAAATTTATAGATTTCTCTTTGTCTATTCTTAACCTGTGACTATTTTTCATTTTCTACTTCTAGCTATTTTGGTTTTTGTACTTGCCCTTTTCTTGGCCTTTTTTGGTTTTTTTCGTTTTTCCTCGATTCCGCTTAAATATTTTGTTTACTGTCGCATAACTTTTCTGACGGATGTTTGCATTATCGTTTTCATGGGGGTCTCGCATTATTTTCAAGATTGTCTCAACTAAATCTTAACATACAAGGTGACAAGGTGACGCTGAGTTATCGTCGTTGAAAGCAAAACGTCAGTTTTCTTTTTATCGAAAAATCATCGTACAAGACTTAAGACCACTCAAATTAAAGAGGATAAAACTATCTAAAAAAGCTTTATGCAAATCACTGAAAAAAGAATTATGATTATTGATGTCCGCGGACTCTTTGAAAGGCAAGCAAAAATATGGATTTTGTTTCCAATAATTTTCTTTTGATTACTCTAAGAACTGCTGATGGTAAAAAAATTTGAACTCAATTTCTGAAAACTATAAACTTGGAGCCTCAATTTGCTGTTTTTTTAATTGCTCTGCGAATATTTTTCTTCAAGTTACAGATTTACCTTTGAAAATCACTTGAAAAATTTAGGATTTTTTATCCCCCTTAATTTTTGTACCTAGTGTACAAGGAAAGTGAAGCTTGCGATTGTTTGCGTGCTAGTGCATGTTACGAGTTTTATTAAGTGAAGAGGAGAATTGATCCTACAATTTAAACCTTAGGAGGAGAGAAACTCACTTGCCGATAAATCAAATGCAAATCGTTTGGCATTTGTTTGAAAACAGCGCCACCCATTATCGGTACCCGTTTCAATTAACATTATTAAACGCCTCTATCACTGCCATTTTAAATAACCTAAGAATCCCACGATAACATAGATATCTATCCATTCAACGGGCATTGAAAAACGCGGCTGTAAGAGTATAACATGAATATCAATGAGTTCTACCCAGATGTTTCATTGACTATAATTTTCACGTTCGCGTTTACAGCCGAACAAGCCGAATCGTCAGGTGGACTGGAATCGATTCTTTATTTTCGTTAATTTTTTCGTCAATTCGGGAAATATTAGTAGAGTAAATGTATGCGTGAAAGTGTTGTCCAAATGCTAAAGGACGCTATAGCGTATTTTCCGCCAGGCGGCACAGCTCGACGAGATGGTGTCTTTTTGACTGGCTGATTGGATGTGGAGACAAATCGTGTTGATTGGAGTTTAGTTATTTTTCATTACGTTGCGACCGAGGCGTAAATACGGTAGTGAAAAATACGTATACGCGACGGAGTATATCAGACTTTCCTGTGGTAGTTCTGGAGCGTCCAATTTTCCAAGTATGGTATTCGTTGGGGAAACATACAGGTAGGAAGTGTACATAGGGGACATTTTTGGAAATGTTTGTCGTGATTTTTATCGATTTCCGGTTGCGAGAAATGTTTAACATCATCGGTTAGTTTTCTGTCAACAGTTTGGAAATGTGAAATATTTTTGTTATTAAAATTAAAAATTTGTTACTATTTGAGAATGCCATAAAAGCCGAAACAATCAGTAGAAATATAGTTTGCAATTTTTGTGAAACCTACCAAGTGTTTTCCTTCATTTAGTAGTCAAAAATGTTTCACCAAGTGCCCAGCGACCTTTCCATTTCTACAACTGATATATTTGTATTTGCATGTACCAGGTATGTAAATATGAAACAGGAATTTTGTATAGAAAATACACGTTTATTGTATGAAAGTGATAAAAAATATTTTATTCGAAGTATTGCCCATTGCTAGCTATACATTTTTCCCATCTCTCTGACAATTTCTGGATTCCGTGGCAGAAAAGTTCTTGCTCTTTTGAGGCAAACCAGTCATCGAGCCATTTTCGTACATTTTCGTAACAAGTGAAGCCCTGCTCAGCAAGTGCGTGTCCCAACGATGCAAAGAAGTAGTAATCGGACGGAGCCAAGTCTGGTGAGTAAGCCGCGTGCGAAAGTATTTCCCAACTAAACGCCTCACTCGTTTCCATTGACCGGTTTTGCTATGTGTGATGGCGCATTGCCATGAAACAAAATCACTTTGTGTTGCCTTTTTTGATATCCTGGCCGTTTTTCACTCAGAGCTTGATTCAAATCGATCATTTGTTGTCGATGGCGTTCAATATTAACGGTTTGGCCAGGTTTTAGCAGCTCATAATAGATCACACCCTTCTGATCCCACCAAACAGAGAGCATTGTCTTCCGTCCATAGCGATTTGGCCTTGCAGTCGATGTCGATGGTTCGCCTGGAGTTAGCCATGATCTTTTACGCTTAGAATTCTCGAAATATATCCACTTTTCATCGCCAGTTACAATTCGATTGATAAATAATTTTCTTTTGTACCTGGCGAGCAGCATTTCGCAAATGGTTTTTCGATTTTCCTGCTGTCTTTCATTCAGTTGAAATGGAACCCATTTTCCCATCTTTTGGATCTTTCTCATGGCTTTCAAACGTATGGGGACGGCTTCTCGTGTCACATTTATTTGATGTGCGAGTTTGAGCGTCATTCGCATACAACAATACTTGCAATTCACTATCTTCAAACTTTCTCGGTGATTTTCCACGTTCGTCATTTCTCACGTCAAAATTTCCACTTTTGAATTTTTTAAACCATTCAAAGCACTGTGATTTATCAAGAGCATTCTCACCGTAGGCGTCGACAAGCATTCGATGCGCTTCTGCAGCAGTTTTCTTCTAATGGTAACAGAAAATCAATGCTGTCCACAACTCGTAGTTTCCATAGCATAAAATTCAACATGTTCAATGATATTAGAAACGATGTTGTTGTAAGAAACTTGTATTGTTGTGAGATAAAAACCTTCATCAGATGTCAAAACAAGAAAATGGCGCCAATGACGGGGTATGATGGTAACTGCATTAGCAGCTAGGCCATCTTTGGGCAAATTCCGGTTTGATATTTACATACCTGGTATATATGTTCATTTTATTTTAAGCATTAAGAAAGTTTTAAAGCAAATTTGTGTTCCGTTCTTCAATTTCAAGCAAAAAATTATTTAAACACTCAAGTACTCAACAAGTTGAGTGTAACTTAAAAATATAAAAAAAAATGTTATTGCTACGACTGTAGATGTGACGAAAGTATCACAAACGTCGAGGCCCTAGATAAACGTCTGGGTATAAAGGATAAATCCGGGATTCGGGATGAATGGTCTATTGGACGTTTCTAAGAAACGTCTGTGTCAATTTGTCCCACATATGACGACACATCCTGTATAATAGGCATTTAAATACAACCACCGTTAATTATCTGTTACGTACAATCACGATTAAATGACAGCGTAAATGTTTCCTCGCCATGAGAGGGAAGCGATACACTGCATTTTTTATTAAACAAATCTTAACATCCGCTGAATCTATTTCGGTATGCAGTAATAAATACCAGTGCGTTATATTGGTTGCATATCCAGTATACACAGATCGATTACACTGTCGACTTAGTTCTTATTCACAGAGTGTCACGGTAAATTGTTCATAATTTAATCGAGAAAACACAATCTATTCTCGTGAATTGAGTAACTTGATTCGATTAACGAGTTATCTCTAATTATTTATTGCTAGTATTGTGCTGTTATTTGTCGTACGTGTTATTATATTAGCATTTATACTTTTGTAATATATAGTGAAAAATATTGAATTATTTTCGTTCAATGAATGATCTATACAGTGGTTGGAAGTAAGGTCGCTTGAATTTAATTTGAATAAAATTAAATATCTAGACAATGCAATAGATTTGTTTTAGCGTACTGAGAACGCTTTAAAAATGAAAAAATCCTCTTCGCGTTGTGGATAAATAAATTCTTTAGGTCTCCCAATAATTTTTATCGCATAATATTGATAGCACAGGCTATAAAAATAAAAAATACAAATCTCACTGAAGTATGTTTGATTTCTTGACTTTCTCATAATTTCTTATGAGAACTCCAAAAACTGAAGAAAGACAAAGTAAACTAACTAAAACGTGTTGATCCTCCTCTAGCTCTTATCACTGCTTCCATTCGTCTGCGCATGCTATTGATAGTGGTGGATGATTTCCCGCGGAATATTCTCCCATTCGACAAGAACGGCTCATTCGAGTTCCCTAAGAGTCATAGGGGCACCTAAATGATCGTTGTAGTGTACCTCTGTGGGATTCATATCTGGGTTCTTTGATGGCCAGTCTATAGTTGGAATATTCGTAAATCGAAAGTAGTACCTCTCTAGCAACGTGGTGTCGAAAGTTATCCTGTAGAAAAATGAAATTGTTCTCGACAGACGGAGCAAATGGCTTCACATGTTCTACGATGTTTTCTACGTATAAATGTGCATTCATGGATCTTCGCCGTATAGAAACCAAATCCCTGCGACTACCGAAACAAATTCATGCTCATAACATTAATTATTAACCCACTAAAAAGTGGGAGCCTCGGACAGATATTGTAGAAAGCGACTTTTCTCCTGGCCTCCGCCACATTCACTGACGTCCATCTGGTGGATTAGGACTTTTGTTTCGTCTGAAAGCTAGGCTCGCTTCCAGTCGTCAATAGTCCAATTTACGTGTTCTTCCTTTAAGCAGCGTTAAATATATTAGTAACAAATAATTACAAAATGTTACATTACATATGTCAAACAATTTCAATTGTTTATGAGTAATGATAGGGAGACATCCTAAGCCACCTACATAAAATGTATAAGGATTTAAAGCTTCCCAAAAAAATTATAAGAAATTATCAAAAGTTTTGCTGATGTGTCAATTTTATCCAGAGTTGTATTTTCATCCAGTAAATCCCGATTCACATTATTCCAGTAGATTCCAGTCCGGCGATCGAAACCAGCGCTGGAATGCCACCGGATTAATGTGAACCGAAACTGGAATGTACCCATTCCAGTAAGCAATCTTGAACTCTTTTCTTGAAATCATTGTCACTATAGTGTTACCGATTCAACAGCTTTTGAATGATTGGATTGGAATGTAGACGATATGGTCCAGTCTAGCGCTAGACTGTACTGACTCTGCTGGATTATTGGACTGGAATAATGTGAACCGGACATAAACCTCGGAAAAAGACGGGTTTTCCTTTGAAATATATTTACCCCTCCAAGCACCGATATAAGCGTTTTTGCACTTTGTGAACACCTTGTATATATAAATTCGTAATAGAACAAAATAAAATTTGAATTAGTTGAACTTATCTATAAATTTGATGCACCTATTAATTATATTTATCGAAAATCGATTTCTGTACACAATATTTCGTATTAATATTTTTTAAATTATGCTATTTCTGTAAAATTAAAATTGGAATGACCCGTTATAGCATAACATACTTACATACATTTTTGTATATAAAAAATAAGTGCACCGCATTAAAATATTAATAAAAAACGAGCATCTTATTTCACTGTAGCCTCTCCATTCTGACAGTTAATTTGAATATTGTTTTAATGTGAGTGAGTAGCTTTGGAGAATTTTTATGGTCTACTAATTTTAGTCGTGTCGTTGGTGGAGGAACCTGACCATTGTAGACTATGTTAAATGTTATTAAATTGTGTTAATTAAATTTATAACAGCGGACCGTCGAGGTATGTACAGGGTCATTATTTTAATTATAGTTCGAGAGGTTAGGAGCTTGTAATTAAAGTAATAAGTAATACAACAATATTGTACGTCGTATTGTTATAATTACTAATCAATAGTTTTATAATAATTAATAATTGAATGCAAAATTATCTGCAGGGGCGTAGCGTGAGAAAAGAATCTAGGGATGCGAAAAAAATGTTATAAGGGGAAGAGGTATAGTCAGATGTATGGTATTCCATATGAAAATGGTACAAATAAAAAAAAAAAGACACTAACCTAAAATGATTATGCCGAGGTATATATCCTAATTTTTAAAATTAAGATCAATTTTTCGGTTTTTATTTGTCCAGCGAAAACGTCTATCACTGTTTCTTCAAATGTTGCAGACGATCTCATATCTTCTAACGAGGAACTTTCAATATTTATTAATGCTAAAGCTGACAGTCTTTCTTGCTTTTGAGAATTTCGCAGATAAGTCTTTATTTTCTTTAAACATGAAAATGATCTTGTGAAATGATCGCGAAACTGCTTGTGGCAGGAATGGTCAAAATTATCTCAAACGACACAATTTTGATGACTCCGGGAAAACAGAAGATAATTGAAGGGACATAATATATTGGTGAAGCTCAAACACAGTGCTCTTTTTCATATCGGGATCACTATGAATCACTGAAAGTTCACTTTTTAAATGATTTGCGTCAAAGAATGTTCCATATGTATCTACTAAAGAAGAAAAAAGTTCGTCAGGAAAACGTTTGACGAATGAAGTAAATTGTGTGGAATCTAGATTTTAGAATTTCAATTTAGAAATTTCACTACACCGTTCACTAATGTTCAAAGTAATAACGTCCTAAATCTCATAAAACAATCGTGCGTAGATGCTTTTCTTATCTTCTTCAGGAATTAAATCCAAACGCATTCTTTTACTTGGTGATTGATTTTCTAACACAAATCTGTCCATACGGTCCCAAATGTCACTAAACTCGTTTCTCATTTTTGAATATGTGATTTGAAATCGTCAATCTTTTCACTGCAGTAAATAATATCTGATATTTTTGTCTGTACAATTTTAAACAGACTCTCGGAATGTGGGAATATTCCAGAAAACACTGCTAAGAAAAAATTAAAATCAAAATTGCGCAATAAAGTTAAAAGGCCTCTAGCACAAATAACGTTTTCTCGATCCCATTCCTCATTTTCATTTTCCACAATTACTTGAAACAGCGCTTCCAAATCTTCCTTATATTATGGCGGCAGTCGCCAAGATGCGTTCACATAATCGCATAACTGAGTCCGGAAATAACGACAACACCCACTCGAGGTTCCACTGTTGACTGCGTAAGATCACTGACCTTTTCGCCCATCGAACGCGTAGCTTGGATGTAACGTGGACCATCGCATTTCAGCACTGCAGCAAGTAACGCGGGAGTCCAATAATTTCGGGCGCTTTCACGGCCGATTTGAAATAAAACAGTTGATGGTAGCGTTTAAAGTAAATAATGTATGTTTGCGGTCGGTTTAAAATAATTAAAAAGTGTAATAATTGAATAAATCGATTGAACTTTTAAAAATAACACTACTTTGCCAATGTTTTAAGGAATGCGACACATCACTCGCATCCATGTACGGCTACGCCCCTGAATACAATTACATGTTGGATAACACGCTGGAACTTCCAACATGTTATCGTAATCAACCTCGCATTCTAATATTTTTTCCATCTACTGAAAATAATTTTGCTCAATATTTTCAAGAGTTAAAGTTATTATTTATTTTATCCTTCTGTAATTTTTTTACTAAGAATTGCAAATACGAATTTAAATCCAAATATATAAAAGCGTCTTGATAAAAACAAATGTATTTTTTTTAATTTATCATTTTGGCATACCTTTTATAAAAATTAGGGTGTTTATAAATTTGGAAACATATTTTTGTCGTGAACTACAGCTTGATAAGGTCGAATGCTCTGCATATTAGTATCTATAGACGATTTTCCCCTTCTTGTCTGTATAAATTTCGCTGCTCTTATTTTATGTGATTTGTACTAATGAGATAAAAAAATTTACACCTACGTTTCGTTTTTAATAACCATCTTCAGGGAAAATTTTTATATTTGCTTTAGGGAGTATTTAATGGTTTTATTTTTGTCAGTTCTATGAGAGAGCTTTGGAGTAATAAAAAGCGAATGTAAAATAAACAAAAAATGACAATATTTGATCCAATTAGAACAGACCGAACGGCTCGAGGCATAAAACGAAAATAAAGTATGCACTGTCTACTAATTCAAACCCCTTTTTACAACCCTATTCCCGATGTGGGATTGTGCGTACGCCACTGCATCCCATAGATAATAAATTCACGGTAAGTGATAAAATGCCAACGACGTCTCTTTTCAGTAATAATCGTAATTGAGTTTACTGACCATTCGTCAATTTTTTTTACCTCGCAAGCCATTGCTGCCCCACATTTACTATCGCGCTCGAGATAAATCTCCATGTCGGCCTGCACTGCATGTGCAAAAGGAAAGTGGACCGTAGACATTAGAACAAAACGTAAATAATATAATACTATTTCACTGTATACTATATATAGACAATATAATACCACATCTATCTAATACCGTAGAGGCGGTAGCTGTTGTGGACAGAATAAATTACATAAACCCGGCTCTCTTTGTGACTAATTGACTGATGGTTTCTGATAAATATCGGAGGAAAAGTTGAATTGAAAACAAAGAGGGTCGGCCTTCTATTACGATTATATCTCATTCGGCATTTAATTAAGTCCAAAATTGCTTTGCGATTGTCAGGTGAAAGCAAATAAAATATTCTAGAAGCGTCAGATAGATTTTTCTACTTTTTCCCAAGCCTAATTGTTGTAATAAATGTAGGTGATATGAAATTGTGGATTAACTCATTTAATTTCGTAAACGGGTAGTGTCCTCTACATCTTGTAAACGTAGCGCCATCTATTATTTTTAAATCAAAATTAAAATTATGTACCTACCTTAAACAACGCGCGATTGCTTGCATTAAGAAAAAGCTTTGTTTATTCAAAATAAATATAAACTTTAAACGGTTCTAATAAAATAACTTAAAAAAATAATAATCGAGTTTAGAGTATTTATAATAATCGTTAAAAAAATTCAAGAAGGGTTCATCGATCTGCCTTAAGAAAATCGTTATATGTACATAACTTTAAATTAATAAAAAACAATATATTTTATTAATTTTGTTTATTATATTTTTCGAATCGATTTCCACTTTTCCAACCCGCATTTTTTTATATAGAAACATTTTTTAAATGATATTTGAAAATTTGTTTAAATTTTTTGCAATTATGTTGCATTTCTACTGGTTGCAAGAACGAATCATATTGAGTGTATAGTTTATTTCATCGCTATTTGCCAAACAAATCTCAGAAACTTCCGATGCCTTGTTTTTATGGCTAGGCTCAGGTAGATTATTCCGTTCATCGGCAAGATATGAAAGTTTTCCATTTGGCAAATAGCGATGAAATGAATAGTACTTTAAAACTGCCTTTTTTATTAATGGTAAATGAAAGAAATATATGGTTTTGAACAGTTTATTTAAACTTGAAAAGTTTTGAGTGTTTTAGAACATTCTGATCATTTAGAACAATTTGGTTTTTGTTTTCAATGCCTGAATTGATTTTTTTAAATATTATTCTGAGCGACACATTTTTTTAAAGTTAAATATACTCCAATATTTTGTTATTTGAACGTAAAACAAGAAACGCATTAAAAAAAATCTACTTAGTATCTTACTGTAATATTTTACCCATTATAAGTCATGTTATATTTAAAAAGTCATCCTATCCCATCAAATCGTTGCCGTAGTTCGCCCGATAAACCTCATGAATTCGTTCGCGTTATTAATTTTGTAATTTTTTTGCGCGACAAAACCAAGTAGTAACTTACAGTTGCACAAAAAGTTAATTATTAAACGAAAAACAGACCAAATAAAGAAATCGTCTGGAATGTGAAAGAAAAATAGAAGAAAGTCTCCACTGGAACATCTTTCACTTTGCTATTTCTATGCAATAAAAATAATAAAGGCGATAAAAAAGTATGGATGAAAACCATTGTAGTACAATTTTAAATATGATATTCGGGTAAATATATTTCATACATATAATTTCCTGCTCCCACGGTCGCTCTTGGGCAAAATGCCCAAAATACTTTTTTAAAGACTATGAATTATATAGAGAAAAAATAAATTCGTGAAAAAATTCGTTACTCACACAATAGGTAGGTCTTAGAAAACCTTGATATTATTTGATATACACGTCCCTTGGAGCCTCTAATACATCACTGTAAACGCGTAGCCTCTTAAACATTTTTGTACAAACATCACGATTTGTTTTATGAACGCTGTACGAGATTCCAAAAAATACATCTTTAAGAAAAAAAAAAAAAAGGAAGTCACATAGGTGGTCTTACACCACCTTGATTTTTATCAAATACATTCATTAAAGTCTATAGTAAGTCACTCTAAACGTAAATCCATCACATATCATTTTTTATAGATATTCCGAATTTTTTCGCAATATTTTTAGGAACAATAATTTAAGAAAATCACCACTCGCTCAGTGCACGTGACACAACGTCAATTAATACTCACCCCAGACACCCCTTAGATCTTCTAGTAAGCCCTTTAATAAGTAAAGTATCTCAAATATTTTTTTCATGGACGTTTTCTTAATGAAATAAATACAAAGCATTACAAATTCTTAAGCAAAGGCTATAAAAAATCACCACTCCCATAGTAGACCTTACACAACCTGATTATTCATCATAGACATCCCTTAGAGCTTCTACCAATCCACAGTAAAAGCTGAAACCCCCAAATATTTGTTACAGGCACTACGAATTTTTTTTTATGAGAGAACAGCAACATTTTTAGGACAAAAAATTATAAAATGTGTACTACTTTCATAACAAATTTGGTATTTATTACAGAACTTTAATATCCATCATAAATACTTCTTTAAGCCATTCTAAGGGTAGAACCGTTCAAGTTTTTTTCTTCCACAAAAATCAATTCTCTATTACGATTTTTAGGAAACAACATTAAAAACACCACATCTCCACAGTAGACTATAAACAACCGTGAACGTAATTTTTTTCTTAACTATTATTTGGTAAGCCGCCATTTTTACGTCATTGCCAAGGATTTTTATATTCATACAAAATTAATAAAACATTCGCTGGTTATATTTTCACTTTTTATTTGTTAAACATAACAATTGTTTCGCCAACACAGTGGCTCGTCAGATGTTGAGTACATAGACTGTACATAGAGTTGAGTCTATGTACTCGACATCTGACGAAGCCACTGTGTTGGCGAAACACTTGTTATGTTTAACAAATAAAAAGTGAAAATCTAACCAGCGAATTTTTTAATTTTGTATGAATATAGATTTTCATCAAGTAACGGCCCAATCAATTCAGAATCTTTATTTTCTAAAGAAATGCAGTTATTCTTAATATTTGTTAAACTTATCTGGTAAAGTCTAAAGAGACTCTGCTACATTCAAGAAATTTGGGCGGAAGGTTACTCATGAAGGAACCAGTTACCGTTCTTTTGCACATAATTTTAAATAATCCGCAAGAATACCGAGTGTTTTCCGCCGCGAAAGAGGGGGAATTAAATGCCATGGTCAGAACATTGAACTGATTGTTTTTAAAATTCGTTATCCTTGACGTTCCGTGTTTGTTACGTATAGCCGTCGCCTGTGTATACCGAGTGATCGTCAGAATTTTGATCAGCCTTAATACGTCACGTCTATGGCGATATTAAAAAAATTACCAGTATTTATCACTTAAGAAATTATCACAGAAGAATCTTTAATGATGTAGTGTTATTCATTAGATACGTCATTCATTTTGTAATATTAACATAATTATTGAAATATTATAATATATTTTAACTTCTGACTTGTTCCGAAGCCATTTTTTATTTTTTAAGTTGGAAAATTTCGGTCAGGTTCCTATACATTAGTGTTAATAAAAACTAAACGGAAGAGGCCTTGTACACGTTTATTTATATTGTACAATAGTGGTAATAACATTATGATACTTAGAGGACCACCCCCAGACAATAACCACGTTATAATTCACAACAAAAACAAATTGAAGGTACACTTGTCCCTCAATAACCTACCGAACTGCCCTTATGACGCGCAGGGTAAATATTCCGGCGGCTGGTGACAGCCGAAAAGTTCGTTAGAGGTAGGGGTTGAATTGCGATCCCCATATATCACGGCCGTCGCTGCAGGCGATTGAGATCTTTACGCTGGTGTTGACGATTGCCGTAAATCGCATGCTAATGTTTCAAAGCGATTCCGGAGCTTTGTACGCTTCGGGGATCGCCAGGGACGGAGCCAGGGCAGGTGCCCCTTTGGGGATTTCGTTAATTGATGAATGTTGGCAAGGGGTTAAGAAAGGTGGTTCAAAAGGCGTTCGAAATGTGTTTTGTTAAAAAATATAATTCAATGCAGCCATACGAAAGTGTTTTAAGTGTATAACACCTTTATTATTAAAAAAAATGATTAAAAGGGGCATATATTCTGAGTATATATACTTGAAAAAACTGTTTTTTAACATACAACTTCTTTTTTGTCAAGGGAAAAAGTGTTTATTTAAAAAAAGCTCGTTAGATTCGAACGTGTTCTGTACTTGCTTTGAGGTCTTTAATAAGTATCCAAGAAGAAGAAAATCAAAATCTGTCGAGGTATCAAATGTAACGGGCGAATATATTCTAGAGAAATAGTAATGGATTGCAAGTTCGAAAATGAAATAAAGGATTATTCAATTACGTTTGTATTAATAAAAATAGACAAATAATGTAATAATGTAACTGTTGGAAATGTTCCCGGTCTTGTTCAGTGTACAAGTTTACGCACCTCCTCGTGCTATAAAAATATATTGTAGGATTTCTAGCGTTAAGGCTCCCATACACGGTCAAACATGTTGCGCAACAATCGTGTTTGCACAAACTATTTGACCGTGTATGGCAGGGATTGATCAGTTGTGCAACAGTTTGAAACAAATCGGTCGGGATCGAAATTTGTTGCGCAACAACCGTACATTTGACAAGCAGTTGAAACGTGTATGGGAGTGCAATAACGATCGCAGCACAACGTTCATCTGTGTCAGACATCTTCACTTCACTCAAAACTATATCGGTTATCTGTAGAAGATCATCAGCAGACCACTAGAAGTCGGTCAAAATGAACATTAAAATGTGGTTACCTGAGTTGTTAGCGCTTAAAAATATATACCACAATCGTAGTGACTAGAAAATAGATTTTCTTTAGGCGGAACAGTTTTGTTCACCATGAATATGCTCCAAAGTTCAAACTGAGGAGTGAGGCTTGTTACTTGTAGGTTTTAAAGCAATTATGTAAGCAGCGAGATTGCAACAACATTAGTTTTGGAAAATGGTGACTTTCTATTGCAAAATTTGGCTAGTTTCTAAGTTGTAATTCATCTGGAAACATTTGAGGATGTAGATTGCGCAAAAAGAGATACTCCAAGTCAATTAATGACTTCTCCGAATACTGACTGTAAGAAAGTGCTTCTGGAAGTGGGAAAACAATTATAATAAAATTATGACCTTCAAAAGAGTGGAAGAAAATTAACTGTATTGGTCAAGACAGGCATTGTATACATCTATCTATTACGTTAATTAAAACTGGTTGTACTCATTTTAGACATACAATCTTGGACATGAGTGCTTTTATTGTAAAATTTGTGTTACTAATGGAAAATATTTGTTTCGATAGTCTAAGAAGTAAACCTCGTCTATTACTTTTCTCTCTGGAAAAAAAAATGATTTCGTAGAAAACATAAATTGATTTTTTATTATATAAGGAAGGTAAACAGTTTAGTTTTTACTCTGAGCGTATAAAATATACTTTTCGAAACATTAGTTTGTAATTGAATCTGATAAGAAATACGGTAATAACAAAGTTAGTAGTTATTTCTAAGGCTTGTATCCTGTTTATGGCGAAAGAAATGAAAAAAAAAAACTTAAAACATCTAAAATCGTGTACATTTTATTACACATTTTGTAAACCGTGCATTTTAATATTGTAAGTAGACCGGGGATTGTACCGGCCCCGTTTCGCCGCGCCCTGGGCTCGTCCGATCCTGCCGCCCGCTCCCAAAGCTGCAATTCAAACAAATGAAGCCTGGTAAACTCGCTTGTACTATAAGTTTGTAGTGGATCGTAGTCGGCTTTGGAATAGTGTCGGCTATTCATTATACATTTTAAAGGTCCTACTAGTGCTGTGACAGAGACGATTTAACGAATATTCAGTGCTGTTTTGTGTCGGCCGTTGTTCGGGCCTTGGTCGAAATTTGTTTGCTTTGCGATTGTTTCATCGAAGTGGTAAATATAATTAATTGAGGTTGATTTTTTTTCGATGGTTACCGCTGGTCGAACGGAGATGTAGTATGAGTAGTTTTTTTTTAATTGCGAGTTTGTTATGCGTTTTGCTTAATTTGAGGCATCAAGGTGAAGATTATAAAAATCGTGTACAAGGCTATCCACGTGATTTTTTTACCATATTGGATAATGTGACTAATGTGAAACACAAAATGTATCTCGACGTTGAATCGAAATTTTATTTTAAAGGTGCATCATAAAATTAAATTTTTATTACGGCTCCTCTCACGAAAAATGATGGTGTTTATTATACGTATTCCTTTTTATTTATTTATTTTTAAATCAATTGGAACGTAACTGAGAAAACAAAAGATGGGTCTAAAACATCGAAAACACGCATTTGCCTGTCAAATTGGCATCATTGGGAAATATGTTGTTCTAAACAGAAGTCTTTGAATAAAAATAAAAAAAAAATGTTTACTTAATCGTTTATTTTCGACTACACAGTGACCCAAAAACATATGTTTCTATATGACGTATATTAAATCTAACTTCTTTTTTCTCCATCTGCGTGGTTTTCACATTTCCTTTTTTTTCCATTGATATTAAAAAATACAACCGATATGTGAGGAAATCCTTATGGTTCTGTAATAAATAATCGTACTGTACAATAATATAGAAAATTATATATCTTTGACCGTTCCATATTGTACTTATTTTAGAAAAAATCAAAAGTTTCAAATTGCAGATGTTTTTTTTTTTAAGAATTTTATTGTACCTAATTGGAGCTTAATTTCATTTCTAAATTAAAAAGGGGGTTGCAAATATGGATGCAGAGAATGTGAGTATAAGTAATTTCTTTTCAGAGATAGCTGCAACACTATACGATGTGTTTGTCAAAGCCGAGGCATAAAATTTTTCATAAACGAAACATATGATATATAGAAAATTACAACTATAATTTAGCTGTAAAAAAGTGACCAAACCAATGAAAAATATCTCTTTGAACGTCACCTATGAGTTCTATCCTGGCAACCCTCTACACAAACGGGGTGTGTCTCTGTTACACAAGGGTGGTTTTAACATTCCTCAGACTATGAACACAATGATAAAGGGCTTTGTGTATCCGACGTTGATATTTATCTTATAGGGTGTACAAACTGGAACAAAATTATCCTTAATAGAATTTTAATATACAGGATGTTTCATAATATGTGGACGATTCAGGGGATGGTTGAGAATTTTAAAAAATTCCTATAAAGATATGTCCAAAGCCCGTTTTGTTTGAACCTTTTCTCAGACACTGAATGTTAAACATTGGATAAAAATCGCTTTTGTTATATAGTCTAATTAAATTCAGATGAATAAACTAAATTTGGTACACAATACCTTCCAATTTACAGGTTGCCATATTTTTTGAGAACATCAAGTCTTTGTCGCAAATAATCAGTGGAGTTGAAAGAGGGGGGACTGGGAAGCGACGCCGATGTCATTGAATAAATTAAAAAAATAGTTGATTAGCCCATATTAAAGATTTTTTTATCCTACTAAAGTTTTTGGATTGAGGATTTAATTTTCTACAAAAATATTTTTTAACTTTCGTATTTTTGACTGTTTATCGGCAAAAAACAAACTTCTTGTTGACTTACTGCCAATTATATTTAGCTTCTTTATATTTTAGTTTTTTAAGGGGGTTTTCTAGTCTAGATGCCTAAATTTTGGGCGTTTTTTCGGGATTGATAAAAGAAAAAAAATATTTTCTCTATCCATTTTTTCAGAACATGTTTATTGAACTTTAGAAATATAAAAAAATTGATGAAAAACAAATTAAAAACTGAAACAGTTATGAGCTGCTAAAGATGGGGGTAGAAAAAGGGGTAATCTGGTTGATATGACTGTCACTCTTCCGTTCATCTGAAACAAAATTTAAAAGCAGATTCTTAATTAATAAGAATGTCGTTGTCATTGATACCAAAGAAGGAAAAAAGAAATTTCGCAAAATGGCGGCTATTTTGAAAAAAATTTACCCTTTTTTTTCGAAATTTAGAATTTTTTAAAAACAATAAAGAAAATATTTTGATACAAAAATGGTAGGGATGATAGTTATATGCTGAAGGTCAATAGACCTTCAGCTGAGGAAATTTGAAGTCAATCAGTTGGATAAAACTTGACATTATGTCAATCAGGTCGAAAATAGTAGTTTAGAGAAAAACGCGTTTAAAGTTTTGAACAAAAACTTAAGGCAGCCGCTGCGGTAAAAGTCAAATAATGGCCACTAACTCCGTAAATATTTTGAATTTTCAAATGTCCTTTGGAGGACATACTCTTAAAGGTTTAAACTTTAAGAATACGCAATTAATTATGAACAAAATAATTTTTTTTAAAATTCCAGACTAGAATACCCCCTTAAGTAATAACCATGTCCCCTATTAAATTTTAATGTGTCGCAAAACAAGATCTTTTCGTGGAAGGTGACAAATATAATTTCGCGGCCAGAAAGCACAGAAGAATAGCACCGGTATTATAATAAATAGTCCCGTCTCAAGTAGCCATATCCAATATTAAATTCCGATAATGTTGTCGCAACTTTACACACTCTATTCCCTAACTCTCCACCTCTGCAATTCATTGCATCGACCAGAAGTATTTTTCTGCTTCGTTCCACACTTAGAACGCCTTCGGCTATTCCTTCGAATTATCCGATCTGGGTCAGGCCCATTACGGTCGGCGATGGCCTACTAATTACACCCGCGCCGTATATACACACCGGAGGATTTTATTTTCACGGTCCGTTTGGTTAAGGCTCTCTCGAAGAATTATGAAAAGAATACGTGCAATACGTGCATAGAACGTGACCGCAATATGGATCGGACCCCATTCAGCCTGTGTCATACGTGGACATTTTAGAAACATTCATCATTGTTTTGGATGCATCAGCCGCCGAAATTATTCACTGCGGTTAGCTGTTTATAATAATGGAGTGTAAATAAAAGCGAAGACGTTTCGTGACGCACCGCATTGTTTTATTTCGTTTTTGTTTGCGGTAAGATCGGTAGTTCCTGTATACGATTTAGGAATGGTTTTTAATAAGAACTATCATACGGATGATTTCCCACATTTGAACTAACCAATATTACGTAGTCACATGACTTACTACGGGCATGTTTATCTATCTATAGTCCGTCGAACAAGAATGTAAACAGAGCAGTTTCAGAGGTATTTATTTCATAGGTCAGAGAGATCCAGATTGATTTAAGGCATGATGTCTACTGACATTTTCAATCCATACAGTTGGTGACAATGGTGTATATTAGCAGATAGCAGATATATATGGCTATAATTGGCATTAATGTGCAATTTTTAGGATAGAACATTCTCGCATTGAAATTAAAAGCTTTAATTAACATCAAATCATCTGCCATGATTACTGTTAAACATCATCTTTGTATTAAATAATACAGTAGAGGATAGTTTCTGGCGCAAATAGATCCTCCCCCCACTACTTTTCTTATTGGTCAATAGATGGCGGTGCAACTAGCTGATCCGCCCACCTCTTTCTTATTGGTTCTCCCCACCACTGACCACACCCCTACCTCCACCACTTATTAGTAATCACACCCAGATATTTAGTCTGCACTTCAGCTGAGAATTGATAAAGGTAGAGAGCACGAAAAGGAACTCACACTCGATAAATGGGCGGGTAAAGAGCGGTAATTTCGCTCGGCTCGCAAATACCCCCAGCAAGGTCTGCCACTAGAAACAGCATATCCTGCTGAAGGAGATAACAATGCTATCGAGATATGCACACACAAGTGCATTAAAATATCGGTTGTGGTTAAGGGAACCGAAATAAAGGTGTTGTGATTGATAAATGATATGTTGAAATATCCATACAAAAGGATGTAAATAAAATTAAATTAATACATTTATACAATTCAATTTCAATACACCGACAGTTTTTTATTGTATTTATTTGACCTGTCACGCCTCAACAGTTAATTATTATATATATTACGATAAGGTACTTTTCGGGCCAAGACGCTTTCTAATTCACTTCGTCGAACGAAGTAGGCTCTGAACATCGTCGCAATTTCGATTAAACTTACGTTGAGTACGTCCTATAATTAATTACTCATTAATTCCAGAATTACTCACCATGGTATTACCTACCTACCTCACATGGCCATGCCCCGATGTTATCTATACTAATTTATGGCTAATAACGTACCTTTTTAGCAAAGGGAATTCTATATAACGCAATCCTGTTTATAGCCGATTTCATGTACAGCTCGTCAAGAATAGGAACAAGTCTCAAAACTGCGGTATCGGACTGCACGC
Organism: Rosalia funebris; assembly: GCA_037954035.1. Taxonomy (NCBI): domain Eukaryota; kingdom Metazoa; phylum Arthropoda; class Insecta; order Coleoptera; family Cerambycidae; genus Rosalia; species Rosalia funebris. The sequence goes on along the minus strand of JAZFAV010000004.1, from coordinate 1,387,320 downwards.
GAGGTGCGCAGTAAATAGCCTGGTCTTTACTTAGTCGCATTGAGACCTTTGCAGAGTTCGATCTGGCCGCGCGTAAAGTGCATCCTTTTCCCTTCTAATGCTGCCTCACTCTTTCTTCTACGCATACCTAGAGAATCTCACACTTTTTCCTATTCTTGACCAGCAATAGTTGACTGTGTAAATCCTAGAATTATTTTTTATAATATTCTTCAAATATGTACAGTTATTTATCACATTATTTATAAGCAGACTATTACGACCAATATACAGGGTGTCAATATAGTTCAGAGAGCTAGAGTATTTAGTTTGTCTGACAAATGACATCTGTATGACCTCATACATCATTAACGACTCAAATTTAGCAATATTAAAAATGTCAAAATTTACTCACCAGGAATACACAGGTATGCTGTGAGTTTACGGTCTATTAATGAAAATAATGCAACTGCATGACGGAAATATGCAATAAGATTTTCAGGGCCATTTTTAATCTTCGGTTGATCGGTGTTTGGATTGTTATTCGTTTATCTCGTCAGAATGGTAATAGGCTTAACATGATTAATCTCAGATAAAAACCGTTCAGCGAGGTCGAGGATACAAGTCATTAACCAATTTTAAATATACCAGCAATTTGAAGACGACAGTCTCAAGCCTGTGCTTTAAAATGTAGGTGGAGTGGATGTTGTCTATGAAAAAAAAAAATAATGCTGAGAAAATAACTTAAATGTGTACTTTGTTCTAATGTGAGTGCTCCAACTGGATAAGACACTTATTTCGATAAGTGTCTTATTTTTGACTTAAAATTCCACTTTCTACATGTCAAAAAGAAGCTATCGCGATTAGTGAACAACAGATTAGTGTAAATCAATAGTCAGTATACGGAATATGAACCTATAATTTAGTACAGTAAACGATTTACAATTTTCGAGATGAAAAAGGCGCAAAGAACACAGAACGACATTCTAATCGACCAAGCATTAGATCGTTTAAATTGTTAATTTAAAATTTCAACCTCGTAGGTATTTATTTTAAATAAAATATGGAGGAAATACCTCATTACGCCTGTTATATAACTTTGCAGTGACGATTATCGTTGCATGTGAGCGTAAGTTATTATTATTATTCAGTGATAGTAGGAAGTGTTCATGATATTTGCAGTAATAACTTTAGCTTTTGCGAGTGTGTGGGAATTCTCATTGAACTTTTGAATGCAAATTTTTATGGCACTAATAAAGATAAGTTAATCTTACACGCCTAACGATTTTTCCAATATTTAATATTGCCTTTTATCTGTAAAAATGTAATTATTAAAAGCCTAGCGTTGATTGGTGAGAGAAAAGTGTGAGAAAGGTGTTTAGAATGCAATGAAATAGCTGGGAAACGCTACGTCTTCGGCAAATAAACCGTCAAGGTTATCTCAAGGTCCGGCTGGTTTTAAGGAACGACGATGTTTGTTATTTAGCAATATTTAAATTTTATTTACTCCAATAAGAATGGCAAAGTGGGAAATCATAAGAAAGTGTAGAAAAGCGAAAAAACAATGGATAGAGGATAAATGCAAAGAAGTAGAAGATAAGCTCCAAGTAGGTAAGACCGATGAGACAAAATAATTAAGAGGAACTTCAGGGATATAGGACCAATAAGTAAAAACGTTAGGAGTCAATCGAGGGACATACTGATCGGAAGAGAGGAGAAAGCGGATAGATGGAAGCAGTACTTAGGAAATTTATACGAGGATCAGGAATTAGGAGAGATATTAGAGGAAGAATCTAGCATCGATTGGGAAGATGTAGGAAAACCTATATTGAATGAGGAATTTGAAATAGCACTAAGGGGGCTAAAGAACAATAAAGCGCCGGGTGTAGATAAAATACAAGCGGAAATTTTGCAATATGCGAGACAGAAAGTAGTAAATAGGATGTTTGAACTGGTAAAATACATATACGAAACGGGCGAGATGCTGGAGGATTATAAGAGGAACACTATCGTTACTATACCGAAAAAGACGGGAGCCGACAAATGCGAGAACTTTAGAACGATTAGCCTAACTTCCCACGCGTCAAAAATCTTAACCAGAATAGTGCAGAAGAGGATGGAAAATAGAGCGGAGGAAATACTAGGAGAAGACCAATTCGGGTTTAGGCGAAATAGGGGAACTCGCGAAGCTATCCTGGCGCTAAGAGTAATATTAGAGAAAACAATAGAACAAGGAAAGAACGCTTATATAGGATTTGTAGATTTAGAAAAAGCTTTTGATAATGTAAGACGGGAAAATATGTTCGAGATACTAAAGAGCGCGGGAATGAAGGATAGAGATAGGAGAGTAGTACACAATCTATACAAAAAGCAAACTGCTGTTATAGAAGTAGAAGGTGGAAGAAGGGAAGTAGGTATTAGGAAAGGACTAAGGCAAGGATGTACGTATCACCACTAATTTTTAATCTATACATCGAAGAGGCGATTAATGTGGTAAAAGATAGAGTGGATTTCGGGATTAAAGTACAGGGACAGAAACTAAAACTGCTAAGATTCGCGGATGATATAGCAGTGTTAGCATCTAGTAAGGAGGAATTAGAATCAGCGTTGAACGAAATGGAGGCAGTGTTGGCAGAGGAATACGGAATGAGGGTGAATAAAAACAAAACGAAAGTGTTAGTGTGCAGAGGGTGCGAGAGCAGAGCAAAAACGAAAGTACAAATTAACAATGAAAGATTGGAGGAAGTTAAAGACTTCACTTATTTAGGAAGTAAAATAAATTGGGATGGAAGAAGCGATAAAGGTATAAAACAAAGAATAGCGAAAGGTCGAGTAGCTTTTAACAAAAACAAAGAACTTTTCTGCTCGGGGGTAATAAACTTAGAAACAAGAAAGAGATTTTTGAAAACGTATGTATGGAGCACGGCACTATACGGTTGCGAAACCTGGACGGTAGGGGAAGCAAATAGGAAAAAATTAGAAGCTTTTGAGATGTGGTGTTACCGAAGAATGATGAAAATACCGTGGACTGATAAGGTTAGAAACGAAGAAGTATTAGAGAAAGTCGGTGAGAAAATAAGTATGTGTAAAAACAAAGAAGAGAAGAGATAGAATGGTAGGCCACTTGCTGAGACATGGGGGAATAGTCCGCGATATTTTGGATGCAGAAATAGGAGTGAAGAAAGGCAGAGGTAGGCCTAGATTAGACTACTGCTCGCAAATAGTAAGGGATTGTTGTAGCACAATTAGCGAAATGTGTAGGTTAATACAAGATAGAAGAAGCTGGATGTTAGCGTTCAACCGGTCTTAGGACTGATGACCTCATGATGATGAATAAGAATGGCGACGATTGGTAACGCACTTTTTTATACATGCTTAGCGTTTTCTGATCCTGTCTAAGGAAAGGTCTAGGTATTCCCGCAAATCGTATACTGTATTTATTTGATCCATGTCTTTTGAGCTGTCGAATTCTGGAGTAAAGGTTATGAACTTCTCGCAAATTGTCTTCAATAACTGTATCCATGACAACGTTTGGAACATTGGCGATCGCTACTGCTTGCCGAGGATCCAACTGTCATTTGTCATAGACTGGAAATTGATGGCTGCTGCAGGAACTACAAGATTTGGCTATTTTATAGTCATTTGCTATGTCACAGTAGTTTCTTAGTTTTTGAAAAAGATCGACGTCATAGAGTATATACACTAGGTTCATGCCATCAGATTATTCTAACTCAGAATAGATAATGTTTAGTCCACCAGAGGCAACATCGGGTGATACGAAGATCATTCTCTCATAAATACAAACGAACACACACCACTGCGCTCTTGACGCGTATAGCCCGTTTGCAGGGTTAATACACTACGGTCTCTTGATTGTCAAGATCTCAAAAAATTGTCGTTTTCTGTAAATTACTTAATAGATAATAACATATTTTGAAATATTGCTTTAACGTCTTAGGCGAACCGGTTTAGAAAACAAAGAAATAGAAATGGAAGCGGTCTATTATTTTGACACCCTGTATAACATATCTAGAAAAATGAAGCCATACCAGTCGAAGCTCTTTGTTCAAATCGTCATATTTTCAGCAAAAAAATGAGTGTTGATTTCCTTTAGAAACTACATTTTGAATTGGATTTTTGAGTGTACATGGCTTAAAAACAGTCCTTTGGACAATGATCTTACACTATAGATACTAATTAGTACAAAAATGGCCGTCGAAAGTTGTATTTTCGTTTTCATTTCCATCGACAATATCGCAAGCTTTCCCCAGTGAAAGTTGTTTTAGTGAGTTTTAAATAAATTAAATACGCGCCAGAATAAATAGAAATTGTTTTCGAAATTACTCTCAGCTGATAGTGAACTGTGTTACACGGCATGCAATTAATGCACGGATACGTACATACATACGTTGCAGGAAGGTAGAGTTCAGTGGCTTGTAATCTTTTAATGGTGTAATTGTGGAGATGCCGGGGAGAGATATTTACGTAGATGAAGGGGACTGGCGTAATTGTTAATTAGTTTCCTTCCTGTCACGCACTTGCTGCTGGATTTTTTAATATACAGTGTGCTTCAAAAATACGAAATATTTTTTATAAACAAAAGTATTCTATGTTTTTGGGGCGCACTGTATATCGTAACTAGTACACTGGGTCTAAAATAGCTTTTGGTAGAAATAAAAGACTCTTAGTGCTTAGGATATGGGGTCAGGTTTTTTACGTTAATAATTAAAAAAGTTTGAACACAGAAATCGACTTTCTTCCCATAGACTCTTAGAGAGCAGATAGAGGAAAAGGTTATACATAGAAACGAGGACACACATTCATGCTCAGAGAGAAATGTCAAACCGCCTTCTACAATGACTCCCCCAATACTTGTCCAATCTGCCATCCCGAACTTACTATTACTATAATGACATTGTCGTAACTACCTACGTAGAATAATATGATAGGTCACCCATTCATGTTGCATTTCTGCATTTTTATTAACTCTGCGATGGACAACTGACCTGAATGCCTATCGTATCTCATTCCAACTATATGAATCAGCATAATATGTTAATTTGATCATACATATAACGCCGTTTCCAGCACCTAATAAACGAACCACCGAAACAAACGCATCTTAATCCAATCAAATATTTCGCGCACAACAGAGATTCGCCCGTGGGATGTCTTCAATGCGTCCCAGTTAAATCTTGTAATTTGTTGTCCAGAAACCACGATTGACCCTTGACCTGCCTCATCGCGTTAAGCGAATTTGCAGCGTGCAGTTATTGTTGCTTGATTAATTGAGTTGATTTACTAGTGACGCGAAATTGAATGCCGACGTCTGACCTCTAGTTCAACTGATACTCTTAATTAATCGGTTTTGTCCGCGTGTCAGGTAGTCTTTTCGTGAGAGACAGAATCGGAATAAGCAGTTATGTCAAGTTTTCGTATGCGAGATATTGGTTACTCGTATGCTAGGCAATTTTCTTGCCCTACATGATGTTGCCAAATTTTAATCTATCGCCCTTAAATCTGATGGCAACGAGATCATATATTCTCCCGCCATTAACAAAACTTGGAATAAAATTTTCAATGAAATCTGTTATAGTTATACCAATTTAAATCTTAGATTATAACGATTAGGGGAAGAAAAAACAGGGGTTACTATATGAAATAAACAGTACTTGTGGCAAAAAAGAAATCAGGACTAAATTATTTTGATTTTGTGGCATTGAGCAAAATTTTATACCTCCCTTTTCACTCTCAAAATCCTACCTCATTGGTGAGGTTTTTTAGTTCCCTATTCAGATATGTTATTTTTGTTTCTATTATTACTTTTCCGCGCCCACTATACGCGGAAAATTAATATAATCGTGTAAAACATTTTTCTATGGTTTATTTTTCGTTTTTCGGCCTAAAAACAAAAACAAAAACAATGGTTTTTAAACCATCTTGTGTGTGCGTATGTCGTCGTTGTTATCGGCGTTAATAAAATTTCTTGTTAACTGAACTAAATCGTGTCAGATCGATTGGATTTTAACTGATTCTGATCGGGGACGTCTCCCAGACGACACCTATTGATTTTGAGGTGGATATAACACACTCTACCATGTTCATGGGTCATGAGAAAGCACAATGGTGGACTATTTGAGAATTTTTTTTGTTAGCACGATCACTTAATTAAATCGTGTCGGATCGATCGGGTTTCGACTGATTAGGGACGTCTACTAGACGACATCTATTGATTTTGAGGTGAATAGGACACATCCCACCCTGTGGACTATTTGAAAAAAGTAAAACTGTCGCATAAAACACATATTCTGCATTTATGTGTTGGTTTATTTTTTCTCGGCCACTCAATTTCGAGATAAAGATGTTCTACGTGCGGAAAAGTCCGTTTTAAGGTTTCAAAACTGTTTATTTTTTTAATGAAAATTACGTTTTAATATCACTAAATTTTATTGTATAGAGGATTTTAAAATACAAGAGATAAAGATTTAAGAGGCGTATTAATTACTCTTTGAAAATGTAAGCCATAAACTAGATACAGAATGATTTTATGCGTTATTTTGTTAGGATAACATTTCTGGTAAATTCGTCGAGCTTCTTTCGCATTTCCATTTGCTACACCATAGATAAAGGGCATATCAGCCATTTCAGCGTTAGTAAAGTTATTCATTTTAATACAAAATTTTGATTGAAATGTAGACCACTGACATAAATTTGAGGTTTAGGTTAAGGAAAAATGAGAAACAAATAAAAACAAATTTATTTAGTTTTAGATCATAGTGTATGTAATACATGCAGTATTTTCATGATTGTTGTTTGTGATACCCGACCGGTTTTCTAAGAATCGATTAGTATTATCTAGTTATTATATAGTACATAGTATATCGGAAAGTAAAAAATGCAAGACATTTTTTGTTGTTCATTATTAGGAGCGTTCGAAAATAATTAAAAAAATTAAAGAAATATATTTGAAGATTTACTTTTTACGAAAAAAACGTCGGGTAACTCACGCCTAAGTATACCACTGGCTTCAAATAAAAATTGACTTTACACTAGAAATGTAGCTCTTTACTAATACATAAATTAACTCCAAAATTTTGAGAACTGACCACTGACCATTCAAGATTTATTTGCAAAAATATTGATTTTTTGACATCTTCAACGCCCTATATCTCGGATTATAAGTGTCTCCAGACACATGTTTATATAATTTTTTTTTTATTAGAATAACGCAAGGAATTACACCCTGAAGTTGCGGACCGTACTTAGGAAACACCCTGTATATGTATATGCCATTAAGGCTTTACTAAAAGTACACAAAAATAAGAATTGCAACATTCTTCACAAACGGATTCGCATACTTGAGGTATCTAATCATAGAAAGTGTGTTGTTCAGCAAATTTTATGTACACAACTGGATTTTTTACGAGGGACATTCAATATAAATGAATGAGTATTTGAGGCAGGCGGTCTTGAAAGAAGCAAAACTGAGGTGGGAACTGTAGGAGGGGGTAATGAAAGGCGAGAATTGTCGCCGACGCAGCCCTGAGAACGTTAGTGTGGCTGTTGCAAAGATCAACGAGAGCAATGTACAGCGGTCTGTTGCGCAACGCATCAGCCTCAGTATTCAGTATTTTTGGTTAATTTTTTGGCCTCGTTTATATTCGAACTACCCTCGTATATAAATTTAAACCCTTATTTATGAACTTAATCATAAGTGTTGTAGGTCTTCGAGGCAACTCATCAAAGAGAATGCATTAAAAAACATACAGGGTGTTCGACTAAAAAAGGCCATCTTATACTGTATTGACAATCAACTTGTATTAGCTGATGTAATAAAAGCAGAATGACCTTACCATAACGTGGCCGTAATCGATGAATTGCCGCGATTATCACCGAGGAGACTAACCTTCAATTTAGTTATATAATAATTGTACGTTAAGTAGGACTAATGGCGGGTATTACTGCGTAAAAAAAAGAGGAGAAAAAGAAGCACTCAATCGTCACGTCATTAGCGAATTACGTGTTTGAATGTGTTGTGACGGTTTTACAACTTCAATTGGAGTTTACGGCCCATTAGTGGATTCGATAAATAACATACAGGGTGTGCAAAATGCGCGTCTCAAGACCATGAGCAAATTTATGATGTTTTTGTATATTATTTTAAATCGCGGTCATAATTTTAGTAATATGTTCGTACATCAAGCAGATATACCCCGTAAAAATAACGCATTTGGCGTAAAAAATGCATTATGGGCCCGTTAACAAATTTTTAACACGTACTCGGGAAGATTTATTATCATACACACATAAAATGGTGTTTACATCAGCGGATTATGCCAAAACAAATTAAATCTGTTGATTAATTAATCGGAATTCATCATAAGAACAAACATGATGTTTGTTATTGTAGTAGCAAATTTTTAAATATTCCGAAGCGTGTATTTTAACTCCGGAATTTAAACGAAAATTTCGCGCGAACGCTTAAAAAATCATCGCAGAGACGATGACCTTTAAAAATATCCACCGATTGACGTCAGGCGGCTGGCGAGGAATTTATACAGGGGCCACAAGAAATAAGGCGGTATCCCTGTCATCGTGCCTTTAAACCGTGTGACCAAACCAGATGGATGATCTCCACTACGTTGCATTACAAAACAGTATCCGTTGTTGTTCGAAACTTTGTATAACATTTTGTAATAAATACCGTGTAGTGACACATTAAAATTGGCGCATTAGCAAGGATAATGAGTGTGCCTCGATAGCTCAGCGGTCAGAACAACTAGCCGGAAACTGGGAGAGCCGGGTTCGATTCCCGGTTGAGGCAAAATGCACTTTTATCCTTGCTATCGCCAAAGTGGTGACCCCGACGTGATTCGTCGCTCCAGTATATGCAACCTCCCTTACATCTCAAATTCGCGGATTCGATTCCCGTCCTATCCATCGTCCTACAGTCTGGGGGTTACCGAACAACGGTTCGTAAGAATGGCGAACGCGGTCACATTCCGTTAAATTGTATCGAGACAAATCATGTCTCTAGGGAGGGAGTACTGTAGTGACACATTAAAATTGGCGCATTAGCAAGGATAATGAGTGTGCCTCGATAGCTCAGCGGTCAGAGCAACTAGCCGTAAACTGGAAGAGCCGGGTTCGATTCCCGGTCGAGGCAAAATGCACTTTTATCCTTGCTATCGCCAAACCCGCTTACCCAAAATGTTTCGCAACCGCATTGTTTTGTGGGTATCCGAAAGGACCAAAAACGCCCGCAAAACCAGGATGGACTTCCTCAGAAGATACGGCACTTCAGAACAAGCTAGGAAATGTGTAGAATTACTCCTCAAAGCGTGGTTTCGACAAATTATATAAGGTTAAAACTGTTTTTTATGATGTTTTATTAAAATTTGTTTTGTAAAACAGCAGTTGACACTTTTATCAGTGTCCCCCTATTTAAAGTGGCCATCACAGCCGCCCTACATTAGTCCCATCGAAAACTTTTGGGCCTATAAGTGACGAATAAACTAATTTTTTACGCTACATAAGTTACACAGAAAATAAATTTATATAAATAAATTTATGTATGTAAAGCTTGAATAAGATGGACAACCACAAAAATTCCGGCAGCAATGTGAATAATACTGATAGCATAAAAATTCTTCGCGGTCTTATAAACTAAACGAATAAAGACCACGAAAACATTTTAAAAATCTTACTACAGTTACTTTTCTGCGAAGTATACCAACTTTTTTCACGTTACCATATTTCGTACTCTTAAAGTATCTGGATCGATTAAGTTTGCCAAAAAAGGCGCTGTTTACGAGACTAATTTATATGATAATTGCAATTTTATGGAGCCCATGTTATAATCGTGTTCATGTGAAGTTCCTGTATATATTTTTTTGTTATAAAAACGTGCATAGCAAAAATGCTGTTACTAAACCCGTTAGAAATAATTGTTGTGGAAATCGCATTGTAATTTTAACTACGTACGTAAGTTCGTGTATTTTTTTTTTATCTAACGCAATATCTATTCGAACGACTTCGTTTTAAAATGTTTTGAATTTATGTGAAATATTACCGTATTTGTAAAAACGTTGCGGTGGATTTTAAGGAGTTTCCCTCTTGACGCTTAGAACTTTAAATTTTACAGTTTAGGAATAAGTTTCTTGGTATTCGCCATAAATACCCATCTAAATATAGCGTAGGCGCCAAGAAGGCATTTACACTGTCTGAGGTCAAACTGAATTAAATTAATTATGTAAATTTCTTTAGTTTCGGCGCTTTGTTAATAGAATCTGTAATAATTCCATAGAAAATATTTACACTTAGTATAATATGACTTTTTTTTTTTACCCATTTCCCGTTACGATTTAATTTCGCCCAAGATATGTTTGAAATGAAGCCATTGTCTTTGATTAACATCGCAAAAAAATGAAAAGAAATAAAGGATGTTCCAATATACATAGCTATATATCACTCCAAACAATATCCCGGAAATGGTTGAAAATAAATTCCAATTCTCAGAATTTTGATGGGAATTCAAAATTTCCATATTACTTTGAAATTGACAACTCTGATTTGGATAGAGATTAATGACAATAGAGATTAATGTTGTGTTAGAAAATATATTAGAGAAAACTATTCACTATTGTTGTCGTGAAATTCATAGTTCAATTCAACATATTGAACTTGAAATTCGTAACTGCTCGACGCTGTGTCTAACACTGGCCAACAAAGATTTTGTGATCGGCCTTTTTTTGACTTTTTGGCTTAGTTACATATGAACATGAACTAGAAACACACTGTTTTTTTTTTGTTTCCATCACGTATCAGTATTTGTACATTGTACAATAATTTGTAGTTTTTAAAGCCGATGCTCTATAAAACTAAATTTTGCCTCCGCTTTGCGGCGCCCCTGTGTTTAATCGGATTGAAACGTACCCACAGGTGTGGGGGATTTACCAAAACAGAGTTGGCCGGTGGGAATATTCCGGTTTTATTCTATTCGGGTATTTACATAGTCGCTCTAGTACGTTTTTATTGTGTGTACGTTTACTCGTGACATCACGTCGTGTATTTTTATTTTGTTTTTAAAATGCCTAGAAGTTGTAAAAATACATCAAATATATTTTGTTATAAACGTAACACCTACGAACTCAAAGTTCAAGAAACGTTATTTATACAAATTTGGTTGATTTTTGGAAGCTATAGATAAAAATGGGAATTGTTTTCAGTATTTATGTGGCAAATTTCCAGCTTTTTCTAAATCAAAATTAAAGGAAGGCATTTTTGTAGGACCACATAAGAAAATTAATGCAGGACCAACAGTTTGAAGAAACAATGACAGAAATTGAAATAGAAACTTGGATATGCTTTAAAAATGTAGGCGAATTTTTATTTAGGGAATTATTAACATCCGGAGTATGAGGAAATTATCAACAACTGTTAACTGTATGGGCGCTTCATTTTGTCCTAATTTTGTGCGATGTTTTCTTAATACAGCTGCTGATATTCTATCTTTGACAGAACACAAATGGCGCACAATTCAAATCCTATAGTTCCGACTGAGACACCCTGTAGAATGGAGAGTTCGGGAAAAAATACGGCGGATGGACCGCCGTGTGAACGAGACAGTTTACATTGAATCAGTAACCACGATCAAGTATCTTTGTCGGCGCAATTTAATTAATATTCAGTTTTAATGGTATTAATTAGGCGTTTCTTTTTAGAAATTCAATTAAATGGTGTAAGCCGATTGGTTATTAATTAATTAATTGAGCGGTTCTACGAACAACAACGTGGATATAAGGATGTTGAACTAATAGGCTCTCGTTCATTCGACTTATATTTTTTATTAGTGTTAGTTGTCTATGAAGTTTGTCGCCATATCTGTTTTCGCCATCATATTTTTAAAGTTTCCAATATTTTCATGCAAATTTTACATCATGGAACATTATATACGATTCGATACCGTAGTAAAATCTACTTGTTATTGCCTATAAATTTTTATGTTCACAACCGTACGTATTATGTTTATCTATGTTTTTCTCTCTACGGTATAATCTGTAATTATTCCGCTTCCTATAAAAAAATGTTTTGCGTGGTCGCATGCAGCTATAGGTATATAAACAATATGCAATTATGTTTTGGACAAAGATTCGCACAATCTTTATAATTTTGTTATTCAGTGGTTCTTTGAGAAAACATGAAACGAGTTATTTTTTAAAAAGGCATTAATTTAACTTTTTCATATTTTGTGTTTAATTGGTGATGTCATTATAGTGTATTTTCAATGACAGCCCCCTTTTTTGAAATAAAAATGAATTTTTGGCTGGAAATGGTAAAATAATTTCTAATAATACATTGTTTGCTTATAGACAAACAACAAACAATATTCTAGATCAAACCTGTTGAAGAAATCAGATCACTAAGCTGATTAATTATTCTGTTGCTGTTACTAGTGTTACTGTCAAAGGGTCTCACGAAGATTGAATTATTTCAAATATTTTTACTCGCAAAATAAAAGTTATTAGTATTTTATGATAAATGCTGTTTTTATTTTAATTTTAGTGATTTTTATTGGATTGACCAGAATACACTATGTGCCTACCTGCAGAAAATTTTTATTATTTCATATATGTAAACTGCTGTTATAGAAGTAGAAGGGGAAAGAAGGGAAGAAGGTATTAGGAAAGCAGTAAGACAAGGATGTACGCTATCACCACTAATTTTTAATCTGTACATCGAAGAGGCGATTAATGTGGTAAAAGATAGAGTGGATTTCGGGATTAAAGTACAGGGACAGAAACTAAAAATGCTGAGATTCGCGGATGATATAGCAGTATTAGTATGTAGTAAGGAGGAATTAGAATCAGCGTTGAACGAAATGGAGGCAGTGTTGACAGGGGAATACGGAATGAAGGGGAATGAAAACAAAACTAAAGTGTTAGTGTGCAAAGGGCGCGAGAGCGGAGAAAGTACAAATTAATAATGAAAGGTTGGAGGAAGTTAAAGACTTCACTTATTTAGGAAGTAAAATAAATTGGGATGGAAGAAGCGATAAAGATATAAAACAAAGAATAGCGCAGGGTCGAGTAGCTTTTAACAAAAAGAAAGCATTTTTATGTTCGGGGGTAATAAACTTAGAAACAAGGAAGAGATTTTTGAAAACGTGTGTATGGAGCACGGCACTATACGGTTGCGAAACCTGGACGGTAGGGGAAGCAAGTAGGAAGAAATTAGAAGCTTTTGAGATGCGGTGTTACCGAAGAATGATGGAAATACCGTGGACTGATAGGGTTAGAAACGAAGAAGTATTAGAGAAAGTCGGCGAGAAAAGAATTATGTGGAAAAACATAAAGAAGAGAAGAGATGAGAAGAGAATGGTAGGCCACTTGCTGAGACGTGGGGGAATAGTCTGCGATATTTTGGAGGCAGAAATAGGAATGAAGAAAGGCAGAGGTAGGCCTAGATTAGACTACTGCTCGCAAATAGTAAGGGATGTAGGTTGTAGCACGATTAGCGAAATACGTAGGTTAGCACAAGATAGGAGAAGCTGGAGGTTAGCGTCCAACTAGTCTTAGGACTGGTGACCTCATGATGATGATATTTCACCCATCGCACATTTATGTAATTGCTACGCATTATAGTTGAATACGTACTGATTATACGTGATTTTTTTGGTCTGTGTACCTCGAGAAATAGCCACGGAAAACCACCCCTAATTTTTTTCATTTTTTCTTGCTGCCTTAATTGTTGGTTGGAAAATTATGATAAAAATATGTAATGTAGTTCTAATTAGTAGCTTCCATGTCGCTTTGATTTCACTGAATAATCTATCAGTTTCGTAGAAAAACGACCCTTTACTTTGCCAAGCAGACTTGTTGGAGATTGAAGGGAGATAATTGAAATTCCCTTTTCTGACAAAAACTTTTTTCCAAGAAAGACCAGTACATGGATTCGCTACAGATGTTGGTCTGCAAGAGAATCCTCATTGGATAAAAAAATAAGAAATTACAATTTAAAAAATTCTATGATATAATACGAAATAATGTCTTTTTAAAAAAATAAAGTTGTGTTTCAAAGTGTTTAAAATATCACTTAATAAAAAAATATGAATATTGTGCGAAGTTTTAACACCATACTGTATATCATACGATATTTTGTTCACTATCAGATTTTATTTCTATAACTATCACTTCAATAAGTCATTTAAACCATTCGCTAAAGTCTTCAGACGAAGAGAAATCATTATTACGGGTATTTTTGTGGCGTCGCAGTTGTACGAAGGGCGCTATTTATATTTTGAGCCTAATAATAAAAAAAACATTAATTTGTCATTGAAAATTACTTTATTTACTTTTATCGTTTTTCAAAATATTCTCCTTCATGATTATACTTTTACATGCCTTCGAAACATTTGTCAAAGCATTTTTTCCATTCCGCTTGAGCTATCTCTCATACATGGTTTTTGAACGCATCAACGGCTACTTCTGTCGACGGAAATCGTTGTCCACGCAATTTATTTTTGAAGTTCGGGAACAAAAAGAAGTCATTGGGTGCCAAATCAGGAATGTACGGTGGATGACCCATTAATTCGATTTTTTTGAGTGTTTAATCATTCGGTTGTTAGACGAGATGTGTGAGAGCTCGCACTGTCGTGATGAAGACTGATCCAACGACGCTTGTTCTTTATTTCACTGTGGACTTCCTGCAAACAAATGGTTGTGTACCATTTAGAATTGACCATTTTACGTTCCTCTAAAGGCACTGTTGCCACATGACCAGTGTTTCGGAAAAGAACAGCCGACCATTTGTTTGGAAGTGCTTCGCGCGCGAACAGTTTTTGTTGGATTAGGTTCATCTTGAAATACCCACACCACCGAACAGAAATTACAACTACAAGGTTCACTCTATGGCGGTATGTTTCGCTTACAAAGGCATTGCCACCATGCAGTTCAATAAATCATCACACAAAAAATTTCAGGAGTTAATTCTATTTTTTTTGGCGAGATGCAATTTTCAAATCACTATCGCACCTAAATGATAAAATATTCTGAAGAAAGTTATGTCAAACTTTCCATTGGAAACGTGAGATGGAGCCTGACAATACTTCGCGTTGCCAAGGCTCAAAATCTAATCCCTCTCATTGATCTATGATCGTGATCGTAGTAGCGTTACTCTCTGATAGTCTTGCCTAGCTTAGCCTCTTTTTCCTCAATATTTACCAGCGATTTATTGGCAACCAAGTGAAGATTTCAAACGTGAAAAGCAGGAAAAACTAATTTAATCATCTCAAGAAATGTAACTTTTCAAACTGGAACGTGTTTTTTCACGTTTGTACACAGTTACCACTGAGGCCCTGATGGAAAGTTTGGGACAATCCAACACTGCCAGTCTTTCTTCTACACCCGTACCGTAGCCAATCCATAATTGAACGGCCCGAATCGGATTTGTATTTTGTAAGTTGGCAAAAACGATTATACCCTTGATATTCCAACTATGTAGGTCGCTGCTGGGACGGCAAAAAAGGCTATAATGGGTCGCAGAAAATTCGATACGACTTGCGTTCACTGTTACCGATACGCGAGTATTCTGTTACATTTTCGCAGATTTAAGCGGCAATAATTATTAACAATAAGCCTAATTAATAATTAATGTTGCGCCATAAATTGATCCCCGGACATTCGTTGTTATTAGTGTTATTAGCTTTCTAAATTTCTGTTAGTTAACGCGAATGTGATAAAACTGATAAATTATTTAGGCGTTTGTAATGTTTATTTATTTATTATTACACGTAATCGGGCGGCGTACAACACCAAGGTCACTAAGAAGGATGACGGTATTTGATCACCATACGGTATACACACACATCCCAAGAAAGCAGACAGTTTTAAGAGTGGTGTAAATTAGGAGTTCTGGAACCCCACCACGCCATCTCTTCCAATTAGTGGCACTATAAACTATTAATCTTTAATTATGTTAGTGACGTTCTCAAAAGATGGCGCTGTTATTGGTGTTTGACCATAGTAGACGTAAATAACAGTAATTGGAACGAGATTGGATCACTCTTTTCATCTAATTTCAAAGCACCCAAACTGCTTCACACATCTGTGCGCAGGCCCTTGTGTCCTTTGGGACTTATTAATGTCTAATAAAACGTTTTTTGCTCATATACAAAAAAGTTACAACAATTTTTCTAGATCAAAACTGTTGAAGAAATCAGATCACTAAGCTGACTAATTATTCTGTTACTGTTACAGTCAAGTTGATTTTGCCAGGCAGTTTTTGAAGATTAAAGGGAGATAGTTGAAGTGTCAATGATGGTTGGACCTGGTGACAGGTAGATCTCACTTTTTTTTCGGAGAAAGTAGACATTTTCAATAGTAGTGAAAATTGGGAGTTCTACAACCCCACCATGCGTAATTCGCTAACAGCGCCATCTCTTACAATTAGTGTAACTATTAATATTCAATTATATTAGCGATTTTCTCAAGAGATGGAGCTGTTATTGATGTTTGATCGTAGTCGACATGAGTAACAGTAACTGGATAAATTAATAAATCTTTCAACTACACAATTTTTCTTCCTCCTACTTCCTATTCTGCATGGACATCCCATAAAGCCTCTACTAAGAACTTATGAAGACAAAACCGCTTAAATAATTTTTTAATAGACGTTACGAATTTTTTAAGGAAAAATACAACATTTTTAGTGAAAAAAATAAAAAAATCGCCACTTCCACAGTAGTTCTTCTGCTACTTCCAGATTTTACATGGATATCCCATAGAGTCTTTACTAAGACCTTCTGACGACAAAAATGCTTACATAATTGTTTAATGGACGCTACGAATTTTTTAAGGAAAAAGTACAAGATTTTTAGTGAAGAAAATTTAAAAAAATCGCTACTTCCACAGTGGTTCTTATACTACTTCCATATTCTGCATGGACATCCCATAGAGCCTCTACTAAGTATTTCTGAAGACAAAGCGGCTTAAATAATTGTTTAATAGACGCTATGAATTTTTTAAAGAAAAAGTACATGATTTTAACTGAAGAAAACTTTAAATCGCCATTTCCACAGTGGTTCTGGTGGTGGTGCTATTTGGATATTCTATAAGGACATCAAATAGAGCCTCTACTAAGACCTTCTGGTCACGTGTCTCTTATTTGAGTTACCTTGTATGCTAATTTGCAATCTTTTCTGGGCGTTATTCTAAAGGAATAATCAAACATTCTAGTTATTTTTGTCGACGGAGATATATTTTGAGTTTGCCAGTATCATCGACCTTATATATGTACATAGTTTCAACCAAACCACAAAGTCATGTTTCAGTCATTAACCTTGAGATACGTTCGAAATATGTCTAATTTATTCATAGTTAGCGCCTAGCTGATGGCAATAAAATACAAAGGCTGCTATTTTGTTTAAATCAATGTTAATGTAAGGTTTTACAATTGTATAATGTAAATACATCGCCACAATACCTAAGAGACCTTCGCTTGTGGTGTTATACAGAGAGACCCGGATTGATTGAACGGCCGCTCGTTCAATTCGTCATACAATTGGCGATATATTAGGCAACCTATAAATCTAATCCCGACCAATACTAAAATAAGAAAACATATTAAAACATGATTTATATTTCTTCATTATAAAAAGACCTTAGTTCTTTTCTTAATAAGAAATCTACTTTATTTGTTTACAGTTTTTGCAATTATTAATATACAGTACCATTTTCATGCAAAATTAAAATTATAATACAAATTATTTACACAGAAATTAATTTATAATTAATATAAAGGAATGTTACTGCTGTTATTTTTATCGCTCTTAAATATATTCTTAATAACAACGGCACACCCTACGGGCCGGTTCTGTTAAAAATACATTTAAGAGCGACAAAACTAACAGCTGTAACATTTCTTTACATTAATTATAAATTCATTTGCGTGTGTAAATGATTTACATAAATATAATTTTGAATGACCCAAATAAACAAAAATTTAAAGGTGCCATATCGGGTGATCGTGAAGGTCACAGGTTACGGACAATAATTATTCGGCTAGTTATTTTACACGGCTTGCCCTCTTGCAGTGTATCGTCAATCACAACTATTCTAGTTTTTGAGAAATTTGTGTGGACCCACCTGTCAGATTTATTTTTTTTTAAGTAAAACCTTTACAATACATTTTAAAAATCTAGGGATCAAGTTGTTGGCTCTGATGAAAGCGCCAACTCTTGCTATATGAAAGTAATTTTATTAGAAAAGACATTACATAGTTTTAATAACGTTAGGTGTATTTTCTATGTAACGTCACCTTCAATCAATCTGGCTCTCCCTGTATAAGGATTATATAATTGTGTCATCAACACTGAATTATCTCAAATTTATCTGTGTGTCATATACTTTATCTAGATAACGATAATTTAGTTTAGAAATAATACTATATAGCTGATTTATATTTAACTGCAGTTTTATGGTGTTTTTGACCCTCCCACAATAGTATTGACCGAATAGTGTAGCGAATGTCTATTTTTTTTATTTAGTTGAAGCCTAATTTCGTCTATCTACATTCACTAATTATAATATTGATAGCTTTTTAACTCTACTAATTAACGGGCATATATGTATATAACAATCCCTCATGGCCAGATGGTGAAAATGACAAAATAATAACAATGTCGCCAGATTAACCAAGCCGCGAGCGTTACGTAAAAAGCATTAGAAAGTCCGGTGGGCGCGTCAATTTTTCCTAAGGTCTCACGTACGAGAGATACGAGGAAACATGAAACATTGTGTGAAAATTCGAACACATTCTTATTTTTAAACTTCTGTCTTAAATTTGGGTTCAATCCACCCATTAGGTCTTCAATTAACAAATGACAATCGAAACAATGAATGGGGCTAAAAAATAAGTCAATGTCATTGAATTTATGACAAATCAATGTATGTAGAATATTTTTTGTCGTTTCACTGTTCTTAATCTCTTCAGGAATAAAAATAATAGATTGTATGTTAAACGTACAGATACTTTTACCTATGCGGAAGTTCTGCAGGGGTCTCTTTTCGGCCCTCTTGAATTTTCTCCATTTACCAATGCTCCTTTAATGTGTTAGAATCGTCGTCATTAGGGAAAACATGAAACCTTAGGTATTTTCAGATTGCTTGCTCACCAGTCTACATTCTTTAGTTTAGAAAAATTACATTCTAAATTCATCAGCTCTAAAGTATCAATGCTCATGAGTAGTAGAGGAGATGAAGCAGTAGTTTTATCGTTCTATATACTACTTGATAAGCATAACTCAATTCGACATATGCTTGACTAAACAGAACATGCCACGACAATTCTAGACAACTCCATGACAAAAATAGTTGACTAAATTAGTATATTACGAGGGGCATTCAAATATAGACGAGCTTTTTACTTCTGAGGACGTAAGCGGAGTGTCGGGAAGGGCAGGAGGGGATCCCCTCTAGATGACTCAAGGCCAAGCCGACTGCCCGATCGGTTTATTTAGTTCCTCACAATGAACGAAAGAGAGATTCATCCTTCGGTTGCACAACACATCATAATAAAGTTATTAACGAACGAAGGCGTTAGATCAGCCAAAATTCACCACTACACTCCCGAGTCGAAATGGGCTACTAAGGAGTGGAGAAAAAAAGGGGAGCCAGGACCATTAAAGCCAAAACTCAAGGAGTTTTACTCGTTGATTTTCTTCACGATCGTCGCACAATGAACGCTGCCTACTACTGTGACCTTCTTGACCAGGTTCGAGCTCCACATCGGTCAAAAGGCGCCGTCAGCCCATCCGAGACGTCCTGCTCCTGCATGACAATGCAAGACCCCCACACTGCAGCCCTAACAATCCAAAAATTGGTTGAAATACATTGGACTACACTTGATCAACCCTCCCTACAGCCCTGGCCTTTCACCATGTGATTTCCATATGTTTGGGGCCTCTCAAGAAAGCACTCGGAGGAGAGCATTTTGCGAACGATCAACGGGTTGAACAGTTTGTGCGCAGTTGGTTGGATACCTACCTGAAGTCATTCCTCGAATACGACATGAAATAACTACTTGTTCGATGGGAAAAATGCATTAATAAAGAGGGGAACTATGTATGTAGAAAAATAACTATAAAGTGTATTTTCTTCTTAAAATGTAAAATATTTTTTTTTTTGCAAAAGGCTCGTTTATAGTTGAATGACCCTCGTACTAACTAGCTAGAATAGAAAAATAGTAACAGACGAAACTTATTTTTGAAAATGTAATTGTGACAACCTGACTTAACACCGCACTTAACTTGACATTTCAGGACAATTCTCAACAATTCCACGACAAGAATGGTTAATTAGAATGTGAAAGAGCTCTAGCAGGTCTGTTTTCCTCCCATATTTCGAATGATTCAGTCGTCATATCATCGGAGATATTTATTTTTGAATATGTAACTATGGCAGCCTGATTTAACACATCTTTCGACATGCTGCTTCAATTCTGAACAATACCACAAGTGAAAAGCTAAAGGCACAGAAGCTATAGTATGTTATTTTCGTTTTGTTAATGAGATAAATCGTTCTGGTATGTTTTGACAATAATCAAGACTGTGTCAATCTGCCACAACTATGACATTTAGACAAATTCTCTTTCACTAGTTGAGTACCAACTCACAGGTTCATCAAAGACTATCAACATATTCATTTGACGACCATTAAAATGCTATAATGCGACGCAGGAATGGAGTACACCTATCTGGTTTTATTCGATGTATCGGTATCTTGATTTGTACTAGTCACTTTTTTGTGGTACAAATTGTAATATACCCCAATGTCTCGAGGTCTTTCAATAGGGACGCTCGAAATTTGTTAAGTTATAGCGGCCATGTTGTTGAAGCAACATCTGTCAAATGTATTGTGAATTGTTCAGTAGTGTAGTAATTGTTCAGGGTTACATTACCTACATACCTAATGTCATAAAATGTTCTTTCAAGTGAAAAACAATTAGTAGATACCTCTTTTATATAGAAAAACAATTATAGATATAGACACACAACTTGTTTTATTTACATTTAAAAATAGAGCGTCCTTATTGCCATAATTCTTTAGTTATGAATTGAATTTCTTACTCCACATTTAACATACATTTTTTTTATCGATCTGATTTATTTTCATACACCTGACAGTATCAGTTGCAATTAATGATCTATTAATAACTGTAGTCGTTGGCGTACAATTCCCTTTCAATGTCGCGGTTGTCAGAAAAATGGTATCGATAAGTAATGGCGTCGTTCAAGCGTAACAAAATTCGTTCGAAAAATTTCTCTGCTATCACGTGCGTATGCCGGATATGATTTTACCGGTTTTACCCAATTTTGTCTATTTTATGACCAGAACGCACGCGGATAGTCGTCAATTCTCTCAGTAATGTTTTGACCGACATAACATGTGGTAAGGTAAAAACAAAGATGTTAAATGTGCGGTACATATTGTTTAATATTTAGAACAAAATAGATCAATGAATTACTGAAAAACCCAGTTTCTAACTGCTAACAATCGACTGATTAGTGGATTGCCTTGTCAGTGGTGGCGACACATATAAGTAATTACGCATAATTTATATGTCTGGGTCTGTATATTATTTGACACCCCTCGAATTCGTTAAGTATATCGCGTAAGTCTATGTGACGGCACCTCCGCTGCCGCGAAGTACTCACACCCGAATGTAACACCTATGGTGTGTGAGTAGCTTTAGTGACCACTTAACTTTCGTGGCCGAATCAGTTTTAATGATCTTGATTAGGTTGTAAGTAACTCGCGAAGTTAGAAGGGGCACTATTTATATTTTAAGCCTTGGCAACATTAAGTGTTGTCAGACGTCACCTGACGTTTCAAACGAAAAGTTTGACATTTTTGACCATAACCTTCTTCAGAACATTTTATCATTTAAGCGCGATTTGTGTTGTTTATAGTGATTTTTGAAAATTTTATCTCAGCGAAAAAATGGAATTTTCGTGCGATGATTTATTACGGTTTTCGACCTGGATTATCAAGACAAGAGCGCATCGATCAACTTACTTCCACTTTTGGCGGTAAAGCCCCATCCTTTGCCACTGTAAAACGCTGGTATACGAAATTAATCGTGGCCGCCATTCGCTCACCGACGAAAGTTGTGGAGGTCGTCCAAAATCAGTTGTTGTGCCAGAGAACATCGACGCTGTGCAAACACTGATAGTGCAAGATCGTCATATGGCATACTGTGAGATTGAGTCAACCTTAGGCATTAGTTCGACTAGCATATATAAAATATCGCATGATCATTTAACTAAAAAAGAGGTTTGTTCTCGTTGGATCCCACATAATTTGAAAACATCTCAAAAAGATGCTCGTGTCGATTGGTGCAAACAAATGCTCAAGAAGTACAATGGCGGTGCTTCAAAAGACGTATATCATTGTAACAGGTGACGAATCAGGGATCTATGCGTATGAGCCGGAAAGTAAACAGCAGTCGACTGTATGGGTGTTTCAAGATGAATCAAATCCAACAAAAGTTTTTCGCGCTCAAAGCACTTCGAAACAAATGGTCGCCTGTTTTTTTCGGAAAAACTGGTCATGTAGTAACAGTGCCTTTAGAGGAACGTAAAACGGTCCATTCTGAATGGTACACAACCATTTGTTTGCCGGAAGTCTTCGGTGAAATAAGGAAAACAAACAAGCGCCGTCAGATCATTCTTCATCAAGACAATGCGAGCTCTCACACATCTCGTCTAATAACCGAATGTTTGAACATTCAAAAAATCGAATTATTGCGTCATCCGCCGCACAATCCCGATTTGGCACCCAACGATTTATTTTTGTTCTCGAACGTCAAAAATTAATTGCGTGGACGACAATTTTTGTCGGCAGAAGAAGCGTTCAAAAACCATGTTTTTGAGATATCTCAAGCGGAATCGAAAAAATGCTTTGAAAAATGGTTCGAACGCATACAAAAGTGTATAGATCATGAAGGAGAATATTTTGAAAAACGATAAAGTAATTATTTTCAATGACAAATTATTGAAGTGAATACTTCTTTGGCGGCGTTCTGATATTTGACGAGAATGGAGAGTGAATTGGAAAAAAATGTAACGTTTCGAGATTTCGTTACACGAGAGAGAAAAAAGATATAACGTAGAGAGAAGGAGAAAGAGAGTTATACATTTGGTATACTTAAAACACAGGCTTCGTTACAAGACAGAGTACACAGATATATAACATAGAGAGAAAGAGAAAGAGAGCTATACATCATATATATCAGTTTAGGCTATCCGTGTCTCCCTATTGTCGCGCATGCGCGCGTTATAGATGTACGCATCCAGACGCTATATATTAACAGCTGAAGCAGCACGCGTGTGTACCGAATATTTATCATTATGTTTTGTAATTATTTACGTTATTTACATCTGTGTTCTGTGATTATTTGATAATATCCTTGAACCGTTTAAGTTGTTAAAATCTAGAAGATATAATATATTTCATTCACCGCTCCCTACTGGTTTACAGCCACACAGGTGCAAATGCACTTTGGAAGAGGCGAAGACAAAATCCCTTTGATTCTCGGGGGAGATTTCAATGTAAATTTCGGAACCAATGATTCTTTGACGTTGATTAACTTTCTTCGAGAAACATTTGGTCTGCTTATAAATAACAATCCCATAGAATCAACAACAAAATCCGGAACAACAATAGATGCAATTTTTACACGTTATCTAGAAAATATCGAATCACGAACATATATTTCATATTTTAGTTATCACAAACCAATCATATCAGTGTTATCAATTGAATCACCAGCCGATGATAGTGTAGATAATGAATAAACCGAATATTTTTTACACAAATCCTATATTGTTATATTTCTTTTGAAATTATACCTCCCCCCCCTCTCTCTCTCTCTCTATCTCTCTCTCTCCCCCCTCTCTCTCTCTTTAAATCTCTCACTCTTAATCTCTCTCATTCTCTATTCTAAAGAAGTATTCACTTCTATCACGTGTACTGTGCTGCACATGATATATTTTTTTTTATTATTATTATTAGGCTCAAAATATAAATAGTGTCCCTTGCATTAATCGAATTAACTTGGCAAAAGGTAAAACGCCAGAACATAATTATAAAATAAAAGCGCTCCAAGCAATAATTTATATTCTAACCCATGTACACGGGGAAAATACATAAACAAATAAGGTAGTTGATCCTTATATGCGTGTTTTATTCTTGAATTCCATAACTTCTGAATGGCAAACAAACGCAGGTAGAATCGGTAACATTTCTATGCGTATGCATAGCTCGGATTCCATCCGATATGGAATAATAAACAACTACATTGCATAGCTAACGTTTGTTAGCTTTTGCATGTTTTTAGAACAATATGGCAATTTTATTGACTCTTGGCAATCATCGAATGCTTGAAATTTGAGAGTTTGTTTTCGATTTTAATAGGATAAACGAGGTTTATACATACTTCGCCGATGGGCGATATTAAACGTGTGTTAACTAATTTTTATACGGTCTGTTGTCGGAGAGATAAATATGTAGTTATAATAAATCGTGATAGCTTGTTTTTTTACGAAAAATTAATATGTATTCGGTGTAAATTTTATCCAGAACCCGTGGTACATGTAAATCGGGTAAATTCAAGAATGTGTGTTTCATACCTGCGTCGCTTTGTGAAAATTTAACTATTTAAATGATCATAAAAAAAGTGGTAGTAGTAAGTGAGGCTTGCGAGCTAGTATTCAACCACTGAGAGAGAACTTCTGTCCGTTATATTCTCTGTAAGCGCCTTTACCTCAATACTAATTAAGAGAAAAGGTATAAGTTTTACATTAGCAGTAATTTGGTAAAAGTCTTTAAGAATTCTGTAAATTAAAATTCAGTCATTGAGAAGGAACCTATATCTCTTATACATCTTATCTTTAAAGCCACGGGAAAGATGGGATAGATGGGAAAATGAATTCTACATGAACTGAATGAAAGACAGCAGAAAAACCGAAAAACCATTTGCGAAATTCTGCTCGCCAGGTACAAAAGAAAGTCATTTCTCCATCGAATTGTGACTGGCGATAAAAAGTGGATATATTTCTAGAATCCTAAGCGTAAGAGATCATGGATAATTCCAGGCGAATCATTGACATCGACTGTAAGGCCAGATCGCTATGGATGGAATATAATGGCTCTGTGTTTTGTGGGATCGGAAGGGTGTGATCTATTATGAGCTGCTAAAACCTGTCCAAACCGTTAATACCGAACGCTACCGACAACAAATGATCGATTTGAATCAAGCTTTGCGTGAGAAACAATCGAATTATCAAAAAAGACAACACAAAATGAATTTGCTTCATGATAATGCGCCATCACACACAGCAAAACCGATCAAGGAGACAATTGAGGCGTTTAGTTGGCACATTCTTTCGCATGTGGCTTACTCACCAGACTTGGCCCCGTCCGATTACTACTTATTTGCATCGATGGGACACGCACTGGCTGAGCAGGGCTTCACTTCTTACGAAAATGGCTTGGTGACTGGTTTATCTTAAAAATGCAAGAATTTGGCCTGGAATCCACAAATTGTCAGAGAGATTGGAAAAATGGATAATGAATGGAGCAATGGGCAATACTTCCAATAAAATATTGTTTATCATTTTCATACAAATACAAACATACAAACGTGTATTTTTTATATAAAAATTCCTATTTTATATTTACATACCTGGTACCTTTAAAATGTAAACATGGAGTTTGAATAACCTATTAGCTAGTATTCTGTCATTGAAAACGAACGTCTGTGTTATATTTTCTAAAAAAAAGATATTTTCATCATAGCAGGTTTTTAGTTATACCAAATTACCATTAATAAGATTTCAGTTTGAAATTAGTGGAATATTTCATCCAACAAATTTTAATATAACGATGGGATTTTACCGGGTTATGTACTCATACATATTTACCTTTCTAAACAACCTGTGACATTATCGCATGATTTTACTAGCCTCGCGTCAAAGACGATCATCGCGGAAAAATCGGCAAGACGACAGTCTAGTCTAGCCGGCCGAGACAAAAAACCAACAGTCCTTAATAATCGTAGTAACCCAGTTCGGACCCAAACAGACTTTTTCCTTCATTCATCTGTCAGCCTTGATTCAATGCGGGTCCGGTAGATAGTAATCGACTGCCTGTTGGCATTGCCGTTTGCCTTTATTTGCTGTGCTGCCGTTTACAAGTTATTCCGTCTCGAACAAACATCGTCGATAGGAATTACTTAATTATGCATATTTTCTCCGTTCGTGTACTAGTGGTGACTCATCGTCGTCGACAATAGTTATTTATCCAGCCCACATTTTAGTTGATACCTAACCGAAGATAGTGGTGAACGTTAGTGGGTGATTTTGAGAAAATAAAGGTGATCATTCAGTGATCGATTCAGATGGATATTTTAGTGTGGACGTTCAGATTTAAATGTCCTGTCTTGAAATGACGAAGAACAAACAACACAAGTTTCCTATTAGGGCCAGCTTCGCCACCATCAGCAGAAGGTTCAAAAACAAGGAGAAATTGAAGAGGTATTTGTAACCTAGACCTAGTTTTATTGATTTGTCGAGTACCGGGACGAATTGCAACCGTTCGCAAGAATTGGTAATTAAACTAAATTTCACATACAAGATCGGGGGTTGGTGGGTGTTAATGCCTGTTTTATTTTCAAGGTCATTTTACAGTTACATTACAGGTATTTCACCACTACCAGTTACTTTTACAACCCAGTTCCGGGAAGACCCTGTATAGACATGTTTATATTTCGCGGAATGTCTATACAATGGACTAAAAGTAAATATTCCTCGCAATATAATCATTCACCAGATCCAAGTTTATCGAACCGAATTTTTTATTTGCCAAACTCACATTTCTGTGTAGAAACGGTTTCATCTTTTTCTTTTTTTTTTTTTCTGTATATGCCCAGGCAAAGTTTACAGTATGATAATTCTAACTATAAGTAATTATAAAAACCTTCAAAATTGACGGCTTTTTAAATTTTGCAATATTCGACATTATTTGAAGTGTTAAATAATAATTAAATTTATTGTTAGATGGCCATTTACATGTCACAATTCATTACAACATCCTTGCCATAATACATATCGTTACAAACATTAAACAAATATTAAGTATGTACCAATTATATACTTCTGACGTAATAACTTTTCATTTTCATTTTAATGTTTTGATTTTTTTTATGATACCGATTCGAGTGGATCACGCATGTCTCATTAAGGATTTTCCTCCCTATGAACCAAATTACTTCAAAACAAAAATATCTTACTGAAAAGGAATTTTTCTTTCTGTTCTGATACCGTCTAAGATTACAATAGCAAGAAAACTTCATTATAACTGGTTGACAAATTCTGATAATCAAAAAATAATTGACATAAATGCACGATAATAGCTCCGACATAGTTTTTATCTCGGTATTTTCGGTTCATTGAAACTCTTGGTGTTAACTAAAGATGCATCTACGAGGGTAGTCCCAAAAGTAGTCCCGACCTAACAAAGAAAATACAATAAATTTGGGAACATATCTTTATTTCTCTACATAGTCTCTTTTTAGCTCGATATACTTTCCCCAGCGATTTTCAATAGCTTCGATACCCTGTTTATAGTGAAAATCGTCGAGCTCCTCAAAATAGCCATCAACCGCAAACTCCACCTCTTCATTGTTGGCAAATATTTTACCGCCGAGCCATTTTTTCAAGTTTGGAAACAGAAAGTAATTCTAGGGGGTTAAATCTGGTGACTAGGGTGCGTAAAGAAGCAATTCGAACTTTAACTCATTGATTTTGGCCATCGCGATAACGGATCTGTGGACTGGTGCATTGTCTTGATGAAACAAAACTTTCCTTTTCGCCTAATTCAGCCATTTTTTTATTGCATAATTCAAACGTTGCAATAAGTTCGCGTTATACTCGCCGTTGTTTGTTTTTCCTTTCTGAAGATAATCACTGAAAATTATCCCACGCCCATCCTAAAAAACTGACGCTATGATCTTGCCTGCAGATAGAACTGCCTTCGCCTTATTTGGAGCCTATTTTCCTCTTTCAGTCCACTGTTTTGACTGTTCCTTCGTCTCAGGTGTGAAGAATGGACCCATGTTTCATCTATGGTTATGAGTCGACGCAAAAACTGCTTTACTCTTGTGAAACTTTGCCAAACTCTCCATTGAAATATCCTCACGTACAGCACTTTTTAAAATGCCTGCCATGTGTTCTAACTCGCGCTCCTTCAGTCATCCAATACCATTTTGTGAATTTTCTTCCCCGTTCTGGCATTTTCACCTTATTTGGTCGACCACTGCGATATTCTGCAGCTCGCATGGCTCGTTTAAATTCTGCCACCCAGTATTTTACTGTTGTAAAAACGAAGGAACAGACTCCCCTAGAGTACAATCTAGCTCCTCTTTGATATCGGTTGGACTGAGGCCTTTCAAATGAAAATATTCGATCACATAACGATGACCAATTTTTTTCATGTTTACAAATTCACTGAGAGCGTTCACTATTGATGGCTACCAAACAAATACTAAACAACGTAGCGCCATCAAATTTCAAACTTAAGCTTTATAAGGTTGGTATTTTCTACCATAGTCATTATTTTCAATCTATCGCCATCTATACGGCGGGTCTAAGTTCTAGGACTACCCTCGTACCTCGATAAAATATATTGGATGAGACACCCTGTAGGAATCAAATTGCTTCAAAACACTTGCAGCTTTATTGGAAAGAAACTCTCTCAATACCTTTTGGTGTAAGAAATTCCCAGGAATATGTAATGTAACCTACATACACATCCTAGTAAACAACTGTCTGTTTCATTTTATCTCTGCGATGATAATATCTCTTCGTGGTACTGTTTTTAACCCTGAGGATGTGCATACCATGTTAAATTTTTTCACATATAGGAATCGATTTCCTATAGGAATCAAATTCCACCGAAAAGGAACGCCTGTCTATCCCTTTGGGTGTAAAGGAACTGTACGCACCATCTGAATTCGCATTAAGTAATCGCGTACGTGGGTGGAAGTGATAGGGACAGTTCCCGTATCGCCCACACGCAACAGGAGGCACGATCACCTGATATTGATTGAATCTCGGCGAACCCGAAAGAGGATGGTCGTCACACACGCAAAGAATGATGCGCGGGCGTCCCGCATACCTAAACGGCCCGCTCCAGCTTCAGACTGCATCTTGACACAGGTCAGGGTTGTTTCTGGTAACCTTTCGCCGAAATGCGACCTACCCAAGCTGGCCGATATCGTCTCCTTCGGGCTGCATCTCGTGCGTGTCTGTGCTTCAACATTTAAGGATGACCTGCTGGAATGTCCTTCGAACGGATACGTATAAGGGAGTGAGTTATGTGGGCATGTTTTAAATATCGAGTTTTCTGGTAGAATGAGCATCAGTTTGGTCGTCAATCAATCTGATTCAGTTACATTGGTTAGAGCATTTGTATCGGAAAATGTCATTGTTTGCGTAAGTGTCCAATGCTGATTACCGTCGGAAGTCCACAAGATGACGCAGAAGCCCCATACAAAAGCTAGACAGTCTACAGGAGCTATGTAATCACCGCGACTGAATTTTATCAATTGATATGATGACATAAAAAGCGGGAGTGAAGTTGCCGGTCGAGCATCCAACTCCCGCAATCTCACGATGAATCCTTACACTTTGATCTCTGACCGCCACCGTGGCAACCCCCTAGTTGGGTTCCTCGAATTCTTCCCTGCTAACCTTGAACTTTTTTTTGTTGCAGAGAAGTCCGCACGGTCGTCTTGCAGAAGGGCCCTTCTGGTCTGGGCTTCAACATCGTAGGCGGCGAGGACGGGGAAGGTATTTTCATATCGTTCATTCTCGCTGGCGGCCCAGCGGACTTGAGCGGCGAGCTCAGGCGAGGCGATCAGATACTTAGTGTGAATGGAGTCAACTTGAGGAATGCCACCCACGAAGAGGCGGCGCAAGCCCTTAAGGTAAGATACTTTAAGGTATCATCTCGGTAGTAGATCATTTTCCAAGCCAATCACAATACCTTTTTTTCAAAAAGCAATTATATCCGCGGATATATCGAATACTTGCCGAATAAAAATCTGTTATTGCTTGTTGGTTTCAGACTCTTTCTTCTGGAACTGAGATTGTAAGTTATCGAACGAAATGCGACTAAAATTTACCAGCTATTTGTATTGATTGATGCGAATCACAAGGAACAGTTTTGAAGCATATTGTGTTGGCACCATAATGCTTTATTTTACCGGTTTTGCTTATTACTTCACTTGAACTGACTTGAATTTGTTTACTAATGCTTGTGGTTGAGAAAAAGTGAAGTTGATAGTGAAGTTTTTGCTCGTCAGAATATTAACGTGTTTTCTTGCGTTTTCCTTTCTGGGGGAATAAAACTCCTCCACAATTAATTAATTAATTAGCCTCCCAGAAATTACGAGGAGGTATTGATATCTTCTATCATTTAAAAATTTCATTATCTAGGTTAAGAATCAGTACCCCTTCGTATTATCAGTACCTTTCCTCCAAACCAGTAGGATATTATGTAAGTGATAACACCTTTCAG
The DNA here is from genome assembly GCA_037954035.1 of Rosalia funebris. NCBI lineage: Eukaryota > Metazoa > Arthropoda > Insecta > Coleoptera > Cerambycidae > Rosalia > Rosalia funebris. Next base: position 1,356,706 of record JAZFAV010000004.1, on the reverse strand, counting down.
GGCACCAATCAAACCGTTACGGTAGTAGTTCAGTATAGACCGGAAGAATACAACAGATTCGAGGCGAAAATCCATGACCTGAAGCAACAAATGGCTCACCCCGTGACAGGGGGAACATTGCTCAGAACATCGCAAAAGCGATCTCTCTACGTCAGGTAATTTCGTTGCGTCCACATCGGGCCTACGGTCGAACCTCGAGGCACTCTCGTTTACTTTTTGCAGGGCGTTGTTCGACTACGACCCCATGAAAGACGATGGCCTGCCTAGTCGTGGTCTGGCTTTCCACTACGGTGATATCCTTCACGTCACAAACGCCAGCGACGACGAGTGGTGGCAAGCGAGGCGAGTACTTAATACGGGGGATGAACAGGGTATGGGGATCGTCCCCTCGAAGAGGCGTTGGGAGCGGAAGCAACGCGCTCGAGATAGATCTGTCAAATTTCAAGGGCACATGCCCAATATACTCGAAAAGGTGCGTTATCTTATTTTGACTTGAGACGAAGTCACGGTAACGTTTTTGGTTTCAGCAATCAACTTTAGATAGGAAAAAGAAAAACTTTTCATTTAGTAGAAAATTCCCGTTCATGAAGAGTAAAGACGACAAATCGGAAGACGGTTCCGACCAAGAACGTAAGTGGACTAACGTTATTTATTTTTTGAATCCCCTTCCTGTCAATTAGTCTCTTTAATTTTCGTTAAAGGCAATTTTCGTTGGTTCTTTCGTAACCGTTTTGGTTGTATTGATATTCACTAATCATTTTATTTGAAAGTGTGTTCTGTAATAACTCGTGTGGTCTGCTATGCTGAATTCACGTTTGCGTTACATTTGATTGACATAAAAATTAAAATCGTAGCTAAAAACCCCGTTGTCAAACGTGAGAGCAGCATAAATTCATAAAAAAGGAAATCAATCAAGTTCCTTTCGGATAGATTAACAGGCTAACCCCCAGCAGCCTTCAAATTGCGCCAACAGTAATTTTGCCAGTTCCGTAATTTTTACTAAATACGTAACTTCATTGTTAAAATGGATTTAAACCAGAAGGTTGTAGTTATGCCCACTGTCTATTGGAACCATATACTAAACAACTTTTGAAATATATTGAAATAAGTCATATAAGTTATATTACCTTAAAGTTATTATCTTGTGTACTACTTAGAACTTATAACAACCTTGAAGTACCAGTAACGTTCTTGGGACTCTACCTGAACCTTTAAAGTGACCAACTGTGTATCACAAAATTACCTTAAAGTAACGGGAACTTTTACACAGTTTGAAGTTAAAATTAAACCATCAACCCACATGATGTTGCCGTATTGTGAACATTTGATTATCACAATTACAATAAAGACAATCATTTTGTGATTTATTGCGTAAATTGCATCAACGGTTTTCTTGTAGTTGAAACGTCATAGAAAAGAAAACAAATGCAGTTTACGAGATAGAAAGATGGATAAGGATACTTTTCACGAGGCTATGGTGCTTTGACGACATCTCGTAGTAACCGCAACCAAAAAGGTTTAAGGTTCTGGCATGGTGCTATTTTACTCTGAATAGATTCAGTGGGCAATTACTTTAAACACATTTTGTAGTAAGTCACGCCATATGTATTTACAAAATGTTGGTCGCCATTACACCAAATTAATTATGATTTGTAACCATTTCACACAAAAAAAATATATAAAAGATATAATGCTTTTAATTTGTGCACATTGACAACAAAAATTTTACGAAAGTTCCATTATAGCGATATGAGAACTAATTAAAACTATTAAGTCTCAAGGACGGTACTTGCTACATTACCAAACCGAACGCTACTAGGGTTTTTTTTTTACTAGTTTTTGCGTGATTCCAGCATTGATGTACGCGACTTCTTTTTTTATGAATAGCACCGTCTCCAAAAAGCTCTAATCCGTAATTCAATTAACAAACTATTTCTGTATTAATATGAACGTTAAAACTGTTACCGAACACGCTTTGGGTATTTTTTTGTTCTAACGTTATTTTTATTTTTATTTTTTTTTTACCTTTAGAATCTCCTTCTGACCAACAAAATTCTGCTAATGATAAAGAAAAAGCTCCTCAACGTAAGTATCTGCGTTTTCTTTTTGATTTGAATTGAGACGATACGACCTGATGCCGATTTTGTCGAGTTTTGAGAAAATTTTTGTACATATTGGACTAAAAATTAGTGGTTCCCCTGTTGCGTTGATTAACTTACTAACTATTTTGCTTGGCTGCTGCTAACCAACTTCTAACAAATAGATTAATCGATCTAAGATTTCACAGAATGTAGCTTTTCTTGTAGGCCAGATGTTTCTCTACTCCCACTATTAATAATTATATTTGGATATTGATATGTATTGATATGTTTCGATTGAAATATATGAAATGGGAGGGGTCTTAGAGTAGAACCGTGTGGAATGCCTTTTATAGCTCCTGTGGCCAAAACACTCTATAGATGTATTTACTCGCAGTCACCAAATAGGCAGGCAAAAAAAATCTCGCGGAGTGTTTTGTGAAATTCAATGCATATTTTTTTTAATTGGGTCGTTTTGTATTACAGCATTCATGCTCTGCTACACGCAAGAGGATACGAACGCAGAAGGTACAGTATTGATTTTTCTTTAAAATACCTAAACTATCTTAAAATACCAGCATTGATATTTTGGTTTACTACATAATTTTTTTTCTTTTTTGGCTTCTTTCTGTGTTTCATAGTACAGGTGAAATATTATATCGGGTCGTGCTACCGCAAATGGAAGAAATAACTCTAATTTATTTGGAAGATAATGACAATTTAGCCGATTTTAGTAAGTGTTAGTGTTGTGGATGCATGACGGCAAAGCGAACGCGACCCTTATACTGCACTGATTTGAATCCAGCGTGTTATTTCCGATAATCATGTCAACTCAGCTATGTCTCATGTGACGTACCACGTGGACGGGTGGCGGGAAATTCAAAAATACCGATATGGAACAAATATTGATATCGGAGTTTCATTTTCTTTTTAAATTTGGTATAACTCTGTGTAAGAACTATCAAAATAATTATTACATTAAACATTATAGTTTCATTATAAACTCAAATTCACTCAGTCTTTGCTCGGCTGGAAGTTTTCAACAGCTCATATAACACCTGAACACTCACGTTCAGTCTCTGAGTCAGATATTGAACGTGAGTTTTCAGGCGTTATATGAGCTGTTGAAAATTGTAAACGACATTTAAGATAAAATCACAGAGGGGCACTATTTCAAGGTCAATTTCATAGAGCTAACAGTTGAAGGTAACAAACATTTCATGGCCATGTCGATATTTGAAACCTTGTTTTGTGGTGTTGCTGCGAATAAAATTAAGAATATCACTAATAATTTGAAGTGAATGATTTTTTTTTAAATTACTGAGCGCGAGTGTTTAGGCTTAATATAAACCGTTGAGAGAAGTAGACAGTATTTAACGTAAAATCACTTAGGGACACCTTTTCAAGGTCAAACTCACAGAACTAATTTGAGAGACAAATTTCATGACCATATGAATATGTCAAGCTTTGAGACAAATTAATTTTCTTTTAAATCTGGTGTTACTGCGAATAAGAGTGGTCGAAATAACAAGTTATTTAACTCTTACTTTAAACATCAGTTTCATTAAAGTATATTACTCATAAATCGAGTGTGAGTGTTTAAGCGTTATATAAGCTGTTGAGAATTGCAAATATCACCATTGTAATATCAAATGGTCAGAGATATACCATTTCAAGAACCAGTATCGACATGGCACTTAAACATCGATATTTAAATGTTTTAAATCGATTTGGTGTTACTGGGAATAAAAATTATTGAAATGACAAATTATTGGAAACTATTACGTTGAACGCCACAGTTTTACTTCAATATTACTCAGAAATCGAACGTAAATGCCTGAGCGTTATGTGACCTGCTGAAAATTGCAACCACGTTCAAGGTCAGATGCGCAGAAATACGCTATCCGTCCATGTTGCTACAATAATTACGTTAACTTCATCGTAATCATATTGACAGTGCCATAAGTCACAATTCACGAGTTTATCCAGAAACCGAGTATACATTTTTTTTAATTTCACTCTTGAAAAATCCTATCGGGATTCTTTTACTTTTGGCATAACTATTTTGACGATATCCTCGTCTCGTTTAAAACTTTTTACAATAGAAATAAAGCAGTTCTGGATAAGCTGGCTTCCAGCTTCGCCTCATTCGTAAAAAAAATATATATATACCTACTAAAAATATAAACTAAAATGACGTCTGTGATTTTTGTTAACTAGCAAAAGCATACTAATACGGAAATGAAATTGTGTCACCATTATTAACTCCATCATCACAATCCATTCACATTTTGTATAGGTTTAAAATAATGTGACTATAAATTTAGAAAATGTTTTGTGTTTGCTGAACAATATCGGCTTGTTTGATAGTTGCAATTATGTATTATGTGTATGTAAAGATTTGTGTTTATTTTCGTTTGACGCGTGACTAATCTCACACATGTCCTTAATATGTTTTCTTAATATACAGTGATTGATATAGAACAAGTTTCCATTCACTAAAAATAGTTTTCAATTTGTTTTGTTTTATTTTAGTGTAGTAAAATAAATATTGACGCCCACATATTTGATATGAATCCAAGATTCGTTATGCAAATTTTTTTCTGATATACGGGGTGCTTCTTAAGTACGCATACAAACTTCAACAAGTATGATAATTCCTTACGCGATTTGAAGACAAAAAGTTCATATAAGCATACAATCTAACCTTCACAATTTTAAAAATACAGAGTTGTAAGTTTTTTGTTTTTAATTTGTATTCAGTCAAAAGACATACCGAGAGATAAATTATTCGATCACACTGTTAATAATATTCATGCAACATCCTTTATTTTCGAAATAATCTAATTTCTAATCTAAGTTTACGCAAAAAAATTTATTTGCCGTTTTGTTTGAAACTTTCAGTGGTTTGAAATTTTTCATTATCTTTTGCTGTTTAGAAATGATTTGACAAAAAGTTAACTTATGTATTTTTTTACATTTAATATTTTAGACTGTCTGCAAATCTAATCAACACTAAAATTACCCCATCAAAGGAATTACGTCATGAAGTTTATCAATGTATTTAATTAACACTCGGTATAGAAACAAAACCAAACAGAATAATCATCATTTTTAAATCCAGAACGTAGTTTTATAATTTAGTAAAGTTATTTAACAATGTACGTCGCAAAACGGCACAGGGTGTTGTAAAAAAATCAGATTTATCATCAACTCAATTTGACTTTATTAAGAACTAATTAAAACTGTTCACTCTGCCGATGATGGCAACTGGGCGAGCGAAATTCGTGTAGATTTTAACATATTGCCACTGTTTTTACTTTTCCTGTACTGATTTTATTATTATAGATATTTAGGAAAGAATTGACGATATTAGCAGCGAAACAAACTTTCTTTTTAACACTGCAGTATTGAAATCGAATGCGATGTAATCTGTCGAGCAAGAAAGTAACTGAAATGTCAAAATGTTATTCAAAAAACGTTTGAATAATCCCAAGTATTTGTTTATCTTATTGGGCTTTATATATATATATATATATATATATATATATATATATATATATATATATATATATATATATATATATATATATATATATATATATATATATATATATATATTAGCTTATTTTGACAGAAATTTAATTATTGTTTGATATGAATTTAATCGGTAACATCAGATTGCCGCCATCTTATTTTTGTAAAAAAGGTTCCCGCTTCATCATTTTGTAAAAACACTTTTGATGTCTTTGATTTTCTTTTTGTTCAACCCACGTTTTAACAAATCCCTAATAGTAGCAAATGTTACTAATTTTCTACGCTTAAATTTTCAGTTAGAAAATACAAATTACCAAAACGAGATTTAAGCGGGAACATCTAACAGTTTATTTTACTCAATCGCGACATTTTGGTCCTTTCGGATGTCCATAGAAGATCACAGCTTCAAAACGTTTCATATGCACGGCACTTTTTAACTAAATGATTTTGTTACAAAATTTAGTCCGTTAATGGGTTCCATAGCGCAAGGTAAGGATGGACGCACCTACCTGGTTTTATCTGATTTAACGAGTCCATGGTTTCGACGAAGTTTTTCACTTTACAACAGTCGCGTTCGTGTTTGACAGACTGCATTTCGCATTAGAAAAAAATATAACGTTATTAAATAGATTTTGCCTACTTTATGCCATTATACTTATTGTAAAATTTATTACAGTCCTTAACGCTTCTCCCAAATACAACTGTAGAATTTTGTCACATTATTTAAAGTAGACGTAGGAATTGGTGCGCTGGACGTAAAAAGATGGCCGACGTTTTTAAACAATATAGACAATATTGACTAATCCACGTCACGGTCTCTTTTTACGAGAGCGTATCGTAGGACGAATGTGCATATTGTAATAGCTCCTATCAGAGACTAGTGATTTTCTGCATTACCAATAGAGATTAGACGTACGTTAATTGTACGTAAGTAGGTGGAATTTTGTCGTATTTTGATTTTATTTGCCGATTTGCGATTTATTTTTTATGTGATAGCGTCTCACGTTCTTCCGATTTTTTGTCAGATTAACGTATTCTTAGAAGTTTAACATGTTTTTTAGCTTCTTCTTAGGGTGACATTTCGATCTTCTTGTTGAATGTTTGTCCAGAGTTTTCGTAGTTTTAACTTCTTTGAATAGCTCAGAGGTAGCTTTTAGAGTAGTGGATATTTTACTAAAAACATCACTAATTTAGATTTATTAGGTTATGTTTCGGGCTCTGGTATTTTGCGCTCCGATTTGATCCGCATTCAGCGAAAGAATGCGGCGTGATCGGATCAGGAAGTACCAAGTCTTTTCAAACTAGGCGCACCCTGATTTTTTTTTCGTCCGTGTAATGTCGCCATTTTGATTACAGGCAACGAGGAGACCGTATTATCTTACGAACCCGTACAACAAATGCAAATTAATTATACGAGACCCGTCATTATATTGGGTCCCCTGAAAGATCGCATCAACGACGATCTAATATCGGAGTTTCCCGAAAAGTTTGGAAGTTGCGTGCCACGTAAGTACGATTGAAAGACGAGCCATCTGTCACGGTAACCATTACATCGCGAATCATTTTTCCGACAGATACCACGAGGCCAAAACGGGAGTACGAGGTGGACGGTCGAGATTACCATTTCGTGTCGTCGAGGGAGCAAATGGAGAAGGACATCCAGAACCACCTCTTCATCGAGGCGGGGCAATATAACGACAACTTATACGGCACGTCAGTGGCTTCTGTAAGGGAAGTGGCCGATAAGGTTGGTATTTTCACGGGCGCGAAATTATTTTTCGTCATTTTCTAATTGTCACAAAATTCTCGAGCGTAAAATGTTGGACATCTTACAAGTTTCGAATATTGGCGGGATTTGTTAGATCCGGCTCGAAAGACCAAAATAAAAACGGTGCATTTAAAAGAAAACATATAGCCAGTTGATGATTGATTATTAGCTCAAAGTGCACTCCAAAGTAGTCATTATGATAAGATTCCTCGTTTTTTGTACTTATTTTCTATAATATAACCTGCGCATCAAGAAAAAGCGTAACGTTTGGATATTTTGATTTGTAGTCGTTGTGTGGCCGATAAGGTCACTTGGTGTTGGTATTCCATCGGCCATACAATAGTTTTCATTGTTCTAATTATGGAGAAGCCTCTAAAAGGGGTTTCTCAAGAATAAAAAGTCGAAATACCAATTTTTTTGTAAATATTCGTTCCGGAATTTGATCTCGGTTTTATAAAACCGGATCCAAGGACCAAAATTTAAAAACGGAGTATTTCAAAGGAAATATGTGAACAATTGGCGAAAATTAGAAAACGCATCTCAAAGTATTCATGTTTATAAACATCTTTTTTGTGCTTCCTTTTTAATGGTCACCTGGGCGTCACAAAAAATTTTACCATTTTTGAAAAATAAAAAAATGCTCAAATGTTTGGTTTCTGTAAGCGATATTTTAGAATCGTTTTTCGCTATTCCAAGCCGGATAATATTGTTATAAATAAATCAGTCTCTCAATGGTAAAATCTTTGTTGTGAATATATTTTATAAATCCGACTCGAAAAACTTAGAAACAAGGAAGAGATTTTTGAAAACATATGTATGGAGCACGGCACTTTACGGCTGCGAAACCTGGACGGTAGGGGAAGCAAGTAGGAAGAAATTAGAAGCTTTTGAGATGTGGTGTTACCGAAGAATGATGAAAATACCATGGACTGATAGGGTTAGAAACGAAGAAGTATTGGAGAAAGTCGGCGAGAAAAGGAGTATGTGGAAAAACTTAAAGAAGAGAAGAGATAGAATGGTAGGCCACTTGCTGAGACATGGAGGAATAGTCCGCGATATTTTGGAGGCAGAAATAGGAGTGAAGAAAGGCAGAGGTAGGCCTAGATTAGACTACTGTTCGCAAATAGTAAGGGATGTAGGTTGTAGCACAATTAGCGAAATGCGTAGGTTAGCACAAGATAGGAGAAGCTGGAGGGTAGCGTCCAACCAGTCTTCGGACTGATGACCTAATGATGATGACTCGAAAGACCAAAATTTAAAAACGGAAATTTCAAAATCTCAACGCTTTTTTATATAAATTCTTTTGAAAGTGTTTTGGAAAGCAGATTAACGTGTCAATTGTTTTAGGGTAAACATTGCATATTGGACGTTAGTGGGAATGCAATAAAACGATTGCAAGTAGCGCAATTGTATCCTATTGCTATATTTATAAAACCCAAATCAGTAGAATCAATCATGTAAGTATGCGTGTCCCTGGAAATGGGTTGAAACATTCGCTGAAGAAGCAAAAGACGAGAGACCAATTTTAACCAGGTGTATGACCTCCCGGTGGCGTTAATTTGGTTGCCGAAATGTGTAATTCAAAGAGGAGCGTTTTAGGGAAATTGGTCTCTGGTTTTTTCTCTCCTTTTTTAAGCGACATTGTTTAACTTATAAATTCCAAATGCACGTGTACTTTTTAGGGAAATGAACAAACGAATGACGGAGGAGCAAGCCAAAAAAACATTCGAGCGGGCCCTAAAGATGGAGCAAGAGTTCGGAGAATACTTTACAGGTACAATCGCCCGTTCCGGCGTATTTTCATTGCTGAATATAATTTTTTTTCTAGCCGTTGTTCAGGGGGACACCCCCGAGGACATCTACGCACAGGTGAAGGATGTGATCAAGGAGCAGTCGGGCCCCAACATCTGGGTGCCGGCCAAAGAGAAACTGTGACCCTTGGCCCCGCCGGTGTGGACGCTGCCGTCGAGGCCGCAAAGGATGCACTGAGGAGATCTCCGGTCGTGAGGTTGCGTTGTTGATTTGTGCGGTGCCTAATACTTGCGTGCTTGCGAAAAAAAAAGCCAGCTCATTAATAACTCATTCTGTTACCTTAGGATGCAATATCGTCGGGAAGAGCGTTCGGATATTCCGCGAGAATACTCAATAGGAAAATTGCTTAGTCGGGGAGTATTTATTGTACGTTTTTAAATTGATTTCCGTGTAAATGGACCCTCGGAGAGTCGAAGTAACTAACGGCAGATCCGACATTTCCGGATCCGGGTAGGTTTTCGTTCGTCGCCGCTCCATAGAAATTATTAACGTCTCGCGAACGTGAAGCAAATAATCGTAGCAATTAAGAGGGTCGCGTCGGCGACGCCGTTCTTGGCCGTAATGTATTCTAAGCTTGTTATTGACAAATACACAAGTAGGATTAAGGAATAATCTTGTTAGCGTCGGGTGGCGCCCCCGCCCACCCCTCCGGTCTCACCTTACCCGTAAGCTTGTATAGATGTGGATAACCTCCGAGCCCCTCGTTTTAATTGCACTTGTGTTATTTAACAAATTTAATATATAAATAAATATAGTCAAATTTTGAAACCTTTATAATATTCAATTGTTATTTGACATATAGGTAGTTTTATCAATGTTTTTTGTAGTGTATGTATATTTACATTTTGCGGATTACCCTGCCAATAATTTAAATACATAAAAGAGGAGATTGTATATACACAAATTATCTATGTGTAGTATATAACAGGAATCTGTTATTGTTATTTGAAAAGAAAGTTGTCACCTTAACTTATTTGAGTTAAATAAAACAAATTTTACTAAGACTTGAGTTACTTCCCCCTTTACCCCTACGTTTTGACAGCTCACGTTTTTCTTCGCGCTTATCGTCGCAAGAAAACGGTCAAATCTGGGCACCGTTATATAAATCCGGCTCGAAAGACCAAATTTAAAAAATAGACAACATTGAAATGGAGAACTACGATAAATTGTAAACAAATTTGATGAACCGCACATTATTTTCGGCTTTATCCTTTGATGTTTGGGACCTTAAACAGTTGAAGCCTTTTTTGTTGGTTTGTATTATTATAAAAATTGCTGACAGTTAAAACGGCTGTCCTATAACTCACGCAATTAATCGCGAAAAATCCTACAACTACACGATATTAGTAAGCTTTAAACGATCCAGCTCGAAGGATCAAAATCAGGCAAATTTGAGGGTTTCTTTTCTAGTAAAATACAATAGTTCGTCCTAAAAAACTCTAACACATGTAGTTTTATCAATTTAAAATTGTTCTCACTGTATCTGTTGCATTGCAATATTTAATCACAATCACAATATTGTCTTACTTCGTAATAAGCAAAAAGACGTCGTAACAGTAGAAAGGGCACGCACAATATTAAATAGGATTTTAAGAACCCGGCTCGAAGGACCAAAGTCAACAAAATTAGGTACTATTCTTTTGGTAACATACAATAGGCAATTTGAATGATTTTTAATTATGTTGTCAAAACATTCTATAGGTCATTAAATCCATACAGCGTTAAATTTACCATTTTTTGTGCAATAATAGACACAAAATAAATAAATGAAATTTGAAATTATTATCGGCGCGCGTAAACACAAGAAATGCAAATGGCTGTCGCGTGACGTCACTGTGCATTATTTTGTTGAGAGATGGGCGTTTAGTGTAATTCGTTAAATATTCCTTTTTCGGTGTGCAAATCTATTTATTATTATTAATATTGAACACTTGTGTGTAGATTATGGCAACAGACAGTGGATTTGTGCAAAGACAATCTGATAACTTGCCAAAGATTGATTCCTTGACCATGTTTTCCTTTCTAGGGGAAAATTGACTATAATATTCCTCTTAAGTACTCATTATATGGCAGAAAAAAAAATATTTTCAGGAGTATAGAAGTTTCATGCAAATTGCCTATTGTGTGTTCTTAAAAACACGCTAGAATGTAACGTTTCACAAAGCTTTTTCCCGTCGTCGCATTTTGGTATTTAAAGGGACTAACAGTTAAAAAAAAAGTCCCCTAGGGACCAGGTTTGAAATTCTATAACTTTCCACGATTGTTGAAGATGATTCTGAAAATCCGACTCGCAGAATCAGAACTAGAAAAAGAGTCAAAGACATGACAATGTTTTAAAGGGTTTCCCAAGAGGAGCAGTTACCAGATTTGAAATTGTAGAATTTTCTGTGGATGATTGTATATATCCTGCTCGAAGGATCAAAAACAGTATGTTTTTTTTAATTGATATTCTATGAAGGGCCGTGGATAGCTCTACGAAAGTCGGATGTTTAACGTTTATGCTTAAGTCTACGAAAGCTAGGTTAGGTTGCTGGAAGTACTAAGTACTTCATCATAAGTTTGTAATTAAGTTTAAAGTTAGTGTAATGGCAGAAATGACCGTTTTGAAAATGGCAGGACCTTTAAAACATTACAAGAGTTCATACAGGATGTTGGAAATGAACAGTTTATACAATTATATAAAATATACTAGAAGAAATTTAAATCGATCATCAAAACCTGTCCAAAGAAGTGTAGCAGTGCAAATTCTCTACTAATTTATTACATGCTTGTCATAAAGGTGGGCAGAAGTATAAATTGAAAGACAAGGAAAAAAATAAATGCAGGTAGGGATTTGCAACGGAACTCTGGATGATAGTCCTATGAGTCATTGTCCTCAGATGGGCAAGAATTGGTTATCTAATGTTGAAAATGTACATAACCATGATGTGGGCGAAACAACATTCACATTACTTCCTAAACAATTAAAACTAAATCCAGAAGAAAGTTAGCAGAATTTCATAAATCCGGCTGGAAAGAACAAAAATAGAAAAACCCGTTATCCACTTACCACTAGTGAAATATAATATATTTTAAAAAGCATACAATACAATGTAACATTTAAACAATATTGTTTTCCATTTGACTGGGTCTGAATTTTTTTATTTACAATCAGACATGCAGTAAAATGTAATGTTCTTAATCGGTTTTTGAACTATGCCTGCTTAGAAAAAAACTTTCTAAGAATTAAAGTCAGGGCCTTTGTCCATAAATGTTTCAGGAATATTATCACGATACAAATCCGGCTCGAAAGATCAATATTAAAAGGAAATAATTTGTTACTAGCGAAGTGCGTTACATATCCTAAATATAATACAACAAAAATTTAAGTAAACCCAAGTTATTTCCGCTTTACCTTTTTATTTTGATACATTTAATAGGTTTAGTTTTTTTCTTGGTTCATGCTAATATCTTTAGATAATATTCCTAGCAATCAAAGTAGTCATGTCTAAAACCCTACAATTTTTCGCGAATATAAGGACTGAAAATCCAGCTCGAAGGATCAAAACCTAGAAAATGGTGTACTGCATTGTTGTTTACTAAAAAAAAAACAACACAGTACAATGTAAAATTCTGCCTTGCCTCTCTTTTATCCATCTTCTTGCTAGATGTAGATACAGGGTATGTCTAAAAGGATGATGGTATTCAACAGGAATAAAACAACATCGGCATATTATGACTCACTTTATTTGCGATAACAATTCATTTCATTAGTGATTATCAACTTATTTTTATATTTTTATTCAAATAACATTAGGATGTAATAAGATACAACTTGTATAAAATCAAATACATACAACAATCTACTGAATGTTTAGTACTTAGAATTACGTCGGTACCTAGTAAAATATATAAAAAAATTACACACAAACAAATTAATCATACGTTTTTGTCCTTAAATATTGAAAGGCGTCTGAATATGCACATTTAAAAATCAATTAAAATAGAAAGGAACAGTGTAACGCGAAGTGACTGAAGATTTAAGTAGGTTAGTATTCAAAACACCCTACACATACTAAGATGGAAAATAATACGATCTTCAAATATTTAAGGATCATCCCAAACCTTACAAAATCATCACTTAATATCAATAATGGAGTAAAATCGATTTCATTTATGGAACATCCTAAAGCAGCCTCTTACATCTAGATATCGGTGCACCATAAATGAAACTAATGTATCAAATATTATGCAAAAATGTGACTATCAATAGCACTCGAAAAGGAATGTCTTAATTACTTTAGTTAGTTTGTAGAAAATACCTATCTTAGGTTGGATAAAATAAGAAAATAACACGCAGGGTATGTTCGTCTTACCGTTAAAAAGACACCTCAAGTTTTCAATAATTAGGGTTGGATTACTTACACGTTGCTATTTTTAATGTAGCCCATTCCACGGCGAAAAAAAAAACATGGCGCCCGACGTGAGGCGGGTGATGCTAACGCAAAATATGAATAGGTGTATGAATTTTTCATATTTTAAGTCAAAATATATTACACCTAACTTGAAAATAAAAAGCCTTAAGGTCGGTCTATCTTTTTAAAACGGTGCAATTTGACATTCAACTAATTACATTGCTAGCTAAGACCCAACCGAAATTATCCAGTCAATCAAATAAAACTTTAAATCTCCACCCTGTATAGAGACGTACAACAATAGTATCGATTGCGCGCACGCCCGCGAACACGTGACGTGACATTTTTTTAAACTCTCAAACTTAACATTATCTTACAGATTCAAGCAACGAACTAGGTTCATCAACTATATCATATATAATATATTTCTTGTATAGAGCTCTGTTATTTTTATGAAAAAATAAACAAAGGCTTCTGCGGTCAGCAATTGTTCTAACATATTCTGTTGGCACACACAACTTAGCACTAGTCAAAAATATATTGCAACTTATCACTTTGGGGGGACATAATTATTAATACTAACAAGTCCGTACGGCATTGGAGGACCGGCGGGGCGGCCTCGAGCCTTATGTTGGTGGCCCTGGTTGGAAATACCTTAGGCCGTTGATCTGAAACAAATCAGGAGTTAAAAAATAATACACAATAACTGGATAGGTGACTGGTCATGAAAAATATCGATTGCAAGTCGGTCTTAGGCTCAGTAGGCCGATTTTCGTATGGTTTATTTCAATAGTGAATAGTTCACCTTGAAGAGTCGACTCAAACATTTAGATACGCGCCATAAAAGTGTTACGCGAATTTGGCGCTATCTAATGAGATTCGATCGACGATGAGTCCAACATAGTTTATGTTAAAAGATTAACGACTTTCGTTTCACCAGGTGCCATTTAGAAATTAAATAATGAGACACCGTCAATACATTCCCCTGGTAATACGCAATAATTTATTATTTCATAGTCAATTACGGTCTTGTTCAATGGAGGGCACCGACATTTTGAAACTGAGGGCATTACTTTTAACATGAATTTATATTGCCTATACTTCAGGGGAACGCATGTGAGATACTTCATTATATTCTCTCTTAATAATACATGGCATTCTCTTCTGAATTGCGTTATCTTATTGCGTTATAAAAACAAGACGTATAAGGTCAACCAGAAGTAAATGTTAGTAAATAGTTTTTCTATGTCAAAAAATATTTTCTATCTTAAAAAATAACAAGATTAAGAAGAGGAGGTGCGTCCTCAATTTTCGCATAACACTCTGTATGCGACATGAATCATCGCATTACACAATGAAAATTAAAACACCGGCCTATCTATATCTAGCTTGATAATGAATTGTATCCCATCAAATCAGTTTGATTGGCCATCGTCGCTAAATTCTACATTCTCATTCAATTAGGCAAATAACTACAACAGCAGTTATCTAGATCCTAGATCTACGTAAAATAAAGCATAGACAACACGAGTTGGCATAACATTCCGAAATTTTGAAACACCCACATTACAGCCAGACACTCACGTTCTTAAACAGCTTATTTTGATTCGCCGAGTTTGTCGACATTTTAGTCCAATTAAGCAAATTACCTAAAACTTAGATCTACGGGAAATAAATAAGTTATAGAAATATGTTATAGAAATAAATTATAGAAAAACGTACTATAGCATAACCTAGTCGGATATTTTTAAACGCCCACATTACAGTTAGACACTCGGGTTCCCAATCACCAAGTTTTCGATATTCTGGCTCTAAGCAAATTAAACACATTTGCAGGTAAAATCATTTAACTAGAACCTGGTTCCAAGTGAAATAGGGTTCAGATAAACGCAATTTGACATGTATGTTTGTATGACTGTTTTAACATCCCAAGTAGGCTAATGCCGCTTATAAAAGCTCTCAGATCTAACTTCTTGAGGATGATCCATCCTCTATAATGTTTTGATTTTTCTACATGTGTTATGCCATTGTTTCCGACCCCTAGCTTCATCCTTTATCGAAAATATTAAAATGCCCACATTACAGCCAGACACTCGCGTTCCCAAAGATTGTTTTGAATAGCCGAATTATCGACATGTGTACATAAATTAACCATACTTTCAAGCAACATTACTTTGCTAAATCCAGATCCTAGTCCAGATCGACGTGAAATAAAGCACAGAAAAACATAATTCAGCATAACTTCGTGGGAAATATTTAGCCGTCCACATCATAGCTAGACATTCGCATTCCCCAAGAGATTATTTTGTATCGCGGACCACTTAGCTCAATTATGCGTATCAACACACTTAGGGTATTTATCTACGTGAAATAGAGTACAGAAAAACGCAATTTGACATACCCTTATCGGAAATGTTGAAAAGCCCACATTACAGCCATGCACTCCCGTTCCCTGAGAGATTATTTTGGATCACCAAATTTATCGACATTGTTTTTTAGTTTATGTAAATTATCCATACTTTCAAGCAACATTACTTTGCTAAAGTTTAGATCTGAAATTCTGTGAAATAAAGTACAGACGAAGGTAATTTAACATAACCCTGTTGGATTTTTTAAATGCCTACATTACATCCAGACACTCGCGTTCCTGAAAAGTTTTATATCGCCGAGTTTGGCCATATTCTAGCTCAATTATGCAAACAACAACACTCTGTTAAAGCCTAGATCTGCGTGAAATAAAGTACAAAAAAGAGGAATTTAACATAACCTTTTCAGACATTTTTTGAACGCCCACATTACAGTCAGGCATTCACGTTCCCGAAGAGATTATTTTGAAATTTCTGCTATAGGAATTATTTACACTCCCCGTATACGTTCTAGGACTTGAATAGTGAGACAGTAATTGTAAATATGGATTTCTTTGACATACTTCTGGACAGGGGAGAAGAAATTTTGAAAAATTAGAAAGAAAATACTTACGGTCATGTCATATTCCGTGATAAACGCCGGAATTTCAAGTTGATCCGGTGACATAACGGCATACAGGTACTCCACTCCGGGCAAACTGTGAACTTTCTGTTTTATTGCTGGCGCCATGAATGTTGTGAACCACCACGTCATCATCTAAAAAAAAAAAAAACACAAATAAAGTCAAATACGATCGAATCCAGGCATTCAGCAATGTCATTATTGGTTTGCTTTGTTCCCGCTATTAGAGCTGTTTAGATTCCGTGGGCGCGACGTTACTCAAAAGCGATCTGAACCTTACATAAACACAATGACTCAAACATCAACAAGGAAAACAGTTTATTGTTGTTTGAAAAAGAGAGGGCTGCATTTTAAATACTACGACAACGTAAAAAAATTGGAAATGTTTTGTCTCCCGGTATTTCTTTAGATTGCGCAGTAACTGTAGCTCAATTTTGCAACAAGATTGCAAAACTAGACACTTCAAGCTTGAAAATGTCTTCTTTTTATCTTGATACGACCATTTTTCATAAAGTTGCAGCCTTTCAAAAATCAATAAAAAAATTTCGGTTCTTTTAATTTTTTTGGATAGGGTATAATCATCATCATGAGGTCATCAGTCCTAATACTGGTTGGACGCTAACTTCCAGCTTCTCCTGTGTATAGTGTATATCAGAATAGTGTATATCAGAATTTAAAAAAAATCCTTTGATAACAAAACAATCAATCGATACTGTGCGAAACTTTATCAGCATGCTGTATACGTATATATTTATATCCCGTCAACGCTGAAGATTTTATCTATTAAACATCTCGCACCTCTATACAGGCAACAGAGCTGTCTGAACAAAGACCAGACAATCTATAGTCAACACAAAACGTTCGTTACACAGCCCTGCTGATTTTACATCAACTGTCACGGCCATTACGTTGACGTGAAAGCCTTGTTCCATCCGCCAAATCAAATCCCCGACAATCGAAATAAAACAAAAACGTTGTACGTATCATAGAAGGCTTCTTGCGTGTTAACAATCGCTATAGCCTGCTTACATCACGTTCTTTTAAATTGTTCCTTTCCCGACTACGTGGTATAAATGCATATAAAATGTATTTGGGGCGACGTATCCTTGATAGCTGCTGGTCTCTTAGTTAGAATGTAAGATGTGTAACATTAGATGATAAAGGAGACAATGATGGCCTAATTTTGAAACTGGTCCGAAAAATTTTAAACTAAGTGGTATATAGAGGGATCCAAATTGACATTACAATTTCAGAAGTGTCCAAATCGTGAAGAAATCGACTAAACGAATTCTTTTTCGCCTATAATCTTGTTTACGAGGGCGGATCAAATATAAACGAAACTTTATTTAAAAAAAAATATATTGAATGAAAAGCAAAAGACATTTAAACAAATATACATTTTTCCCAGTGAAAAGAAGGTTTTTTATCCCAGTATCGTAGAATTAAGCTGGTTGTGTCAGGAGCCAATTGCGCACGAATCCCTGTACGCCCTGGTCATCTTGAAATCGGTGCCCTCCTAGAGCTTCTTTAAGCGCCCAAACAAATTAAAATCGCCGGGCAATAAGTCCGGGCTGTAGGGAGGATATTCAAGTGGAGTCCAGTGCATTTACTTTAGTTTTTCGACCGTTAGAGCTGCAGTATGGGACCTAGCGTTGTCGTGAAGAAGAATTGCTTCTCTTGAATCGGTTGGTTTCGTCTATTGCGGCGATTTGCATCTCTCATAACTTATTCCGACCTTTTCTGAAATTTCGGATAAGGTCACCCGTCGATATTCTTCAAGAACGTCTCGAACAGTACTACTTAGTTCGTAGTGCTGGTTCGAGGATGGCGATCGTGTTCATGATTTTCCTCTCGTTCTGGCCCTTCCTTGAACTCTTTAGCCAAGCAAACACACGAGTCCTTAACAGTGTTTGGTCCCTGAACTATGCAGTCAATCTAAGGAAAATTTCCGCCGCTTGAACTCCTCCTTCATGAACAAAAAATTTTCTATTTATAATAATGCGTAGCGCAACGGCGGGGTGCACCTCTCGCTCCGACATCGTGAGCGCTACTGACGAACTGGTTGAGAGTGGGTAATGGCTGGTAATCCCGTTTGTAATGACCCCACCCAAGCTTACTAGAACCTCGGGCCCGGTCCTAACAACATTAGACGCTCAGGAACAAAAATCGCGTATATATTTGATCCACCCTCGTATATTGCCATAATCTCGGATATACGCAGAAAATTCTGAGGTCGTTTTCCAAACAACACACTGTACCGTACATTATTTTAAATAAAAACTCACCTTAGTCCAAAACGTCGGGTGGACGATGTAAAAGGCCTTCAGGTTTTTCTTGTACTTATAGGGGAGAACATTGTAGACCTCCTTCAACCAGGAGAACGAGGGGTAGTTGTTGCTTGAGGTCAGGGTATGGAAGTATGCTATGACGTAGTCCCCCTTAACTATTGGATCCAGTAAGCTTATAAGATATAACAGCGCCTGCAACCAATAAGACACTATGTAGGGAAGGGGTGGATATTAGTATTCTTTATTGCAACGCAGTGTTATTCTGTTAATTTATTCGAGGTTACACTTGCATGACTAGAATGCGCCAACAAAAGACGATCGAAATTGAGGCGACGCTGATATTTTCATTCGTCGGCGCTTTAGCGAGACGATGCCCCGGAACGGGGCAGACACGACAAAGGTTAAATATCACATAAATGTCAATCAAAAGTCACGGCAACAGATGGGTTAGATCAATATATCGTTCAACTTCGACGGGCAAATTTATTGATCCCCAACGCGTCGTTTCGCCTGAGGTCGAAAGGTGAAAACAGAATAAATAGATTTACTCGCGAAGAAAAATTATTTAGAAAACGTGTTCATCGTTTCCGACTGGCGCTGTTAGGCAAAAAATATAATAATACTGTTGAGCGGCACATTTCGCCTACCGAGCTTATTAAATATTATAACTAATAGCATTTATAAATTCCTTACGATTAACCTATAATTATAATAAAATGTGTTCTCATCGTGAATGTTTCTCAGAAAAAATGAGGTCTATAGGTGACGTCCTGGCGACGTCGCAACATCTTTAAGACTAAAAAATAGTTAAATTAAAATTAACCATATTATAATTAGTGTTGTAGCAATATGAAAAGTTGGTACGCACAGAAATCGTAATAATATTGCAAGCCCTTACAATATTTTAGGCGAAAATCTATAATAAAATATTTCTCACAAGTTATTACCAATGCAATACAAAATTTCGACTTACATTTCATTAACGCCAACGAAGATACAATTATCTCAAAAAAAAAACATACGTATTGGTACCAAAAATGTCTACAGATGACGTCGTTAAGACGTAAAATAAAATAATTATAAATTACTTATACTATAACAAAAGGTATAACAACAGTATTTTCTTATTATTATTTATGACAAAAAAAAATAAACAGTTTTAAAACCTCAACACGGACTTTTCTATCTCGAAATTGAGTGGCCAAAAAAAAATAAACCATCACATAAATGCAGAATATATGTTTTATGCCACAGTTTTACTTTTTTAAAATTTTTCTTAAATAGTCCACCATCGTGCTTTCTCACCCTGTCCCAGGGACAGGGTGGGGTGACGTCCTCGGTCAGAATCAGTCAAAACCCGGTCGATCCGACACGATTTAGTTGAGTTATCGTGCTAACAAAAAAAATTTCTCAAATAGTCCACCATCGTGCTTTCTCATGGCCCATGGACAGGGTGGGGTGCGTCCTATCCACCTTAGGTGTCGTCTGGGAGACGTCCCCGATTAGAATCAGTCAAAACCCAACCCATCCGACACGATTTAGTTGAAATGCCAACAACAACGATACACACAGACACAAAATGGTTAAAAAAACATTTTTTTTGGTTTTTAGGTCGAAAAACGAAAAATAAACCCTAAAAAAAATTTTTTTTTACACAATTACATTACTTTTCCGCGTATAGTGGAGTGTGGAAAAGTAATAATACCAAGAGACGTCTCATAGGTAACGTCCTCGTGACATCTTAATATAACGTATTTACGACGTAAAAACTTAATAATATAAAAAACGATAAAATAAATAATGCTTAACATTTTTGTCTTGTTTAAAAAAATAAAGCTTTGGCTTCACAAATATTAAAATTAATAATACATATACTTATAATATTTAGATAAAAAAATATACTAAAAGCTTTAATTTACCACAATTTGTTTCTCGAAATAATATTTATAGACATCATACATGTTTATGATCACGACATCCTAGTGATCCTGGTGAAGTATAGAACTGTATACAACCTATAAAAAAATAATCATTGCCATCTAAGTGATTCTCAGTTGAGAATACCAGGCCGTTCCGGAAGTCCCTGAACCGCATATCGCAATTTCATCATTAGGAATAAGCAATGCAAGTATACAGAACTACACCTGGCGATGGAGCTCTGGGAATATTAAACGGGATTTCGTACCAAGCTGACATAAACATACATTGCAGAAAATTGACAAACGCCGTCTACCCGAAAAAAGACAGTGTCACCTACGGAAACGATGCTACTTCTAATTTCTGACGCAGATTACTTCGTCTAGCGCGACTTTCACGTACACCACGCTAGGGGTAACAATTTAAAGAATCATTGCGATGTAATACTTGGAATCAATTAGAGGGTAATGTTTCTAAATTGTTACCACTTATGTGGTGTATGTAAAAACTTGCGCTAGATGAAGTCATCTTCGTCAGAAATGAGACGTAGCATAGCCCCCATAGGTGACACTTTGTCGATTAACATGTAGATGGCGTTTTCCAATTTTCTACATGTATAGAACTTGTTTTGGTCTGCAGAACAAGTACTGCAGATATTACGCTGTTATGTATATGTAGAAAGTGGGAAGACATCTCCACACCATCTGCAAATGCCTTATACAATAAGGACTAAACAAATGAGGCCAAAACAGCTATTCTCCTGGCTATATGCCGACGACGAGTGCTGAATTATATGGCGAAATTTGCCGTATTTTGTCTAACAGAGTTAGCACTAAAAATACAGTGATTTAGGTTGATCGAAAACCACAAGGAAGATGCAAAGCGTCCTCTATCTCAGGGGACCACTAACTGCAGACCGGTTTCGACCTTATCTTAGGTCTCGTTAGTGCAGTGTGAGTATACCTTTGACAAACGAGGCTCGCATCTTGTAGACGCCGTTAAAGTTGTGCCACAGTAGAGCGTAACAAGCGCCATCTCTCGACAGTTTCGAAAACAATCCAAATCGAAATAGAACTGCCCACTTCAGCAGTTTTTAAGAATTACCATCTACCAAGTAAAACTTTGCATTGCATTGATGAACTTAGTCTATTTTTCTCAGTGTGTATCTGAATAGACTTTTTCGTGTATCTGTGCATAAAATTTATCCGTGCATAAAGTCAAATTCTTTTTAGTATGTTTATTCTTACCCTCTTTTACTTGTAGATTACCTGCAGTATATCCTAAATTAAATATCTCGATTATTGATAATAATGGCCATATTTAATTACTTTTTATACGCCCTGTATAGTCCTCACTTTTATTTAACTTTTCTAGTGCGTTCGTATCAACTTGAAAAATCTCCTGGCGCTATCAATTCCCTCACAGAATCGCGCACCCAGCACAAAACATGGATACTGACTCCGCTTTTTTCTTTTTTTGTTTCACGTAGAAATTTCTAAACCACCCCCGGGATGTTTAACATTGTAACGTGGCATATTCATATAAACCCTTTCAACGTAAACCCCTTATCGGAGCAAAAGGCCAATAATCTGGCCATCTATACCGGACGTCACCGACGCAGAACAAACACCGAGTCCCGTTCTGTTCCCGCTATCTTCGGGGAGGCGCGCCATTGTCGCGAGCCATTCCTCCGAGTGCCCATTGTGGCTGGAAACAATGTCACAATTCCATAGTGGAGGCCAGGCGGATCGCTTGAATCAATATCGCATTATGTTGGAATATTATGAAGTTACTCGAGCGATTTCAATGGTTTTGTTCGGGTTTACCTCTTGCGCCTGGAAGAGCGGCTTTGTCCGAGAAAGAGGCTCTATTAGGCACTCTTTTGGCAAGGGAGTAGTTGACGTATGTTTCTGCGGCGATTAATTAAATGCGAAGAAGAATAAATATGAAAGAAATGAATGGAAGTATATTTAGAAGAATTATCGTCAGTTAAACATAAAAAATCAGCAAATCGTGAGGAGTTCCTAACATGTTCTGAGTTCCTACCATACGTCAACGAACCGAAAGACACTAATTCCGGTCCTTCGATATAAAATTTGTTTCAAACAGTCGCAAATCAAAAAATAGCCGACATACAACGATCTGTCGATCTCTGTTCTGATCGATCTGTCAATATATTAGTGATGTGTCGATCATTAAACACCGAATCGGTGTAAAAACGGTCAATTAATAAATGCTGAATCAAAGATTAAAAGAAAAATAACTCTTTACACACGTATAAAAACTGCAACAAAAATTGTATACGCATAAAACATGCGTATTCATTGAGTTCTGCACCGGAGACTGAAGTTACAACAGAAAATGCAAAATGAGCGTACAGGATCCTACAAACACAGCCGCGTGTTTATTCGGTTCCGGTTTTTGAGACACATTTTTTGTTTATATGCAAAATAATTGAAAACATTAAAAAGAGCGTATGAAGAGAGTGCCCTTCTGCCAATTAGGAAAAACTGGATTGATAAATATGGGTAAAAACCGTTTGAAAGCATTATTTTGAAAGAAATAGCAAACAAAACGCGTGCTTGATCCTTCTGTTCCAGTGATATCGACAACGCTTTTATTCCTATACGATACAGTTCCGAAAAACTCTAAAATTTCTAAAAGAGCCACCACGCCCACAGATAAAAAACTACGTAACTTAAGACATATAGATGTTAAAATGATACAAGGTCTCATTTGTGAATACACACGATTTAGGAACTATAAATGATTTCCCTGAATTAATTAGTGGTTATTATTATTGTTTGGATAACAATCGTCCCTGTTTACTATTTCTGATGAAGTGAGTCACGTAACGTGTGCATTTAAATAGCGAAATCTCTTTCGATCTTTCATGAAACGAATGGGCTATGAAATAGAAATCAACCTAATTGTTATCGGAGAAAAATCTAGAAATATACTGGGATATACCTTTATATACCTAGAGGTATACTTTTCAAAGAGATACGCAAAATATTTCATATGTATTAAATTTAAAAAGTAGGCTTTGGTAAATACATAATACTTTGATTTACATAAACAGTATTTTTTTATTAATATCACAATTATTACATATATATTATTATTAACTCTTATTTATTGTTCTTTTTTTATTCTTAACAATTGTTTTTCCATGTATATTGATCTATATTGTGATTTATAAAGATGCCTAATTTATTTTCTAAAGAATAATACGCAGACATTACTTTTGTGTATGATTCCTATAATGGAAGGGTCAAAAATAACCCAAGTTAATGGACGTCCCTTAAAATTTTTAGTCAGACATTTGAATTTAAAGTGGCATACTTAATAAAATTAATTAGTTTCATTATTTGTTAAATTTTAGTATAATTGACTGTATAAAATTAAAATAAATAAAAGAAAAAGTTTTAAAGTACTGAGATCTTGATTTAGAAATTTTGAATTTTTTCTACCTAATCTATCTAACTTTCAAAAGTGTACGAAAAATCTTACCCACACATTTTTAACTACTCTACTTTTGAATCTGTACTTCGAAGTTAAAAAACTGTTTACAGCGTGCACCTTTTGCCTTGTATAACAACTTGCTTGACCCGGTTCTATAATACCTACCAAATTTTATCAAATTCCTGCAACGCCCTGCAAGAAAATACACATATTGGAAATTTTGGCCTGAAATAAGAAATCACCCTGTATACGAAGATATATCTATGGACATATTTATCACCAACTCCTACATTACCCAATGAGACGCATTGGTATATCCACTCTATTTTCTTCTAGTTATTTGAAAGCCACGAGAATGTGCTCGTTACATGTTATCGAACATAAAAGCAAGCGTCCAAAATTTAGTTTTTCAATTTATTCCCGAAAGATTTAAACAATTTATGTTATCCACGACGGCGTAGCCTTACTTAGGCGTACGATTCGCTCCAACTCACCTTATCTAAATTGATTTTGTTGAAGGGAAACCATTTCCCCACAAAGACGACCACGGGTCGGCCCAGTCTGTCGACACCGCTCTGGTAGAGACATCCGATACCTGAGACTTCCGTCAGATCCTCGGTTTTCGCCCTCCTTAAAAGCCTCTCGTATCTGGAACAAGAAAAAATCATTACTAATGACCGGTCAATAAGCGGTGTTCAGCTAGGGAGACTTTTAGAATCAGATTTTACTTGCCTGGAATAAAATGCGTATTACTTTAAATTATCAGTTTATCGGAAATACGTTATTTAATAAAAGCGTATTTTCTGCCATAAATTTCAAATTAATTTGATTTTTATAAAGACCTGTTTTAATCTGTACATCGAAGAGGCGATTAATGTGGTAAAAGATAGTGTGGATTTCGGGATTAAAGTATAGGGACAGAAACTAAAAATGCTGAGATTCGCGGATGATATAGCAGTATTAGCATCTAGTAAGGAGGAATTAGAATCAGCATTGAACGAAATGGAGGCAGTGTTGATAGAGGAATACGGAATGAGGGTGAATAAAAACAAAACTAAAGTGTTAGTGTGCAGAGGGCGCGAGAGCAGAGCAAAAACGGAAGTACAAATTAATAATGGAAGATTGGAGGAAGTTAAAGACTTCACTTATTTAGGAAGTAAAATAAATTGGGATGGAAGAAGCGTAAAGACATAAAACAAAGAATAGCGCAGGGTCGAGTAGCTTTTAACAAAAAGAAAGCACTTTTATGCTCGGGGGCAATAAACTTAGAAACAAGGAAGAGATTTTTGAAAACATATGTATGGAGCACGGCACTATACGGTTGCGAAACCTGGACGGTAGGGGAAGCAAGTAGGAAGAAATTAGAAGCTTTTGAGATGTGGTGTTACCGAAGAATGATGAAAATACCATGGACTGATAGGGGTTAGAAACGAAGAAGTATTGGAGAAAGTCGGCGAGAAAAGAAGTATGTGGAAAAACATAAAGAAGAGACGAGATAGAATGGTAGGCCACTTGCTGAGACATGGGGGAATAGTCCGCGATATTTTGGAGGCAGAAATAGGAGTGACGAAAGGCAGAGGTAGGCCTAGATTAGACTACTGCTCGCAAATAGTAAGGGATGTAGGTTGTAGCACAATTAGCGAAATGCGTAGGTTAGCACAAGATAGGAGAAGCTGGAGGTTAGCGTCCAACCAGTCTTAGGACTGATGACCTCATGATGATGAAAGACCTGTTGCATGTCTTCAATACTGGATATTAATTAACAAACCATTGGATTAATATAACGGATGTAATAATTGTTTTAAATGTCGTTTAATAGCAAGATTATTATGAGTTTCACTCGTATTGTTTGAAATAAAATACGGAATATGGTAAATACGACGTATATACCTCAGGGATCCAATTTGGAGCCGAAGATATTTATACGTAACATCAACAATGCTAATACGCCGTTTAACTATCATCGCCAATTGGGAACAGCATAAAATATAGAAGTATACAATAGAAATACACAGAACATGGAAATAATAGCCTTTATATGTACTTGTAAAATTAAAAAAATAAATAAATGAAAATGTACATCAAGACTTTGTTTTCACCTCACTGTTACGAAAGCATGAGTTTATTCGACTACTGATTCGCCTTAGCATTACGCTGTTGCCAAATCAGCGTGATTGTTCCAACACCTGCAACTGTCCTTAACACACAATAAAAAACTCGTCCCGTCCACAACTAACCACAGTTTTCTAGCGGGTTATCTCAAATCTCTCCAACACACTCAAGAATTTCATAAACAGTGCCCTGGTATTTCAGAACCTTCACAGCTAATTAGGCACATAGTTAGAGGTAGATATTTGATACTTTATATGTACTTGTAAAATAAAAAAAAAAAATGAAAATGTAGTTTCACTGTTATGAAAACATAAGTTTATTCTGAACACTGATTCGCCTTAGCACTACGCTGTTGCCAAGTCAGTGTAATTGTTCTAACAGCTGCACACAATAAAAAGCGGCGGTCTCGTCCACAATTAACCACAGTTTTCTAGCGGTTTTTCTCAAATATCCTAACGAATTTCATAAACAGTGCCCTGGTATTTCAGAATCTTCATAGCTAATTAGGCACATGGTTAGAGGTAGATGTTCGATATTAGTGATTCAACCACCATTAAAGATAGTCAGAAAAAGTTCAAGGTACTGAAATGGAAGCAGATTCAACTATGAATCCACAACAATTATGCAAAACAACAGTCGCCATGAACAAATTACAAAATAATTCGTTATCCGTAGTGAGTCGTGAACAGTTTTTCAACGAACTAGACATCCCTCGTGGATAAGCGTTAACTATATACGCAATTCTGTAGATGTTTAACCGAGCCAATCAGGATTTTATATGCTAACTGGGTAAATATTCTACAAATTGTTATAACTTATACACGACGTTGCCACTGATGAGACATCCAAATGGTATTAATTACATTATTTTGTGATGGCACCGCAAGGTGCCAATCTAGGACCAAAGGTATTCATTAGTATCGTCAACAATGCTGTTACATCTTTCATATAATCGCAAATTGGGGGCCAAATAATATGTGGGAATACACAAAATAAATACTAAGAATATAGAACTACTACCATCTATAGATGTTCCTTTAAAATAGGACAAAACAATAATAGACAAGAAAAGATGCAATATTATAAAGAATAAACTACTTATATGAAACACTTTTGATTCAGAATTCAAGAAAATTGTAGGTATTAAATAGTCGTACACACAATTATATAATAATCTATTTTTTATACGAATGAATGAGATAATTGCAGAAATAATTAAAAACATCACATGGAGATTAACGAGGACGGACCAATTACCATTTCCGGGTACAAGGAGACAAAATTTCCCAGCGTTGTTTCTTTTTGTTTATCCCTCGGCTTTTGGTATAAAATTAGACCTTGCGATGCATTATTGAAGGACGTATACGACCGGTTCGCCATGGGCCACCACACCTAAGATGTTAACATTATAATTTGCTGGTATAGCAAATCGATTGCTTCTAGCACATTCGGGCAAATTGCGTCTATATTTAGCACACTTCAAGTACGGCGGGATCCTGTAATTATTGCGGAATTGTGAAATGCTCGACGGCGCCCTATTTCTTTTCGCATATACACTCACCAACGATATCGGCAGATGTAATTGTCTCGTAAAGTGGACGCTTGGCAAGAAATATATCCCGGAGAATGTTCGCAGTCTAGAATTACCTAAAGAGTTCGGAAAATTAAAACGACTTGGCAACACCGCAACGTGAACAGCTCTTGAATCGTTTTTATGATACTGGTATGCACAATCGTGGACATATAGTTACTTGTCCAACTCCTAACGTTCTGATACAAATATCACTTGATCTTCAATCGAGCTTCTACACTAACATTCGTTGACATACATAACTGTGCTGTTACTAATTGTTGCAAACTTCATTATTGTCGATATCATTTTGTATATCGTATGTAAGCCCCTGTATATCGTATGTTTATTAAGACGATTTATCTTAACCTTATGATTACGAAAAAACAAGTTATGTTGAATTCAAAATATTACTCTGAACACTGATTCGTCTTAACATTGCGGTGTTGCCAAATCCGCTTAATTGTCCTAATACTAGTAGGCATTTTTTAAAACTTTCCTCACTATTTTCAATAGTATTCTAATGGCCCTGTTAATATCTTCAATAGAATTCTGACTGTCCTGTATAGCATATGTTTGTGATATCTACATTATAATGATTTATTTTAACCTCGTAATAACATACACATACATGAATTTGTATAATGGATCTTTGCGCGTGTATCAATTTAGTGACGACGCACGGATCACATGCTACACCACTCGCAATTGTTACTAATATGCCACAATTACCAGCACGTATGTCTAGCGACATATGTTTCAATCAACT
The DNA here is from genome assembly GCA_037954035.1 of Rosalia funebris. Lineage (NCBI taxonomy): Eukaryota > Metazoa > Arthropoda > Insecta > Coleoptera > Cerambycidae > Rosalia > Rosalia funebris. The sequence continues at coordinate 1,328,008 of JAZFAV010000004.1, read as the reverse complement.
ACGTACGGCATAGAGAGTTAATAATTTGCCGAACAAAATGCAATTATGAGGTCACGCCTTAGCTTCATTGTATAATTTGATTCATTGGCGTCTCAATATTTGTGTAAAATTTATTTCATTTTTGTTTCATTTATTTTGATTTTTGTTGAATTTATTTCATTCATTTTGATGGAAATATCACTTACATTGAATGTTCTAGTGGAGAACCTATTCATTCCTCTGTCATAGGTTGACGGATTTGTATTGTACTAACTGTTATCCTAAAATGTGTTTTCGGCACGACACCATTCAAAAATGTCAGTTGATTGGTTCATACGATTATTACCTGAACCGCACACGCAAAGAATCATTATACAAACCATACTTGTTCCGATCATCAAATCATTCTAACATTGCGCTGTTGTCAAATCAGTTTGAATATCCTAAGTCTTACAGACTTTTCCTATCACACCTCATACTATTTTTCATATAATTTTTATGGCCTTGTTTATCATATCTTCGACATGTCTACATTACGAAGTTTTATTATAACCTCAGATTATAAAAAACAAATCATGATTCAACTCGAAACACACGAATTTACATCGTGTTTATATGCAACGTTATGGGTATCAAACTCAAGGACATTTTAGTCAAACTATTCTGGCTGATTTCCAGTACGAAACTAATATGTGAATGATGCGTAGTAATTGCACACGGGGTCACAGCAATGAATGGGACAACGTGCGATTCCTGGAAACTATGCCTACCTAAAAATGCATATACCAAAAGAAGTCGATTGGATTTATCACCAGAAATGTAAACAGAAAACGATTCGTATAGTTTTGGGACAAATTAAAACCTTGTGGTTTTAAAACTGTTTGCAAATTTATTTACTTTTACTTTTGTTTCGGTTGTGCCATCGAATTCTTCTCCTGGTCGTCTTTGACCTTCAAGAATAAATTACAAGAGTTATCGATTTTCTCGATTTCCGACTTATATGTTACTGACAGAGATCGTAGCGATAAAGATGTATAACCTCATAGAGTTCATTCGGCATTTGTCCTGGATCGGCGTACCGTGTACGGCACTGATGAGAACTAATAAGTTCGAAACAGCTGTATGTCGTTCGGTTCCGATTCGGGACAGATGTCGAATCCTACCTGTGGCGGGTTTTATTTTTTGAAAAGAGTTGTCGAAGTAATTAAAGCAGAAGGAACTAAGGCAAAGGCCACCTCGGCAAATCACTAAAGTATATTTTACCTGTTATCAATTAGAGACAAATTAGCCATTAAAATCATAAATTATACATCATATATGTTAACTGCTTAACCTAAAGAGCCGAAGGTGTGGACCTTGAGGAACGCCCGTCATAAAATAAGTAGATAATTTTCCACTTGTATGTACGAATGACAAAAACACTTACAGCGGTTCGTCAAGCTCGGAAAAATCCGTCACTACCACCATTTCCATGGTGCGCGAGTTCGCAAGGAAGGCCGCTGTTTTCCACGTTCGACAGCGAATAACTACTATACTAGACGCAGTAACTTCGTAATAATCGGTCGAATTTATAAATAAAGCGTGTCCGTTATAAACCCCGATATATTTTTAGGCCGAACACATTTTAAAAGACGTCATCCATTACCACTTTCCGTAATGAAATGGGAAAATAGATCACGCTACGGTTTATTACATCGGTAAAGGGGTTTCTGTTTGCGTAGCACTCCCGAAAGGTTTACGGTGGGCGTCAAAAATATTCGCTCAAATGTGAACAAAAACACCATTCATATTCGTGTTGCACTATATGATTTATTTCACCATCTCTCTACTTTGAAATGCCGTATTTCGCTCAAATTATAATTAATTAGAATTAGAGGAGGCTATCCCTAATAATTTCCTAAATAATGTTAAAAAGCTTTTCTATTATTTTACACGTTATTATCGAAATAATAGCGTAGAAAACAAGATTTCTTTCTTCTATAAAGTAACCTTTGTAACTTGTAATTAAAATAATTAGTGGAAAAACAAGTAATTACTGTAACAGGCGTAATTAAAGTAATTAGTTCAAACAGTGCAATCAACGCAATTATTGCAATTTGAAAAACTAGAGCAATTAATGTAAATAGTTATTTAAGGTAATGTAATGAATGCGAATAATGTAATTACTTAGTAATTAAAAATTAATTAAGACAATCAATATAATTCAGGTAATTAGAATGATTAGCGTAACATGCTACCAGATCAATTAGTGTAACTTATGCAATTAGAGTACTCAATATAATTAATGTGGAGTAATTTGTGTAAACCTCTTATATTTATTTAAGTTACCAATTTCAGTTACTAATTAATAACATTAATTACAATGATTATATTACACACTTCTATTTTAACTAATTATTAGGGTAGTGTAATTACTGTGGTTCATGTAATTAATTAGTAACTAAAATTGGTAGTTGAATTGGCAGTAATTACACATTTCTAATTGGCTAATTATTAGGATACTGTAATTAGTGTGATTCATGTAATTAATAGCAACTGAAATTGGTAGTAGAATTATCAATAATTAATAAAAACGATATATTTACTGGATATAAATATACTCAGAATAATTAATGTAATTAGCACAATTGATGTAATTCGTGTAATTGGAGTAATCAATGTAATTAATTTATTACGAGTTGCACTAATTACACTAATTATACTACTCTAATGAAATACCCTAATGGTCCGAGTTAAATGTATTTAGCGAAAACAGCGTAATTAACGTAATTAATATATTTCTTACAATTGGTATAATTAGTGGAATTAGTGAAATTACAGTAATTAATATAATTAGTTAGTGTATTGTAATTATTTATTAATTTGAGTAATTAATTAGTAGAGTAATACGCAACTAGTAATTGGTGACTGCTGATTAGGAATTAATAAAATGAATTTAATAATATTTATGAAAGTGTGGTCAAAACGCATATTTAACGAATTTCAAAAATGACCATCATTAATGAATACCAAAGGTTCTTTAAAGCTTTTCATATATTTTTTTCACAAATATGTGATCTCTGCTTACCATTAGTTGAATATTTCTTATATATCTACAAGCGCAAAGTTTTCAGATGGTAAGTTTTACAAGATGTCGTAAGGAGGCTTATACTCCAACCATCTGTAAGTCCTTAAACATTAAGGGTTAACAAATTAAGCCAAACATAGAAATAAAATACTCTGATTTGGATTGCTCGAAAACCACAAGGAAGATGCAAAGCGTCCTCTATCTCAGGATACCGCTAACTGTAGACCGGTTTCGACCTTACTTGGGCCTCGTCAGTACAGTGTAAGCGAGTATGCCTTTGACAAACTAGGCTTCACATCTTGTAGACATCATTACATTCCACAGTAGTAGACTGTAGAACGTAACCAAGCGCCATCTCTCGGTAGTTTCGGAAACGATCCAAATCGAAATAAAACGCAAGTCATTTACAATGACAGGAATCATCTACAAACGCAAAGTTTTCAGATAGTAAGTTTTACAAGAACTTCTCTTATAAAGAGAATCTCTACTGTAAAACATAACGGTGTCTACAAGATGTGAAGCCTCGTTTGTCAAAGGCATACTCGCTTACACTGTACTGACGAGACCCAAGATAAGGTCGAAACCGGTCTACAGTTAGCGGTATCCTGATATAGAGGACGCTTTGCATCTTCCTTGTGGTTTTCGAGCAATCCAAAACACAGTATTTTATTTCTATGTTAAAATAAAATACGGCAAATTTCGCCAGGTAATTCAGCGCTCGTCGACGGTATATAGCCGGGGAAATAGCTGTTGTGGCTTAATTTGTAATCATTAATTCTTCAGAATCTACAAATGGTTAGAGTATAAACTTCCTTACGACATATTGTATTTCTTATATACGTATGTATCTCTTGTCAAACTTTCACCTACTTTCGTGATTAATTGCCTTGGGTCAATGAGAATTATTACGTTATTAAATATATGGACAATGATTTATTTAAAATACTGAATAGATATTCAGGACGCACTTTCATTGCTTCAAGCTTTCTGGTTTTAGCGATGAACAGTGGATGACTATGATGAGAGTCATACGTTTCGCAGAATGTCTTTCATACATGTTTGATACCAAATATCGACATTAAATAAAATAGAAGGTACAAAATTATACAAGTTTTAAGACGAAATAAATCAACATGTATATGTATGTGGCAAAGACATACGCAGTATATTTAATAATTTGTGACAGTCGTTCAATTTTAAAATCAATCCTTCAGAAATACATACTTATCAGAACTGTATTATCATACAGAACTACCAACCACTGAAAGTGACTTTGCATTTTTATTATATTTTCTCTTCAGCAAAAAACATTTTAATTTGCTAAGGAAATTCTGGAATAATTTTAAAATAGAGAAACACAGCATACAACCGGCGAAATATATGTATTTTCTCCCAGTTATATCGCATATGAAATTACAATCTACAGGGTGTCCAAATCTATCATAAAAATACATAAAAGTACATTTCCTAGGGAGTGCCTTTTTAATTATCTTTTTTACAAAATAATAAAATATATTATGATAGTAATTTCGGACATTATAAATGTATCGCACTGTAGAGTTGCATGCAGAACATTCACCGAAAAATTTTAATTAACGTGTAAAAAATTTAAGTACATATTTATTTTCACAATAAAAAATCTAAGACCTCTAAATTCTTTTTTAATTTAAAAATGAAAAAAAAATTACCTGTCTTCATCATCAACCTCCACCGAACTCCAGCCCAACAGATTCGCGAAGCTCGAGAACAACCCCGCGGAGTCCGTCACCGCCGCCACCATGATCGCTGTTTATTGTTTTTCTCCGGGAACTATCGCGAACTATACGCCAAAATATCCGGCTGACAATGAATCCAAGTCGGCGCGTTTATACCGCTCTACAGGTCTCTGCGATTAGCTCGAACGTACGACAGAAACAACTGCACATCAACTACCCGCGCCGCGTTCGACACACATGGCCAAGCCTGATTTATGCCATGCAATGACTATCGAGAGCGCGCACAAATGTTCATTTCCAAAATTCGCTAGGCTCTCGTGATGTTTATTATTTACCAGTGGCGGGGACACGGGAAAAAGGCCCTGGGAATATGAGAGCTGTCTCACAAAGACAATATATAAATTGGTCTAAAGTGGCCGTGGTTTTTAAAATAAATGTCAACTTTTAGCTGTCAAAATTCGTCAGACAGTCTTCGAATTAGTTTCTTACTGCAGAACAGAAAGTTTACATGATTGAAACCTATTTTCGAATATATGCGAATATGCATCCATATACGAAGCAATCATAATAGGTTCGCCAGCCGTCAAATCACTCCAAACATACCTGGATCTAAAATAACACGTTTTTTTCTGACGAAACGTGGTCACATCTTTCGGGGTACGTCAATTCTCCAAAAATACGTATGGTTTGTATGATTCTTTGCGTGTGCGTCACAGGTAACAATCGTATGGATCAATCAACTGATATTTTTGAACAGTGTTGTGCTGAAAACATATTTTATGATAACAGTTAGTACAATACAAATCCGTCAACCTATGATAGAGTAATGAAAAGGTTCTCCACAAAAACATTCAAGAGAAGTGATATTTCCATCAAAATAAATGAATTAAATCCAACAAAAATAAAAATAAATGAAACAAATATGAAATAAATTTTACAGAAATATTGAGACGCCAATGAATCAAATTATAGAATAAAGCTAAGACGTGACTTCATAATTGCATTTTGTTCGGCAAATGATTAACTGTGTATGCCGTACGTAGTTGATTAAAACATATGGCGTTAGACATACGTGCTCGTAATTGTGGCATATTAGTAACAATTGCGAGTGGTGTAGCATGTGATTCGTGCGTCGTCACTAAATTGATACACGCGCAAAAATCCATTATACAAATTGTATATAGAGCACTGAAAATCTGCATATTTTTGTTGAATATCTAATTCATCCTGCCAAAATTGTTGACCTTATTGTTCGTTGTTACTTCATCCCTAGAATTAATAAGACACTTGTACGTTATGATCATGACAGTATGACACGTAATACAACAAATTTTGATAGTCTGACATTTATTTGAAAAGGGTGATAGAAACTAAGACGAACGTTTTATTGTTTCAAGATAATGTTACACATCGCGCTATAAGGATACAGAAGGCTTTGCTATTCAAAACATGAGGTGAGTTTTCTACATATGATACTAACTCAAGGGTTCTCTTATCTTGAGCATCTGATGATGGGCAATAAAAATCAAGAACCGCTAGAACTAGAGCTGGTCGAATTCATGTTTAATCATTGCTTGATTTTATACCACGATAGAATTTTCCAGTGAATTAATAATTTGGTCTAATAGTTCTAATTGCTACTTATTGATGAAATTCCGTATGCATGTTTACGACCTTACGACCATTGACAAATTTCTTAAGGTAACTGTAAAACAATTGGCGATTTTTGCTATGATTCGTATTTTACTCAATGCTTATTTGGTTACACAAGTCGTCACAATATTTCTGTGAGGTTAATTTTGGTTTATTCGTTGTTTCTTTATTAAACCGAATGTCTCTTTTCAATAAATATCCATCTATTAAGATTATTTAAGAACTATTGTTGTTTGCTTATAATTTATTGTATTGGTAAGTAGGTGAAATACATCATTATAAACATTTATTGATTGTCTTATTTTCTTTTTATTTCTGAATTTAATTTTTAACATTCTGCGTAAATGAATTTTTATATCATTTTATATATTAATAATTGGTATTATGTTAGCTGTTTATTTCCTAAAAATCTTATCGAAAAATCTTCGCACGCAATTTTCCAAAATGACCAAAAACCAACATCACTGGTCGTGTGCTTCTAGAATTTGCTATATCATGCTATACTACAACGAATAATTATTTCAAATATTGATTTTAGCTTCATCATATAAAAAACTATTTTAATGCCACATATTATTGTTTACCCTTCACGAGACGCCTCTGTTCTAGTGACGTCTATTAATTAAATACACTTTGTTCGACATAAAATAATTGAGGACGGTTATAGTGGCTATAAAACTAAAACTACGGTTATCTGTAAGAAATGCACTATGTAAATCTCTGATAATGTGAAAAAATAATTACCCGTTTAAAAAATAAGTACCAATTCAGTTTATTAGAGCAATATTTTTTATAAAACAAAATCGTATAACACATATTTAAATGAAGTTCTTTATTTCAATTTGAGACGTAGAATATTGTCGATATTTTCTCGAGGATTCACTTATGCCGGTAGCCTCATATTCATAGTATAATTTTCTGTAAATAAAATCAATATGGCAACGCCTGCACACAGCGCATCAAGAATTATTTCAATCAAACTTTAAAACAATACTACATATCACAATCTAATAATTTTTGAGACACTCTGTATAGTCGACATGTTATACGTCTAAATAAAAATATAGACATTAAACGATAAAAACACGTTATGTTATTACGCTGCTACAATTCCTTAATAATATTTTAGAGGCATATGGCGTGATGTGTATTGTTTAAAAAATTTATGAAAGCATGACTAACGCTGTTAAATATACTAGGCAAACATTCCGCTATCAAATGTTACCCTGTCACAAAGGTCACACAACGCAGTTATAAAAAATCCATGATTCTTACGACTCTATACAGGATGATTAAACATGAAGTCGAAATTAATATTAAAATGATACGCCACTGTTCGTCAGAGGTCATGTGCTTTATTACAAACGTAATTAAGGCAATCACGGTTTATCCTAAGGCAACGGATTAATATACTTTAAATACAACTTTGATAATAAAGTGGAATTACTACAACACAGTTGTAAATGAAAGTTGACAGAATTTATTCTTGAATGACGTCTTGTTTGTGGAATAATTGACGAGTCTACTCGGAGGACACACAATGTTAGAGCAAGGAGGCTGTGGTATTTTTTAATATCGCGTTTAATTTATTTATTTTTTTTTTAAACACATTCAATCAATATGAAATGCGCGGTTAAGAATGAAGCCGGACTATATACAGTGTGTTCAAATATATGATAATAATATCTCTATTTACTAACAACTCTTTACGTGTGTGTGTCACGAAATTTTTTAAGTCGATGTACGAAATGCTTTTCGTTAGAATTTCGGCATTTTGACAAAATTAATATAGTAAATCGACCCTTGCGAACAACGTGGTAATTTTTTGATCCGAAGCCTCTAGAGGCATGTTCCGGAGGTGCCTTCGATATGAACGAAGGGGCGGCGCAATATTATTGCGATTTGCTTACTGGTTGTATTATTTATTACAATGCCAGTTCGAGACAAAGGGTGAAATTTAAGATACTTCGCTTAACCCCCAAAAAATAATATGGAACAACATTCTCATATTTTTTCTCTTGGTTTTGTGTAGGTTGTCAACAAAAATTTATTAAAAAAAAATTAAATAAAAAAATATTTAAATGCAAAAATCTTGCGTATCAAAATTATCACTGTGTTGCAATATTTATTATTTCATATTGCACTTTTATTCTATGCTTTACGAAGGCTGTTCTAGTGTCTGGTTTCTCATTCGATATTTTTTAAGCCACCTACGAGAGGCAAAACAGTCGTCACGTGACTGAAAGACATTTGACTTGGAAAAAACTAAAATCGAAGATTGGTCAGTAAATATTATCGTCGGAATGTTGTTCCAGACATATTTGGAACTATTTAAAAACAGACAACAGGCAGATTCTTAACTTTGCCAGCGCAGGATTCCAGCAAAATAAACGTTTGTTATAAGTTTTGATGATGTAACTATTATCTAGCTCGAACAAGATGGCGTCCGTCCCCATTGACGATTTCATGTAAGAATTACCGTGAAGCGTGAAGTATCACTAAATCTATGATACAGAATAAAAAGGCCTATTCAATGGCCAGCACAGTTCCCTGATCTAACCCCGATGGACTTTTTTTATGACAAATTGAAAAATGCATTTGTATAAGTAAATAAGGCACCACGAATGGACTGTAAGAATAACAGGCGAGACAATAACGTGAATTTTTATTATAACGTTTCGCACATTTTTATTATAACGCACTGGCATCTATTATGTCATCGATTTCCGTATACGTATATAGCTAAGTTAAAAAAAACATTAATAACCTGAAACGAAATTGAAATTTAATTACTCCGTTCTAAGAATTTATTATACTATCATGTCGCAGTATGTGCACTTGATTTTTTTTTATCGTGAAACTATTCGGAACTTTACGTCTCGAACTACCGCCTTGTATATACAGGGTGATCATCTAACGCGTGGTTTGATACTTCTAAATTTGTTGCCTAGTTTTTCCAGTATTGCATAATAAAATTAAATCGGGTTATATTGGTTGTTTGTTAAATTAGTGTTTAGTATAATGCTAAAATATGATGACGGTTTCAAACAACCTGTTAGGAACTTGAGCCGCTGAGTTCGAGCTACTGCTAGGGCTCTGCTTAATTCTAAACGTGTAGAATGCCTGTTTCTTAAGGCGACTTCCATAAGATATCGCTCATCTGTTGCATCTATAGATTTCTTAACACCTTGTCCTGGGGTTTTACAGTAACTTCCAAGTTCATTGAAATGTTTAACTGTTGATAGTTTGACTGTACTAATTGTTGATTGTTTAACTCCTAACACATTAACCACATATCGCTGGCTACGTCCCTCGTTAACCAGAGTTGCCGCCTACACTGCCTCATATTCTCTTCAGTTGCGTGGACGATTCATTTCTTCTATGATACTCTGGACAAAGTGTTTCATTCACTTGACATTAAATTTAAAAAAAGTCGCTAGAGTAACTGAATTTATAGCCTTTTACAAATACCTTTAAGCAGCGTTAAATGTATTATTAACAATTACAAAATGTTCCTTTACATCTGTCAAGCAATTGCAATTGTTTATCGGCGGTGACAGAGAATACCCTAGGCCACCTATATAAAATGTTTAAGGATTTAAAACTTCGAAAAACTACAAGAAATAATGAAAATATTTATCGATGCGTTAATTTTGTTCAAAAGTGTATAATAAACCACAGAAATAATTCTGAGTGTTAATTTGATCTTAATTCAGTTCGACGTTATACATTTCCTCTTTTTCACAAATCGACTTTTATAAAACAAATATAAATATCGTTTAAACAAAGCCTGGTTTCAAGTTAGTACCCGATGGACTGTGAAACGCAAGTCCTCACATCGTGAACATGTTAATGGATATTTTTTGTGTGCAAAATTAATTCATTCTGAAATTGACTGGCAACCTCTAATTGTTTCCCAGACCAAGTGCAAGCGTGCTAGAGCGAATCCAGTTAGCGCCAATGGATTTTTACTGCCTCTATTAATAGAGCCGTCTAAATAAATCAACTTCTATAACGAACGACCCGACATAAGGTCCGTTTTCCATCAATATGAGATTGTTTATTAATCGTAAATGTATTCATGGAGCATATCGTAAAGTTAGTAGGAAAACAATTTGTGTGAGATGTATTATGTATTATTATTATTATTATTATCCTCTTTCTCGTAGTTAATTCTTTTTAACAAATGCCACCTCGGTATAATTACAAAATACACAAATAATTACAAAATACACAAAGACATATCAACGGGGATATAATGGCACAGGCTCAGTAAGACCTTCTCAATGAACTTTTTCGATTCCTTGAACATTTTGCTTCCCTCTCGGTATTAAGAAAAAAAATCTATTTAAAATAAAGCAGATAAAGAGTACTAATTCTCCTCGATTTACTTATAAAACCGCCCACTGTCAGTGCTACAGCAGACTTAGATCTAGCGGTCTAAGACTTCAGGTATTTGAATCGATGTAGGTACAAATAACTCAGTTGCTCGTTGGGGAAGTGTAAGTAAATATTTACATTTCTATCTCGTCGCATGACTTTCGTATAACGTAAATATCCCGAAAGTTCGCAGTAATACGCGACTGCTTGCGCACAATGTGAAAAGGTTTATATGGAAATCTCCCAATTTGAAATATTCTGTTTAGAAAATACATGCGAATTGATAGTGAGACCACGACTCATATAGGAGAACGAAGGTTATTTAAAACGCGTTGTGATTTTATTATGAACTGTGAGATTATACGTAAAGCGCTGGATATATAAAGTGAATTGATATGAAGTGTAAAGCGCTTTAAGTTTTTTCCGGTGTATCGAATTTTTGCTAATTAATAAACTAAATTAATTAGACTAATTTTAGTTAACTATCCTATTTACTGTTTCCTTGTTAACCTTGTCATTTTTATTGGTAGAAAAATAATACGGTTTTGTTCCACGCAATTGCAAACATCTGTCCTTGTTTTTCGTATGTTGTTGATTTCACAGTTGATGATTCCTTGACTATCTATAGTGGAGGAATAATAGATGTGCAGACAAACAACCACAGTAATGCGTCAAAATATCAGTGATGTTAAAATTTATTGATCTGAATGCCACAATTTAAATACGTTTTTTGTGTCATAAAAATAAATATCTACCTGGTAGATGTGTGTCTAATTTGGTAAATCTATATGCAGTTGACAGCATATTTATTTGATTTAATTTTAGCTGTAAGCGAAGAAGTCTTTGATTGGCGATAACCAATATATGAGGGGATTTTAAAACAAAGATTCGCAATGTCTTTTTAGTTTTAAGAAAAAATGTCATAAGATTACCGACAAAGTTAATCGAGTTATTTTTGATAATCGCTCGATTTTATACATAAATCGATAACGTAAATGGCCCTAGTACGTATCCTTGGGGAACACCGATATTATTAGAAATCTCTAAAGGTTGAAACCGATCGAAATGATTAAATAGTTTCTAGCTAATACAGTAGTTCATATTTAAACATCCCTCATTTGATGAAACGAGAAATAATAAGTAATTGAACGATATTTCTACTACCGTATCAATTAATCCATTATTTAGATCCAATCAATTTACATTAGACGTCATATCGTCATATGAGAGATTACCTTGGTCTGGTGATCGAAAATTCTAAAATAATTGTCGATGCTATCGTGAATTTAGGGCCATTGTCAAGATTTGTCATGCGGTTATATGATTGTCACCATAGAACATAAAATTTATATGATTGAAGTCCATTTTTCTAACTAGTGTAGTTATTAATATAATTTGTGAATCCTGTCGACGTTTGAATAATATTCGACAATACTTCGCAGGCTTTGCACTCGACAGGAATACCAAAGGATTTTTATGTGTACCTAAAATGCGGTGTTGCTGTATTTGGCAAAACTGGCCCTGTGATTCAAGCGAATTCAAGGTAGTGGCAGGCAAACTGTTTATACAATAGACGCAGTTGTGCGTCAACATAGCAAGAGCTACAAATTCTCTGAAACATCTAACTCAAGAAACTGGACTGGCACGGCACGGAAGCAACTTATTGACTGAATTTGTTTCACTACTACACGTTGACAAAGTTCGGGCTGGCTATTTTCAGCAACGCACTGTCCTTGCACATCGATCCGAGATATATACGAGGGCTGATAAAAAAATACGGCGAATGAATTTTTATAGCAGAAACGGCTAATGCTACATCTGTGTGAAATAATGCGTCCGATAGCATGATCCTTTGAGATAGTCAGTGTCATGTTTGAACAAGTTGTGACTTGCCAATTGGCTTCCAGAGCCGGAAGAGTGAGGACGTGTTTAGCGTGTCTGTCGCACATCATGGATTTCGAACAACGCATTAACAGGTTTTGTTTTAATTTGCAAAAAAGTGCCACAGAATCTCATGAAATATCAAAATCAGTGTACGGTAATAATGTGGTGACCCTGTTTACAAGTGATATGAGTGATTTAAAAGCGGAAATGAGTCGGTTGAACACAAGCAACGATCGGGACGTCCTTCGACCTCAAAACCAGAAGAAAACATTGCAAAAGTGGAAAAAATTATTCGTTCAAACAGACGATTGACTACTCGAGAGATTAGCGAAGAAGTGAACACCTCGTACAGGCCAGTGGCTTCCTCATTCATCACGACGACGCGACGTGCCACACCTCGCTTCTGATCCGCGAGTTCTTGTCTGAAAAAGACAGATTCCTTTCTGTCCACATCCGCCTTACTCTCCGGATTTAGCACTATGCGACTTCTAGCTCTTTCCAAAAATTAAAGCCGTGCTGAAAGGAAAACGTTTTGACACCATTCCCGACATTAAGAGGGCCACGACGAAGCAGCTGCGAACCCTTCCGAAAGGAGCCTTCCAGAAATGTTTCCAATCATGAAATCAACGTTGGAATAATTTCATCGCTAGCCAAGGGCAGTACTTTGAAGGAAATTAATACAAATTTGAAGTAAGCTTATTACTTTCATATTAAAATTATTCGCCGTATTTTTTATCAACCTCGTAAGTGTATTTAAGAGTTTTTTACGGTGATGAGTTAGATTGTGGATTGTTTTGTGTTCCCTCACTTGAAAAAAGTGTTTTGCATAAACCATAACGCAACAAATTCGGCAAAATGCTTTTTCATAGCACGAGATGGTATAAACTAAGACGAGCGCTTTCCATTTCATGACACCTTTGATCAATAAATATAATTTTTGATATACGGGTATTTTCCAGAAGGAAGTTACGTTATTTTTTGCTATGTATATTCTAGAAATTAATTTACTACACAACAAACAAGTAACAATAAAACATTTCTTTGAAAACACGCTTTCTGAAGAAAAAAAGATTAACGTACTAAATTACCTGGTTTTTCTCATCCACAGATAAAAAGCTGCCTTACACGACATCCCCGCAGGTTTGGGTATGATTTTCTCTTCCTCGCTCATTTTTTTCTAAACGCATGCACGCATCAAGGATCAAGCTCGCGATCAAGACGCGCAATTTCTTAAACGGCCGAAACTCCTGCACTATCTGACATTCCCTCGCCCGAGAATCGGAGACATTAACGGATTGATGAATAAAATATAAAGCAGGGAGTTTAACCTAATACCAAATCAATATATAGGGAGAATTATCATCGCGACTGAAGAAAACCTAACCGTTGCTCCAGTCCGCAGTAAATACGTGGCCTTAAATTAAACAGTTTTCGATGCGCACTATTACAAGGTGAAAAAAAAATTATCAGAATTGCTTCACAAGCCAAGGGAAAAATCGAACGTCTCTTACCTTTCCTGGTGCTGAATCTCCTTGACCATGATGTCGGCCAGCGGATCGTTGAAGGGCCTCTCGCCCAGCAGCCGCTGCTGGTCCAAATCGCCCTGCATCTGGCTGAAGGCATGTTCACCCACGGTGACCGAAGTCTCCAGTTGCGAGGACAAGTCTATGGACTCCTCATCGGCTAAAAAAGAATTGATTAATTATTAATCGAAATTAAAAAAAGATTGCGTTAAAATTGATTTTTCTATGCTTATTTTAATAGTGTAAGTGATGGAAACTGTCAAAGCATTGTGGTAACACCGAAAGAATAATTCTAATAATCTCTTGATGATACCAATTTGGTTGGCGAAAAGCGCTCGAGGGACGTATCATCTTTCACTGTTCGTGAAGAACTAGGTTCCTATTTAATTTCATCTTTTTAGTTACCAATACAAGCACATGAACTACTGTAATTAATGGTGTAACAAAACTACTAAGAATTAGTAATGTAACATAGCGTTGTTGCCAAATCAAAGTCATTATCCAAATTTCTGGGGACTTTTTTATGAGAAGGCCTCAAATATATTCAAGACTAACGCAATGACGTATAATATACCGAAACTTTAATGTATCCGAAGAATTAGTTAACAAGCCGAAAAATACATGCTTCTTACTAATATTTTTCGAGGTTATATAAAATTGGATATAGACTAACTGGCTATAATTGTATATTTGAAATTTCGCTGTAGCCACATCGGCCCTATTGTCCGAATTTCTACTAACAACTTTTTATAAAGAATGAGACTATAGTTGAGAATAGTATTCCTTAAAGTATTTCAATAATGGGAATTCTATTAAAAAAAAATATCTATGAACGAAATATACGACAAAATGTTAATGTGTTAGACGCAAAACAGATCATCAATTATAATACGCTGAAATAGCATGGTTGTCAAGTTAGCTACATTATCTGAAATCCTACTAATATTTTTTTTCTAAATCCTAAAAAAGACATTTTTATTTTAAATAGTTTGACAAAAAGCCGTATGTTATACCATTTTACCACCCATTTTCGAACTATTTTATTTTAGAAGCAGTGAGATGGCAACAATGTTCTCTTTAGGATCGAGAAAGAAGACTCGACGATTCGGCAAATTTGGGAAGTTCCTGTTCGATCTCTTAACGTATAGAAGTGCTATTAAAGTATAACACTGACTTAGTTTTCCACAAAACACCAAAACAATACACTCGACGCGCGTTTCGCCAACAAAGTTGGCATAATCTGGAAATGATTAAAACTGACCAAGAGTTTCAATTATCTCTCGATAATGCCAACGCGCGTTGCGTTGCGGTGCGTTGGCGAAACGCGCGTCGAGAGTAGTGTATAGTGTTTTGTGGAAAACTAAGTCAGTGTTATCTTCACACCAAAGGTTCCAACCTACTCCAGTATTAGAGTGTATAACTATAGTTAATGGAAATCGTGCTATTATAAAATTTATTGTGAAGTCCTTAGTGCTTGTCGTTTTTGTGTTTTTAATCAGTTAGTAAAAAAGCAAATTAGTATCACGAACCTACTGAAATAATATTAAGATAAGAATGTTTACTTTTTACCTTAATAGCTTCACTACGCCTGACTGCATTTTTGCATTTATTTATATTTATTCTTAATAAACACATACTAAAAAAAATACTCACAAGACGAGAACTCAAAGGACTCATTGATCATGTCTTTTAACGTAATGCTGTTAACATACTTCTGATAATATCACTAAAACTCGTATTTTCTTATCTCGATTATCCGCAGTTGATTACCCTTATTCACATCCTATTTGTGTGCTCAAATTATTGAAATACTAAAAAAAATTAGGCGTATTTATTTGCGGATATTAATAAGGTCGTATATTCGTTCCAATATAGAATTCTATAAAATTACCTATTAATATGCGCTTAGTAACCAAGAGTAAAGATAATTTGTTTACCGAGATGTAAATAAAAAGACGCAATCGCTTTAAGTTCAGCTTTAGAAAATATGCTTTAATTTCATATATAAATGCCATGTAAATTTAGTTAAACAGAAAATAGAATGGAAGGAAATCATTTTATATGTATACGAATTACATAGCACATTATCGAGAAAAGCAATGTACAGGGTGTTTTTAAAGTAGAGTTAAAATCTTCCTCAGGGTATAATCTCAGGTAAGTCTTTATAAAGCTCTACCTTCAAAAGCGCCCTTATACAGTTACATATCTTTAAATGGATTCAAATGCAGTCAATTTGTATTCTTATTTTTAGAAAACACTCCTGTTATCACTGATTTTCATTTTTATTTTAAAGTGTTTGAACATTTTTCTGGAATCGCTAATCATATCAGTTCCTTAAATTGTAAATTTATTATAACCACTTTTTTGTAAGGCCAAATTCACTTTGTTCGATTTGTTCCCGTTCCTCATCAACCCACCTAAAAGGTTATATTCCCAGGAGTACGTTCTAAACCATATTCTGAAGACTTATTGACTCATTCTAATGATAATTACATTCTGTACAACTTTGGAACACAGATTTCATTTGCATATGGCAATAAAGTTCGTTATACATATAATAAATGAATTGTGTATTCAAATTATTTCGACTGAATTTGTATAATCATTGTAATACACAGCTGAGCCATCTAACGCCAAGTAGACGAAGTTCTGCATATCTCAAAGTCTGCAGTCTAGTTAACGGTACACCCCGTGAAGTGCAATCGATAAAAAGCAGCCT
Organism: Rosalia funebris; assembly: GCA_037954035.1. Taxonomy (NCBI): domain Eukaryota; kingdom Metazoa; phylum Arthropoda; class Insecta; order Coleoptera; family Cerambycidae; genus Rosalia; species Rosalia funebris. Next base: position 1,311,088 of record JAZFAV010000004.1, on the reverse strand, counting down.
GCGTCAAGGTTACTTACACAACGGATACGGAAAGTAGAAAGTAGAATTCTGTCGCATGCCGATGAAATACTGAAATACTTGATCATATTGAAAGAGAAAAATAAAAGACAATCGTTGTAAGTGACGTGGTCTATTACTGAAATCAAGTGTAGACTGTCAATTTGCTAATAACCAAAAATTTGTATTATTCACTTTTTGAACATAATGTGCTTGATGAGACGCAATGTTCTAGAGAAAAAAAAACTTATCTGAAGAGGCATTTGGCATCTAATAACGCAGCCGTGAAACCAACGGCCTAAAAGGAAGAGCGAGAGAGAGTAGGAAATACATGTGTTGCGTAAACTAAGTTAACATCATCAGGAGATGTTTAAAACAGTTTTCCATCGCCATCTCTGTCAAATTCGAAATGTAATCGCGTTGTGAACAATACGTGATAATAAACATCTCATCTAATAGAATACAGAAAACCTGAAGGGGCAAAAAACCTTCTCGACGACACATGAAATACAAATACCCGGATATCAGTTTTGTGGTCTTGGTGACAATATCGCATTGTGTAAATGGAGCACAACAAATCAAAATTTACTATTCGACTTTTAAATAAATACTTTTTGATCCATTAAATAAATAAAGAATAATGTTATAGACGGAAACAAGAAATAAAAAAATTCGAAACTCGAAAAAATTTGGGTCTCAAAAATATCGTTTCTTTGCGCCAGAGAATATCTAGAACGATAAAAAATCGCTTCTAATGTTTGTTAACATGTTTGGCATCACGCATTATAGAACAGCAACAATTTTATTCAGTAACTCATCCATGTTTGACCCATCGGGATGGGCGAGTCTTCAAATGCAAAAACCAATCGGACGACAACTTCGGCCAAACACTACAACGGCACAAATATAAATAACAAAAATATGGAAAATAGGCCCAGCAGATGAGAAGCCACGCCCACAGCCTCCAATTTGTAACAATTATTACGCATCAAAATTATGGGCGTCTTTTATTTATCCATAGTTGATCCATGTCATCAAAGATATCTTTTTTGTCTAATCTATGTCAACACGAACAGATGGCAGAAACATGAGTTGACTGACACAAAACTATCGAGAACTTATAACCAAATGAAATTAAATAGATTAGTGAGAACAGTGTAACTTAAGTCTGTTGTTATTTTCTATTATTTTCTCTGTTCTATTTCTGTTTTCTACTAACCAATGTAGAAATCGCCCATAAGTTTTTAGCGAGCGACACGGTATATACTCGTAAATATATATTCGCCATCAGTATCGCCATCTATAGGAAAATAGCTGAACCAACGCCCAAAAAGGGGTCGTCTCACGCAATCAAACTGGACGCGTCAATGTGGAATGAATATGCAGTAACAGGTGCTGGAATATAATTCGAGTGTGGTTCTTTGTATGGTTTTGTGAGTCTTAGATAAAACAGTAACAAATCCTAAAAGGGATAAGGGTAAACTGTCTACTTACGGTGGAGCGTGTGCTGTGGATTGTCGATGATTCTGATCTGTCTGTCGGGCATGATGGGTTCCCCGTCGGGTCCGCCTATATCGCTGGGCAACTGGAATCTGGCGGCCTCCTCTTCGAGCTTCGAGCGCGGAAAGTACAGCGGTAACAAAACTTCGTATATCCCTAAGTCTACTTTATCGACGACGAATATCACAGTGTCTAAAGAACTGCCGTGATGCTCGAGGAACCTACGCACGGTACCTGTAAGAACGGTCGCGATCAAATTGAGTGCTGGATGGCGCGTTATCGCCGCCTATTTGTATTCATTGATAAAATCGGACGAGCGATAACTAAATCGTGAGTGTTGACTTAACGATATCGGGATGCTATTCGTGTTTTTTCTGGTTATTCTGCAAGGTTGTTGGAAAACAATTACGGTTAGTGGAGGAAATGGTATACCGGAGTATATAAAACAGGGGTGGGATAAATATACAGGCGGTCATATCGCGATACAAATCATTTTCATCGAAAGAAAATTGAAATATTTTCGACATTAGTCATTATTTACGTCTCAAGATAAACATAAACTTTTTATTAAAAAAGCGCATGTTTGTGACACACTTATTTTATTAGTCATGGTTAATCAACATCCATTTGCCACATCAGCAATGTATTTTTATAATATAATCTCGTGTAGAATCTTCATGATCCTATCACCACTTTAGGTGGAGTAGAGAGACAAAAGTCCGGATTGGAAGCATAACATACACCTTTCAAATATAAATAAAAATGTAAAATTATTTAAATATAAGTTTGTTATTTTTTTAAAGATGTATTTTCATTATTACAGTTACCACCCAACGAATTCTACCAATATATTAACATTAACGTTAACTTTAACCTTAATACTGCGTTAATTTTGCCTCAACTATTGCTGTTAATGCTAAGGTATCTGTCAACACTAACTGTGTTAACTATAAGACAATCAACATTATTTTGAAATAATGTTAATTAACGTAACGTTAACTTAAGTTAACACAACACGGCAACACAATTTGTTAACGGCAAATTTATTGTTAACGTTAATGTTAATCTTAACATTCTAATTTTGACGTACATTTATTTTTTTTTTGCGTTAAACATTGCGTGTCATTATTAATGTTAACTAACATTAACGATAATACAATTACATCATTTAACATTAATATTAGCGTTAATTTTAACTTATATTTTACTATAACCTTGCTTTCTTTTATTTAGCTTTAACATCAACATTTTCCTTGAGATTTAAGTGTATCCATATCTTTTTATTATCATAGTTATCCTTACAGTTATCACTGTCATTAACATTAACGTTTTTATTGTTGACGTTAATGTTAACCATAAATTAGTTCTCGCCTTAATGTTAACCTTACAAATTTTAACGTTTATTAAAAACGTCATTAGTTAACGGCGGCATTAATATTCATTTTAAACCTAACATCAATCGTAATCTTAACCATATCGTTTTCATGATCGAGTTAGCCGATATTAACAATATCTTTAACAGTAGTATTAACAACGTAAATACTTATATCAAACATTAAGGGGAGAACAACGGTTCCGGATTCCAGCCCTATCGAAAATGCGCACTTGTCTTTCAACTGAGATATCTCCAAAACGGGTTATTCTTTCCTGGCGAAACTTTTTTTATTTGAACCTACAATAAAAACTAAAAACATTAGGGCCATTGCCAACTTTTAATTTTTGATATTTGCGAACTGAAGAGCACCGGAATTTGATAATGAAAATCTCGTCTTTTTTTCACAAAAACATTTGCTCAAAAACTATTTTTATCTTTTTTTTTTTGAAACGAAACTTTTCGAGGCTGAACTAGAAGTCATATTATAACATTTGAATGAGGAACTTTTCTTTATCTGGAGTTTTATGCAAGTTGAGAGATCGGAGAGATTGATTTTTTTTCTTTTCACTTATATTCGATATTCGGAGAAAACCGCTGATTCAAATGGTATATTATGGTCTCTAGTTCAGCCTCAAAAAGTTTCATTTAAGAAAGATAAATAGTTTTCGAGAAAATGTGCTTTAAAGAAAAAAAAATTGATTTTTCGGGACACCGTTTTTTTCTTAACTTAATTCGCGATCATCACGATAATAATGTTCAGGCTAGGTTGTTCATCGAAGGGAAGAGAACAGCTCTCCAAAGTTAGTTTTAATGCGTTCTTTACTCTTGTTGCTACTGCGTATTTTGTGATGCCTCGATGTTCCAATCGTGTTTTTAAAAAAAGAAAAGGTTTTCACAGTGAAAAAAAGTGGAGTAAGTCCTGGGTATAGTTTCATTGAGGTAATAAAAAAGGATGCATATATTGCTAAAATGTAATTAGAAGCAAGAAAGGAGAGGAGGATGGCAAAAAGAAAGCTGGCGGGATTGTTTGAAAATGAAGTCATTTTTGCTATAGGATCAGTTTATCCATATTTTCTGGCGCTTTCTAATAGTTAATACTTTTGCTATAGAACCAGTTTAATGTTAACTGGGTTAATGTTAAAATTCAATATTTGGTCGTTAATTTATATTACTGTTATGTTCAACTTTAATGTGAACCCAAACTATACTGATGTTAACATCGGATCTGTCATTAATAATTACCATTAATTAACATTAAATTATTCATTACCTTCAGTTTTGAAGTTACTGTAACCTTGACGTTATTGTTAACAATAATGCTAATAAATAACTTATTGAGGTTATCGTTTATCGTTAATCTGTCAAAAACTTACATAAAAACAATGTTTGTTTCACATCTCAGATAAGTTATTTCATATTTTAATGTTCTTTATTCTAGAAACATAAAATAACTCGTAAGGGCGAAATCCTACAAATATTGACAAATATTTTAAGTAGGAGAAAACTTACCTGTAAATTCACAGCGTGGCGTACTTTCTCACTGATCCATTCATCATTTTCCACAACAAAAAAAACGACCTTCCAGCCTATAATCTTTAAATCTGGCTATTCGCGAAGCATTAATGACCACAAAAATTAACGTATGCATTATGGAACCCTTTCTCGTCGTGCTTAAAGAAATTCTGACGTAATCCACGTGCTAAATGGATTATAGTTGACCTTAAAATATATTTCAATGGCTTCGTTGTTTTAATTTATTCATTAATTACATCCGATGCAGTAAACCATATATGAATGGTCGTTTATGTATAGATGTACCTATTAATTTATTAACACTGTTTTTATAACTGTCCTTCACAGAATATTTATATAAATATCTCTATTTAAACGTGGATCACCTTTCCTGGCAATTTTCTTTAGATAAATAAGACAATTCTTGGTACAGAAAAAGAATATGTCTTGCATAAATATGAGGGGCTGGGAAAACGTAGATATCTCTCGAAGAATTTACATATTAAAAATTGACTGGCATAAATAAGTATTAACCTGAATATGAATTATTCCTTCAAGGAACAATACGGAAAATACTACATTTTTATGCAGGGTCACGGAAATTGAGGAAATAAACAAAACACTCATTCGATATTCCGAATTTGATATTTCTCCCCGAATTTCGATAACATCAACGATAACTTCATGGCTGATATTAGTACTAACATAACGTTAACGATATCACTAATAGAATTAGCGGTCGTTTTACACTAACGGACAAAATTATTCTGATAGTGAAAAGGAGTATCTAGCTCTGATATGCGCTACAGAGAAATTAGACCTTTATAAACTGTCGTGAGATGGCGTTTTGTTTATACTCCAATCCATCTGTAAATTCTTTAAACATTAAGGATAAAACAAATTAAGCCAAAACAGCTATTCCCCCGGCTATAGGCCGTCGACATTTCTCGAAGAATTTACATATTAAAAATTGACTGGCATAAGTATTAACCTGAATATGAATTGTTCCTGCTAGAATAATGGGGTAATAAATATAATAATGATAAAATATAACCACACATTTAGTTTTTTAGGCGTAGTTCAAATAATTAATTTACAACAACAGTAACGATAATATTTAATACTGTGTGGAATCCTTGGGTGGGTATAAGCATATTTAAAAATAAATAATGTCTACAGAATTATTTATTTTTAAATATGCTTGTTCCTAATCAAAATTAATTAACCATGACTTAAATGCCCCTATAAATTTTGTACGGAACACATCTTGTAAATTATTTCGGTGAGGAAAAGGAGCGTTTAACGATGATATGGGGATTAAAAAAAATTGTCCTTCTTTTAGGAGGTATTGAAGGAAGGAATTTGGGATTCTGGGGCAAGTACTATACTTACGTAGTGCTATGTGAGCTCCCTCATCAGGTGGATAATTTCTTTTTACAAAATTAATTACACATAACGCAATAGAGTGGAGACCCATTTCTTTCGCTTTTTGAAGTACATTTCTGAAATACATACAAACAACATTATCGTCGTGGAAATATAAAAAACACACAAATGTTTTATAATATTTATATTCCAATTATATATTGTAATATATTTACACGTAATTGCTGGTGTAATTCCTTCACGTACTTTTCACATTAATATTAGTATTAAAGAAACAAGAATAAATTGCTATCAAACAATATAATTATCTCTAATGTATTACGATAAAGTTTTATAATGTAAGATATTGATTGCAAATTAACGTTCATGTAATACATGTCAATATTATACGACTTTTTTTGTCACAAAATAATAAAAGACGATATAGTCAGTAAAAGGAATAGCGTGACTAATTTTTTAAATTAATATACCTTAACACCAAACTCACTCAGTGGATATGAAAGCAAACTTACCTATAACATGTGTGAAGGGTATTTTCCGAAGCTGATTGATACTTTATATTATATTTGGGACCTACGGTATGAATTATATATCGAGCTGGCAGTGCGTGACCTTGAGTTACCCTTACTTCCCCTGTCCTACATTCTATATCAACACAAGAACATTATTTGCAACGGGCCTATTATAACGGCATTATTTGAAATTCTTACCTCTTACATCTAAATTGATTTCTTCTTTCAGCTCCGACCCAGCTCTTTGAAATATCCTATCACTAACGGGATTGCTATCACTCATTGATTCATTAGTAGAATTGACGACGGCATCTACTTGTAAGGAGGAGATATCACCAGACCTGAAGAACAGTGAATCAGTTACAAAATGTATATTATCTTAAAATAGACAGAAGATAATTATTCGCTTCATTGAAATCAAATTTATACATACAGCGCAAATGGGAAGGGTCCCGCTATTGATCCCTGCGGAACCCTGCAAAATTGTGTGTATGTAATTATATTTACAATATTTGAGTACGCCTCTGGAAACGTATGGTAAAATAGCACGAAATAATGGACAATGGAACAAATGTTACGTGTCAAAACAACTAGCCGTCTAGATAATTTCGTAATTATGTATATGGTAACAATTATTATTATTTTATACCCGAACAAAAACAATTAAAATATCGTTTTGTTAGCCCAGATTTCATTATCGGTATTCTGACGTCCAAAATAACTATACAAGCACATTTTTTTCATTAGATATTTCTCGCTAATAGATAAAAATTAACAGCGAGTTTATTCTCGTACTAAAGAATATAAATAATAGGAAAATTGTTTAATACAATAAGAGAAAATGTGTTTCATCTAGCTATACGTTTTTATAAGCTTCAAAATTAACAAGACAACGGAAAATTTACAATTTACATTTAACTTTATGATGTTTAATCCAACCCAGTTGTTTCCACTGTTTCGCGGCCTTTTTAGCTTTGGTTATAACTGTTTCTTAAACTTAAAATCATCTCCCGATGGTGTCGTGTTGACTATCGAAAGCACATAGAAATCGACATATTGCTTGGGTGTTTGGAATAAACTTACCATAAGATGATTTTATGGTTTACTTCGGCGTCGTAAGGGAAGGGCGACGTGTTGTGCTTTGTATCTCCTATGGCACTGTAGTCAGTCAAATGGTGTTGAGCATTCAGGTCGCTCCATCTCACCAAGTCTTGTGGCAGTACTATGTCGGGAGCCACCCCTAGGGGTTCCTGGTTCATTATGATCCGCATTAAGTACACCTGGAAAGGACATATTTACAATAAGTCATCGAAAAAAAATTCAACTGATGGCGTAATGAGCGTAATGAGCGTAACCGGACGACGTAATACAAAATATTTATCTGTTCTGACTGATCTACAAGTCGCAACTATTACTGATACCGAGAACAACTTTTGACACCGAGATATCAAAATTTATCTTGATCGAAGGCGGTCATGAAATTTAATACGCGTTACGTGTATACTTCATGCGTTACATCTTATAGAAGAAATTATTGGTGTATATTAATGGTGTATATGGTGTATTATGGTCTAAAAAAGTAAATGTTCAAATACTAATAATAATACATTTATTGAAAAAAAAGTACAAGTACAAATTTCTTCCAAAAGAAAAGTGTATCAACGAAGTTGATTTACAACATTCCCTAAGTATATATACTAGGAACAAAAAATAAGAGATGCAAAAAAATTCCTATATTTTTAGGTGATTTTCAAAGGGCTGTCTGTAACTTGGAGCAAAATAGTCGCAGAGCAATTTTAAAAAAAAATCAAATTGAAGCTTCAAGTATCTAGTTTTCAGATCTTGAATTCAACAATTTTTACCATTGGCAGTTTTTGAGTAATCATAAGAAAATCATCGGAAACAAAATTTCCCAATTTTTCCTTGCCTTTCGAAAGGTCTACGGATTTCAATAATTTTTTTTTAAGTGATTTCATCATAATTTTTTTTTAGAAAATGTTATCCTCTTTAATTAGCGGTCTAAAAGCCTTGTACGATGATTTTTCGCTGAGTTATCGTCGTTCAAACCAAAAAAGTCAGTTTATCGTCTTATCGTCGTTAATTGTTAACGTTAAATTAAACGTTAACGATATAAAAACAAAAATCGCCTCGTTTGAGAATTTTCTCTAAACCCACATTTAAAATGTCTACAGCCTTAAACCTACCCCAGTTCTTGCGCTGTATATACCCAATGAATTCAGCTGTGCCAAAGCGCGTGCAATATCAGACTAGAAATGACGAAATTAAGGCAGGCCTACCTAAATTGTTCCAATTCAATTGAACGGTTAATCACCGACAAATTGATTGTCCTATATTTAGGAGCCCTGCGAGAGGCACGTGAACCAAAGACACATTTTTAATTAAAATTTTTCTTTACGGCGAGTTTCCGTTCCAGCGCCTTTGAGGCCTGTTTCGTTTATAGTTCTTTGTGGAAGGAAACGGCCATTCATCGTGCGGTTTATTATTTAGGACGTTATGTTCATGCCACGTAAAATATGAACAGCAACTGGGATTTACAACAGACGGAAGTGATTATTTTTTAGCCATCTACGTGCTACTTTGCATTGTCGTTTTTCAACGATGACGAGTCTATGTATATTTAAAATAAATGCATCACACGAGTTTGCGTTTGGAATATAATGACAATGTTACCCCCTTCTCCCCCCCCCCCCCCCCCCCCCCAAATAATAGAATCAGCGCAGGTATGAAGTACGTCTTTACTCAAGATAACTTAGATTCTAGACCATTTTGGCTATGTTTATCACCCGCTCATGTCACAAGAGGTCACTAGGCACAACCGTCTCTTGATACCGTGAAATGGTATCAATTGGTTGGCATATAAAGTTGTAGCACTTATAAGCAAGTCCAGTAGTATAAAAAATTGTCTCAAGATTATAATTTACTTGTAGGTTATACAAACCACTCATAAATTCTTGCCAGGCTTACAGCTTCTTTTCTATAAGCTTCCCGAAACATTAAAACTGTATGTGCCGTTGTTTCCTTTAACGGGAAACAGAATTTGATATTGGCGCGTTGCTCCTTCACAAAATCGCCGAAAGCTTTAGAACTGGTTCAATATTTTCTTTCATTAAGAGTGTGGGCTTGTCCAATATCACCCACACAATTCTATATTAAATGGTACAATTTTTTATTCAATCATGTACTACTCGTATTACTTCATATATGTAGGTGAAATTTATTTGTGACGATGTCTTTATCTTTGTCAGTATCCTTTTCGAACATTTCCAAAATCATCTTCCAGGGAACGGCTTGGAAAAAAATACATTTCGATTTTCATTTTTCACCACAGAATATACATTAGACTTATCGAATCCGGCTTAGATTCATTTAAAAATTTACCATCTGTCTGATTGATTCTGTTAAAAATGGAGTTGCGGTATTACCAGGTACGTAAATATGAAACCGGAATTTGCCCATAGATGGCCTAGCTGCTAATGTAGTTACTATCATACCGCGTCATTGGCGCCATTTTTGTTGTTTTGACATCTGATAAAGGTTTTTATCTCACAACAAGTTTCACACAACATCGTTTTGTGTTGAACATGTCAAATTTTGTGCCTGGAATTACGATTTCCAAACAGCATTGATTTTCTATAACCATTTGAAGACAACTGCTGCAGAATTGCATCGAATGCTTGTCGAAGCCTACGGTGAGCATGCTCTTGGTAAATCATAGTGCTTTGAGTGGTTTAAAAACTTCGAAAGTGGCAATTTTGACGTGGGGAAACGAAGAACGTGGAAGACCACCGAGAAAGTTTAAAGATATCGAATTGCACGCATTGTTGGATGAAAATGACGCTCAAACGCAACAAGAACTCGCGTATCAATTAAATGTGACACGAGAAGCCGTTTCCATGTTTGAAAGCCATGGAAAAGATCCAGAAGATGGGAAAATGGGTTCCACATGAACTGAATAAAATACAGCAGGAAAACCGAAAAGCCATTTGCGAAATGCTATTCGCCAGGTACAAAAGAAAGTAATTTCTCCATCCAATTGTGGCTGGCGATGGAAAGTGGATATATTTCGAGAATCCTAAGTGTCAAAGATCATGGGTAACTAACTCTAGGCGAACCATCAACATCGACTGCAAGGCCAAATCGCTATGGACGGAAGACAGTACTCTGTGTTTGGTGGGATCAAAAGGGTGTGATCTATAATGAGCTGCTAAAACATAGCCAAACCATTAATACTGAACGCTACCGACAACAAATGATCGATTTGAATCAAGCTTTGCGTGAAAACGATCAGAATATCAAAAAAGGCAAAATAAAGTGATTTTGCTTCATGACGATGCGCCATCACACACAGCAAAACCGGTCAAGGAAACGATTGAGGACTTTAGTTGGGAAATACCTGACATGTGGCTTACTCACCAGACTTGGCTCCATGCGATTACTACTTATTTGCATCGATGGGACAAGCACTTATTGAGCAGGGCTTTACTTCTTACGAAAATGTACGAAAATGGCTCGAAGAGTTTGCCTCAAAAGAGCAAGAATTTGTTTTTGGCATGTAATCTACAAATTGTCAGAGAGATGGAAAAACTACTAATCGTAGAACCTTTCATACATTTTTGCCAATGTAAATTTGAACGAATATTACTTAAAAACATCAAAGCAAGATCAGGTAGCAATAAATTTCATCATTTGTCAATGAAATAACGTCCACACCATCCACTTATACTTCCTGGTGATCAAATCTGAGTATTTCTCAACCTATTACATAATATAGTTATAGTTGAAAATAAATGCAGACAAATGCGACCTAATTACCAAAATCGATGTTTATATGAGGTTCCACAGGCAGATCTAAAATAGTGTCGACCTTAGATCATCCTTCCGATGTTTATCGCTTCTACAAGCTTGAAATCAATTCATCTATTCCATTTTGTAAAGTGATAGACCGCATAACGGCGGCGACGGCAGGTTGCGACTTGTCACTCAACTCTTTTATTTTTACCTCACGAGTACTAATGAATGCATGTCCCAGATTTCAAGAGGATATCAAATATCGATTTAGTTTTATCGGCAGCTCGGGTTTATTTTATTATCGACAGCGATGGGGAACGACTGACATAGTTTAGTAAATTTATTGTTGACATTAACCTATAGCGAGATTTGTACAGGATAATAAATAATAACAAATTGGGTTCATAATAACTCCAGGTACACGAGGTATACAGGTGAAATGGTGCTATCATCTCGATAATGTCCAAAACGAAATCAATATCTGGTATACAGGGATGTGTCAGAGTTGACAACAAATTAGGATACAGTACCTGATGATCCTGTTAATATGACAGGATCAACAACTTATCAGAACCAAAGTTGGTCTTGCGTCACACAACATCGGCAAGGATTATGCTAGACACAAGTAAATTTCGTCTATATGAAGCAACAATACATGAAATAAATAAAGATGATCCTAAGAGGAAGGATTTATTGTCACGAAATGATGAATATAGTTTGGAGTCGATGCTCAATTTTTCCGTAAACTAACGCTGTTAGTTAATAGTCCTGTAAACAGACATAACTACCTATGTTGGGCTGATCACAATCCCCATTGGATGGAGGAACTTCGTACTTATATTACTTCCACAAATATACGTTCGGCGAAGCTGCCACGAATAGTCATGAACGCCATCTTGGCTGCCGATTAAGATTCTTTAAACTATTCTCTTTGGAATCGACCTAAATGAAGAGTCCGTCTGACATCTCCGAACAACTTATCCCTATACGCTCGCAGAAAAAATGTATTTAGAAAAAGAGCCGAAAACATTTATGCAAGTAACTTATTTATAAGTCGGGAATAGACAAAGGAACCACCAAACCGCAAATCGGATATCAAAGTAGTTCCCGAATAGCAAGGCTACTACATAATCGCTATAGGAAACAACTATTCCTCGGGCTAAAGCCTCGCCAGGCATTGAATTATACTTAATAGCGATGTTCGACCCCTTTCTCGTAATTTTTCACAATCAGCAAGGTTTCAGAAAAGAAAACCTCCCACGGGTAGGATTCAACATCTGTCCCGGGTGGGAACCGAACGACAGACAGCTGTTTCTAACTTATTAGTTCTCATCAGTGCCGTAGATGGTACGCCGGTCCAGGGCAAATGCCGAATCAAATCCGTGGGGTATTCATCTAAATCGATACGATCTCTGTCAGTAACTTAAGTCGGTAATCGAGAAAGGAACCACCAAACCACAAAGCGGTTATAAAGTAGTTCCCGAATAGAAAGGCTATTACATAATCGCTATAGGACATAACTACTCCTCGGGCTAAAGTCCCGACAGGCATTGAATTATACCTAATAGTGATCCTCGACCCCATTCTCATGTTTCTGCACGATCAGCAAAGTTTCAGAAAAGAAAACCATGTATGCAGAGAAACATATATGCAACTTTACCAGCAGCAGTAAAACAGTAAAACCTCCGACACAATATAGGTTTATATAGGACACAAAAAAGGACGTTACTGATGCTCTTTTTCGTTCTGAAATCGTACTCAACGTGGCTCAGAAACAGAAGATATCGCTCTACTAAACGACAGTAAACGGGTACGTACTTAAAAGGCAGATCGCATATTTAACCGAGATTACCTATTAACTAGGGATGTCGTTCTTAGATTAAAATTCTGGACCTATACGACAATAACAGTTGATTTTACGTCAACGAAGCCAAAATATGACGTGGGCATGGCGCAAAACAGAAGACGTTCTACACAAAGGGTTCGCGGGCGTCCCACTGTTAAATGTCAATGTAAACAGGCCGCCATAATACCGGGATAATATGCAATAAAACTTTCATTCCACGGAAAATTGTATCTGTTATGGAGCTTTGACATTTAAAGGCTGCCCTAAATGTTAACAGGGATACACCCCCCGGCGGTAATAGGGGCGAGTCGTTTAAGGATGTTACAGAAATATTTATTGTTCCACCAGTCCCTCGTAGGGGATCAATTTGCGATGTAATGGAATTCGCGATTACTGAATTCTCCTGAAATTCATACGGCGTCGTGAGAACATTTGGAACTGACCGCGTGTGAGAACTTTTGACGCCGATTTTCAATACAGAACGAAGAGAATACGAGGGTAGTCCCAGAAGTACTCGACCTAACAAAAAAAGAAACACAATAAATTTGAGAAATAGTATTTCTATTTAATCTCTATGTAGAGAAATATAAATATTTCTCTACATAGTCTGCTTTTAGCTCGATACATTTTTTCCAGCGATGTTCAATAGCTTCGATACCCTGTTTATAGTGAGAATTGTCGAGCTCCTCAAAATAACCATCAACTGCAAACTCCACCTCTTCATTGTTGGCATATCTTTTATCATCGAGCCATTTTTTCCAATTTGGAAACGGAAAATAATCCGAGGGGCTAAATCTGGCGAATAGGGTGCGTGAGGAAGCAATTCGCAATAACGGATGTGTGAACTTCATTGCATTGCATTATCTTGATGAAACAAAACATTCTTTTTCGCTAAGTGCAGCCATTTTTTCTTGATTTTATCACTCAACCGCTGCAATAAGTTCGCATAATATTTGTCGTTGATTGTTTTTGCTTTCTGAAGATAATCAATGAAAATTATCCCACGCGAATCCCAAAAAACTGACGCCATGACCTCCTTGCCTGCAGATGGAACTGTCTTCGCCTTCTTTGGAGCTGATTCTTCCCTTTCAGTTCATTGTTTTCACTGTTCCTTCATCTCAAGTATGTAGTAATGGACCCGTTTCATTCATGGTTATGAATCGACGCAAAAACTCGGCTTTATTCCTGTGAAACCTCGCCAAACACTCGATTGAAACATCTTCACGACGCTGTTTTTGTTCCATTGTGAGTAATCGCGGCACCCATCTTGCGCACAACATTTTCATGTTCAAATTTCCAGTCAATATACGATATACAGCACTTTTTAAAATGCCTATCATGCCTGCTAGCTCGCGCATTTTCAATCGACGATCATCCAATACTATTTTGTGGATTTTCTTCGCCATTTCTGGCGTGGTCACCTCATTTGGTCGACCACTGCGATGTTGATCTTCGCAGCTCGTACGGCCTCGTTTAAACTCTGCCACCCAATATTTTACTGTTGTAAACGAAGGAGCAGACTCCCCCAGAGTAGAATCTAGCTCCGCTTTGATATCGGTTGGACTGAGGCCTTTCAAATGACAGTATTGTATCACATAATGATGACCAATTTGTTCCATGTTTACAAATTCACTGAGAACGTTCACTATTGATGGCTGCCAAATAAATATTAAACAACGTAGCGTCGTCAAACTTCAAACTTAAGCTTTATAAGGTTGGTTCTTTCTACCAGTCATTCTTTTCAAACGACAACTGCCACCTATACGTCAGGTCAGATACTTCTGGAACTACCCTCGTAGTTCGTGATGATATGCCAGAATCGGCTGATAAATAAAGAAATTACAGGCTAAATTTAAATCCTCGATATTGCTCGATATTGTTATATAAATATTCATATATTTTTTATATTGCTTGTAAATACTTATCAGTAGTACCAGGGGATATCCTAGGTGATCTATATAAAATATTTAAGTATTTAAAACTTCGAAAAATTATAAAAAAATATCATGTGCAGCACAGTACACGTGATAGAAGTGAATACTTCTTTAGAATAGAGAATGAGAGAGATTAAGAGTGAGAGATTGAAAGAGAGAAAGAGAGAAAGAGAGAGAGAGAGAGAGAGAGAAAGGGAGAGGGATAATTTCAAAAGAAATATAACTTAATATAAAATATATCACTTAATATAAAATATATATTAAGTGATTGTTTTTGGCATATATGAAAAAAAAAACGCAAGAACACCAAGAAACATTTTACGCAAATATATTATACAATGCTATTCCAAGGCAGTTGTGGCATTAAACACCTTTTTTATCTTATTGTACGACCTCCGTCTGCTTTTCAATATCACCCCTTACAGACTTAGCAATACATATTCTATTCATATAATCTACACAAATCGTATAATTAATTTACATACATTTTAAATCGTGGTAATTGTTTCTAAAATAACACAATCATTACGAGAACGGCAAATGAATCTCTAATGTTGGCATAGACAAGGTGCGGTAATGGTTAATGAATCATCTTTTGTCATTGTTTATGGAGGTGCAAATAGATAATATCAGTTTAAAGCGTAAATTATATCTATCTTTAAACATTACAAGATTTTGATAACGAATTAAATGTTTAAAATTGATTCAATTTGTTATTTGACAAAGGTATATGATTTATATCGCGACATCGTCGTTTTAATATAAAATTTTATACTAAAACTTTGTATACTGTACAAAGTGTTAATAAAAAATTGTATAGTACAAACTTAGTTAAGTGTATAAAATTGATTTGGTTTGCTATTTGACAAAGGTATATGATTTATTTTGCGACATCGTCTTTTTAACATAAAATTTTATACAAAAACTTTGTATATTGTACAAAGTGTTAATAAAAAAACAGTTTTAAAACCTTAAAACGGACTTTTCCGTACGTAGAACATCTATATCTCGAAATTAAGTGGCCGAGAAAAATAAACCGACACATAAATACAGAATATGTGTTTTATGCGACGGTTTTACTTTCTTCAAATAGTCCACCATCGTGCTTTCTCATGACCCATGGACAGGGTGGGATGTCTCCTATCCACCTCAAAATCAGTAGATGTCTTCTGGTAGACGTCCCTAATCATAATCAGTCGAAACCCGATCGATCCGACACGATTTAATTGAGTGATCGTGTTAACAAAAAAATTTCTCAAATAGTCCACCATGGTGCTTTCTCATGGCCCATGGACAGGGTAGGATGTGTTCTATCCACCTCAAAATCAATAATGTCGTCTAATAGACGTCCCTAATCAGAATCAGTCGAAACTCAATCGATCCAACACGATTTAATTGAGTGGTCGTGCTAAGAAAAAAAAATTTTCAAATAGTCCACCATCGTGCTTTCTCATGACCCATGGACAGGGTTGGAATGTGTTCTATCCACCTCAAATTCAATAAGTGTCATCTGGGAGACGTCCTTGATCAAAATCAGTCAAAGCCCAATCGATCCAACACTACTTAGTTGAGTTATCGTGCTAACAATAAAAATTTCTCAAATATTCCACCATCGTGCTTTCTCATGACCTATGGACACGGTGAGGTGTGTCATATCCACCTCAAAATCAATAGGTGTCATTTGGGAGACGTCCCCAATCAGAATCAGTCAAAATCCGATCGATCCGACACGATTTAATTGAGTTATCGTGCTAACAAAAAAAATTTCAAATAGACCCAAGGGAGGGGGTGGTGTGTGCTATCCACCTCAAAATCAATAGGTGTCGTCTGGGAGACGTTCCCGATCAGAATCAGTCAAAACCCGATCGATCCGCCACGATTTAGTTGAGTTATCGTGCTAACAAGAAACGCCGACGACAACGACGACACACACAGCAAAACATTTTTAAAAACCATTTATTTTGGGTTTTAGGCCGAAAAACGAAAAATAAACCCAAAAAAAAATTTTTTTTCACATTTTCTTTACACGATTACATTAGTTTTCCGCTTATAGTGGAGTGCGGAAAAGTAAAAATTGTATAGTACAAACTTAGTTAAATGTTTAAAATTGATTCGGTTTACTATTTGACAAAGGTATATGATTTATTTTGCGACATCATCGTTTTAACATAAAATTGTATACTAAAACTTTGTATATTGTACAAAGTGTTAATAAAAAATTGTATAGTACAAACTTCTTTCCTTTCTTCTTTGTTCTGATAAACTTCCAATTAATTTCTATACATAGACCGAATATGCAGATAAGTAGTGAATAAGCAATATTTTTACAAATACTTTTCTGTTGCTTATCATCAATAATTCACAGTGAAAAAAAATGCATTTAAGAGCACTATAAAGGCAGCAGTTATTATTGAAAATAGATGATGGGTCTGTCCTCTTGGGGCTAAATCTTGTAAGTAAAGGAGTTAACCAGTCCACTCAAGCCAAGTTCAAAAAAGCACACTTTGAAGACTCGCAATAACTTTTTATCATAGTTTTATGTAATTTATCATTCTTATTCCATCGTTGTCCCAAAGAAAGATATGCAAGAATCTTTCCCGTCGAATTTTAGGTAATTCTTTGATCGAGAAGAATCGCAATGTTTCCATTCTTTCGTTTCTGGATCATAGAGATTGATCCAGACGCACATTTCGCCCATAGTTTTAACACGTCAAGAAAAGACGGTATCAAGCTTTACTATAACTATTATTTTTTGCGTCTTTTAAACCAAATATCTGTGTGCGTACAGACATCATCCACTATTTACAGAATCTCCACTAACGGCAAGAAAGAATTTTGTAACTTTTCTGTTGCCTACACTACTTCCTTGTGATTGTTATGAATAATTTGTAGATCTGCTTCAACTTGAGGAGATTGAAATACCGCTTGACTCTCCTTGGTGGCAGCTGCCTCTTTAGAATCAAATTGTAACGTTGCATATTTTGTGGAAGTATTCAAAATAATAAAATTCTGCCAGTAACCATGTTTCCCCGTAAGAATCGGCTGTGGTAGTCAGGAACGCCGGGACATTGTCTGTGAAATTCTTGAATACGTTTAGGAGGTTTAAGAAATGCCGCCTTTGTAGATGACAATCCATTTACGCTTGAATAATATCTTCGAATTTCTTCAGTCACAAGATATAACGCATGAAGTTTACACATAATATGTATAAAGTTACCATATAATTGTTCAAGACAATGGTATACAGAACATCGGCCGATTGCAGCATCCACACATAACCATCATTTTTTTTGTGTAATTCAGATTTCGTATTGTTTTCGATTTGTTCCCACGCAGATGGTACATACATCTGAAATGTTTCTCTGCCTGGTAACTTCATTGCCTTGCCAGGCTAGGGACCAGGGAAAACCTCTATGGACCAGAACCCTGGTGGGAATAAGTCGGAATCTGATCAGAGACCGCATCAAAGGCACAAAGCCAGAACCCTGGTGGGAATCATAACGGGCCACCATAGTAGCCTGAATGCATATAAGCACAAGCTGAGGCTGACTGATAGCCCGGCCTGCAGATACTGTACAGAAGACGAGGAAACCTCGATTCATCTTCTTTACACCTGCCCCGCACTGGAAGAGAAGAGGTATCTTATATTAGGGACCCCTGTTATCCTAGAGGGGGCGAGGCTTAAGGCGGGGGACGTGCCTAAATTGCTCCTTTTATGGGATAGCATTTTTGGATAATAATGACCCGGATAAGAGGGGATCGCCAAGGGACTACCCATGCGATCAGTGGCTGATGAGGCCCAAACCTATATAATATAATAATTGAACTTCATTATATTTATCCCAGAAGTACCGAAATGGTTGTCGATTGAGTAAAGTAAATGGTAAATTGCACGACATCAACATAAACATTAAGTCAAACATAAATTCAGTCCTCGGTCTGAGAAAACTTCTATAGCGATGTAGCGAGTTCGAAAAACTGAAACGGAATTCAAAGTGAAACACTTTGGTGGAGGAAATACAAGCAGTGCATGCGAATGAACGAGAGTGGGGACGCATAGGCATAAGGCTTGTGCGTCCGTAGTGTAAGGAATGAGTGGATGTACATAAGTACTAGATCAGTCTCTGTGTAAATTGTGATTTATATTTATATATGCATTTATATGTGGTCTATATCTGGTTTATAATTGTAGGTTATAGATATAACTTCTATATAGTTCATATGAAAGTGTCTAAATTATTCGTTATTGAAGTGATAATTAAAACTGAAACAGTTTTAATCAGTTGGTTTAATAGGACTATGCCCTTCATGTAGCTAGACATAGATTTTATCGTGTACAACGAGGCGGCTTTATTAATTTTTCAATAAGTTTCCGGCGTAATGTACTTGAATTGCGCCATAGTTGTTAGTCAGGCAATTTCGAAGTTTAGGCACGTTACTGTTGTACGTAAAAAACACTGTGATGTATAAATTATTACTGCGGCAGTAATACGTAGCAACAACATTTACCTAACTATATAAAACGTGCATTGTTAATATATTATTTTCTTTAACAAGTAAAACATACATAAGCAGGTTTTACTTTACGGTTTTAGTTAGATAAGTTTAAAACGTTTATACCGTGGTCAATTTTTAACATTGTATGAAGGTGTAAGTATTTTTTTAAACACCATACAAACTACATGAAGATGATATATTTTACACTATTGGAAATCTGCCGTGATAAAACTTATAGCGTAAAATTATTCAAATTATTCATATAAAATTATTCGATTATTCAATTTACATAGGTTCATTATTTCTAGTATAAAATTTAACACTAATGCAATTAGTATAATTTTACATCACTATAATTGTAAACTTTAATGCGTTTTAGGTATAAAACTACATATAATACACTAGGCATAAAAATTAAAGAATGTAAAAAGTCCTAAATTTTTAGCTGATTTTCAAATGACTGTTTTCAAACTTGGAAAAAAATAGTCGCAGAACAATTTTAAAAAAAGCAAATTGAAGCTCTAAGATTCTATTTTTCAGATCTTCAATTGAAAATTACCCTCAGCAGCTTTTGAGAAATCATAAGAAAACCATCGGCGAAAAAATAAAATTTTTTTCTAGCCCTTCAAAGGCTTCACGGCCTTCAATAAAATGTTTCCAGTGATTTCATCATAAAGTTCTTTTATATAATTTTATACTCTTTAATTTGAGTGGTCCAAAAGCCTTCTACGATGCCCATTTTTCGCTGTTATCATCATTCAAAGTAAAAAAGTCGTGTTTTGCCTTTGGTAATTAATCACTCGGGGAATATTGATCGTACAGAACATTAGTAGGGTTTTAAAAACTGCAATGTATTCTTCACAAGTCGCAGATATTGGTTTTTGATAAAAACATTTTTGGCGCGAGAATGTTGA
Source organism: Rosalia funebris (assembly GCA_037954035.1). Classification (NCBI taxonomy): domain Eukaryota; kingdom Metazoa; phylum Arthropoda; class Insecta; order Coleoptera; family Cerambycidae; genus Rosalia; species Rosalia funebris. The sequence continues at coordinate 1,290,806 of JAZFAV010000004.1, read as the reverse complement.
TTGAAAAAGAGGTAAAAAATTGCGCATTTAGGGTTATTCGCTTAACTTGGCATAACTTTGCAAATAATGGATAGACTAAGGATGTTGACTGTTTCTCTTCAACCTCAAAGTATCCCAAAGAAACCCTGAAAATTTCAAAGTGCTGCAATTTTTTTTTCATTGTGTTCGGAATGATTGAATTTATCGTTATTGTTAAAAATTGATTTAAGGATGAATTTTTCATTTTTTATCCATTTTTGAGGTTGAAAATGTTTTTTTTAGCAATAATCCATATTTTTTTTATCAAATAATGTTAATTATTGAAAGAAAAAATATTTTTGTACGATCATTGAACGTACTGACTTTTTATCATTGAACGACGATAACTCAGTGAAAAATCATCGTACAAGGCTTTTAGACCGCTCAAACTAAAAAGGATAAAATGATCTAAAATTATATAAGTAATTTTATCATAAAACTATGATGAAATCACTAAACAAAAATGATTGAAGTCCGTGGACCTTTTGAAAAGCAAGCAAAAATTAAAAAAAAAATCCGATAGTTTTATGATATTATAATTACCCAAAAACTGCTGATGGTAAAAAAATTTCAACACAAAATCTGACAACTAGAAACTTGGAGCTTCACTTTGCTTTTTTTTAAATTGCTCTGCGACTATTTCTCTCCAAGTTACAGTCCGTTGAAAATCACCTAAAAATTTAGTATGTTTTATATCCCTTAATTTTTGTGCCTAGTGTATATCTTTCAACACGATATCGTCTCGTGAAAAAAAAACAATTGTGACCAATTATTCGTCCCCAAACAATAAGGCTTATATAAATTATATATAACTGTAATTCAGGAACGAATCAAGCCAATCTTATCGAGAATAAATTGCCATTCGAACAAAAGCCATACATTATTTCTTCCTATGTGGGTCACGTGGCGAATTAAATTAAGACACTTTCTTCGAGTACGATAAAGCTATCAGACGCGCTGTATACACAATTTGATGTATCGCCTAATTTCGCATGCATATGAATACGAAATGACGGAAAAACGGTCTGGAATCGATACCCCAGAAGGGCATGGACCCAGACGGACCGGGGGTTATATCTAGATATTTTATATTCCGGCGGAAATGGTGAATATAAAGTTGCTTAAGGCAGGAACCATGGATACGGGATATTTTTCAATATTGCACAGTAAGTTTGTGGTGCCACGTTCGATGTTTTAACACTTTCCTTGAAAACTCCTATAATTCTTAGTAATTCGATGATCCAAATCATCAATTTGGTGGAAAAAGAAAGTGCTTAACACGTCAGGATAGCGTTCCTCATTTACTGTGATAGGATTACCAGCCTCATTTTCAAAGATATGTATTCCAATTACTCCACCACTCCAAAATACGTACCAAACTGACCATCTCTGTGGATGCATTACTTTTTCGTGAACAGCATGTGGATATCCAGCACCCCATATTCAACAATTTTGTTAACTGACGTATCCGTAAAGATGAAAATTTGCTTTGTCGTTGAACAACATTTTTTTGCAAAAATCAGCATCACCTTCTTTCTTTTCCAACACCCCATTAAAAAATGTATGATGTTGTAAATGGTCTGTAACTTTTAATTGTGGTGCCAATTGAATTTTGTATGCTGATAAATGCAGATCTTTCTTTGAAATCCTATGCGTGGTGGCTCTTGACAGATTCAATTGTTGTACACGACGTCAAATTGAAGTATTTGGATACATCCGTATACTTTCTCTTACTGCAGCAATATCTTCATCTGACCGACTACGATAAGGATGTATTGGTGTTGCCTTATCAATAACAGAACCCGTTTCTTCAAATTTATCGATTAAATTGCGAACTATTAACTCTTTAGGCGCTTCATTTTGTCTTAATTTTGTGGGAATTTGCTATAAATTATTGCTCATTTTCATAAAACAGTTATACACAGATTAGTCGTTGTTGAACTATTAATTGCGGTATATTGACGTCGTATGGTTTGTAGACGACAGTCGTTAAATATTGACGCCCTATCTTTGACAGAACACAAATGGCGCGCAATTCAAATCCTACAGACACCCTATAGTTCCTCATAGCAGTGGAAAATTTTGCAGTTTCCGTAAACCGGGGCGATCGAATAATTATTTAAGTATGAAATCGAGTATGTCGTGGGAGTATTATACAAGACATTTTCCTCCTACTTATATCGATCATTGGCATCAGAATATCAGGGTTTTATAGGACGTGAAGCTAGACTATTTAGAGATAATTTTTTTATGTCTATAGGGTCGTTATTATATCCGTCATGTTTTATATTATCCGCAGACAGTATTATAGATGTTATTAACCCTGTTGTTTGTAGAGCCAGATTAGATAAAGATCCGTGTCCCGAAGTACGCGAAGGTCAACTGGAGAAGGACCAGAGATGCAATAAAGTTTAGTTTCAAGGGAAATTTTAGGCTGTGCCATTTTTAAACATTAAAAATACAGTCAGCAAAGGGGCGTCCAAATAAATTATTACAGTCCCGAAATCGTCCTTGTTTCATTTTTTGGTAGACAATCCTGTGGAAACATAATATAGCGTGGTGATAAATCGCGGCGTGGCGATACAAAATGACACAATATAATTTTGTTATTAAATGATTTTTGGAGAATTCTGAAAGACGTCTACTTTATTTTTTAAAGACATTGAATGATGTAGATTTTATTTTTTTATAAATCTTCTTTTTATTCTTCTTTTCTGGCTGTTAGTGATTTGTGATGTGTGTCTCAAGAGGCTTAAATTTTGTGGTATATCTCAAGAGGCAAGAATTAATTGTGACAGCCAAGTTTATTAATTTTTTTTTTTCGCCAAGATGGCTGAATGATGTGATCGATTTGTCGCTGTCGCTGGATGACATCATCGAATAGGTATTATATTATATGCCCCTAACCTATTTGCGTATCACAACGATGAAGTAAACAAGATAATATAAATTCATATTTTTATCTGTCATCTGTTAGCGAGAACTAAATCCGAAAAGAAGATTAACAATTGTTAAAATCTGGAGCAATGCATTTAAAATTTCTAAACAATCAATTTATGCCCAAATGGTTTATCTGCCTTAAGAAAGAAATATAGTCATTGGCATGGCCAAGTTTGTGTCTAAATAATATGTAAAATTTTGACAAATTCAGATGAGGATTTTGTCAGGTAGGTAGTTAAGTGTTATTTTATATTTGCCATTCTTATTGTGCGTTTACTAATAATAACATTAATCAAAAAAGCATCCAGTTATTAATTAATTAATTTAATAATTGGGTATATTCAATGTACCCAAAATAAGGACTAACTTTTCACATTATAAGAATTATTAGTAAATATTCATCTGGACAAACATATAAATATTTTCTACACTTTTCTGTACTGTAAAACACACAATATGACAATTTCTTACATCTTACTAGCACGGTTATATTTTTGTGACAGAAATGTAATTTTGCGATCTGTTAAATTGTGACATTAATTAATAATCTACTATAATAAATATTCCTCTTTATATGTAAACTATAAAATAATCAACATATTTGTGAATATGGAATTTTTAACAAAAAACATTCCTTAGAAACAAACGATAAAACAGCTAAATAGTTGTCAAAGTATTGTTATTATTAGTGATGTATTTATCAGAATTACATATTACAAGTATTTAACTACAATATAAACACTTTTTATAAAGTATTCAAAAACAACCGTATTTTCTTCTTAATGCATAAAAATACGCTTTAATTTTCCAACTTACACCGATCATTTGTCCCGAGATAGACAACAATACAAACATACGTACAGCCCTGGAAAAAGTGCTAAAGTTCATGTGTATAAATGAACTTGGCAAATAGCATGTAAAAAAACAAGATTACAATCGAATAATAATTAAAATATAAATGATTGGATACTGTATTGGCCCAGGATTATTTTTATTTTCCGTGACAATATCTAGGACATTGGCATTAAAGTCGAGAGACCACTAAACGGGGTCAAAATAAAAAATTTAAAATGTTGATCAACAAGTTTGATAACATCATATCGCATCTGGTATAGCGTGTACAAGAAAAACAACGCCAGCCCTGTCCCAATCGACAAAACAGATATGTAATATTTATAAAAATGAAAAGCTGTTCTTAATAAATGATCAAGATAGATCAACGAAGGATTTAACTACGTTTTGAATATCCTATTTGGTGATATTTCTCGAACATCTGGTTAAATACTTTTGCAACTCTCTTTTTAATTGGCTCGTCTATAGGATTTTAAACGGGTTACCGCGGTGTCCATAACGATGTTTGAGAACCAATACCTTAAAAAAGTCAACAGCTAATTAACTTTCTTGTGGCTAGTGGTTTGACACGATATCAGTTATTGAATAATTTCGGCACTAAAAAAAACTAGCTACAGACATTTATTTATGTTTATTAAGCTTTTAGGTTGTTGGGAACAAAAAAACTATGGTTCATGCAGAAAGAATATATTGGGTTTACTGTTAATAAAAATATCTGCTTTTACATGTATATTCGTAACGGTAGTTTAAAATACTTTCTCTGATGATGGTCTTATACAACCGAAAGATAAGAAAAAAAATTATTAACTGCAAACCCACAAAAAAAATCATTTTCCACTTGAACTCAATAATGGATTGAAAAATAGTTTCTTGACGGATTTATTTAATTTGTAAATGTGCCAATAACACAATATAAATTGAAGTATCTAGGTAAATAATTAGTTGTCTTTATATCTCTGTTTGTGTTATTTTTGTATATTTACACTTATGCTAGATATCTTTATTTGGCGTAATATTTAACTTCAAATTACTTTATCCTGTAAACAAGTTATTTAAAAGGCAAAATAACTTATTTATTTCTGTCGCACAATGGGCCACATCGACTCCATATTGATATGGGGCTCCATCTTGCTAATGGTAGATATTATCCGATGATTTCTGGAACGATTTACTCGAGTGTAATCTTTCTTTGTCATAATTGTCTGCTCTACACTCTCTGTTATACCCCTTACCTGAGGAATTTCCTTCGCAGGATTTATTCTTTTGGGTCTCAGTAAATGGCAATAACTGAACATCTTAGAAGTATCCATACTAGATGAGAGAAAATGTAACAAATCGAATAAGAAATTTGACTCTTTCTTGAGCTATCTCCTAAGCAATTTAAACCGCATACTAAGCCGTTAGATTTTGTGGAAGGTGAGCTATATTTAAACGTCTTCTCCTCATAATACCCTATACGTGTTCAATTGGGGAGAAGTCGAGGGGTTATGTGGTCATGGAAGAAGATTGTCTTCCAAGAAGCCTAAGGCTACCTTTCCAGATATAGTAGTGCATCATCTTTCTAAAATACAGAGTTAAGAGAATAAGAAACATCCTGCCTATAGAGCTGGGCGTCCATGTTCCCTTGAATCAACTCCAACACTAGTGCTTATCACTTTACACCTTTGTCATTAATCCCTGGATTCACGATAATCATAAATAGGCCTTTTTGACCAAATAATCTGAGACGGTCTTTCAATCTCATTAAACTCAGTGAAATTATTATGTTATGTCCTTGTACTCTTCATTGTTTTTAAAGAGATCAAAGCAAAGCAAATTACTTCTAGGTGTAGCATTTTCTATAGTTTTAATTCTACAAATCTTCGTGAATTATGTTCTCAATTATCACTTTGGCTTGGGAGACCCGCTCGCCCCTACAAATGCCCACCAGTCCGTGAAAAAACATTTCTCTATCCGTACGTTTTCATATTTATCACAAACAAGCTGTGACCTCAGGCTGCCAGCGTTACTTTATTATTATTTTTGTTGATCGGGTTCAGTGACCTTTCACGTGCCCTCTAGAGCATTTACCAGTCCTGTGGCGGACAAGTCTCGCCTGAAAGCGGCTTTATTGTTGATAGACGCGTTTAATACCAGCTAGAAAGTCAACTTTTTCAAAGTAAATCGCGGAACGTTTCCTGTTCTAAATCCGGATTGCGCGCTTTGGTTCATTGAGTTGTAATTACCTAAAACTTTTAAGAGAAAAGATTTTCAATAGTATTCATGATAAGTTGGCAGGCCAATCGTTCTATAACACACAACACAGGGTGAGCCAGTTGAAACTTTCCACCGCCCTTTTTTCGTTATCAATTAACAAAAGGCCCAGCCGGAGTGGCAGACTGGGCTCAGTACCGAGTATTTTATTGTATGCTTGAGTTCGAGTCCCGACGGGGATAGTTTGACACCACTCTATGAGCACGAACGTGTTTGTCCACGTCTCTATGTGTAACCTTCGCCTCCTCAACCCAAAACTTTAGGGTAATAAGTCAAATTCTAAGCCAATGACAACATTTCATCATAGTCACTTCATTGTGTTCTTTCAATACATGCGAACGTCGAGGTTCCGTCGTGAAGACAACTAACTGATTTTGTGTGTGTTAGCCTAACAGATTTAAATCAGCTGCTGTAATCATTGAGCATGTCGGCTTTGATCAACAAACCTCTATGGTAGAGTCAGTTAGATATTGTACATTAATTACACAGTGAGGAATTATCGATTTTGTTAATATTTTGATGTGGACTTTCTTGATTCAAAAGTAAACTAACCAAGACTGTACCATTTTGTTCATTCAGAAGTTCCAAATAATGATTTAGATTTAAAATTTTTCTAAAACAGTCTAATGTTTTGGTTCATCTAATTATTTTCGCCAATATATGTAATTAATTTTAACAAAAATTGGGTTTCTAATCAGCATAACATACTGTACATAACATACACTATTAAAAAAATATTTTTTTTACGAAATTAACATCAAATGTATTTATCAAAATTTGCAGGTTTTTTCCCTGAAAAAAATGCATCATTCAAGATGCAGTAAACAAGTAACTCTGTTTCTTTATGTCATCGTTCATTGCCGAATAGATCTTCAATTGTGACTTGGAAATTTAATTCTTATTTTTACTTTATCTTGGTAAGTATTTCTAAAACCGCAAGTAGCACAATCTCCAAACGTTATGTCACGTCACAGTAATTGTCGAGAAAGTATCTACCTGAAAATAAAAAAATATTATAGGCATTAATTTACATTAAAGTCACCCCTTTGAAATATCCAAACCTTATTGAAAACCATAGCTCAATATTCAAATATGCATACGTATAAATATCTGCCTTTTGAGTACGCATCAATCTATTATCGGCGCTTGTATGGGTAGTAGTGCGAACCTTAAACAATCTTTAAAGTCTATACATTAGTCTAAGATTGGATGAACAAAAATTCGTCAGGCAGGAAGGATATTCGTGACAATCGAAGTAGTTCACGTGATGCAGAATATTGAGCGAGGAAAGCAACCGCCACAAATTCCTCATTGACAAAGAGCAGAACATAGGCGCGTTTTTGCTCTAGACCCGTATGTTGACACAAAGAAAATAAACAATTAAATTGTCTGCTTCACGCTCCCAATTGCGCGGGATTCAAGCCTAATGAATTTATAAGAAGCCCCCTCGAGACACGTGTTACTCAGACGCAGCGTGTATCAATTTCGATTTTTATTGTTTATCATTACGTATAAAACTGTTATCTCTAATGTGTTTGTTGTACTGATGTATGAAAATAATACCTTGTATTTGGAGAAACGTTTAACCCAAACTCAGTCACACAACTCCACAACAAATATGACAAATGTAAATAAAAACAAGTGGGCACCTACGTAAGTGTCGTTGTACTAGAAATTCCTCACAGCCCACTGATTATGTGCATGGATATCTGTGCCGGATAGATCCCGCCTTTGCGAAAATCTTAAAAGAAGCGCCCTGTGTACATCTACCCATTACTCTCGCGGAGATAATTAAATTGTAAACAAATCGAAAATTATCGCAATGTAAACGTTCAACAATGTAGCGATTTGCACACATCACACGGAACGGATACATCATCCGACTTTTAACTAGCCACGCAAGACGAATAAATGTTTGCTTACTTCCGGGAGATTTTCGCACGTAACCAAGGGTGACAAACGCACCAGATATCCGAAAATTGCAACTAACTACTCGATCTCGCCCGATATATAGCTAACCTGAGCAAAAACATCCTTCCGTCTTGCATTTTTAATAAAAGGGAAAACTGGCAAGGACAAGGTCAGCAGCAATTGAATTCGAACCGAGCGTAGGCTTTCGGCGTAACACAAATCGACTGGGGAACGTTGGAATTAGCGCTCACTTACCCAGGGCAGAGTCTCTAGTTGTTATTTTCCCCGTTTTCCACACAATTCATGTCAACTTTTCCTACACGAACTGAAACACACGCCTACACGGAACTGTCAAATACAACAGTGACGTTTACCGATTCGCTTTTGTTTGCGCATTGGCACGAGCGGCACGAATATGCGGAGCAACGAGGAACCTACCCAGTCGACTCGACGTAACCTGCATTAGAGTTAGGTTCCAGTCCAGTATGAGTTGGGCGATGCTGACGCCCGTGGTAATATGTTGAAACTTTGGTTATAGTATAGAGCGGAAGATGCCGCCACACCATTAATATTTTTCAGTATTATACAGAATGATTGACGCGTGTATTCAAGTGAAGGGCCGTAACGGATTGAAATTAATATCTGAAACTTAAATAGTTCAATTGATATGTACTCTTAACGCAGATTTAATATCCTAACATTTCTCTTTCGCACACTTGAGGAATTTAAACTGTCGTATAGTGTTTTTCTTATAATTAAAAAAGGCTGTATTACATATAGCCAGAGGATTTCTTTTTACCTATTTTAATAGAATGATTATTAACATTTCGAATATATCGGAACAGAATAAATATATAATAAACTTTAAGGATAATATAATAATAAAAAGGAGACGTAAAGAAAAGAAGAAAAATGAACATCATATTTCAAAGAACACCGTATTGAAAATTTATTTTACAGAATTTTTATTTTATAAAATAAGTAAAAGTAAATAAATAGTTTGTTAAAATATTCTTGAAATAATTTTCTTCCTTTCTTTTTTAATTAATTTCTCGATATATATTTTTTTGTGCTTAAATCTTTATGAAGTATGTGATTTTATGGAAAAAAAATCGCCCAACGTGGGGCTCGAACCCACGACCCTGAGATTAAGAGTCTCATGCTCTACCGACTGAGCTAGCCGGGCTTACATAAAGTATTATCTAACATCATAGATAAACGAATACACATATTTATATAATAAAAATTTTATAAATCAAATTTTTTATATTATTCTACTTCTCTTTTCTCTTAAAATAAAAAAATATGCACATGTCTTCTTGATTTCAATATCCACAAGTATATTTTAATAAAATTTTATGAAAACTCTCACTACAGTATGTTACAAAATTGGTGTGACACAAAACGAATATGTTGTTATGATTTTGTTGGATAAAAAGAAAGAATGTTGTCAGGTTGTTAAGATTTTCCATATTTAGGTAATATTTTATACGATATATTTGATTGTTTTTTAACGTATAACGATGTGTTTTGTTGGATAAAAACACGGCATGTTCTCAGGTGCTTAAGATTTTCCATATTTAGTTTTTTTTTTAACATCGTTTTAATTATTTTAATATGACTACAAGTCAATAGTTGATCTTTTTTCCTTTACATTGCCTTTTCTTGCCACATAGAGAAATAAGTGATGCTTGTGGTATGCGGAGTAAGTGGTCTTTCTTTGATTTTATTTAAACTATTTTCAAATTTGCATAGACAAACATTTCGTAAACAATCGTCTGTTAACTGTTGAAGAGTATGCACTGCGTATACATATTCACCGGATTTTTCATCTCTGTATGTATGCATTTATCCCACTCCGCAATCATGGATGGTTTTAGCGACATGGTTAAAAGGCAGCCAGCAGATAAAATTGATCGCTAGGGGCATAGACCCTAACCAAATGCAACGGTAGCAACGAGGCGCGAGCAAAATAGCCAACAGGTTGTAAGTGAGAGGCATTCATGGCCACCTAGACTCGCCGAGGTGAACCGCCTGCTTCGATGTGACGATGGTGAGAGTTCTCTGGATGCTGGGTGCGACTGAAGTACGGTATACATCGCGTACCTGAGGCTGGGTTGACATTCAAAATGTTGGCATTACCCTCCTCGACACAGCATCAAACAAAAAAATCTGTGTATGTAACTTCAAATAGCTACTGCTAAAACAGACCATTTCGTTAATTATTAATGAATAGTGTTAATTAATGTAGAATGTTTGCAAAAATATTAGTTATATAAATATCATAATAAACGTTGAAATTCTGAACACTCGACGGGATTATTTTTACTTTTCCGCACTCAACTATACCATAGCGGAAAAGTAATGTAATCGTGTAAAGAAAAATGGAAGAAAAAATTTTTCTAGCGTTTATATTTTGTTTTTCGGCCTGAAAACAAAAAAAAATGGTTTTTAAAAAATTTTGTCTGTGTGTGTGTCATTATCGTTGTAGTTGTCGTCGGAATTTTAAAATTTGTTAGCACAATAACTCAACTGAATCGTGTCGGATTGATCGGGTTTCGACTGATTCTGATTAGGGACGTCTACCAGACGACATCCATTGATTTTGAGGTGGATAGGATACACCCCACCCTGTCCATGGACCATGAGAAAGCACGATGGTGGACTATTTGAAAAAAGTAAAACTTCCACATAAAACACATATTCTGCATTTATGTGTTGGTTTATTTTTTCTCGGCGACTCAATTTCGAAATAGAGCAATTTAGCAACACTAAATACGATGTTGCCATAGTTCCCTATTGATGTCTTATATTAAATCGCCAGAAAGGTATTTCCATATATCATACTAAATACTCAGAAACAATTTTTTAACTCGGATAGATATAATTGGAAGCAGTGAATTAATTTATCAACAGGTTGTGGTTATTTTTTACTTGACAATCTACAACATTGAATAATTATCAAAATTAATGGGTACAGACGTTGTATAATGTTGTATATATGGTGGAATACGATAAAGGGATTTATCGTATTCCACCATATTCAGTGTTGCCACAGTTCCCTATTAATATCGCCCTAGTAATAATCGCCAGAAAGATATTTCCAAATAATAAATTTAGACATTATTTTTCATAGGCAGAACATAAACGCAAGAAATTTAGCTAATAATCGACTCATATGGTTTTCTAAGGTCTACCATGTTTAATAATAATCAGGATTTATTGCTGGGAATGTTGTTGAAGCTCAAGGAATCTCCGCTATTGCTCCAATAAGACTACATTCGACGTTGTCACAGTTCTCTATTTGTGTCTCATATCGAGTTGCCGGAGAAGCATTTCTAAATCCTGAAATTTTGAAACAATTTTTTACAAACGAAATATGAAGGCGGGAAACTACGTACTTACATATAAAACTCAACTCATATGGTTTAATACTCTAAGCAATGAATGAATTAATAAAACATTTTACTATTCGTACATAGCGCACAGATGAGCAACAAACGCATTAAACATTGTTTAATGTGTTAATAACAGCGTTGTAATATTTCTAGTGAATCATTTGAGAAAAACAGGCGTAGGCAAGGAAATAAATAGCGTACGCCATGATAAGTATCTCGCATTCCCAGAATAGCAGTTTAGTGAGGTTATTTATAATCCTGGGTATGATGAGACGACTGTAATCGATGGTGACAAACGACAGGAGCAGTAGAGGCTTAAGAAAAGAAGATTATGTTAACCAGAAATAAAAGAATATACTTACATAGCCATTGAGTAAAAATGCAAATTATCTCCCAGCGTTTGTTCACAACATTGGAATCCTTACTTTTGTGTAGGTACCTGTGTCCTGTAGTAAATCGTTTAATTTACAACTAGTAGTGTAGAAATAAAAATAAGTAATTTAATTGAACCACTAGTAGTCTAAATAGATCACACTATATAACGAGACAAGCATAAATGAATCATAATATCTATATTGAAGTACCTCCGTGTCAAAGAGGTAAATAACCACTTATGTAAAAGAAAAATATATTCACATATCCATGAGGTGTATCGCACCTACGAAAACACTATAATTTCCATGTAATTTCGCAAATCCATTATTCAGAATGCTTCACTTCGTTATGGCAACGTTCTGGAGCAAGATAAATGTGAAGGAACGCCGAACGTATTCAGATAAGCCATCTCATCTCGGTAAAGCTTCCGCAAGCAGCATCTACCCGGCTTTCTATTGACCTTTGACCTCTGCGAGGATGCCCGCGTACCATCGAGATGGGGCACGCAGATCGTTAACGAATAAAATCCTCTATCCACTGCTTGGTTCTGGAGTCGTAACAGATTATCTCCTATTATTTTTCTTCTTCTTGCTGTATGTTGCGGAATTCCGCAACTATTTCTTGATTTACGTCATTTAGAGGCCGTAAATAGCAAAGGAAATTAAAATCCATACGAGCGGGTTTAGTTTTTATGGTGCTAGTTATAAATTATGGTGCTTACAGGGGCTCTAATGTCTCGTTTTATTGCTTGATTGCGGTCGCGGGCTGGGAAAATGTGTATCTTTGCCAGAGAGGTATCTGGGAAAGAGGAAAGCTTAGGGAGACAGTGGCGCTATCCACGAGATAAAAGGAAGCGACAACTCTGAACAATTGTAGCGACTCGTCCTGACCCAAGTAACATTTCGAAAAGGAATAAGGTCGATGGGGTTTTACTCTGTTTCAAAGTATTTGTTTGTTTGAATTGTTTGTTACCTTACCGCATCCTTTGAGAACAAGGTGATTTAATTAAAAGACGTTCACGTTCATGTCGTGTCCGAGAGTTGTTATATTCAAAAATAAAGTAAATTTTTCACAAAGGATTTTCAAATAAATGTACCATCCAGAGGGGATGTAATGTGAGAACTTCGATACATTTCCGTGCAATATAGGCAATGATGAATTAATTTTCACAGTTAATTACGCTCTTGGTCTCAAAACGGCGGTGCCGGCATCGTTTTCTATTCCGTAGTCTATTGACTAAACGCATAAATATGGTTGGGATGTCCAAGATGGCGATCCAACGACGATCCCGGGCCACATTTTTATCAGTTGGGGGTTAGTAATATACAACTGTTTCGATGTATGTTACAGTGCGTTAGAAAAGTATAGAGCCAATTTATTATTTTTAATAATATGAATGAAACATCAGGATAAAAGCATAAGTCAATCTACAGTGAGCAAGATTGAAATCAATTGAGCAAGGGACATCTGGCATGGCCTTCGCATTACCAGATTTAACCCCATTGTATTTTTTCCTTTGGGGTCGTAAAACTGGGAAATATAGATGAATTGAAGAACCATTCATAAAACAACAATTAAGCAGTTTTTTACGCTCCTATAAAATTAAAATGTAAAAAAAACAAAAGGTGTCCATCGATTTCGATTTCTTGTCGGCTTCTGATTGAAACCGAAGGCTCGGCGCCTTTTACTCTACTCCGTGATGATCGGTTTACACAGGGGCCCGAGATAAGTCGACTTGAATCAATTGCAATAGCCAGCAGACTGAGAAAATAAAGAATTCGTTCGTGGTGTATCGACTGCCGTACATATTGAGGCCAAGGATTATTTTACCATCAGATCATGCCCTTTCCCAACTCCGTTGAGTGGTAACGTGCAGCTCGGCTAGACGCGACCGGCGGCGTCAGCCAGCAGAGAGACGCCTGGGCAGACGGCCAGAAAATCAAGAGTAAGTGCCTCTATTTACGGTCGCTTTCCAAAAGTAAGCAACAAAATAGACACATAAAGCACGGCAAAAGGTTTTAAGTTGTAAATATACTTTCGTTAAAAAAGAATGGTTGACGTGGTGGACCATTACCACCCGCCAATCGCAACGTTTGACCAGAAATGAAATGACACTCTACAAAGACGCAAAGCTGGTCATCAACGATGTGTATGTGATATTTTATTTTCTTCGTATTTCGCTTCCTATACTCTCTAAAACTGCTTTTCGATATCTCTTTTCATTTTGGAAGATCTAGTTTCGGCCGGGAACTTACTTTATATCTAAATATACATACATTAGGCACAAAAATTAAAGAATATAAAAAATCCTGAATTTTTGGGTGTTTTACAAAGGGCTGTAACTTGGAGAAAAATAGTCGTAGAGCAATTTAAAAAAAAGCAAGCTGAAGCTCCAAGTTTCTAATTTTCATATCTTAGGTTAAATTTTCTTTACCATTAGCACTTTTTGACTAATCATAAGAAAACCATTGGAGAAAACTTTACAAATAAATAAATTTTTTTTCAATGATTTTATCATAAATATTTTTTAAATAATTTTATCGTCTTTAATTTGAGTTGTCAAAACACGTTTTTTTGCTGAGTTATCGTAGTTCAAAACAAAAGAATCAGTTTTGACTTTGGGAAACAAAATTTTCAATAAAATCACCTATTTAAAATTTAGAATTTTCTTTACATCCCTTAATTTTTGTGCCTGGTCTAGCTTAAATTATTAGTTCCTTAGATTACTGTGACTACATGTTCATTTAATATAAATCTCAATTAACTTATGAACTATAGTTGTTGTTAACATTGGTTGCTAGACTTTGCTATATGTCGCTTTAACTACCTCCTCGTGGTCTTCTCTAGAAACTAACTGATAAATATTAATTTTAAGTTGTCTCCGATTTACTTAGTTATGATATCTAAGTACTAAGCTACTGATGCTTGATACATGAGTCGTTATGTGGTCAGTGATGCGATCAAGTGACAGTGATCATCAAACAATAAGTGGTTGGGTGTGTTTATGATTACAATTGCTTTCCTGGAGAGTTTTGGCAAAAAGTATCAGCTTATTCAGAACTGCCAGATGTCTTCGAAGTAATTAGAATGTTTGCTTGTTATAGAATGGTTTGGTTACTGCTAACTTCTCGCTGTATTTCTTGTTGCTGTCTCGGGTATAGTCTTTTATATTATGTTGTCTATTTTAAACACTTCTTTCTGTTCATCTTTGTAGACAATTCTTTCCTGGTATCTTGTAGACTCTTGTTATTGTGGTGTTTTGAACACTTCTTTATATTTACCCCTTGTAGACTTCTCCTCTTTTTCAGCTTGGAATCTCGTAGTCTTTGTTGTTGTAATAGGCTTGTCTTATCTTCTATCAGAGATAGTCTAGTGATCCTTGCGAGCCTTATAAGTAGTGGTATCTTATGTTTAGTCTCTCATAGTTGAGAAACTCCTTTTCACGACCTATCTACATACAGGATGGGGCATTCCAGATTCCACGATCTTGAAGGGTAATAAAAAATTAACGAAATGAGATACGGAAAATTACTTTGTAAGAGTAGCTTTCTCCATTTCATTACACTAGTTTTAAAAATAATGTCACAAAGATGATGCCCGTCAATACATTGTTGGAGGCGTTCTCTGAAGTTTTCCACGGCCCGACGGCAAACTGCGATGGGTATGGCGTGAATTTCTTCTGTAATTCTATCTTTTAACTCTAAATTTTAACTAAGGTGTGAGGGCGATATTTAAAAACATTTTAGTTTAAGTACCCAAAAAGGAAAAAAGCGTAAATGATGAGATCTGGTGAGCGCGCAGGCTACCCAGATTCCCTCTCAGAGAGGTCAGACGTTGAGAGGACATTTCCCTCAAAACAGCCATAGACATTCGTGCAGTGTGGGCTGTAGCTTCATCCTCCTGGAACCAAAGGTCACCTAGGTCCTCTTCTTCGGCTAGAGCATCTAATATAGGCTGCAGGAATGTTTCCAACATAGTCACATACCGAGCAGCCATAACGGTGACAGTCACGCCTTCCAAATATGGACCAGTCACTCCATACTCACTAAGGCACACCAAACTGACATTTCGGGGAAGTTGAAAGGCTTTTCATTAAGCTGTCGGAGGTTATTTGTCGCCCAGTATCGAAAGTTTTGTTTGATTACTGCTCCACTGAGGTGGAAATGTGACTCATCACTGCTTATGAATGTTGATATGGCTGGGACTTGGTCAAGTATTTGCTAGCACAAGAATCTGCGGTTTGCGTGATCTGCCGTATTCAACTCTTGTACTAACATTATCTTGTAAGGATGATGATGCAAGTCATAATGAAGAATTCTCCTCAAACTTCGATTTGACATCCCCAAAGCAATGGAGTATTTCCGAGCAAAACATATTGGCGATTGCTCTATCGCTTGTTTCACGCGCTCAACACTTTCGGGCGTTCTTACCGTTTTTTGTCTTCGAGATATTCTTCGAGGTCATGTACTTCCTGTTTCTTCCAGGAATTTCTAATCCAGGCACGAATTGGTTTCGCATTGGGAACAGAACGCGCGCGAGAAGTGTTGAAACGTCGGCGAAAAGCTCTCTGCGTAGCGATCACCCATCTGTTGTTTTCGTAATGTGCCCGTACAACAAAGCCACGGTGTACACCTGACCAACCCATCATGGAAACTGAAACGGGGTGAGTGCTTGAACAGAACGATACCATCCTCACTTCCTTACCTTCACCATAGCCTGTACAGTTACCTTTAAAAACTAAGGGATCTGGAGCGCCCCCACCCTGTATTAGATACATTAATTAGAAAAGATAGATTTAGGGCCACTTTTCGTAGCTCTACGATCTTTTGGGAAGACTCTAAGAATCGCAAACTTGGGCCCATTCTATACGGATTACATTTTACCAGATGATTCAACAGAAATTTCAAATATTGGGGAATGACATTAGTGCATTCCTCTGGGAACAAATTGCAATAACTCTTAGAAAATTCCAAAAATTTAGTTGTAGCGTTAATTTCAGTTTATTTTTCTATTTAGATGTGACAGGATTTTTTTCGAGGATGACTGCCTAAGCGGGCGAAGCCGGTCCTGACAGTTGTCCAATCAGTCTCTATCTGACTGCTAAACGCATTAGACTTATATTTATATGTTATATTATATCCGTTCCTACGTATGAAATCGCGTCGGTGCTATACGTATCGTTATACGTTACAGCCGATCGAGGATGGCGATATACCGCAATTTTGTATTAATTTATTCTCTAATCGTGTTTTATATAAAACTGCACTTTATGAAAGTGCCCGACCTTCGCACCGCGTCCGGAAACGGCGCCTTACCGTTGTTTTCGAAAGGTTTCAAAATAGCTGCATTTTCAAACGATTATGCAGAAAATATGCGCTGCCTTTACTTGGAGTAGGTACATAGGTGTAGTGTCTACAAACACGTTCGGAATGATAAGTGCATGCACGTCCCGAAATTGCATACTCTATTAACGAATATTCAATAGAACAAACGGGAAGGTTCATTTTTTATTTATCTTTATTTGTAAATGAATAAATAGAATAAATAGTCATTTGACGCAAAGTGGTTAATTTACTTTAAGAGTTCTGAGGTGTATGTTTTTACACATGTACAGAATTCAATCTTCATATCGGTTTAATCATTCACCTTGTTCATTATTATTTCTATTATTATTAACAAACTAGTGGTAATTCGAAAGATGTCCTGGGGTGATCTGTCGGCAAAAGTTTGATATGATTGCATCTCACATGGACATGGATGCGTCCTCAAGTTATTTACAATCGTTGCCCACGTTTCATAAGAAAACCCAATTTCTTGAGACAGGCGTTAGAAAACTTGTTCTTGTTCCATACCGTTCACGCATCTCATTTACATCTACTGTACAAACTGTTGATTTACACCCTTGTATGAGTCAAAGTCAACGAAATATATCAACCATTAACACGATTTCTAAGACACGCATAAAATCCTTTGGTGTTACTACTGAGCACTGAGCCTATGAAGTTCTGCTTTTGAAAACTGACCATACCTAAATCTAGCTATTCCCAAATTCCATCACCTAGCATACAGACGCAATGCAAATTTCTGTTCTGTGATGAAAGCCACAATTCAAAGATTTCAATAGCAAGAAAATCTGAATAGAATTATTTCACAAACTTTGACAATCAATAAAATAATTTTTATAAATCCTGTAGACTACGACTGATCAATGATCATTTCCAAACCCTTAGAAATGATCATCCTCGCTTATTCTTCTGTCACCAATTAAGTAATTGCCTTGATGTTGCAATGGCTGAGATGTAGCACTGAGAAGAGGCAGACGATGTTTTCTCAAAAATTGTCCTTTAAATACAGCTCGTCGCCAAATGAAAACAAAAAAAGCTATAATTGTCTCGGTAGCACTTGCAGCTTCCCAACTTACTTTTCTGTAAAAAAAAAATAAAGAGCCGTCTTGATAGCTGCAACGGCTAAGACGTAGTGTTGTGGAGAGATAAGTGAAGTTTTCTGAAAAATTGCCCTTTCAATCCAGCTTGCCTCTAAATGAATACAAAAGAAGCAATAATTTTTTCGATATCAATTATCCTTTCCTCACTTATTCTTTTATAAAATAATAAAAAACCGTTATGATAATTGTAAAGGCTGAGACATAGCATTGAGGAGAGACCGACAGTGTTTTCATAAAAATTGTCCTTTCAATTCAAATTGTTGTCAAGTAAAAATAAAAGATGCTATAATTCTCTCGATAGCACCTATCATTTCCTCACTTATACTTCTATCGAAAATTAAAGAACCGTCTTAATAGTTGCAACAGCTGAGCCGTAGCGTTCAGGAGAGGCAGGTGGTGTTTTCTCAAAAATTGTCCTTTAAATTCCGCTCGTTGCCAAATAAAAATAAGAGAATCTATAATTTCCTCGATACCACCCATCGCTTCCTCACTTATCTTGCTATCAAATAATAAAGAACCGTCATGATAGTTACAACAGCTGAGACATAACGTTCAGGAGAGGTAGGCGGTATTCTCCCAATAATTGCCTTTAAATTTAGCTCGCCGCCAAATGAAAATAAAAAAAGCTATACTTTTTTCGATATCACCTATCTTTTTCTCACTTATTTTTCTATAAGATAATAAAGAACCGTCTTGATAGTTGTAACGGCTAAAACATAGCGTTGAGGAGAGACAGACGGTGTTCTAGCAAAGATTGTCCTTTCAATTTAGCTTATTGCCAAATGAAAACAATAGAAGCTAGAAGAACATTTTCTCGATATCACCCATCGTTTGCCCACTTATTCGATTATAATATATTAAAGAACTATTATTATAGTTGCAACGGCTGAGGCGTAACGTAGAGAGAAGGCAGGTGATGTTCTCCCAAGAATTGTCTTTTCAATTCAGATTATTATCAAATAAGAACGAAATAAGCTATAATTTTCTAGATAGCACCCATCGTTTCCTCACTTATTCTTTTATAAAAAAATAAAGAACTGTTTTAATATCGCCAATGGTTGAGACGTAGTATTGAGGAGAGGCAGATGAAGTTCTCTCAAAAATTATCCTTTCAATTCAACTTATCACCAAATGAAAACAAAAGAAGATACAATTTTTTCAATATCACCTGTCGTTTTCTCACTTATTCTTTTATGAAATAGTAAATAACTGTTTTGATAGTTGCAGCATCTGAGACGTAGCGTTGAGGAGAGATAGGCGGTGTTCTCCCAAATATTGCCTTTAAATTTAGCTCACCGCCAAATGAAAATAAAAGAAGCTATAATTTTCTCGATATCACCTATCATTTTCTCAGTTATTTTTCTATAAGATAATAAAGAACCGTCTTGATAGTCGCAACGGCCGAGACATAGCGTTGAGGAGAGACAGACGGCGTTCTAGCAAAGATTGTCCTTTCAATTCAGATTATCGCCAAATAGAAACAAGAGAAGCTATAATTCTCTCGATAGCACTGATCGCTGATGATAAAAAAGTGAAGAACCGTGTTGATAACTGCAAGGGCTAAGACGTAGTGTTGAGGAAAGACAGATGATGTTTGCTCAATAATTGTCCTTTCAATTTAGCTTATTTCCAAATGAAAACAAAAGAAGCTATTATATTTTTGATATCACCCATCGTTTTCCCACTTACTCGTTTATAATATATTCAAGAACTATTATGATAGTTGGAACGGCTGAGGCGTAACGTAAAGAAGAGGCAGGTGATGTTCTCCCAAGAATTGTCCTTTAAATTCAAATTATTATCAAATAAGAACGAAAGAAGCTATAATCTTCTAGATAGCACCCATCGTTTTCTCACTTATTCTTTTATAAAAAAAATAAAGAACTGTCTTAATATCGCCAATGGATGAGACGTAGTATTGAGGAGGGACAAGTGAAGTTCTCTCAAAAATTGTCCTTTCAATTCAGCTTGTCGCCAAATGAAAACAAAAGAAGATACAATTTTTTCGATATCATCTGCTATTTTCTCACTTATTCTTTTATGAAATAGTGAATAAACATTTTGATAGTTGCAACGGCTGAGACGTAGCGTTGAGGAGAGATAGACGGTGTTCTCCCAAGAATTGTCCTTTCAATTGAGATTGTTGATAAAAAAAAGCAAAAGATGCTATAATTTTCTCGATAGCACCTATCATTTCCACACCTACTCTTCTGTCGAAAGTTTAAGAATCGTCTTGACAGTTGCAATGGATAAGACGTAGCGTTGAGGTGAGTCAGGTGGTGTTTCCTCAGAAATTGTCCTTTAAATTCAGGTCATCGCCAAATGAAAACGAAAGAAGCTATAATTTTTTCGATATCACCTATCATTTTCTAGCCTATTTTGATATAAAATAATGAAGAATCGTTTTGATAGTTGCAACAGCTGAGACATAACGTTGACGAGAGGCAGGTGGTGTTTTTTCAAAAACTGTAATTTCATTTCAGATTGTTGCCAAATGAAAACAAATGAAGCTATAACTTTCTCCATAACACCTGTCGTTTTCTCATATATTCTTCTATCAAATATTAAATAACCGTCTTAATAATTAAAATGGCTGAGACGTAGCATTGAGGAAAGGCATGTGTTTTCTCAATAATTGTCCTTTAAATTCAGCTCGTCGCCAAATGAAAACAAAAGAAGCTATAACTTTTTCAATTACCTATCGTTTTATTACTAATTATTCTGTAGAAAAAAATAATGAACCGCCTTTATAATTGCAATGGCTGAAGCATAATGTTGAGGAGAATTTTCAGCAGGAGATATTTTTTCATAAATTGTTCTTTCAATTCAGCTTATCGCCAAATGAAAACAAAAGAAGATATAATTTTTTCGACATCACCTATCGTTTTATTACTTATTCTTCTATATAATAATAAAGAACTGTTTTGATAATTGCAATGGTTGAGACTTAGTGTTGAGAAGAGACAGGCGGTGTTCTCTCAGAAATTGTCCTTTCAATTAAACTTGTTACCAAATGAAAACAAAAGGTAAGAATTTATAATTTTTTCATTATCGTTTGTTGTTTTCTCTCATATTCTTCTGTGAAAAAATAGAGAAGCATCTTCATAATTGCTATGGCTAAAGCATAGTTTAAAAGTTGTGAGAAAAGATGTTTTTTCTATTGTAGGAAAATACCTAATAGAACATTTATTACAATTATAATTTAATATTTAAAATTAATGGTCTTACTCATTAGTAGTTCTTTAAATCTGATACAATAAACACTATTATGCAAATACCGCACTTTGCTCTGCTCTATACTGGCACTCAGTTAACTAACTCATAAGGCTTTGTTCTCTTGAGTATTCTTGTCTAGTTGATGTTGTCGAGGAGCTGGAAGGACTCAACGTTCACGTGATATAAAGTCGTTGGTCATGACTCTTGGCAATCTTGGTGATTGTCTGTCCAATAGTGTCTATCTTCAGGTCCGACTAGCGACTTCGATGGAAGTCGCTATTTCGAAAGTACCAAGGAGAATTGACTACGCTTCTCAGTACTTTGTGTTGAAAACATTATATCATCTGGATGTTGCTCTCTCTGGCACAACCCCAAAGCTGAATACCATAGGTCCACTGGTTTCAATATTTGCTTATATAACAGCAATTTTTACCTGGACAGAGTGAAATTATGTCCCAGTATTCAATACATTTGAGACAGAGAAATGGTAAATGGCAAAACTATAACAAAAGAGTATTATATTATTGAATAAATTGTGTACAAATAATTAAATCTCCTGGCTAATTGACGTGACTTTTGATCTAATAGAGTATCATCTTTTCCCAAAGCTAAAGAAGCATTTGATAGGAATAATCCATAAAATGAGGTAGTACTACATGTTGTAGATGAGTGTATTACTAAACGTCAGAGCTTTGTGTAAGTTTAGAAAATGATTACGGCGAATAAAAGAATATGCTTAAAGATTTGTCATTATTTCTGGACTAGTTTAAAAGTCTCCTCAGTTCGTATTTCCATGATAGAATGGACCATTAATATAAATCGGAAATTCCATTGGCCCAAATGTAGCTCCTTGTGGAATTCCCACTTTTCTCTCAATAAGGACATTTTCCAATTTCTACTGTACACCTGTTGTCGTATTAATATGTACGCCATGTAGGTTACCCAACCATTTAATCTGTCTCCAATACGTCGTCGTATTTACCTAATTCTGCTCATCGTCGTTATTAGCATTCCTTGTCAATCGCTGATTTAAATTTTAGCTACAATAACGGCGAAGTTATCCTTAAAATGACTGCTGCGTTACATCACTGGTCTGCATAGGTTAACTCTGGCGTACACGAGGCATATAAATGACCCATTACTTTTGGACTTGCAGAAATAGTTTAAATAAATTATAATGGATTAGCGACGACGTCGACGCAATTGTTGTGTTTTGATATCTCTCTAAATCACTAACCGATCCGCCAATCTGTCACCGAAGACGGTTACCTTGGGGATTATTTATGTTCGCCGAGGGACTCTTTAACCAATTACTCACGTTAACACCTAGACAAGTTGTAGAATACGAAGTAGATACCGCGAGATAGATGAAATATTTACGCCAGGCTTAACGAAAGCAAATTTTTGATGGTATAAAATCATAACGGTTGTTCTCTTAAATTACCTTCAAGAAAACTTAAACATAATACTATCAGTTCAATTTGAAACAATAATTTCAACCATCAGATCAGATTTAAATCAGGCGATATAGGTGGTCGTTCCCAGAACCAAGGCGTAGCTTCTATGAACTACACCGTTCAATATTTCAACTGAAAACGTTTTATTCGAACCCACTGTAGTATATAAATTGGGGAAGATACATGTATCCGATAAGAAAGGCCAGAGGTCGTCACTCTTGTCTTCTGATCCGAAGATAAGAGTGAACAATCATTCTATATTAGTCCCAACAAACAGATGCAAAAGAAATTCCGCTAATTTTTTAACTCCAAAGTTTAAGTCATCTGCAAAAAGAAGATGATGTGATATAAGCATTAGAGATAAAACGTTAATAAGTAATGTAAAGAATAATGGTCCTAAATTTGAGCTTTGGTGTACTCCAGAGAACGCTAAGAAAGTCCAGGATTTAAAGCCATTATTTGAAACAAATAATGTATGTCTGGATAAATACCATTTTACTAAGTGAAGCAGATTACTACTGAGTCCATATAATTCTAATTTTGAAATTAATGTATTATGATTCACCTTGTTAAAGGCCATTGAAAAATTAATATACACCACATCCACTTCCGCTTAATGTTACCGGGATATCTTATCTAATGTTATCTAGAAATCAGTATATACCACATCTACTTCCACTTGGACATAGATTATCTATGTCACTTACGATTATCTGCATAAATTTGTAACTGTGGAATGTTTCGCTACGAACCCATGTAAATTAGGAGATAAAACGGATTGCACACCAAGATTGCAACACACATAAATGTGGGGTATAATGTCATTTCTAAAACCTTTGCAAGATTTGACAGAATAGTTATTGGGAGGTAATTTTTTATCACATGGATTGTCACTTTTTAATATAGGCAAATTGCTATTGTCCGGACCTCAGGAAAAGTGTGGATAGAGAATATCAGATTAAACAACATGAGAAGTGGCTCCATTAAGGCTTCTGAGCAATTTTAAACAAGAAAACTCGGGAGTAGATATAGGGGCGGTTGGGCGTGTGAAAATTTCTGGAGTTGTGGGAAAATTGAAACTTGCATTTTTACCTAATCCATTAAAATTTGAGGCGCCACTTTGTCGGTATACATCAAAGCGTTGCCGCTCGCAGGTGTTAATTACAGGTACGCCGCAGGTATCCACATTTTTATCCACAATTAGCCATAATTATCCACAATTATCCACTACCTTTATGTTACAGGACTGTACGAGCTGTACGATCTGTTTAAATGGGGCTATATGACCTATACGATCTGTAAAATAAGGGTAGTGGATAATTGTGGATGCCTGTGGCGCACCTGTTATTAACACCTGCGAGCGGCAACCCTTTGATGTATGCCAACAAAGTGGCGCCTCAAATTTTTGTGAATTAGGTAAAAATGCGTTTCAATTTTCCCACGACTCCAGAAATGTTCCCACGCCCAACCGTCCCTATACCTACATTCAGGATTTGATCAACTCCACAAGTAATTTTGTTTTTAAGTTTAAGTAAAGTCTGCACATCGCCAGGGAAATCAATAGAAAGAAAATAATAGAAATACGTTGATTTTTCTTCCAAAGTCCAAAAAAAAATAGAGTCTAAAACTCAATAGAAAATGTTCTTGTATCTACCATTATGGTGCAGATGGAACAGTTATTACAGATTATTTAAAATAAGCCTATCTGCAAACAATTAAGTATCTTTTTGGTTTTTGTGAAACAAAATTTTACTCCTTAGAAAATCTGTGCTTAATTCCGGAAAATTCGTATTGAATTGGCAACAGCGCATTTATCCGATAGAATGTTATCGTTATCATAAGTTAGGGAGTTTGGTTAGTCGAAATCAATATTTAACAAAATTTGTTAAATGCTTTTTTTTAATAATTTAAGAAAAAATACCACAAAACCGTTTGTTTTACGAGGCGAAATACAGTGGAAAAAATATTTGTAAGTATATTCAAAGACTGACCTTGTACATTAAGTGTGTAAATTTGAACATTAATTAAGTTGAAAAAAAAAGTTTTATTTTCTTTCGACTCACAAAATAACTGCTAAGAGATTACTCAATTCTTTCTCTGGAATTTTTGTAAGACGGAGGTGCCATTGCCTGAAATGTTGATTCTATTTTGCATCATTGAAACGGAACTTATCCTTAACCTGTATCGCAACTTTGTAGATAATACAATTATTAGCAAACGGCTGGCTTTACAAAACGATTACGCGCAGATATTACCGATTATCTCAAGGTTATTGGGGAGACCTTGAACTTTCTAGAGGTGCAGTGTGCATTTTATTATTTATCATGAGCCTCGTTTACAACGATTAAATAAGATTTACGTAACTAGCAAAGACTGCCGAAGGAATTTTTAATAAGTCCTGCGTTCGTTTCATTTTGCTGAAGCTCTCACGTTTAGTATCTTCGCATCATGAGGAAAACTCAGGTGTTGACGTATGGAATGTAATAAGTTGACTTTTGTATGGAACTAGAGAATATTAATAAATTATTAAGTGAGAACAGAACTAATGACAATTATTTTAAATAATGTTTTGTAATGACCGTATTACTTTTCAAACTTAAACGAATTTGGTACACTGTCCATTTCTATACTAACGGCATTGTAGCAGCGAAAAAATACATATATTGACCAGATATACGAGAACGTATTGCAAAATATTCGCAACAACGTTCGAAAAAATTTTTACATTATAAAGGGCATTCATATTCAAGGGCATGCATATATATTCACGCAAGATGTGAATTTTAAATAAAACCTGATTTTCTGTAGCGAAGTATTGATATATTCATTGATCTATGAGGGTGAGTCAAAAATTATCCGCAATGTTGACATAACTCTTCTTACCTTGTTCATACTGACCTCTGTCCTCGTTTATTTTATTGTTATGCTGTTGTGGTCCTGCTATGCAATTTCGATCCTAATTCCTCCATTTATGTTCATTTATTGCAGATAGATAATAGCCACTCCGTTAGAAGTTTGCACCAAAGAGGAACGACGAGCAGTGATCCGGTTTCTGTGATCGGAAGGTGTATCAGGGGCCACAATCCATCAAAGACTTTCGGCACACACGGGAACAGTATCTTGCCACAACAGAGTGTCTACGAATGGATTGAAAAATTCAAAAATGGTCGCGCATTGTTACGCATGAGGTAGGAGCAGGACGACCATCTACGGTCACAAATGATGACAAGATTGAGGGTGGCGTGACATGGTTCTGTTAGACAAACGAGTGACTATCGATGAAGTGGTACATCGTCTGCAAACTAGTCATGGTTCTGCCTACGAAATCATCGATAACAGACTTGGGTGTTCATAAAGTCTGTGCAAGATGGGTCCTAAAACAACTCACAGTGTTGCATAGACAAACACGCTTGGACGTCTTCCAAAAACATTTGGATCGCTATGGTAATGGTGATAGCTTCTTCGACAGAATCATCATTGGTGACGAAGCCTGGATCCACCAATACGAGTCGGAAAGTAAACGACAGAGTATGGGAATGGAAACATCCACAATCGTCCAGCAAGAAAAAGTTCAAAACCCAACCATCCGCAGGAAAATTGATGCTTACCGTTATCTGGGATGTAAAAGGCTTAGTACTGGAACATTATCAAGAGAGAGGCACAACAATATAGTGCGCGTTACAGTGAGATGCTTACTGACAAGCTAAAGCCTGCAATTCGAAGTAAACATCAACAAGCAAACAAGGACTGCTGACGAAAGGTGTTGTGTTGTTGCACGACAATGCCCGTCCACATACTGGTGCCCACACTGCTGAATCGCTCCGGAAACTCATAAGAGCAATATCTTCCAATTGAGGCACAATGAACCGGGTTATCACAACGATAGCTTTCGTCATTTGCCCTTAATGCATTACCTGACTCGTATTCAAAGAAAAATCATCTCATGATTCTTTCAGACCATAATGCACCAAACAGTGACACGTTGGGGATGCACTTGTTTCTCAGGAATTATTCGTAGATTTTCTGAACCCCAAATGCGGCAATGTTGCCTACTAGCGAAGCCATCAAGCTGAAAATGGTCCTCGTCGCTGAAGATGATTTTGTCGACAAAATTGGCATTCACTTCTTGTTGTTGAATGAACCAATTGGTCAACTCTCTTCGCTGTACATGATATGTTGGTAGAAGTTGTTGACTTTTTGTCCTTGTCCTATACTTTACCTAACAAGTTTATAAAAGACAGAAGTCATCGGAAAACTTCTATTTTACCGATCATGTTACCGATTACTTTGCCTTCTAGGTCTAAAAATCAGCAAATAAAATGTATATACACTCATCAGGCAGTCAGTGAGAGATTTTTAAAACGTTAAATACTGATCATGACCCAATATTACGTATGAATCCCTTTATATTATTTCGATACCGAACTACATATACATTCATAGCAACATTGACTATGACTCGTATATTTACCTTAATCCGTCGATTTCGGCTTAGTGAATATTTATCGATTATGTAGCCATTATTTAGCGTACACCTGTATACCTATTTTTTATTATACACTTCCAGTTCGGGCAAGTAACCGCCTGTTACAGGTTCCACGTACGTCAAGCCCCCCCCCCCGGATGTCGCAAGGCCCTATCGGTTTCATAACGGCCGTAATATTACAGTCTAGCGCTTTAAAATAAAATTCACGTAACCGCCAATTTATACATTAAAAGCGAACAGAATTATCGAAAGTCAGAGTTGAGCTATAGGTCGATACGGTACATACAGAGATTACGTGCCTAGAAAATTTCTTTGTGCGGTTGACAAGTAACCTGATTAAATATTTTTATGAAATCTGTAAAGCGGCGGCGAAAGCGAAATATTGGTCGTAGATTGTGGCGAAAGAGCAGGTGGCCGTACCTGGTTGCGCAACGTTGATAAAATGCGGGCTCATGTGGACGTTGACGACGACGCTAGGCCTCGCTGGCGTAACGAAAATTTCCAGGGAGGTTTAATGGGAAGAGGCGCTTGTCCTGTGAAAGTAGAACAGTCGGCTAGTGGATCAGTTTAAAGAGTTTAGCCGGAAAGTTGCTAGGCGGAAAACCAGTAGGGAAAAGGCGTTGAAGCTCATTTGAGCCTTAAAAGAATCAAATACTCTCAACATTCTAATTATTATTCTTCAGGGCAGGACAGGAAAGTCGGAATTCATAGCTTTTTGTAATATTAACGGGTTTCATAAATCCGGCTCGAAGGACCAATATTTTAAAATAAGTATTGCAAAACTTAAAACATTTATTTTGCTCTCATTTCTGTAAAAATTGATTTTTCTAAACTGCTTTGTATGTCAATATGAAACCGGAGTTTGCCCATAGATGGCCTAGCTGCTAATGTAGTTATACCGTCATAGCGCGTCATTGGCGCCATTTTCTTGTTTTCACATCTGATGAAGATTTTTTATATCACAACAATACATTTTATACAACAATATAAGTTTCATACAACAACATCGTTTTTAATAGCGTTAAACATGTCGAATTTTGTGCCTGGAAACTACGATTTGCAGACAGCGTTGATTTTCTGTTACCATTTGAAGAATACTGCTGCAAAATCGCATCGAATGATTGTCGAAGCCTACGGTCAGCATGCTCTTGGTAATCCAGTGCTTTGAGTGGTTTAAAAAATTCAAAAGTGTCACGTCAGTTGTGACGTGAGAAATGAAGGACGTGGAAGACCACCGAGAACGATTGAGGATAACGAATTGTAAGCATTGTTGGATACGAATGACGCTCAAACGCAACAAGAACTCGCGGATCAATTAAATGTGACACGAAAAGCTGTCTCCATACTTTTGAAGGCCATGGGAAAGATCTAGACGATGGGAAAATGGGTTCAACATGAACTGAATGAAATACAGTAGGAAAACCGAAAAGCCATTTGCGAAATGCTGCTCGCCAGGTACAAAAGAAAGTAATATCTCCATCAAATTGTTACTGGCGATGAGAAGTGGATATATTTCGAGAATCTTAAGCGTAAAAGATCATGGGTAACTCCAGGCGGACCATTGACATCGACTGCAAGGCCAAATCGCTATGGACGGAAGATAATGCTCTGTATTTGGTAGGATCAGAATGGTGTGATCTATTATGACCTGCTAAAACCTGACCAAACCGTTAATACTGAATGCTACCGACAACAAATGATCGATTTGAATCAAGCTTTGCGTGAAGACGACCAGAATATCAAAAAAGACAACACAAAGTGATATTAATCCATGATAATCCGCCATCACACACAGCAAAACCGGTCAAGGAAACGGTTGAGGCATTTAGTTGGGAACTACTTTCGCATACGGCTTACTCATCACACTTGGCTCCGTCCAATTATTACTTATTTGTATCGATGGGACACGCACTTGCTGAGCAGGGCTTCACTTCTTACGAAAATATATGAAAATGGCTCGATGACTGGTTTGCCTCAAAAGAACTAACAATAGGCAATACTTGGAGTAAAATATTTTTTGTCATTTTCATACAATAAACGTGTATTTTCTATACAAAAAATTCCTGTTTCATATTTACATACCTGGTAGCTAGATGTCAGTGGAATATCTGGAAATTTAGTTAAATTCCCTCACTAGGATACAATTAGATTCAGCTCTCTCATCAGAGGCAGATCTTTCTTTAAAATTCGATGCATGGTGGCTCTTGACAGCTTCAATAATTGATATACACCACGTCGAATTCATGAGTTTGGACGCATGAAGCTCCCGTACACTTTCTTTCACTGCAGCAATATTTTCATCTGAACAACTACTATGAGGTCGTATTAGTGTTGTCTTATCAGTAACAGAACCCGTCTCCTCAAATTTCTTGATTAAGTTACAAACTGTTAACTCTGTAGGGGATTCATTTTGTCCTAATTTTGTGCGAATTTTTCTCAATGCAACTGTAAATGATCGCTCGCTTTCATAAAACTATTCGTTGTTCAACTGTTAATCATGACATGTTGACATCGTATGGTTTGTAGATGAGAATCATTAAATATTGACGCCGTGTCTTTGACAGAACACATGGCGCGCAATTAAAATCCTATAGTTCTAACTAAGACACCCTATAGTATGCTAGTTGACAGTTTATCTTTAATTTAATTTAATAATCGGAGCAATCGTACATGACCTTACTTAATTTTCTGAGAGACATTAGAAATTTAACAATATTGAATGCATAATTCCTTAAACCACAATATAAATCTCTTTCCTCAAAACATCGTTGAGATTAAATCTTCGGCTGACACTTAATTAACGTCTGGAATTTCGTAACGTAAACATAGCAAGCACCGTGCCCTATTAATTAAACGATTGTCACCTTTATTGCTTTAAGATTTTAGAGGAAAATTGCGTTTCAATATATAATTGTAGACATTAAAAATAAAGACGAATAAGGATGGTCGCGTACGGTGGTCATGTAAAGATACTAATTTTGATCAACAACCTGCTAATGGTACACTGTATGCCAAGTATTTCTAAGAAGGGCTTCAGGATCGTTCTCGTTTCCTCATAGGAAACCGCGATTCTGCTTAAATACGAGCGATCGTGAGGTAGTAAGGCTGTTGACTGCAAATATTTCCTTTTCCTATTTCTCTTAGCCGGAGCCTAATTTCCTTTATTAATTCCTTTTTTAATATTTATGTACTATGATGTTATTGATAGACTAACAACCCTCTACTTCATAATTTATTGCATCTTGTAGACTAGAGACTTCTCCGTATGGGGCCATTGATACACGTAGAGTCGACTGTAATTCATAAAAATAGCATTGGTAGCTTTTCTGTTGTGTGGGCACACGTAGCTCCACATACGCCTAGTGACAGCCGTTATGGTTTTTTGTATATATTGGTTTTAATTGGTGTAAATATTAGAAAATAGAAATCCTCGTTTAGCTAGTATTCGGGAGCAGGGCACATCTGTTTCTAACCATCGCAGGCCTGGCTAACCGCAACAGTCCATCGGCTTTTGAGATAAGTTTAAAGCAGTCAATTCCCGCATATCGCTCCGAAACATTGTCTCTTTCTGTACTAGCTTGCTCCCTATTTAATTTATTTCAAATAACCGTAGATATAGCAATAACATAACCACTCATCAACCAGTCATTTCACTACACACACACCGAAGACCGCCACAGTTGTATAAACTAATTATGATATTTAGTTATTACCGTCTTAGGGTGCGTACATTGTCTACCGCAGAAGAGCAAAATCTTCATCAGGTTAGTTGCCTCAACGTGAGTATCTCAGAGCGAGCGAGTGCGCGACACAAAACCATTACAGAAAATAGTTGCCTCACATCTAAGACCTTTACTAAGCTGCCTGTACAACCTACGCAACATGCTGCTTGCTAACTGCAACTTCGTGGTTAAGTTTTAGTTTTTAATGACCTCTAGTGGGAAAAATCGTAGTCCATTTGGCGAGACGGGTATCACTGGGTATATTGCAAAGTTCTGCTTATCCCAGTCACCATTGAAACAAATGGAATTGTTAGAGATTATAGGAATGTGATCTGCTCATCATTATTTGTTATTGTCACATATAAATATCTTACTAGATTCTATTGACTTTTAATCTTTTTGGAAATAATTTTAAGATTGTTTGCTGCCTTTCTATATACAGTGCATTTGCAACGTAATGTAACTATTACAGCGAGAGTTATAGAGTCATATCTAGGTCACCATTGCAGATCCCATCTTCTGGACTGTTTCCTATGAGGATATATCAAATCAAAGGTCTATGCCAATAAGTAAGTGGATGAAATTTTATACAGTTAATAGTTTTATCCATTCTTTTCTAACATTCGTTCAATCCGTATTTTATCGTTAAAGTAATCTTTGACATTGCAACTTAAACCAAACCATTAAAAATGGACTGGTCATAAAACGGAGTTATTAATTTAAACGAATTAATAGACGATTCACGTAGTTAATAGACTCATCTGTGGTAATTAGGAACAATTTAGAAACTTATACTCACCAATGCTACATGATATGATATAATATGAAAGATTATAGTTATGTAAAAAGCATATGGTATTTTATTTGCTTCTAATTACGCTTAATATCACGGTTACGTTTTTTTTCTCACATTTGTGAAATACTCTATTCATTTATAGAAGAAGCGAATTTGACCCACTGTCAATTAGTGTTTGCTTTAACTGTGATTTTCTAAACGTACGAGGATGAATCAATATAAACCGGGATTTTAATTTTAACGCTCGTTGGGTAAAGGGACTGGCATGCTGTCTTCATATGTATTAGGTGGGGATGTGAAGAGGAGGGGACTCCATTGGCGCGGCTCGCCAAGGCCGATTAACTGTCCGTAGCATTGTGTCTGCGTAAGAGGTATTCCTTCAAGACAAAGCAAACTCCTTCATAGACCCAAGTTTATGACTGGCATAACAAATTTGGCATACCCTTGAAAAAAAACCACCTCGAAAAGCCAAAATTCACCTTTCTGCAGGCAAAGTTCTTACCACTGTTTTTTGGATTTCAGAGGGATCCTGCTCAGATTTCCTTCATGAGCGGCGTACAGTTAACGCCACCTACTACTGCCAGCTTCTTGGTGAAGCAAAACTGGGTTGTCGGCGGAAAAGACGAGATATGCCTATCCGAAGTGTGATTCTTCTTCACGACAACGCTCGGCCACATACAGCTGCTTTGACCTGAGAAAAACTGGAAAGAATCCATTGAGAAACACTTAAACATACACCCTATTGTCCGGATTTGTCACCATGTGACAATCATGTTTGGACCACTCAAAAAAGAACTTGGAGGAAGCTGTTTTGATGACGACCAAGACGTGATAGCATTTGTGCGCAATTTATTAGAGGCACGGCCAACTTCATTTTTCGATAACGGCATTAAAACACTTTCCAGTCGTTGGAAAAATGTATTGATAAAAGAGGAGACTGTGTAGAAAATTAAGATGTATTCAAAAATGTTCTTACTGTAACAATAGATTTATTTAAACAAAATTCCAGTTTATATTTGATTCACCTTCATATTATAATGCTGTGGCTTTAGTTCATGATATTAATCATGAATTAATTTCGGTTTCTTAATCTTTTAGTTACAAATATTAATTTCACATTGAACCCCGTAAAATTAAAATCGGTCAACATTGAAACGAGTTACTTCCAAGGTATCTGTATAAAAAACTATTCGAAATTACACCCTAATGAAAGGTAACAGTCAAAAACTATTTCGACATGGTGACCTGACGTCTTAGCTGAACTAGTTTAAAAAAATGAAAAGACAGCAATGGGAGTGTTATAAATCTTTTAATTCTTG
Source organism: Rosalia funebris (assembly GCA_037954035.1). NCBI lineage: Eukaryota > Metazoa > Arthropoda > Insecta > Coleoptera > Cerambycidae > Rosalia > Rosalia funebris. The sequence continues at coordinate 1,257,618 of JAZFAV010000004.1, read as the reverse complement.
CGATACGTTAATTTGTTAATTCCCTGTATATCGTACATAGAAGGACGAAACGGGTTGCAATTTCATGTAGTCCGAGTTGTCAGCTCCTTTCATCTTTTTAAGAAGCCACAGTAGGACATTACGATACTGGGCATTATCTATAACAAAGACACAGTTTTTGGTGGTTCCCTCAAGTCATTTTTTATAATCGGTGCAGTTCATCTCACTGTGATAATCACCCAACTTTGTGGTATACATTTTGTATAAAACCATTTTCGCCACCTGCATTCACTAGAATTAGTCTTTGACGTTTTGCAATCGGCGTGTGTAAACCTTCATCAGTATTATCATTCCAACTTTTGGCATGCGTGTGACACGAATGGATATACGTTTCGTCCATATAAATTATAGGTCCCATATCTTCCCGGAATTTCTTTATTTTTCTTAAGAAGTTTCTTCTTAGTTGTTGAATTTTATTTATTATTATTATGTTATATGGGTTTGGGTCTCATCAGTCACTGATCGCATGGGTAGTCCCTTGGCGATCCCCTCTTATACGGATCATTAACCAAAAATGCTATCCCATGAAAGGAGCAATTTCGGCACGTCCCTCGCTTTAAGCCTCGCCTCCTCTAGGATAACAGAGGTCCCTAATATAAGGTATCTCTTCCCCTCGAGTGCGGGACAAGTGTAAAGAAGATGTGTAAAGTTTTCCTCCAGCGAAATCTGAACTCATACATTGTTTTTCTTAAGGTTTCATACGATCCGTTATCTCCATTGTCTTCTACGAATTTACGGTGTATACGCCGCAAAGTTGGAACGTTTTCTAGACTGTGTATTAATTAATTATGAACCGTTAAAGTAGTCTTCTGTCAAAGTCGTCAAGATTAGATTTAAACACTGCTTTTGTTCTTTTTTTGTTAGGCGTTGAAAACGATGACAATTCGCCATCCTCGATAGATTTTATTTTCCGTGCAATTTTCTGTACAGTACTTAAACTTACCACCAGTTGCCATTGTGGCACGATCCTGAACCTTCTTGTATAAGTCCAATAAATCTATGAAACCTATAGGAACCTCCTGAAGTATTTTATAGGTTTATTCTGATTCGCTTCTCGTTGCATAAAATGAATAACATTGGCTACGATTTCCTTAGTTTGTACCGATAAAACTTTACGATTTAGTTTCTATTTAAATTCTATTCTGAAACACTACACTTAATTCATTTATTTCACTAACTCTACTCTCGATATTCACTCTGTAAAGGTCTCAATGCGACTGCGTAAAGACCAGGCTATTTACTGCGCACCTCGTGGGCGGTCCGATATCGCAGTTTTGAGACTTCATTCTATTCTTGATAACCTGTACATTGTATTTCTTGATGAATTCTGGCTCTTAAATCTTCTAAATGCTCCGGCCTAGTAACGTATACTTTTCTTTTTATGTATTCTCACATGAAGTAAGTAATAAAGTTATCTGGCAGCAATAAAAAACACTACAGATCACTAAGGATACTGTCAGGCAGCCAACGCAACGGTGAACAATCTGAATAATTTAGTTTGATTTTTTAAATAACCATTACCATTAAATTTGGTAGTTTGTTGCCATTAAAGTTGCCAGATGATTTTTCTTCAGTTTTTTTATCTAACCCATAGTTAATGTAATTATAACCCTAGCATATGTAAAAAATGTGCTTTTCACATTCTGTAATAAAAAATATATCCATTAAAAAAATATATCGATGACGTCAAACATCCTGTATGTATTAATCGTATTTTAAGAAATGCGCAGCTAAAAATAAAATTTGACGGATCCGAGAATTGTTCCCAAAAGTATTCCTTGAATTTTTAACAACAATTTCAATAGTTATTTCAGGGAGTTTCGTTTTAAATGGTACACCCTGTACAAATAGCCTAGAAAATTTCGATATGCACAAGCTCACGCCTTCTACCACAAACAGGCAACCGAAAAAATACATAAAACATTCTCTCACGCATCGCGTGGAGGAACCTCGGCTTCACCGAAAACGAAACGGTTCCGTAGCCTGGTCTAGACGATTCAGAGGGCGGCGGTACCGTACCAACAGTAACCTACTTTATCGATAGTACTTTTACTTACTCTTACATCTACAAGGACGGCCTTGCTGTGGCCTGAATAGCTTAAAGTCATACGCCAACAAAGTGTGTTTGATGTAAGCGGATATTGTGCTGATTTTTTTCTTCATTCAATTAAATCCATCGTAATTATATACCGATACGGTACTGGGTGGTTCTGACAATGGAGAGTGGGTACCCTACGTACCGCAGTGTACGATACTGTTATAAAAGTGAGATGATGGTAAATATGCAATGATAAGAAAAATATTGGGGATAAGAAACGGGTATCTGGTAACAATATTTCGTCGTTCCCTGCAGGAGACTTCCTCAGACTTGTTGTACGGGCAATTGCTAGGCGGAGAATAGAGATTAATAGAGATTAAATAAAAAAAAAAGAATCAATATGTGGAAGCTTCCAGTTTGTAATAGAATTGCGCCCATTGTATCTTTCATGAATATTCTAAGAATATTCCTAGACCATTTATGAATCACTACAGTGAGTGGTGATAACGAGAGTGTGCCAGGAATTGAAAGAATCAGCACAGACTGACCCTGATATTTGTCAAACCCGTCACAGGAAGTAAGCCTTGGTATTACGGCTATAATCCCGAGCAAAACAGTAGTCCAGCCAGTGGAAGACACCTCATCGTCCAGAAGAAGCAGAGTAAGTGATATTAAATGTGATGTCCATGATGGTTTGTTTTCACAACATCAACCAAGGAGTCGTTCACACTGAATTTGTTCCTCGGGGCACCACAGTGAACCAAAACTACTATCTGGAAGTGCTAAAGCGATCGCGTGAGGCAGGGAGAAAAAAACGACTTGAATTGTAAAGATCGAGGAACTGGTTTCTTCATCATGATAACGAGACTGCCAACAAGGCGATGAAAATCAACCACTTTTTGACAAGAAATGACATGACAACGATATCGCATCTCCTTACTCACTTGACTTAGTCGCCTGCGACTTTTTCTTATTCCCAAGGATTAATAAAAACCGTTTCCAGGATGTAGAAGATGTATGCAGAATATATAAAGGATGGTCCAACCATAATGCACGATGTTAATTGTGAGTCACACCTTAACGTCAAGTTTCTTGCCCAACTTAATTTGACATTTCTTTGTTTCAGTGTTTGACAAATTCAACCATGGAGAGGTACACAATTGAGCAGCGCGTTAAATCAAAATGCATTTCGTGCACTTCGTGACTTTTTTGGTCAGCATAATCGACCAAATGTGTCCACAATCGGGAGAATTGTCCGCAAATTTCAGCAAACCGGGTCTGTAGGAAATGTGAAAACACCTGTGCATGCTCGCCCAGTTCGTTCTGCGGAAAACATTGCTGTTGTTCGCGATAGTGTAGCAGAAGAGCCGTCAACCTCGACTCGTCGTCGTGCCCAACAATTGAACATCGCACGAACATCACTGATGCGAATTTTAAATAAATATTTGAATTTACACGCTTACAAGGTTTAATTGACTCAAGAGCTGAAGCCTACTGACCATTTCAAGCGTCGTCAATACGCCGAATGGTTGGTTGAACAGACAGAAGTGAATGGTGACTTTACAAAGAAAATTATCTTCAGCGACGAGGCTCACTTTCACCTCAGTGGATTCGTTAACAAGCAGAAGTGCCGCATTTGGGCAAATAAGAATCCACGAGTGATTGTTGAAAAGCCGATGCATCCACAAAGAGTGACTGTTTGGTGCGGTTTATGGGCTGGCGGCGTCATCGGGATGTACTTCTTCGAAAATGAGGTCGGCCAAGCAGTTACCGTGAATGGTGTACGCTATCGCGAGATGACAACGGACTTCTTGTGGCCAGAAATTGGAGATATGGACCTGGACGATATGTGGTTCCAACAGGATGGTGCCACTTGCCACACAGTCAACGAAACAATGGCACTTTTGCGCGACAAATTCAATGGCCGTGTTATCTCACGTCGTGGCGATGTTAATTGGCCGCCACGATCATGTGATTTGACACCGTTGGACTTCTTTCCTTGGGGATATTTAAAAGAAAAAGTGTACTTCAATAAGCCAAGAACAATTCAAGAGCTAAAGGATGAGATACTTCGGCACATTAACAACATTGAACCTCAATTATGTCTCAGAGTCATTGAAAATATGGACCATCGGATAGAGGTATTCCACCGAAGCCGTGGCGAGCATTTGGCCGATATTTTATTACACACATAATTGTCATAGATCCTTCTATCATAATAAGAAATACTAAGATAATTCTCTGAAAACTTTTTGTTTTATTTACAATTAACATCGTGCGTTTTGGTTGGACCACCTTTTACTAGTAAAAGGTATCCAATTTGGAACTATTATAAGATTTGATTTGTGAATAAAACTAATATTGTTTGACAAACTAAGATTTTTTATTTTTCAACATAAAATGGATAAACCGAATTGCATCTGGCATGATGTAATTCGGTTACCAAAATTGTCCATAACACGGGCACATAAATCTGGCTCTATTTTCTGAATAATATGTTTAATGTTTGCTTTGAGGTCATTCATTGATTGTTGCTATTTGTGAGGCGTACACATTTCCCTTGACATAACCCCAAAGAAAAAAGTCTAATGGTGTTAAATCACATGATCTTGAGGGCCAACTGATGTTGTGAATAGTCTGTAGCTTTTAATTGTCTTATAAACTGAATTTTGTATGCTGACAGGTGCAGATCTTTCTTTAAAATCTTATGCGTGGTGGCTCTTGACAGATTCAATTGTTGTGAACAACATCGAATTGATGTGTTTGGATACTCCCGTATCCTTCCTCTCTGTGTGGCAATATTTTCAACTGACCGACCACGACGAGGACGTATTGGTGTTGCCTTATCAACAACAGAACCCGTCATCAAATTTCTTGATTAAGTCATGAACTGTTAACTCTGTAGGTGCTTCATTTCGTTCTAATTTTGTGCGAATTTTTCTTAATGCAGTTGTAAATGATCGCTCACTTTCATAAGACAGTTGTACACAAACTATTCGCTGTTGAACTATTAATAATTGCGACATTTTGACGTCGTATGGTTCGTAGATGACAGTCGTTAAATATTGACGCCCTATCTTTGACAGAGCACAAATGGCGCGTAATTCAAATCCTATAGTTCTGAGACACCTTATACAATGAAAATACTGCACTTACGGTAACTGGGGGGTTACTTAATATCTATATAAAAACTAGACATTTATAGGCAGTCACAAATTTGTCATAACCCAGTTTTATGCTAGATTTTACATTCAGCGTATTTTTCCAGCACGATCGAATTACCGAAATGAGCACCAGTTTCTGTCATATCCGTCAACACTTTCCTACCTGTTTTATTATGCGAGTGACACCATCAGCGTCTTTATTCAGAACAAACGCCCCGTTTCAGGACGTAAATAACACGTACATACAAATAGTAGCGGATTGATAGATAACATCCGCATATTTTTGTTATTACTGTAAGGCGCGGATCTTGTCCCTCCGAAATTAACTCTCTCTTTCGTGCGGCGCCCTCTCTCTCGCTCTCGGATATTACTTGCAGAGAGAAACAGAGGAAATAAATTAAAATTAGCTATTCGTTCGGAATTGTAAACAAGAATGTTTGTACCAATGTTGGCGTAAAGTTGTCGAGGAATGTTTTTTATTCCCTAATTAGAGATCCTTCTCGCACAGCCTCTGACGCGGTCTATTTTAGTCGGTTTTAATTTATTTTTGTTCCTGCAAGGGCTCAGGGGCGGCTGGTGTATAGGTGCTGCAGAACTGCCAAAAAAATTAGATATTTTTATATTTTCGCGACATAATAATTACTAAAATTTATTAATAAAATAATTTGGTTAGTTGGTGCAGATAACCAAATTATTGCGGTAAAGTCGCATTCTGCCCGCCGTCCTCTACTGAGTAGTAGACCAGATGAATTATCTGGTCTACAGTTGACACAACAATTAACAGTTACAGATTATTTACAATATCGTACATTTGTTAATTGGGTGTTAGAAAAGAAAGTAATGTTGATTTTTACAACAAAATTTTGTTCAGCGATGAAGCACATTTTCATCTAGCATGGATACGTCAGCAAATAAAACTATCAAATTTGGGGTGTTGAAAATCTACACGATGTTCACGAAAAAGAAATGTATCCACAGAAATGCACGGTTTGGAATGATGGAGTAATTAGACCATACTTTTTTGAGAATCAGGCTGGTAATGATATCAAATTCCGCTTTTAAAGCAGAATTTAGTCACGAATTTAGTCACGTCAGTGAAGTCTTGCTTTTAAATCTTCTAAATTTTCCGGCCTAGTACTGTGCATTTTAAGTATCCTCACAAAAGTAATCTAGGGGTGTCAAATCTGGCGAATTGGTTGGTCACTCAATAAAGTTCATTTGACTATTTTTTACGAAATGACAAAATTACTACTCGATAAACGCTTCAAACAAACTACTTTTGCCATACAAAAGAAATTGATTCATTACTATACGAGAAACCACTATATAATGACAGAGGCTTAAGAAGTGTATGCGTTTTAAAAGGTATAATAAGATAAATTTCAAATTATAACAGTTTCATAATGTTGTGAAATACTTATTCATAAATCAAAAACCAAATTACAAAAATTAATATTACAAAAAAAAAACCTCGGTTCTTCTTTAATGGACAATAATTACATACTAATTCTTACATTCCCACGAAATGATCGTTTTGAATTTATTGGTCATTATAAAAATGTTAAAAGCATAAAAAACTTCAACCGGCCAATTACCAACTATTAGGAAAACAAAGTTTTGCGTTAATTATCAATACCAAATTTCACTGTTTCATAACATACATTACGTACTTATTTCTCTGTATATCCTGAATCAAACAACTTTCATGCGACTATAATTATTAAAATTGAGTTGCTCTGAAGTCTCTAGGTATGCCCAGAAAATAACAAAGAATATGTAAGAATAAATCGATTGTCATCGTTTCGAGAGATATTTTGTAATCGCAGATTTGAAGATGAGTTCATTGTTCCCAAGCGCCCTTCATCTCCCCTTATCCCGAGTTAATAGACCAAGAACCTCCAAATATCTTAATGTCTCAAATAAAAACTGTTGCAGGAAACGGCCATACCACGTTAAACATCGATCGTGGTCCGATCACCGAAGTCAAGCAACGTCGCGCGCAGTTAGCACTTGGATGATGGGATTATCGCTTGAAAACATCGCGTGCCGTTGCCGTTTCAGCCTGCAGTGCTGCTGAGTGGATTAAGTAGTAGCCCAGTACTATCGCCGGTCTCAGCCCGGAAGAAAGAGGAGGGTTAGAGGGCCAGGTTAAGCTGCCTGCCCTCTGTAAAACACATAAACCACCAGCTCTCAAAGTATTGATATTGATCGATGAGGAATCTACCTAGTATATATACCATAGACCTAATTTAGAAGAAGGAAGAAGAAGAAGAAGAAAAATTGTTGCGGCTTTGTTATTTATTGTATACCTTAATAGTCACTTAAATTCCCTTCATATACCAGATGTCAGAATGGAAATAAGTCCGTCACACTTTAGGGAAATATTTAAATTCATTTTATGCAGAAACAGAATATGTTAAAATGTACAGAATGTTTTGTTAAAAAATTCAAAATTGACGATAATCAAAATCGATGACTAAACTGAAAATAATTTCAGTATATATTGGAAAAATTAGAAACTCACTGATGTTCTTATATTTTACTTGGACTAATACTTTATTCATTTATTTTTACCTATAATTGTAATATAATAAATATAATTTACTTTATCTATAATATTTACCCTTATTACTAAATTTAATAACCGATTATTCATACTATTTATTAAATTGTTTAATGTTGCCCCTGGGATATCTTTCTAGGCAGCACAATTCGACGCTTCAGTTCATCAACACTTTAAATTGAAAGGTTTGTTGGATTCTCTTGCCACAATCTCCTATAGATTTTCTATCGGGTTAAGATCAGGACTTAATGCTGGCCAAGGAATAAGGTCGATTCTATACTGTTGAAATCAGTTTTCTGTGGAACTTGCATAATGAATACATAGGTGCATTATCCTATTGAAATATTGCACCATCATCTTCTGTAAGAGTTAAAAATGGTAACAAGTAATCTTTTAAGAAGTTTTGATAGCCAGTCGCATTGACTCTGCTACTTACAAATGCCAGTTGGCTTTTCATACCATTTTTGCCTCCCATATCATAACAAAACTAACTGTTTGAGGTCTTCTTGACATAATTTTCTGCTCCTTTCGTAAATCATGCCAATTATAACTAAACCCATCCGGTCCATCCAAATTAATTTTTTTTTCGTCGCTAAATATTGCATGATCCCAAATGTTTGTTTTGAACATACTCCTCTGTAAATTTTAATCTGGTTTATATATAATATGTAATGCTACTTGACTGCAGGTTTGTTTAAACATTTTTCATATTTAAAATGTCCTGACTTCGCCGCTCATTCTCTAAGGAGACTGGGATGACAGTCTAAATTTAAACGACGGACAACCTGAGAAGATAACACTCCTGTAGTTGATAATTCCTTCAGAATAGCACGCTTGTTGATTAGCCTAGTAGCCTATTCTATTAGATAATATATGTTAAGGAATGTTTCGTGCAGGAAGTATAATAAATACCATTAAATATAAGCTTGAGTCTTTATTTTTCCACGGCAATGTATTTACTTCCCATATCTTAATTTAAAATTTGGAAATTTAGTTCCATGTGTTACAGAAATGGCGGGCTGGTACATGACTTTTGACACCTGGTATACTATTTTAGTTCACGCGCATTAAAACTATACAAATATAGAGAAAGGCAACACGGTATCTCGGGAATAACCATTTCATTGAGGCTAGGTAGATACCGCACGTAAAGGCATTACGTTATCCATAATTGAAAAAATTAAGCTGACAGCTCAATTGGATTACCGTGAATCCCCAGCTTAATTCCCCACTGACGCCACAAAATTTCTACGTAATGCCGTAAGGGTCATTGCTCTAATCCGAGCTGGACGAACAAGGGGCTCTAACAAATACCGAGAAACAAAATGGAAGGCCTACTACGCTTCAGGATTGAGCGTTCAATATTTCATTAATTTTATTTAAAATTTCAGAGGCTGTACGCATTGGAACTACATTCAGTTATGTTGTTAGTCGACAGAGGTCGCGATTATGTTGAAAGTAAAACAATAATTACCTTCAAAAGTTATCCATTATTACCTATATAGGATATTCTAATTTTTTATGTATAAGTAGCTACCACATACTCTATTTTATTACTAAAATTTAGACAAAATAAAGAGAGAAAAGATTACTTATTTTTATGATAAAAAATTAATTGATGCCATCCAAATAGGAGTTAAATGAAGAGTATGTTTAATGCCAAGAGTAGTGATAGGTCCATGTATACGGAATATTGGAATACCTTGTATTATAGGGGATCGTATCTAAATGATTTCCATCCTCCTCTATTTGATCTTAATCCCATTAGGATTAGACGCGATGATTGATGATGGCCTGAGTGCATGTGGACTCTGTCTACTCTCCTCTTTATAGAATCCGAATCCCACATATGTATAACAAAATACAAATAACACGTTTCCTTTTAATATTTGTGTTTGTTACCTTATTATTAAATCTATATATGTTTTTCTTTTCATAGTCGTAGGTAGGTAATCAGTTAATAAGTCAATTTTACATCCATCTGTATACGAAATTCAAATAAAATATTTAAAACCTCACCTATCTCACTTACCACTCTCATTACTTCACACAAATTATAGTTTTTATCGGTAACATAAAAAACCGCACACCAAACCTTACGCAATTGTATCTCAAGTCAGCTACATGAAAATCGTTATATAAAACATAAAAAAATAGCAAATATGCGGTTATAAATAGCAATAACTCAAGAAAATTGTTGTAGTTTCTCTGAATATGGAGATTAAAACCGAAACAGAAGAAAAATTTTGTTATTTTATTTATGTAGCGAAAATACCAAAAGACAGGGATACAGGAATACTCCCTTCACGTCAATGTGACGACCATGATGTCTCTGTTTCAAACACATACGTGTGGTAGTATTTTTCTTCCACCTAGTATATTTCCTATATAGTATATTTCTTCCACATCTGTTATTTGCGACTGAATAGAAGAGAGACCCATTATCTTGAGATAACGGAACAGTATTAGAAATTAAATCACGAAATAAATACACAGTTCCAGTGGAATTGTGGCGACATTGGAAAATCCAATGGTTCAGGCCATCAGTATTCTCGTCACGATTACATAAAGGTGTGTCGGCTAATTTCGTTTGAAGCAGTAATGATCTAACTCCATGGCCGAATAGACAAGGTATGAATGTGATAATAGCCGTCTGGAATCAGAAAATTCAGGCAAGGATGCCATTTTGGCTAGTATATGTATTATAAATTTGACAGTACAGATCATTGTTCAACCTTGCCATATCCAACCAATACCCTCCCCATTATTGCTCTTGTATGAATGATGAAATCTAGACAGCCAAAGTATTTAACTGTAGTGCCTAAATACTGGCTTTAGCCACTTTATCTGCGATATGTGGCTAATTTGTTAAGAGTTAGACAATCAACAATTAGTCGAACAGGTAAACGTTTCAATGAACAATGGACACAGACATTCAACGATTTTTGTTTCTTTATTGATTCGACTATCGCTTTTCACCCCGCATTACTTTTCCCGGTTTCAGACGTTACCTGAATTTTATTTAACTGACTTTTGGAAACGAAGCGCCCGGTGACATTTTGAGGTTAGGATAAATGTGTATGGCGACATGGCTGCCAACGAAGGATACGCTAAATCCACGAATTTTACAAAAGTATTGTGCGTGTTGTGCTCGTAGATAACATATTCACAACTATATCAATTTGCCAGAACGCTTGTTTTTATATGAAATATGGTCATTTACGAGTTCTTATGAAATAATGTGCATTAAAAGCGACACAATCAAGTGCTAATTTCGAAATTTACTGGGAAAGTTTTTCGTTTGTAAGTTGGATCACCGACTCCTTATACATGGCGAGCATAGGGCTAGCCCCCTTACCCTCACCACTCGTTGGAACCACCTTAAAATAAGCCACCTACTTAAAGATAAATCTCCCAAACATTTTATCTGAGTAGGCAACTTAATGACGAAAACTTCGTTTACCGTGGTGACCGCATTTCCATTGTCAGCGAGTTATATCTCATTTTTTATGCACATCCGCCCACCTACATACAATCGCCCCCGTAAACCCCATCCCCCCCCCCGCTCACCGACATTTATTCCCTCCCTCCATTTACTGGAGAGCGCCCTTTAAGTACGGTCCGAGAGAGATGATTCCGCAGGATATACGGCAGGAGATTAGGGCCTCAGATTAATTCGAAACCGAGATATTCCGCCTGTCTCTGTCTTCAGCCTCTCTTGAGGATTCTCTCGCACTGCCGCCAGGACAGTTATCGATTTGTCACCTTATTGCGACTCGCGCTCAATTCCGGTAATCTTCCCAGTCCTGTTTTAAATGTCCCGGACGTTGATAATGCCCGCTAACGTTCCGTTTCCGAGAGGGTCGGATCTCAATGTATAGCCCTTTACGATGAGTAAAGCTGTTTAAACACGACTGAGTCTCGTATATTGGGGGTTGTGTACCATATTATCATCTCGTTAGATCTAAACTAGATGGCGATAATGGCAAATTGACTCAGGAAGTTCAACAAGTGAATTCAACAATTGCAGCAGGTTTGTTGTTATACACAGCGATTTTTTTAACCTATCCCAAATAACTCGTATCTTGTATTTTCAGTTTTCTTTCACAAATTATAACGGGGAATGTGGATCCAATGATACCTCAAATTGAAGACATTTGAATTGCGTTGTAAAAATGTCCAATAATCGGATCAGGATTGATCGACTTATAGTCCATCGTTTCTTTTCCATGAAAAACGTTTTCAACATAAAATAATTCAATCAATTCATAAAGTCGATTACGAGATTTTCGGTGTGATTTGAGTCGATTTAGATGTTTAACAAAATTCTTTTACTATAATTCATCGAATTTTTTTTTTGCGTCATCAGCAGAAACACTTTAATGCACCCAGAAAGTCGATTTACGCGATTTTCGATACAATTTACTTGGATCTAGAGAATTTCAAATGTTCAGCAAAATTATCGTATAATTCAACGATTTTTTGTGACAAAAAACGTTTTCTCAAGAAAAAAATAACTAAAAGGATTCGGATCTAATCAGGTCAATTTAAGTGCCTTTCGATGTAATTTGTGCCAATGTTCACCAAAATTCATTGAATATTATAATCTATCAACACTTTTTGTGATAAACGTTTTCATTAGAAAAACTTCAATTCAATTCAAGAGGTTTACGGGACTTTTGATATGATTGAAGTCGATTTAGAAATTTTTATGTTATCACTTCCCCAGTAACAACATTTTCTTACTATAAATGTTTTCTATTCTGTAACAATTTGTCTACAAAATTGTCTTATTATAATTCATGACATTTTTGGTAACAAAAAATGTGTGTGGTCCGGGGTGGCGGACTGAAAGCGGTATTGGGGTGTTAACGTATGTTTGGGTTCGAGGCCTTATGGGAGGGGAGGGAGTTTGTCACCTCTCCCTGAGTATGCGTGTGTTTGTCCTTGTCTTTATGTGTAACCTCCCCCTTAGCTCAGGTGCTCGAGACTTTAGAAGGAATTCAATTTATATATGTCCAAACTTTTCTTTTCTTAATCATTAGCCAATATTTATCAAAGAAATTTAAAAGCAAACAGATAACCTATTTTTCATAGATTATTGTCCCCCCCCTCCCCAGGAAAAAAGAAAATTATGTTGTATTGAAAAATGGGTTGGCAATGCTGCCTTCTCCCAATAGATACGTTTACTAGACACTCCCCCTGTTCAGTTGGCCAAGTATCGTTCATGTGAAACCATCGTGGCAGACATACTGCTTTTTTCTCTTAAGCCCGTCCAAACACTATAGGAGATTTTGCGATGGCAAACTTTAATAATCCACACGCCAACACCAAATTATATGCCCTGTTAAAGAAAACAGAGGCAGATACAGTTTCAATGCTTCGAGAAGCTTGTGGGAAAGAAGCTTTAAGCCAGGCAATAATTTGCGAATGGTTTGTCCGATTCATAAGTGGACAAATGTAACTTGAAGGTGAACCCAATTTGGGTCGCCCCTCAACATTCAAAACAGATTTCAAAAAATAAAACTCGCCGCAGGTAGGATTCGACATCTGTCCCGGATCGGAACCGAACGACATACAGCTGTTTCGAACTTATTAGTTCTCATCAGTGCCGTACACGGTACGCCAGTCCAGAACAAATGCCGAATGAACTCTATGGGGTATACGTATTTATCGATACGATCTCTGTCAGTAACATATAAGTCGAAAATCGAGAAAGGAACCACCAAGCCGCCAAGCGATTATCAAAGTAGTTCCCGAATAGCAAAGCTATTACATAATCGCTCTAAGAAACAACTACTCCTCAGGCTAAAGCCCCGCCAGGCATTGAATTATACCTAGAAGCGATCCTCCACCCCTTTCTCGTGTTTATGTACGATCAGATAAGGTTTCAAATTTTGAAACCTTATCCGAAAATGTTCAAAAAGTGCCATCATATTTGATCGTCGTAGAACAATCGATGAATTGGAGAAAAGAATTGGAATTTTTCGAAGTTCATGCCAAAGAATCCTAACTGAAAATTTTAACATGAAATGCGTCGCGACAAAGTTTGTTGCAAGACTGCTTTCCGATGACCAAGAAAGAACCGTCTGAAGGTGGGCCAGGAATTGAAAGAATAGACACAGACTGACTCTGATTTATTATCAAAAGTCATCACAGGATATGAATCTTGGTGTTAACGTCTATGACCCTGAAACAAAGTCCAGTGAAGTCCACAATGGTTCATTTCTCGACCTCGTTCATGTTGAATTTATTCTTTAGGGCATCACAGTGAACTAAAATTACTATCTTGAAGTGCTAAAGTGATTGCATGAGGCAGTGAGAAAAAAACTACCTGAATTATGGAGATTAGAGGACTGGTTTCTTTATCATGTCAACGCGCCTGCCCACACAGCGTTGAAAATCAACCAATATTTGACAATAAACGACATGCCAATGGTTTTAAAACTTGAGATTGTCAATTTCAAATTGCTGGTATTTTTAAAATTGGTTAAGGGCTTGTATTTTTGACTTCGCTGAACTGTTTTAATCTGAGATTAATTGATGTTAAGACTGTGTTATTATTCTGGCGAGGTAAATAAATAACGTAATCCAAACACTCATTAAATCAACCTAAGTTTAAAACTGGATTTAGAAATCTGATTGCATATTCTCGTCGTGCAGCTATACTATTTTCATTAGAAATCTAGATATATAGTCTACGATCTATATTTCATATAGATCGTAAACAAATAGCATATCTACATATTTCTGATTAGTCTTCCATTTTTAATATTACTTACTAAATTCGAGCCGTTAAAAAATATAGAAGAGGTAGTTTTATATTAAAACGAAAGGGAAATTGTTTTAAAACATAGAAGATAAAATCGACAGAGGCACGTAATAGCATTAATCCAGAAGAATATCAAAGAATGTTTCGAACAGTGAAAAAATTGTCGGGACAAGTGCATATCATCTATAGGCAGTATTTTGAAGCAGATTGATGTTTTCAAGATATTATTTTAAATTAAAAAAATAAATAAATAATTGTTTTTTTTTGGGGTACCCCCTCGTATTGTCTAAGAAAAATCCTTCAGCGTCTTTTTTCCCATATATCTACCTTGATTACATACTAAAGGGTGGTCCAACCATAATGCACGATGTTAATTGTGAGTCACACCTTAACGTCAAGTTTTTTGCCCAACTTAATTTGACATTTCTTTGTTTCAGTGTTTGACAAATTCAACCATGGAGAGGTACACAATTGAGCAGCGCGTTAAGATTGTTGAAGCCTTTTACGAAAATGGGCGTTCAAATCAAAATGCATTTCGTGCACTTCGTGACTTTTTTGGTCAGCATAATCGACCAAATGTGTCCACAATCGGGAGAATTGTGCGCAAATTTCAGCAAACCGGGTCTGTAGGAAATGTGAAAACACCTGAGCGTGCTCGCCCAGTTCGTTCTGCGGAAACCATTGCTGTTGTTCGCGATAGTGTAGCAGAAGACCGTCAACCTCGACTCGTCGTCGTGCCCAACAATTGAACATCTCACGAACATCACTGATGCGAATTTTGAATGAAGATTTGAATTTACACGCTTACAAGGTTCAATTGACTCAAGAGCTGAAGCCTACTGACCATTTCAAGCGTCGTCAATACGCCGAATGGTTGGTAGAACAGTAGAATGGTGACTTTACAAAGAAAATCATCTTCAGCTACGAGGCACACTTTCACCTCAGTGGATTCGTTAACAAGCAGAATTGCCGCATTTGGGCAAATGAGAATCCACGAGTGATTGTTGAAAAGCCGATGCATCCACAAAGAGTGACTGTTTGGTGCGGTTTATGGGCTGGCGGCGTCATCGGGCCGTACTTCTTCGAAAATGAGGTCGGCCAAGCAGTTACCGTGAATGGTGTTCGCTATCGCGAGATGATAACGGACTTCTTGTGGCCAGAAATTGAGGATATGGACCTGGACGATATGTGGTTCCAACAGGATGGTGCCACTTGCCTCACAGCCAACGAAACAATGGCACTTTTGCGCGAGAAATTCAATGGCCGTGTTATCTCACGTCGTGGCGATGTTAATTGGCCGCCACGATCATGTGATTTGACACCGTTGGACTTCTTTCTTTGGGGATATTTAAAAGAAAAAGTATACGTCAATAAGTCAAGAACAATTCAAGAGCTAAAGGATGAGATAATTCGGCACATTAGCGACATTGAACCTCAATTATGTCTCAGTCATTGAAAATATGGACCATCGAATAGAGGTATGCCACCGAAGCCGTCGCGAGCATATGGCCGATATCTTGTTTCACACATAATTGTCATAGATCCTTCTATCATAATAAAAAATATTAAGATGATTCTCTGAAAACTTTTTGCTTTATTTACAATTAACATCGTGCGTTTGGGTTGGACCACCTTTTATATATACTCAATCCGTCCACATGGCGAACAAAAACAATACTGTCTGCGGCAACTTTCACCGCTATTTACGGAACACATTAGATTTATATGCTTTTTTTATATATATAAATACTTCAAGGGGTCAAATTGCAAAACGTATTTTCGTGTTACGAACAATATGTTGCGTCAGCGATGTAATTCAGTATTCACGCTCAAACAAATTAGGTATTCAATTAGTATCTATTGTAAGAAAAACGGGTGCTTGCGTTAGAAAGAGTAAACGATTTTAAATATGTATGAAATATATTTATAAAGTAATATTGTTCATTTTATTTCAAGCAGCGAAACGGTGCATCATAACTTGTCTTCAATTGCAACATAATTGACCATTTAATTTTGATTAAAGCGTTTTAATCCTGTACGCTTTTATTTGACTGTTAGGGTCAAACACCACCACACACAGGGTTGGAAGAATGTGTCGGAACACCTGGTTTCTGGTTCAACTATGAGCTAGATTAAAATGTACCCTTAACAAGAGTTTTTATAGTTGTTTTATATAAAGGGTCTTTCAATAAGGACGCTCGATTTTTAAACGTAAATAAAACAAGTTGTGTATGATATTCACTCAATTTTTTTATTTGCAAAAATATTTTATGGCATTAAGTATAGAATATAAGGTTGTTCAAATGCCCACCGCGGCTTTGCTTGGTGGCAAGTATTCGGGAGGTCCAATTTTCGATGACTGTCGCCTAAATATGGCTGAATTTGCTGGATGGCGTTTGTTATGTTCACTTTGAGGGCATCAATTGTTTGTGGTTTATTCGCATAGACCTACGATGTAAGATAGCCCCAAAGGAAGAAGTCTATATGCGTTAAATCGCACGATCTCGGTAGTCGGTTCACGTCGCCGCTGCGCGAGATAACCATGCTCTCAAATCGCTCGTGCAGAATGTGATGCGCTGTGTGGCACGTAACGCCGTCCTGTTGGAGCCGCATGTCGTCGGTATCTATATCACCTGTACTGCTCGCCGTTGACGGTATTGGCCATGCCAGTTTCGTTTTGGAAGAAGTACGGACCGAGGATCCTGCCAGACCAAAATCTGCACCATTTAGTGACTTTCTCGGGATGCATTTGGTGCTAATGTATCTCGTATGGATTGGTATCGTTCCAAATCCGACAATTTTGCTTGTTCACATATCGATTCATCCAAAAATGGGTCTCGTCGCTAAAGATGATTTTCTTGGCGAAATTTGGGTCAAATTCCAACTGCTCCAGAGCCCAATCAGCGAACACATGGCGTTGTCTATGGTCGTTTACCATAAGTTCCTGGGTCAGTTTGATTTTATACGGGTGCAGGCCCAAGTCCCGACGCAAATCTCGCCAAGTTGAAGTCGCAAAAAGGTCAAGTTCTTGTAAACGGCGAGAAATTGACTGCTTCGGGTTCTCCCGTACACTCTCACGTACAGAAGCGATGTTTTCAGCAGACCTTGCATTTCGGTGACGTACGAGCGTTGGCTGACTATTTGTCAAACCAGTTGACTCGAATTTGGCCACCAAACGTCGAATAATCGACTCAGTGAGACGGTTGTGGCGAGGATAAAAATCACGTAATGCGCGGAACATTTCTCGAACGGATCATTGATTTTGAAAATAAAATTTGATGATTTGCACACGTTTCTAAACGCCACAATCTTGCATGGTGATTTGCCATACACTACTGTGTAAGGTATTCCAATAAAAGAAATCATGTACCCTACGACAAAGCGCCACTGGGTGGCGTCAATAAATTGTTAGATTCAGCTACCTAAAATATAATATAGCTAGCGTAGTTGACATTCCGTGTCTTGTCGACTATTGTTTTACACTTACTTCGCTTTCACTAATCGCTACAGCTTTTTTTACATGTAGAAAGTGAAATTTTAAGCTAGATCCTTATTTTGATAGCACTTACCTGGTTAGAGCATCCCATTAGAACGAAATACATACGTCAGCATTAATAAAGGAAAAACATATCCCCCTCACATTTTAAAACAGACTTGAGATTCAATTGTCAATTTCAAATTGCCGGCATTTTTGAAATTGGTTAAGGGCTTGTATTTTTGATCTCGCTGAACTGTTTTAGTCTGAAATTAATTTAATCGATGTTAAGACTGTTACTATTTTGACGTATTTCTGATTAGTCTGCCATTTTAAATATTACTAAATTTGAGCAGTTATTCAAAATAAATAGAAAAGGAACTTTTATCCAAGTGCCATCATATTTGATGGTCACAGAACAATCGATGAATTGGAGAATAGGAATGGAATTTCCTGGAGTTCATTCTTGAAATTCTGGCCAAAGAATTCTAACTGACGACTTGAACATGAAATGCGTCGCGACAAATTTTGTTGCAAGAAAAAACACTTCCCCCTCACATTTTAAAACAGACTAGATATTCAATTGTCAATTTCAAATTGCTGGCATTTTTGAAATTGGTTAAGGGCCTGTATTTTTGATCTCGCTGAACTGCTTTAGTCTGAAATTAATTTAATCGATGTTAAGACTGAAAATAAATAGAAAAGGTACTTTTATCGGCATGAAGAATATCAGAAAAATTGTTCTAAATTGCCACGAATTTATCAAAAATTATGTTGAATAAGTAATTTAATAACTCGTTTTGTAGCACTGACTTTAGTACCAAATATTGATTTTCTTTTCGTACATCACAGTCACCAATTTTATCTAACCTTAGATGATCGATATCAATGTGATAACGTCTACGAGGGGGTATTGATACTTAACCTTTTACCACATAATTAATGTCGAGTGTTTAGAAAGAAATGTTTTGGTCTTTGGCAGCCTTTACTATTGTTATTGTGTTAGAAATAGATGATTGTTCGAAGAGGGTAAATCTGGTAAATACACGGGGCGATCAATCAACTCAAAGCCCAGCACTGATTTTTTGTAAAGCAACCAGAAACTTGTAAGTAGGCGTAGTGTATCTTTATATATCCTGTCTCTTTTAATTCGTCTATGAAAATCAATGTTATTGGTTCTGTAAATCGATGTTAGCGCCTTTAGTGATTTTTTAAACAGAATTTTATTTGTGATGAGAATAAGCAGCACATTATCATTCTTTCGTATCTCGATCATAAAGAGGGTCGTGATCGAAATCGTCTTGATATTTCACTGACCGTCCTGTCAGTTTCTTTGGAAGAAATCCGAACACTGAAGACGAAAGGCCAAAGAAATGCGTCTTTAATGAATGAATGAATTTAATTTATTGTAGACTGGCCATGAATGCTTGTATTCTGCAACAGAGAAATTACCACACGGTATTCTATCTACGTAGTTAAGTTTTATGCTAGTTTGACCTTAAAATTGAGATTTGGTAATAAAATGGCGTTAAGCTAAGTAAATATCAATGCCCCCTCGTATATTAAGTTTAAGGGTATAATTTGTTGGCGAAAGAAGGATACCAATGGAGGATGGAGGTGTTAGAAATGAAAGTCGCTTTTAGTTTCGGAAATGTTTGCACGTTTTATTGATTTTTATTGGGTTTTTAACATTTTTATATCTTATACTTTACTCGGGCTTGTGGAACAATAAAAATATACATATCAAGCCCTCAATAACATACATATATTCATTCAAAATAGACATTTTCTTTATTCATTTATCATCTATGTTATAGTATAACTTAAGGAGGAGAGTCCTCGGCGGAGGACTCAAAATATAATTTCTTTACAGGTGGCCAATCGAAAGCCGGTTTCGGCGGAGAATTACTGGAGAACTGTCTTGATCGGCTGTCATTTCTCTCAGTCATCCACCCTCGCTAATAAGTACTCATAGGCATGTTTTGCGGAGGTCACTGTACTACCTACCAGTCTCTATTTGAGAGAATCAAGCTGAGACTTGAAATTGTGATAAGGTTTCGTGATCTCTGGCCTTCTCAGCTTAATTCGAGTATTTCAAAGTGGTTACCTCTAAAAATACGATACCCCTTAGACCTACAGTTACTTATTACACTCTTCTGAAAATATGGAAGTTTCTTAATACTTATTGCGATCGGGCGACGAAGAACTGAAAAAACCCAAATAAATATATGTCATCGGCAGCCTGAAGGCCCGACTCTGGATCGTATAGAGAAACCCAGACGTGCGGCAAACATCTATTTGTGTAAAAAATGGCATTAAAGTAATTAAAATTAATGTGTTATCCTCGAAAAAGAATGCGGCGGAAAAATATCCACTGGCGACACTGCAATCGTTTACTCGCGGTTTTTTGCCGGTACAGCGTCCCGAAATTTACTCTAAACTACCTCCAACAATACACCTAACCTAAACGTACGATTTACCAGTCACCGTCCCTTGGATATGTGCCCAAATCACTGCAAAAATTCCTTTGCCTGTTGCGTTTCGATTCCCATTTACTACCTCTTATATTGGGGGGTCAAAGTATTCAGGGTTGAAAATATAATTTGGAGAGGCTGTACTGTTAAAATGAGTCATCTCAAATATGTATGTTTTTTTTGGAATACCACCTTAAGCCTTTTAGGATACTGACTGCAGTCGCCGACTGTATGTGTGTCAAAGAATAGCTACGTTTGATAGTCTAAATTAAGATGTTCCTTGATATGTCTATTTTACAACGTTTTGTCACACACATGCCCGTTAGAATTAATGTGAGTGAATATTTTCCCGTTAAAATAAATCCGCCTATATATAAACATAAAACACTATATAATAATATGTATATACTAAGTTAAAACACAAAATTTGTTTAAAATATATTATTTTGTGTTTTTCATATTTTTTTAAGCAATTTATAAAATTTAATATATTTTTTGCTAATAAGTATAAAATGTTAAATATTAACAACTTAGTTCATTTAAATTAATGAATTTAAATAATATATAAATCGGCGGCTTGATTGAATATTTTCCATCATCAGTGTACTGTTTCTAGTCTTTCGTTAATTTTGTCAAAAGATGGAACTTTTCACATTAAATGTGTGTGTATAACAACCTGTTTAAGAAAGTTAATTCGAAAAAAATAGGAGAAAAAAGAACAATTTTGAATCGATGGGCCTTTACTGCGTACACGATTGCCATAAGCTTTTTCTGTTTTATTTTATTTTTTTTTTGTCACCTGATAATTATACCATGATCTCTATTACTACCTATAATGTACAAAAAATTGGATATTTATTGTATAAGTCTGGACAGACTTAAGCGACGTCTCCGGCCTACACCCCAAAGAAACGTTTTAACCTATCAAAGGATTCACGATTCGACTGCGACCGTTGACAGTCGATGTCGAATCGTCGACCACCGATCGCCGCGAAAGAGCGACGCGACGTTTTGAGTTGGCGAGGGTCTTCAGGCTGCGTACTCGAAAATCGCTCCGTAATCGCTTAAAACATTTCACATGTATACAACCCAATATAAATGTGTTTTCTCACAGCCACACACACCAAAATAATGCGTCATATTTTAAGAACTGTCAGCCTCATAGTACAAAGAAAACCGTACGCGTGCCGTCTTGGAGTTGAAGACGCCCCCGTTGCGAGATTTTTGCACGCGTACGCAACCAAGCTGGAATTTGACCTTAAGTCGGTTTAAATGATTTTAATAGTTTCGTTATTTAAGGATGCGTGACGATGAACAAACAAAAAATTAACAATGGCGCGTTAAATATTAATATCGCCTGCCTACGTGCGCAAAAATCGCCGGGGCAAGTTCTGCAGGTTTGATTCTGGTTCCTTCCACCGATTGTCGAAGTTGACCAACCCCAAGACGGCGCGGTAAAGTTCCGTGGTAATTTCGGAATGATTTGTTTTTAGTGACGCGTGAAGCTTGCGTTACGTAGTGGGTTCCCGATGCGAACCTCAGTCAGTGGTCTGTACGAGGAGTGTCCAAGAGTTCGAGAATCCGCGCGCAACAGCTGCCGCATCTACTTCTAGAGTGGGGCGCTGTCGGCCTTCGCACTCGCACAGACTTCCACACATCACGAACAGCATTGCATCCATGACGGGTTGCACGTGCAGTAGCAGTTGGTCTGGATGATGGGAGCGTAGACGATGCCGTTGGCATACATCAGGGGTGGCGGCTGTTGGGTCATCATGCGCTGTTGGTCCTGGTACAGGACCTGCCAGGCCAGGCTTTTGATCAGCTGGAGGGTCTGGCGTCGCTCGTGGCCCATCAGGCACACGGTGGACTCCTCCACCACGTCGTGAAGAAGCATCAGGTACTGGTGTCGCAGGGCCTCCTCGTCCGGCTCGACGAAGTGGTTCCACAGGTAGTTTTCCAGCTTGGCCTTCTGCTGGGTAATGTCCGGGAAGTCGATGAAGAAGCGTGAGCACATGTATCTGAAACAAACGAGAACAGACGTCAATAACATCGACCAATGTAGTACAACGAAAATTTCATGGAAGTCGCCAAAAAACGACAGCTCTCTAAAATTCATCTTAGATGTGATCTGATAAACTTTACCAGCATGATGGTCATGTCTACCTCGCAAATAAGACTAATATATAAAGAATTCATATAATTCATAATTAAAACGCTTGTATTTATCTCTACTCTACATACGATGTTCTGGGGGCCGACCAAAATCGGACCCAGGAGAAGATATGTATCTGCTCGAATAGCAGGGCGACGTTGGCATCCCTGAATTCAGCAACAACCAAGTTGAAGCTGGTCTATAATTGCTATGAAGCATTGAACCACTTGGCAGGGAAGGGACCGGTGGAACTCCTATGGATACCTGGGCATAATGGTATTAAGGGAAATCTAATTGCAGATGACATTGCCAGACTAGGGCCCAGGGAAAACGTCTATGGACCAGAACCTGCAGTGGGAATAAGTCGGAATCTGATCAGAGACCGCATCAATGGCTGGGCAAGAGACCAGCACAATAAAAGATGGAGAGGAGTAACGGATTGTCGAATGACCAAACTCTTCATCCAATACTCAGAGATTGAGAAATGGGCCCAAGAATTCATTAAATTGAACAGACACAAATCCAGAACCCTGGTGGGAATCATAACGGGCCACCATAGTAGCCCGAATGCATATAAGCACAAGCTGAGGCTGACTGACAGCCCAGCCTGCAGATACCGTAAAGAAGACGAGGAAACCTCAATTCATCTTCTTTATACCTGCCCCGCACTGGAGGAGAAGAGGTATCTTATCTTAGGGACTCCTGTTATCCTAGAGGAGGCGAGGCTTAAGGCGGGGGACGTGCCTAAATTGCTCCTTTTATGGGATAGCATTTTTGGACAATGACTCGGATAGGAGGGGATCGCCAAGGGACTACCCATGCGATCAGTGGCTGATGAGGCCCAAACCTATATAATATAATAATAATATCTCTACTTAAGTTAATACTTAATTACGTCATCACTGAAAATGCCATCAGCGAGGAATGACGAAACGTTTAGAGAAGCACAGTTGCTTGGACCAAAGCAAACTAGTTCGAGAAAGGTTAGTACACAATTGACCAACACGTGCTCTTCTCCGCAAAGGCGTACGAATCACTAGAACATTCATACGATAACAACGAGCCCTACAGTTACTATTCGACGTAATATTCAATTCTACCTGTGTGGAACTTGTATTGACATTTCACGAACAACGTACCTGAAGAAATGGAGTATTTAATTATCGTATTATCTGAAATCGACAATGAGTTAACAAAAAATATATTTAGAACGGCCCGGGCGTTACATAATTCATTAACGGAATCAATACTATAACTAATTTAACTCCAATCTTTCAGTGGTTTATTTCGAACGATGAATTTTCAAAGTTCAAAGGAAAGAGGAAAATTCCAGTGTGATTTCCAGCACCGTTCAATTATTAGCGGGCGGAAAAATTATCAAGGTAAAAAAACAAAACTGACAATCAAGCCCGGCCAACTTCGACACAATTAAATACGCTACGCTTAAGCAAACTGAATAATGAATAGCAAGTGAGCTATTGTAGATTAACACAATCTTGCAAAATTGGCAATAAATTATCGCCAGTTAGATAGAGGACCGCTACAATTTCCAATGCATTTATTAATGCAAAACAGCCTTGGGCCCACTTTATTTCTAGTTGTGTGGATTTTAAATCAGATTCGCGCTAAGCAAGTCCCGAGAGTAAAGAATGATAGTTAAATAGACTTGTTTTTAACAGGTTTGTGTACCTGACCTATTATAAGCCTGATAAAAGCATCAAGGTGTTAATTGGACGGCGTTAAGTGGGTTCTGTTGTGGAAGGAATATTAGAAAATACACTAGTTATTAAAACTGAGTTCTAGTATGTTAAAATCACTTTTGTATAGTAGCAGTTGGCAAATACAGAATTTTTAATAGAGAATTGTTGTTGTTGAATATGTTGAATATGGCGCTTCTGTTAAATTGATATCTAACTTCTGTATTTTAGTCCCAAAGGTAATGTACGATCTGAAACTTTTTCATTACCCAATCTAAACCTAGATCTAGTCACGTAAATTAACATCATGTTTCCAAAAATTATTTTAACGACGAAAACTACTTCCAAAAATAGGTCTGCACCTTCCCATATTGACAACCCTAGAATGGACTTTGCATTTAAAAGTAATTACGAGATGCGGCGCGAAAGACCAACGAACTTTCCAATCTGAAAACTTAGATTCGCCATTTTATGTACACATTTTTACGGGCACGTATTTTACGCACAACACGCTGGTAAGTAATAAGGAAGACATTCCTTCACGTCAAGATGCACGGAGTATTAATAACTGACTTTCCATTTGAATACGCCACAACCGACTTCTCTCTCACTTACATAGGTGAACGTTTGAGGCGACTTCCTCTCTACTCGATTAGATACACGAGGAGGAAGTAGAAGTGACTGGAAAGAGGTCAACGTTAATCGCCAGCAACAGCACAGTTTTTTTTTCTAATTTATTACAGGAGGCATCCTCATATATGCTTGTGACCTTGTGCCTTTGTCACGGTTACAAGATCGAGCAGTTTTTGTAACTAATTGAATAATGTGTATATGAGGGCCTCTTCGTAAATACCTACAATTTCTTTATCGATCGGCTGGATTATATCATTTCCTGATCACGAGTGAGCGAATTACAACGCCAACTTGATTATTTACTACTTGGACTGCTAACACATTAATTGGAATGGAATATTTATCGGAACTGATTGGATTAGAACAAAGCAATCGTATATAGGTATCTAGGTATTTCCCAACGATAAATATAGGACTGTGGACTACATATCGACAAAGAACTAACGACAGATACCGTTTGTCAACTAATTTATGCCTCCTCCTTCAATCAAGCTCCTTCAACTGGAAAAAATACACCCGTACAAAACTATGCCAGTGTCAATATAGAGTCTAACTGCATTTCGTCAACCTATCATTTGCAGTAATATCAACCGTTTCCTTCCAAGGCTGAACCTATTATACGAACATTTTTCAGAGAAGTTTTAATACCTAGTTTTCTGGTAAATTACACGGCTAGAGAACCAGAACTACTATTAGCCGAAGTTCCATTAAAAAGTTCGCCATTTAAAGAACCATTCCTGTATAATACTGAGCGGAGTAAACGGGATTAAATATTCAGGGTGGAAAAACGGAAGCAGAA
The DNA here is from genome assembly GCA_037954035.1 of Rosalia funebris. Classification (NCBI taxonomy): domain Eukaryota; kingdom Metazoa; phylum Arthropoda; class Insecta; order Coleoptera; family Cerambycidae; genus Rosalia; species Rosalia funebris. The sequence continues at coordinate 1,231,812 of JAZFAV010000004.1, read as the reverse complement.
GTCGATTAGTCCGTGTGAATATTGAATAAAGTTACGAGCATCAGGATGTTTCCTCTTCCTTCGTAGTTTTAATTGAATTGTAATACATTTTTGGATTCAACGGTTACTGGGTGGGAAAGTATTAAAAGCAAAAATTTTGGAATACTGATATTAGAAGAGTCAGAATGGTACGTAACAATCGTTGGCACAATTTTTTAGGAAAACATTTAGAGAACTGCTGGAATAATGAATATCAATCAGGCAACATAATATTATTACAACTGAGACATTCAGTATATGCATTGTTATAAAAAATATGACTGTCAGTTACATGCATAACTGAGCTAGTTTGCTTGTGATAACACGGAATTACTGTCGATTTAGGTCAAGTTTAATGATAAAACATGCGACCGAATGCGACGATTATGCTAGCGGTTGCCAAAATGTACGGCATACAGCTTTTACAACTCGGTCAATTTTAAGTCTTCCATATTTCCATAAGACGACCCCATAAATAAAAATCTAGCGAAGTTATGTTCGAGTATCTAGACAGCCAAACTGAGAAACTTAGATACAATACCTTTTAATATCTTAATGCATCTATTTGCATTTGAATTTTCCTAATAAATCTCACATTAGTCGATCATGCATAATCACAGCGAAAAAATTAAACCTGAATTTATTTTTAAAGTGGACATTCTGGCGAGGATTTAATTTAGCCCACAACTAGAAGTTGCTTTTATTTACAATTACTGCCTCAGTAAATTTAGATTTATTCGCCCATATAACTTTAAAGGGTACCGCAAAGGCAATATTGTATTGCCTTTATTAAATTTTCATGGAAACATAGAAAACTTTTAATGAAAAATCATGTGAAACAACACGTTTCAGTGGTATTTAAGGGGCTACATCCATCTGGAAACATAAAAAATAGTCGGTGATGACAGGATGAATTTTCTTGGGAACCGTTAATGATATACATTTTTTTTTAAATCGAAGGTAAATTTATTGTAAACATGATGAAGTGAACATAATTTAAGAATATTTAAAACCGGAAGAGATATGACCGCCGGAAGTGGAGCATCTATTTCGCGACCCGGTTTGCGGTGACCCTTCTCCTGCTAAAACTAATCATCTGAACTCAAAAATAGTAAGCTATCATGAAGTTAAGTGCATACGACACATATTGACGATCGTTGTTCCCGAAAATTGTTCTTAAACAAAAAAAAAAAACGCACATGGAACTGAAGTACGAAAATTCGGTAAAAAAACTCAGTTATTATCGTAATTTGTTTAAACAGTTTTGGCTATTTTTGAAAAATGTGATGGCCATTCTGCTAACAATGGCTTAAAGCGTGACTGTGCCAAATGTCAAATGAATCTGTTGATCGGGTCTCGAGATATGACGGTCATCGTTTCGGATTCAAAGGACGTTGTCTTTTTTTAGGATGATGAATTATCGTGCTTGTTTTATCTTTCTTAGCGCGAAAAAGTTATCGACTTGAGACTTTCAGAATATATTCTTAAGCCTTCATACTATAATAATATACAAAAATATCAAAATTTTTAAGATTTTAGGTGGACGTAGCCCCTGAAGAATATAAGCAGAAGGAGACATATATGGAGAAGTATACCACCTCCATCGAGTATACTTTCCAGGCGTATATGTTCTCGTTTCTATGTAACTTTCCCCTCCTTGCAGCCTGCGATTTTAGGAGAAATGAAGTCGATTTATACTATTATGAGTGTTTAAACTTAAGACTATGCGTTATGGACTTACCTCTGAAGTCCCTTGATGAAGTCGGGGCGCGCAGGTTTGTAGTTCTTGACTAGCAAGTTGCAGTATTTGAGGAGCCCCCCACCGCGTATCTCCTCGGGATGCCTGGTTGAGATCAGCTTCTTCTGCAGGTGATAGAGCGCCTCCTGGAAGTCGCCGTAGACAGACTCGCCCACGACGGTCGGGTAGAAGTTCTCACTGATGGGGAGTTCACTGCATTTATAGAACAACAAGAGGGAGTCCAGGATGATCTGGAACGAGTCAACTGAGAATTCGAATTGTCGGCGCATGCAGTCGACGAACTTGAGCTCGACGCCACGCCCGCGCGAGTTCCCGAGAGATATGAGGGACCACCGGTCGCCGCCGGTGTTACTGTTCACTTTGACCATCTTGCTGACGTAGGCCTCCTTGAGGCTGCACGTGGAAATGCGCTTCCGGCTGACGCCGTCCGGAAGCATCTCGTAGAGAGAGCTCAGGACCGCCGACTTGACGCGGTCGAAGTTTCGCATCGTGGACAGCTCCACGCCGAAGATGAGATCCAAGTCGTTGTATGGCTGGGTTTCTGTGGCGAGCACGTGGGAGGCGGCGCCGCCGTTCAGACGGATGTCGCGGACGCGCATTCCCGCGCCCCCCGACGACGTGTCCGCCTCCAGCTTCTCCCTCACCACGTTCACAAGGTCCCTGAGGCGGACCTCTAGCGTGGGGAAATTGCCGCGTCCATGGATGCATACCACCTCGTCCATGACGTCGTTCAGGCGGCACACCTGGTCGTAGCTGAGGACGGCCAGTCGTTGTTGAGATTCCATGTTCTTGACATCCTGCTGAACGGTGCTGCCGATCACGTACTCGTTCAGGGATAGGTTCTTCATTGCGCCTATTTCTTCCTCGTCGGAATCATCCTCGATGCCGCACTGCAACAAAAATACATCGTTAATATAAGGGCAAACCTCTCCAACAAATTGGTTCATAAAATCGCCTTAATTTTGTCGAAACACGAACAATAAAGTACGTACTGTTTAAGCTATTACTCTGTACTAGCGTATTTCTTCGAGCGTATGAATACTTCCCCTAAGATATAGACTTTTACAGCCATTTTCCAAGTAAGTAAATTTCTCCGGGTTATGCCTTGGTGGTGGTCGTCGAATTTGTCTTGCGTTTCACCGATCATCCTACACGTTTCTTCAGAAGAAACGAATACTGGAATTGGAATCGTCGACTGGACCTCAGTCCTGGTCGGATTTCTTCTGAAACTGATAGGATGGCCAACGAAACTTGAAGACGAATTCGGCAACGACCACGTCATAACCTGGAAGATTTTACTTTCTTCGATCTCTAATAAGCGCGCAAAACAATTTGAAAAGAAAATAGAGACTCTCACAAGACGAGAACCAACGGCGGTAAGCGCGTTATTTCCATATTCCGCCAATTAACAACATCCCCGTTAATGAATTATGCCTAATTGAAAACCATCTCGCCAAGCTGCTCGGGAGCAATTTCAATTCGTTCAGCGTGCGGCGAGCGAACGTGCAACGACGTTACGGCCTGTGAAACGAACCAGGAACACCGATAAGATGCATCAAACGTATGTCGTACGAATGAAGCTCAACAATACGTAATTATGTAGTTTATATTTTATTACTGTTAACGTTGATATTCTAAACGTTTATCTCTGCCGGCTGCGATGAATGAGTAACACCGCCTCAATTGGATCATAAAGCAACATGTATATGCCTTTTATGGCGCATAAAGGCAATATTGCTTTCATTGAACTAATCTTTCGATTTATGAACTGGTATGCTCGGTGAATGGAAAGCGGTAATATAGAGAGATGGCGGAGATTTCTTACAAACAGAGGTCGTATAGTACAATCATGTGCCGACGGTATAGTTTTTAAAATAGAGCTTTCCTTGAGAATAGCGTTGTGCACCGTCAAAATAAGTTTTAGAAGTATGGCGTCCATTTATCTAGCTAGATAAAGGTTCACATTGGGAAATGAAGAAGTTTGAGATCATACATTACATTTGAGAATAGAATACGGGGGTTTTTAGTTGTACCAATTTTGGTAGTAAAGTCTATTCAACACGATACATATAAGGTTTGTAAGAAGTTATTAAATAAACAGATCAGTTTTCCACAAACGCCGAAAGGTTATACGTCACTCGATACGCCTTCTTCCAACTACGTTAATATCATCAATGCGAAACTGGTTTCCTGTTTTTGAAGTGAAACTTCAATAGCGAGATAGCGAGTCCGAAAAACTGAAACGAAATTCAAAGTGAAACACTTTGATGGAGGGGATGCAAGCAGTGCATGGGAATGAACGAGAGTGGGGACGCGTGAGGAGTGTAGAGGGGATTTTAAAATGAATCGCAAATGTACCGATACGATATCTATTTTGCACGTAACAATTCGGAATGCCGAAGGAATCATCAACGACCAGCGTTCGCGAATTTATAGCAAGATAGCGACAAGAGCTAGGGCAACGACCACGTGGCGACTATAGGCAAAATGCAGGACGACCACGAGGTAACCGGACAGCAGCTGATCGTCTTCGTGATTATCGACAGCGCCAGCGAGAGAATCGAGAACGCGCTATGCATAGAGGAAATATGGAAAATGAAATAGATGGTTAGTAATTTTTGAATTATTTATAGTCATTGTTGTTTATATATTGTCATATATATTATATAAACTAACATGTATTTATAAATACTTTTCAGATGGAAATACTTCTACTGTTGATGTGTCAGAACACCAAGAGCCTTCTGAAATTGAGCAGTACCAATAATATTATAAAACGCAACTTTAATAATTACTTTGATACTCAATTCCTAATCTCTTTCAGAAGTTTCACTTCAATTGTGTGCTTATAAAGATGAGGTATAAATTTGTTGTATGCTGGATCGATAGTTCCAACCCTCTCCAAGTACTTACTTAAAACCGTATTCTGTTCCCAAATGCAATGTATGATCTGATCTATCCGCGCAAATTAACATTATACCCATTTTAATGACTTAAGGCTAATCTAAAAAATAGGGTTTCTTTCAACACCCTTCCTAACGCTTTTATGTATACACCTTGCGTGTATAAATCCGTACTATATTTATAATGAATTCAGTCCCCGATCCGCGTTATTATTATAATTATAGATTAAGATATTCATCGTCCATAAACCAAGCAATAACGTATAATAAAACCTTTATTCGAACGAACTTTATGGCGGCTGACCTTTAAGCGCCTATTGAAATTCGGAATAATCACACCCAAATCGTATACTTTATGAGTTATTTAACAGAGACAAAGCAGTTAAATTATTATCAGTCACTCAATTTTTTAAGCGCGACGATTATATTGACTATCAACGTCTGCCAAGTTAAGCACCGTAATCTCCATCATATTATGTGTTAAGTTTGTGTATAAATAACCACGCAATACCATAACAAGCACCTTGATACACCGTATCCATTTCTTCTCGCAACAAGCTGTAACCTGAGGAGAAGGGATACCTGACCCTCCCGCATAGAATTGCTCGTTCATTCGCACCAACAGGTTTCTAACATAACCTGCGACTTCGGCCTGGCATGAGTTAAATTTGAGCCAAGCAGGACCACCGCTCTTTACCTTCCCCTAACTCTAGATACAAGAATTTATCGAATTGAATATCCCATCAGTTTTACTATCACCTACTTCTTACATGACCGGTTTGAGTAAGACCATTAGAAAACAGTTAGGTATCAGATATTTTTCGCTACAATAATCAATCAGTTTCTTCCAGATGTTGTAATCATCCAACTAAGGTGTGGTTGACACGTATTCCTGTTATCTTCTGATAAACTTAACCGTCAGATCGGAATTTGAAACACTACGCAAGGATAAACGAAGTATTTTAGTATTGGATGGACCTCAAAGTATTATCAACAAGTCAGGCATGATTTCCCGCCTTAATTTTAAGCTGTTTGCAACCGATGATTGATGACATCGTACAGTTGCCTCTTCATCTTCAAATTAGTAGGTAAAATACCTTCAAAGCCTACAAGATTGCAAATCAATGCTCCCTCTGGGTTGTGATCTATCGCTTTGGTATGCTCCCTTTAGCCTTTATGAAGTAGATCACATCTACGTATAGATAATTCTCAACTGAACTCATTCCTGTACGTAGCTCACCTTGGTTGGATTCTATTCAATTTACAAATATGACTTATTACATCTAAAACAGTACATGTGGCAGACAAAGAACTAGAACGTGTAGCCAAGATCAACGAGGTTAATGACCGGTCAAACTTAACAAAACCCAAAAATCATCCATAATTCTACTTCATAAAAATATATACCATTTCTGAGTGTTCCTCGGCGTCGATTTGGTCTTCCGCACACCCTTCGCGTTCTTCGATCATGAGTACGGCGTAGTATCGGTACACTGCGCCACGTAAGAAAACCTTCAATGGAACCGTGAAGGCGATCCTCGCAAAGCACTTCCGTATGCCGGCACTCCCGTTGCTAGGTGACAGGCGTCTGGAGAAAAGACTCGGCCGAGAAACGTCGCGATGAACGGGATGGCGGCGGCGCCGGGAAACCGAGTGACGTCACTGGAAACGCGTGGGCGGACTGAATGGAAAGCGTGGGCGAGGGTGCAGATAAATACTAGTCGGGAGGCCCACGCAGACCCATCGGTCCCAGGGCCCAAATACTAGAGTATCGATTGTGGAATGCAATCGCTTCTGGAGGTGCTGGGGCTACGTCGTGACGGTTTGTTAATGGAGGGCCGTTAGTGGCGCTTCGATAAACAGCCGCGACAGTTTTCGATAACGGCGAAAGGAGGATGAGATTAGGCTGCGGATTATGTGTATTAAAGGGATGGAAACGGCGGTCGTTAAACGAAATTTTGGTGTCGGGGGAATAACTTCATTTTCATTACCTCATTTGCCATCGAGAATTCACTCTCGAACTCCAAAAACCAGATTACGTACAATCAGTTCAAAATACTTGAACGAATTTTTACCAGGTATGTAAATATGAAACCGGATTTTGCCCATAGATGGCCCTAACTGGTAATACCGTCATACCGCGTCATTGGCGCAATTTTCTTGCTTTGACATCTGATAAGGGTTTTTATCCCACAATAATACAAGTTTCATAGAACAATATGAACAACATCGTTTTTAATAGCGTTGAACATGTCGAATTTTGTGCCTGGAAACTACGATTTGCGAACAGCATGGATTTTATTGCAGCCATTTGCTGAACTGAAAACTGCTGAAGAATCGCATCGAATGCTTGTCGAAGCCTACGGTGAGCAAGCTCTTGATAAATCACAGTGCTTTGGGCGGTTTCAAAAATTCAAAAGTGACAATTGTGAGTGAAGAATGTGGAAGACCACCGAAAAAGTTTGAAGATAGAGAATTGCAAGCATTGTTGGATGAGAATGACGCTCAAGCGCAACAAGAATTCGCGGATCAATTAAATGTGACACGAGAAGCCGTTTCCATACGTCTGCTAATGTCATGGAAAAGATCCAGAAGATGGAAAAATGGGTTCCGCATGAACTTAATGAAAGACAGCGGGAAAATCGAAAAACCATTTGCGAAATGCTGCCCGCCAGGTACAAAAGAAAGTCATTTGTCCATTGAATTGTAACTGGCGATGAAAAATAGATATATTTCGAGAATACTAAGCGTAAAAGATCATGGGTAACTCCAGGCGAACCATCGACATCGACTGCAAGGCCAAATCGTTATGGCCGGAAGACAATGCTCTGTGTTTGGTGGAATCAGAAGGGTGTAATCTATTATGAGCTGCTAAAACTTGGTCAAACCATTTATACTGAAATCTACCGACAACAAATGATCGATTTGAATCAAGCTTTGCGTGAAAAATGACCAGAATATCAAAAAAGGTAACATAAAGTGATTTTGCTTCATGGTAATGCGTCATCACACATAGCAAAACCGGTCAATGGAAACGAGTGAGGCGTTTAGTTGGCAAATACTTTCGCATATGGCTTACTCACCAGACTTAGTTTCGTCCGATTACTACTTATTTGCATCGATGGAACACGAACTTGCTGAGCAGCGCGTCACTTCTTACGAAAATGTACGAAAATGGCTCATGACGGGTTTGCCTCAAAAGAGCAAGAATTTTTTTGGCCTGGAATCCACAAATTGTCAGAGAGATGGGAAAAATGTATAGCTAGCAATGGGCAATACTTCGAATGAAATACTTTTTATCACTTTCATACGTGTATTTACTATACAAAAAATTCCTGTTTCATATTTACATACCTGGTACATTCCAACTTTTTGCAGTGTGGCGTGTCTTTTGATTCGTTAATTAATCTCATATTAATGCCTGAAACACTCAGTAACTGAATATTTTCTGGTTAAAATAACCAGGAAGGATAAGTTCAGTTACTATTAAATCCTTCACAGAATCGTCTCTGAATACCTGAAGGAGGTTATGGTATCATAACAAAGTTTCATTTTTCGAAAATATAAATTGGACTGATTCAGTTTTGAATCAGTCCAATTTACATCAGTTATTTCAGTTAAAGTAATTCCACATGTGTATCGAGTATTTCATTAAAAGTTCATATCGTCTAAAATAATAAAAACAGGCACTTGACTGGTTATTTTTTGTTTACGACAGATCTACCCCGTTGCTCCCACTTAACCCACAACAGTTGATAACGGCGTAAAGTCGACAAACAACGTTATTTGTAAAGAACTGCTGACATCAACAATAACAGCTCTAATCTATACCCTAAATTTCGATAAAAAGAAGTGTATATCTTGTTTTCAGTGTACTATTTGATAAGAATGCGCGATTAGTTCTCCATCCTCGGTGACGTGGATTCTTGTGTCTCTTTCCTAATGTATTCTAATTAAAACATGTTCACCGAAGCATGCTGAAAGCAAAATTAACATTTTTATTAAAAGCCTCGCAGTAATATATTCCGGATGATTCTGAGCATTTCCCAACAAGTTTCCTCTTTATTATTATAATTGGGTCTCCAGCGAGAGAGGATCCATATTATCCGACATGCAACAAGTCTCGCGAATCCGCGAGGGCGGTAATAAATCGTAGTTAAGGGGATGATATGCCGACGGTACGGAGAAAATATTGGAAAACGTCAGGGCGGGATTAAAAAGTCTGCGAGCTTCACGGGAATCCTCTGGCGGATTTCCTCCTCGAAAGGCTCATTACTATAGCTTGTCGCGATTAAATGCGACTACACAGTACGCCAATATTTCCCAATTCGCACAAGTCTCCCTTGGGATCATGAAATGCGAGTGATTGTTCCATAAGTGGAACAGTAATAGTTCCTCTTCTTTCGGACATCCTTTGTGTATATTTCATCTATCCTACACATCCACTCTTGTGATCTTAACACATTTTTCTACTTCACTCCTCAATAATTCACGTTATGTGAAACAGTTGGCTTGAGCGGGAATGTCAATTCAATAGTCTCCTCTCACCTCCCAGGTCTCGAGATTTTAAGGTGCATACAACAGTTAAGCACTCACTCTCTGTATCTGTGGGGGCTAAGTTGTTCCGTAAAATAAACGACTTCACAATAAGGTCTCAAATATTGAGGTCTATACAATAGCTAAACGCTCACTTGTTTAACTAGTGTTTGGTTAGTCTACTCAACGACTAAAATTTTAATTAAAATACTGAGAAAATATTGGAAAACGCCAGGGTGGGATTAAAAAGTCTACGAGCTTCACGGGAATCCTCTGGCGGAGTTCCTCCTCGAAAGGCTCATTCTTATAACTTGTCGCGATTAAATAAGACTACACAGCACACCAATATTTCCCAATTCGCACGAGTCTCTCTTGGGATCTTGAAATTCGAGTAATTGTTCCATAAGTGGAATAGTAATAGTTCCTCTTCTTTCGGACATCCTTTGTGTATATTTCATCTATCCTACACATCCACTCTTGTGATCCTAACACATTTTTCTACTTCACTTTTCAATAATTCACGTTGCTTGAGCGGGAATGCCGATTCAATAATCTCCTCTCACCTCCCAGGTTTCGCAAATTTAAAGGTGCATACAACAGTTAAACATTCACTCTCTGTATCTGTGTGGGCCAATTTGTTCCATGAAATAAACGACTTCACAATAAGGTCTCAAATACTGAGGCCCGCACCATAGTTAAACATTCACTTGTTTAACAGTGTTTGGTTAGTCTACTCAGTGAATTTTAATAAAAATACAGGGTGGAGCAAAGCAACTTGCTTATTTATAAATTCAATTAAAAAAAAGTAATACAGATATATATTTAATTCTTTGAACATCATCAAGCACAACATTTAAAATTTTACGTTTACACAGTTTTAAAGATGATATCAGGCAGATGGCAGCCATTATTCTCAATACACTGCGTTAATCGGACTCGGAAGTTTCGTTCAACTCTTTACTCAGCATATCGACGGGTATGTTGGGGACAGCTTGACGAATGTTGTTCTTCAGGTGAGCCAGGGTCCTAGGACGATCGTTATAAACAAGTGATTTTAGATAGTCCCATAAAAAGTAGTCGCAGTGGTTTAAATACTGAAATGGGTAAGGAATGCACGTTGCGTGGCGATGATTGATCGATCGTTAGAAAAGTATACCTAGACAGAGAACGCGCGCTCCACCTTTGTCCACTCCATGATTCTAACTAAACCAAACGGAGCTACAACTTTACGCACCGCCCCCTCGAATGTGCATACCCCCACCCTCCTAGAAGCAACCATCCTTTCAGAGCGCCGGATTAAAATAAGCAAGTTGCTCTGCCCCACCTTGTACTGTAATGTTAATAAACAATGAGATCTGCGCGAATTGGAGAAAGAACATCAGTATTGCAGTCACATTTTCGGGAATGGAATCTAAATGATTACACCAACTATGAAATCAATACTTTCTCCTTTTCTTTCTACTGATGGCACACTTCTCAACTCTTCGATATTTCACGTAATAGGACGCAGTTCGGGCGGGAATATCATTTCAGCAAGCCCCTTTTCCGGTGTTAGATTTGAATAAGCCTTCGCCACATCAGGCATGGTGGAAATTCCACTTTCAATCACCTTGCAATGATTGGTAATCTGACCAATCTGCGTCAGATCGCACCTGCAAATTGAGTTGTCCATCATCTGCTTCGGCTCTGATGACAGCCGAAGAAAGAAAACCAGTTTGATACAATAAAAAGTAATTGAACTAAAGGTCGCACGCAGCGGCACAGCTGAATATTGCAAGGTCATACTCCAAATATAATACAATGGGTAATGCGTCACAGTTGGCTGTGTTACGCCAAGTTGGGGCATCACGCTAGTGTTAAGTATGTCGGTGTAAGCGCTGATAAAATTCCTATTTGCGCCAGAGTAGTGATTGGGATGTGGTAACTGAAATATTGTATAAGACTACATATACAGTTATACAGTTTGTATAATGGATTTTTGCGCGTGTATCAATTTAGTGATGACACACGGATCACATACTGCATCACTCGCAATTATTACTAATATGCCATAATTACCAGCAACTATGTGTGGCGACATATGTTATCAACTACGTACGTCATAGACAGTTAATAATCTGCCAAATAAAATGCAAGTATGAAGTCACGTCTTAGCTTTATTGTATAATTTGATTCATTGGCGTCTCAATATTTCTGTAAAATTTATTTCATTTTTGTTTCATTTATTTTGATTTTTGCTAAATGTATTTCATTTTTTTTTATGGAAATATCACTTCCATTGAATGTTTCTGTGGAGAGCCTTTTCATTACTCTGTCATAGATTGACAGATTTGTATTGTACTAACTGTTACCCTAAAATGTGTTTTCGGCACGACACTGTTTAAAAATGTCAATTGATTGATTCATACGATTGTTACCTGTGACGCACACGCAAGGAACCATTATACAAACTATAGATTGGAGAAACAGGGATTGGAGAGGGAATACGTACGGGACCAAATCCCTATTAACTTCGTGAAAATCGAGAGACCGGTCGCGCAAAAACTCCAGTCGTCACGTACCCGAAACAAATTAAATAAAGCCGGGCCGGACCGATCTTCCGTAATATTCATGCTGTGAATAGATATTCCCCGTGGAATTGCTTAGGGTCAATCGGGCGACTGCTGAAACGCCGAATTATCCTGCAGGGATCACATTGAAAATGTCATTTGGGTTTTTAATGTTCTTTACGGTCAAGGTTTGAATTACTGTTTTGGGCCAACTATATTCGTATCTCGCGACAGTTACTTTGAATAAAAGTATCCCCAGGTATGGACAAGCGCGCCACGTTATTTTCCATGAAGTCCTACGCAGGTATCACCGGTGTTAATTCTCCTTAACTCTTTATGAAAATGTCATAAAGAATGCAGCTGATTTGCAGGTGAATGACCTGGTGCTGAATATGTATATCGGTAACTCTGAGTAATATGAGTCTATATTACAACACAGATAAACTTGAATATACGGAAAACGTTTTGAAGCTATGTGCATCCAAAAGACCGAAGATATTAAAAATGCAGTGAAAACGTATATCAAACAGTCAAATAGTTTGTAAGCAAGGGGATGAAACGATTTTAAGAGAACAACCACGAACAATGCGAGTATAATGTCATTGTAAAAATATTTAGGAGTAAACCTCGACCAATGTCACGGCTAAGGACAACTAAAAAAAAGAGTATAAATATTTCATATTAGGCTAACTGAAGTAGCGCTCCATTGCAAACATTGGAACATAATGATCACAATAAAGATTCTCATCACCTGAGCCTTGTCTATTCCCAGATTAACAGTTCAACAACGAATAGCTTATGTACAACTGTTTTATGAAAGTGACCGATCATTTACAGTTACATTAAGAAAAATTCGCACAAAATTGGGACGAAATGAAGCGCCTACAGAGTTAACAGTTCATAATTTAACCGAGAAATTTGAAGAGACGGATTCTGTTATGATATTATTGATAAAGCAACACCAATATGTCCTCATCTTAGTCGGTCAGATGAAAATATTGCTGCAGCGAAGAAGTGTACGGAAGTATCCAACACATCATTCGATGTCGTGCACGACAATTGAATCTGTCAAAAGCCACCACGAATGGATAAAAAAAAAGATCTGTCTGCATCTGTCAGCATACAAAATTCAGTTGACACAACTAAAAGTTAGAGACCATTTACAACGTCCGATATTTATTAAATGGGTGTTAGAAAAGAAAGAAGGTGATGGCTGATTTTTGCAACAAAATTTTGTTCAGCGATGAAGCGCATTTTCATCTTGACGGATACGTCAGCAAACGAAATTGTGGAATTTGGTGTGCTGAAAATCTACATGCTGTTCACGAAAACAAACGCATCCACAGAGATGCACGGTTTGGTGCGCATAAAACAGTTGTACACAAACTATTCCATGTTGAACTGTTAATCGGGGCATGATGACGTCGTATGGTTTGTAGATGACAGTCTTTAAATATTGACGTTATATCTTTGACACAACACAAATGGGGCGCAATTCAAATCCTATAGTTCCAACTGAGACACCCTATACGAGTATAATCCGCGAATTTTGTGGAATGAAGGGCTAAAACGAAGAATAGCTAGACCATTATTACTTTTCGATTACTTTATCGCGTTTTGCAATTGTGGGTGCATTTAATTTGACTCCCGTCCTCCGATATTCTCAGACCAAACAGGGGCGTTACAGTGTAGCGGCCTTTTACGATTAACATTCCGAATTACTGGAAACTAGGGCAGGCAGACCGCAAGACCTCGCAACAACGAAAAAATTCGCTTTTCGACAGCCCGTGCACGATAATTCAATAGGTTGCCCAACGCGTGTTATTGCGTCCGCAAAAATGCAAACGCCGAATACGGAAATTAAAATAGCACAGTCATCGCGAGATTACCACAAATAACGCGGTACGCGGTAAATTGACCGTGGCGTAATGTTAGGAAACATGTAAAATACGAATCGGAACGATTCCAGTCATTACCAACGCCATAAAATAATTGTCTTTCCTATTAATGGTGGCTGATTTGCTCAGTAAAATAAACAAGTCCGCAATTAAGCTTCAGAATTTTGGTGCGCATACAACAGTTAAACACTCATGCTCTGTGGTCTAAGGGTTGATTTACTCTACGAGACAAACAAATCCGCAATAAGGTATCAAAATTTTGAGGCATATTCAACAGCTAAATACTTATTCTCTGTAACGGAAAGGGCTGATTACAAATGAAATCTTGTCCGCAAAAAAAAATTAATATCTCGAAAATAAATCATTTTCTATCGAAATTGGTTTTATAATAAAATTTCTCGTCATCTTTTATCATCATCATGAGGTCATGAGTCCTAAGACTGGTTGGACGCTAACCTCCAGCTTCTCCTATATTGTGCTACAACCTACATCCCTTACTATTTGCGAGCAGTAGTTTAATCTAGGCCTACCTCTGCCTTTCTTCACTCCTATTTCTGTCTCCAAAATATCGCGGACAATTCCCCCATGTCTCAGCAAGTGGCCTACCATTCTATCTCTTCTCTTCTTTATGTTTTTCCATATACTTCTTTTCTCGCCGACTTTCTCTAATACTTGTTCGTTTCTAACCCTATCAGTCCACGGTATTTTCATCATTCTTTGGTAACACCACACCTCAAAAGCTTCTAATTTCTTCCTACTTTCTTCCCCTACCGTTCAGGTTTCGCAACCGTATAGTGCCGTGCTCCATACATACGTTTTCAAAAATCTCTTCCTTGTTTCTAAGTTTATTACCCCCGAGCATAAAAGTGCTTTTTTTTTTTGTTAAAAGCTACTCGACCCTACGCTATTCTTTGTTTTATATCTTTATCGTTTCTTCCATCCCAATTTATTTTACTTCCTAAATAAGTGAAGTCTTTAACTTCCTCCAATCTTTCATTATTAATTTGTACTTTCGTTTTTGCTCTGCTCTCGCACCCTCTGCACACTAACATTTTAGTTTTGTTTTTATTCACCCTCATTCCATATTCCTCTGTCAACACTGCCTCCATTTCGTTCAACGCTGATTCTAATTCCTCCTTACTAGATGCTAATACTGCTATATCATCCGCGAATCACAGCATTTTTAGTTTCTGTCCCTGTACTTTAATCCCGAAATCCACTACTTTTACCTCATTAATCGCCTCTTCGATGTACAGATTAAAAATTAGTGGTATAGCGTACATCTTTGTCTTACTCCTTTCCTAATACCTACTTCCCTTCTTTCACCTTCTACTTCTATAACAGCAGTTTACTCTTTGTATAGATTGTGTACTACTCTCCTATCTCTATACTTCATTCCCGCGCTCTTTAGTATCTCGAACATTTTTTCCCATCTTACGTTATCAAAAGCTTTTTCTAAATCTACAAATCCTATATAAGCGTTCTTTCCTTTTTCTATTGTTTTCTCTAACATTACTCTTTTATATAAGATACATAATTTAGAAATACCCATTTCTATGAGAATTATTTTAAAGAACACCTGGAAATATAAACTTAGTTATAGCTGTACATATTTCGTCTCTCCCCGATGTCACACCTTACACATTTGTAGGATCTGGATATGTACATGATATTTCACAGAAAAGAGTACAAGGAATCGATTAGTAAAAGCCAGAAAATGTACTGTACTTAATTTCAAAAATACGTCGGTCAAAGTCAACACAAATGGTTGTCTACGACATCTTGCCCGAAAAAAAATTAATATCTCAAAAACCAACTATTCCCCATCAAGACTAGTTTTATTGTCAAATTTCTCGTTATATATATGATACATAATTTAGAAATACCCACTTCTGTGCGAATTGTTTTAAAGAACACCTGGAAATAGAAACTGTTAGTTGTAGCTGTACATATCTCGTCTCTCCCCGCCATCACAACTTACATATTTGTAGGATCCGAATATGTCCATGATATTTTATGGAAAAGAGTACAGAGAATCGACGGGTAGAAACTAGGAAAATATACTTTCATTCATTTTAATGATATGTTGGTCAAAATCAAGAAAAACGGGAATCTATGACATCTTGTCTGCAAAAAAATAATCCCTAAAATCAACCATTTCCGATCGAAACTGGTTTCATCATAAAATTTCCCATTATCTTCTACATAAGATATTTGTAAGAATTTACAAATGCTTATTTCTTTGAGAATTATTATAAAGAACAGCTGTAATATGTACAACAATAACAAACAACTCTGCCATAAGCTCTTGAGATTTCATAGCGCATACAACAGTTAAACAGTCACTCTCTGTGGTTCAAGGGATTATTTGTTAGGTGAACCAAAAATCTCAGAGGAAGGCCTCAAGATATTGGATCATATACAATAGTAAAATGTCCTTTCTGTAGCTATGAGGGCTGCCTTATACGGTAAAACAACTCTACAATAGACTCTCTAGATTTTGAGGCATATACAACAGCCAAGTACTCTCTCTCTCTCTCTCTCTCTCTCTCTCTCGCTCGTCAACTAAATATTTGCTTTAAAGTACTGCAACTTTAATCAGCAATATGGATGAGTAAATTGTGGGGAAAATAGCACCTGTCAGTAAAGTTATAGGCTTCCGATTATAATTTTAATCCTACGTTTAAGTATAATGTGGTAAACGGGCACAGAACATGTCTAACTCATATTTAGAAAGTGAATAGGTGATTACGCAACGCGACTATCTTGGCGCGAAGGAATCTGTAGGCTGCTAGAAGTAGAGCATGCCGATTGCAACTGTGCCTGCATTTCGAGTTCCTTGTTAACACACTTTGTCGAAATCAAAACAAAAACGCCAATTACGAAATCAAGTACGCCGAGAAAGGATTTCTGAACGTTGATGGAAAACAGCTGATGCAAATTCTCGAGCATATTGTTACAGTTATGGAAAACTAGAAACTTCATTTCGTACGACACATGGTATTATCATGAGTTTGCTTCTTTTTAAGCAACTGATCCTTGACCTAAACACTGGCTATGTCGCATTTGTCGTACCGATTCATGAGAGATAAACTTGACCTTGGCTACTAGGAACTGCAAATCTTGAAAATACAGATAATTTATTAAGTTGTAAGGATGGATTTGATGGCTTAATATCGATAAGTGTTTTGTTTATCCAGGTTAACAAAAAAATACGGCCAGGCGATAAGTCTTAACGTAAAATAACCGACCGACAGATACTTGATCTTTTTTTGGAATGATTTTGGCGTGATATTGATATTTTTAAGAAAACAAACAATTCAGCTGGAGAGCATTATCTATAAAGTCTATTTACTTTAGCAATCAACTTTGTAATTGCTCAAATTTATCAAGATAAATGTATATCTCCTTTTAAGATGCATAATGTACATTTATGCAAATAAAAATGAGCAATTTAGCAGGATCTGATTATGAACCTTATGTGATGTTGTTCCTATCTTGAAGTACCCGTCTAGGGCTGGAATGGATATTTTAGCAACCTCATGAAATCATTCGTAATTAATTTGTAATAAGGTTACTATGATTACTAATATTTAGATGAATCACGATCGAATACGATGACACTTAATAAAAGTATCTATAACAGACTTTTACACCCATACGCTTTCGATTTGTTAATTTTTGATGAGCAAATTGTAGTATATCAAAAAAAATTATGTGTCGGGAGGAATTAAAATTACTGACCTGGTTATTAAAAATCTCGGTTAGAGTCATACTTCACGAACAGGACACTCCTACACGCACCAGTTACCACTACGTAACTGAACGTTGAAAATTTTTGCTCATACATTTATCTGATTACAAGATAACAGTGGCGCAATTTAAATACGTTTTCGTACATATTCGTTATCATCAGTTATCAGTATACAGGAACATATTTTGAAAGTAAATATCGCGTCTAGAGGATAATCTTGTTATGCGAAAGACGACAAAAAGAAAAGGAAATAGTCATTGTTCGGAAATGCTCTTTTGGATCATCATTTGATGATTTGGTTCAATTAAGAAATACTAAAAAAATACCTATATATTGTGTCTATTCCGTAAAATGTTTGTCTTATACTTCCATTCTAAAGCTAACTAAACTTATTATTATCATAATATGACACTTATTTCATGATGATTTATTGAAGTAGATAAAATACATGCAGGTTAAATCTCGTCTAAACATTTCATTTGAATGTGATTTTTCTAGCTTTTCTAGACAGCAACTTTTATTACAAATTGTCTAAACTTTTTCTTATTATTTTCTTTACATCAAGGCTGATGAATTGATTTACGAAAAAATTTTGAGAACGTCTAAATTAAACTTTACTTAATCTAAACTTACAATTAGTCTAATAAACAAAAAGATTAACGGTAAAAAAACGAAGTAAAATAAATAAAATCAAAAATAAAAAATCAGAAATAAAATCGAAAAGTTGAAACAGAAAAAGCCAGAGTCTTTGTGACATTAGGCGAAAAGGTTAAAAGGCAAAAATTAACGAAGAAAAGAAAAAAATCAAAGGAAAAGATGAAGATCGAAGTACATCAAAACTGAGAAGAATTTAGAACTTCTCAAAGGCTTTTTAACGCAAATCACTCGACTTCTAGTCATAGAAGTGATAATAGAGAGAAAAAGATCAAGGGCCAAAAAACTAAAAGATGAAAAGTCTAAAGAAAAAGTGATTAAATACCCAACATATCAAAAATAAATATAAAAAAGGCTAAAAAATTGAAAAAGGAGAGAAAAGAAAAGAATTTTGGAAAAATTACTAGATTTTTATAATATCACTGAAAGAAAGATAAATAAAATTAAGAAGGATTAAAGAAGTGAAAAAATGTAGATGTTTAACAGTTGAACGAACAAAAAAATATATAACACGGGAAGAGGTCAAAAAGATGCACCCAAGAATGTCAAAATAAAATGAAGAAAAGGATTTTAGACTTTTAGTAAACAAATTACAAAAATTATAATTTTTTTTTAAGTTACTCCGACTTAGTTGTTATAATGAACCAGTCTTAAAATGATACAAATTAATTTTCATTAAGAATAGAGTATAGGAATAAAAGGTAACTTAAGAGAAAAATGATTATGGATTGTGGAGTTATAAACTGAATTCGATATATTTCATAAACGGAGAAAAAAGTAAAAAAAAATTGTCAAGAAGTCGAAAATGAAAGGAAATTAGAAAAAGACGAAAAAACCACGAATGAAAAAGATAAATGATTAAAAAAGGTTAAGACGACTCAACACAAGCGAAAAAGAGAGCCGAATATGCTGGCGAAATCAAAAAATGACAAAGAACAACGTAACACATGTCCAAATAGGCAAACGAAGAAAGAATAGAAAGTTGATATAACAAAGAACATACTAGTAAATAATAACTAATGCTGATTAATTAGTAATATATAATACCACCTATTGTGTTTATATGAATAGATTCTACAGCATGTTTCAAATATATGGAATAATAGCTGTGCAGATGCAACTGTTATACCAAAATAGCATCAAAATGTATCAAAATAACTCGTCATTATCGACATTAAAATTTACGACAACTGCTAGTTTCAGATTCGTTTTTCGGAATAATTTTCTTACCACAAACTTCCCCAAATGCGAATCTGTATTATAATATCAACTACAGTGGTATTAATCGAAAGAACAGCTTTTATAAACTCTAAATACCGCCCATATAAAATATAATAAAGAAAACAAATGTTGCATTAGTGCAAAGCTGTAAATATTCATATCGTTATAATAAACAATTATGTCAGTGGATCTGAGAACTATTTTAATACTTCAGACCTTGATTTATGATTTTATTATCTAGAGCGGTATTTTTAACATCCATTAACAGTTTTTAACACCTTTTAGTAATGACATAACTCTATCAGTCTGAAAAACTTAAATTCAATTTAGTCTTAAAAGAAGTAGCTGGTATCTCAAACCAACTAGACGTATTGACCTACAAGTTCCATCAAAATAATATTGAGTGAAGTCAAGTGCTTATCAAAAAATGTTCGAAAATGGGCTTTTGACCTTGTGAGAGTCGATGAACATATGCTTAAAAATACTTTATTTTATTATAATTACTGTTTTTTTTTAACTTCAAAGCAATTCGAGCTAATTATCAAAGAATTCGGATTTAAATGACAAAAAATTAAAAAAAATAAATGATATGTGATATAATATATTTTTTGTGTTTTCATCGTTTTAACGTAATGCGAATAGATTTCACCTGAACATTTTAGTTCAATATTACCTAGGAACATGTTTTGTTTTCCCTATACTATTTTATTAGTATCCGCGAAAGTTCGTGTACTAACTAGCATTAAAAGAGGGACGTTTTGAATATGCGACCTATTTTTAAGAACAGCTTTTTCATTGTTAAAATCATTTTTTAAAAGTACAATGTTACTTTATGTAGCTAGATAAGGGTCTAGGTTAGATAAGTTCTAGATCATACGTTATATTTAGAAAAAAAAAAAGTCGTTAAAAGGTCTTAAAACGTCTGTATTTTTTTCCTACATCAAATGTATGACCTGAAGCTTCTTCATAACCTAATCTACACCTTCATCTATACAAATCAAGGAACATTACACTTCTAAAAATAATTTGAACGATGAAAATCATTCTCAAAAATACGCCTGTATCTTCCCACACTGACAATGCTCCTCTTAATGGACATCCGAATTGCCACGAGCCCCAAGCAGCGCCCTTGCGGAACACCGTCGTCAATCCCTTACCGAGTCGAAGAAAGTCAACCATGTCGCTTTTTCGCTGATCATTTCGCGGGAAAACGAAATCATGAATGATTTACGCCGAACAATTAAGAACGAATAAAGGTCACGTGTCGTAATCATTCACAGGGGATCGCAACGGATAGCTCGATTATACGATGCGTGGAAGCGAAGCGAGCACAAAAAAAAACTGTGATATTCGTTCTGAATAATAATAGGAATTAGTTTTTACCGAGAAGCGATCCGTGCACAGGAAAAAACAACGGAGAAACGATCGAATTAGATGGTACCTCTGCAGCGAGTGACATTGCCGACAAGGTCGCGGGGTTTGTTAAAATTGCGCACGGCCGTTTACTTTCTCTTTCTATCGCGGTGGATCGCCGATGCTGCTTGTGTCACGTCGATCCGAATTTTTCGGTTACATACATAATTGCCAGGACCGAAACAAGAAGGTTTATAGGGGAAGTCTCGAATTAACGAGAAAATTAACCGTTAAGAACTTAGTTTAATAGCTGGTTATATCTCACAAGTGACCTACTTGATCAGAGAGAGATGAAAAATGTACTAAACGCTAGGATGGGAACGGAAACTGGCTGCTGAAATAATGGGCTAGCTAAATCGGCCAACAAGAAGACATAGAAGCCTGGTTTGAGAATTTTAGTTTGTTATTAAAACTATATACAAAGTATAAGTATAGAAAGAATGTCTCAGTTGGAACTACAGGATTTGAATTGCGCCCCATTTTTGTTCTGTCAAAGATGAGGCGTCAATATTTAAGGACTGTCGTCTACCAGCCCGTTCAACAATGCATAATGTGTGTACAAGTATTTTATGAAAGTGAGCGATTATTTACAGTTGCATTAAGGAAAATTCGCACAAAATTAGAACCAAATGGAGCGCCTACAAAGATAACAGTTCGTAATTTAATCAAGAAATTTGAAGAGACGGGTTCTGTTATTGCTAAGACAACACCAATACGTCCTCATCCTGGTCGGTCAAATGAAAATATTGCTGCAGTGGTAGAAAGTGTCCGGGAGTATCCAAGCACATCAACTCGACGTCGTGCACAACAATTGAATCTGTCAAGGCCACCACGCATCGGATTTTAAAGAAAGATCCGGCTCTGTCAAGCATATAAACATATGCATATCTTTCATTTATATTTCCAACGAGATGCTTTTCCAGAGCATTATGGAAATAACGTTTGCAAGTATCTAGATCAGACTACGAGTATCCTGGTGGTTGAATCAGATGAGGAAGAAACATTGACTGGCCACCAAAATCGCCATTGACTTTTCGTTTTCTGGCGTCATGGCTGTACTACCTGGGTGGTTCCAGAAGGTGGTCACGTAGCTGGCGAATTTATTATTTATATTAAATAAAACTTTTATGCTCCGACAGTTCCAGAACAACTAGTGAATCCTGGAAAGAATACAACAATAGATTGGCTTTCGATAGTTCTTTTATTTTTCAGATTTTTTTTTGTAATTATGTGTTATTATTCGAAAACAACTGAATTACTTGATACCATTCTAATTCATAACAATTGATAACATTCTAATCGAATTTCAAAATTAAAATATTATGGTGACATCCCAAATTGAAACGTCAATACAAGTACATAAAAGCATACAGAACATATGGCAGATGGACGCAACTGGTGATACCAGATATCCAGAGATGGTTAGAGAAATATTAGAGGGAGGTGGATCATTACCTCACAGAAGAATTATCTCGTCATGAATATTGTAGGAAATATCTGTACACCAGCAACAAATCAAAGCCAAGTGTATGTCAACGTAAATCATACCTTATCCGTGTGTCATAGATGGGGAAATATTCGACATGAACATTGTTAATGAATACAGAAGAAGACTTAATCTCTGACGGTAAGCATAGCTGGAATCAGAGAACAGTCGGACTTAAAAAAAGAATAGCCTTAGGACTCTTATAGAAACAAAAGAAAAGGAAGAAAGAAACCAAGGACCTTTTTTTACACCGAAGAAATGCGGAGTTGTAATGAGCGAGTACGCAAAATAGAGGTTTTTAGTTGATAGGCGATCTGGATGCTAACTCTCGATTTCCATTGGACGACAGAGTTGAGGTTTTCCTTCCTTCGAAAATATATTTACACCAGACGTCGTCGTATCAATTTTATTGGTCTACTGCGATTTTTCCCGTTTGGTTTTAAATTTTATATAGCATCAATGGCTATAATCACAAACAGCTGGAGCCAACCCTAGTCCATTGCCTAGATTATTTATTTGTTTACGTGATGTTACGCAACTTCGCTTTTAAATATGTGCTTTTGACTCCATTATTATTTATTACTTAACAATGACACTTAAATGTGCTATTTCTCCGAAATTCCACACTCAATTACTGCCACCGCACTTCACGGCCAGTCGTACATTAGGTACATCAGAAAATTGAACAGATTTTCAGAATTGGTCTTCGAATAGTTCTAAGAAAAACGCGTTAATCGTCTTTGTTCACCAGGCCGCTAATGATAATGTAATTATTTTTCGTGATGAATATTCATGTGGCTCTCGCGCAGATTCTGATCGAGCCAAAAGGTGTCTAGCTTAATGCAAAATGGGAGTTGGAATTTTTGAACACAACGAAACATTTCATAATTTCCTTTGCGGGAAATATTTCAGGGAATTGAACAAATTTAAAATGTGAACAGGAAGAACAAGCTTGGAATGAAATCCTATGTGTTTCTTCTGTGTGATTTTTCCTTCAAGAATTTTTTACTCTGAAAAAAAAATAACTCGGATATTGTGGAACTTTAAAAAAACAATACACGATCTATATAGGTTAATAATATTGCACTGGGCGCAACTGGCTAAAACATATTCAACTTGGTGGTAGACGTGGTTAACAGAATGACCGCTTCGTTTACCAGATTTGACACCTCTCGACTTTGTGTGGGAATATTTAAAATCGTAAATGTACACCACCGGAATCGCAACCCCTGGAGCTAAGAACATAATTATGTGCGTACGCGTTACTATCACTGCAGAGAAATATAGAAAAGAGATAATTAAGTTTGAAGATAGACAGTTCTATTAACAGAAAGCATAGAAGGACTTTTGAGCATTTGTAAATACTACAAGGTATTATTTTGCCAAATTTTTTAAAGCAATTTTTTAAATAGTAATTTTTTTGCTGTATGTTTGGAACAGATGCTATAAATATCTTCCGAGAGTTCTCTTTCATCAAACTCAAATAATTGGAACCTCACTGAGCAACACAATTATAAAAAAAAATTACATTTATGGGTCTGTTAATTGTCACTAGACGAAAAAATGATTGTTTGATTTTTTCGTTTGAGAGAAGCGCCATCTTTCAAAAGAGTTACAAAATACATATATGAAGAAAATAAATTGATTTAAAACATCAATCATATACAAATTGAAACTGATATTATTCTTCATTTAGTCAAATATTCCTACACAATTTTGGACGATGTTTAAACAAAAATTCATTTATTTAACGAAATATTTGTTAAATCTAAAAAATATAAATAGTAGATTCAAAGAAAGAACGATTTTTTAAACAAAGTGCTTCAAATTAAACAAAATTAAAGGAACTGAGAGTACTGATGCAAACAATTTTGTTTCTCTGTGTAGATATGGTTTACATACGAGTTTCAGTGTACATAGAATAATCAACAACGCTGCGGTGACTTGCACTCCACAGATAAATGTATCTCTAGGCTCGGTGATATCATCTGAACTTGAAAATTCGATAAAAGTTACATAGACGGGTCGTATTCAAGTTTGTTTAAATAAATTAATTTATATGTAGACGATTCGTGAAATGAAATGAATTTTTATGTAAAATTTCTGTTTAGCGTACACTTGATAAACGTGTAATTTGTTTTTAATAGCCCATAACTGAATAATTTTAAATAATTTTAGTAATTTGCCGTGCCGGCAGTATCTAGGGACCTTTGAATGAGAAACGCGATACGATTACGGAATAACATATCCGTGGATAGGAAGCGTGGAATCTTTATTATTACAAAGCATGCGTAAACAGCCCGCAGAGGTAGTTAATTACGTGCGATAATTAATTAGAACATACATTGTTTATGCTGTAATGTTCTCAGGAAATTTACAGGGATAAAATTTATACGTATCTGTGTGACACTGTTTACTCGTATATGTATGAAGGTACCCTCTCGATTATATTTTATTTCGTTTAAATATATCGCTAATTTTTTAGTTTGAAAAGTTGCTTGCATCCCCAACGTATGTTCTTATGGCGCATTCGAAAAGTCAAGTTTATGGTACATTTAATAGATTTTTTTTAGATTCTAGAGCGATTTCTCGAATTCATCGAGAAAAATTGGATCCGAAACTCTGAGAACTACCTCAAGAAGCGAGATTTAAGTAACTATCGACTTTGCATATAATGTCATAAACTATTTACTTCAAAATTTCAATAAATACTGTCGCTATTAAAAGGAGAATTTGATAAACCCTAACTTTATTTTTAGTAAATACATTGAATTTTTATAAATCCACCGAGACATTTAATATACAGGGTATCAGGGTAGTTTATGGCATAACTTTATATACACTATCTCGGGTACTGGTCGGAATCTGATCAAAGACCGCATCAATGACTGGGAAAGAGACCAGCATAGAGAAAGATGGGAAAGAGTAACGGGTTGTCGAATAACCAAACTCTTCATCGAATACTCAGAGATTGAGAAATGGGCCCAAGAATTCATCAAATTGAACAGGCAAAAAGCCAGAATCCTGGTAGGAATCATAACGGGCCACCATAGTAGCCTGAATGCATATAAGCATAAGCTGGGACTGACTGACAGCCGGGCATGCAGATATTGCAGAGAAGACGAGGAAACCTCGATTCATCTTCTTTACACCTGCCCTGCACTGGAGGAGAGGAGGTGCCTTATATTAGGGACCCCTGTTATCCTAGAAGAAGCGAGGCTTAAGGCGAGGGACGTGCCCAAATTGCTCCTTTTATGGGATAGCACTTTTGGAAAATGACCCGGACAGGAGGGGATCGCCAAGGGACTACCCATGCAATCAGTGGCTGATGAGGCCCAAACCCACAGAACATAATAATAATAATAATAATCTCGGATACTAAGAAATATAGAAAATAACTAAATTGACCCACGAAAAAACTGTAAGTTAGATTCTGCTGCCTTTTCTCTCTCTTACAGTAACATATTCAACATCACATACAGTGATGTAGATCACGGTGGGTCATTGTACGTTCATAATGGAAAATTTAGTTCATCGTATACATTGTTTATATCGTGTGATGTAGTGTCCATCCATTTCTGTCCATCGCATTCGTTTATTTCGTCAGAATAGCAACATAGTCTTAACAAATTTATCTCAGATTAAAACAGCTCAGCTAGGTCAAAAATACAAGCCCTTAACCAATTTTAAACAATCTGAGGCTGACGATCCTCAAGTCTGCGTATTAAAATGTGAAGGGAATTGTTTTTTTCTGTTCACAAAGAAATAAATAACGCTTTCTAATTGGGTAAATACTATCAAAATAAGCTAGCTCAAAATGCCACTTTCTACATGTTAAAAAAAACTGTCGCGATTAGTAAAAGAAAGAGATTAATGTAATGAAATAGTCGACAGGACACGGAATATCGACGTCAACTGCGCTAACTGTATTCGTCCTGAACCTAACAATTTATTGACCCGATCCAGTAGGGTTCTGTCATAGAGGGCATGAGGTTTTTATTTTTTTATTGGATTGTCTTACAAATTGAGTTTTAGGTCTGGCAGTGGGGTCACTACCCTGCTAATGTTATGCTGAACTATCCTGAAACCCTATATGTAATTCGTTTACACATTATTCGGTTTTTTATCATATTTCTAAACTATAGCATATATCGACAATATTTTTAATGACAATTTAGCAGTATATTTTGTTCTACTAACTTCTTTGTAACAGACTGTTTTTTGCAAAGGAATAAAATAATCAGGTAGACATAAACTACCGTATAGGAAGAGAGGTAGGTACTTTACTGTATTAATGTTTTGTCTATAAAAGTATATCGCGTTGAATTATTTTCAAGTATTATCAGAACTAATTTTAATGGAATGAATTTTATAAATAGTCGAAGTAATCGAATAGATAGTAGTTCAAATAAACTAATTTTAATGGAAGGAATTTTATAAATACTTGAAGTAATCGAGTAGATAGTAGTACAAATAGGAAAATACACTTTATTTGTATTAATTTTTAGTATATCCTCTACGTTATTCATACTAATCTACTAACGTAAGTAAAGTACGTAAGCGACTCATTTTTTAAAATGCCATAAAATATGATCACATAAGGTACTATCGAGGCATTGGTTAACGATTAGAAAACAGGTGTCTAATGGTATTTGCTGGTAGCTTGTAAATATATATTTTACATATTAAATGTGTCAACGATAGTCACCACTTTTTTTTAGGTATAACTTACAGAGTGGACGAGAAAGCTGGAGCACATAAAAAAAATTTCAAGTATTTTTTACAAAGTTGTCCGGACATGACGACGTTTTAATAGAATTTATTACTTGATAAAATTCTCAAATGGTTTCGTTGCTGGTTTGAAAGAAGGATTATTTTTTTAGTGCGTAGATCTAAGCAAAAAAATGGTATATATATTTTTTTCAGTCGTTTAATAATATTTGGGCACCTATTTATGACAAAATATGCAACAGAACCACTTACATAATTAGCCACCCATCCGTCACTACGTTGTATAATACAGGGTAAGTCAGAAATAATAGCGCATTGTGTCAATATCTCCCAAAATAGGATTAGAAAGAACAGAATGTTCTACAAGGAGCGCCCTTTAAAATATTGTCCCCTCTATACAGGCTGTTTCAAAAAAACGCGACGCAATACTTTTAAACAACTTTTACAGGTAATACCGTCTATGTTTTGACATTTTTGTATTGCAATTTCAATTTGAAATAATATCACATTGTTCTAATAGATATAATAGAATCGAGATAATAGAATAGAATATTCGCTTCTAATA
Organism: Rosalia funebris; assembly: GCA_037954035.1. Taxonomy (NCBI): domain Eukaryota; kingdom Metazoa; phylum Arthropoda; class Insecta; order Coleoptera; family Cerambycidae; genus Rosalia; species Rosalia funebris. The sequence continues at coordinate 1,204,325 of JAZFAV010000004.1, read as the reverse complement.
GAAGCGATAAAGATATAAAACAAAGAATAGCGCAGGGTCGAATAGCTTTTGACAAAAAGAAAGCACTTTTATGCTCGGGGGTAATAAACTTAGAAACAAGAAAGAGAATTTTGAAAACGTATGTATGGAGCACGGCACTATACGGTTGCGAAACCTGGACGGTAGGGGAAGCAAGTAGGAAGAAATTAGAAGCTTTTGAGATGTGGTGTTACCGAAGAATGATGAAAATACCGTGGACTGATAGGGTTAGAAAAGAAGAAGTATTAGAGAAAGTCGGCGAGAAAAGAAGTATGTGGAAAAACATAAAGAAGAGAAGAGATAGAATGGTAGGCCACTTGCTGAGACATGGGGGAATAGTCCGCGATATTTTAGAGGCAGAAATAGGAGTGAAGAAAGGCAGATGTAGGTCTAGATTAGACTACTGCTCGCAAATAGTAAGGGATGTAGGTTGTAGCACAATTAGCGAAATGCGTAGGTTAGCACAAGATAGGAGAAGCTGGAGCTTAGCGCCCAACCAGTTTTAGGACTGATGACCTCATGATGATGTTCTAATAATAATATCATTTATATTGTTTATTAAAATTTATCTGGAACGAATCGTCGAATGCCAACTTGATCAACACTGTATATTTTTATTAAACAAAGCAATACCATCAAAAATTATCTATCGATCTTTCCGTGTCTCATATAAATACGGTTTATCTAATAAAAATCCGAGAATTAATACAGATTTTTTTTGTTTTTGATAAACAGCGTATACATAATTAACTAATTTATCAATATGTATGATTCTCGATAGTATAATTTCTCTTTGAGTACCATCGACGGAAGTGACTTAATAATATATTAATAAACGGAGTCAGAGGCCCATTCGAGGGAAATCAATAGGATTTTTTAATAATAAACTATGTCCATTGTGAAGGATAAAGCGCTTAATTTAACGTTGATACTAATTCCCGACAGTCATCTGTTTTTGTATGGCATTGTCGTATTTTTTTCTTAAATATTGGTCACCCATTTTTCGTCTTTGATTTTGGAATATCTGGCAGTTGTTATACAAGGTTCAGGGTTTAAAACAGTTCGGTGAGGTCAAAAATACAAGCCCTTAACCAATTTCGAACATGCGAGCAATTTGAAACTGCCGTGTTTTAAAGTGTGAAAGAGAACGGTATTATTTTTTTAATAGTAATTCGAAGGTAGGGCAGTAATAAAGATATTACCACCCTTATAAATTATATTAATAATTATTTTTTTTAATTAAGTACTTTCCACGGTGTATTACTGGCTAGAAAAAGTGTTTTTGAAAACCGTAGACAAGTATTTGAGGGCTGTTGTCACACCCATAGTTTCTATTCGGGAAATTAAAAAAATGTCTTTGTTTTTAACCACGCCACTGATCGATCTATTTTATTATGCCCTTAGCGCAAGCACGAAAATTGCCGTCGACTTGAATTCAACCGTACACTTCAAAACCAGTGAGGAGTGCACTTTCGGGAGACGCTTAATTGAAGTTACAGAACCCAGCGTCGACAGATGAAAATTTTAAATCTGCTCGTATGCCAGATGATGTGCAGAACAGAAGCACTGTTCGCAACAGTTTATTTAATTAAATCCAGCGTATACTCTCCTTAATGAAACAAAGATGTAAGTATTCTATAGAGTTAAAGTCTGGGGCACGTGGAGGCCATAACAATTAAAATATGGCAATAGAGGGCAGAGCAACTTGCTTATTTAGAAATTCAATTTAAAAAAGTAATGTAGATATATATTTCATTCTTTCAACATCAAGTGCAACATTTAAATTTTATGTTTACACAGTTTTAAAGATGATATCAGGCAGGTGGCGTCCATTATTCTCTATACACTGCGTTAATCGAGCTCAGAAGTTTCATTTAACTCTTTCCAGTATATCGACGGGTATGTTGACAACAGCTTGGCGGATGTTGTTCTTCAGGTGAGCCAGGGTATTAGGACCTCCTAGGCGAGGTCCTAAGCGCCTCGCATGCGTTTTCTCGAGCAACAAAACCGCGTGGATGAAGTTCCTGCACCACAGCCAATTTGTAGAGATGAAGGATTTATCCCTTCATGAAGGAATCGCCTCATAGAACGAGCAGACAACCCAACAGCAGCTGCATGTTTGCGAACATAGCGCTGAGGAGATCGCAAAAGAGAAAGCCTTACCATGTCAATGTTTTGGGGTAAGCTCAGATTTTTTTTCTTCAGATCACCAATTCCCTTTAGTTGTTTACCTATGAAACGATTGACTGTCGACTAGGAACACGACTACGGGGCGCAATATTGAAATGGGTACGGAATGCACGTTACGTGGCGATGATCAAGTGACCGTTAGAAAAGTATACCTCAACAACGAACGCGCGCTCCACCTTCATCCACTCCATGATGCTAACTAAACCAAGCGGAGCTATAACTTTACGCTCCACCCTCTCGAGTGTGCCTACCCCCACTCTGCTAGGAGCAACCATCGCTTCAGGGCGCCCAATTGAAGTAAGCAAGTTACTCTGCTCCACATTGTATTTTCAAAAGAGTTTAATTATTTCGATATTACTCAATCGTGCAATCGAGATTGTATTTTTTCACGTTCGTCTGAGGTTTTCAGTAGTTGCTAGGGTCTCTATAGAGCGTAACACAATTATATCTTAATAGATGGGATTCAGTTCAAGGTCGCGCGGTCGGAAAACCATCGGTCAGCGTAGTCGACAAATAACTTTATCTCGAAAAATCACCCCTCAGGAGCTGGGAGCGCAGACATATGACCAGATAACCCAGGGTCAATATTAAATTGAAATAATAATACACATCGTTGAATGGCTGTCTGCTATCGCGAGCCCTACAAAATAACCACATTGAGATAAATATAATTAGTAACAAAACAATAATTGGATAAATTGTGAACAATCACGAGTCCGTCTCTATTTTTATACACTTCTAACGTTTTATCTGTTACACAAAAACAAACACAGCAATAAATATGTTGCTCCTTATTATCTTGCATTAGCGATAGCGTTGGTGTTAACAATAATAACTAATAAGAATAAGTCGAACAGTGCCGTCGATATTTATGTAGCCGATAGAGAAAAACATGTTAAAATTAAATGTGATATAGAGTGAGCATGTAAAAGTTAGAATAAATCCGATTAGAGCGCATTTCTTAATATACGTAAATTTTTTCGACGTTTGCGCTGTTACAGTTATGACGTTATTACTAAAACTCATTTAAGCAAACAGTCATCCTTTCCTCTGTTTCTTCATTCAAAAACAATGTAAAATAAGTAGAAACTTGGCAAACGCCATCTGCCTGCTACAAGACAAAGTATCATCTACGGGAAGCAATGTTACTTGTCTTTTCTAACGCAACGCATATTATTTCATCCAACGCAGGCTTTCACGTGACAACACGTGAGGGGGTAACCGGAAGAATTATTGCGATCTAATTATTTTCAGTTACACCAGGCTGTCCCGGAACTATATATCGCGATTTCAGCCTTATTAGGAATCATCAGTGCAAGTATACTGGACTATGCCTTGAAATATGACAGCGCCAAGCATGGTCCGGTATACTTGCACTGATGATTCCTAATAAAAATGAAATCGCGATATGCAGTTTCGGGACAGCCTGGTGTAACCCAGGTTAATTAGATAGCCATAATTAATTTATTTACCCTCATACATGGTGTCAAGTGAGAGCCTGCGTTAGAAATGAGAAGTAGTAGGTGACTTTTATTGTGTAACAGGCAGATGGCATTTCCCAAATTTCTACATGTATTGTTGACGCCGATTTTTTATAAACCCGGCCTAATGTTGTCAGAGCACCAGGCATAGTCCAATATACTTGCCCTGATGTTTCCCAATAAGGATGAAATCACGATATTCAGTTCCGGGACAGCCTGGTGTAACTGAGAATAATTAAATGGCAATAATTCTTAGTATAAAATACAGGAAACCCACCAACAATTATCGGAAAACTAACGTTTATCTATTAACTCTAAATATTGTTTAACATCAATGAATCTAACGATATTGTAAAAAACACAGATAATCCTATTGTAATACCATTGCATAAAACAGCAAATCATAGAAATAGAGAGCCCCACTTTAATAATTCATTCGATTGCATCTAAGAAGAGAAACACCTAACCAAAACGTTGGACACGCAACCAATCCCTTGTTCAGGGTACCAACTGCCTCGATTAGGGACCAAACCGGAACATCAAACCTAATTAAACACTCCACGATTTTCTAATATCTTATCCGCTGAGTTACTACATGAAATCTGCATATTTGATAGCAATTCTCTAACAACCAATACTAAATACAACCCTTATTGAATTTCAAATTCACGCCCTATCGAATTTCCACGTTTTAAACGTAGAAAATTCCCTGCGAAAGCACAATGGACTTGTTGCTAGACAATCATTTATTACCGTCGAACAAAAGCCCCATTATAGACCTCATCTCCGTGAATAAATCCGGAGGATTTCATGTTAGAAGGATGACTTACGCCCCCACGAATCTGCAGGTGGTTTGAGGCGAAACGACGGTGTCATTTTTATGTCATAAATCCTTACAGTTTGTGGTAGGTGCAAAATAATCCCCGTAAAAAATAAACTTATTCTTCGAAGTATGGATATGACACTCGCACAATCATAGCGATTTTTACTTTAATGAATGTGTAATTTAGAAATAGATTACAGTATACGATGTTATAATTAGAAACATGTGTGATCCTTCAGGGTAGGCAACTAAGATAAGCGTGTAAGCACGGACATAAGCTGACAGTTCTCCGTCGCACATACAATGTACATATGTAATATCTTTAACTTCGCTGACCTTTGACATAATATTACAGACATTGTTACGAAGACACCTTCTGTGTGTTGCGCTATGTAGACAATAGTTATTTCTACCTCGTGAATAGATTCTTAAGCTTCACATTCTGTTTTGTGATCTCATCCCTTGCAGACATCAACAATACATAATTCAAACTGTACAAATTGTATAATTTACATATTTATGTTCGATATATCCATGTGTTGTTCACCAACGAAAATTTAGCTTCATATTGTTTTTTAGCTGTGGGTGAAGTAGTTGAACAGTCTGTAAAGTAGTCAATTTTGGGCACTGATTATACAGGGTGAGGCGCTCCAGATTCCCTGGTTTTGAAGGGTGACTGTACAGACTGTGATGAAGATAGGGAGGTGGGGATGGTCTCGTTCTGTCCGGTCACTCACCCCGTTTCAGTTCCCATGATGGATTGGTCAGGTGTACACCGTGCCTTTGTTGTGCGGGCCTATTACGAAAATAACAGATCGGTGATCGCTACGCAGAGACCTTTTTGCCGATGTTTCAACATTCCACGCGCGCGTTGTGTTCCTGTTGCGAAAACAATTCGTTATAGTTTAGAAATTTGGAAGAAACAGGAAGCACACGACCTCGAAGAATATCTCGAAGATAAAGAACGGTAAGAACGCCCTAAAATGTTGAGCGTATGAGACAAGCGATAGAGCAATCGCCACAATACGTTCTGCTCGGAAACACTCCATTGCTTTGGGGATGTCAAATCGAGGTTTGAGGAGAATTCTTCATTATGACTTGCATTATCATCCTTACAAGATAATGTTAGTATGAGAGTTGAGTATGGCAGATCACGCAAACCACAGATTCTTGTGTCAGCAAATACTTGACCAAGTCCCAGCCATATCAACATTCATAATCAGTAATGAGTCACATTTCCACCTCAGTGGAGTAGTAAACAAACAAAACTTTAGATACTGGGCCACAGATAACCCCTGACAGCTTCATGAAAGACCTCTCCATTCCCCCAAAGTGACAGTTTGGTGTGACGTTAATGAGGATGGAGTGATTGGTCCGTATTCTTTTGAGGCGGAAGGCGTGACTGTCACTGTTACGGCTGCTCGGTATGTGACTATGTTGGAAACATTCCTGCAGTCTAGATTAGATGCTCCAGCCGAAGAAGAGGACCTTCCTGCTGGAACCAAAGGGTGACCTTTGGTTCCAGCGGGATGGAGCTACAGCCCACATTGCACGAATGTCTATGGCTGTTTTGAGGGAAATGTTCCATCAATGTTTGGTCTCTCTGAGGGGGCATTGGGTGGCCTACGCACTCACCAGATCTCAGCATTTACGATTTTTCCTTTAAGGGTACTTAAAGGAAAAAGTTTTTAAACATCGCCCTCACACCCTAGCAGAGTTGAAAGACAGAATTACAGAAGAAATTCACGCCATACCCATCATAGTTTTCTGTTATTATTATTATATTATATAGGTTTGGGCCTCATCAGCCACTGATCGCATGGGTAGTCCCTTGGCGATCCCCTCTTATGCGGGTCATTATCCAAAAATGCTATCCCATAAAAGGAGCAATTTAGGCACGTCCCCCGCCTTAAGCCTCGCCTCCTCTAGGATAACAGGGGTCCCTAATATAAGATACCTCTTCTCCTCCAGTGCGGGGCAGGTGTAAAGAAGATGAATCGAGGTTTCCTCGTCTTCTTTACAGTACCTGCAGGCTGGACTATCAGTCAGCCTCAGCTTACATGCATTCAGGCTACTATGGTGGCCCGTTATGATTCCCACCAGAGTTCTGGCTTTCTGCCAGTTTGCCGTTAGTTTGTGGAAAACTTCAGAGAACACCTCCGACAATGTATTGACGTTAACGGGCATCAATATTGGTGACATTATTTTTAAAATGTAGTGTAATGAAATGGGGAAAACTACTTTATATAAAAATATGAAGTTTCTTTCTGTATCTCATTCCGTTAATTTTTTACTACCCTTCAAAGCCGGGGAATCTGGAGTGCCCCACCCTGTATTACACACAAGTGTGATAAAGTCTCACTTTCAACCCTCTTTCAACACTGCCGTACAAAAACTCTTGTAATTGTATTTGCTAGGTGTGCATATGACAGAGGACGTACAATATACATTTTGGTGGTAGACAGTAAAACAAGCAACCCATTTCGTACCGACGAATTTGCTCAGACGAGACGGTGGAATAGTTATAGAACAGTGATCGTCTTGGTAGTCCTCTGGCATACCGACCCACATCATGTCGTCATTCCTTATGAAATATCAATAAAAATGGAACGAACATATGTAAACCGAGGGAATTCTGGATAGATTACGATGCTCGGAGTCCGGAAATAGCTGCTTAACGGTTCGTTGTAAACACGAAACTAATAACGCGATCGCCAAATAGAATTCTACGTCAGCCGTCGCGCGTCGCGTCAAATACACGCAAGCGTTTAATCCGAACCTGTAACTTAACGAGTTCCTCCTACGAAGGGTGACGTCATGGCTATTATAATTTTTTTTACATGTCATTTGCTCGTACCCACGTCTGGACCGTTTATGGTGACGAAAAGATAAAGTCCCGACTAGGAAAGGTAATATTTGGTGGCTAAGGTGACGGCAGTATTACACCTAAATAAGGACTTTTTCTGTAAATATTAGCTTTTTTTCGTAATCTCATGTGCATAATGTCCACTGTCATACTGTCTTCAGTACTCGCAGACGAATTGAGTTCAGTAGTCGATATCTTTATTTACAACTATTCCCAAATGAATGAATGAAAGACACCTTTAATTCATGACAGAAATGTACAGAGGACCTACTATCTACATCAGCATTCTATGGGAATTACTCATAGATGAACTTGGGTAAACTAATTCAAAAGCATTGGGTATTCTTGAGTTTTTTTTTCATGGATACTTCTGAAAGTATCTTGCTTAGTGATATTTATTGACAGTTCTAACTGCTAATAGATGTTAGTAACAAATCTAAGCCTTTGGAATGGTGCATTGAAGGAAGCGACTGATGAGTTGATATCATAAATGCATGAAGGGTGGAAATAATTGATTGCAGACGCTATAATGTTGCTGTGAAGCTCAGCTGGTCTTTTCTAAAGAAATATATCTACCAGGTCCCAGTATTTCGTAATATGATTACTAATATATGAAATGTAAACCGTAAGACTTAGTTCTGAAGCTTGTAGACAATATTAATAAAGGAATATTGCAATGAAGCATTAATGAAATGTACTGCTATTATTGTCCATCGGGAAACTATTGATGACTAAGCCTGATTTAGTAAATGAAAGATATGGAAGAACCATTCATTCTCTATTAATCATCCGTCGGACGCTGTATGAATCCAAACACATTCAGACGCAATGCATCTGAGAGATCCCATAATTAAATCTTACACAATTTGGATTTTAATGAGGTGGAGACTTAATTAAACGCTTATTTTAATTAATACAGTACAATAATAAATATTTCACATTAGTTTTTAATCGAAATATTAAATTTTCATAAAGGAACACATTTAATGTTGTAAAACAATAAATTTGGAAGATTTTTATAGGCGAACCAGCTACTGACAAGTTTTTTTCTGTTTTAAGGGCAAAACACAAACATAAATTAGTATTTTGGATATAGAAAACAAGCTATCTATTTTTTAATGTAAAAGTCATAAAGTTATATGTAATAAAAAATATTGAATGTGAATTACAAAAAAAAAAAAAAAAGTTATAAGGAACTGCCCATTTTAAGTGTAAAGAATTATAAATCCTCTTCACCACTTTAGCATGTTCCAAACAAAAATAAACGTCACATTGTTGGTAACGATATTTAATATAATCTAATAATTTAAAAGCCGTTAATTTTGAATAATAATACCGTAAAAAGTCAATAAGTAAGTGTAGAGATCCCAAAAAATATTATTAATTTAAATAATAAAATAAATCTAACAAAATATAAAAGTGAAAATAATGAGGTAATCAGGCGCAATGCATCTGACAGATCCTGGCGGCGCATACAACGCCAGGGAATACACTAAAAAAAAATCGACGCCATATCGAGAACGACGACGAGTGGTTTTGAGCTAGGAAGCTATGAGGGAGTTCGAGTTAATATTCATAATACACACGAAAAGGTAAAGAAAAAAATGACTGCCGGATCTCATGGATCGTCTGCGTCCGACGGAGGGTTAAATATCTCATGGAACAAGGGACACGGGCCCGATATATATTTCAGACGGGTATGTATTCCAGCCAAATGCTATCGATTTTAACGGTTGCGCAAAAACTGAAAGGAGCAGGAAAAATACTGCAAATAAAATTACCTAATGCGACACGCCTCCAGGCAATACCGCACAACATGGCAGCAAATTTAAATCATTTGCTGAAAAAAGGGATGCTATATTGGGGGCGCGTTGAACATCAAAAACTGAAAGAGGGCTCTTTAACATTCCGCCACAAATTTAATGCAAACAAGGCCAGAAATTTGGAGCAACGGTGGACGTTGTAGAAGCTTAAAATATGATTTGTGGTACACGATTTGTATAAAAAATACTACTAAAAATATAACTAATGTTTATTAATTAAGTATCATATCAGATGTTAATTCTTAAGTTTAAGAATATCGAAGAATCCCCAAAATTAACAGTTATATGTAGTGCAGCGCATCACCACTGCTATAATACCAAAACGGATTCAAATGAATGTCGTTAATGCAAGGACAAGGTCGACGTGGGCTTGGGTCAATACCTTGCAGTACACCTCGAACCCGTAACGTAATAGATCATCATACATAGACTAACGGTTACTTAAAGCACATAATTTGCACTTGAACAGATACAATATTTATAACTGCAAACTTATTCTCGAGATAAACTTGTAGCAGTATAAATAGATATGCGTGGATGAACACAATGGACGTTTAATCGGCATTTTATTATTTAACACCTACCGTTGTAATGAGTCACACCAGACGACCTACAAAGTACGTTTGCAAGGCCTACACCGCGAAAATCGAAACTGCTATAACGGAAATTGGCTGTGAAGAATTTTGATTCGCGTCGCGAGAATGATTGTTTGTTCGAGATGGAACAATGTTCCCTGGCAATATTTTTAGACGCTCTGATGTAGCAACGACGTCGTTGGCATTGTTTTCCACCAGTCACAGTTTCAAGGCACTCTCGAAACATATTGTTTTTCTTGTTTCTTTAACATTCCGTTACAGTATACATCCAAACACATTCGGGCGCAATACATCTGAGAGATCCCATAACCAAATTTTACACAATTTAGTTTTTAATAAGGTAGCGACTTCCTCACCTCACCTCACCTCAGAATTTTCTCGAAAAAACGCCCATTTTAATTTCATGAATTTTATTCTAAGCTTTATGGGCATACTAAAGAAACGTCGAGGGTTCGATGCGTTCACCCTGTTCAGCCCGTTGGCCTACGAACTTTCCTGCCGTGGCTAGACTACATAAAATCGTTTTATTTTTCGCCAAGGCGACCCGGTCTGTTATTCATGTTACTATGCTGTCGTCCGATTCCACTTTTGTATCCGGGAGGCGAAAGCGGCCGTCGCGACGTCGGGGTGATCTCCCTCGGCGCCAGCCACTATACGCGACGTCGATCACAATCAACTCGAATAGAAAAAAATCGGCAATTATAACGTCGCTGCCTTAATTATGACGACGGATGATGGAAGAGATGTAAAGTGAATGTAACGTAATTATGTCAGGCGGCAAGAGGACAATTCGGGCTATTATTTTTCGGCCTAATTGTTCAGACGTGGGATAGTAAAAACGACGTGGGGTACCGGGCGTCTACCGTCGTTCTAGACCGCGGAGTTACAACCTATCGAGTAGGCGTCTGTTCCATATCGGCAAACATAAGATGTCTTCCGGAGTTATCGTTGTCGTTATCTCGGTCACTGATTTCGATAGTGCTGGTGTGTAATAGATAATAATCTACTTTTATTACAACACAAAATTAGTTGCATATCTATACTTTTAATCTAACGTAAGTAGAATCTATCGTTACAGAGATCCTACTTATGTTAAGGATACACTTTTTAAGATAAAACAACTCTTAAGGTAGTTTCTCCAGAAACCCACTATTCTATTAAATTTCATCGAATTTCGGGTACACATAAACAATAAACTTGACAAAAGAAATAGCTTGTAGTGACGCATTCAAATTGGCGCATTAGCAAGGATAATGAGTGTGCCTCGATAGCTCAGCGGTCAGAGCAACTAGCCGGAAATTGGGAGAGCCGGGTTCGATTCCCGGTCGAGGCAAAATGCACTTTTATCCTTGCTATCGCCAAAGTGGTGACCCCGACGTGATTCGTCGCTCCAGTATATGCAACCTCCCTTACATCTCAAATTCGCGGATTCGATTCCCGTCCTATCCATCGCCCTACAGTCCGGGGGTTACCGAACAACGGTTCGTAAGAATGGCGAACGCGGTCACATTCCGTTAAATTGTATCGAGACAAATCATGTCTCTAGGGAGGGAGTACTGTAGTGACGCATTAAAATTGGCGCATTAGCAAGGATAATGAGTGTGCCTCGATAGCTCAGCGGTCAGAGCAACTAGCTGGAAACTGGGAGAGCCGGGTTCGATTCCCGGTCGAGGCAAAATGCACTTTTATTCTTGCTATCGCCAAAAGCTAAAATGAAAAATTTTTGCCCGTACAATAAAGGAGATATTATTCACCATCAAAGTTGGAACTTTTTGCATGGTTTGAATGTACCAGTTGACTAAAAGTTACACATTTTATATCATAACTTGAAAACTTTTCTATACATTTTTTCCAAAAACAACTCATCTATGCAGTAGTTAATTACGAATATTTTGAATTAAAAAAATCAGTTGTTGCCCGATTTGTTGAAAAGATAAACATTTTTGAAATATGCCAGTTTCAGCTTTGCTCGGTAAGTCGAGAACTTCTCAATTAGCGTTCGACAACGCAGCGGCATACATTTTATCACTCGCCACTTATGTTATCACTGCACATTCTTCACAAACAATATTTAAAATTGAATTTAGTCCTAAACGACTTATATTTTTTATATTTTCAAGTAAAGAACGTTTTTACATTCACATGTTAAGTTTTTGCCAAGCTCGCTCAATTCAACAATACGTCGTCCAATATTTAGGTTAATTACTCTGTTTACTCTTCGCAAGATTCACTTAAATATCGACGGAATACAATTTAAATGTTTCTATATTATTTTACTTTCCGCCTTGCAAATTTTCCTTTATTGTGCCTCATTCCACCATAGAAAACATTCCTGGGGTGAAGCCTTTCTCAATCCACCTTTGGGGTGGATTGAGAAAGTTCACCGGAGTTTCCCCACGATCTTTTTCGACTAACGTTGTCGTAAATGATCCACTTTTTATCTCCAGTAACCATATTTCTCAAAAAGAGATCGCTACGTTGACGAGTCCTTAACATATCGCAGATGTTGATGCGATCCACTAAATTGGTTTCACTGAGTTCGTAAGGAATCCAAACATCGAGTCTACTGACGAACCCAAGTTCATCAGTAGACGAACTAAGGTGATTCTGTACACTAGATTTTGACGTCCCGATTCTTTCTGCAAACTCACATATGGTTTGGCGAGAATATACCTCAACTAAGGCTCGTAAAAGCTCGGGAATGACTTTTTTGGGTCGGCCTGACCTTGGGGCGCCCGTGAGGGAAAAATCTCCTGATCCGAATCTCTTGAACCACTTTTGACACGTTCGATCTTGAATAGCATTGTTGCCGTACACAGAACACAATTTGCGCCAAGTTTCAATCGCTCTTCTGGCTTTTTTAAAATAAAAAAGCATCACGTGTCTAATTTGGTCGGTTTCACTCATTTTCAATTAAGCTCACACACAACAATAATAAAATAAATTCACGAGTATAACGGCAGTAAACAACAGTTAAATATCATTGTTAAATAGGAGAAAGGCTTCAAGGCTGCAGCTGAGCGCATGACATCGTAGACCGTGACGTAAGTGATCAACTCGGAAAACCGAACGAACTTTTTGGACAACCCAATATTTTAGCTCAATTACATTCTTTACGTATGAATAATTTTAGCGGATGAACCATATTTGGTACACTGGAAATTAAAACGATTATTGACCTTGAGATGACCTTGAAATGGCGCGCTTAATCGCGGCTCATTATCTAAATCACGGCGATCCACGCTCAAAATATAAATAAATGCACTTCGTCCCTGCTAATTAAAAAATAAGGCATTACGTGCAATATATCATGAAATTATGTGATATGACAATGGTAAAGTATTTGAATAACCCTTGACCTGCGCTACGACGGAACTCGATTCATAAATAATTAATTGACGGGAAGGTGGGACGTGCATAGTAACTGTAACAAGTTGTGACATGTAGTTGTTTGCGTTGCTTGCCATTTCATTAATGAAATTGTTATGTTGTGTCGATTGTATATATTTTTAACACTATTTTTTAATCGCTGTTAGATTTGATTGTGTAAAATTAAGAAATTCTGAAAAATTGAGTTACCTACAAATAGGTTTATATAAAAAAATTGTAACGCTTTCGTTAAACTTTTGTAATTTTTTTGGCTTATCATAGACGCGTCATATTATTACCTTCACTATTAACGGCTGCATACACAGTTATATGAAAAATGACACATTTAAATAACAATAAAATGCCAATAAAATGACGCGTTTTAACATTTTACACGTATCGAGCAAATACGACGGATCCCGATTAATATACAGCGTGAGGTAAAGTTTTGCACAGTATTCATAGTTCTATTCTGTTATTCAATAATTTTCTACATTCTAATAACATTTAATTTTTTTTAAGTATATTGATTTATATACCACAGTATTTTTAAAGTGCAAAACCCTTTTTAACAAAAAGGAATTCTTTGAAGATTTCCTCGTCAAGAATAGGAAAAAGTGTGAGATTGTGTATGTGTAGAAGAAAGAGTGAGGCAGCATTCGGAGGGAAAAGGTTGCACTTTACGCGCGGCCAGACCGAACTCTCTGTACATTCACATTCAATATAAATTCATCGATATTTCCTTTGCAAAGGCGTAATCGATATCGATATTTCAATGCGACTGGGTAAAAAACAGGCTATTCACTTGCGCATTTCATGGACGGTCCGATATCGCAGTTTGTAAGACAGACAGTGTTATACTTATCCTAAGAGTAACTGTTAATTCATTTTTAATGTTCTTCCTTTCAAATGTGTTACAATTTATCACCAAACATCATTCATCAATAGAACATCGGGTCTACACCGTCTTTGTGTTCCTCAATTTTCATTTAAGGCTTATGATAAGTTCTAATATTCCTCTATAACCGTTGTCTTTTTGGTAAATTCAGTCTTCAGTCTGGCACTGTATCTTCAAATAGTTTCAATATAATAATCTACTCCCTCGTCAAGACTTACCAATTTTTCTATTGCCAGTCATCCACAGAATCAAACTGTATAATTCTTTACTGATGTCTTTAATCGTGTAAGAAGGTGATCACCATAGATGCAGCAACCATAGGAGACCATTTTTCCACAAACATCTAGTGTAAATAAAAACTGGCTAGTTATAGTCACCCTTTAGTCACCTGGTAGTGCTAACTTAGCTGGCGAAACACGCGTATTATTACCCTCCAAAGAATTTGATTCCAACAAGACAGAGCTCCTGATTTTAGTGTTGACGTCTAATCATTTATTGAATATACTTTCCCTAACAGATGGATAAAATGGTGATGACCAAATAAATAACCACCAGGTTCATTTCATTTGGCCCCCTTCGATTTCTCCTTGTGAGGTTGCATAAAATCGAGTCTACTGTAATAAACTAAATAATTCGGAAAATCCTAAGCAACGACTTAATAAAATATCAGCTTAGAAATTATTGAACGTTAATGTTAAAATTATAAATAGGAAATTCTTAATATGAAATACCTATGTAATCAAATGTTAAGGAATATTTTCCTAAAATAAAGTCTCCTTCCGTCAAAAAAGAGGAACTAACAAGGACTTTCATGACGTCATAACTTCAATTTAAAATATTAAGAAAAGACACTTTTTTAAATCTTTCAATGTATTTTAAAAAAATAATGGTTACTAGGGTTTTATCGTTTTAAAGAAGGTTCTGAAACACAATCAGTTGTTTGAAACAAGCAGCCCATCACTTGGGTCCCACTTGCTGCCCTCTACCAGCCTTGTTAAATAACACGAATGGATAACTCCATAGTCCTTAATATCAATGACATTATTTGTATATTGCCAGTGTTAATTATATTCATACAAACCGTTCTAAATTTTTCCATCCACCTAGAAATATTTCTGCGGACGCTCATGTAGCTTTCATTGTTTTTACCTAAATAATAACGCTTAATCCTACTTAATACCTGACACAACAAACAAATATATAGATCACGCTAGTAAGTAATGTAATTCAACGAGTACATAAATAAGCCAATTTTAATTTGCCCCATGATAATAACCAAATTACTGATCGTCAGATACAGCCGAGCGATTAAAATTATATAAAGCTATAAAAATTTGCGTATTAATTCCCACAAAAGCAGTAATTAAACGCTTTGAAGTTAGCAATTCGCGTTAATGGAAAAAAATGGAATTATGTAGAGGAAGTAATTAAGTGAAGATAATTTCCATCCGACTGGAAGCCGTAGTATTAAATTTAAATGGGTATAAAACAGGTGGATGGCAGAGGCAAGGTCAAAGGCAAGGTCGCAGAGGGGAAGAATTCATTCGACGTAGCGATTTATTACGTGAAAGCCACATTTTGTGGTCCGAATTTTTTATATAAAAAGGAATGTTATGCGAAAACACTCTTCTGGCGAACGCCAATGAAGTAGAAAAAATTCGAGGGGCCTACGCTATGATGGAATTAAAAAGGGGTTGCTATAACGGTCCTACGAATTTTAAAAAATATTTCTTAAAGCTAAATATATTTAATGGAAGCTGTATATCGGGTCGTTTCTGTTTCCGTCAGAAATATATTTATACCAGGGAACTGAAGTACAATTACCTACACTCAGAGAATTTATTTATTGTTAATTACGTAATTATGATAAACAATATCGTGATTATCATCCCGAGATAGTAAAAATTACCTTGGTCAAAGATGACCATTAAACTTTTTAAATAATTTTGCCAAAGTTTTGTGAAGTTATGTTCCATACCAGAACACACACCAAAACATCGTCAATAGCAGATGTGTTAATAATTCTTCAGAAAAAGTAATAATGAATGAAAATAAACTGTTAGAAATATCTCCCGCCTTGTTCAATGTACAAGTTTACATGCCTCCTCCTCATATTATCAATAGCATTATTGTGGCATTTCTAAGGTTATAGTGCACATTCTTCAACAGTTTTTTGTGATTTTGTTCTTGAAGAAATTGTTAAATGTGCAATTATATTTTGTGCATCCAAAGAAAAGCGTGTTTACGACGATAGGATAATCTTTTCTTAAGATACTCTCTTTACTCTTCTGATAACACTGACTTAGTTTTCCACAATACACCAAAACACTATACATTACACTCGACCCACGTTTCGCCAACAAAGTTGGTATCATCTAGATTATGATTAAAATTGGGTTTTAATCATCTCCAGATGATGCCAACATTGTTGACGAACCGCGCATCGAGTGTAGTGTATAGTGTTAGTCTTTTAGAACTAAGTCAGTGTTATCTTCCCATCAAAGTTTCCAACCAACTCCAGTACTCTTCTAATAAAATAATACTATATTGTACAGACCTACACACATTTTTTGAGTAAGAATTATGGTAGTCCGTAATTTTATAATGGAGAAATAAATTTATGATGAAGAAAAACTGTTCAAATAAAGAATACGTTGTGAATTAAGACTGCAATCATGTAATAAAGTACAGGTAAAGTACATTACATTAGCAGCAATTTAGTACATTTGCATCGAACAAATTAAGGTTAAACAAAACCAACCTTTCTCTCAGTGTACATAGACTATAGGAAGTAATTTTATGTTTTTTCCGCTATTGTTAATATACGCGATGACAGACTGCCCTATTCTAAATTTTGGTAATTGTATGGACCCGTTTTTCCCGATCACGCTCGATTGACCAACGTTTTAATACCCGTGAGAAATCTGCGGGTTACTCAACTCTCATCGCCTTTTGAAAAATTGTGCGCATATGCGATAGCGCCACCGAATCATACAAAAAAAAATTGTAAACCAGACGGATATAAATATAGCCGATGACCGGACGATTTTACTGCACAAACAAAACAAAAATGTACAATCATTGAATAACCTAGTTATGTACTAGCGCTCGCCGATGTTTTCGATTCAGTTTTACAGCGTTCATAATGTAATTAACGATAGGAGGAGAGCACTGTCATATTTCAGACGTTAGTAATTTAATAAAAATAGCAGCGGGACAAGGTCAGGACTGGTAATCGCTTGTAACAAATTTTATGAACGTGAATAAGAATATCGAACGACGTCGGATTTGCTAACGGAGTAGTTAGGATAACGAAGATTTGCTTTACCTAGTGCAAGTCCCCTCAGGGGTGTAGGCGTAGTGCGGCAAACATACCTGAAACAAAAATAAATTATTAAATATACTAAAGTTGTTGAAACCTAAAAAAAAATAGCTGAGAAAATACACCGAAACACATATCAATACTTGTGTATGATGCATACAATAATAGAAACCATTAAAATCATCTACAAGATCAGATTTTTTATAAACTACTTAACCTAGGAAATGAGGAATAACATTTTTTACTGCTAAATCATTGTGACATTTGTTTGATTTATTGGCAAATTGTTAAATTAAAAACTTCCTCAGTATCAGCCAATACTTTTTCAGTATTACAAAGTTATTCAAGACCAAAACAACAAAAGTAAAGCTGAAACACTGAAGTGTTAAAAATTTCTTGACTATAGAAGGGAATGTGCTAAAAAAATATCCACAATAGAACGACTACTGTCTATAGAGAAGTTACATCGTTTTGTTTTAAGGTAAAATATGGGTCCAAGTAGTTGCGATGGGGTAGGTAATCGAATCAGGATACAAAAGGTGTAAAGCTTGTAGAAGCAAAAACAAAGAATATTATCATATTAGTGAAGATTTTTGTCTTCTTCTTAGTTTCTTTTATTTCTAAAAAAAAAAAAAATAAGCATATCAGAAACCACCACTTCTTTGAAAATTATGCTACATTACTGGGACCCCGCCAACAAAGCGATCGTTGCAATAAATCACAAGGAATCTCTTCTATCCAATACTAGTTTGGACACAGAAATCGACCTTGTTCCTCTACAACACCAAGCTGAGAAGGGGGCGAATATTGTCTAACAGAGTTAGCACTAAAATACAGTGATTCAGATTGTTCCAACACCACAAGGAAGATACAAAGTGTCACCTGTCTCAAGATATCACTAACTGCAGACCGGTTTCGACCTTATCTTGGGTCTCGTCAGTGCAGTGTATGCGAGTCTACCTTTGACAGATGAGGCTCACATCTAGTAGACATTGCTACGTTTCACCGCAGTACAACGTACCGAACGCCATCTCTTGGTAGTTTCGAGAACAATCTAAAGCGGAGTAAAAACTTTTCAATCTAAATCGGAGTAAAAAATTTAAAAGTCACCACCAGAGAGAATAACTTGAGGGTACATACTTCTACTTGAGAACAAAAGTGCGGCAAAATAAAATATAAATTGCGTTATAATTGTAGTGACGCATTAAACTGGCGCATTAGCAAGGATAATGAGTGTGCCTCGATAGCTCAGTGGTCAGAGCAACTAACCGGAAATTGGGAGAGCCGGGTTCGATTCCCGGTCGAGGCAAAATGCACTTTTATCTTTGCTATCGCCAAAGTGGTGACCCCGACGTGATGTGATTCATTTCAGTATATGCAACCTCCCTTACATCTCAAATTCGCGGATTCGATTCCCGTCCTATCCATCGCCCTATAGTCCCGGGGGTTACCGAACAACGGTTCGTAAGAATGGCGAACGCGGTCACATTCCGTTAAATCGTATCGAGACAAACCATGTCTCTAGGGAGGGAGTACTGTAGTGACGCATTAAACTGGCGCATTAGCAAGGATAATGAGTGTGCCTCGATAGCTCAGCGGTCAGAGCAAATAATCGGAAATTGGGAGAGCCGGGTTCGATTCCCGGTCGAGGCAAAATGCACTTTTATCCTTGCTATCGCCAAATAATAAATCACAGCTACTATCCCCTTTTGCCCCATATACCTTAATTACACGCCACATGAGAGGATTATCTTAATTAATGCCGAATCAAAACGTTGAGTGGATCACTGAAAGCTTTCAATTAAATCCAAAGAGACACCACGTCGTTCCATAATTTAAACCTACTCAATCACGTTCGCGAACAACTAACACCAGATTCAAACAAACTGTTTATAAATTATAATTAACTACCTACCATTATTTACGATCTATAAAAAGCCTAGTCATTAGCTCGCGAATAAGTTCGTCAGGACGATTACTGTGCAATAATCGCAGAGGAATATGCAACTCGGAGGTCTATGACACTTTATTTTTATTTAAATAATTTCATAGCTGATTATAGGAAGAAGGCCAAAGACCTTCGTTCCGATGTTTGTATTTGACATACCGGCATGTATGACATGAATGCGGTAGTACCAACACAGTTGTTCGATTCGAGCAAAAGCAATTATTCAATAACATATAACATAAAACAATATGTAATATAACGGGCTATCGACCACAGGAAATTGGATTGAACAGAAAATAAACTGACCTTAAGGCTACGGTTTAAGCGTCAGTCAACCCACGAAGCAGGCAATTCAAAAATGCGCCTCATGAGAGAGTCAAGAGAAAGTATTTACATTGAACGAAATTCTCTAGAATGTATCCCCGTTTTATATTCCCATATTATACAATTTTATTGTGTATTCTGTAATGATAAACTAATTGATGAAGGGTTTCATTCAAGAGTTCTATGAACATAATTATATTATTGCGTTTAATTAACTGTTCATTCCAGAATATACCGTCAACGTTCGTGATTATTTAATTCAGCTAAAAATATATGTAGGTGTACTACACGAGTAACTAATTACTGATGAATGGAAAGCAGCAGATTCACCGTTTTATGTCCATAAATGTTCAAGCAAGTAAGGATTGTAGTTTCTGTCAACATGAAATATCGGGTTGTTCAAAAAGTTCGTTCGGTATTTTCATAAGTATTTATTATTTCGTAACAACATTATAGTTATTACAAATTAATTTAATCAATAATGTACGATCCTCTATTTTCAATAACTTTCTGTCATCTCTCAGTAAGCTTCATAATACTATTTTCATAGAAACTTTGCGTTTGCCCGCAAAAAAAACGTTTTTAAATGATTTCTGACTTCCTCGTCATTGGCAAAATATTAAGTTTCGTAAACTGTTATCCATGGAGCGGAATAGGCGAAAATCCGAGGGCGCGAAGTCTGGAGAGTACGGTGGATGGAGTAAAACATCCTACTCTAACTCCAACAATTTCCTCCGGGTCTGCAGAGAAGTGTGAGGTCGAGCGTTGTCGTGATGGAAGACGATCTTCTTATGATTTACAAGTCCTGGGCACTTTTCCTGTATGGTTTGGCTCAATTTTTGTAGTTGTTCGCAATAAACGTCCGAATTTATTGTTTTATTCCTCGGGAGCAGCTCAAAACAAATGATTCCTTTGAAATCCCACCAGACGGACAGCAAAACTCTCTTGGGGTGAAATCTTGTCTTTGGTGTGAATTGAGAATGTTGACCGGACCTTTCCACGATCTTTTTCGACTGACGTTGTCGTAAATCATACACTTATCATCTCCAGTAACCAGATTTCTCAAAAAGGGATCGCTACGTTGACGAATCCTTAACATATCGCAGATGCTGACGCGATCGATTAAATTGGATTCGCTAAGTTCGTGAGGAACCCAAACATCGAGTCTATTGACAAATCCAAGTTGTTTAAGGTGATTCTGTACACTAGATTTTGACGTCCCGATTTTTTCTGTAAGCTCACGTATGGTTTGGCAATGATTTGCCTCAACTAAGGCTCGCAAATGCTTGGGAACGACTTCTTTAAGTTGATCTGACTTTGGGACGTCCGTGAGGGAAATATCGCCAGATCGAAATGTCTTGAACCATTTTTGACACGTTCGATCTGCAATAACATTTTTGCCGTACACAGAACACAATTTGCGGCAAGTTTCAGCGGCTCTTTTGCCTTTTTTAAAATAAAAAAGTATCACGTGCCTAATTTGCTCGGTTTCACTCATTTTCAATGAAGCTCACACACAACAATAATAAAACAAGTGCACGAGTATAACGGCAGTAAACAACAGTTAAATATCAGGGTTAGAGGAAGGGTTCAGGGCTGCAGCTGTGCGCATGACATCATAGGCCGTGACGTAAGTGGTTAACTCGGAAAACCGAACGAAGAACGAACTTTTTGGACAACCCAATAATTACTTGTTCGTGCAATTGACTTCGTCTACAGCGACCATTTTTCTCCAGTATAAATATAAACCGTTCGCAACGAGACGAGGACTTATGGGTAACAAACGACGAGGTGAATTGGTGGTATATATTCGTCCATTTAACAGAACTGATTTACTGAATTATGTAGTTCGATTTCAAGAAACCGGGACACCACACCACGCAATTCGTCGACTTCTAATTACTCGATGAGGGTATCTATTAACCGATTTCCAAGCTCGCCAAGTCTAATCTCTGTTGATTTTTAGAGCAAACAAACAACCTTCAAGACTTAAGAGATCTAAAACACTAGACAAACCGACTAGTCTCTCGAAACTATTGGAAATGAGTAAGATTATTCGACTTCAACAATCGAAATAAACAAGTAACACATTTAACATTAAATGAGGACCGTTGGAAATGTCTCGATCTCACAAAATGTTCTTCTTCTTCTTCGCATAGGTAGAACGTTACGTAGTTAGATTTCGAAATATCGGTAGTGTCTGCAAAGACCAATCATCTGGTCGAAACATAGTTTTGTCAGAGGAAACTCTGGAAGATTTGGTTCCATTTTGATGGTTCCTGAATGTTCCTTGATAATTATTGTTACTGGTTTGCAGAGAACCCTCACATTTTAAGAGAATCATGTTTTCGAAATCAAATTTTGAAATCTAGTGGTCTTCACCGGCGACCCGAATCCCGTCGATGCCCCTTGTCGCCGGCAGTGGCAGCCGCCGGTCAAAAATCGAAAGTGGAATAACAGTCGAGCAAGAATACCACGATTCCCATGGTTTAATAATAGACAGAATCGAGCGTCTGGCCCGTAGCAGCAAACCATTCAAACGGTAACTCTAGTACACAAAACTGAGATGTAAAAATAGCCCAGGTATTCGGAGTGACGTCATTTGCGACAAACGCCGGTAGGACCATGTGCTTTTAGACCCACGTGGGCGTCGTCGGCTGCATTGCAGCCGATGCACGTGATCATTGTTTGGCCAATTAACATGTCATAGGGTCTTCTGGCGAGGATAGTCAATGTCGACGAGAAGGCCCCTACATATTCGCGTCGACGACAGCGCTACGGCGAGGTTTTTTGTTAGTTTGTCACAAAACCGGTAGGTTTTATGGCAACGAGTTCAAGAAGGATGATCGAGACGAAAGATATCAACATGAAGGATGATGAATATTGAATGCTCGATTTGTTCCTTTTAAACTTTCAAAAGCATTTAATCTACTAACTATATCTATGACACTATCACTACATTTTATTAAAGTAATGCTGGTTTAGACAAGTAGTGCTAGTTTAACAAAAGAAAATAAAAGAAGAATATATAATTCAATAATTAAAAGTATAGTAACCTATAGTTGTGAAGTATGGCCAATAAAAGAAAGAACAGAAAGAATGATAAGAACCACAGAAATGGACTTCTGGAGGAGGTCAGTTGGAAAATCAAAGGGAGAAAGGGTAACAAATGAGAGACTAAGAAATATGATGTGAATAACACATGACATTGTAGATGATATAAGAACCAAACAACTCGTATGGTACGGGCATGTTCAGCGAATGCCAAATGACAGAATACCCAAAAAAATTCTAAACTGGAAACCACAAGGAAGAAGAAGGCGAGGAAGACCACGAAAAAGCTGGAGAGAGGGCATTGATAATGAAATTCGGGAGAGTGGTCTGGACGAGGACATGTGGAGAAATAGAGAGGAATGGAGATTAGAAATTGGAAGACGGCGAAGGACGTTATAAACCGATATGATGATGATGATGATGCTAGTTTAAAAAGTTTAACCACACAATAACCGACTTCCTTCCGCTAGAGCAACAGGTTGTAGAGGGGAAAGTTACACATAGAGATGAGGACCAACACATCCTATCTCAGAGACAGGTGCCAAACTCTTCCCGTTTGAGCTCGGATACAAGCACAAAATGATAACTCCAACACTGGGTTAAGTCTAGGACTACGAGTACAAATGGCATTGATACATACATCTCTATACGGGAATACGCTAGGTGCCTTATCCATTTTCCAGACGCGAGAGCAATTGCTTCACTTTCCTTATTTCTAAACTGAACGCCCAGTAGGTTCTCCTGATTTACTTACAAGTAGTATTGCTTATTGGTTTACTGTAGATTCTTTACAAGCTGTAAAGTGTGCTTGTAACTTTTATAGTATATAAAAAAGACAGTGAGACCAGCATAACCTCAAATCGTCATATCAACAGCATATATGCAAGAGTCAATTTGGTCAAGTGATTTCGATATCCCTTTTACTTATAGTTTACTCGCCTTTTATCTCATGGGATTTCGGTTAGTTAAAACAAAATAAAAAAAACTGTAATGTTTCGGTTTTCACCTTCATCACCTTCGAGAAAACTCATATATCCGCTAGATGGACGTACTTGATTGCTTCATTTCTGTGCGTTCTGCGTTTCGTCCTAATCATGGGTTGCATGGCTCAAAAAATATATAATAGCCACATTTTTGCTGGACAGACTGTATACATTCAAGACCATTAATTAATTAGTTATACATTTTTTCAATTTAAATGATTGAAAACCTTATTCATTAATTGTCTCGAAATTATGTTGGAATACAACTTCGCTTGTCTTGCTTTTCCGTATTTAAAATGAGTAAAATGTCTATTAAGGCTACTGAAATTTGACTGTTTATAGAAATACTCTTGGTTGACAATGATTCACAAAAAAAATGGATTCAAATATTGTTCCAATAAATTTTGAGAGATATGAAATATTTTGTGGTGTTCTAGTGGACAATTGCCTATTTAATTCTGATATAATAAGATCAAATAGTCATTTTAGAATTAAAAAACTACATCGTAGAAAATGTTACTTCCAAAATCATAAATCGAGTAGAAAATGAGATTATCCTTATCCATAAAATGATTCTGCCCTAATAACTATAGGAAAACCAACAATGTACCGAAGGAAACGAAACAATTCGAATTAAATACATACCGAGTATCAAGTTATACGCACAAATGCTTACGTAGCTTGCAGACTCAACAATGCATAACATGGCTGGAATATAATAACGGACTATTAATCAATTGATTTTAATTTAATTGCAAGCCATAGGCCTATCATGTGACGCACGACTAACTGCGGAGAATAGTGACGATGCTGTAAACGATCGAATTAATTTAAAGGAACATGTGGGCGTTTGGGAAACCGCAGGGTTCAGCTCAAGGCCCTCTTAACGTTGATCGTTAGACAAACGCTAGGCAATTATTGTGTAAATAAACAACATAGAGAGAAAGAGAAGCACTGTACCTAGACACTATAACTACTAACAATTGTTAATTATTAACATCATTTATATAGTGTGCTCGAAAAATATGGAACAAAAAAATATCAATTGCACCGCTTGCGTTTGGTTCACGCTATATGCAATCTATTTCATGCACATTTTCGTTTTATCAAACCCCGCGCATTTATCTTAATTTATGTGGAATATTTTTAAGTATAACTTACTTTTAGAATATAAAACACATTTTTTACGCATATAAACAGAGCAATAAAGATATGGAAGGCGTAAAAATAAACGCGTATCTGTTTGACATAATCTAACACATAAATTTGTTTGGCTGCGAAATATATTGTGGCCGTACAAGAAGAAAAATATTATGGAAGGCATATCGCGAACGTTTTAGCTATCTGTTTACTAGTGAAGATACGTAGAGGCCAACGGGGCACCTCGGGCAGGTAAAATCTCTGCGTCCTCTGTACTCAGGGTGCAACCCTCAATAATACAATTGGATTTATAAGAAAAACCACCCTTCATTTTGTAAATGGAAAGGACGAAGTAAAAAAGAAAAGAGAGTACAATGGTATTGCTTTTAATTCTTTGTGTTGTTATTTCGTCTATGAGTTATACAGAGTGAGTAGTTTTCCATGTTTTAATAGGGGTTATTGATGTCTGTTGGTAATACAAATGGACTTACTATCGTCTTTTGTTTTGCGATTGGTATGTGTTGATCTGTGGTTGTTTAAAAAGTTAGAAAAAGTAGTTTTTATGTTCTCCTTAGTAACTATTCTGTTAGCGGAATCAAGTGGTATACACAAATTTTTAATACAAATAATAGTTGACTATAGATTAATAAACAAAGACAATGTGTTCTTCTTTCTAGTGGATGCCATTAGAGTCTACTGAAAGCAGTGTCTCATCATCATCATGAGGTCATCAGTCCTAAGACTGGTTGGACGCTAACCTCCAGCTTCTCCTATCTTGTGCTAACCCCAATAGCAGTGTCTCAAGAAAATATAATTATTCTTTTCCAGCGTCTTGAATAACAAAAATATAGGCATGTATACGAGGGTGGTATGAAAAGTTTAGGACCTAACAAAGATTCAAAACATTTTTTCTTCAAATTTATTTTTATTTTTCTATAGTCTCCTTGTAAGTCTACACACTTCTCCCTGCGATGCTCCCATCTCTTTAACCCGTCCAAATAGTACTCGGCGTCTTTCTCTGTCAAATAATTGTTTACGAAGGTGATGGCATCCTCATTTCGAAACCTCTGTCCTCTAAGCGCAACTTTTAGCTTAGGGGACAAAAGAAGTCGCTTGGAGTTAGAGCTGGTGAGTAAGGAGGGTGGTCAATCAGTTCAAACCGTAGTTCGTGGATTTTCGCCGATTGGCTACCGCTGGGGTGTGAAACAGCGCATTGTCTTGGTGAAACAAAATGTCTTTTCTGCAAATATGACCGTTCTTCCGCAATTTCTGCCTTCAGCTTGTCAAGTAATGATGCGTAGTTTGCTCCTGTAATGGTTTTTCCTCTTTGAAGATAATCGATTAAGATAACTCCATGACTATCCCAAAAACAGTCGCTATCATTTTCCCAGCCAAAAACAATTTTCGGCTGGGAAAATTTTTTCGGAAAGTTTTTGATTTCTTTTTGGAGCCGATTGTTTTCAATGTCTTCTTGTTTCTGGGGTATAATGGTGTTTCTGGGGTAAAATCTGTCTCACTTTAATTCGACGATTATCTAGCACCATTTGGTGAACTTGAGCGATGTTGTCAGTGGTTGCAGTTTTTAAACGTCCCGAACGTTCATCGTCTCCCAAGCTCGTACGGCCACGTTTAAATTCAGTTGCCCAAAATTTCACGGTGGTAAATGGTGGTGCAGAGTCCCCGTACACAGCGTCCAACTCCTCTTTGATTTGCATAGGCGTATTGCCTTTCAAAAACCAATATTTAATGACAGCTCGATGCTCGATTTTTTCCATTTTCATAAAAATACATCGACTCACTCAAACGATTGTCAAACAACAACTGCACGTCCAAGATGGCTGAAATTTTGGTGAATAATTTTCAAGAAGTGCGCAAGTACATTCCCTAGCTTTTGTTGACGAGTGCTGCCATCTTCATGTTGACATCGGAAACTTTTCAGACCACCTATGAGGGTGGAAGAGGTGGAAAACCGACCGTAGAAATTAACAGCGATGCCACTGCATCGATCTTATCACAACCTTAAACTATATTAACCTCTCGCCGAACCATTATGAAACTACTATCCGTTATCAATCGTAAAATGATAACCGAACTAGGATATTTATGAATGGCCGAATAATGATTACAAGCCGTATATTCATTCTTACGCCACATATTTGAATTAGAAATCGTAATTCAGTTTTTTTCCCTCGATTTGTTATTGACATAGGCATTATTTTATCGCATTTATGATGAATTTACGGAAATAGCGATAGCCGATTTTCATTAATGGACCGAAATTTGCATTGAACCTTACCGTTCGATGTATAATTAATTGCTTTCTGATAATCGCTTGGCAACATATGTAGGAGATAAGTTAATGACGAGGTCTGTTTGAAATAGATTCGTTAATTAACCCGTTTTCCGAAAAGGCAGCTAAACGAATCAACGTAAGATGTAGAACTCGGACATTACTACTTATTTTAGTTTTAATAAAAATGAAATTTCAAGAAAACTGAAATAGAATAACTGGGGGGGGGGTCGACAAATGATGCTTATTCTATCATGATAAAAGCCGCCTACGAACTCACATGCGCGTGTGAAAAAGTTACATTGGTCAAAAAAAGCAAGACGTTGGCTATAGGATTAAAGAACATCAAGTACATATTAGACTTGATTGCACCAATAAATCAACAACAGAACCTCTCTATAACAACCATAACCACAAGAATGATAAAAAATCATCAAGCAGAATGCATTAATGTTTGGCAAAGTCACGAAAATCAGACAACACTAATATCGATCTTCAAATTAGCCCCGAAAAAATTGACAGGAAAAAAATCTTTCGGATTATCGTCGAAGTCGAACTATCGTCTTCATGTCTTTTAGGTAATCATATTAACTTCTTCAGAAGAAATCTAAAGACTCATATTGCCGTTTCCTGTTCCTAAAAGAGAGAGGTAATTTTCCTTGATTTGACCAATTTAACCTAAAACAATTTATTCGAGGAAACTAATAAGACATGTTGACACTGTGTTAACAAGTGCTTTTTTTTTGGGTAAAGCCGATTTACTCAACCCCTAACTGGCCATGGTGTTTACTCCTATAATGTTTAAAGGGAGAGTGTCAAGTAATTCATCATTTTAGAGCTCGTGAAATGCTCTTTCCATGTCCAAAAATGCCATATCATTAATATCTGTCTACGTACTGCTTATCAAAAATAGGAAAAAGTGTGAAATTCTCTAGGTACGCGTAGAAGAAAGAGTGAGGCAGCATTCAGTGGGAAGAGGACGCAGTTTACACGCGGTCAGATCTAAACTCTGTATACATTCACATTCAATATATATTCATCGATATTCACTCTGCAAAGATCTCAGTGCGACTTAGTAAAGACCAGACTATTTACTGCGCACCGTGTGGGCGGTTCGATGTCGCAGTTTTAAGACTTGTTCCTATTCTTGTTGACCTGTACGGCATAATTTTCGTTAAAACATTATTGTGCATAAGGAAAACCGACCAGAAGTGAAAAAAATCGGGGTAATTTTGTATGCAGAAAGATTTATTTCAATAGCGGCGACAAATTACCCCCGCAATCAAATAAACAAGTCTAGTGCCACGAAATGAACTAAAAATAAAACTTGATGTCTTTAGAAGGATTACATGACTATTTTAAACGAGTATAGTTTACTTTTATTGACGTTAGTTCGACCCTAATTCAATTATATAGGCTGCGGCACAATGTGATAACTAATCACGTGACAACTAACAGTATCTGAAGCAGACTTCTGTCGAAATATTTTCTATATGTTCAATATGCAGTTCACTAGATAGTTAATAAGTTTTATGTAATAGATTGAATATTTTTAAAGAAAAATCCTTTGAAGGGATCACGTGATTCATTTCAATAACAAAAAACAAAGTTTATTGTAAAAAATTAGCTGCAATTTAAACAAAATCAAGCACGTCAGTCTATGAAAATTAAACTTGAAAACATGTCGTAAAGTCGCATTTCAAAATCAAGGGGCAAATCTGACAATCTAATAGACCACTTGACTATGTTTCTTCAATTTCCGTACACTTATTTCACATTACGATGGGCATTTGGGTCAGTTGTCCGACACGGACCTATAAAAGTACGGTACTTTGCCTCCTAGCTACCGCATGGATGAGTTACGTATCTTTATCGATACGATTTCTGTCAGTAACTTATAAGTCGGAAATCGATTTCCGACTTATAAGTTACTGACAGAGATCGTATCGATAAAGATGTATAGGCCATAAAGTTCATTCGGCATTTGTCCTGAATCGGCGTACCGTATGCGGCACTGATGAGAACTAACAAGTTCGAAACAGCTGTATGTCGTTCGGTTCCGATCCGGGACAAATGTCGAATCCTACCTGTGGCGGGTTTTATTTTTTGAAAACAGTACACGTTGACATATTAACGAAAGTTACAAAAACATATTCAAAAAAAGGTGTTTATTTGTTTGCTTTTTTTGAGGTTGGTCCTAAAGATTAGGATTTTAGTACTGTCTTTGCCATGTTTTTCTGTGGGTTATATTCATGTATTCCACAGTATTTCCTCTGTACTCCTATACAAAACTAGGTACTCCTATCAAATTGTTCCACAAACATGGACGCCCGGAATGGGGGGGGGGGGAGGAGCAAGAGGGCACTTGAAATTATAATATATTCTAGATGTATTGAAAACAATAATAAATGAATTCTTGAAGTTAATTATATTCTGTCTCAAAATTAACATGCCATATATTAACGAAAAGCATCATTGACTCAAAAATTAATTCAGTATTTCAGTAATGTGTAGGTGCATAGCGAAATGTATGGAATGTGTCTCATTACTTGCTTATTATATGGTACATATCTTATCCTCAGGTATTGGTATTTTTTTTAATTGTATTTTATTGAACATTGTATTTTATTATTATATATTTTTTTAATGTTGGTATTGACATTACTATTTTATTTTACTATTCTGATGTAATATGATGTCTATCAAAAATGACGGCGCTAGCCTTATTCAGTACTACGGAAATGGTTTAGTTTTGGAATATCTCAAGCAAGGATGACCGTGATATCAAAAAATAAGTTTTTTTAAGTTACACCCTAATGAAAGATAGTAATAAAAAACACTTTCGAGATTCTATGATGATGAAAAGTCAGGAAATTTGGCGCCAGCCGAGATCCCGGCACGCAGACTTGAGATATTTGAATCGACGTATATACAAGCAATTCAATTTAGGTTTGGGTCGTGTTTGACTGCCTATTGGTTCCTTCGTTGTAACAGTAAATATCTATCACATTTCTGTGACATTCACATAGCGCAAATATGCCGAAAGTTAGCAGTAACACGCGGATGTTCGCGCACGATATCAGGTTTATACGGAAATTTCTTGATTTCAAATATGACGAGTGGCAAGTATATTTGCTTTGTAACTCAAAAAATAATTCAGTATTGCCTATATTTCAGGAGGATGTACCGAAGGGGTCTCATTTTTTCTTGATGGTACCTATACTATATAACTAGAGTACATCACAGAGGAAAGTGTAATGGAAGCTTGTTTACCTTTCAGAAGTTTTTAAAGAACTTGTTTACACATAGCCGAGTTGTTTTTGATTTAAGAAATACGGTATCCATTTGAAAAATTTCTAGCAATTGATCGTTTTATAAAACTGTTGTTTGTGTTGTGAATCAATTAAAATTTTTATGTCGATAGTTAATTGATTAGTGAGTTAAAATGGCATTTGAACAAGCAGTTTGGCTATTACTCAAGTTTGACCACGCCTACTTTACTAAAAGGTTCATAAAGTAAATTTTTTGTTATGGCAAGGTATCTAACTCCTATCAGATCTTGAACGTGTCCGAGAATTTTAAAAAGCGTTAAAAAACAACAAAGATATATGCGAAAATGAAGATTAGTGTTTTTCTTAGACCATTCTATAAACTAAAAAAAATATCTAGAGGCAGAGTTCAACTACACTTACAACTACATGTGTAGAGCGTCCCACAAAAAGTATATTAACCTCTTTTGCTAATTTTCTATGCATTCACCTGTCAGAATACGTGGAAATTAACGCTAATTAGTTTTTTGTTTTCCTTCAACTGTATTTCTATTTTCAGGCGACTGTAACCAATCCAGCTTTGTGTCGTGTCGAATTAAAAATGTTGTCCTAAAAATACCCCGTCTATTTTCGCGTATTTTCCAGTGTGAGGTCGTAAAAATAAATAGGCATTTGGACGACTGCCTGGTATGAATTGCATTTTTTCCACCGTATTCAAAACGGTTTCTCGGTATATTTTTCATTTCCAGTGATATGTGAAGCCAACGCTCAAGATAGCTTTGACATTTACAAGAAAAATATATTTAGCAAGGGTCAAAAAACACAATAATATTAAAAAGTATTTAACACATACCGTTAAAGAAAAAATGTTTAGAAATGTTTTAGAATTCATTATTGTTGTTTGGTAGTGTACTTAAAGCACACAGGCAAAAATTGGTGCTCCAAACAACGTGGAAAACATGTTTTCCTGTCTCAATCTTAATTCTTCTCAACTTTATCTGCGAGACGAAGTTTGTAAAAGTTTACTTTATTAAAACGTCTGTATTTATTTCGAACTTTTTTATCGATACAAAATAAATCCGTCAAATAAATAATATAAAACAATAACTAATGTTCTCATTATATTATTTAATTAGCTACAGCATGACGTATTTGTTATTGTTTGATATTATGTTTAAAGAATCGGTTACTTTTATTATTTTTTTTGTTTTTGTACATTCCATTTTCAGGTGCGTAAAATTTAAATTTAAACAATCACTTAATAACGAAGAATTTTAATGGGACCCAAGCAAATTGCTTGACATTTTTGTTTTAAAGTTGTAGCGGGCTACAACTGCGATATAAAAAAATCTAATTAGCGATAATTAGCATGGAATGCTTATCTTATTTACATTGTACGTCGTTGCTTGTTTAATTGATAGTAATTGATTTAATTAAAGTTGTTTCATTTGCACTCTGACCAAACATAAAAAAACAAAATTGTTATTAAGTTTGATACTATAACTTCTACGGATTTACACTATTAAACATGATAATTGAAACATAGTAAGTCGATTTTGTTATAAAAAAGATGAACCGTTAACAAATTCAAAAAACATATTCACTTTCCTCTCTGATGTACTCAAGATATATAGTATAGGTACCATCAAGAAAAAATGTAATGAGACCCCTTCCGCGCTCAACTATACTAGCGGGAAAGTAATGTCATCGTGTAAAGAAAAATTGAAATAAATTTTTTGGGTGTATTTTTCGTTTTCGGCCTAAAAACAAAAAAAAATGGTTTTAAAAAAGTTTTGCTGCGTGCTGTGTTATCGTCGTCGGCATTTATTCTTATTGGCACGATAACTCAACTAAATCGTGTCGGATCGATTGGGTTTTGACTGATTCTGATCTGGGACGTCTCCCAGACGGCACCTATTGATTTTAAGGTGGATAGAACACACTCTACCATGTACATAGGTCATGAGAAAGTACAATGGTGGACTATTTGAGATTTTTTTTTGTTAGCACGATCATTCAATTAAATCGTGTCGGATCGATCGGGTTTCGACTGATTCTGATTAGGGACGTCTACCAGACGACATCTATTGATTTTGAGGTGGATAGGACACACCCCACCCTGTTCATGGGTCATGAGAAAGCACGATGGTGGACTATTTGAAAAAAGTAAAACTGTCACATAAAACACATATTCTGCATTTATGTGTTGGTTTATTTTTTATTGGCCACTCAATTTCGAGATAGAGATGTTCTACGTGCGGAAGTCCGTTTATAGGTTTCAAAACTGTTTAATTTTTGAGTTACTTATACTTCTGGTTAATAGAGGGGGTGACTATTTTGAGACAAAGAGCATAATTGACTTACAACATAATTTGATCTGCGTTTCTTTAAATTAGCCTTGTAATTTTTATAACTTTCATATGGATCAGATTCACAAACAAGTTAACTCTGCCTATGGAAACTAACCGTTTTTAAGATAAGTTATTTAGTATAACCAGTGTAGAAATCTCATAAATACAAAAAAATAACATACAGGATATGCCAAAAGAAGTTACACATATTTTTAATATATTTGTTTTTATTATTCGTGTATTCAATTTATACACAGTTCTTGTAAGCCTTTTTGTAAATTCTCCTAGTGTTTTATAGTTTACTTCATCGCTATTTGCCAAATAAAAAATCTCAAAACATACCGTGGCTTGTTTTTATTGCTAGGCTCGGGTAGACTGTTCCGTTTATCGGCAAGATAAGACAGTTTTTATTTGGCAAATAGCGATGAAATGAATATGTTAAAATTTATTTTGCTGTAATGATTTAATAACATTTATCAAATAAATTATTTGTCACAAACAGTTCGCTTGATCAATTTTCTTGTGGATAATAAAATTAATTGCTGTTAGATAGGTACGTAAATTCTATATAAAAACTCAATTTAATTAAAACAAAAAAGTATATAAATAGATTGGTAAAACTAAAATCTATTGTAAAAGGGCAATGAATCTACAAAATGCGATCTCATGGTGCAAAATGGAGGTTATTGACTGCAGATACATGATTCTTCTGAAATAAAACAGAAATTTGGCAAACTTACAATATTTCACTTATTATACACCTATTAAATGTTTTTGAGATAGAGCCTCTATTTTTTCTTTAGCTATTAAATACATAGCACTGATTTATCCTAGAACTTCAGATTGCACCCTTATGTTACCAAAAAATCTACCAGATACCTTTAACAAAAGTTATTTAGGAGTGCTCATAGCAGTGTTCACATCTGTCTTTTCTTTTCTATAATTTTGAAAATGTATACTTACGATAATGTTTGCGAGAGTTTTGAAAATATTTAAAAAATGTCTTCGCTCTATTTCAATGTATAAACTCAATTAGCCACAAAACAAATACTTCTAGTTAAAAATAAAAAATGGGGCTCGCAATTGACAGGTTTAGTCAACCTAGTAATTAATTTAATAGGGAATTGATATTCAAGCTATTCACACACAATTTGTGTGCTTACAACCAATCCTGGAGTATGTTTTGAAGTTCAAACCTTTGGTAAACGTTAATCCACTCAAATATCGTAGTAGATATGCCGTCTGTTGTAAAAAAAATGTCATCGAGCACAGTTGCGCGTTCAAGGCAAAGTTTACGCCATGTGGCCAAAGTGAACGCGAACGGAATTTGGGGGAAATTTAGCGGAACTAATAGGTACACGAGTATTGGGATTTGTTAGGAATTTACAGGAACTTAAGTAGGAATTTTGTAAAAATTTGTAACGAATAGGTATACATATTTTATCAACAGTTATCTCGTACGTTTTAACGCGTTTAAAAAGATATAAAAAATTTCATAGCCCCGCTATCCGAGTTCGGCCCGAAAATAATGCCCGACACATCCACAAAGATCAGGATTTTCTCATCGTAACATAAATCTACAAGACACGAGGCGATAAAGGCGAACGGTGTCATAAATTATTACCAGGTGCTTGTTCCTCGCGCGTGATATGCGGCGTGAGCAACGGAGTTTTCAACGACGGAATCGAACCATACTTAATCCGCACCGCGGCCTTCCTTAGCCAGGCTCGGTTGTTTGTTTTCCCTTTCACCGAGACCAAGTTACGTCGAAATAGCAGGCAGCCGCGACCTCAAATGGCAAAGTTGATCGTCACTAAATCGAGAGTGTTTGCAGGCGTTTGTAGGCCTATAAAACGCCGTCTTAAAATGTAAACAGAAAAAAGGGGTGGCAACTTTTAAATGCACACCCTGTATATAATTGTGAGATTGACTGCGATATGTTACGTAAGCTTTAAACAAAAGTTTAGTTAAATACAGAGACTTTCATCATCATCGATTATTTTTGATTATTGTGACATGTCGATTTGACAAAAATGTTGGCAGTAAAAATAATTAACGTGTTCTAATACTATTTAGATATGTAATATCGAAAAAGAATCGAGGAAAGAATGTAATGATATACATACGGCACGTTCCCCTAAAATGTAGGCGATAAAATAATTTTAGAGGGCACTACCATTTTGAGGCTAAGAACGTCGTTAACTTCAAAATTAATTCTTTATTGCCTTTATTTCCTTCAAACGTATTCTCGTACGTTAATTTCCCTTTACCGACAAAAAAGAGTCGGTAGAAAGCCCCTAATAAAACTCGTTTTTATATCTGGAAATATTCAAAATAATTCCGATATAATATGATAAAGGTTATTTTTCCTCAAATTGGCGAAACGAAATGCAACACGCCAGAGATAACCGTTATACTAATCTATGAATATTTTACCGATGATGAGGCACATTTATTTATAGTTATTTGCATCGAATACGGTATACATATGTTAATTAGCCGAATACGCGATATCTCCCTCCCTAGCAAATAAAGAAATAAATACACAAGTCGACTGTAACCTATTCCTATAAAATTAAGATTAAACATAATATTTACATATGCAAGTACGTGTGTTGAAGGTGGCGAAATTGGGAATACCAGTGACTCTGTCCAGGATGAATACTATACCAGGTGTCCCAAACAATTTCGCACGCATCTTACGTAATTCTGAGCGAATCATTTGAACCAAAACTATTTAACCTGATCAATTATGCTCCGAAACGCTTTCGAATGTAGGTACCCCTCAAGGATTTACAGTCGTCCAACTGTAATACACAACTTAATTTTTTAAATGACACCCAGACTTTCTTTTATTCTATATCATTCACTATTTATTTCTCTACCAAGTGGTTGTTGCGGGCTATAATTAAAGACAATTAGGGATTGAAATCAACAAAAATGTCGGAGAAAATAAAGAAATTATTTTCTAAAATGAACATTATCTAAACGATATATTTGAAAATTATTATAAATAAGTATAATGTAACATACATTGTTCCAGGATTAATAAACATGTTTTTAAGAGGAAACTCAAGTTTGAATGGTCGGTAAAAAATATCACAGGAATATGTTTTAAATAAATTAGTGAAATACGTTTTTTATTTTTTATTATTGAGATTTTAACAAACAGAATTTAAAAAAAAATAATTTAATTCATTAAGAAAAATGTGTGAGATAGATTTTTGAAATTAAAACCAAAAACCACGAAAATAGAACGAAAGAAATATGTATTTTTATTCCATACTAGCTGTGGCTTTTTACCTGTCAAAGGTTTATAAAAACTTTATATAAAAAATATATAAAAACGTTGTCAAAATTTTAAAGTAATCGGTGAAGAACTTTAGAGATTTAAAATTTTGAACAAACGAACATTTACTATTCGTTTCATCGCTATTTGCCAAATAAAAAAACTGCCTTATCTTGCCGATAAACAGAAAAGTCTGGCCATAAAACTGTATGTTTTGAGATTTTTTATTTGGCAAATAGCGATGAAATAAGCTATACATATTTATTTATATAGATTTATTATTAAGTTTAAACAATAGTGAACAATATCATTTAAGGTCAGATGGGGGACGAATCAGAGAAGTGTGCTGGACATTAAATAAAGCAGAATAGGTAGCAATAAATATATTATAGATATAAATATTCGTTCGAGGCAAAACTTTATGCCTATAAATTCGCTTTTACAGTTCTTGTGAAATCTGGTCTCATTACTCCAAACGATTGAAAAATATAGGGTCAAAGGTTATTCTTATTAACATATGTTAATATTGTACATACATTATGTTCATCCAGGGTCACGACCAAGGCTGATAACGAACAGGCTCTTATTAAATAAATTATTCTGTTTAATTTGTTTCGTAATGTTTAATGCATTGTTAATACCTGCTTAGTTTCTTGCTTTTCTTGCCTCTTAATTGTATTGAGAATTTACATAAAAAAAGAAAATCCGATAAGGTCTAAAAACTATTTTCAAAATTATTGTAATTTACAATTTTGATCTAAACTGTTTGGGTTCTAACATTGCTTGATATTTTTATTAATTCGAACATAAACATTTTAATATAAAAAATTATTAAAATTTCCGCCAGCATCAAAGCTGAAAACATGTTTTTTGATCAACATTATTTCTAATGCTCTATGAAAGTATATTTTCTCGCCTTCTGAGTTGTACATGTTGAATAATTTTCTTAAAAAGAAAACCCTAAAAGTGTGAAAACTGTAAAGGATAAAAATGTTTAAAATTGTAAAATTTTAAACCTATTTTAAACAAAAACGTTTTACTTTTGACATTCTGCCTTCGTAACTGCACAAAAGTAATTAAATAATTTTCACCAAAAAAAAAATTATTAAAGACCAAAAAATATGTTTTCAGGCTTAAAATAGTTACAAGTTACATTGCTAAACTGTAATAAACTGTTTTGGTAAAAAGTTGTGTAACATTTTTTTCATATAAATTTAATAAAAAAAAAAAAAAATTAAATATAAAACATTTTAAAAACAAATTGTTCGAAACAACTTTATTTTAAGCAGTTTAACTTATTTTTCGTTTAATTGTATTAACATTTTTATATATAAGGTTGTTTAAAATATTTAGTTTTGAACATAAAAACCACATTCATTATAAAACTACGTAAATAGTTTTAGATTTTATACGAAACCTGACAAAAAAAAAAAAAACTCAGAAACACTATAAATTTAATACTTTTTGTAATAAATCTTATAGAACTGTCTGCATTTAAAAGGGTTAATAACAAAAAATTAACAAATATTCTTAGAGCGAGGAAATTGAAATATAGTTATTTAACATAATGGCTTTCTCGAATAACTTTCGACCAATTTTCAATCGCGGAAAAAAATCATTCAAATAAATCAGTCGTATGCAATGGCTTGGAATTCTATACCAAATTAAATTGTAAAAACAATTATTTACGCCATTCCGATTGTTTGATTGTATTCCCATTGTCTTTATTTTTTTAGAAGACTATCAATTTATGTTAATTAATTTACCTATTAATTTGGAATAGTAACACACTGCTAGAATATACTTTGATATCGGTATTTTGCTCTAGATTAATAGATCGGATTGGGCAAAAAATTGGCATAGGTCAAGTTAGGTCCGTTTAGAGTTTAGACAATCCGAGTTTGATCAATACATTTAGACGATAAAGGCGTTGTGTACGTCTGTCTTAAGGCGTTTTCCCATGAGCTTATGAAATCATACTAGTGTGTATAAAGTAGATTTAGTTATTTAATGCTGAAAGTTATTATTATTCACTGGTACATTGAGCTTTGTGAGAGTAAATAATTGTCATTATTATAAAAATAATTTTAATTAAAACGTATTTCTATTTAAATTATTTTTAAGCAAAGGATTTTAAATCAAATTGTATAAATATTACGATTGTATAATTTTACAGCTGGAATTCTTGATATGTACAAAACGATATATTGTACGAAGATAGAAATAGACTGGAATGAAGAAAAAAGAGAGGAAAAATATAATTTCGCATTTAAGAATATCAACCTTGTCAAAACTAAATTAAGAATTGGGTTATCCCCATGGGACTAATGTTTAACATGAAAATATGTAGGTGTTTTGTGATGAAACAAAAAAAAAAAAGGGAAAAAAGCTATAGATAAAATTATGTATACTTTACTAACTTAAAGTGCTGGTTGCATTTTTCATGTAACCATAGGAAGATTATAACTTTAACAGGAAAATTACAGAATATTATAAAAATAATATGATTTTTAAATCACGGGAAAACGCCTTCAATCTCGATGAAACAAAATCTCAATTCACGCGAATTGCTGAAAGCCCACGTTATTTGTTGCAGTAAACGTTTTTACGGGGCGTTCACAAAAACTTGCAGGTCCTGTCACTTTTTCTGGCGTTCTTATCGGTGCCTTTAGGAGATAAACGCGACCGGTGCCCCGCGTAGCGTAAATTCCTCGAAACCCCGAATCTCCTTGGCACAATTCCGTGTCGCCGGGGAACCGCCGAGGCTTACCCCAATTCCATTAAGGGAACCGGCGTACGCCCCCAATACGCATGTGTGGGGGTCATAACGACCATACGGCGGGCGAGAACTTTTTACCAACCTGTAGAATATGCGAGTCGTTGTCGCCTTCCAAATCTGACACCTGGACGCCGTCCCCGTCGAAATCGGTGTGATCCGATGGCCCGCTGAAATCTGATACAACACTGCTGCCGCAACTGTTGCCAGAGTCTTCCATGTTCACGTCGACATGCTTGTATTCCGTACCCATAATCACTGAACTAGCCCGATGGGGAGGCGAGAACGCGTCGGTCTTGATCACTGGATATGAACCGCCGTCAGGGGTGGACGACGAGCACTTCACAGTATTTCACACGGTCGATGAGATAGATTAATGTGTAGAACGGATCGTTAGTCCAACCGCACACCACACCAGTTCGCGCCTCACTGGGACGAGGTAGGGCTGAGCGCAATTCGTGGATCTCACACGCTCTCAAGTCTGCCGATCGCGTTTCGCGGACGCCTGCGTGCGCCAGCCCGTGTTGCGAGAGTAGTCGAGAACGGCGCGCCAGCGTTTTCTGGAAATGGAAACTCGGGAGTAGCAGGCTGCGACCCGTTTTTCGCTCTTCGGCGCTTGCCGCATGCGGATCGGCTCCGCGCTCAGCCGATCGTCCCTAATGCGAAGACGCCCTAAGGCTGTGCGTATAAGGCGACCCATCTCCAGGCCCGGACTCAAAACTTAAAACTGTTAACGCTGGACTTCAGGTAGTTTCTCCGGTATCG
Source organism: Rosalia funebris (assembly GCA_037954035.1). Classification (NCBI taxonomy): domain Eukaryota; kingdom Metazoa; phylum Arthropoda; class Insecta; order Coleoptera; family Cerambycidae; genus Rosalia; species Rosalia funebris. Next base: position 1,164,750 of record JAZFAV010000004.1, on the reverse strand, counting down.
TGCGGTCCAAAAATAAATGCGCGGGTAACGTAAAATATATGGAATATCAGTAGTCCAGTGTTCATTATTTTTGTTCAGAGACTGTACTCTATACTTACACACTGCATATATACGTATATGCACAATTGCATGTTGAACTTTGAACAACGTTATTCGTTGAAACTAAAGACATGGTAACGTTGCGTTCTGTCTTATACTTAACATAAGTTTAAACTTTTTCAGAGGGTGAAAGAAAATTTATAGAAAAATTAAAAATGAATTTTTGTCGTGATCAGTTGCGGGACAATAAAGGAAAGTTTGCAAAGCGGAAAGTAATACAGAAACGTTTAAATTGTATTGCAAAAATGAATCTTGCGAAAAGTAAACAGAGTAACTAACCTAAATATTGGACGACATAAGATAAATTGAGCAAGCTTGGCACAAATTTAAGATATGAAAACGTACTTTCATTTGAAAATATGAAAAAGGAAAGTCGTTTAGGACTAAATTCAATTTTAGATATTGTTTGTGACGAATGTACAGTAATAATATAAGTGGCAACTGGTACAATGCATATCGCTGCGTTGCCAAACGTGAAATTTTCCAAATTTATGAAATTTTATGAAATTCTATAGAAAACTGTGTTTCCAGAGAAACTACCTTAAGGGATACCACCGCAAATTTTTCAAAAAATCGATTTTTTATTAGTTTAAAAAATTCTTTGAACCTTTTACAATATGAGGCAGAATTTGTTTTTCCTAAGAAACATTTTTTACTTGAAATTTCACGCGTCGCACTGCTCTGAAACGAGACGTGTGTGTCTTAGTGTGACTGTAAGAAGGCGCAAGCAGCGGATTCCTTGGCCAACTTGCATCATAAGCCACCGCTTCCTAAGGAAGTTTTTAAAGCCATCAAACCGATTTATCAGAACCTGAGACGAGACGAGTTGCTAAAGCATTGCTTGAGTTGGCAGGCGACACTCAAAATAACAATGAAAGTTTCAATGTTATTGTTTGGAAATTGGCTCTAAAATCTTATTCAAGTGGCAAAAAAATCTTGAATATAGCGGCTGATGTTGGTGTGTGCACTTTTAATGATGATCTGGCTAATATTCTTCGAATCATGAAAGGTTTGGAGATGAATATTGGCGTCTAATCATACAATTGTTATCTAGAAGCCGATGCTAAGCGCATCAAACACGCCGAGATGTCTTTGACGATTTCATGAAGATATATTTAATTATAGAAGGATAGCTCAATGGTCCTGGGATAGCAGATTAATGGTAAACATTTGTAAACAGTTGTATTTTTCATTTTTTCGTGTCTCCAACACATTTCAAAACTTTAACCGCGTTTTTCTCAAAACATGATTCTTCAAAACGGCACGCAGCATAACTCCAACCGACATGTCTCGCGAGAATGGCTCCATTGTCAGCATTTTTGTATTATACTTAAATATATGCCTAATAACTTCCTTAAATATTATTATCTTAGTACCTTTTCTTCCATCCAAAAAAAATTGTAAAAAAATATTTTTTTTAACTTATTACAGTGGTGTTACCTCTTAATTTCACGACGTTTTGAGGTGTTCATAAACTATTTTGGCAACCTGAACTATCAGATTATTACTTAAGACTATATTAAATAACTTTCAGTCAGTAAAGAAACTAATTATTGTCAATCTCACATTGTCCAATACAACTCAAGAAGTGCCTCTATAAAATAATGAATAACAAACACATGAACTTTAAATCTTGAGATTTTCGCGAGACACAAACTTTCCAGCTTCCCATGTTTGCATATCTATATTTGTCCAATTATATATGTATGTCTATAAATAATTTATGTTGTTAAACATTATTAACTGTCTCCAAGAATTACCACAGCACCTATCAGTACATATATATGTATTGTATCTTTTCGCGACTACAAGAATTATATGTAGGTTTCGAAGAAAACAACCGCAAAATATTTGTTTCACAGTGACGTCAATGCTAAGCACTGTTTCTCTTTCGAAAATCTCTAATTTGTTTATTATTGATTTTTATAAAATAGTTTTCTGCGCGCTTGTAGTAAAACTACATAGCCAATTACATCATTATTTTAAACTTAATAGAACAACCATAGACAATCAATACAGTAGTAAACATTCCGTATGTTTTCCACCTTTCGGAGACCTTAAATTCGGCCTTCTTCTGCAATCGTTAAACACATACGAACAACTAATTTTTGTCTCAAGGTTTGTAACATTAAAATGAAAGTGGAACTGCTCTCAGACTTTAGAGGAATAGCAAAATCGTTTTAAAGCAGGCCAGCCGGCCTGCGCCTGCACAATACCTGGCATAATAGCACGAGAATGCGATTTCTACAGTTGAAGAGCAAATTCGAGGTTTCCAGAGGAATCGTCAACCTCAGAATTTCGTAATTATGTACACATTCTATATTAAAAATTATATTAGTCAAAGGTGGTCATGTATGGAAAACATCCGTCCTAGCTTATATCGTCCGTTTGAAATATATATTTCAAAATTTGTTAAACTACATGCCAGGCTGACATCACTAATAACCTTGTTAATGTGTTATCAATTATAGAAGTCAAACAATAATGAATTACAAGTCCGTTATATAATTTCTGTTAACAAAACAAAAAAAAAAAAAAAAGTAAGTATAGGGCCGATTGGGAAAATTTCTGGGATCGTGGGAAAATTGAAACTTACGTTTTTACCTAATTCACAAAAATTTGAGGCGCCGCTTCGTCAGCATACATCAAAGGGTTGCCGCTCACAGGTGTTAATTACAGGTGCGCCGTGACCTGTCTAAATGGGGCTGTACGATCGGTACGACCTGTTTAAACGGGACTGTATGATCTGTACGACCTGTAACATAAGGATAATAGGATAATTGTGAATAATGTGGATAATTGTAGATAGAACGTGGATAATTGTATATAAAAATGTGAATAGTTGTGGATAAAATTAGGGTGCATACTAGTGACTGGTCATACAACTCCATTTAAGCAGGTCGCGGCGCATCTGTAATTAACACCTGTGAGCTGCAACCCTTTGATGTATGCTGACAAAGCGGCGCCTCAAATTTTTATGAATTAGGTAATAACGCAATTTAAAATTTTCCCACGACCCCAGAAATTTTCCCACGCCCAATCGGCCCTTAACCTACTAACAAAATACAGATTGACGCCATACTCTAACTACAGGAGTTTCAACAGGAAAATGCAGCCAAAGAGCCATATTTTACCTGCACTTGTTTACTGTACATAAAAGTGTATCAACAACCTAGACAGAATAGTGACGAAATCTTTTATCTCCTATAGATAGAACATGTCCACTACACAACCGGGAGTCTATAAAAATACCAAGCGATTATGAGAAAGTCTACATAGGACAAACAGGAAGGATTTTTCAATGCAGACTAAAAGAACAAATACAAGAGACCATGGAAAATAACAGGGAGAAGTAAGAACCAAAACACAAGAACACGATAAAGACACTTCCAAAACATTGTAAGCTTAACTTCGAGAACATTCTTTTTGTAAATAAATAAAAAAAAATAGTCCACAAAACCGAATAAAAAATGTATAGAAAATAATAGACGTGAATTTAGACAAATAAACTGTAAACCCGGGACATCCTGTATATGGAAATATTACCACACCACTAATTAATATTATAATCGTCTTCATACAAAACCAATTACTAAATACAATGATTTATGATGTTGTTTATAACTTTTTCTACGAAATGCAAATTATATATTTCTACGTAAAGTATATTTTTCAAGACTCTGTAAATATTTAAAAATTGGTAGTTTAATTGATTTTAAACGTGTCTTCAGTGTGTAGTTTGCCACTAATTTGTATATATTTAAAATCAATTTCTTCTACTAATACCTGAACTTGCTTCAATCAGAAAGAAAAAATTAGCCTGAAGCAGTGCTTTATAGAAAATAATACTCATATGAAGAGACTCGATTAATAATGTACAATTTACGTCAATTGCTATTGAAGCTAATTTAGCCACAGGTACAATTAAATCGTTCATTAATTAATTTATTAACTGCTTTTAAAGTATTAATTAAAAATTTCTAGCCCCGTAGGCGTGTGAATTATTTTACGTCAGTTTCATGCCGATACAATGTAACCTTAAACTTTAGAAATTATATTTTCCCATAATAGAATACTGTCGATTAAAACGTGACATCTCTGGAAAACAGCGTAGTTCAGTGATTTTTCCTAGCACACATGTTACAGGGTGTTAAACAACAACTGATGGACTCCAATCATCTAATAAGATATACAAAAAAAATCAGAACTGAATTCTGCACACACTTGGACGGGCCATCATAGTGCCCGATGCTAATCCTATAGAAAATGTCTAGACATGCATGAAATACAAATATTTATTGTTAAATGAACTAATTTATGAAGCAGATAAATTCGGATTAACGTTCAAGTTGGTTCCTTTTACATAGTTCACCCTATATCAGTAATTTTGATAGTTGGGAATAAAGTGCAATCGTAGTACGCCGATTAGAATAAAAAACGTACTGGAACAAGCGACAGTTTAACGTGGATCAAATACAAGTCGAATTAGGAAAACAAGTCGAGGCACGTAGTGCTATAAACTATAAAACGACAAATTTGCGGTTAACAAATAGCTGATCTAATTACCTTGACATTAAGCCGGATTACCCTCGACGTTTACCACGGAATGTTAATAAACCGAGATTTTTGACGCTCCGAAGGGGAGGGGACGATCTGCTACAGAATCCGGCAGTCTATGTTTTATAAAAGATCCATTATTTCGAGAGAGATTTGGCAAGCATCTCACGCTCCAAAAATGTATAGCTAATTAAACCAATATGACATACAGAGTGGCCCAAATTATAGAATAAACTTTGTAGTTTTGATATTGATACAGTGTTGTCAAGTCTACAAAATTTCTCTAGACCTCAGATTTTCTGCACAATAAAATGGCATTCATTGCAAAAATGGAATCATGGACCATCCTTTCAAGTACGGTGTATGAACTTAAATCAAATTGTACTACATTTTGGGGAAATAACTTAGGTTAGATCTCCCCCTTTACCTCGAACTGGCATTGTTATAATACAATAACTTTAAACGAAATGAATTTATTATTATATTCTTATTATTATGACATTATTATTATATTACTTACTTTTAATCTTCAACATTTAAAAACATATATGAGTATTATGGATATCATTTTTAAAATAGATTAAAATAATTCTGTATACGACATATTTTTTCGTGCGGTTGAATTTTAAAATATTAACCAAAGTATTTCCTGTCATTGACGAACGCCCATGGACGTTTGTGTGTATCTTTTTTCATCTGTTGTTTCTGTTTTCACACCTGTTAATATTTTGAGGTTATTTTTGCAATACATCCAAGAAATAACACGAAACAAACTCTAAAAACATTGTATATGTGTTTATTTCCGATAGTATCAATATGTTTTATCGTTTTTATTGAAAATGATATAATGGAAGTTATTTATTCTGCTGCAACGTTTTTCATTCTTAAAACAGCAATCAAACAAGTATTTCTCTACTGCCGTGTATTTTACATACATTAATAGTTGCCCATTTCGTGTCTCCAAGTTGTATAACACGCAGCTAGTTCGTATAAAAATACCAATTTTCCACCTTCCGCCAGCTCGACTCGATCCGTCTTAATCCATAGTGGAAACCAAAGCCAGCTACTACGATACATTGTGTGCGTACATAGATTTTATCAAGTCATACGAAGTTAATATGGCAGGCCTTGACATTTCAAGTTCATCGTCGTTTCTACAATAATATCCTTTACCTACGCGCAATATTGTGTTGTCTTGCGTGCCGTTACCCGTAAAGCGTACCTTTGGGAAAGATCAAAACGCGACCGAAAAAACAGTTCCGAGATACGGCGTTTGATTCCTATTTGCTTTCTAGATAGTCGAATGTTGTCTTCTCATCGACTGCTATAAAAATAAATGTCAAGGTCGGCGACAGCTCTGGGGCGTCATTGTCAAAATTTATCGTGACTTATCGGAGGAGCATTGGGCTTTGTAAGTAGATACGCGTTGGTTTCGAACACAATGGAACAAGGAATTTTTGATAATTCTATACAAAGTATCTGAAATGCACTACATACTGTTGGTCTAACACTTGGAAATATGCTACAGGCGAACCAAAGCGAACCAGATAGCAAAACTAGTACAAAACCTTTGAAACGTCTCAAAAAATTAAGCTTTCTATTCCCTTTTTTATTGAAGTAGCGATACAATGTTCAATGGGATCACTTGGAAGTGTGGCATGTATTCATCCGGAGTGGCCACGAGAGATGAAGAAATGTGATTGAAGATACCAGAAACTTCTGAAGACATTGCCCAATGAAGAGTTGAAGGCAATGACCAAAGGCTGCTGAAAACACCAATGGCTTCTGAAAGCATGAACCCGGGGGTTAAAGATGCAGATCAGATCAATATACAGATATAGTGATGGTATACATCACTATATAACAGATGTCCTAGAATGTTTTCTTCTTTTTGGGTGAATAAAACTCGGTTATTCAAATACATATTTACATTCGATATTTTTTATTTAAATTTACAATGTAAGGAAAGTTATGTATAAAAAATAACATCGTCAAGGTGACTTCCTTCACGCCACTGTACTTCTTTAAGCCGCGACTTAAAATTTGCGATAACCAGTCAACATAATGCTGGTTCAATTCCCTGAGTTTTCTCACGTATTCTGATTTTTAACTGAAGTAGAGTCCTAGGAGCATCCGTGTATACCTGATGATTCCAAATAACCCAATAAGAAGAAATCCATTGGCTTTAAATAGGGATTTCTGGGCGTCCAATCAATCTCCCCGCTTAGAGATCACGTTTCCAGGGAAAATGGCTCTAATGGCTTCCATTGACAAATTTGCAGTATGGGCTGTAGCCCCATCTGGTGTCTAACAAACAAATGAGCGTCCACATTTATCACTACCACTTTCTGAGATGTTCAACAAACAAATGAGGAAGACATTTTAGAACACCTTGTATATCTAGGTTAATTGAATATTATGTAACGGAAATTTTAATATGAAACTGCTTTCGATCATATTCCTCGCCTTATTTTCTCAGGAAATATGTTTCGCTGGGTATCAATTTAACTGTGCTAAGAAAAAGATTTTGTATTCTTTCTACAGCATATGCCAAATGCGTTAATGTGCCACTTTTCAGTGTCTACACAAAAGAATGAATTATGTCATTATAGAAAAATAATAATATGTGTTATTTAGACGAATACAGGAGCCCAAGCCAATTTCACAATATGATGTAAAATTGTATTTATGCAAATGATCATTGGTTATAGTTTGATTAGAAATGGAATTACTCTTCCAACGAAGTTGGGTCATATTCCATCTATCCGGGGAGTGTTACCGATTTTGTTTCTTGAAATGTAACATCCTATATGTGCCTATGGATTTGTCATTAGATTAAATACGTTTTAAACTTGTATGTTAAGAATATAAGAATTAAACTACAGAATTAGGAACATTATACTCCAACCTATCTGCAAATGCCTTAAAATATAATAAGAACTAAACAAATTAGGCCAAAACAGCTATTCTCCTGGCTATATGCCAAACGCCTGAGCGCTGAATTACATGACAAAATTTACCGTATTTTGTCTAACAGAGTTAGCACTAAAATACAGTGATTCAGATTAGTCCAAAACCACAAGAGGAAGATGCAAAGTGTCACCTATCTCAGGATATCATTAACTGCAGACCGGTTTTGACCTTATCTTGGGTCTCGTCAGTGCAGTGTAAACGAGTATACCTTTGATATATGAAGCTCACATCTAGTAGACGTTGCTACTGATGATCTCAAGTTTTTACTCTGATTTAAATTGTTCTGGAAACTACCAAGAGATGGCGTTTGGTACGTTCTACTGCGGTGGAACGTAGCAACGTCTACTAGATGTGAGCTTCATCTGTCAAAGGTATACTCGTTTACACTGCACTGACGAGACCCTAGATAAGATCGAAACCAGTCTGAAGTTAGCGATATCCTGGGATAGAGGATGCTTTGCATCTTCCTTGTGGTTTTGGAGCAATCTGAATCACTGTATTTTAGTGCTAACTCTTGTAGACAAACTACGGCAAATGTTGTCATGTAATTCAGTGCTCGGCGTTTGGCATATAGCCAGGAGAATGGCTGTTTTGACCTAATTTGTTTAGTCCTTATTATATAAGGTATTTGCAGATGGATTGGAGTATAATCTCCTTATTTCTGTAGTTTGAAAATTACCCTCTGCGGAGTAAATCTTTGCATTATACTAATATAACAATTAATTTTAATAAATTATAACTCTATTCAAATCATACTATGGTAATGTACGCTATTATCTTGAATATGTTTTATAAACACTAAAGAACTATTCGTTTAACTATAATAAAAAACGTTTATGGGTTGACTGAAAATAACTTTTCATCGTCCATCCAAATCCGTAGAAAAGATACAAGGTGCTGCATTTGAAAAAAACTAAGTTGAGTAAAGCACTGAGAATGTTTCTAAATCTAGTATAGTTCAATTCTTCTTTAAAATTTTAATTCGCTTTGTAATTTTACTAATTAATCGAAAACTAAATTAAATGCAATTAGAATGGTGATAAATTATGTACCCAATGTCACAGAATGAACATGTAACTCTATTCGAGGAACATATTATTAAATATTGCTGTTTACCTGGCTAAATCAAATTAACATCATACATTATACAACTACATACAGATTATAAGTTCATAAAACTACGGTTATATTAGCATATTTCGTATGGTATTTGCATACAATATGTAAACTTTTTAGACAGCCGTAGACCTGTTACTATCGCTGCCAGGAACATAAATATTGAAAACAATATTTCACGTATGTAAATGGGTCGAGAGGTCCTAGTCCTTGATAAAGAAGCCAATTACTCGCTCGATTATTCTGCGGTTGATACAATCGAATCAAAATATGTTTGTGATGATAAAGAATTGGGGCACGGGTTGCGGAACGAAACAGGAAGTTATAGAGATATACGAGACACCTAAATTGTGACCGATAGTGATAACATAACGTTGATAAAAGTACGTAATACCGAGCGTTGCGCGTCCTACTGTGTACAGCTCATCAACAATAGGAACAAGTCTCAAAACTGCGATATCGGACCACCCACGAAGTGCGCAGTAAATAGGCTGATCTTTACTTTAGTCGCATTGAAACCTTTGCAGAGTGAATATCGGTAAATATAAAGGGTGTCTCAGCGAGAGGTAGCCGATTTAAACTTGCCGCCATTACTCTTGCGGCAGGTTTTGGAAGTTGATGCTTCGTAGTTATTACGTGGAGAGTATGCCATTATAAAATGGAGCGCTATACTGTTCAAGAAACGCATACTTGATTGTAAAAGCGTACTACGAAAGTAATGGGTCAATTGTGGGCACTGAAAGAAAATTTCGTGCAATTATGGGTCGTCGTGAGGCACCTGCTAACCGGACTATTCTACGCGTCATGGCGAAATTCAGGGAAAGTGGCTTTGTGTGTGTGATAAACAAACACCTATAGGTCACCATGGGCAACACTCAGTTGAAAATATTGAAGCGGTCAGTGCAAGTGTGGCTGCAGATAACACCATATCCGTAAGACGTCGTTCCCATCAATTAAATCTCTAAAAATCAACATTGCAAAGAATGTTGACGAAAAATCTTCATTTTCCTGCATATAAGATCCAGTTGACACAGGAGTTGAAACCACGGGACCATGCACGACGCCGTGAGTTTTATGAATGGGTGTCAGAGAACACCGCAGTTGTCGGCGAATTTTGGGAAAAACAAACAAAATCGCCGCATCTGGGGAGCTGAAAATCCACGTCTCATCCAAGAACAACCCATGAATCCAGCAAGGGTTACCGTGTGGTGCGCTTTGTGGTCAGGAGGAGTTGTTGGGCCGCTTTTCTTCGAAAACGAAGCAGGCGAAGCGGTTACTGTAAATGGTGTACGTTACCGTGAGATATTAACAAACTTCTTTTTCGAACAAATCAATGATTTAATATAGGCAATATATGGTTTTAGTAAGATAGTGCCACGTGCCACACAGCTAACGAAACGCTGAATCTTTTGGGTAGGTACCAAATTTCCTGAGCGCATAATTTCCCACAGAGCTGAAGTTGATTGGCCACCACGCTCTTGTGACTTCACCCCATTAGACTTTTTCTTGTGGGGCTACGTTAAAGGAAAAGTCTATGCCGATAATCCCGTTGCGATTGAACAGTTGAGAAATAGCATTAGCGAAGTTATTACAGACATAAGCCTACAGCTATGCCGCGAAGTGATGCAAAACTTCATCAAAAGAATCTATTGCTGCCAGAGAAGCAGAGGCGGCCACTTACAAGATATTGTATTCCAAGTCTAATGGCATAGTTTAAACAAACAATTGAACCCAAAATTATTGTAGAAATGTTATTTATTTGCTCAATAATTACAAATATAATCGGCTACCTCTCGCTGGGACACCCGTTACATATATTGATTATGGATGTACCTACACGGAGTTTGAACTGGCCACGCGTAAAGTGCATCCCTTTCCCTCCGAATGCTGCCTCACTCTTTCTTCTGCGCATCCTAGAGAATCTCACAGTTTTTCCTATTCTTGATTAGCAGTATATTTGAAAGGGGGAAAAATTATTTAAAAGAAAATGTAAAAGTATACATTTAGAAACATCACAGTCGAGTTTATATTACATGACCCATGCAGGCTGTTGTATTTTTTGTTGTATTTTGAAGAAATATAGATTCAACCCTACAAGTTTTCTCTTTAATTTTTTTAACTCTAAAAATAAAATCATTTAGCTGAGAATATAAGGTCTCCTCTATCTTCCCAAATACAGAGAAAAGTCTTTCTTTGGAAACGCAAAATATAATGTTACCTTTAACAAATTATTTTTGATACTAATTTGGTTTTACTGGTTTGATACTAATGGATGTTTTTTAAGCATGATAGCGAAACTTCCGATAGCGATGGCTGTGAAATCAGCTGTCCCAATTAGTACTCTATTAGTACCATTTGTATTAAGTATAGTGTGGAGAACTATCATGAATAGACTCACGCTTGAACAACGCTATCAAATTGTTCAAATTTACTTTGAAAGTCAGTCGTCGATTCGGGAAACGTATCGACGACTTCGTGAATTTTACGGCGCACATAATAGTCTATCTGAGCAAGCCATCTGTCGCACTGTGAATAGATTTCGTATCACACACTCTCTAAAAGATGCAAGAACATCAACACGTCGAAAGAATGTGCGTACTGAAGAAAATGTTGCCGCTGTAAACGAAGGTGTGCAAGAAAATCCAAAATTATCGATTCGTCGTCGGTCGCAGCAGTTGCTTTGTCCGTCCACTACGTGGAAAATTTTGCACAAAGATCTTGGCCTACACCCATAGAAGATCCAGTTATTGCAGGAATTAAAGCCACAAGACCATCACTTGCGACGTTCTTTCGCTGATTGGGCTTTAGAGTAGTTGCAAGCCAACCGATTGTTTTGTCGCAAATTTGTGTTCAGCGATGAGGCTCATTTTTGGCTTAACGGGTTTGTTAATAAGCAGAATTGCCGGATATGAAGTGATACCAATCCAGAAGAGATTCTGCAGACCCCATTACATTCAGAAAAATGCATAGTTTGGTGCAGTTTATACGCTGGTGGCATCATTGGATCTTATTTCTTTAAAAATGAGGCTGGAGCTAACGTTACCGGCCATGATCAATGAATATCTTTTTCAAAATATGGATGACATTGATATGCATGAGATGTGGATGCAACAGGATGAAGCTACGTGACATACGGCGAACGAAACTATCGACTTATTACAAACAAGATTTGGTGATAAGTTGATTTCAAGAAATGGACCTGTCAACTGGCCACTCAGGTCCTACGATATGACGCCTCTTGATTATTTCCTGTGGGGCTACGTGAAGTCATTGGTTTATGCTAATAAACCAGCAATACTGGACCTGGACATCTTGGAAGCCAATATTGTTCGTATTATTCATGACATACAGCTACCACTGCTCGAAAAAGTGACCCAAAATTGGACTGACAAAATGCGCTTCCTCAGGAACAGCCGCGATGGCCATATACCTCAAATCATTTTTAAATATTAATGCCATGTATTGATATTTCAAATAAAAACAGATTATTTATCAAATGTTAATTTTTGTGGTATTCAAGTTTAAAGTTCTATCAAGCTTAAAAAAACACTCTATTCAAATTTAAAACTCATGAATAGTAAGTAGGCTTATTTTCACATATGTCCATTATTAACACTATTTTCGGATTCGTTGAAGTGTTGTAAATGTTAAATGGACCGCCCTGTATATTTTAGTATTTTCAAAGTGTGCAGGAAATTTTGCTATACAGTGTTTTCGTAACGTAACCAATAGGTTCGTTAACAATTCGAGGAATAACTAGTAACAAAATCCCTCGAAATTCCCTTTGAGGACAGAGTTCTGTTTGAACGACCACGCGAACAATCTGGCATGCGATTAAAATAAACACAAATCGAACGTACTTGCCGCGGGCTTTTCTTCCAATCAGTATATATCGCTAATGCAACTAACGCTGGGTAATAAACTACCGAGTTATTTTCTCTTGTTAGCTAATGTGGTAAAACGCAAAACGATCAAATGGCACAGAATCAATCATCGGTAATGTTTCCTATGCGTACGGGCCCCGTCTCACTTAGCGTATGCGAGCGGCGCGTTACGTAACCGCCATTACGAGAGGCCATCCTCGTAAATCCAACACTGGCGCATTAAGAAACAAATTGGCGAAACAAAGTACCTACACGCAGAGAACGGTGTGTTTAAAATGCGGTTTTACCGCAAGACATTTTGGTCCTCCATAAAATTCATTTTCTGCGCCAGTACTTGTTTTACTTCGGATTTTGAGGGATTTTTCGTAATATTTCTTACATTATCTATCAAATGTCTTGTTCTTGTTGCAATGATCTTCGTGCCAAACCAACAAGTCTTTTACAACTAGTCCTCCTACAAGTTTTTTTATATCTTTCAATAATTCTCTTGCCGAAAAAATTACAATTCTTCCAGTGTATTTTTTGGGATCTTCTTCTTCTTTTTCTTATGGATACGATCCGTAAAATAGCTGATTTTTCTTACGCATACATCCTTATAACAAAGTTTGAAAGTTATATGTTGTTTACATATTTTTTTCTACACCTGCAACTCAAACAAGCACTACGTGCAAAAAAATTTTTGTGATACATTTAATGCCAATGGTAAAGAACAAGCAGTTGCGAATTATCATGGGGAATAACAAGTGATGCTTTTTTGTTATATTTTGCTTTTTTTCTTATATTTGATTCACAGGCCATCGCCTTTAAGACCATAGCAATCGGCTAACATTTCTTCGGGTAAAATAAAAACGAAATTTCTAGTATATAGAGGTGGCTGGAAACCAATCAGACACAGAAGATTTAAACTGTCTGCAGTGGTACTTTGCATAACGGATATTTCTTGTGCGGTCGAATCTCGGAGGTCACGTGAGATCGAAATGGTAGATTGTTGTCGCGATCTTTTTTATTAGAGAAGCGTAGAGAAGTGTACAAAAGCGTTTCACATGATCTTGATCCAATGACCTGCTCACGTATCAAGCCCATTAGAACGAACGGATTATTTGGTGCACACGTTTTTCTGCGTGTGAATGGCAGAAGCCCGACCGAGGAGAATTTTGCGGAAATGCATTCGCTGCCTTAATTATTTAAGCGACCTACTTTTTAATGCTTGCAATCTACTGCTTAAGAAAGAAGTTGCAAATCATCCGCATTCATTTCGGTATACCTATCTGCGATCGGTATTGCGCCTCGTGATGGAGAAAGTCGAATACATTGTCGATCCGCGACACGAAAACGCCAACACTGATATCCCCCTGCGGTTCGACAGGACGTTTTCTTTGTTTCGTATTGCCCAATTCGCGTTAGAACCGATCGAATTACGTCTTCCGTGACGTGAATACGAGCGAGTTATTACGTCGTATTCAACTGATGTTACGTGAAACAGGAATCGATAGATGAAACGTGATAATCTAAGTATGTTCTGGAGTAGGAGAAATTAGGCAACAGTGCAACAAATCGTCAATTCCAAGGGAGTTCCTCAAGGACTAGCTCTGGGGCCAAGACTGCATGCCAAAGGTTTAGTTTCGTCGTCACATTTGGTCCAGTACATCGAATGCGAAATTTACAGGGAGGTCCAAATTGATTGAAGCTGAGGTCATATAGGTAATACAATAAAGTTATTATAACTGATTTCTGTGTTATTCAAATTACATTCGCATAGAAATACTTGATGTTTTCATCAATGTAACCAATCTGATGACTTGATCTCTACATTTTTGAGGTTTCTAAAATGCATTGTAAACTTTTTATTTAACAGTTTATGACGATAGTGAGTTTATCGGAAAAAAAATGTTTCCGTGCAAATTACTGTGGAAGTAAACTGCGTTTTACCTAGGTATTTATAAGTTGAAGGTTTATTGATTCGCAGTGTGTCGCATAAGACAATCTGTCATTCCCTGGCAAAGCATGGTAAATTAATAAAGAAGCTCGAATTTTTTATGTATGTTGTAAATAACAATATTTAAGTTTAAAAAATGAATTTCTCCTTATACGACGATAATTTTATACTCGGAAATGTTCAACGAGATGACTATCGTTTCTCACAATTTCCAAATTGTTAAAAAGAGATTCCAAAAAGTGAAGAAATCCACTACGAAATTTGTGCACGATATATACGAAGTTTGGTGATAAGATTTTAAAACATTGGTAGTGTCTACAAGGGTAAATCACCTGAAGAAAGGCTAGTCATATGAGAATAAATTCTGAAAAATGTTCTAAAACGTTTAATTGATACTCCAAGTAAGTACTTTCCTCCTTAGCTTGCTCTAAGACACTCAGACAGATTGGGCCCAATAGTTAACCTTGGGGAACTTCTGGATTCATAATGGGGCTTATACATATTAAATAAATATCCGCTTTCCTATTTGGTCAGTGGCTTGTATCCGAGTACTTCAACATTTTTTGTTTTTACTCGCCCATCGCCTTCCCCCACCACTCACAAGGCAGCAGCTCGAATGCGACTCGGACGTCAACTCGCACGATTTTGCGAAATGTCGTAACTCGTATATTAGGGTATATTTGCACACAACGTAATTCAAACTTAACTGTAGTCTCTTGAGCAATATCTGTTTACGTGTGTCATAGCAGTTACTCTCATCGTATGACCGGTCAAGGCCAGTCGAGCTACTGTCATGCGAGTATACAGTAGCAGTAGCTGTCTACTGTGACGTCAGCAGCTCGTACTGTGTAACCAGGTCTTCACAGAGGATATATTATACAGGTTACATTAAATGACTAATGAAAAATTTTCTAAGAAAAAAATACAATAAATCAACGTTTGGGTCCCATTAGAATCCGATTATCAAGACAAAGGTAAATATAACCTTTGCCGTTTAATTTTCCATAAATAGATAAAATGATAAACAACGTTTGATAAACATAAAGTATTTATAACGGCGAAGGTCACGTCTTGGACTGCATACACGTCACATGGAAGAAAATTACCTGGAGGAAGCGGTTCTGCAACGGGACTAACAAAATATCAGGTAGAAGAACGGCGGAACATGACAGGTGAAGGGTCATCGTCTTATGATAAATTATTCAAATGATGAGTAGGCGTTGTGAAGATAAATTTGTACGGCGATCATTTTCCAGGTGCGACGAATTGCAAAAAAATTGATCATGTTGGCATCGATTGAAGTATTTTCGTCCCTCTACATTAACGATTTTTTAACAGCAAATTTATATCCAAATTAAAGTAATTTAAAAGATAAAGATAAATATTTTGAATACGACACTACTGTTTTTTCCAGTAGCTAGCGAATATAAATATGCAGGAAATAAGTTATTCATTTCAGGCTAATAGACTTTTTAAGTTTGTCACGTTTTTGTTTAATACTCTTTAATTATGACTTTGCACCTTAGAGCCAATAAACATCTAACCTTCAAATATCCCTAGGTAAAGCGCAAATTTACTTTTAATTATTACTTGATTATTAATTGAAAAACAAAAAAGAGAAAACGCCGAAATATTACTCGTTACTCGACGTAAGTTACGCCAACCCGGTTGATGGAGCTGATTAAAAATATGTTTAATTATCTCCTGATGATGCCCAGTTGTTTAGCAAACACGCGATCTCTGGGTGTTCGTAAAAAAGTGGTCTCCTATTCTTGTCGCTTCATCGAAAGTTCCAGACCCTTCTCAGAATTATGTTAATTGTTAAGAAGTATTACAACGTCAACTGCTGCTACACGAAAGTAGTTTTAATATTCACAGAAAATAGTAGTATTTTCTGTGTGGGGCCACCTTAAATCAATCTGGATCTCTCTGTATACGCTTATATTTCAATAAAATTTACTTCACTCATATTTACTCAGACATATAGTATTTGTTTCATATAATGGTTTTCAATCCAAGACTTCCTTAGCGTCCTTTGGAGTATCTCAAGGTTCAAATTTAGGATTATTATTCTTTATCTATAATGCTCATGTCTTCTTCTCGCCGATCTTCTTGCCGATGAATTAAAATTATTTTTAAATATAACCTTCTTAGATGATCAATTGAGGTTGCAACAATTCATCGACCCTATTGTGCCATGGTGTTCAGAGAATAAACTATCAATAAACATAGATAAATATAAAGTTTGTTCATATACCTTAAATAAGCAACCCCTAATATTGGACTACTCGCTTGGTGATACAGTTTTAATAAGTTCCAAAAATATTAAAGATCTTGGTGTGTACTTTGATGATAAACTGTCATTTTCTAGACCCATCGATCATGTAGTTAATCATGCAGTTTCATGATTAGAGACACAACCATTTAATAATACTGTTACCTTAAAATCTTTACATTTTGTGTTAGTTCGTTCAGAATTAGAATATTGTAGGGTTTTGATCCTACTCTGCTTCTACAAAGATTTGATACCCAGACATTGAACACTAGAAGGGTGCTTACTAGCCTCTCATTTTTATTTAAATGATTCCATAATTATGTAGATGCACCCCCATTACTAAACATGTTTAGTATACTCATATCCAAACTAGGCTCTCGAGAAAATAGTATGTTTTATTGTCAGACAACAAGAACTAATATGCTGTTAAAATCGCCAGTATTTGTAATGTCACATTTTAATGTAATATCTAGTCTTGTGATATAAATAATTGTACTGACAATGAGTTATTTTCTATAGGAAAACAACAACTTTATTACTGTCTTGTAAGTTAGACGTTACTGAAGCATTCCATTGTTTATTTATGTCAAAGTTATTTAAAGGTTACCCTTCTTGTATTTATTTTTTAGTTATATAGTTTATAACATATTTGTATTTATTTGTATTTTTGTCCTACAAATGGATTTTTTCTGTTAATCAATAAAGGCATTATTATTATCATTAAATAAAAATCAAGATTAGTTTCCAAGGGGCCACCGTTTTCCCTGCCGATGTAATAGCGAAAGTGAAAGCTCCCCAGATAGTCAGCGTTGGAAAAAGTGGCCTATAAACTGTCGGGCCATACAAGGCAAGGATAAAGTTTATTATCGAATCTGCTGTAACATCGCAGCAGGAAATTCCAGAGATAATCCACGCCACAATTGAAATGTCGCAGTTGGCCATAATTGAAAGGCCGGGGCTCGTAATTAGATAATTAATAATTCAATATAGAAATTAACGTTGCTATCAGACGGCGGTAATAATTGGGTCAAGAAAATTTCCACTGGTTTTATTAGAAGCGGTAGGCGACAGGAGATTAAAAATTAACATTGTGCTTCGGGGGATGTACCGGAAAACGTATCTAAATTGCATGATATCCAAGAAGACCGAACCCATTAATTTTCCGAATAGAAATAACACAAAACTTTTTGCAGGCAGCCCATTGCAACGCCTAAAGCTGCGTCCAAACATACAACAACGAAGTGCATCGTAACGCCGCCCCGTGACAATTTAAAGGGCTCACAGCGTGACATCGTAACGTCGTCGTGTAACATCAGAGCGTTCCGTAGCTTGTCGGCTTTTCAGCGTCGCATGCACAAGCAAAGGCTTGTACTGCGGTAGCGTTACGCATCGCCTTTACATGTCTGGACGGGCCTACAACGACTACGATGGGTGGAACGGCGTGGTGTTGCGAACCGATGTTACGCGTGGATGTCCTGTTGCGGTGAAAAGTATGTATGTGTCCTGTTGCGATACTATGTCACGATAGTAAGTTACGCGTCGACGTTAAGCCCGCTACAGACTATGCGTGTATTCGCGATTCGTGAGCAGTTCGCGAATAGTGTGTAGGGACTTGTTCGCTGAAAATCGATTCATAAACAACATGGTTCGTGTGTTCGCAGTGACTCGCTCTTGGAGGCGGTAAATTGACAAATACCAAAGGCAGCGCATTAACATGAAAGATGAATCATGCCAACGCACATCACGAATCGTGAACAAACGCATAGTCTGTAAGCTCTGATTTGCGAATTGCTACGAACTACAACGAACTGGACGAATCGCGAATACATGCATAGTCTGTAGCGGGCTTTACGATACTCTTCGGTGTTCCATGTTTGTACGCACCTTTACAATATCAAAGATGAATAGATTCTGATATGTCCCGATTTATCGTATCCAACACTCACAGAATTGTTACACATTGGAAGGAATTTTCTATGCCATATATTTCATTATATTGCGATTGTTTCGAGCAGTTCTTTCACACGGCCTCCCGTCGACGGGCGTCGCATAATATACCCATTTCGAAAACGGATGCCTCACCATGTTGCGCTCAATAAAATTCAATGGAATAGAAGTGAATATAAGAACGATCCGCCCATTTTCTTTTATGTGTAAGGCGGCGAATGGTCGATAGATAGGTCGTGATGGCTCTCAAGGCACCGCGACATACCTCGAGCCCTCTAAAGTTCAATACTGTTTCATTGGATAGAACGTTGCGTAACAGATATACGGGGTGAGCGCAAAAAAGTCGTGTCATTGTACAACCTAGATGTTTGTCTGAAACACACAAATGATTATATGTTATATTTTATTCGTCTTGTAAAGGGTGTCACAGTTGGAAGTAAATCATTTGAATTGTGTGCCATTTATATTCTGTCAAATATGTGGCGTCCATATTTAACGACTGTCGTCTACAAACCATACGAGGTCACCATGCAGCGCGTATTAACAGTTCAATAACGAATAGTTTATGTACAACTGTTTTATGAAAGTAAGCGATCAGTTATAGTTACATTATGAAAAATTCGCACAGAATTAGGACAAAATGAAGGGTCTATCTATATATAGAGTTAGCAGTACGTAACTTAATCCAAAAGAGGGGTATTGTTACTTATAAGGCAACAGCAATACGTTCTCGTCGTCGTCGGTCATATAAAAGTATTTCTGCAGTGAGAGAAAGTGTACGAGAGTATCCAAACATGTCAATTCGACGTTGTGGACAATAATTGAATCTACCAAGAACCACCACGCTTCGGATTTTAATGGAATGTCTGCATCTGTTGACATACAAAATTCAGTTGACACATCAGTTAAAAGTTACGGACAGTTACGCCAGTTACGTTTAATCGTAATAATAACACTTCTAGCCGTATAGCCATTTCTAGCCGTATCGTCTCCATTTTATGTTGAAGAATAAAAAATCTCAGTTTGTTAAACTGAGATTTTGTTTGTTGTTGTTTCGTCCAAATTTAAATAAAAACAGTTTTTAATCCAACATTTCGATTTTAATGGCCAAACCGAGAAACTATAATTATTATCAAATTATCCAAATTATTTTATTTTATTTTAGAATTTAAAATTTTCTAGATTACTTTACGAATTATGATTATTTTAAATTCGGAAAATAATTTTTATAGTTTTCTAGTAAGTGTAGTTGCTTCCCTGATGATGGCGATGAAAGCCGAAACATTAGAATACAATATTTTTTATTTTAATTTGGATGAAATCCCTTGAATACGAATAAATACAATATAAATAAATAAAATTAAATAAATGCAATAAATCAAAAATATCTATAGAATATTTATATGATTTTCTTTGAAATTTTGATTTTCTTTCTGAAGACCAGGAATTGGATCTTAAAGCTGGGACAACATATTTTATGCACTAATTTGATTTAATTAACTTAATTCCCACCCCGCAATTTCGTACCCGTTATGGTCTGTCGTTATGGATTTAACGCCAGTTGACTTCTTTTATGGGATATTTTACAAATAAAATAAAAACCTCCACAGTCGTTAAGTTAAAAGTCAGGCTTACTCTTGAGAATAGATAGATATCGTAGGGAGTTATTAAAAGGTATATGGTATACGTAGCAGCAGTGTACGTATACTAGCAGTTAATGTTACCACTAGGGTATTTATAGAAGAGGAATTGGACCTACGTCAACGTGAAAACTAGTAGGTTGCAATTTAAAACCTTGACGTTAAGATTTCGTAATATAATTCAACATGTACAACGGTACTGTATAAAAATATATTCACGAAACTTACCTCGGGTAACAGAAGATCCTCATTGACGAATATATTCAAAATAACGTCTTTATAAGCGAGATTTCATATTCCCACTATCGATTCGACATGAATCGACTCCAGCGATGATAACGTTATTAATAAAACCCAGTTCGCTTAACTGTAAATACGAAACGCACAAGAAGGAAAAAAACGTTCCCGGGAATGCAACAAACGACCTAGCATTGTTCTGATCGAAATAATCGAGGAAGCTTCACCTTTAATGGTATTTAACATTTACAATGATACTTTTGATGGAGGCGGATTTTAGCCCTGAACGTAATCAGGCAACATGAACTTCGTGTTGCCGAAAATAGATTGACGGCATAAAGAATTGATTGATCTAGTAAGAATGTGCGGTTACAGATAAAACGCCGTTATGTTTTATTCTGAATCGTTTGCCGATTGTCTTCGCGGGGGACGGGTTCAAGGGAATTGAAAATTAATTTCGAATAGATGAGAGTTTACTTTCCTCGTGCATTTTCATTTTCATTTCGTTTTATTTTTTTGAGTTTGGTTCATTACAAACTACAATAAAAGACAAGCTTCTATGACGATATGTTAGAATATAGTCAATGAATTTGTATGTTCTTTTTACGTCTGGACGATATTTTTCAGATATTTTCTCGGAAAAATATTTTTAGAGTAAAAAAGTCGATGGGCTATAGTTAAAAATTCCCTATAGCATAGAGAATTTTGCTAAAAATATAGAACCCTCTAATTCGTCGCTAATCACATCGAGCTCACGTAAATGAACCTCCTGAAGATTGTAGTGATGATTATTTTAACGAGAAACCGTCAGTTTTGTTGTAAAATTAAAGATCGTTGTCTGAAGTCCAGCTTGAGTGTTGTCAATCTCGAAATTCGTACCTACCTGGAAAATGGTTGGATTTGAAGCAAATCCGTAGGTGCCAATAAATTTGTCTCCTCTTTTTATGTCTGTATAATTTTTTAGATTTTTCCTCGAAAAAATGTTTTTTAGAGAAATAAATCGATGGATATAAAGTAAGGGAATGTTGTTCAAAATATAGAACCCTCTACTTCGATGCAAATCATATCAAAGCTCCCGTAAATGAACCTCCTGAAAATTGTGGTGATGTTTATTTTAACGAGAAACCATCAGCATTGTTGTAAAATTAAATAACGTTGTCTGAAGTCCAACTTGAATGTTGTCAATTTCGAAATTCATACATACCTAGAAAATCGTTGAATTTAGAGAAAATCTGTAGGTGCCGTTGAATTTGCCTCCTGCTCTTACGTTTGTATGATTTTTTTTTAATTTATCCTCGAAAGAAACGTTTTTTAGAGAAAGGAATGGATGGACATAAGTAATGGAACGTTGTTCAAAATATAGAACCCTCGACTTCGACGCAAATTATATCCAAGCTCCCGTAAATGAACCTACTGAAAATGGTGGTGATGATTATTTTAACGAGAAACCGTCAGCTTTGTTGTAAAATTAAAGAACGTTGGATTTAGAGCATCTTTGGATTTAGAGCAAATCAGTAGATGCCGTTGAATTTGTCTCCTATTTTTGCGTCTGTATAATTTTTTTAAATTTTTCTCCCAAAAACTTTTTTTTAGAGGAAAAAAATCGATGGACATAGTAAGGAAATTAAGAAATTTGTTAAAAATATAGATCGCTCTAATTCGATGCAAATTACATCGTAATTCACATAACTGAACCCCACTGAAAACGGTAATGATGTCTATTTTAACGAGAAACCGTCAGCTTTGTTGTAAAATTAAAGAACGTTGTCTGAAGTCCAGCTTGAATGTAGTCAATTTTGAAAATTCGTACCTACCTAGAAAATCTTTGGGTTTAGAACAAATCAGTAGGTGCCGTTGAATTTGTCTTCTTTTCTTACGTCTGTATGATTCTTTTTTTTAGATTTTTCCCCCAAACACTTTTTTAGAGGAAAGAAAACGATGGACTGTAGTAAGGAGATTTTGTTGAAAATATAGAACCCTCTAATTCAATGCAAATTATATATCGTAATTCACATAACTAAACCCCACTGAAAACAGTAATGATGCCTATTTTAACGAGAAACCGTCAGTTCAGTTGTAAAATTAAAGAACTTCCGACCTCCAGCTTGAATGTAGTCAATTTAGAAATTCATACATATCTAAAAAACCTTTGGGTTTAGAGTAAATCCGTATGCACCTTTAAATTTGTCTATTCTTCTTACATCTGTATGATTTCTTTAGATTTTCCCTTGAAAACTACAGTCGGGTGGGTAAACAGAGTATGTAATTGTATCCCTCTTTTCCATATTGCGATAAATCTTTTCTTGTTCAAATCGGTTGAGGGTCTGAAATCTGTCATATTGGTATCTCAAGTGATTTCGAAGATATAGCCCAAACGTGGTTGACGTGGTTCAGATTGTTCTACGGTTGAGAGTCTACGACATTTTTCGGAATAAGTGGCGGATCTTCAGCAAATCTTAAAGTATTGGCAACGTCGCAACGTACACACCGGTCGACTTACTTGACTTTCACTCTCTGCGTCGAGCGAACCGGAGCTGTGGTACAGCCGGAGCTGCTGGACTGTTGATCGAGAAGTCCTTGACATTTTAGTGCCGACAATCACCAACTGCAACAACCTGATACTTGCATAAATTTAATTCTACGTCTTGTGGGAAAACGAAACTAATAGTTCGTATGTCGTTTCATGGATAATAAGCACGTTTTACAATATAACCCGCAAAATAAATCCGTTGGATTTGTCGCAGGGCTTTGATTGTCGCGATTGGGTTGAGCGATGTATTTTTTCATAATTTTCCGTCTCTATTGCCCAAGATAAGATAAGGTGAACATATTTTATATAGCTCGATTTTGTTCATGGAGAAGAGATATTTTATCAAATACTTGTATTCTTCTTTATCTTCAAAGTTTCATCAAGATTCTTACCAGGGAAAATAGGCACAATGTTTCATATACTCTAATCTTACTTACAGCTTCTAAACACCTCCATCATCAAGGAAGGAAAGACATAGTGCAGAGCACCTTACGTTAATCTTCATACATCTGAATACTTCGCCTCCATCTTCAAGGTTTCATTAAGTTTCTTACCAGGGAAAATATACAAACTGCTTCATAAACACTAATCCTACTTAAAGCTTCTGGACCCCATCATCGTCAAGGAAGGAAAGACGTAGTGAAGAATACCTTATATTTCGTGCCATTGTCTCGACCTTCATATGAACCTCTGTTTTCTTTTTAAAATATAGTTTTATTAGTTCAAAAGAACATTTTTAGGTAACCCCATCATCAAAGAGATGACGAGATTGTGAAAAGAACGCCTTACATTATTTGCGCGACTTTGGATATGGACTTTCCAAAAGCATTATCAAATTGTGGTACTTAATTGGTATTTTCCTATAAATCCAAATAAACTGGAAAAAGTACCAACAATACTTTCGCAAGAAGATGCGAAAGCAAAATGCATTTTCATCTTCACAACTCTTTTAGTGATGACAAGTTTGAATTAGGGGAACTCGCGGAGCTATTCTGGCGCTAAGAGTAATGTTAGAGAAAACAATAAAAAAAGGAAAGAACGCTTATATAGGATTTGTAGATTTAGAAAAAGCTTTTGATAATGTAAGATTGGAAAAAATGTTTGAGATACTAAAGAGCCCGGGAATGAAGTATAGAGATAGGAGAGTAGTACACAACCTATAACTGCTATTATAGAAGTAGAAGGGGAAAAAAGAGAAGTAGGTATTATGAAAGGAGTAAGACAAGGATGTACGCTATCACCACTAATTTTTAATCTGTACATCGAAGAGGCGATTAATGTGGTAAAAGATAGAGTAGATTTTGGGATTAAAGTACAAGGATAGAAACTAAAAAATATTAAAAAAAAACGGACCAATTTTCTCGGAAACTTTTTGGACTCGCTATGTATTTAAAAAAATGGGGATATTTTCAATATTCTCCCATCTCTCTAGGGGGCAGATTGACTTTTTCTATAAAAAGAATTAAAACATAAACGTTACTGGTCTGGTATTTCATTATTATTTTATTTTTAGAGTTAATAACACATTTGCGCTTTACTAATGATACAAGTATGGGCATGTATTGATTTAATAAACTTTAGCAACATTATTTTAAAAGCATAATATAACTTATGATGGAAGTGATTATATTCATGATTAAATTGTATACAGCTAATAATTATAAACAAATCTAAATGCAAATAATTTCTGCATTTAACTTTATTTATAACATAATGAATAACTGTATGCTAATGTATACAGTTTTTACATGCAGAGAGAAAGAGATAATCTAGTATATGTACTTCGCTAAATGTCTGTTAAAGCGTTAATAACATCCTAATGCAAAAGAACTGGAAGAACAGAAACAAGGATTTTACCTCATAAATTTAATAGACATGCATCCTCTTTCAAAAAATATATATCGTACATTATACTCTTTGGAAAAAAATATAAAATTTGTACGCCTTCCCAGGAAGTAAAGGACTTCTTTTTCGATTTTCCAAGTAGTTACCTGCCCGACGACTCCCCTGCCGGCATTGTAGACAATAAAAGAACTCCCACAGTATTTATTTTACCTTTTACCTCTGTTATGTTATAATTGAATTTCCGATACACCGGAACCTCTACTCACAAAGACCAAAAGCAATCGAATATATGATAATGGATTAAGGCAGACATCCCGACCTGACGCCGACACGGAAACGCGAGGGGCTGGAAAAATATTTGGCATTTCAGCCAGAAAATATTTCTGTGTGATTTTGGCATCGCTACCGTCGGCACGTATAATTATCATATTTCAACTAAGTAAAGCGGCAGTTCATTTCACCTAAATTGCCCTTTCCAATACACGGCGTCCCAAATTGTAATTGAGCCTAATTGCTTGATTAACTTAAAAAACGTTGACACAGAACTGGCTTCAAAATGTATCTTGTTAAAGTCAGTTTCCCAAATAGAACTTAAGCTTTATACAATCCAATTATGAGACCTCATTCAAAACTGTACGTTTTCGTACTCCAAACATTAAAACTAAGCACATTGAATGGTTGAGAACACGGCGGGCACTCAAGTCAAGCACAAGCTGACAAAAGTGCAGCACCTTGCCCGGCGTCCGCGACAGGAATGGGTAACCTATCGTATTGAAGTACCCTACAGAGGTGGCTGCGACAGTATCATACATATTGTGGCGCTAGATTGCGTGTTGCAGAGTTCTGCGTATGCCAGCCATTATTTAAACAAACGGAAGTTTCCGTTACAAATAACAGAGTTCTGTTGTTTGCCAAAAACATTATTTCCACCTATCCAAATGTAAATTAAATTGAATGCTGAATGTCCTTTCTACTGCCTTCTTCATATATTAAACCAAACAAACTAATTGTAAATCAGACGTAAATTCAAATAAATAAAATCCCAAATTAAATTAACCAGAGCAGATCGTTAACGATAAAATTAAAACAAGTAATACCAAACGTTACGTAAGGAATCTGTGGAATAAGAATTTGTCCTCGTTTCTATGTGGAACCTTCTCTTCCACAGCCTGAGCATTTACGAAGGAGGTGGATTTTCTATATGTCCAAACTAAACCACTAACACTCTGAGGATTTCTAAGAATTATGAACACAAACCGTAGTAAATATACCAACTATTTTACAATTCCCTGCAAACTTCCTTCAACGCTTATTTATAAGTTACTGAGCATGTATAAAAAGTTTCTTCGATAAATATCAGTTTATTCTAGGTGGAACTCCACTTTCAATTCATAGAATTACGTGGGAAATGAGTTCGTCTATTGCGTAGGGACAATATGGTACACTGTTGTGACCGATTCTATTCACGCTTCCTCCGCTCGAGAGGACAAAGGATCGAGGACTTAATTCCCGACTCCGCTTAACATTCGCATGCAACAATTTGCAGCTCAATTTGCGAAATTGGACCGGCAAACCTCTGGAGCTTAGCCTCGTATTGAGTTTCGTTGTGAGGCGCGCAGAACAGTCCGTGTCGAGGGCCTCTCCAGAGGGGTGTTGGCCCCGTTTCAGCGCATTCAACTGGTAGGATATTACGAGCCCTGACAAAGGGAGAGCGGACAAAGATAAGGGAGGCGAGGGAGGATATAAAAACGGTAATGAGGAGAAGAAAAACGATGTAAACATATGGCGCGAGGAAGGGGGAAAGGAAATTGAATTTAGGAGTTATGATAGGAGTATAATAGTGTTGTATTTGCCTGACCTTTATTTCCAGGAAAAGATTGAGGTTAAAACTAGATTTCGAGATTTATAAAACAGCATACTTAAAGGTTTCCTTTTCACACTTTTTCTTTTATAATCTTGTGGGTTAACTATCTAAGGATATTTATGGAAAATTCCAACTTGATGCTGTTTATTTTCGTCAGTTAAGTGACGTCATTATACTTTTAAATTGCAATCCCGTCTTTTAATGACAAAAATCATACTTTCCAGTTTGAGTAAAAACCCAAAGAGGTCAAATCAGTTGAACGCGATGGACAAGAATTGGCCCTTGTCACCGTACCCATCTACCATGGTCAAGAAATAATCGGATGTTAACACCAAAATGAGAAGAAGCTCCAACCAAATTATTTGGCGTAGAACATCATCATCCCCCATTTCTTGGATCAAAATCTTTTAAACTGGAACTTTTGAAACATAAATTCTAAATATCTAGTACCAGGCAAAATTTATAAATAAATAAAGCCCTACAAAACGATTTCCTATCATTCTAGC
Source organism: Rosalia funebris (assembly GCA_037954035.1). NCBI lineage: Eukaryota > Metazoa > Arthropoda > Insecta > Coleoptera > Cerambycidae > Rosalia > Rosalia funebris. Next base: position 1,137,341 of record JAZFAV010000004.1, on the reverse strand, counting down.
CTATGAATTTACTTTATCTTCTTGCTGATTGTAACATATAAGTCGGAAATCGAAAAAGGAAGCACCAAACCGCCAAGCGGTTATCAAAGTAGTTCCCGAATAGCAAAGCTATTACATAATCGCTCTAGGAAACAACTACTCCTCGGGCTAAAGCCCCGCCAGGCATTGAATCATACCTAGAAGCGATCCTCGACCCCTTTCTCGTGTTTCTGCACGATCAGATAAGGTTTAAAATATAAAACCCGCCACAGGTAGGATTCGACATCTGTCCCGGATCGGAACCGAACAACATACAGCTGTTTCGAACTTATTAGTTTTCATCAGTGCCGTACACGGTACGACGATCCAGAACAAATGCCGAATGAACTCTATGGGGTATACATCTTTATCGATACGATCTCTGTCAGTAACATATAAGTCGGAAATCGAGAAAGGAAGCACCAAACCGCCAAGCGGTTATCAAAGTAGTTCCCGAATAGCAAAACTATTACATAATCGCTCTAGTAAATAACTATTCCTCGGGCTAAAGCCCCGCCTGGCATTGAGTTATACCTAGAGACGATCCTCGACCTCTTTCTGGTGTTTCTGCACGATCAGATAAGGTTTAAAAAAATAAAACCTGCCACAGGTAGGATTCGACATCTGTCCCGGATCGGAACCGAACGACATACATCTGTTTCGAACTTATTAGTTCTCATCAGTGCCGTATACGGTACGCCGATCCAGGACAAATGCCGAGTGAACTCTATGGGGTATACATCTTTATCGATGCGATCTCTGTCAGTAACATATAAGTCAGAAATCGAGAAAGGAACCACCAAACCGCTAAGCGGTTATCAAAGTAGTTCCCGAATAGCAAAGCTATTAACATAATCGCTCTAGGAAACAACTACTCCTCGAGCTAAAGCCCCTCCAGGCATTGGACTGTACCTAGAAGCGATCCTCAATCCCTTTCTCTTCTTCTTGCTGGAATTATTGCTGATTCTTGAATCCATTGGGCTTGAATCGCTTCGTCAGAAAAATCAGCATACCTTAAATAGCTGGGATTTGAGTCAATTCTTGTAGAATTCTACATTATTGTTTATACCCAATTCCCTAGTAGAAGGGGGAGGATATTCTTGAAAATCAGCAACACGTCTAACTTCGTGCTCTCATTGACTTGAGGTATGCCTTGTCGAGGTAAATCTTTTACAATCTCAGTTCCTAAATAGTTGTGAACTAGTCTAGTCTATTTACTGAATTATTGTCATTAAATTATCTTCAGTTACATCAGGTTGTCCCAGAGCTGCATATCGTGATTTTATCCTTATTAAAAATCATCAGTGCAAGTCTACTGGACTGTGATTGGCTCTCTGAGAATATTAGACAAGTATTGATGAGTGACACTCTGAAATATTATACGAGTCTTGTACCAAGCTGGCACGAGCAATACAAGTAGAAATTTAGCAAACGCCATCTGCCTCTTACACGACAAAGTATCACTTACAGGAAGTCATGCTACTTGTTACTTCTGCAGGTTATTTCATCTAACACAGGCTTTCACGTGATACCCACGCGAGGGGTAATTAAAGAATTATTGCCATAGCTTACTTACTTACTGTTGATCTTGAAATAGGCGGTCTATGGTAGGATGGTTTTGATTAAACAATTGGCAAGCCACCGCGTGAGATCTTCATTAATCAAGTTAGTGATTTGGTACTTCATCAACAATTTTCAATTTTCATTTAGAATAGTCTTTGTTGTCTTTTTGTCTACGAGCAAAATATGTTTTATTAGACATCAATTTGCTTTTTTCCATACACTGATTTTATTTACATTTTCAATTTTGAAATAGTAGCTGTTGACTACTAGCCTAGATGCCTGTGTAGCCTAAGATTATTATTTTTAATGTAATGGAAATTTTAAAAGTTTGCAAGTGCACAGCCCCGCTCCATATTCCAGCCGAATTTTATCTAAATTATTATCAAAATAGATCGAGCATAAAGAAGCCCACAGAAAAATGGCTACAATTGGGCCAAATTCTATGCACCCAACCAATCCGAATATAAATCGCACGCCTTGCTCAAACAGGCATGAAATAAAGTAATTTATATTTAAAATGAGAAGGATATGTCTGTGGCAATAAAAAAATGTTATTTATATGAAAGAATTCGTTTAACTCGTTATGTAACAGCCGTACTCTCCCCCAGCTACGCCGAAAACAAGGTGCGAGCGAAATAATTGTTTGTTTTCTATTTTCGTAAAAAGGAGCCGTGTCCAATGCAAATGTCGACGCGGAAAAAAATATCTAAGTGTCTCTATATGTAATAGGTAATGGTTACATTAACACTGACAATTACTGTTGCACATTTAATTAAAGGTAATATTTACACACATTTAAAAATAAATTACATTTTTTTATAAATGAGATAAAATTTGATTCAATTTAATAAACAGCGGAAAATTCAATTTGGACCAGTGCGGTTCCAAAAGAGACCCTAAAGGCTATCCGGTGCATTAAGATTATTCGCCGCCTATTATTATTTAACGAAAAGATATTTTATTATAGGTCGAAAGTCTTCGATTGTTGCGCTAAGAATATTTACCAAAATCAGTATTGAAGCTTTATCCCTTTTACTTTACTGAAAAATTAACGTTTTTCATTTCGTTTTGAAGCCCTTAATCATTCTTTAAAGTTTACCCCACATATTACCGAACATGTAAGATCCTAAATATCACTAGTCAATTCATCAAATTTCCTTTTGTATAAAACGAATGAACCATCTTGATAATGGCAATATAGGAGACGCTAAGGAGTGGCAGGTCATGTTTTCCACAAACTTTAGTACTATATTCAGCATGTCGCCAAATTAAAATGAAATAACTGTCTTGATAATTGCAATCTGTGAGATATAGCGCTGAGGAGAGACAGGTGCTGTTTTCTCAAAGATTTACTACTATATTTAGCATGTCGCCAAAAGAAAATTAAAAAAGATGTAATCTTTTAAATAGTTGATTCATCATATATTCATTTGTAGAAGACGAAAGAACTGTCTTGGTAATTGCAATCTGTGAGATATAGCGCTGAGGAGAGACAGGTAATGTTTTCTCAAAGATTTACCACTATATTCAGCATGTCGCCAAAATAAAATTAAAAAAGCTGTAATCTTTTAAATAACATCAATAAATTCATCATATTTTCATTTATATGAGACGAAAGAACTGTCTTGGCAATTGTAATCTGTGAGATGTAGTTCTGAGGAGAGACAGGTAATGTATTCTCAAACATTTACTACTATATTCAGCATATCGCCAGAAGAAAATTAAAAAAGCTGTACTCTTTTAAATAGCATCAGTCGATTCATCATATATTAATTTGTAGAAGACAAAAGAATTCTCTTGGTAGTTGCAATCTATGATATACAGCGCTGAGGAGAGACAGGTGATGTCTTCTCAAAAATGTACTACTATGTTCAGCATGTCACCAAATGAGAATTAAAAAATATATAAACTTTTACATATCATCAGTTAACTCGTCATATTTTTGTTTATGGTAATCGAAAGGACTGTCTTGATAATGACAATCTATGAGACATAACGTTGAGGAGAGACAGGTGATGTTTTATCAAAAATTTACTACTATATTGAGCATATTGCCAAATGAAAATTAAAAAAGTTTTAATCCTCTCAATATCATCAGTCAAATCATTATATTGTCTTTTTTGTAAGACAGAAGAACTATCTTGGTAATGGTAATCTACGAAACATAACGCTGAGAAGAGACAGGTGATGTTTTTTCTCAAAAAATTACTACCATGTTCAACATGTTGCCAAATGAAAATTTAAAAATTTGTAATCTTTTAGATATCATCAGTCAATTAATCATATTTTCTTTTATACAAAACGAAAGAACTGTCTTAATAATTGCAATCTGTGTTGCATAGCGCTGAGGAGAGATAGGTGATGTTTTCTCAAAAATTTACTACTATAATCAACATATCGCCAAATGAAAATAAAAAAATCTATAATCTTTTAAATATCATTATTCAAATCGCCATATTTTCTTTTGTAGAAAGTAAAAGAACTGTCTTGATAATAGCAATCTATAAGACATAACGTCGAGGGGAGGTAAGTGATATATTCTCAAAAATTGACTACTATATTCAGCATGTCGACAAAAGAAAATTAAAAAAGCTGTGATCTCTTAAGTATCGTCAGTCTAATCACCATATTTTCTTTTGTAGAAGACGAAAGAACTGTCGTGGTAAATGCAATCTGTGAGATATAACGCTGAGGAGAGACAGGTGATGTATTCTCAAAAATTTACTACTATATTCAGCATATCGCCAAATGAAAATTAAAAAAGCTGTGATCTCTTAAATATGATCAGTCAAATCACAATATTTCCTTTTGTAGAAGACGAAAAAATTGTCGTGGTTATTGCCATCTGTGAGATATAATGATGAGGAGAGGCAGCTGATGTTTTCTCAAGAATTTACTTCTATATTCAGCAAGTAGCCAAATGAAAATTGAAAAAGCTATAATCTCTTAAATATCATCAGTCAATTCGTCATATTTTTCTTTGCAGAAACCGAAACAACTGTATTGATAATGACAATCTATGAGGCATAACGCTGAAGAGAGACAGGTGATGTTTTCTCAAAAATTTACTACTTACTATATTCAGCATGTAGCCAATTGAAAATAACAAAAGCTGTAATCTTCTAAATATCACTAATTCGTCTTTACTCATTTTAAATTACTTAGTTGTTTGCAAAAGTTGTTTGGAGAATAAAACATTTTTCTAACCTTAGATATTTTATAAATATTTTTCGTATTATGGCTGAGAACTTAAAATATATGTTATAAATATATGTCCAAATCAAGATACAAGTTAATATAATATAGATTTCATAACTATTGATTAAAATAATTTTAATAATATTTTAAATTTAAACACTCAGTATCTAAAAAACTAAATGAATTGGAGATATGGTTATCGGAACGCTTTTCATTTTCTTTGGATACTAAATCATCCTTTCAATGTTGTCCCACAGTATGGAACATCATAAAAAACGTTTTCAAACGTTCACATCGTATGAGATCTACTGAAAAGTTTGTCTTATTATTAATTTCTGCTCAAAGCGTTTGGGTAAGCTATTTATAGTGTTGTTGCTTAAATTAATGTCAAATATGTCTTTTATATTAATTTAAATGAACTTACATAAAGCCCTGTTTAGCAACATGATTAGTACTCTACTACTCAGTTTATGACTAGTTTAGACTTTATCTAAAACTATTAATGTAGTTGTGTTAAAGTCTAATCAAAATATTAATCACAAATCTTATCAGTGTAGGTATACTTAATTTAAAAATGACAAGAATCGTTTACAAATTGTTACAATGCAAAACACTTGACGTAACAATACAGTTAAATACAAAATAATGATGTAGTAGATCCTTTTTTGTAAATTTATGTAACGCCACTGGCACCGACTTTTAATTAATACTTACGGCAATCGTTTGCCTATTACCTTTGGGTGCTGGGTCGCTAAATGGCAATTGAATAGTAAAAATGTCAACGGCAACAATAACGTTTGCACAATAATTGTCTGCTGCGCAATATTGATCTACGGTGATGTTGACGAGCTTATTGTACATGGATCACTTTGGAGTAGCGTGTGATTTTACGTGAAAGGCGAATGGTACCTAGATCTTGACCTTAGCTGATGTTAAAAACGAATTTTAATATCAGTATCATCATGGTCTTTAAGAAATTATTCAATTGTAAGTACGGGTTGTATATATGCGATATATGGTGATAATTTATGGTTAGTTGTGGGGTCACTCGTTTAGAATATGCTAATAATATTGTGTGATTAAAATTAGTACAACATGCGACGTATTTTTTACAGGAAAATACCTCAAATTATTTGCTTAAATATAATGTTTACAACGTAGGAAAGTACTAACTACTATGTGTAGGGATGTAATGAGACACTTTCCAAAGCGAATGAGGTAATCAGTCTAATATACAGTTAGTACATAAAGGTTAGAGCAAATTTGATAACATTTTATTGATAATGGAGGTAATCTGTAAGGTATAGAGCTGAGGAGAGACATGTAAAATTTTCTCAAAAATTTACTACTACATTCAGTACGTCTCCACATGAAAATTAAGAAAGCTGTCATCTTTTCAATATCATTAATCAATCTATCATATATTCTTTTGTATAACACGAAATAACTATCTTAATAAATACAATATGTGAGACATAGCCTTGAGGAGAGACAGGAGATGTTTTCTCAAAGATTTACTACTAAAAGGTGGTCCAACCAAAACGCACGATGTTAATTGTAGATAAAACTGGGCGAGCATGCACAGGTGTTTTCACATTTCCTACAGACCCGGTTTGCTGAAATTAGCGCACAATTCTCCCGATTGTGGACACATTTGGTCGATTATTCTGACCAAAAAAGTCACGAAGTGCACGAAATACATTTTGATTTGAACGCCCATTTTCGTAAAAGGCTTCAACAATCTTAACGCTCTGCTCAATTGTGTACCTCTCCATGGTTGAATTTGTCAAACACTGAAACAAAGAAATGTCAAATTAAGTTGGGCAAAAAACTTGACGTTAAGGTGTGACTCACAATTAACATCGTGCATTATGGTTGGACCACCCTTTATATTCAGCATGTGGCGAGTGTGGCCACATGAAAACCAAAGAAGCTCTAATCTTCCCAATAACATTAATCAATTCGACATGTTTTCTTTTATATAACACAAAATAACTGTCTTGATAAATGCAATCTGTGAGATGCGACGCTGAGGAGAGACAGGTGAAGTTTCCTCAAAGATTTACTACTATATCAGCATATCGCCAATTGAAAATTAAAAAAGTTGCATGCTTTTAAATATCATTAGTCAATTCGTCATATTTTCTTTTATAGAAAACGAAAGAACTGTCTTAACAATTGCAGTCTATAAGACATAGCACTGAGGAGAGACAAGTGATGTATTATCATATATTTACTACTATATTCAACATCTCGCCGAGTGAAAATAAAAATGCTGTAATTTTTTTAATATCATTAGTCACATCGTTATTTTTTCTGTTGCATAACACAAAATAACTGCCTTAATAATCATATCCAGGTTATCCCAGAACTGCATATAGCGGTTTCATCCTTATTGGGGATCCCGGACTATGCCTGCCGCTATGAAAATATTAAACCAGTCTTATCCCCAAGACTCAGGTATCCTCAGAGACTCTCCAAAAATACAAAAATCAAATATAGCGTTCAGGAAAAAATAAGTTGACACATCTAACTCAGAACCAAATGACAACAGCGCATTTCTGTCTTCGTAAGTGGACTTTCCCCTAGTGCCCTAATGATGTACTGTTCTTAAAGCCTCCAGCATATTAATGAAGCCACAGTGTGGATATTTTCCAGTGTTTCGGTATTCTCTGTAAAGCGCAACGGATATTGTGAATCGAAGTCACTCAAACGGTCCCTATTTAACCGACTTTGTCTGTTTACCTCCCACTATATGCGAAATCCCAATATATATGCAGCTCAAATCCTGAACATACTGTATATTATTATAAATATGTAATTTTTCAAAAAATAAAATCCGCCACAGGTAGGATTCGACATTTGTCCCGGATCGGAACCGAACGACAGACAGCTGTTTCGAACTTATTAGTTCTCATCAGTGCCGTACACGGTACGCCGAATCAGGACAAATGCCGAATGAACTTTATGGTGTATACATCTTTATCGAAACAATCTCTGTCAGTAACATATAAGTCGGAAATCGAGAAAGGAACCACCAAACCACCAAGCGGTTATCAAAGTAGTTCCCAAATAGCAAAGCTATTACATAATCGCTCTAGGAAACAACTACTCTTCGAGCTAAAGCCCCGCCAGGCATTGAATTATACCCAGAAGCGATCCTCGACCCCCTTCTCGTGTTTCTGCATGATCAGATAAGGTTTCAAAAAATAAAACCCGCCACAGGTAGGATTCGACATTTGTCCCGGATCGGAACCGAACGACATACAGCTGTTTCGAACTTATTAGTTCTCATCAGTGCCGTACAATTCAATGCCTGGCGGGGCTTTAGCCCGAGGAGTAGTTGTTTCCTAGAGCGATTATGTAATAGCTTTGCTATTCGGGAACTACTTTGATAACCGCTTGGCGGTTTGGTGGTTCCTTTCTCGATTTCCGACTTATATGTTACTGATAAATATGTAATAATATTTGTATATAAGTGATAGGAAAAGATTGAGAAACTCTGGAGTCTGTTGTAGTATCGCACAATTATGAGGTTAAGTTTAACTTGCATTGAATGGAATGCGAGACACAAACGCCACACGAAAACTGAGCAATGGATTTATGAGATAATTTAAATTGTTATTTGTACAATTATTCCGTTTTGTGCAACTGCCAATTGCATAAATTAGTCGACTTTCAAATTCTTTCATAACGTTTAGTAAACCCGCCAGCGTTTTGCTTTAATTCGCATAAATTCTTTTGCTGGATTTTTTCGTAGAATAAACAAAATTATATAAGCATATTGTTGCGCTATTGTTGTATTGTGTTTTTCATAAGTGTCGAGGGTTTTTCGAGCCCGTATCGTAGGATGTGTGGACAATTGATTGTCACGGTCTAAGCAAACGTACTGGCTCGGGTCATTCTGCTGGCGAGGCGAGAGAGACACACGTAGCTGGTTAATATACGTTTTCATTAAAATCGAGCATATTTCTGAAGGCAAATTTCGAAATTCCGGGGTTCGGTAAAACTAAATGTTCAGCGACCGTATGCTTAGCGAACTTGATCAGTTTTTTTACTATCGAGCAAACAACGTTCCATATTCCCAAAGCCTTCTCACCACATGATATATAGGGCGTCCCAGCGAGACGTAGCTGATTATATTTGTAATTATTGGGCATATAAATAACATTTCTATAATCATTTTGGGATCAATTTTTTATTTAAAGTATGCCATTAGACACGGAATACATTATCTTGTAAGTGACCGCCTCTGCTTCTCTGGCAGCAGTGGATTTTTTTGATAGAGTGTTCCATCACTTCGTGCCATAGCTGTGGCCCCATATCTGGAATAACTTCGCTAATGTTATTTCAGATGTTCAATCGTAACGGGATTATTGGCATAGACCTTTCCCTTAACGTAGCCACACAAGAAAAATTCTAATGGGGTCTTAAACGCTTAGCAGGTGCGTCACGACGACCCATAACTGCACGTAATTATCTTTCAGCGCTCACAATTGAACCATTAATTTCATAGTACGCTTTGACAATAAGTCTGCGTTGCTGAACAGTATAGTGCTCCATTTTGTAATGGCATGCTCTCCGCGTAATAACTACGAAGCATCAACTTCCAAAACCTGCCGCAAGAGTAATGGCAGCAAGTTTAAATCGGCTACCTCTCGCTGGGACACCCGTTACAACAAAAAATGTACCGAGATATTTAAGGTATCAAAAATTATTATTATATTTTTTTATGTAAAGTGAAAAAACTGTATTGATAACTGGATTCTGTGAGACGTAGCGCTGAGGAGAGGCAGGTGATGTTTTCTCAAGTACACACTACTGCATTCAGCATATCGGCACATGAAAATTTAAAAAGGCGTAATCTTTTCAATATCATGAGTTAATTTGTCATAATTTCTTTCTTATATAACGAAAGAACTGTCTTGATAATTGGAATTGGTGAGACGTAGCGCTGAGGAGAGACTGGTGATGTTTTCTCAAGTACATACCTATTGAAATTCCCAATTCGAACTACAACTTAGTTGTCGGCCTACCCCTCTCACCCCCAATTCCATAAATCGTCGAAATTATTCAAATTGATCGCTGCTATAAACATCGTAATAACCTAATTATATGATTTACTATCTGCCCTATAGGCACAACGTTGGTTTTATCTAGATGGGTCGAATGACCTTGAGAAATCAAATTGCGGATAATTATATTTCCCACGTAATTGTTCGTCTACCAATCACTTTCAGCAGATTTCTATAGTGCACTAAATAAATTGTGGATTGTCCTACATATATATGTCCAAATAGACAGACTCAAATGAGCCTTACTAATTTGATGAGCTCATTTTACGATATATCAATAGATTTCACCCTTTCATTCTTAGAAGAAACAAATAACAACGTTATTTGTTAGAACAACCCTAATGATGACGATAGTTCGTTTTTTATGGTTAGTACATCCATAACTGGGATATTTGATAAGAACTGTTTCAGAAAAGCATCTATTCCATATGGACATAAAAGGATTAAATGACAACGAAATTCATAGTTTTCTAATTTTAAAGATCGATATCAAACAGAAATAAAAAGTAAAAAGGATGTTCTCATTTAAATATTTTAAGGGGGGTAGTTTTATGTAGATGTAAAATTGATGTCACATTTTTCTATAAAAAAAATTTCAACAGTTATTCGGGGTTTCGTTTCAGATACAATACCCTGTATTTAATAATGTTACTTTCTTATGTGTATCGGAAATTATTGCGAAATTTCAAAGCAAAGGAATTATAAGTGTTTGTAAATAAGTGACGGTAGCGATCTTAAGAAACAAAAACGTCTCTTGAATTCGTTTTAAGAAAAGCGAATATCCGCGATCAACAAACTGAAACCGCATGTCGCGACATGTCCTTTATTGTATTGCAAATTTCGAGATTGGCAACCTCTAAAAACCGTTCATATCTAATACAGCTACAGCCGAAAAAGTGCTCTGACTTATTTGCAACGTAGAAAAACTGTAGTCAATTACAATTTAAATTAAACTCGAACATAAAACATCGTTACTAAAATTGCATCTAGAAGGCACGTTTCTTTTTCCGTCGCCAAACAAGCCAGAGAACACGTTTCATACGTAACACAAGCGAAATGCGCCGTAAAAAAATTATTCGCGAATTTGAGGCAGTGAGGCGTACAGCCAAACAAGGGTGGTAGCGATAAAGTAAAAATGAACATATTTTAGGCTGCCTTAAACGTACGGAACGGGAGAAAAGAACGGTGCTCGACGAGCTGCGGAAAAGCAAGGGCGGATAATATGCAGTAGAAAACGGTATTAAGACTGCGTTCGACTTTAGACAGAGATGTACAAAGTTTACAAAATATTTAACAAACATAATCCTGAAACATTATCTAGGTATATTTATTAAATACAATTTTATTCTTATTTATTTGATGAACTCAAAATGCTTGTCGATTTTGGTAAATAACTCAAAAATATTATAAATATGACGAACTTTTCTTTCCGTTATCTTTCTATAAAAAAGGAAATTTGGAACAATGCTGTTATGGTTACATCTCACTAGTCAGTCTCAAAGTTCATAGAGTCACAAACAGATGTGGCAGCAATGGCGAGGAATATGCTAACGAATTTCTATCGAAATATGCTTATCCAGGTACAAAATATCGGTTGCAGTAAAGGGGAATATAATAAATATGTATAACTTTATACATAAATGGCAACTAAAAAGGGCCATTGGTAATAGCTGGGGTTTGAAGCCGGAGACCATAATTCACGGCAATTCTCAAACCCAGACTGACGTATGCAGCACTGGTCTACTGGCAGAGAGCCTGTTTAAAGTCGGAAGCCAACCGACTTAACAAGCTAAGAAGATTGATTCTAGGAAGTATAACCGGAGCCCCAAGATCAACACCGATCGAGGCGATGGGGATACTGACGGGGATACCACCTCTTGATGTCACCCTGAAAACTAAAGCCGTAAAAACAATGCACAGGGTGGGAAACATGAATAGGGAGGTAAGCGACCTGAATAGACTCTCAAGAGAGCTAGCTGAGGAGGGACTCCTATGAATGCCCTCTGACAGGACGGGTGTCCACTACCTCTTTGACAAGAAATATAAGTAACATATAAGTCGGAAATCAAGAAAGGAACCACCAAACCGCCAAACGGTTATCAAAGTAGTTCCCGAATAGCTTTGCTATTCGGGAACTACTTTGGTGGTTTGGTGGTTCCTTTCTCGATTTCCGACTTATATGTTACTGACAGAGATCGTATCGATAAAGATGTATACCCCATAGAGTTCATTCGGCATTTGTCCTGGATCGGCGTACCGTGTACGGCACTGATGAGACGTAATAAGTTTGAAACAGCTGTATGTCTTTCGGCTCCGATTCGGGACAGATGTCGAATCCTACCTGTGGCGGGTTTTATTTTCTGAAAGAAATATAAAATCGCCCTCACCAGTAAAACCGACTGGATGGATTGTCGAGCTGGATTACCGCTCAATGGAGACATCTGGTACACGGATGGAGCCAAGAGTGAGAATAGAGCGGGTGCGGGGGAGGCGACGCGGTGGGATAGGTAAAACCTTCCCCCTGGGCAAATACACTACCGCACTCCAGGTCGAGCTAGTTGCAATTACATACGGTGTTCTGGGGGCCGACCAAAATCTAACCCAGGAGAAGGCATGTATCTGCTCGGATAGCAGGGCGGCGTTGGCAGCCTTGAATTCAACGACAAAATCGACGCTGGTCTATAATTGTTATGAAGCATTAAACCACTTGGCAGGGAAGGTACCGGTGGAACTCTTATGGATACCTGGGCGTAATGGCATTAAGGGAAATCTAATTGCAGATGATCTTGCCAGACTAGGGACCAGGGAATTCCTCTATGGACCAGAACCTGCAGTGGGAATAAGTCGGAATCTAATCAGAGACCGCATCAATGGCTGGACAAGAGAAAAGCACAATAAAAAATGGAGAGGAGTAACGGGTGGTCGAATAACCAAACTCTTCATCGAATACTCAGAGATTGAGAAATGGGCCCAAGAATTCATTAAATTGAACAGACACAAAGCCAGAACCCTGGTGGGAATCATAACGGGCCACCATAGTACATGAAGTATGAACTCCTTAGTTCTGTAGTTTGAATGTTACCCTCTGGTAGTAAAACTTTGCATTATATTGATGATATCTAATAAGTCTTTACTTCGATTTAGATTGTTCGAAACTACCGAGAAATGGCGTTTGGTACGTTCTACTGCGGTGGAACGTACCAACATCTACTAGATGTGAGCTCTACCTGTCGAAGGTATACTCGTTTACACTGCACTGATGAGACCCAAGATAGAAAGGTCGAAACCGGTCTGCAGTTAACGATATTCTGAGATAGGTGACACTTTGCATCTTTCTTGGTGGTTTTAGAACAATCACTGTATTTTTAACTCTGTTAAACAAAAGTACGACAAGTTTTGTCATGTAATTCAGCGCTCGATGTTTGGCATATAGCCAGGAGAATAGCTGTTTTGACCTAATTTGTTTAGTCCGTATTATATAAGGCATTTGCAGATGGGTTGGAGTATAAACTCCTTATTTCTGTACTAAGACGTGACTTCATAATTGCATTTTATTCGGCAAATTATTACGGCATAGACAGTTGTCTATGCCGTACGTAGTTGATTGAAACATATGTCTAGCGACATATGTTTCAATCAACCATATTACCATACTGGTAATTGTGGCATATTAGTAACAATTGCGAGTGGTGTAGCATGTGATCCGTGATCCGTGCGTCGTCACTAAATTGATACACGCGCAAAGATCCATTATACAAATTGTAGTTTTTGAATTTTGAACTCTAAGATTTATTCGTTAATCTACAGCCTGATCAATTGAAGATTGTAGTAAAATATTATTAATAAAGAGTACTACTTTGAGTATTCACAATTTGATTGGTTTTCGGAATAATTTGGGGATGTTTTTTATTGTTTAATTGATATCTATTTTAACTCAACTCTTATATTATCGTTACTAAAATTGGCCAATAAAGAATTATAATCAAATCACGAGAATTAGATCGCTGTCGGTCTATATTACGTAAATTCTACTCATAGCGCATAAATTCCGCCCTATCTTCAGTTATGTAGGCTGAAATATCTTCTCTTATCAGTGCCTCGCCAAATGCCAGACAATTTAACTTGAATGGTATCATTACACCCACATCCTTTTTCTCGCTTACGTAATAACTTGTTGACTATCGATTTTGACGCGATTATTAAATTAATTTTCGTTTTGTTTACGATCATCTTAACGAAGCCTTTAATTAGGAAGTTACAGGAAATCGCCTTTCGTGGCAACGTTCGAATGATTGTATTTTTTTTTAATTGGCCTACTTTAACTGCCTGCCCATTGACGTATATTTTGAACAGTTGAATAATACTGCATATAATGTATATACAGTATGTGTAGTATATCATGTTAGCACCCTGTTGAATCTAAGTAGGCTGTAGGAATTAAGCGGGTTTCTTTGCCAGGTACGTTTTTCCAAAATAAAAACGATTTCTCGTATTGAAAAACGATAGTATTATTAGTGTACGGCCCTTAAAACAGTAGGCTAAACTTTAGTAGCATTACTAAATTGATAGTATTTGAATCATGACCTTTCAGTGTCCTATCTACAAAAAAATTATCCTGCTTAATTCCGTTATCCAAAATTTTAAGGGATATTAATACAAGAAACTAGACCACAATGTATGTATACAGTATGTCCCTAAACTGCTCTCTTGAGACACTGGGAAGAGGCCGGAACATTCGATGCGGCAACAAAAATAGGAAATCAATTTTTTACAAACACCGAAAAATTATACGTTTCTCGACGCCAATATCGCCAACCAAGTTGGGATAATCGGGAGATGATTAAAACTGAGTTTAATTAAACCTCTTGATGATCATCTCCTATACTAATAAAAATAAGTAAAGAAGCGTAATATCTATACCCTTCTATTGGTTTTCTGAACTCTTGAATACTTTTTTAATGGAGTGAAGTGGGAAGTCCACTTGTGGGCACACGTGGCTCCCTATTGGCAGCCGTGATGGTATTTGTATATATTAGTTTTAACTTGTGTATATATTAGAAACCAGAAACCCTTGTACAATATATTAGCTAGTTCTCGGAACCAGGGCACATTTGTTTTTTAGGGGTAAAAATGCGATCACCTCAGGCTTGGCTAACCGCACCAGGCCATCGGTTTTTGCGATAAGTTTATATCAGTCAATTCCCGCATCTCGCCTCGAATAAATGTCGCCACTTTCGGTATTAGCCTGCTCTCTATTTATTTATTTTATTTGAAATAAACGTAGCCATAGCAACATAACCACTAGTATCATTTCACTACACGCACCCCGAAGACTGCCATACACATTTCAAATTATACCTCATCAAAGCTTTTCACCACCAGTCGCCTGATATTTTTTTCTGTAGGTATTGTTTTAACTGACTTTTCTTTTTTTTTTTTCTGTGAGAAAACGAAACGTGTTTATTTCGTTTTCTGGCTGCTACTTAGATTTAAGTTTGTAAAGAAAAGCGCCCATATATTATTTAGGAAGTAAATCGTTTCTGCAGACTTTTAGTTACTTTTTAGTTTTCTATCTATGGCTGTAATAGTTTCTTCTCGATTAGTCCTAAACAACGTAAATTTCCAGTACCTGTTGCTGCGGGTCAAAATAACTCCTTATCAGGATTTAGCAGGTTCGTAAAATGTCATTCGAACCGAGCCGGTGCGGTGTGGCGTATTGTAACAATTCAAAATGTCAGCGATAGCTCACGATCATATGCGAGAAACAGAGAAATGATAAATATGCAACTTGCACGTTTTTTTGTTTAAAGGCGTTGGTAAAATTCCGCTTGACAATTTAATAATGCATGAACGAGATAATGTTGCTAATATTATTCAGGCGCGTGACTTTTGCTCCAATGGTGATTTCATGAAGTAGCAGATAAAGCTATATTATCCTTTTACGAGAAACAGCCCTTCAAAATAAAAGCAAAACATAGTTTGAATATGTGGTTCATACTTTTACACCCCTTGTAATAGTTGTAATGATATTTGCAATAGATTTTTCGCTGCACTCGTTCTGCTAAAATTGCAGCTGAATATATTGAGGCAGTTGGCGTCAATCAAATGATAATTTCATTAGTTACTGAAGGATTTGCAAGCGAGGTAAGTGAAATAAATATTAATTTTATTAAAAAAAAAATTAATTTAATCATCTACAGTAAGTGACTGAACACTTAGGAAACATTATACCATATAATATTTAAAAACCTCTACAGTTTTGAAAGGTGGCCAAAGAAGGGATCAAAGAATATTAGCTTCTAAGAAGGAGGCAGTTTCCAAAAAGCACAACATTACTTTTGCTACATGGATTGATTATTCTGAGAAATAGAAGGACTGATTGTAGAACTTTCAATATAAGAGCTGGGCAATCATATTTTTTCGAATTAACAACAACCAATCGCGACCTGTTGCTATAAGCACTAGCTGCTTATACAATAACTCCCACAGTGTGCACATTGTTGTATAGAATACTAGACACACCGTCTTTCTCTAGATCATCTCCTCGCTCGCTGCCGTCTTAGGCCATCGTGTATTTCGAAATAGAAATGATATTTATCACTAAATGCAAGACTATTCCATCCATATTGTACTAGATCCTTTCTCCACTGCAATCGTTAACGTCAGTAAGTGGGCGAAATGAAAATAATCTGAAAGACCTAAGTCGCTATACTATATAATAATACATAATTATTAGTATATATTCTCCACCAAATCATTGGTCAAGTAAACCAGTCGAGTAAACAGACTATTTCAGTAGAGGTAGAGTCCAGTGGCTCTGGATCTTGATTCTCGATATTGACTGAAAACGAGGCAATGAAGATACCATACTCCACAGAAGAACAGTTGAAAATCTTCTCTCACTTGCTGGATCACATGTTTACCTATCAAAAATTTCATACTGATATAAGACCTCGAATTTGCTAAATATATTTATATGGACAAATTATGGCAATAAATGAAGACTATAATATTGTTAAACAAGTGTGTATCACAAGTTCGTATTTATATCTTTTGTGTATATTACCGCGTTAATGTTGTAAATAAACCAGCTCATTATTTTGACTGTTGCACCCACGTTGACCATTCTAATTATTACCGATCTGAAGGAAGTAACTGACATTCCTACTACGATAAACTATTCTATACTAAAAGATGGTCCAACCAAAACGCACGATGTTAATTGTAAATGAAACAAAAAGTTTTCAGAGAATTATCTTAATATTTTTTATTATGATAGAAGGCTCTATGACAATTATGTGTGAAACAAAACATCGGCCAAATGCTCGCCACGGCTTCGGTGGCATACCTCTATCCGATGGTCCATATTTTCAATGACTCTGAGAGACAATTGAGGTTCAATGTCGTTAATGTGCGGAATTATCTCATCCTTTAGCTCTTGAATTGTTCTTGGCTTATTGACGTACACTTTTTCTTTTAAATATCCCCAAAGAAAGAAGTCCAACGGTGTCAAATCACATGATCGTGGCGGCCAATTAACATCGCCACGACGTGAGATAACACGGCCATTGAATTTCTCGCGCAAAAGTGCCATTGTTTCGTTGGCTGTGTGGCAAGTGGCACCATCCTGTTAGAACCACATATAGTCCAGGTCCATATCCTCAATTTCTGGCCACAAGAAGTCCGTTATCATCTCGCGATAGCGAACACTATTCACGGTAACTACTTGGCCGACCTCATTTTCGAAGAAGTACGGCCCGATGACGCCGCCAGCCCATAAACCGCACCAAACAGTCACTCTTTGTGGATGCATCGGCTTTTCAACAATCACTCGTGGATTCTCATTTGCCCAAATGCAGCAATTCTGCTTGTTAACGAATCCACTGAGGTGAAAGTGTGCCTCGTCGCTGAAGATGATTTTCTTTGTAAAGTCACCATTCACTTCTGTCTGTTCAACCAACCATTCGGCGTATTGAAGACGCTTGAAATGGTCAGTAGGCTTCAGCTCTTGAGTCAATTGAACCTTGTAAGCGTGTAAATTCAAATCTTTATTCAAAATTCGCATCAATGATATTCGTGAGATGTTCAATTGTTGGGCACGACGACGAGTCGAGGTTGACGGCTCTTCTGCTACACTATCGCGAACAACAGCAATGTTTTCCCCAGAACGAACTGGGCGAGCATGCACACGTGTTTTCACATTTCTTACAGAGCCGGTTTGCTGAAATTTGCGCACAATTCTCCCGATTGTGGACACATTTGGTCGATTATGTTGACCAAAAAAGTCACGAAGTGCACGAAATGCATTTTGATTTGAACGCCCATTTTCGTAAAAGGCTTCAACAATCTTAACGGGCTGCTCAATTGTGTACCTCTCCATGGTTGAATTTGTCAAAAACTGAAACAAAGAAATGTCAAATTAAGTTGGGCAAAAAACTTCACGTTAAGGTGTGACTCACAATTAACATCGTGCATTACAGTTGGACCACCCTTTACTACGTCTTTTTCACGATACAAAAAGCAACCAACCAACTTTCAGTTGGTGGCCAACGTGGTTGAACCCTTCCGACCACTGCGCCCACATCTTCGTCGCGCTACCACGGGCGGAAGAGAGCAAGACGTGTCGGAAAGGCTCACCAGATCCGTAGAACGGGGCGTATGCACAAGGTCGTCCGCTGAGTTTTTGTACCCGCCCGCATTTTTCCTTCGTACCGCGTTTAACGGGTCTCTCTTGTAACTTGGAACAACAACGTCTCGAAATGGATGCAGTTTTTTGCGCGAACCAGTTCGCGGAACAGTTTTTTTATAGAACAAATGAGCGAGTGCAGAAGGTAATGGTCCGAGAATTACAGGGGAGACGCCTCCATTTGCAGGCAGGTGATTCATACAGAAATACACCTGCCAAATTGTGGATCTATAATAGATGAGTGTTGGCCGCTGAAAAAATCAGAACTTAGTCTCATTGACATTCCAGGTATATAGCTCTAACGAAATAAAAGCCGCTAATCGATGTTTATACCAATTCCTAGAAATCAGAAACAAAAATTGTGACAACATATTGGTGATATAACATTAACCTAAATATAGTAGAAGGAATTACATAAATACTTAAATTACAGGAATTAATCCACCAAAATATACACATGGGTGTTCATCTTCTTCAACACCGTCTAACACAGGAATGCCTCAAGAATCAGTATTAATACCAACGTAATAATATGACGACGAATAAGCAAATACTCGTAGCAATAATGTTGCGCTGCCTCCTCGCTCATATCGAAGGCACCTTTGGAGCATGCCTCTAGAGGCATCAAAAACAAAATCAAAATCGGATCAAAAAACAAAAGTTACCGCGTTGTTCGCAAGGATCGATTTACTGTATTGATTTTGTGAAAATGCCGAAATTAGAACGAAAAGCATTTCGTACATCGACCTAAAAATTTCGTGACGCACACACGAAAACAGCCGTTTAGTAAATAGAGATAAGTAAATCTACTATTGGCTAACGAGGCTTTAAGTGCGCAATAAGCTCCATTACATCAATAGTGATGTATCACACGTATTAAGTAACTCGTTTTGTCAATTAAATTGTCAATTTATCAGTTCCATAGTCAGTTTATCAATTTTTTGGACAAAGCAATAGAAATATAGATATAAATTTAACATATCAGAGATTATTCTCTATTAATATAAATAATTACAGGGTCATAAGAGAAATATTTTCAGCATATATTAGCTTAATGAATAAATATTACTCATCTTTCAGGACTCTTATGATGTCATTCATGAAATATTTTCGATTTCTTAGGCCTTTTCGATTTAATTTTTAAAAGATGCGATAAATTAACTGCATCTGCTGTTAATCGTCAACATTATATAGAAAACTTAAAGCTCGAAGGGCCAATTTTGCCACAAAGTTTCGAAATATGTTAGTAAAGCTTCCTCTTCATCGGCGTTATCACTTTTTTTGTCATTACATTTAAAAAAAACCCCGTAATATTTTTAATAATTCAGCCTTAATGTACCTAACAGAAACATGGATCTGACACCGTTCACAACTCTTTCCGTGTCCAAGGGATTTTGAAGAAGGCTTGCTAACTTGCCCACTACGTTTTTCTGTATTTCAGCTGAATAAAGGATGGTCCAACCATAATGCACGATGTTAATTGTGAGTCACGCCTTAACGTCAAGTTTTTTGCCCAACTTAATTTGACATTTCTTTGTTTCAGTGTTTGACAAATTCAACCATGGAGAGGTACACAATCGAGCAGCGCGTTAAGATTGTTGAAGCCTTTTACGAAAATGGGCGTTCAAATCAAAATGTATTTCGTGCACTTCGTGACTTTTTTGGTCAGAATAATCGACCAAATGTGTCCACAATCGGGAGAATTGTGCGCTAATTTCAGCAAACCGGGTGTATAGAAAATGTGAAAACACCTGTGCATGCTCGCCCAGTTCGTTCTGGGGAAAACATTGCTGTTGTTCGCGATAGTGTAGCAGAAGAGCCGTCAACCTCGACTCGTCGTCGTGCCCAACAATTGAACATCTCACGAACATCACTGATGCGAATTTTGAATAAAGATGTGAATTTACACGCTTACAAAGTTCAATTGACTCAAGAGCTGAAGCCTACTGACTATTTCAAGCGTCTTAAATACGCCGAATGGTTGGTTGAACAGACAGAAGTGAATGGTGACTTTACAAAGAAAATCATCTTCAGCGACGAGGCACACTTTCACCTCAGTGGATTCGTTAACAAGCAGAATTGCCGCATTTGGGCAAATGAGAATCCACGAGTGATTGTTGAAAATCAGATGCATCCACAAGGAGTGACTGTTTGGTGCGGTTTATGGGCTGGCGGCGTCATCGGGCCGTACTTCTTCGAAAATGAGGTCGGCCAAGTAATTACCGTGAATAGTGTTCGCTATCGCGAGATGATAACGGACTTCTTGTGGTCAGAAATTGAGGATATGGACCTGGACGATATGTGGTTCTAACAGGATGGTGCCACTTGCCACACAGCCAACGAAACAATGGCACTTTTGCGCGAGAAATTCAATGGCCGTGTTATCTCACGTCGCGCGTCGTGGCGATGTTAATTGGCCGCCACGATCATGTGATTTGACACCGTTGGACTTCTTTCTTTGGGGATATTTAAAAGAAAAAGTGTACGTCAATAAGCCAAGAGCAATTCAAGAGCCAGAGAATGAGATACTTCGGCACATTAACGACATTGAACCTCAATTATATCTCAGAGTCATTGAAAATATGGACCATCGGATAGAGGTATGCCACCGAAGCCGTGGTGAGCATTTGGTCGATATTTTGTTTCATGCATAATTGTCATAGATCCTTCTATCATAATAAAAAATATTAAGATAGTTCTCTGAAAACTTTTTGTTTCATTTACAATTAACATCGTGCGTTTTGGTTGGACCACCTTTTATTAGTAACATTTTCCATGAGCTAAATTTGAATAAAAAATTGCCACGTCAAAAATAAAGTTGCATTTTCATTTATTTAGGTATTCTGGTTTTACAATAAAAAAAGTAACAAAAAAAATTAGTAAACAATGTTTCCATTAGTTTTATCATAATCAAGTGGTCGTAGATAAAATTGCATGCATATTGCATACGAATATGACATTGTAATGACTGATAATGCAAATACCTATTTCGCGTATTTCAATAATCATTATTTATCATATTATCTGACAACTTATAAGCTTTGAAATCTCAGTCCTTTTCAAATCAAATGTATAAACACATTTTTCTGCTTCAAATAAAACAAAAACCTATCACAGGCCCATTCATAACAAAAATGTAGCACCCCAATTCTATTTTGTTATTACAAACAGTTTTATACCCCTCGTGTACATATTTACTCAGAAAAGCGAGCCGGAAACCTCGCCAAACAATTAACAAGTGATCCAAAAAAATCCCTGGCCGTTCAAACAAGACCTTACCCAGCACAAATCCTGGCGGGGTTAATATTTATCTCACCCGTCACTCAGAGAAAATCTGCCCGTCAACGAGACCACTTGTTTGTTTTTACTCGTTTCGAATTTAATTCACCGTAAAACAGACCCATTAATTTTAATTAACCCGCGCTCAAACCAAATATTTAGTAACAGCGTAATTTTGTATAACGAGGAAAGTGTGCGAGCGTAGAGTTTTTCTGTACGGTAAATCGAGCGAGAGCCGGAGATGTGAAAAAACGTGATTGGTCGATTGAAACAATTTTGAACTATATAAATAAATTCATCTACTAATGCGTTCCTTCTCAAATAGGGCTGGGAGTAATTGTAGCTGATTTGCTGGCGAAAGTTTAACAGAAACAAATGTACAGGATGGAAGGTTTTCCATTTCATAACCGCCTTTGCCTACGATAGTTTTTTTTTGTATCGTTCGATAGTACTTTTAACTGTTTACATGCACGTAAACCCTTCTTTGTTCATTTAAAGAATTCAAGAATATTAAAATATACAGCTACAGCATATACCCAAACAGGGTGTTCCTTTTAAAAAATCATCTCCCTTGTACTACACTTACATTAATCACACTGTATGCATAAAATCTCTTTTATAATACGTATCTTTGAGATTAAAACTCGACTTGTCTGACCATTTTTCATAAATCATTCTCACTAGTGCGTAAATGAACCAATTTCTCACTAGTGTGGTAATGAATATATTTCTAACTGGTGTGGAAATTAATGTATTTATCACCAGCGGGAAAATGTCATTAGTGCATTAGTGAACAAAAAAGAGTGATTACTAAAGTCGACTTTTAGCGACGAAAACATATTTTGGGCTGTCTCGCATATCTCGCTTATTTATGGCCCTATAGGATTGAAAAACGGGATAATACTTCCAGCTTGAACGCCGAAACCGATTCTGAAGTCAAGAACGCGATTCTTCGAAGTGGATTTTTCTAGAAACTTTAAAAAAGAAAGAGGCAACCCAAACATAGACAGGAGTAAACCATTGACGGACAGGTGACGGATCGGTGACTGACCAGAGATAGACCAGCGACGGATTAAAGACAGACCAGATTAGGCCAGACCAGAAACAAGCCAGATCTGATCAGACCAGACCAAAAACAGACCAGACGAGAAACACACCAGACTAGTTACAAGCCATACCAGTTACAGACCAGATCAAATCAGATCAGACCAGATCAGACCAAGCTAGAGACTGACTAAATCCCACCAATCACCATTGTAGGAGATTTCTAGCTAGTATGGAAGTTAATATATTTCGCATTAGTGTGTAAATTAGTATATTTCCCAGTAGTGTACAAATGAAAATATTACTCACTCGTGTGGAAACGAATATACATATGTCTCACTAGTTAAAATCTATTTCTATAGCCAAAAATAATAATTTTATTCAGCCTAACAGCATCATTTATTTGCATTAAATGCCCAAAATATCTGCCTCAATTTAATAAACAGAGGTGTACGTGTCTTGTTTAAATTATTAAAAACATTATATAATAATGTTTTTGTAATATATTTAATTGTATTAGAAATCGCTTGTTTGAAATCTTATGTATGTGTAAACGATTTAACTAAACAATTTTTTATTACGCAAATATATAAAAATTATAATGGTGTCAAATCGGGTGATTGTGGCATCCACCAATACCAAAAATGCTAAGCACTTATACAAATTTACAATATTATTACTTTATCGGGTACCCATTCAAAGAATGACGAACTTTGGACTCATATGCACGAAACGGAGTCGTTCATTTGGTCAAGTTCACTCTTATTCGAACGGTGGACGATCTAAAATGGCAGCCGCCTGTCCACTTTCGATTTCGTCGAAAAATTCCGACAAGTTCAATGGTTCCTTAATTTGGCGACCGTGACATACATGTTTCTCGACTAAATCAAGATAAATGCCGCTACTGTCGGGTTAAGGCCCGGGTTTTTACGTCAATAGAACTGTCGACATGGGGCCTACGTCGTTCTAGGAACACACGATCGCTGACAAGCGAGTATTCTCGATACTTCGTTAGATTATGAAAACGGAACGGTTCAACAGTTTTCTGCAAGATGGCGAAATATTTACTGTATAATATTGTTCTACAATGAAACGTGTGTTCTGAGGTAGAACTTTCATCCAACCTTATAGTCAATTCCATAACATTTTCATCCTCTCATAAATCTACCTCAATTGTAAGAAATGTAAATATTTGCAAGAATATCTGACAAGCAATACATGTTTGACAAGCAATCAGTTATCAACTCCTTGGTCCCTACAACAATATCAAATAATTCAGATTGTTCATTAAAAGGTACATCTTCTAATATGTATTCAACGCCTTATCAATACGAGAAGCCTCTTTTATCCATACCTTATCTCCCATGTACCAAAATATTATAGATCGAATCTCTTGGCTTCTAAAAGGCATAATATTCCAACACCAAAAGTCTCTCGATTAGAAGAGGTGCCTGGTGATTGGAGTCCTTAAGGAGAATTCTGGATAGATTGATAGATTTAGGTCATTTGTCGTCAACAACATGGATAGAATAATGATCATCAACAGTACGGATAGAGCTACGCGCTTGGATGATTCATCATTGATGGTGTCTTACATAAGGTGTCTCAATTGGAACTACAGGATTAGAATTGCGCGCCATCTGTGTCCTGTGAAAGATAGGACGTCAATATTTAATGGCTCTCATCTACAAACCATACGACGTCAACGTGCCGGGATTAACAGTTCAATAATGAATAGTTTGTGTACAACTGTTTTGTGAAAGTGAGCGATCATTTACAGTTGCATTAAGAAAATTCGCACAAAATTAGGATAAAATCAAGTGCCTAGAGAGTTAACAGTTCATAACTTGATACAAACATTTGAAGAGACGAGTTCTGTTATTGATAAGGCAACACCAATACGTCCTCGTCGTGGTCGGCCAAATGAATATATTGCTGCAGTGAGAGAAAGTGTATGGGAGTATCCAAACACACCAATTCGACGTCGTGTACAACAGTTTGAATCTGTCAAGAGCCACCACGCATCGGATTTTAAAGAAAGATTTGCATCTGTCAGCATATAAAATGCAGTTGACACAACAATTAAGCGTTAAAGACCATTTAGAACGTTGTATATTTGTTAACTGGGTGGTAGAAAACAAATAAGGTAATGCTGATTTTTGCCACAAAATTTTGTTTAGTGATGAAGCTCATTTTCATCTTGACGGATACTTCAGCAAGAACATTGTCGAATTTGAGGTGCTGAAAATCCACATGATGTTCATGAAACAGAAATGCATCGACAGAGATGCACTGTTTCGTGCACATTTTGAAGTTGTGGAATAATTGGACCATACTTTTTTGAAAATGAAGCTGCCACAATACCACAGTAATACCACACTAATGCTACCACAGAAAATGGAGAACGTTATCGTATGGTTTGTAGATAACAGTCGTTAAATATTGATATGTATGAAAGGGACTAATTAAATGATATTTATCTAGTTAAATGATTTTTAAATCCATTTCCTGAGGAAATGAAACTAAAATTTTGAGATTTATATTGTGTTGCCTCATGAAATAAAGAGAAGTGGTACTTCCATTGCTTCCACGGACTGCGCGCAGCTGGTTTGAGCGTAGATAAATCTGAAAACAAAACAGTAAAAAAAGTCCAGCTTTCCTTTAAACTAATACAAACATCCTCGATAAATTCAAGCTAATCAGAAACTATATTTTAAATTCAGACGACATTATTACCAATTTAATTGCTGTGTGAGCAATACGAAGGAAATCTTCGCTAATTTGGATTAATCTGACGCTAAACTTGATTTTAATAGGGAACTATTTTCATTCAGCTATAATCTTTGCGTCAGACTAATGTATACGGACCTTAACTAATTCCTTTTAATGCTACAACCTTAACGACGTTTTAAAGTTTATTTACTTCGCTATAGGCGTGACTGCAATCAGTTAAATGGTTATTGCTATTTTGCATAGTACATTATATTTGCTATTTGCATGAATCCTTAACGATCGCTTTCATAGCTGATTGTGTGATAAATGGAGGAATTGTTAGCGAAACCAGTAGGATATATATTTAAAGGAAAGATTGTTTAAATATTGACGCATAATAAAATAAAGAATATATTTTTCATAAATTAAACCGCAATGTATGGTTGGTTACACATTACGGGTTTTTCTATGTCGATGCGAATTAAGGCTGAATTATTATTTAAAATATTAAACTTAAACAAATTAAATCCAGAAATCACGTAGTTAGACCTGTGTTTTTAAATCGAAATTTAATGAGGGAAATATTTGTATTTAGATATGCTGCAGAATGCTATTATGCCACTAGTTTTGGAGATTCTAAAGGAAAATTTTGATAAATTTCGAGATCTGTAAATATACTTTCAACAGGATAGTGCTCCTTCACACTATTATGACTCAAAAAGAATTTATCTCAATGAAGAGTATTTTAATAAGCGGATTGAACGTCGGGGTACGATAAAGTGGCCTGCTCGGTCTTCAGATCTAACGCACTTCGATTTCCTTTTATGAGCCTACTTCTAGATCTAAGTTATACTCTACACAACCCACTGGTATACAATTTTCATTTAAAAGTAAGACTCAAAATGGCGCCGCGACGCCATCTTTGATGATTACATCACTATTTTTTAGCTAAAGCATTATTTTATGCTTTAACGTATATATATATATATATATATATATATATATATATATATATATATATATATATATATATATATATATACTCATTTTTATACCGCTCCATACCGCTCTTTAAGGTGCGTCCAGATGTGCAACAACGAAGCGTATCGTAGCGTAACATCAGAGCATTCCGTGGCTTGTCGGTTTTTCAGCAAGATGTGACATCAAAGGCCTGTAACGCGGTGGTGTTACCCATCGCCCTTACATGTCTGAACGGGACTACAACGATTACGATAGATGGAACGGCATGGTGTTACGAACCGATGTTACGCGTCGATGTCCTGTTGCGTATTGTGTCACGATAGTAAGTTACGCGTCGGCGTTACGATACGCTACGGTGTTGCATGTTTGAACGCACCTCAATAGGACACATACTTACCCGCAACAGGATATCGACGCGTAGCAACGGTTCGTAATACCACGCCATTCCATCCATCGTAGTCGTTGTAGTACCGTCCAGACGTGACGATGCGTAACGCCACCGCGGTGCAAGTGACGCTTTGATGTGACGCTGAAAAACCGACAACCTACGGAACGCTCTGATGTTACGCGACTACGTTACGATGTTATGCCGTGAGCCGTTTAAATTGTCACGGGGCGGCCTTACGTTACGCTTCGTTTTTGTATGTTTGGACGCACCTTTAGGTCTCTCTAAACAACACCAACTATTATGACGTCACAAATTATCGTCACAAACATTCGGATTTTGATGACAGAGTACTACCAACTAGATGTCTGAAAGTACAGGTCACCTACATTCATATATTCAACAGTGTTGTATTTATTAAAGTAGACAATATACCAATTTCGGATTTTCTAACGTATTTTACAGGGTTTTCCGACCGACATTGTCAGACTAGGATTCAAATAAACTAAAAAATAAGTTCTGACTATGCACAATATAATATTTCGAAAACAATTCGCGGAAATTTCCTAAAATTTCAAGTCCATTCAGAATTATCTAAAAGAGACTTCCTTTCCATCTATTGCATTAAAATCCTCGAATATAAGAAACATTTCGATGGTTTCTAGATCAAATGAAACTGGGGACTTAAAATTAAATTGAAATTGTCGCTTCTGCGAACCTTTGTCGATTGTTGTTCATTACACAATTGACAAAACATCAGGCGATATGTCACAACGCTATTCTTTATTAGTTTTTATTGCAAATAAATGAAAAATGTGCATACTATCGCGGCTAGGACACCTAGAGGTTTCTAATGAATACTACGAAGCCATCTCCTATGATTGATACCAGTATACATTAACTTTTGCAGACTTGTCATCCTTGATTACAAAAATCAATTTTAATTTATTACATGTCCTGAATACATAAATATATTAAATATTGCGTACCTATATTTTTATATGCTAATCGTTAGATACGAACAAAAGATAGTCAACGGGAAAAATTATGTCATAATATTAACGGCGTATTACAATAAAAGGAAAAGCCTGCAAGTTGACCTTCAGAAAACAATCTTTGATGAAAATCAATTTGCTGTTAAGTAATTTTTGAAAACTGATTTACATTTTTGTCATCTATATTAGGCACTAGTTTATTTACATATTGTTGCAAATAAACTAGTGTTTATGTAAATTATCATTATTACTGAGTGTTAAAAATGATAATCATCGAATAGTTTTGTGAAAAAGTAGTCATCTACAAATTTCTATAAATTATAGTCTGTTTTTTTGAAACACGAGAAAGGGGTCGAAGATCGCCTTTAGGTATAATTCAATGCCTGGCGGGGCTTTAGCCCGAGGAGTAGTTGTTTCCTATAGCGATTATGTAATACCCTTGATATTCGGGAACTACTTGATAACCGCTTGGCGGTTTAGTAGTCCCTTTCTCGATTCCCGACTTATATGTTACCTATATGAACAGGCTCTTTTTGAAATTTAACGAAAGTAGTTTACGATCCAACCAAATTTTAATTTTCCAAAAATAATGTTTTCTTTGACTATTTTCCTTTCAACTTTTCAATTTCTCGTTCAACGTTTCAACTTTTGAGACTATTCCAATTTTCATATCATAAAATGTCATCTGTGAAGCTTATCAGCGTGCTACTAGAATTCATTTTGGATAAATGAATCAAGCATATTAAAAGGAGTTTGGACTAAGTATGTTGCCCTGCGGAACACCATATTCAATTATTTTAAAATCGCTTCTAGTCCCATCCACCTCTACCCATTGTTTTCTAATAAGGAAGTCGGAAGAATCGTGTATACCGTAATGGAAACTGCGGCGGTAACATACGTCAAATGTAACCCCGCAAAATGATTACAATCGACCTCACTTGTTTCGGTGATTGTACTCACATCTCAGGAAGGATCTGTGAGCTTCAATGAACCAACAATTCCGCTCACAAGTTCCATTAGTCAAATTATGAATACACTCTCTCTTTACTTTTAATATCGGTGTTTACTACCTCTTGATATTTTTAAATATCAAGGTACTCCTAAATTAAATTTTTATGTGTACAGTGTTTTTGTTTTTATTTCGAGGATATGTTAATTATTACTGTAAACAACTTAATACTTACCTGACTGATTAATATTCAACAGCGGGCGATTTTCGGGCTCATATAATTGCGTAAGACAGGCTGCGGAGACAGTTTTCCTTGCTTCTAGTATGCAGAGGATCTCAGAAAGTACCGAATAAGATTCACATTTTATTTTTCAGTATTTTGAAATTACCACAATAACGACAGCCATTTTTATTTTGATGCAACATATTTTTGAGACATCTAAACCATTAATAAACTTGGTCATAACAATGACTATGTTTTCTTCTTCGGACAGACAAACCATTTAGGCACAAGTTGATTATTCAGGAATCACAAATAGGTGTATTGTTTTAGGTTTTAACAAGTTTTTATCATTCTTATTGGGATGTAATTCTGGCTAAAAATAAAGAAATAGTAATTTCTTTGGTAAAATTTATATATTATCACATCATTATTGCATAGTAAACAAAACATAAATGATATACATAACATATCTTCGGTGAATTCATCCAGCGACTTATAGGATAGTCTTGAGTTTTATACTAGACATAGTGAAATCTTACACCATTTTCATTCACACTATTAAAAGGGGCAAAGTTTTACCACTACAAGTTTTCAACAGTGTTCCCTTTTACATTTTATTTTATTTCTTAGATATTTGCTTATTCTAGTCGCTCTTTCCAGACGTTTGACTGTCAAAAAAATACTCTAGAAACCAGTGGCGAAGCGTCCATTAAGGCTGTGAGGCTGACAGGATTGCACATCATTCTTCGCGTCAACATGCCGGTAACCGACGGACTTTATTTTAACGGACTTTATTGAGATCCGCGGTGCAATGAGGGGAGAGGGCAGTACGCGAGGAATGATGTGCAATTTAGCTAGCTTTACAGCCTTAATGGACGCTTCGCCACTGCTAGGAACCCCAGTAACTAATTCAAGGGATGCATCACGTTACTTTAAAAAATGTATTAGAAAATTCGAAAGAGCCTACAGAAGATCACAAGCTTAAATTATTAGTTTTCAGGCTTTCTCCAAAGTTTAGATGAAAAAATTATTCGTTTAAACACGTCCTACAGATGAATCGTTTATTGTAGCAGGGGTTTTCAAAATAAAAATTTATGCATACGTGGAAAAATAAAAATCCAGGACCAAGAATATTTGCACAAATAAACAAATCCGATAAAATGACAGTAAGGGTGGAGCGCCTCCATATTACGCTTTGAAACGTTTGTCATTTTGTGCACACCACCACATTACACAAAAGGACTCAGTTATCAAATCCTTGATCTACGTAATACCCATATTACTGCTGGAGTAGGTCGGAACCTTTGATGTGAAAATAACACGAACTTAGTTTTCCACAAAACACCAAAACACTATAAAGTTGGCATCATCTGGAGATGATTAAAACTCAAATCATCTCCAGATGATGCCAACTTTGTTGGCGTAACGATCGTCGAGTGTAGTGTGCAGTGTTTTGGTATTTTGTGGAAAACTAAGTTAGTGTTATAACCTCACGTCCTTGAATCTAAACTTCACTATTTAACACATCGAGAAGAATTACTCAAAACTAACCCGTGGTAGATTGTTCCACAACTCGTTTGGTTCAATCAAAGCAATTAGAAGACCCGCTAGTATAATTATAGAAGCCTTATTTATGATCATAACAATTTATTTAGTAAGTAGCTCAGTGGTACCTTCTCGTCGAAAAAATACAAATGCAATTTATTAAGTTATGACCCACTTATGAATATTTTTACCCAGTCGTACATTACCGCTATTTACATCTGAAATAACGATCGTGGAGGTTGCTAAATATACTTGGAACGTTATTTTTAATTCACTTTAGCGTGTTTAGTTTAATTAATATGTTTAGATTTGATGGATAGTGGGTTGTCCATTATAATTCTGTAACATATCAATTACGTATCCTGTAAGGAATGAAATTATGGTTTATTTGAATTAGTCTCTAGGGATTTGTACTAAATTTTCTCTTGAGTATCATTTTAAAGCGCATTTTTCGCTCTATCTAATCGTGTTACTCATTTTATTTTTAGATAATTTGGCCACTTTTTTCAGGGCTTTAAATACGGCATGGACAAAAGGCAAATTCGCACGATTTTCTTGTTCCAATTTAAGCTAAGCCGAAAAGCTGCCGAAACAGCTCGCGATATCAACAACGCGTTCGGCCCAGGAACCACTAACGAATGTACAGCACAGTGGTGATTCAAGAAATTCCGCAGCGGTGACGAGAGCCTTGAAGATGACGAGCGCAGTGGCCGGCCATCGGATGTCGACAACGACCAACTGAGAGTCTTAGTCGAAGCCAATCCACGTACAACTGTTCTGGAGCTTGCAGAAGAATTAGGCGTAGCAACGGGGATGATTTCGAACCATCTGCGAGAAATTGGGAAGTCGAAAAAGCTCAAGAAGTGGGTGCCGCAGGAATTGAACGACAGGCAAAAAAATCGCCGTTTTGAGGTGGCGTCTTCGCTCATTCTGCGCAACCAAAACGACCCTTTTCTTGATCGAATTGTGACGGTCGACCAAAAGTGGATCATGTACGACAACCGGCGACGTTCGACTCAGTGGTTGGACCGTGATCAAGCTCCACAACACTTCCCGAAGCCAGAATTGCATCAAAAGAAGGTTATGTTCACTGTTTGGTGGACTGCGGCCGATTCTATCCATCACAGCTTCCAGAATCCGGGCGAAACCATTACGACAGAGAAGTACTGTCAGCAAATCGAAGAAATGCACCAAATGCTTCGGCGTATGTGTTGTCAACAGAAAGTGACCAATTCTGCTCCATGACACCCACGGCCGCACGTCGCACAACCGACCCTGCAAAGCTGAACGAATTAGACTACGAGACTCTGCCTCATCCGCCATATTCGCCGGACTTCTCGCCTACCGACTGCCACATTTTCAAGTATCTCGACAACTTCCTTCATGAGAAATGCTTCAAAAACCAAGAGGATGCCAAAAATTTAAATTGCTACGCTACCGGCTTAAATAAACTTGTTTCTCATTGGAAAAAGTGTGCTGATTCTAACGGTTCTTATTTCGATTAATGAAGTTTTGTTTGAGCTGAGATATGTGCATTTAAATTTAAAGGTTAAAAACCGTAAGAACTTTCTGTTATAGTTTTTCGAAAGCTACCTTCCTTATGTATACTATAATAATATAATGTGAAGAAGAAGGTATGTATATTCCAGTGAAGAACCATTCTTTTTTAGGTGGTGTGTACATTCGTAGATTTTAACTCAACGAAATGACAGTTCATAGGTGGTAAAAGGACAACAGGCTTCTGTTGAAAAGATTGATTCGGACAGGGTCATTGATAAAAACAGAAGAATTGGACAATGACTCTTATCCAATTTTTCTTGTATTTTGAAATAAAATTTCTCCACTGATCATTATTTTACTGTTCCACGAATCTAACTTCTAAGGAAACAATTACTACGATGTTCGTTTTGGAATAGAAAAGTCTCAAGATTGTGATCTTTATTAGACTAAACAGCCATGTATATTACTTATCAGGAAGTCTATTTTATTGCAGAGTAAATAACTTTCGAAACTTGGCCACTTAAAAGTATATGCTTATAGTAAATATAAACAGAGTTCTTAATAATCACATGGGTTATATTGAGGTTATTTTGTGGTAAATTCCGTGGGAATTATATAGAGCAATGAACTTAAAAATAAAGCTATTTTTTTAAATAATAAGAGGTTGTATTGGCATACTTCTCTGAACACTTTAATGACTACAAATTATCGATCGTTTGAAACTCTTATTCAATGATAAGAAAATTACGACGTCTCAAGAAAAATATAATCAACTAATTTATCAGTTAATAGTTTAATTGAAGTGGAAGTTGCAGGAATTGAAATAAGAACATCTAAATATTAAAATGTCAACAAACATAATGCACTGCAATAGAGGAGAATACAATTCTTCGGGTTCTTCTTCTTCAGTCTTCTCTTCTTCTTCCTCCTTATTTTATTTGTACAATTTAGTGTGGTGTGTCATTTTAATTTTCAAATTACTTATGACCCCTTTACGTAAATAGTATTCTTTAATTATCTCCACGAAAATTAATAATTTTGAGAATTTGCCAGAACGTAGCAAATATTGTCACATCCCAGTAAAGGACTGGGCTTGCTTATATAGTGTGTATTGTTATTTTAATACAAAGAACTGACAATTTATAGATAGAAGAGACTTTTATCTACTGTACAAACTCATTCAATAACATAGGCGGAAATAAAATTCTTCTTCTTCTTCTTAGTCTTCTTCCTGTTCATCTTCTATTTGTATCTAAAGAAGTTCGTGTAATTTAATGTTTGATGTAACATTTTCAGTTTCCAAGAGGCCAAATGAATGAAAAACGTTTAGAATTTTGAATCTCATTAAAAATAATTCAGTAAAATAAACGAGAATTAAATTCCTCTTCATCACTGTCTTCTTCTTATTCTTCTTCTTTTTCTTCTTCAAGTCTGGTACTTCAGGTTTGAGTTTCCAAATCCTTGTTTATATATTCACATACATTTTATTCATTATCCCCGTGGAACATATTCTATTAATGTCAGATTTGGAGGTATAATCACGAAATAGGTTGTAATGCATATGACGTCGAAGAATGTCCAAGAAGCCATCACATTTGAAGTCGCCCAAAGAAGCTATCAGTGATCGCACCGAATCAATAGTGTAGTAGTTCCCTAAATTCCCTATACAGGTAAGGTATAGTAATATTACCCTCTCCAATGCTTTCCTGGCAGAGGTAGAGGGGCGCGTCACTGATGCAGTAAATGCTACGTTTCTTATATATATTTACGTACTTACTATTTATCGATTATCCTCGCAAATACACCAAACTAAATGTTTGGAAAATGTGCAGAACTGGTTTAAAAATGGATGTCTTTTAGACCGCATACAATAACTCACTCTCGAGTCGCGTTTCTTTCTTTCTCTTAGACGTCTGTCGTAATGCATACATCGATTGCATAAAAGGATGGTAACCTTGTTGGTCGCACCCTTAACGCGGGTGACTGACCGGTGTTTAAGCAAACAATAAATAAAACGTCCATTACAATGAGCGTTTTATGAGATTCATGCGTAAGATATGCATCTGGTGGTCAGTATGACGTCTGGGTAGCTGCAGATAGTCTGGTGTCGACGCCGAAGAGCCATCGTGAATGATAATCAGATTCAAAACAGCTGAACCGAGTACCGTCACTACCAAGTGCATGGGTGGTTATCGGAGAAATATGCGATCTTGAGAAAGCAATACAAACAACTGGTAAGTAGACTTAAATATAATGTATGGGAAGTCACTCTAAGCACAAAACCGCTCAAATATTCATTATTGAGTTGCTACGGGATTTTTTATAGAAAAACTATAAGACCCTTGGAAGTCTTATGCTCTTTCCATTAGAAAATAGGAAGGGAAATTTAAAAAATCACCACTTCCAATGTAGGTTTCGTGCTACCTCGATGTTTACCAGAGCCATTCCTTGGAATCATATCTAAGTTATTTCAGAGACGAAACTGCCCTATTGTTATTTTTAAGGATATTACGAATTTTTTTATCAAACAAGTTAAAGATTTTTGGATAAGACAATTAAATAAAATTATCACTCCCTCTAGTGGGTATTAGGCTACATTAATATTCATCACATGCATCCCTTAGAAACATCCCCCTTAGAAAATTCCCCTTCGACGCAAAATCCCCTAAATAATTTTTTTCAATTTCTAGGATTTTTTTTTTGAAAAAACATCGGCCACGTCCCACGACTTGAATAAGAGAAATAAAAAAAATCACCAATTCCATAGTAGATCTATCTCAATATTCACCAAAGGTGTCCCTTAGAGTTTTTACTAAGTCATTCTAAAAGCGAAACCATCCAGTTATTTTTTTACAGATACTAAGAGTTTTTAATGAAAATGTATAAGAATTTGTAAACAAATATTTAAAAAATATATATTTCTCCCCCAGTAGACCTTACGCTACGTCAATATTCATCACAGACATGTTCCTCAATTGTCTTTTTTTCAGATGCTAGGGTTTCTTTACGAAAAAGTAGAAGAATCTTGGATAATAATAATAATTATTATTATATTATATAGGTTGGGCCTCATCACCCACTGATGGGTGGTAGCATGGGTAGTCCCTTGGCGATCCCCTCTTATCCGGGTCATGATCCAAAAATGCTATCCCATAAAAGGAGCAATTTAGGCACATCCCCCGCCTTAAGCCTCGCCTGCTCTAGGATAACAGGGGCCCCTAATATAAGATACTTCTTCTCCTCCAGTGCGGGGTAGGTGTAAAGAAGATGAATCGAGGTTTCCTCGTCTTCTTTACAGTATCTGCAGGCCGGGCTATCAGTCAGCCTCAGCTTGTGCTTATATGCATTCAGGCCACTATGGTTGCCCGTTATGATTCCCACCAGGGTTCTGGCTTTGTGCCTGTTCAATTTAATGATTTCTTGGGCCCATTTCTCAATCTCTGAGTATTCGATGAAGAGTTTGGTTATTCGACAACCCGTTACTCCTCTCCATCTTTTATTGTGCTGGTCTCTTGCCCAACCATTGATACGGTCTCTGATCAGATTTCGACTTATTCCCACTGCAGGTTCTGGTCCATAGAGGTTTTCCCTGGTCCCTAGTCTGGCAAGGTCATGTGCAATTAGATTTCCCTTAATGCCATTATGCCCAGGTATCCATAATAGTTCCACCGGTCCCTTCCCTGCCAAGTGGTTTAATGCTTCATAGCAATTATAGACCAGCTTCGACTTTGTCGTTGCTGAATTCAGGGCTGCCAACGCCGCTGTGCTATCCGAGAAGATACATACCTTCTCCTGGGTCTGATTTTGGTCGGCCCCCAGAACACCGTATGTAATTCCAACTAGCTCGGCCTGGAGTGCGGTAGTGTATTTGCCCAAGGGGAAGGTTTTACCTGTCCCGTCGCGTCGCCTATATACCCCCGCACCCGCTCTGTTCCCACTCTTGGCTCCATCTGTATACCAGATGTCTCCATTGAGCGGCAATCCAGCTCGACCCTCCATCCAGTCGGTCTTACTGACGAGGGTGATCTTATATTTCTTGTCAAACAGGAAGTGGACACCCGTACTGTCAGAGGGCATCCATAGGAGTCCCTCCTCAGCTAGCTCTCTTGAGAGTTTATTCAGGTCCCTTATCTTCCTATTCATGTTTCCCACCATGTGCATTGCCTTTCGGCTTCCGCTTTGAGGATGACATCAAGAGGTGGTATCCCCGTCAGTATCCCCATCGCCTCGATCGTTGTTGATCTTGGGGCTCCGCTTATACTTCTAAGAATCAATCCTCTTAACTTGTTAAGTCGGTTGGCTTCCGTCTTTAAACAGGCTCTCTCCCACCAGACCAGTGCATACGTCAGTCTGGGTTTGAGAATTGCCTCATGCATCCATTTCACGGTTTCCGATTTCAAGCCCCAGCTACCTACTACCAATGGCTCTTCTCAGTTGCCAAAGTGTTGCTGTGATCTTGGAACATATGTGACTTAGATGTTTTCTCCATGACAGTTTCCCGTCCAGGATTACTCCTAAGTATTTCACTTCGCTATTATAGCTTAGTTCTTGGCCACCAAGTTTCAGCGGATATGTTTTGTTCCACTTATATTTCTTGGTGAACACCATCACCTCAGTTTTAGAGGGATTGACCGAGAGTCCCGTCTCCTTGCATCAATTCCCAACCTTGTTTAAATCTCCCTGCATTATATTGAGAATTAGCTCCAGGAAAGGGCCAGGAAAGTCATCGGCATAGCCAATTACTTGGTAATCCTTTAACCTTTCAAGATCTTGGATAAGGTTATTTTTAAAAAATCATATTCAGCATTTTAATCATCTAAAAAACACCTAAATTCAACATACATATATTACAACGTTTCCAGAATAAAGTGCTATGTATAATAGCAGATGTGCCGCACTATTTTCCAAACTTGGTAATGATAACGTAACGTGATCTTTCTGTGGCCTCGATCAAAGATATTATCAAAACATACAGTGCGAACGATAGTGCCAGTCTTGTGAATCATCCCAACATACTCGCCAACAAACTTTTAGTCAATGTAAGTGAAATACGCAGGCTAAAAGGATTTATACATGGAGACCTCATTAGGAGATTTGCTTAGTGTCAGGCATCTTATAAATGTTACATGTATAAACTTGTACATAAACTCATATTAGATAGTTAGATAGTTATAGTTACTACTCGTCAAGAATAGGAAAAAGTATGAGAGTTATGTATGCGTAGAAGAAAGAGTAAGGCAACATTCGGAGGGCAAAGGATGCACTTTACCAGATCGAACTCTGTGTCCATTCACATTCAATGTATATTCATCGATATTCACTTTGCGAAGGTCTCAATTTGACTGAATAAAGACCAGGCTATTTACTGCGCATCTCGTGGACGGTCACACTGATTGTATGATACTTTTCATGTCGCTCTTTTCTTTTGTCAGAAAATACGCTTATTGTCTCTTTGGGACAGATTTCTGCATTCATGAAGTTAAAATAAGAAATAAATATATTTATTATTTGGATGCAATCACTTGCTGCTTACATAGTATTATTCCAAAGTTATGTATTGAAAGCTTTAATGTCTGACTCATCTTAATTAATACTCACCCCATATTAAAGCCTCGTGCACGCCACTGCCTTAATTTACGACCGTCTCGTAACCTTAGCATTTAATAACTCAAATATTTGTGACAATCGACAGCATACATGTGATTCCGGTGACATTTTTTGATAACATATCCGTAGCGATTTATTTACGCGATGATTTTCTAGCAGTTCGCCTCGGGTTCTTGGAGGATTTGCATACGAGACAAAGATCCATTATCGTTACTTATGTAACTCGTTACATTTAAACATATCCTGCATCCATACACGATCGATTGTTGTGCAAGGTTAGTAAACTGCCACAACAAAGGGTTTAATGGACTAAAACGAACCCGTTCGATTTGTTTAATAATATCGTAGTAAAGTTGGATAATATTTATATGCCACGGTCTCGCCTGAGGTAATTGCTGAAGCGAATGGATAGAGAGCCAGTAAATGTCACAGATTTCCTATAAGGGGACTATTATGATAACTGTTTTGTCTTGATGCAGCGTCTAAAATAAAAAACGATCTAATACGCTAACCAAAACTTTGGAATGAAAGATCATATTCAATATTTCCAAATAAAACTTCTGCATTCTATTATTTGCAAAAATTTCAACAAAAAAGCCATTACAATTCGATGCTAAAGAATCAGCTGCCATTAGAGAGGGTTAAAAGTTATTCAACGTTATTAAGAAGTCCAAAACAAAATAATTTTGGTGTACCTCAAGAAACTATTCTCGGTCCACTACTCTTTAAATATTTATGTGGTCCAATTGTATAAATGGCCTATACTTGTTATAAATTGTGAATT
This sequence comes from Rosalia funebris, assembly GCA_037954035.1. Taxonomy (NCBI): domain Eukaryota; kingdom Metazoa; phylum Arthropoda; class Insecta; order Coleoptera; family Cerambycidae; genus Rosalia; species Rosalia funebris. The sequence continues at coordinate 1,098,797 of JAZFAV010000004.1, read as the reverse complement.
TATGAATGTATTTCCTGACGGTACATTATTAGCATGCAGTGGTTAAAACTTACAAAAAACGGTACATAAAATGAATTGTTCTAACAAATATAGACAAATACCTTAAAATAAATAAACTAAAATTTAATGTTAATAAAGCGACGGCTATGATATCTACTAAATACATATACATACATCTGTACAGTAAAATTAATATAAACACTGTTAATTTAGTAACTAATAATGAAAATATTGAGAAATACTAACATAGAATATTTAGGTATCATTATAGACAATACGTTGTCTCTAAAGGCCATTTTGATTATTTAAACAGAACAATCACAAAGAAACTATACTTATTCTGAAGAGTTTCCTCAAACGTATCAACTCAGACTAGAATCGCAGTATATAATACTATTATAAAACCTTATTTTGATTATTGTGCATCATTCTGTATTCCTCTGACTTAGATCAATTAGCAAAATTTCAAACGTTACAAAATAGAGACATGAGAATAATTTTAAAATTTAATAGAACATAACATAATGCATGAGTATTTTAATAAATTTATCATCTTCACAATGAGATTTCTAACTGTAGTACTAGAACAAAAAAATGTTTATATATCTAGAACAAAGTATAAAGAATCTATGAATTCTTATTTTTTTAAAGGAATTAATCGATACAATAGGTTACTTTTAGAAATAAAAAAATGCTTGATAATTTCAAAGTTTAAAAAAAATAGCCAGTGTTGCCGTACGTTAGGGTCCTATTAGGTTAAAAAAAATATTTTCGGGTTATAAGCAGTGTTGTCAAATTAGCAATTTTTTATTAGTTCTGAGAATTTTGCCACACGTATTTTTCGAGACAAGGTTTTCAAAATCGGTACAAGTATCTCAGAGACTATTTCAATTAAATATAGTATTTCAATTAAATTAGCCCATTTCATTTAAATTTAGTATATAGTTTATTTCATCGCTACTTGCCAAATAAAATTCCGTTTATCGGCAAGATAAGAAAGTTTTTTATTTGACAAATAGCGATGAAATGAATAGTGTGCATCTTCATATTTCTCACAATTTAATATTTTTCCATATCTGTTTTATCTCCTTTTTCCTTAACTAATAAATATGAAAACTTACATAAAAAACGAATATTTGGATTTAACCGTTGCCATTTTCGAAAAGCTATATTTTTCAAAATGACTTCGACAAATACTAGCTTCTTTTGTTTATTTTAATAAAAGGAACGATAAGAAATAGTGCATCTGTTATCAAAAAGCGAGTCACAGAAAATAGACCGCCAGAGGAGGAGCTGTCAGAATGAAATTTTTCAACACATCAGATTTATATTTTTAGACAACATAATGTAATATGTTGATAAAATAAATATGTTGATTTGTTGATGAAAACCTTTCTTGAACCGATGCGAGGAGTTTTAGAAACAATTAAAAAGGCTTCTATTATCAAGAAATAACTGAACACAGTTTAAATGTTTGATTTAAATTGCTTTATTTTGTGTACAGACAAGTAATATTAAAAATAAAAATATTTTATTAAAACTATTTATATCTAAAAAAACTATATTGATAAGTACATAATTAGAAGCACATTCAAATAGAATATAATTGCATTTCCCGTCTCATTTAAGAATTTTAGAGAAGCAGGTACCATCCCAAGGGAATTACAAATCCAGACTTTTCAGTAATTTACCTAAATATTGAAAGTTATGTAGAAAATTAATGTATTCATTACTAAAGGATGACAGAAGCTTTGGAAGGATTTATTCATTACTAAAGGATAGGATAAGAAGCTAGTAAGCTTCTTCATTGATCACTAAAGTTTTTTCAAAAGAAGATTTTTGCTTTTCCCAAGTTCAATAGAATTTTGGTCGATTTTACAATAAGTTCAAGGTCGAATATTACAACAAGGAACATGTGTAGAGCGTGTGTAGACCGTGTGTAGTAAGAGAGCATAATTCACTCATCACAAGGCGAACTGAAGAAATAACTTACGAAATAACGCAAACAAAATCGAATCCCGATGAACTTTTAACAGAGAAGTTGCATCTCGAAATACGCGAGCAACGGCCTGCATATTGATGCGAAGCAAAAAAAAACCGGTAAAATGCGCAGCAAAATTAGGACTACGTGTAATTGCAAATGTCAGACCGATCGGTTCTGAAGAGAATTCGTTTATTTCAAGGATTGTATTAGCTTATAAAGCAATTAACCCAGATTAAGATGATTCGTTTTGCAACAGATATTTTCTAAATGTTAGTGCAGCTGTCAGGTGACTGCCTTGCACCTCCCCTCGAAAATATTCCGTAAACGGCGTGTAAGCGCTCGGACATAGGCCAGAAAAAGCATTGGCGAATAGGCTAAATCAACATTCATAGACTGTTCCAGCTCGGCAAAACTCGTCGTAGAAATAATTTTATAAAATATATAGGGTGTCTCATTTGAAACTATAGGATGTGATTTGTGAATAAAACTAATATTTGACAAACCGTGGTTTTTTATTTTATTTTTTATTTTTTTTACATAAAATTCGTCATATTACTTAGTAATATCATTACCAGTTTCATTGTTAAAGAATTATGGTCCAATTACTCTACAACTTCTAAATTCGTACAAAACCGTGCATCTCTGCGAATACATTTCTTTTTCGTGAACAGCAGGATTTTCATCATCCCAAATTCGACAATTTTATTTGCTGACGTATCCGTCAAGATAAAAACGTGCTTCATCGCTAAACAAAATTTTGTTGCAAAAATCAGCTTCACCTTCTTTCTTTTCTAACACCCAATTAACAACTGTACGACGATGTAAATGGTCTGTAACTTTTAATTGGTGTGTCAACTGAATTTTCTAAAGTGCTTTAAAATCGGATGCGTGGTGGCTCTTGACAGATTCAATTGTTGTGGACGACGTCGAATTGACATGTTTGGATACTCCCATATGCATATGCTTTCTCTCACTGCAGCAATATTTTCATCTGACCGACTGCAACAAGGATGTATTGGTGTTGTTTTATCAATAACAGAACCCGTCTCTTCAAATTTCTTGATTAAGTTACGAACTGTTAACTCTGTGGGCGCTTCATTTTATCCTAATTTTATAGGAATTTTTCTTAATGCAACTGTAAATGATTGCTCACTTTCATAAAACAGTTGTACACAAACTAGATGTTGTTGAACTGCAGATCGCTGCATGATGACGTTGTATAGTTTGTATATGACAGCCGTTAAATATTGACGCCCTAACTGACAGAACACAAATGGCGCTCAGTTCAAATCCTATAGTTCAAGTTGAGACACCCTAATTAGAATACTAACTATTACTTGCAAAACAGGACTGTACTATGGTTTGGTTAGGTTAGTATAAATAATAATAACAAAACCCAGCAGGAATTCCATGGGCACCGTCGCGTCAGTGAATCAGTGGTGTTGTAAGCGGGTAACTACACAGCAGCCAAGATGTCGTCGAGTAGACTTGAGATATTTGAATCGATGTAGGTACTAAAAATTCAGTTTGTCTTTGGCATCGTGTTAGACCACGTTGTTCTGTTCATTATCAACTCATCATATCATCATCATCATATTTCTAGCATGTCTTTTTAACTTTCGTATACCCTACAATACGCACGGACTTTAGGCACGCGTGTATAAATTATTATAACTTATACATTGTTACTTGTATATAACACCGCCACTGATGACGCTGAGGGATTCAAATGGACCGCTCAAGACGTTACACTAACATTACACTAATATTTTAAAGAATTGCAGTAGTACTTGATCACCAATATACATATGTACATCATAAGGCATAATCAAAGGAGGTAAACTCTGGTGATCTTGCAGGCTATTGTCAACAATTCATTGTTTAAAAAAAATTAAGAAAAGTGTTTGTCGCTCTCTCGAAAATCGTTCTTAACACATGTGTGCGTTCTTAATATGTTTTTCCAGGTCATGAGAACACCTGCTAGATGTCTTGATCTGCTGATTTACTCTTGATGGATACGTCACCACTCGAAAACAACTGCCTGTCGGTAATTTACATAGGCTCTAAATCGTGTTTTTAACAACAAAAACAACTTGTCGCAATTTTTGCAGTACTTTTGTCACCCACTATATTACTTTATATTTACACTATTCTAGAATTAGTTAAAAAGATTAAGTTATATGTCTAATAACTCATGGACACTTATAAATTAAGTAACTTCCAATTTCCTCTTTGATGATGTTGGTGACTTTGACCCAGGCTCGCATTAATTTACTCTCAGCTGCATCTGTCTCGATTGCTGGCATAAATTGCGACGTTGACATATACCAATAAACATATGCATAAAGAAAAAATCTCGATTGTTGGAAAGGACCGAATCTTGATTAATAAACTTTAAAGGTTAACGTGATATATCGTCAATCTAAAAAATATGGTCACACATAAGAAACTATTAACATTTGGTGATGAGTCTCACGAATTTTGTTTTACGACAGTACTGTTGACTTTGAATATTAAAAGTCCCTTCTTGTATTGGAAACTTTAGATGTTTATTCAAATTAAATCATTTTAGTAAAACGAGGAAATTTTTTTAATTAGGATGTGAAATATAGTTTATCGAGTAATATTATAATGCCCAAGGTTTAGAGTGTGTTTTGATGTAGAATTGAGAGAAATCACAAATACGTTTTTATAAAACGCTTCATAGTTAAAACACCTCGAGATTTCTAATGTAAGAAAACACTAAAATATACAGTTATGAAACAGGTATGAAATGTTTCTTTTAATACAATTTCTAAAGAATTCTATCATATCCTGTAGATTAACGCGTTGAAATATGAGACGACCTGAAATCATGCGATCAGAAATTATGCTGTTCATAATTTCTGATTGACCAACATATGCCCAAATGCTATTAAAGGGTCTTTCAATAAGGACACTCGATTTTTAAATATAAATAACGCAAGTTGTGTCCGAGACATTCACTTAATTTTTGTCTTATTTGAAGGAATATTTTGTGGTATTAAGTATGAAATATATTGTCATTCAAATGTCCAACTTGGTGGCACGTATTCGGGAAATACAATTTTCGATGACTTTGTCGCATAAATCTGGCTGAATTTGGTGGATATCGTTCCTTACGTTGACTTTGAGGGCATCACTTATTTGCGGTTTATTTACATAGACCTGCGATTTAAGATAGCCCGAAAGAAAGAAGTCTAAAGGCGTTAAATACCACGATCTCGGTGGCCAGTTAATGTCACCGCTGTGTCAGATAAGCATCAAATCGCTCGTGCAGAATATCCATGGTGGTATGTGTTGTGTGACACATAGCTCCGTCTTGTTGGAACTACATGTCGTCGGTATTCATATCATCCAGTTTAGGCCACAAAAAGTTGCTTATCATCGATCTGTATCGCTCGCCGTTGACGGTTATGGCAATGCCACTTTCGTTTTGAGAAAAGTACGGATCGATGATTCCGCCAGACCAAAATCCGCACCAAACAGTGACTTTCTTGGGATGTATTTGGTGCTGGTGTATCTCGTGTGTATTGGTATCGTTCCAAATCGGACGATTTTACTTGTTCATATATATCCATTTATCCAGTAATGGGCCTCGCCGCTAAAGATGATTTTCTGGCGAATTTGGGAACTTCTAACTGTTTCAGAGCCCAATCAGCGAACACACGGCGTTGTCTATGGTCGTTTACTTTCAGTTTCTGGGTCAGTTGCATTTTATACAGGTGCAGACCAAGTCCTTGGCAAAAATTTGTCAAGTTGAAGTCACAGAAAGGCCAAGTTCTTGTGAACGACGAGAAATTGACTGCCTCGGGTTTTTCCGTATACTCTCACGTCCCTAATCAGAATCAGTCGAAACCCGATCGATCCGACACGATTTAATTGAGTGATCGTGCTAAAAAAAAAAAATCTCAAATAGTCCACCATTGTACTTTCTCATGACCCATGTACATGGTAGAGTGTGTTGTATCCACCTCAAAATCAATAGGTGTTGTCTGGGAGACATCTACAATCAAAATCAGTCAAAACCCGATCGATCCGACACGATTTAGTTGAGTTATCGTGCTAACAAGAATAAATGCCAACGACAACGGCACACACAGCAAAAATTTATTAACAACCATTTTTTTTTTGGTTCTTAGGCCGAAAAACGAGAAATAAACCCAAAAAAGTTTTCTTTACACGATTACATTACTTTTCCGCGTATAATGGAGTACGGAAAAGTAAAAATTTATACCAGGCTGTGGCAAGATTCTACCATGGCCTTATGGTATTCATTTCACAAACTGGTGTCACTATATGTACACCATTGGGTGTGAAATTGGTGTAAATTTTACCCCACATTTCAGACAGTGTACTTATCAAAATCTAAGCAATTTTAAACACCCTGTATATATTTTAAACACCCTGTATTTCTAGTATCGAAAGATATAAATAAAACAGCAGTTATACACACATTATTTTCTTCTAGTAATATTCCTAAAATATAAGAACTTAGAAATTGTTTTCCACCGCATTTGTTATCTTAGTACGTATATAATTTTGAACATAAATATTTGTGACAAAATATGTTTTTGTTTTGTGATTTTAAGGGAAACGCTTCAAAACACTCGAACACAAGTACGTCGTTTATCAATCCCGAACGAGAATGTAGTAAATAGTTGATATAACTCTCGGATTTATGTTATCCATGTTGTGGTAGAACACTGAACAATAACATCATTCCTAAAGAATTTTACAGCATAGTTTCTTGACTTGAAAAAAGATCAGGCTTTTACAATACTCAGCGGCTTTACATTACGCGTATTACAAAAACTCTAAGGCATTTATTATTTATTAATAATTACGGCATTGTTAACGTTACAGATGCCATTTAAACGATGATAGTAAAAAACAGATGATTTATTTATAACGTAAAGATATTTGCTAATGAACTGATTTTTTGGGAGTGTTACAATTAACAGAATTAATTTCTGGCCCACACTTAATTATTGCGTCGTTAGCTATGTTGGTCAAACTTGCTTAAAAAAAAAAGCGAGGTGCGGCCTCGGTGCGTTTTTCTTTTTTACTTTTCATTTCTAGTAATATGGAATCAATTACATTTTATGTCTGTATTGTTATCATATTATTTTCTACAATTCATTTACGTGTATGTCAAAACATCCATATATGCCAATATAAGCTTATTCACTTCTTGTAGGTGATATTTAAATTTTAAAATGTTATTTAAATTCTTAACAAAAAGGTTGACATCCCGTTCACATCTGGTTTAAATTTATTAAAACAAAAGCATAAATGGCATCACAAATAAAACAACACATTTTGATATGAAATATAGAAATTAACTTAAACTAAAGTTAGTATTTCGGTGGTTAGTACTTCGTCGCTTCTTCGATATTTCCATGCATCGATACTTCGATATTTCCATACTTCCATACTTCAATATATCAATACTTATTTCCATGTCGATTTAATAATTCAATGTTTCTATATTTCGATAAGTTTATATATTTAGCATTTCACCAAATGAAAATTAATCTGTAAAAGCTAATAAGAAGCTGTAATCTTCTAAATTTCACTAGTCAATTCATCATATTCCATTTTCTATAAACCGAAAGAACTGTGTTGATACTGTAAATCTGTGAGATGGCCATATTTTCATAGATATATTTTGTTTTGTATAAAATAAAAGAACTGTCTTGATAAGGGCAATCTGTGAGATATAACGCTGAGAGACAGGTGATTTTTCTCAAAAATTTACTACTATATTCAGCATGTCTCCAAATGAGAATTAAAAAGCTCTGACCTTTCAAATATCGTTCGTTAATTTGTCATATTTTCTTTTCTAGAAACTGAAAGAACTATCTTGATATAGGCAATCTATGAGACATAACGCTGAGGAGAGGCAGGTGATGTTTTCTCAAAAATTTACTACTATATTCAGCATGTCGCCAAATAAAAATAAAAAAAGCTGTGACTTTTGAAATATCGTCAGTTAATTTGCCGTATCTTCTTTTCCAGAAAGCGAAAGAACCATCTTGATACAGGCAATATTTGAGACATAACGCTGAGGAGAGACAGGTGATGTTTTTTAAAGAAATTAGTACTATATTCAGCATGTCGCCAAATGAAGATAAAAAAGCTGTGACCTTTCAAATATCATCAGTCAATTTGTCATATTTTCTTTTCTATAAAGTGAAAGAACCGTCTTGATATAAGCAATATATGATATATAACACTGAGGAGAGACAGGTGATGTTTTCTAAAAAAAAATAGTACTATATACAGCATGTCGCCAAATGAAGATAACAAAAGCTGTGATCTTTCAAATATTATCAATCAATTTGTCACATTTCATTTTATAGAAAGCGAAAGAACCGTCTTGATACAACCAATCTATGAGACATAACGCTGAAGAGAGACAGGTGATGTTTTATAAAACAAATAATACTATATCAGCATGTCGCCAAATGAAAACTAAAAAGCTGTGACCTTTAAAATATCATGAGTCAATTTGTCATATTCTCTTTTCTATAAAGCGAAAGAACCGTCTTGATACAAGCAATCTTTGAAACATAACGCTGAGGAGAGACCGGTGATGTTTTGTAAAAACATTAGTACTATATTCAACGTGTCGTCAAATGATAACAAAAAAAGCTATGACCTCTCAAATATCATCGGTCAATTAGTCATATTTTCTTTTCTAGGAATTGAGATAACCGTCTTGATACAAGCAATATATGAGACATATCGCTGAGGAGAGACAGGTGATGTTTTATAAAAAAAAAAGATAATACTATATTCCGCATGTCGCCATGTGAAAATAAGAAAGCTGTGACCTTTCAAATAGCATCAATCAATTTGTCATATTTTCTTTTCTAGAAAGCGAAAGAATCATCTTGATACAACCAATCTATGAGACATATCGCTGAGGAGAGACAGGTGATGTTTTATAAAAAAAAAAGATAATACTATATTCAGCATGTCGCCAAATGAAAATAAAAAAGCTGTGACCTATCAAATAACATCAGTCAATTTGTCATATTTTCTTTTGTGAAACGCGAAAGAACCGTCTTGATACAGGCAATCTATGAGACGTAACGCGCAGGAGAGACAGGTGATTTTTCTAAAAATAATTACTATTATATTCAGCTTATAGTCAAATGAAAATAAAAAAAGCTGTGATCTATCAAATAACATCAGTCAATTTGTCATATTTTCTTTTCTTTCAGTATTTCGATATTAACAACACCTTTATATCTGGACACATCGATCCATCGATTTCGAAATATATTATTTTTATTTTTTTAATTGTCTTTATTTTTGCAGGGGCGCGGCTTAACTCAGACCTACTCTTCCACCTAACTACCGAACAGTCACATGGACACACCCAGCCGATTGATATGGGAATCGAACCCACGCTTGGTTTATTCAGAGCCGGTGTAAGCTATATTATATCCGGAGTATTTCTACTGGATATACTTATACTGTATACTTATATTGGATATTAGTTTTCGGCACATAAATATTTGAGTAGTTAATTTTTGCGTTTTCCTAAAACAAGGTGTCAATAAATTCCACATTATTATTCCAGACCAGTCAGTCTATTTAATCTAGAGAGCTAGACTAATTAATTCGATATATATGGATAATTCCAGGATTATATGACCTGATAATTTGATAATGCGATAAATAAACCATTAATTCGATAATTTACCCGTTAATTCCATAGTTTAATAAATCATTATGTCTATAATCACGATGTAATAACATCATAACTATATGTCTTCTCAAAACTTAGTATATCGATATATTTTTATATATATCGTGTATTGACGTATCGGATATCTCAAATTTGACCCTTTATCACCTGATTTCTGTGCTATTTATAATTGGAATGTCAATAAACACCGTCTTTATCGCTGCGTAAAAACAAAAATGTTAAACAAAAAATTTTAAGAATGCAATTGAACCCCTCATCAGGGTCGATAACTTCAGATAGCTGTAATCTGTATCAAATGAACTTTTACGATAACATGCAATCAGTCTATTTTTCTGGGCTAAATTAGTCAATAAAAATTTATCGATTGGCTAATTTAAATTGACGGTGGACGGACGACTGAACGTACAACGAACAAGGACGCGAACAAATTCCTGTGAATTATTAACGGCAGCATATTTTAGTAGGACATTTTTTATTAAAATTATTTACGACAAAACGATAAAACTTTTGAGCGTCGTCGGCACCTTGCTATCCGGGATTTTATCCGACTACCGACAATACCGTTCTCGAGATTTATTTATAAATAATTATGTATTTGGACTGGAACAAGAAACAAGTTTTAAGCATTGTAAACAAGTTAATTGTTCCAATTGTTTTTCTATATTTATTTGTATCACTGAACCATTTGCAGTTGTTGCGTACCCGGATCTGGAGCAGTTAACAAAGAATTTATAAGTTTTCAGAGGTCACCCGTCCGCCGCTTGACATCCGGCTGGATTTTTCGAATCTCCTACGCCCGAAGAAGAATTATTATACATTCCATAAAAAATAGATACATATATACAATCATTCGTACGTGATTGGAATTGATACGCAATAAATATAGTTCAAAAAAACAAAATATATCTTAAAATAGATATCAACTTCTAGTAGAATTGGAAGATACGAGGGGCGATCAAATAAAGGGTCTTTCAATAAGGACACTCGACTTTTAAACATAAATAAAATAAGTTGTGTGTGAGATATGCATTCAGTTTTTTTTTTTTTTTGAAAGAATATTTTATGGCATTAAGTATGGAATTTAACGTTCAAATGTCCGCCGCAGCTTTGCTTGGTGGCGCGTATTCTGCAGGTCCAATTTTCGATTACTTTGTCGCATAATCTGGATGAATTTTGCTGGATGGCATCCGGTATGTTGACTTTGAGGGCATCGATTGTTTGCGGTTTATTAGTATAGACCTGCAATTTAAGATAGCCCCAAAGGATGAAGTCTAAAGGCATTAAGTCGCACGATCTCGGTGGCTAGTGTTCATGTCACCGCTGCGCGAGATAACCATGCCCTAAAATTGATCGTACAGAATATTACAAGAAGTTGCTTATCATCAATCTGCATCGCTCACCGTTGACGGTTATGACAATGTCAGTTTCGTTTTGGAAGAAGTATAGACCAATGATTCCGCCAGACCAAAATCCGCACCAAACAGTGACTTTCTCGGGATACATTTGATGCTGGTGTATCTCGTGTGGATTGGTATCGTCGTAAATCCAACAATTTTGCTTGTTCACATATCCATTCATCCAAAAATGAGCCTCGTCGCCAAAAATGATTTTTTGGCGAAATTTGGGTTTGGAAACTTCCAACTGCTCCAGAGTGCAATCAGCAAACACACGGCGTTGTCTATAGTAGTTTTCACAAGTCACAGAAAGGCCAAGTTCTTGTGAACGCCAAGAAATTGATTGCCTCAGGTTTTTCCGTACACTCTCACGCACAGCAACGATGTTTTCAGCAGACCTTGCGTTTCGGTGACGTACAGATGTTGGATGATTTATTTATCAAACCAATTGACTCGAATTTAACCACCATACATCGAATAGTCGACTTTTTCATTAATTAAATATTTAAGGTATTTGCAGTTTCCTGTTTGTTTCCTTTCCTGACATTTTCATTTATCAAAACATTTTGTATTTGTACAAAATCTAAACATAAGAACACAATGACCACTGAAGATGATCAGATTCCGAGTTTTCTTGTTAAAGATTGTTCGGGGGCCTTAATAGAGCCACTTTTCATTTTGTATAATCGGATACTCTCTCCCAGATATTTCCTGTGGTTTGGAAAGTAGCAAGGATCTGCCCTATATTAAAAAATAGCAATCCATCTGACATAAAAAATTATCGCCCAATTACTATTCCAATCGCCCAAAAATTTTACGTGACAGGACAATAGTTATGTTCGTAAATACTTTAGAATAAAGACACATTTTGAAAATTTGCCTATTAGTTTGATTCCAATCACATCCATTTAAGTCCGGCGAGTAAATGAACGCCTCACTCAGTCAATCTAATTAATTACACCATTTTATTAATTCATATTATCTCTAACAGCAAGACATCGCTCCTTATTGTCTCGATCGGCATGATCCAGTTGGCGGTGCGTCGTCGCTCGCCTCCCATTCGTCGGCAGTGTCGCAACATCAATTAAGAGAGATTTACCAATTAATCGCATAGAGCACAAACAACATAATTAACCATTTAATAACAAAATTAAACGTTCTCCCGTAATCGGGTTACGAGATGAATCGAAAGTATCCATACGGTTAATAACATCATTCAAGAAGATGCTCGAGGTCGCGCTGGGCATGCCTATCGCATTACGCGTTCGGCAATTGCCAGGGAGTATTACTTAACTCGAAACCGCATCGGGTCCGTCGACGGTTTGCGCCATTTATGGGCCACATGCCTATGTAGCATACGACACATAATATTGTATATTCTCGTCGGCACTATAGCTGAACTACTCTTGATTCCGCAGTGATTTACAGAGATTACAGGCTTGTATCAATAATAGCAGAATGTCAGAAAAGGGGAGGGGGTATTCTAAAATAGTTTGTATTGTTAAAATTAAGGGCTAGGTGGAAGAACTGTCCTGAGTTAAACCTCACCCACAACCTCACAAAAATATTTCAGTGGTTTTACCTTTGGAGTGCCTTAGTAACGACCCTGAAGTATACCTGTGACAAATATTGAGGTAGCGTAAAGACTAACTAGGGAATGATGAGTTTTTTAAGTGAATACTTCGTTGGCGGCGTTCTGAAATTGGAAAAAATGTAACGTTTCGAGATTTCGTTACACGAGAGAGAAAAAATATATAACGTAGAGAGAAGGAGAAAGAGAGCTATACATTTGGTATACCTAAAACACAGGTTTCGTTACAAAACACAGAGTACACAGATAATAGCAATCAAGTAATAACATAGAGAGAAAGAGAAAGAGAGCTATACATCATATATATCAGTTTAGGCTATCCGCGTCTCCTTTTTGTGCGGTCCTTCGTCTTTAACGCCCACTCATACGCTAAATCCAAGGTCTAAGTTGCTTGAAGGGGGAATAGTTTAGGAAGCATCGTACGAGCAAGAGAGAGAGCCACGTATTCATTGAATACTAGGCAATAGAAGCAAATATAGTATGACGCGCATACGCGCGAGTACGTACAACTCTGACGCCACACGGGAGTGGAGCAAGAGAGAGCGATATAAACTCAGTACGAAGCGATGAAAAAATATCGTCATCGCAGACATCTATATCTCATCGAACCAAAATCTAGAAGATATGATATATTTCATTCACCGCTCCCTACTGGTTTACAGTCACACAGGTGCAAATGCACTTTGAAGAGGCGAAGACAAAATCCCTTTGGTTCTCGGGGGAGATTTCAATGTAAATTTCGGATCCAATGATTCTTTGACGTTGATTAACTTTCTTCGAGAGACATTTGGTCTGCTTATAAATAACAATCCTAAAGAATCAACAACAAAATCCGGAACAACAATAGATGCAATTTTTACACGTTATTTAGAAAATATCGAATCACGAAAATATATTTCATATTTTAGTTATCACAAACCAATCATATCAGTATTACCAATTGAACCACCACCCGATGATAGTGTAGATAATGAATAAACCGAATATTTTTTACATAAATTTTATATTGTTATATTCCTTTTGAAATTATCCCTCTCCCTTTCTCTCTCTCTCTCTCTTTCTCTTTCAATATCTCACTCTTAATCTCTTTCATTCTCTATTCTAAAGAAGTATTCACTTCTATCACGTGTACTGTGCTGCACATGATATATATATTTTTTAATATTGTACTCCAAAAATCATGTAATTTTCTGAATATTAAAGTAGTTTTTCATTCGCAAATTCGCAGCATTTGAAAGAAAGTATTCATGGGGCTTTCCTTTAAGAGTTCCTCGGGAACGACTGAAAAGTATGTCTCTAGTTAATATTTACCTGGCGAAGAACGCGGTGTTTAGGTAACAAAGAGCCGTAATTGAAACTGAACTGCGACTGATACTGAAAAAGTTTCCTCGAACTGCAAATTTAAGGTAACAACTTTGGAATTCATATCTATCTAGAAAACCTCTGGATTCAGGATAAATCTGAACTCACAGTTGAACTTTTCCGCTCTTCTTTGGTTTATACGACTTTTTTCATATATTTTTCTTAAGAAAGGGAATTTTGTGAAAAATTATAAAGTATAGGGAATATAATGTAAATCAACCTCCTGAATGCGGTATTCGACTTAATGAAAAACTGTTGGGTTTCTCTGAAACCGAAAAAGTTTCCTCGAGTTGCAGATTCAAAGTAGCGACTTGCAAATATGTACTTGAAAACTGCCTAGAAAACCCCTATATTTAGGATAAATCTCAAGGTACCGTTGAATTTGTCTGCCATTCTCGCCCATAGGAGTTTTTCCCAGATTTTTCTTCAAAGTTTCTTTGCGAAAGAAAATCGATGGCTAGTAAGGAAAAAATAGAAAAACTTCAAAATTGATGCAAACTGTAGAAACTATAATGTAAATCGACCTCCTAAATACGATAGAAATCTCTATTTTAATGAAAAACTGTCGGTTTTCTCTAAATCCAAAAAAATTTCCTCTAATTGCAGATTCAAAGTAACAAACTTGGAAATGGCGTAAAGCTTAGTCAGAAAGCAATGTTCTCGTGAGGTGCAGAGCGACCGAGGTATTTAGAAAAACCGATATCTCAAGAACGCAAGGTCCTGAGTTGGTATTGAACGGGTCCGATTGTAGGATAGGTGGTTCTCTTCAAGTTAACCACGAGAGATTTTGTGTGAGATGCAAGGCGACCAAAAAAACGATATTTCGAGAACGCGAGGTCCTTAGCCCTTGCTTAGTCCCGTCCAGAATTACATATATTCTCTAAAAATTTTGTACATTTTTCATAAAGTAAACAGTTTTAAAACCTTAAAACGGACTTTTCCGCACGTAGAACATCTCTATCTCGAAATTGACTGGCCGAGAAAAAATAAACCAACACATAAATGCAGAATATGTGTTTTATGCGAAAGTTTTACTTTTTTCAAATAGTTCACCCTCCTGCTTTCTCATGACCCATGAACAGGGTAGAGTGTGTCCTATCCACTTCAAAATCAATAGCTGTCGTCTGGTAGACGTCCCTGATCGGAATTAGTCAAAACCCGATCGATCTGATACGATTCAGTTGAATTATCGTGCTAACATAACAAATTTCTCAAATAGACCCAAGGGAGGGGGTGGTGTGTGTTATCCACCTCAAAATCAATAGGTGTCGTCTGGGAGACGTCCCCGATCAGAATCAGTCAAAGCCCGATCTATCCGACACGATTTAGTTGAGTTATCGTGCTAACAAGAATAAATGCCGACGACAACGGCGACACACACACAGCAAAAAAAATTTTAAAAACCATTTTTTTTTGTTTTTAAACCGAAAAACGAAAAATAAACCAAAAAAAAAAATAATTTTTTCACTTTTTCTTTACACGCTTACATTACTTTTCCGCTTATAGTGGAGTGCGGAAAAGTAAAAATCACTGTAGAGTGTAGAGACTCTAAAGAATAGCGAATATCTGGATAACATAAGGACTGCTGTAACAGTCACTTTTTTTTTTATTCTAAATTTTATACTTTTTTCAGTAAAAAAATTCTACCACCTGGAAAACGATATTTTGCATTTAGGATGGTTTTGTAATGGTACATTTGTGAAGAATATTGGGGTAGAATAAGGCCTATTGTTAAAGCCTAAGATTGGAATATGGGTAGCTTTATCTCGTCGCAGAATAATTGGACAGATTTTTTCCACGATACGATAAATTCCGAAGGCTATTGAACAAATAATATTCCAAAACCGTTTATAGAATAACACAAAATATGTGAGCGACACATAAAGAATCTTAAACCTCTTGATATGTTAACATATTAACACGAAGGCGATAGTTGGAAATCGCTTGAAAAAAAATCAATGATGAAGCAACATTCATGTTTGCATGTGACCCGGTATGCAATTTGGACCGATTTAGTGAAAAAACCCGATCTATCTCGTATGCAAGACAGCTTCACTACACGTGAACAAAGAAAGAGCAGGCGCCCTTCAAGGGGTCTGGCTCGGTGAAAGGCAACACAAGACGTCAATTCCTCGACTTCATGCATGATGAAAAAATCGCCGAGCGTGTATTTAGCCGACGAAGGACGTTGATAAATCTGCCCAGCGAATTTTTGACAAGGTCCTTCTTTGTACTTAGAGCTCGAATGTTAAGTAATACCGAATCGAGAAATTATCCAGTGGTTCCAAATCTTCTATTTCAACGTCAACGAGGTGGTTTCTTAGACGTTGTAGGTGATTTATTGTACATAAAATATGTACAATGTAATATACTCGTATACTCCTAATACGTTACAGGAAATAGTCAAAATACTATTCTCCAATGTCAAAATTTATACCTTATATAGTTAAAAACGATATCTTTTCACATACTGCGCTTGCGTCAATTGCACTTAGTCCTTGTCACCATATCCGTCTGTCAGGGAAAACATCATCATGAAATGGTTGGACATCAACACCAAAATGAGGAGCTCAATCTTGTTGAAACTATATTTATTGGTGGAGAACATCATCATCCCAATTATCTAGATAAAGAATTGCTAAAATAGAAACTAAGTCGAAGCCAGTTCTAACCATCTGGCAACAGTAAAATTTTCCTCAAAGAAGTAAAACATTAAAAGGCGACTTTCTATCACTCCATATTTACTTACCTTGATGCTATTCCTGAATTCAATTAAAATTCTCCATTATGATGTGGATATCTACAGTTATGATGATGAATTATTTCATTCAAGGAAAAAGTTACTTCTTCAGAAGAAACAACAATCTTTAAAAGTTTTTTCAGAAAGAAGCTGAATCCATATGCCAGATTTATTGTACGTTGTCAATAACTTCGGGAGGTATACGTTGTATTACGTGACGAATTCTTGCTTTTAAATCTTCTAAGTTCTCCAATATAGTAACGTATACTTTGATTTTAAGTGTCCCCACAAAATGTATTCTAGGGCTGTTAAATCTGGACATCTGACTGGCCACTCAATCGGCTCCTTTCTGCCTATCCAACGAGTCGGAGACATCTCATCTAAATAAAGAACGCGTTTCAAAGGAAGAACGCATTTCTAGTAGTAGAACGCAGAACTAACAGTAGCCATCCCCTTCTCAACCGTGAACATAAGAGGAACTAACGGCGAACACCGTTTCTACACGAAAATAATTTCCTTACCATTACAAGGTTTAGCACCGCTACCATCGTGTGGCTCTTTTTAATAATCGAGACTATCATCGTCGAGGCGTTTATTCTCCGCAGCATTTTTTATAGATTCTCGGCGATCGATAGCGTGGTTCGTACGAAAGTGAAATGAGGAACTGGGGAATTGTAAAAAAATGATTAATAAGAACAGATAAACTAATAGTCGATAGAACGTAGACTCCATCGCGACAGGTTGGGTCTTTTGTGAAATAAACAACAGAAAAAAGAGGGATTGTAACAGTAATTAGTTGTGTGTGTATGTGTGTAAATAAATTAATTGAGTTCTGTGCCAATCGGTTTTCTTTCACTTGCGCAATATTTTTTGTACTTATAAACGGATTGTAGCTTCCGGGGTTCCTAAGCCGTTTTTAACATAATCGAATTAGAAAGGCGTCACATATTAAAAGTAACTTAGATTGTTAATTTAAGCGTTCATTAGCGTTATTTCCTTTATTTATTGTTTTTGTTATGAAATTTGAACTCTAATTCCCTTTGTCAACCCCGCCACTGTATTTCCAGTGTTAAAAAACGTATCACCAATTAAAATAGGCCTAATTGAAGGTAGCTCACCTATTTACCAGCCATAATTATCTTCAAACATTCTTCCGAAAGGGTCGAATTAGAGGCTCTAACGAATATATGTAGTGAATAGTGAGACGACATAGAGCCTACTAGTGGAGCGGTGAATTTATTTAAATATCCTTCTCTAAAAATATGTACCTTTTTTCTTTAAAAAAATTAGAAAATCTAAAGAAATATATATGTATAACAGTTTTGCCTTTAGAGTAACTTAGTAAAGGATCCAAAGAGCGCTTGTGGTAGATGTTGAAATGATATAAAGCCTACTTGGAAAGTGGTTGAATTTTTTTTAATTTGCTTCTCTAAGAATTGTCTACTTTTTTCGTTAAAATAATTCGTTTCATTAAAAAAATCGTAGCCTCTATAAAAAAAACATGAACAGATTTTTCTTTAGAGTACCTTAGCAGAGGATCTAAGGAGCGTCTCTGCTAAATATTGAGGTGATATAAAGCCCACTTAGGGAGCGGAGATTTTTTAAAGTTTCCTTCTCTGGGAATATTGGACTTTTTTCGTTAAAATAATTGTAGTTAGTAAAAAGAAACATTAGAAAGATATTTCTATTAGATTAACTTTGTAGAGGTCCTCGCGAATGTCTGTAGGGGGGAGTATTGACGTGACATAAAACGTACTATAATAGGAGAGCGGTGAATTCATTTAAATCTCCTTCTTTAAAAAATTGTACTTTTTTCATTAAAAAATTGTAGCCTTTATAAAGCAAATATTTGAACAGTTTTGCTTATAGAATAACTTAGTAGATGCTCTATGGAGCATCTGTGGTGAATATTGAGATGATGTAAAGCCTACTGGGGGAGTGGTGTTGTTTTTTTTATGTACATACTTCTATAATAATCTTGGACTTTTTTCGTTAAAAATCATAGTTCTGTAAAAATAATTTTAGATCGATTTTACTTTTACAATGACTTATTAAAAGACTCTAGCGAATGTCTGTAGTAAATGTTGAGGTAACATAAATAAATCTCTTGGGGAAGTAGTGAATATTTTTTAATTTCCTTCTCTAAAAATTTTGTACTTTTTTCATTAAGGAAATCGTAATCTCCGTAAAAAAATATATTAACAGTTTTATTTTTCATGTGACTTAGTAGAGTCTATAAGGCGTATCTGTGACGAATATTGAGGTGATATAGAGCCTACTTGGGAAGTGATGATTTTTTAAATATCCTTCTCTAAGAGTCTTCGTACTTTTTTCGTTAAAAAAATCGTAGCCTCTGTAAAAAAGTATTAAGACGGTTTTAATTTTATAGCAATCTAGTGAAAACTCTAAAGAATATATGTAGTTAATATTGAGATAACATAGAGCCTATCGGGAGGTGATGAATTTTGTTTAATTTCTTTCTCTAAAAATCTTGCACTTTTTTCATTTTAGAAATTTTAACCTCTATAAAAAAATATATGCACAGTTTTGCTTTCAGATTAACTTAGTAGAGGCTATAAGTGATGTCTATAGTGAACGTTGACTTGATATAATGCCTACTGGGGAAGTGGCGAATTTTTTAAATCTCCTTCTCTAAGATTCTTATACTTTTTCTGTGAAAATAATTGTAGTTTGTAAAAAAAATGTTATAACGGTATTACTTTTAGATTAACTTAGTAGATGCTCTAAAGAATGTCTGTAGTGAATATTGAGGTGACATAAAGCCTACTAAGGGAGCGGGGAATTTATTTAAATTGCCTTCTTAAAGAAATTGTACTTTTTTCATTAAAAAAATCGTAGCCTCTATATAAAAAAAAATAATGTACATACATTTTAATGTACATACTTCTCTAAGAATCTTGGACTTTTTTCGTTAACAAAATCATAGTTTCTACAAAAACAATTTTAGAACAATTCTACTTTTACGTTGACTTAAATTATCTTAAAAACTCTATTAAAGATTCTAGTAGCGAATGTATGTAGTAAATATTGAGGTAAAATAAAGTCCTTGGGGAAGTAGTGAATATTTTTTAATTTCCTTCTCCAAAAAAGTCATACTTTTTCATTAAAAGAATTGTAACATTTATAAAAAAATATATTAACAGTTTTACTTTTAATGTCACTTAATAGAGGCTATAAGGCATATCTGTGACGAATATTGAGGTGATATAGAACCTACTTGGGCTCTGATGATTAAGGCTCTGATAAGTGATGATTTTTTAAATATCCTTCTCTAAGAATCTTCTCTAAGAATCTTGTACTTTTATCGTCAAAAAAAAAAGCGTCTGTAAAAAAGTATGAAAACGGTTTTAGTTTTATAACAATTTAGTTAAAGCTCTAAAAAATATCTGTAGTGAATTGAGGTAACTTAGAGTCTATTAGGAGAGTAGTGAATTTGTTTAGTTTCCTTCTCTGAAAATCTTCTTCTTTAAAGACATGTTCTAAAAAAACGTGAACACTTTTATTTTTAAACTAACTTGGTAGAAGCTATATGTGAATTATAGGGTGAACATTGACGCGATATACGGCCTACTGGGGGAGTGGATATTTTTAAATTTTTTGTTCTCAAAATCGCATACTTTTTTCGTTAAAAAATCGTAGTCTCTGTAAAAAAAATATTAGCACGATTTTACTTTTATAATAATTTAGTAGAGGTTCTAAATAATGTTTGTAATGAAGGTGATTAAGTCTAGTGGGGGGGGGGGGGGATTTGAAGTTAATTTTAATAGAACGCCGAACCGTACAAGGGATTTAACGTTTGACAGAATTCGGTTTCAACGAATTTTCGACATCTAAATATGTCAATTAATAAATATTTTCTCGGCTATGACTTTATTAACTTTCCATAAGCACCGTCCCAGTGCACCAGTTATAATAGTAATTATAATCACCGCTTGGAGCGTTTAGCTAGAGGTAGCTATTAAATTGCTGAGTACAGCTATTAATAAGGTGTAATTAATATTTACCAGTCACGATTGCCCCGATGCCTATTACGTTCAATCGGTATTTCGTAAGTCGAAGATAAAACGACGCTAAGCGCAATTTACAAGATATTTTTCTTGACAGTTTATTTATTAGGGCATGAATTTTGATCATTTACTAGCGACCTTCACACAACCTCGTTACTTATCCAAGGAATGAATTAAGATATATACATATGTAAGTAGTTCTTTATTTTCATCGCATAGCCTGGGCTAACTCCTAAATACAATTGAATAACCGCTTCGTCTAACAAATTCAAACCGAGAATTAGTATTTGTATTATCTATAGATATTAAGAGGGATTGAAAGTAAAAAGAGCGACTGTGCAAGCAAGCCCCTTGAATGACTGGCGAAATACTTGAAAGAGTAATTCTTCAAATTACAGGCCTAGGAATTGTTTTAAACAAAGATGTAGCTCTAATGATGTTGAACTTTCTAGAATGGGTGATGCAATAAATCTGTATGATCCACTTTTTCATGTATAAAATTGAACGGATCAAGCTCAAGTTTATAGAGGGTGTCTAATTTGGAACTATATTATGTGATTTGTGAGTGAAGCTAATAATATTTGAAAAATTGAGGTTTTTATATTCTTCAATATAAAATGGAGACGATACTTCTACAAATGGAAAAGAACATCGTTCATATGGCCGCCTCGACTCATCTGGCATGATGCCTTTCGTTTAGCAAAACTGTCCGTAACACGGGCACATAAAACTGGCTCTGTTTCCCGAAAAACGCGTTGAATGTTTGCCTTGAGATCATTGGTTGTTGTTGGCTGGGTGGCGTACACTTTCCCTTTGACATAACCCCTAAGAAAATAGTCCAGTGGTGTTAAATCGCATGATATTACAGTCCAATTGATGTCAGCATTCCCCGAGACAACATGATTAGAAAATTTGGTTGACATGCTGTATGACACGTTGTACTGTCTTGCTAAAACCCCATGTAGTTAAAATCCAAATCATTAATTTGGTGGAACTCTTTCGTACACTTTTTCTCACTGCAGTAATATGTTGATCTGACCAACCACGAGGAGGACGTATTGGTGTTGCTTTATCAGTAACAGAACCCGTCTTTTCAAATTTCTTGATAAGTTACGAACTGTCCTCTGTAGGTGCTTAATTTGTTCTTAACTTTATGCGAATTTTTCTTAATGCAACTGTAAATGATCGGTGACTTCCATAAAATAGTTGTACATAAACGTTGTTGAAGTGTTAATCGCGGCATGCTGAGCGACGCGTCGTTAAATATTGACGCCCTATCTTTGGCAGAAGACATGAATGAAAATAAAACCATCTTATAACCTTAAACAATAACATCATACACAAAATGACACACGAAAATCACTGTATATCAAAACCTTCAAATCTCCAAAATATCCCTAGGTAAAAAGCGTTACGTTCACGTTATTTTTTGAGAAATTTGCAATGAACAATCGCATGAGTTTATCATGGATTTATTTCTTCGATAAACGTATGCACTTCTATCGTCATCAACTCTTACTATGTCTGTTTTTAGTAAAAAATTTACAATACGTCTTAAAAATCTCTAACAATTAGTGATCAAGCCATCAGTTTGATGACACTGATGACAGCGCCAATGTCTACTCTAGTTTTAACGCGATAGAATAAGTTTTAATATGTTTAGTGTATTTCCTGTGTGCGGACACCTTCAATCGCTCTGCATCTCTCTGTATACTCAATACATTTCTATGCGGTTTCAAAGAACCTGTCCAATCGCCGTCCCCCCGTTACCCTACTTGCCCCCGCTTTTATCCCGCGAATTAACATATCGAACGGAATTGATTCGAACGAAAACGAGTTTGAGTAAAAAAAAAAAGTCCAAGGACTTTTCCTATAGCCATGGGCGTGGCGGCCGCACAAATAACGATAGATCCATGTTTCAGATTTCTGCTCGCCCGTCTCTTTATAGTCAACACATTTAAAATTAATTTAACGATTCCTGCGACTTGTGCAAACAACAATCTCTTAAATTGCATATCTGGTTGTTGCGCAACCTGAAATGTGTACGTACATAAGTAAGTGCGGGGTATTATTATTCTTCTGCGCGGCCCGGCTGCTGACAAAGAAAATATAGAAGTCCGCGTTCAGTGCGATTTGGATGGCTGCCCCCTCGGTTGGGCAAGCTTTCATTAGTTAGAACACCGTCTGACAATGATAGGAAAGTGCCGGCTGGTTTCGAAAATCTTATATAATGATCGATAATATATTACGATTTTTTTGTTACAGTCCATGAGTACCGTGTGAAGAAAAAGAGACACCATATGATCTGCGTTTATGGATGGGCGTGACGAGTTCGTTTTAAAGCGATGTAACTAGGTTATTTTTTGTTGTTATTGCATCAAGCTGACGATGACGGGTTAATGGTATATGCTGCAATGCCATATTCGAGTCATACTAGAGAATAATAAAGATAATTTATGATTTTCCTTTGTCCTATACAGGCTTCTATTTTAGAATGGTTTAATTGTTGAAATAATTTTTAGAAATAACCTATTAATTGACATGACAAGATTTAACTTAAGATTAGGTAATAATCAATACATAAATGCAGAATATGTGTTTTATGCAACAGTTTTACTTTTTTTCAATGTTTCTTAAATAGTCTACTATCGTGCGTTCTCATGACCCCTGAATAGGGTGGGGTGTGTCATATCCACCTCAAAATCAATAGATGTCATCTGGCAGACGGCCCTAATCAGAATTCGTCGAAACCCGATCGATCCGACACGATTTAATTGAGTGATCGTGCTAACAAAAAACAATTTCTGAAATAGTCCACCATTGTGCTTTCTCATGACCCATGGACATGGTAGAGTGTGTTATATCCACCTCAATATCATTAGGTGTCGTCTGGGAGAGGTCTCCTATCAGAATCAGTCAAAACCCAATCGATCCGACACGATTTAATCGAGTGATCGGGCTAACAAGAAACAATTTCTGAAATAGGGCACCATTGTGCTTTCTCATGACTCTTGAATATGGTAGAGTGTGTTCTATCCACCTCAAAATCATTAGGTGTCGTCTGGGAGAGGTCCCCTATCAGAATCAGTCAAAATCCGATCGATCCGACACGATTTAGTTGAGTTATCGTGCTAACAATATTTTTAATTGTCGACGACGACACACATACAGCAATGATTTTTAAAAGCCATTTTTTTTGTTTATAGGCCGAAAAACGAAAAATAAATGCTAAAAAAAATTATTTTTTCAATTTTCCTTTACACGATTACATTACTTTTCCAGAGTGCCGAAAAGTAAAAGTTTCAAATTATGCTATACAATTAGAATTACATAGGTTGGATAGTAATCTTCTTCACTTAGTCAAACCGTATCTATCCAGGCGTACATTATTTGTTGCATATAATTTGCATATATAAACATAGTTTAAAATTGGAGCCCTTCTTAGCATCCTCTGGTGTCCTTCAAGGTTCAAATCTTGGACTATTTTTCTTTATCTTATTCTTCAATGATTCGTCTTTAATGCTTACATTGCATCATCTTCTTTTTGCTGACGACTTAAAATTATTTTTAAATATAACTTGCCTAGACGATGACTTGGGGGTCGCAAAATCTCATCGACCTTGTGGTGTCATGGTGTTCAAAGAATAAACTATCAATAAATGTTAATGTGTGTTTATTAGGGTTCCCTAAATTGTACTTTATTATGGGAAGGGTCGTCTGATTTTATTTCCGGATCGTATTTTTCTGTGGGAAAATTATCTTCAACTTTAAGTTGCCTGAGCTCTGTATTTATAATAGCCTGTTCCAGCAGATCCGATGATCAAGAGATTGTTACAAAAATGAACCATCGCCGCGTCATTAATAGATGTCAGGCACAACCTATAGAAGGGATAAGCGACAGCCGACCTGGATGCATTGCTACATAATCCACTGCTTTGTACATAACCTACGTATTAGACAGTTTTCATACACTATTTTAGAACGTTTTATTTAAATTGTTCGTTATTATTGCTTATTTTCAATAAATCTATGTGTCGAAGTAAACACCTATGTTTATTTCACAATCCTTTAAGCGATAATAATAGATGTGGTACAATAGTATGCCCTAGTGATACGAAACAAGAGCACAATTAAAAACAATAAATATAAATAAATATAAAGTTTACTACCTACTTGTAGTATACCTTAGAGAAGCAGCAACTTATATATAACTATT
Source organism: Rosalia funebris (assembly GCA_037954035.1). Taxonomy (NCBI): domain Eukaryota; kingdom Metazoa; phylum Arthropoda; class Insecta; order Coleoptera; family Cerambycidae; genus Rosalia; species Rosalia funebris. Next base: position 1,073,741 of record JAZFAV010000004.1, on the reverse strand, counting down.
CTTTTGGTGATACGGCTTTAACACGTACTGAAAGTGTTAAGGCACTTGATGTAGTAAAGTTATCTTGTTTTTTTATAGATACACATATATATATATATATATATATATATATATATATATATATATATATATATATATATATATATATATATATATATATATATATACTGTACACATATGGGTATTTAATTATATTTTATTTTTTGTTCTACAAATGGATTTTTTTGTTGGGCAATAAATGCATTATTATTATTAGGAATAAAATATAGTAGTTTTAATAGAGTAATTTTTTATAAACCTTTCTTGTGTTAACCTACGCATTTCGCTAATTGTGCTACAACCTACATCCCTTACTATTTGCGAGCAGTAGTCTAATCTAGGCCTACCTCTGCCTTTCTTCGCTTCTATTTCTGCCTCCAAAATATCGCGGACTATTCCCCCATGTCTCAGCAAGTGGCCTACCATTCTATCTCTTCTCTTCTTTATGTATTTCCACATACTTCTTTTCTCGCCGACTTTCTCTAATACTTCTTCGTTTCTAACCCTATAAGTCCACGATATTTTCATCATTTTTCGGTAACACCACATCTCAAAAGCTTCTGATTTCTTCCTACTTGCTTCCCCTACCGTCTAGGTTTCGCAACCGTATAGTGCCGTGCTTCATACAAACGTTTTCAAAAATCTTTTCCTTCTTTCTAAGTTTATTACCCCCGAGCATAAAAGTGCTTTCTTTTTGTGAAAAGCTACTCGACCTTGCGCTATTCTTTGTTTTATATCTTTATCGCTTCTTCCGTCACAATTTATTTTACTTCCTAAATAAGTGAAGTCTTTAATTTCCTCCAATATTTCGTTATTAATTTGTACTTTCGTTTTTGCTCTGCTGTCGCGCCCTCTGCGCACTAACACTTTAGTTTTGTTTTTATTCACCCTTATTCCGTATTCCTCTGTCTGAAATACGTCAATTTCTTATTTTGCTTGCCCACGCTCGGGAGATAATGACCTTAGTTATCTTCACCTTAGGGGATATAATCGCGACAAACATTTAAAAGGTCGCATATAATAAAAACTTTTTATATTAATATTCATTTCATCGTAAAATATTTTCAAAATGAGTACCGTTTCTTTCTAGTCTATAATAAAATCCACCTCCTACATTATGTAGGATCTACAGAGTGATCGGTCTTCAACATGAATAAATAACTTTCAAAACATGTTTTGTTTCAAAAGTATTGTATTTGAAGTACCCTTACAAGCAGAAATCAAGTGGGGTAAGGTTCGGAGATCTTCCGAATCAACAGAGAATGTTTTCACTATCCATTTTTTACCAGATATTTATTGATATTTTAAGAATATACAAAAAAAATTTCAAAACAAAAAAAATTAAAATTCAAAAAGTTACGGGCTGGTAAAGTGGGGGGTTGACACGATTCCAACCCTTCTAGTCATCTGAAACAAAGAAAGAAAAAAGATTCTTAATTAGTAAGAATGTCGTTATAGCCCCTATCTCAGAGAAAAAGAATTTTTTATTGCAAAATAGCAACTGAAAAAATAGTCATTTGTTTGCCCTTATTTTTTCAGATATTAAGTTTTTTAAAATAGTAAAAACAAATCTGACATGAGGGACATAGGGGCGATAGAGGGTTATATAGAGAAGGTTCGTACCAAATTTCAAGTAAATCGGTTCATTTGAACTTAAGATATCATATCAACTGTGTTGAAAAAAGTAGTTTCGAGAAAAACGCGTTTAAAGATTTGAGCAAAGCTTCAGGCTTCAGGCAGTCTAAGTCCTATAATGGTGCGTTATACTTACAGTTTGTTAATCGGCGATTCCTGATTCTTAAAATGGGTCTTCTTCTACTTCAAAATGTAAATTTTTCAGAGTCTTTTCTGCTAGACGAACAGTTTTAGCTTCCTTAGAAGCATCAGAAGCTCATAGCTCTGAGCGCTCAATCCGAGTTTCGTCCTGTCTGATAGCGAACGCATGGGCTTCAGGACCAATAGTGATTCCCATAACGTTCATAATTTTTAAAATTGGTAGAAAGCCTTCAAGTGCACACAGCTATATAATTTGCAATTTCAGTTGTCCGCGTTCCTGCATGTATATGTTTTGGTTTGGTGTAAAAGTCCAGATCAATGAATTTAACGATTCATTATTATTTTGAGTTTCTGAGCCCAAACATCGATGTAATAAATTTTCATACAGTGCTATTCAAAAGTCCCCTCCCCCCCCCCCTCTTATCTTTTTAACGATTATACATAAACTAGTGAAATTTGGTAACTGAATATTAAGGGTTGTAAACTTCCCTACTAGTGATGATAGATGACGTATGCGTCAAAGATGACGTCACAAGGTCATTGTGACCAATAATTTTAAATGGAACCCTATGGCAAGCGACACCTCTTTTAAAAGGTATCGAAAAAACTTATTCAATGATACTAATATTGTTTATATTTATGGTAGTTTTGATGGATTAAATCAGTAATCAGTAAACTTGGATAATAATTTTAATTACAGATTCAAGAATCAGTACCTACTTATAGTAATTGTTCGAAGTGAGCTCCATCTACTTCCTGACAGTAAAACATCCTATTGCAAAACTCTTCTCGTACTTTTTCAAATGTGTCTGCGGAAACAGCCCTACATTCTGTAACAATACGTTGTTTTAAAACATCAATATTGTCAGGCTGAGTGGCGTAAACCTTCGATTTAAGATACCCCTACAGAAAAAAATCTAAAGGTGTGATGTCCGGTGATCGAGGCGGCCATTCCATTGAACCTCGTCGTCCAATCCATCTACCAGGATATTCTTCATCCAAATACCGTCTTACTGCACCGTAATAGTGTGGAAGAGCACCATCCTGTTGGAATGTTATTTCCAAAATGTCAAATTTATCTTGATTATCTTCCAAAATGTCAAGAATTAACGGTTCTATTGCATTTTGCAACATCTGCAGATACACCTCACCGGTTAAATTGGTATTTAAAAAAAACAGGCCCAACGATATGGTTTCCCAGTATACCTGCCCAAACATTGACCTTCTCGGGATACTGAGTATGTGTTTCACGAAACATGTGAGGATTTGCGTCACTCCAATATCTCACGTTTTGTATATTTACATTTCCATTTAGATAGAAAGTACTTTCGTCACTAAAACAAATTGTTTTGACATAGACTGGCTGTTGGTTAATTTTAGTCTCCATATTTTCACAAAATTGCAGTCTTCGATCTGGATCGTCGTCTGAGAGTTGATGAACCATTTTTAATTTGTATGGGTGAAATTTGTTTTTTTTTCAACACCCTGTGCACTGTACTTTGACTGACTTCACAGGTTGATGCAACTTGAGTTGTTGAAGAAGTAGGATTTACTATTACTTCTGCCAGTATATCAATTTTTTTCTCATCAGAAATTTGTGGTCTGCCAGATCGTTTTGCATCATTAATACTACCCGTTGTTTTAAACTTACGAAGAAGCTCTCTCAAATAAGTCCTCGAAACTGGGCGATCGGGAAATCTTTCATTAAAAATGCGTTCTGCTGCATGAATATTTTCTCCAGTTTCATCAAGTATTAGGATCGCTGCTACTTTATCACCTAAAACACGTACCATTTCTCTTCTTGAAGCACTTAAACGTTCAGCTCACAACAGTTTAACAAATTATTGAATGTTAAAACAGTTAAACGTTCGATCAACAATACACAAATTATTAAATGTATAAAAACTTTGACAGCTAAAAAAACATCAAATTGGGGAGACTTGCAAAAACGTCAGATTATTTACTATCCAACTATCCAGTGGCGGAGCTTGAATTTTAAATTTTATTATTAACTGATTTAATTCATCACAGCTTTGCGGTTTTTGAAAGCCAGTTGTCAAAACTGCCGTAAATAGACACAATATTAGTATCATTGAATAGGTTTTTTCGATACCTTTTAAAAGATGTGTCGCTTGCCATAGGGTTCCATTTAAAATTATTGGTCACAATGACCTTGTGACGTCATCTTTGACGCATACGTCATCTATCATCACTAGTAGGGAAGTTTACAACCCTTAATATTCAGTTACCAAATTTCACTAGTTTATGTATAATCGTTTCAAAGATAAGAGAGGGGGGGAGAGGACTTTTGAATAGCACTGTATATCGGCTTTATTACTTTCAATACTTTGTCATTTGGAGCTGGATTTTCGTCACTGAAGTAGCTATAACTCCGTAAATAATTGAAATTTTGAAAATTCCTTTGGAGGATATATTCTTAAAGGTCTAAACTTTGAGAACATGTAAAAAATCGATTTTCTTCAAAATTTCAGACCAGAATTAATTTAGAATACCCCCTTAAGTCAAGGAATCATATTGTCGCCTATTACTGTAGCCATTAATTTTTACAAATTGTTGTAGTAAACCAAAGAATAATTCCCAGGGTCGCCTCTCGAATACCACATATGTAACACATTACAATTAAAACGTCCATTTATTAAACTACTATCATTTTTCTCGGACAAAAAAAATGTATACACGCACTGCAGCCGCAGCACCGGCCCATTAAATTCGCTGTATAATTTAATGCATATTCAAGGCCGACGCAGTGATTGCCTTTATGTGTAATTGGAGTTATGAAATCGAAAGTGAGCCGACAATCAGTTTGGAAACCTTTCAAAAAGACGTGGAATAGTTCGCGTAGGATGAGGCCTCTATTGATTCGAATATTAGATAAACGCCGATAATTACTGGTACATTTAGCAACGCAAAGTGTGCCAAAAGAACGATGTACAGGGTGGTGCTAGAATTTCGACCGATATTCATAATTTTATTAGATTTTGAAAAACGTTTCACCTTTATTTTTTAAAAAGACGTATAAAGTTTATCTTTTTCAGATGTTCGGGTAACTTCCGTCGGCCGTAGTATGAATCTAAACACATTCGGGCGCAATGCATCTGAGATATTTCATAATTAAATCTTACACAATTTAGATCTTAATGAGGTGGAAACTTAATTAAACGCTTATTTTAATTAATAGAATACAATAATAAATATTTGACACTAGTTTTTAATCGTAATAATTAAATTTACATAAGGGAACTCATTTAATGTTGTAAAACAATAAATTTGGAAGATATTTATACGAGAACCATCTGTTGACAAGTGTTTTTCTGTTTTAAGGATAAAACACCAATATAAATTAGTATAGTTTATTTCACCTCCATTTGCCAAATGAAATATCTCAAAACATACCGTGGCTTATTTTTATGACTAGGCTCAGGTATACTGTTCGTTTATCAGCAAGATAAGACAGTTTTTTATTTGACAAATAGCGATGAAATTAATAGTATAGTAGGTCTCCTAATTTCAATTAATTTCAAGTAATTACATAGTTAGGCCTGTATTTTTAAATCGAAATTTATCTGAAGTGGTCTGCTCGGTTTCCAGATCTAACGCCTTAGATTTATTTTTATTTATGTGGTTACCTACTTAAAATCTCTGGTATTTTAGATACGCATTATATATGCCCAAATTAACTACAATTTACAACCTGCCATTCATTTAAACGCACATAAATACTTCAAATAATTATAAACATACCGATGTGTCTAACATCCAGTCTAATTCAGTCTTTGAGAATGTGGAATGCGATGATCTTATTATGTAAACAATATTTTACATGCCGCGTAAAAAATCACAGAGTATTAAATCTGGCAATTCAGCATGTCACTCGATTGTATGTCTAGGTAAATCCCTAAGAAGTTGATAAGGAGGGAAATAGTTCTATGCAAGGTCAGTAGAACGTATGAAAACGGCAAATAACATAATGCTACAAAAAATATTAAATACAAATATTTGATGGTTCTTAGAAGTTTATCCAACTTTCCTATCCATTTTGGAGTATTATTGTCCTATAGCCTTAGATGCCAAATTTACTGGGTTAATTTCTGCAACGAAAGATACACCATTTTATTAACAAAGCGAAAAAGGTGACCTTAGAATGTTCTTCAAATTTTTTCCATCGAATACACTAGTAGTGCCATCTATTGGATTTCTAAGCACCGTGAAACTTTTGTACTTAATATTTTTTGTGACACCCATTGTTTTTGAGAAAGTCAGCTATTTCCTGTATATTTTGATTTAATATTATAGAACTAACATTAATGGCATAACCGAGAAACCTTATATCGTTAAGTAGCTATCGGTGTTGCAAGAAGAAACATTCAATTTTTTCTTAAAAATTTTCCATTTGAATTACCCATGCAATGTGCTGTAGTCTCAACACCACCGGTACGTGTCATCCCCATGTCCTATTCTATTACTAAATGTATCAGGGGGGTGGCCAGCACGACTTTATTCACGTTCACGCTCGGAGATTGTCTCGATATTTATTTGCTCCTCTTCTCTTTCACGGTTGCATAACATCGAGATGGCTGCGGAGATAATTGTGCAGTAGTCGAGAGATTCCACGACAGATAAATCGATCGCGCAATAATGGCTAAATGTTGTTCCAAGGAAGAAAGTGAACTGGAAAGAATTGTAGTAGATTATGAAGTACAATTACGGTTCTACAAGATCATAATATACAGTATGTACCGATAGATAAAAGTAGAATGTAGTAGAAATAGAAAAAAGTCGAATATAAAAATATTATATAAAAAATTAATAAAATGATATAATTAATAGTGTTTTTGAATTAAACATTTATTATTTATTATACAACGTACTGTTATTTTCCATCAAAATACATATTTGTATTACTTAATTTATTTTCATATACTTCATTTAACATTTTTCACTTTCATAACAATGATTGTGTTTTTTTTAAAGATTATAATCTACTTTTGCTTTGAATATTTGCATACTATGTCCTACCATCCTCAACAATTATAACGAATTTTTGCATCGTGAATTGAATAGTCATTTTGACGAAATAATGTACCAACAAAAAGAGACTAATTCTTACCACACCCTCTTGAGACATTAAAAAGACCCCCGATACGATATGCCGATCTCGTTCTTAAAATGCATCCACATACATATGCTTGACCTAAAAAAATTGGTATGCCGCTTCTGTCACACCAATTTACGTAAAATTTATAAGTCTGTTTACGTTCGGCAATGTTGCATCATGTTATAATTGCTCCGAAATAAATTTTAAATGTTAATAATGCAGGTCATGGGGACGGTGTTTAAGTATACGATGAATATTCCTTTAAACATGTCAATTCTGCCGATTTAAAAGTGGACAGAGGAGCATTTATTTTTCTTGAGAACTGCAAACACTTGAGATTACTACGAAAGCTATACCATATATATGTACGATTTATCACTCATTCCAGTAAACTAATTTAACTGAAACTAACTTCCGCTGAACCTACAAGAAGTGACACTTCACTCGTAACACAGTTGCTCACATTCGTCATCTGTAGCTCTTCTCACATTCACTCATGACATGATAGGTCAACTGTGTTCTATTATATCATCTATAGTTAGGAATTAAAGGTCATCGAAACCATCTGTTTCAAAGTTTTGAACAAGACTGCCAGTCCATGCAATCTTATGCACCTTATTAATATTCATTCAGGACGTAGTACAAGGACATGGAAAGGACTATGTTCTATTACAGCATTCAACTGTGTTCTATTACATCATCTGTAGTATAGAATCAAACGTCAGTGAAACTATCTGTTCTAAAACTTTCAACGAGGCTTCTAGTTCATTCAATCTTATGTACATTTTTAATATTTCCTCAGGTCATAGTACAATGACATAGGCAAGATTGTATTCTGTTACATTATTCAACTGTGTTCTATTACATCATATGTAGTATGGAATCAAGCATCAGCGAAACCGTCTGTTCTAAAACTTTCAACAAAAGTTCTGGTTCATTCAATTTTATGCACCTTCTTAATACTTTCTCAAGATATAATACAAGAACTTAGGATGGACTGTGTATATTACATCATTCAAGTGTATTCTGTTACATCATTTGTAGTTTGGAATAAAGGTCAATGAAATCATCTGTTATAAAACTTTCAAGAAAACTTCTGGTTTCTTTCAACAGGACGTAGTACAAGGCCATTAGCAGGGCTATATTTTTATTCTCAGGCCTTATGCATCTTCTTAATATTCTCTGAGGATGTAGTAGACGGTCATAGGATGGACTATGTTCTATTACACCATTCAACTGTGTTCTATTACATCGTCTGTAGTTTGGAATTAAAAGTTAAAGAAACCAAATCTGTTCCAATTATTCAGTCTTATGCGCCTTCTTAATATTCCCCCAGGGCGTAGTAGAAGGACATAAGAAGGGCATCTATCCACACGTATAGCTGATTTTCTTTGGTAAATGGTGGATATTCACTTCTCTGTACAAATATTCTCGATAAAAACTATGTCCTGTATTAATGATAGCTATTTGATCATAACCTCCTTATTCTTGTGTTGCCAATTTCATCATGTGGTGTTGTCTTAGACACTTTCAGAACTAGTTATATGAGAATATAAGAATCTAAGGGGTCATCTTACTAGTTCCTTAGTTTTTTCCTTAGAATCGCCATAATATTCTTTCGCATGATTCCCACGAAGGTTCTTACATTGCTCTTATATTTATCAATAGTTTTTGGGTCACAATATACCTCACTGATCATTGTTTAACTAAAATAGCAATAACAGGATTAATGGAGTTGGTGGCAGTGAAGTGGTTTAGCCAAAAATCTTAGTTTTTTGAACTCATTGTAACCTTCATTATTATTGGGTATTTTCTATTCATAGAACAATTCACTTTTTAAATTATATTATTATTAAACCAAGAAATGTAATGGCACATTTGGCAATAGGAATTGTGTATTATTAAGCTTGATCACTACATATAACATTGTCATAAAAATATATTGGTATAAGGACATTTATAAAAACTGACTTAAAAATAAACTCGTAAAACGTAAAAGAACCGCTCTGGATTTTCAGCAATAATTCATAATACTGAATATGTAAAAAGTCGAGCCCACACAAGGGCAAAGAACCCTCAACAGGAAGCTACTATGCATCGGTTAACAATACAAGTTTTGTTTTCGGTTAACGCTTTGCCCGTATGTTAATTTTTATTTATAATGTCACATCACAAAGTACAAAATTTCAGGTTCATAGCAAGTGGACTGCTATCGAAAAACTGAATAGAATGAATATCTGATCGATCACACAAGTAGATTATACTCGTATAATCTATATGTAAACGTTAGAATATATAAATGTATCCTAATGCTACATATTTTTCAATTAGGGGTCGCAGGATGGAGTATTCCCAGCTAAATATCAAAGGCCATTTAACAAAGTGTGTGATATATACCGGGTGATTTTTTTAACGTAAACATCCCTGTATCTCTGTTAAGAGTGGGGTTACAACACAGATTGTTTAGAGGTTTATATATTTGCATATAAACTACTGAAATACGAACATGTTGCATGAGTAACTGTATACATGAATAACTTATTTCTAATCCTATTATACTAAATTACTTAGATTCTAAGAGTCCACCCATTAATGTCTTCTTAGCCATTTCTGACAAGTATACTCTGCTTTTAATTTTACTAAAACCACTCTACTAACCCGTGGGGCTTAATCCTCTTGAGTCTTCTTATATTTGGTTGGAGATCAAGGAGTTGGATAGCCTCGATAGTCTCGTGTTGTAGAAATATTCCTTTGTGGCTTCTCGCAATTTTTTGAATCTCTATCTCAACGTGTTCTATTCCAAGATCTCGGTGGAGATCTTCATTTCGGATGCACTAACAATGTTTCGTAGTACTTCATTTTGAAAGGTTTGTATAATTCTAATAATTATGACCTTCTGGTACAACCTCAAAGCTGAATATAATAAGTCTGAAACTACGTAAAGCTGAATACACCGATTTTAATATTTGCTTATACAAGAGGAGCTTATTATATATCGACAAGGCTGAGTTCCTACCCAAGGCCAGTACATGTTGTTATATCTTATACCTAATTCTTCGCTTTTCTTTTTTATGTGGGCTTTCCAGCGAAGCTTCGTATCTAAGATAAGACCGAAAGAATTGGCTGTATTGGCATATGAGACTACTCGTCCATCTATACTTATTGGAATATGTTCGATGTGTCTATTAGTGAAATCGATATGAACTGATTTTTCTTCATTTAATTTAATCTTCCATTTCTTGGTCCAGTTTTCGAATTTATTGATGGCGTTTTGAAGTTTATTAGTTGTTTCTATATTACTTTTGCCCGTTATTATGCAAAAGCAGCTACAGTATTATTTTCTAGTTCTGGGAGATCACAGGTAAACAGAAGGTAGAGCACATGGCCAGAACACTGCCTTTTAGAACTCCTGCTTTGATTTCTTTAAGGACAGAATAGACATTTTCCTGCTTAATTCGAAAGTGTCTGAATTGATTGGGCCTTTACTTGATGAAAATCCATATTTATACAAAATTAAACTTTAGATTTCCACTTTTTATTTGTTAAACATAACAATTGTTTCGCCAACACAGTGGCTTCATCTGATATTAAGTACATAGACCATGTACCCAACATCTGATGAAGCCGCTGTGTTGGCGAAACAATTGTTATGTTTAACAAATAAAAAGTGAAAATCTAACCAGCAAAGGTTAGTCAAAGTGTCTGTGTTAAATAAAATTTTAAAATATCTGCATTGTTTAGAAAGGATAATTTTGAATTTATAATGTAGTCCCTCATTTGTAGTTTACTGAACATGAAGAATATGAGAAGTTCGTTGAACATGAGGTTTAATGAGGTCACATGGTTTCGGCAAGATGGAGCTACAGCCAATACTGAAAATGTATCAATGGAAGCCAGTAGAGCGTTGTCCCTGCAAAAGTGAGGGAACGGTAATTGGCTCAGAAGTCCCGATTTAGCACCGATGGATGTCTTCTTACGCTATTATTTGAAATATAAGGTATATACTGATGTTCCTAGAACTTTGGTACAGTTAAAAGCCAGAGTACAAGAGGAAATTCAGACAATTTAACCAGCATTATGTGGGCAAGTTATCACAAATTTTAGGTCGTGTTTTGAGGAGGTACAGCGGCATGCAGGAAGGCACCTTGACGATGGTATTTTTCGTACATTGTAAATTTAAATACAACAGAATAGTGAGTGTAAACATATCTTAAATATCATCTTAAAATCGCAAAAAGTCGCTTCAATCTAGAAGTCTTCTCATCACTTCTTTTGAAATTGATGATGGACAGTATCAGCAAGACATAATATAAAATTATTTCCAGCCTATTTTAATGGTTTTATAATGAAGCACAAATGACGACAAAAAAAGTGATTAATATCAACTCTAATACATATATATCTTGTCATATTTCTTATAACGCCATCATAAAACCACACAGCCCACCTTCACCTTAATTATCCGTCTTCTCGCGACGTTCATCTTTCTTCAAGGTGTCTACGGTAACGGCTTGTGCGCGTTAGATTGTAAAGTAAACACTTCCAGCGAATATATCCTTTTAAAATTCGTGTCCGCCGGATTCCGATGTTAATTACCTTAAAGGCCGTTGATTAACGTCGTTGGTGTTAAACGCTGGAGAACGGTAAAAGGTGAAAAATTGTCACGTACGAAATTGTTTGCGTACACGACAACCGTATATCCTATTTCAGGCGAACAGGTTTTACAGGTATTAGAGTCGGATAATGCATGTGCGATAACGTGAACAAAACGGGCTGAATTGGAGCAGTCGATCACGTCGATCGCTGATGCTTATGCAGGTGTTGCGCATGGGTTTTCAGATCACCCTCGAATGATAAGCAGAGTCGCAGGATCGAATATTTCCCCAGAGATTACTTATACATTTATATCAGTTTCAATTTACAATGAAATAAAATATATTATACGGGGTCCTTTAAAAGGGACGCTCGAAATTTGTTAGGTTATAGCAGCCATGTTGTTAAAGCAACATGAGTGGATATCTCATATACAACTTGCTTTATTTACGTTGAAGAATCGAGCGTCCTTATTGATAGACCCTTTATTATGATATGTTAGCAGATAACGAAAGTCCAAGTTCGCAAAGTAATCGTCTCTGCGTTCACGCGTAGAAAAAAATTGTTTTAAAAATCCCTTATTGCGTTCAAGTAAGTTATAAACGTTTAAAACACTGGCAAGAAAACCACCCGACCGAGAACGACAAATTACTTAGTACTTCCACCCAACTCCACCAGAACGCCGCTGGCCGAACTGCACCGTTCAGCAGCTGGTGTTAAGATATGCAGTTTCGTTTTGCTACAATGTCGTAACAATTCAGAATGTTTGGCCTCAGAACGGCAGAATTAGAAATCGAATGTGAATAGCTTGCATCAAGTAGCCTGGAACGTGTTGGGGTAGGGGGACCGGAGGGGTATCAACCGCCCGCACTAACGTCCTTGCCAAGGATATCAACTACCGTTTACGTTCAACTTTAAGTTACTGCACCATGAGCGTCGGCAAGGGGGCATGATTTCCTTGCTAATCCTTGCCAGTTTCACATAATGAGATATTAATATAGGGGGAGGAATAGTAACGATTTCTAGCGTGGTGTAATAATGTAGAGACCTGGAGGTCACGGGGGTAATAGTTCGTAATATGATTATAATTGTCAAGGGTGGTGCCTTGACGAGAAAAGAGATTTAAGATAAATAATTCGTAGGTTTGGTTATTTTTAAAACGTATGATACAATCATTACGTGCAGGTACAAAATCACCTTGAATGTATTTTAAAAACCAGAATCAAAGTAGGTTCATAAAAATCTGTGTTATAAATAGATATAAGGCCGGTTGGGCGTGGGAAAATTTAAACTTGCTTTTTTACCTAATTCACAAAAATTTGAGGCGTCGGCATACATCAAAGGGTTGCCGCTCGCAGGTGTTAATTACAGATACGCCGCAGCCATCCACATTTTTATCCACAATTATCCACTACCCTTATGTTACAGGGCTGTACGAGCTTACGACCTGTTTAAATGGGTCTGTATGATCTGTACGAGCTGTAACATAAAAGTAGTGGATAATTATGGATAAAAATGTGGATGCCTGCGGTGCACCTGTGCACCTACGAGTGACAACCCTTTGATGTATGCTGACGCCTAAAATTTTTGTGAATTAGGTAAAAACGCAGGTTTAAATTTTCCCACGACCCCAGAAATTTTCCCACGCCCAACTGGTCCTATACCTACTGTTATATATGTAACAACGATAAAAAGGCATGCATTTCTTTGCCCAGATGGATTTTTAATTGCAAGATATTTGACTTGAATATAGAAAACCAGAAGTGATTACATGCATTACAGTTACGAAATTTATAATATTCTGGCAAGCATAATAGTCTTTGGATATAGATTGCAGTCTGGATAGAACTACTGCCCTTTTCCACGGCAACAGAAACACCCTTGATTTTTTCCTTTATTCCTTTGTTGTGCGCTTTCACCAGATGTAACGTCAATTATGCATTACATTTAAATAATCTAGACTCAATCTTCCACAAATAATTCTCCTCTATTTTTCCAATATTGTAAAATTTTGGGGCAATCTCTCCTAACCCAGTAGATGATAAAAAATTTCCACCATGTCAAAGAATCTCAAGTCGCACATATACATAGTAACCTGCCGATAGTAGTATACCAATGTGATTTCGACTTGATATAATCATTAAAAGAAGTAATACGTAAATGCTGATACAAAAGTAAAAGCAAAATCTATTTCTAAGGATGTAATCCTGTTGGAAAAGTTTTAAGTTTTGAGTGTCTGCACGAAGATAGGGAAGCTGCCAGTCAAGACCATTTTGTTTCAACATAAAATTAACATGCACGCCTACTCATTTTAATGTCTGGTAGATTAATTTGATGGAAATCTATGAAATCTTCCTTCGTAAATTAATAGACCGAAGAGAATCAACTGAGTGTCCAGCTATATTACATGATTTAGTACCTTAGATCATTTTCTATAAGATCACTTCGATAGATCGTATAATTAGTTTAATTAGTTTAATTAGTTTTGTGGAATTGTTTATATATCTATTGATGAAAGTCATATGAATTTGTATACATGTTCTGTATATAAATCAAAATAGTAATATATTTGATGTTAGTACAACAATATATGCATAGGAGTTGGAGCATTCAAGGCAGCAATAAAAAACAAGAAACCAACTTTGCACTGGTCGAAAGATTAACCGACCATTTAGTCATCTGATGATGCCAACTTGGTTGGAGATACGATGACATTCGAGTGATGTATAAGCTTTCATACATCGAAAATAAATACATAAGTATGTAATTAATTTAGTAAGTATTTTATCTGCCTTTTCTGTTTCGTTGAACGAGGTTTCAATTTTTTCTAGCTTAGATAATTAGGAAGATATCACCTACCTTCATTTTTAAATAATCAACCCCACCGAGAAGTATATTCCGAATTTGATCAATTTCACTGCATCTGTTGTTAAGGTTCCTCGAGGGCTGAAACGTCAAAAGAAATTTTACGACATCAGAACTCGAAAGAACTATAATTTTAATAGCTACTCAATACTTAAACTCAACAATACAATTAATTCCGTTTAAGAATATTCCACTTTCGAAGTCTCCGTACCCCTTTCGCCCAGTTCGCGAGACGCCCCTGTCCGCAGAGTTCATTAGGAGAGTCGTGACCCGACCCGCCAAAAAACCGAACGAATTCCGGTCACGCTACTTCTTTTCATTTCTTTGTAGAAAATATAGAAACCTTACAAAAACGAAAGGCAAAAATGAAAAACAAATGAGCGCTTGTCGTAGTTGCAACACATTATATTGTGACGTTGTGCAAGTCGCAGTTTAAAGCACTTTTTTGCATCGGGTGGAATGTCGGCGAATATACTGTAAACAGTATAGTTCGGTACTATTCATTTCATCGCTATTTGCCAAATAAAAAACTCTCTTATCTTGCCGATAAATGGATCAATCTACCTGAGCCTAGCCATAAAACAAGCCACGGTATGAGATAAGAGCCATTTGGGATTTTTTATTTGGCAAATAGCGATGAAATAAACTATACAGCTGGTTCTTTCTTCTAAACCGATGAAATAAAATTCTTATAAATGCGATCGTTCCCGTCGTTCCTGGGGAACCACACGACGAATGCGAAACAATTCACTTACATATGAGTATCTGGTTGAACACGATAATAATTGTAAGTTTCTATTAAAAAATCTCACCATGTCACCTCATGGACTGTTTTAAATAGTTTCTATTTTTTGCATAGACGAAATCAATTGCATCAAAGTAATTAATTGATCAAGTTTCCAGTGGCGAAGCGTTGATTTTAAGCTGAGGGTAGGCTGTCCTGAATAGTTGAATCGCAAAAACAACTTACCTATATTTTTTTGTATATCAATTCCATTCGCCGCGTTTTCTTTTCTGCAAAAACATCTATAGTTCTTGAAATAAATTGGTAGGTTTTTCCGCTTTAACTTTTCAGTTTATCTTCTAAAGATAAATTATTAATATAACCAATCTTATTAATTAAAATGTCTACTAAATCGGAAGTGTCTAGTGCCGCCATTATCCTTAAAAATAACACTAATCACTACGACTAATGACAGGCCAATATTATAGCCACTGTATTACACAAACTGATCGATCAGGCTAGCTAAATTGCATATCATTTTTCGCGTACTTCCCTCTCCCCCCGTGCACCGCGGATCTATAAAGTCCGTTAAATCTAAGGCGGTAGAGAGTCAGCCCAGACTCTCAGTGCGCAGGCCTGCCAAGGTTTGCGCACTGCCGGTTGCCGGCATCCCGGCGCTTCAGTTTAAATGGAAATAGGTATGATAATGTGAATAAAAAATGTTTATCATTCTTACAAAGGCAAGTGGCAATATAAAAACGGAGTCTACCATCTAAAATATATAGGGTAGGCTATGCCTTACAGCCTTAATGGACGCTTCGCCACTGCAAGTTTCTATAGATAGTAAATCGATGCGTACTTGAAAAGTAGGTAACTTTTATATAGGATGATAATCTCTTATGAAATAAAATGTTAAGTGGTAACTTAGGGATATATGGGAAAAGTTCGAGTAGGTTGATTTTTTATTTTACTCGTACGTCTACTAAAGGAAATTTTAAATATATAGGATGATTCATATAAGTTCAGGACAAGACAGATGTTTTTAATGGAACGCTCTGTATATTTTAATGTTATTGAATTTTACTTGAATAGCGGATTTCAAGAACTGCTTCGAGCTTCAGAACACATAAAAACATCAGCAATGTTCTCCATAAAGATCTTATTATTTCCAAAGTCGTTACTTCAGCTCCATATTTGACTTGGAACTGACCACTGTATTCTCCAGACATTAGCCCCCTAGACTATAATTGTTTCACGTATTAAAACGTTCATTAAGTGGCAATTACGTCTCGAACTGTCTATAAAGTCACAACTGACTAGTATTATTATATTCAGATTAAAAAATATAAACAACACTGACTTAGTTTTCCACAAAACACCAAAACACTATACACTACACTCGACGCATGTTTCGCCAACAAAGTTGGCATCATCTAGGAATGATTAAAGCGGACTCTAGTGTTATCTTCACACTAAAAGTTCCAACCTAAAATCGGTTCAAGACATCGTGTTTAGTTTAAAGAGTGTCTTAAAGTGCCTAACTTTTGTGTTTAATTCAAAAACAGAGAACGAGTTTAGTTTTTTTCTGGCCCGGAAAGTTTCGCAAACCGGAAAAAATCTGAACCGATTATTCAAGAATACCTTGACGGATGACGTACGCTCATTACAAAACAGATTACGCCCATCGTCGAGAGTAATCTGGCTCTCGTATTTTTATTATTAAAATTAGGTAACAGTGAACGTAAACGGAAGAGAATCATTAATAGAGGCGGTTTAGAACGTTCTCCTCTTGACATTTCAATAAAGACATTAAACAAAAATCACTTTCACGATGTGTTTGTGCTTTTTATAATATGTTTTATGAGAATATCCCATTTGGACGGTAAAATACAAGGTGAAGTGGTCTGGTCAAAATAAAAAAGCTGCGCCAGCCAGTAAGCGGCGGGTGGACTGTATAGGGTGTCTAAATTTAACGTGCCACTAACGACATTTCAGTCTAGAGAAATCTTTCCCTAATTGTAAGACAAATTTCAAATTCATCAGATTTATTACATTGCGTGTTGATAAAAATACGCTACTCAAAACAATAATCAAGAAAGTAATAATAGACAGTCTTGTGATACTACGAGGGACACTATTTATATTTTGAGCCTAATAATAAAAAAAAAACATTAATTTGTTATTAAAATTACTCTATCGTTTTTCAAAATGTTCTCCTTCATAATCTATACACCTTTGAATGCATTCGAACCATTTGTCAAAGCATTTCTTCAATTCCGCGCGAGATATCTCCAAAACATGGTTTTTGAGCGCATCAAAGGCTTCTTCTGCCGACGAAAATCGTTGTCCACGCAATTTATTTTTAACGTTCGGGAATAAAAAGAAGTCATTGGGTTCCGAATCAGGACTGTACGGCGAATGACTCATTAATTCGATTTTTTGAGTGTTCAAACATTTTGTTGTTAGTTGAAATGTGTGAGAGCTCGCATTGTCATGATGAAGAATGATCCGACGGCGCTTGTTTGTTTTTCTTATTTCACCGAAGACTTCCGGCAAACAAATGGTTGTGTACCATTTAGAATTGACCGTTTTACGTTCCTCTAAAGGCACTGTTACCACATGACCAGTTTTTCCGAAAAAACAGACGACCATTTGTCGAAACAAATGGTCGTCTGTTCTTCGAGCACGCACAACTTTTGTTGGATTTGGTTCATATTGAAACACCCATACAGTCGACTGATGTTTACTTTCCGGCTCATAGGCATAGATCCATGATTCGTCACCTGTTACAATGTTATGTATATAGGTTTTTTGAAGTACCACCATTGTATTTCTTGAGAATTTGTTTGCACCAATCGACATGAGCATCTTTTAGAAATTTTTTCAAATTATGTGGGATCCGACGAAGACAAACTTTTTTACAGCTGAATTTTTTTACGCTTTAATTAGGCCTATATGAAAAAATCTAAAGGGGTTAGATCAAGTCATCTAGGCGGTATATAAAAATATTTTTTTTAACTTCGTATACCTTTCATTAAATAATAGCACACTTAGAAACTACGGAAAATCGCGTGTCACTTAGTATTTTCAAAATTTCGAATCGATAAAGATTTAACGAAATAGGAGAGGGTGTACGATTTCATAGAGAACACCCCCGTACATCTAACTTTCTTAAAATAATGTCTACTGACATTCTCTTAGTTTTTAGTTCCAAAATCCAACCACAGGGCATCCATCAGTTCACCTCAGGTTAAACCCCTTGACATCGAAAGGATAAAAAAACTCACTAGTTATAAAAATATCTTTAATACTCTAACAGCTTGCGGACGGCTTCCAGACATCGCCACTTGTCCGGCAGATAGAAGGGCTCGAAAACGTGTGGAAATGGCGTGTCGAAACCCGTGACACGAGCTACAGGAGCCTCAAGATGCAGGAAACAGTCCTCCTGTAAGAGACACAGCGTTAGTTTTTGCGTCATTTAAGATTTGCTAAGAAGTTACTACAATCCGGAGTGCTTCGTTGTATGTACCATCAAGAAGGAATGTAATGATACCCCTCCGATGCATTTTCCTTAAATATAAGTAGTACTGAGTTAATTAAAAACCAAGAGAATAATTAGCTCCCAAAAATTGTTGGCTTATATTTTGGGGCAGTGTATAAAAAGTGTCTTATTGCATTCTCTCTTGACGTTACATCTCAACTTCCGCTTTAATATTCCCTTAAGGGTGGTTGAAAGTTTATTTAGACTTATCAGTAATGTACATATATATTTCTTAAGGCCCAATCATTGATTATAACTAACAATTTTTAAAACACACTTTGAATATATTTTTGCGTAAACTAAGTGAGTTTTCGTATTCACTTCGATATATCGTATTATATGGTGTGCCCCAAGGTTCTGTTTTATGACCTTCATTAATTAGCATATTTAGCGTAATTTATAGGTCCAGGAGACTTCTGGGAGTCTTTAAAATGTAAAGCGTTTTTCGTCCATCTGCAAGTGATTTCATCCTCCACCTATCCTCAAAATGTTGTTAAATCTGTAGTTTCAAATTATCGCTTTGGTAAAAAATGTCTTCACCATAATGTTCTTCTGCTGAAAATTAATTTAATATTATCTTAAACTCACCTGAATCGTCGCTGTCAATTCGGCCCCGAATCCTCCAGTCAGTGGCGCCTCGTGAGCGATCAAGACCCGTTTAGTTTTCTTCACAGACTATAAAGAAAATAACACTGCACTGAGTTGTATCAACCCCAAAAAACTTACAAAGGAAAAATATAAAACCAATTTTATTTTGTTCGATTTTATTCCCACTGCTTGAAGTCAAAAGTCTTTGAAGTATATTAAGGCAAAAGCATATTTGGGTGCCCGATGATGTATCGTTGAGATAATTAAAAAATATGTATATATTTTTGAGAAAATATGGCTTTTATTATTCCCTAGTGCTATTTATAGAAGTATTGAAACATAACCTATGAGATTTCTTAGCTTAAATTTTATAGCGTTAATAATTTTAGACTTTAGTTTAGGTCAGTTATAATTTAGATTAGTTATAGTTTAGGTTAGATTATAATTAAATCATACGACTGAATGGTTTCCGTAAAAATTTCTAGACAAAACAAAATGTCGTCTTAAAAAACATCTAACAATAATTCTATTAATACGATACAGTCGAAAGTTAGAATGTTTTTTTTACTTTTTCCTTAAAATCTCGAAGAACTCATACAAAAAAATACTTTCTATTATTTCCAGAGTATGATAGTAAAGATCTTCTACAATTTAATTCCTTTGCAAAACGAAACAAACAAAAGAACCTATCAATCAGCTTATATTTTTGTTTAGAAAATACTATACTTGAATCATCAAAATATTATCCTTGTTGTATTCTATCTGATTTAATGAATTTTATGCTGCTACCCAATGGGACATTTCACAATCATTTTCAAAGAGCTCAAGCCGATTATAATATGTTCATATTATAATTCGTTACAATACTAACGAATATTGCAATAAATTTCAAGTGAAAACTTGTACTGATTGACTGGAAAGACAAATATCTACTAAATTTTCCATAATAGTTAGGCCTTTTTATCTGTTTATTGATAGTAGGGATTATATAGCGTTCAGTGACCTCTCATAGCATGAATTTGTAGCTAGATCGTCAGAGAGATGTCCAATAAGTTGGAATATTCGTTCCAAAAAGAGAGGTCGAGTATAATTTTATTAAATTTCGTAATATTGAGTACAGAGTTCTTGAATGAATATGTATCAATTGTTAAGAAGAAAAGATATCTACTTTAATATCTCACATTTGTCTGAATTTTTGATAGAATAATCTTAGATGACGTCAACTAATCTGATTCAAATTCATCCAAATTAGGGTAGATTTGGTCACCATCAGAGGTAAAACAGAGGCATTTAAATGAGGGGGGTTCATAAGACAGTCATGTCTGGAATATCATGCATCCTGTGCTTGTTAAATTGTCGGTAAAATTTTCTAAAATGGGTTATAAATACATATGCTACAATACTATGAAATATTGTAACAAATATCAGTTGAAGATTTCTACTGATCAGGAAGACAAATATCTAGCAAACTTTGTTTAATGGCTAGGCTCCTTTTATACCCTTACTGGAGCTGATGGTGTCTGGTGGCCTCTCGTAGCATGAACTTGTGGCAAAAATCGCCAAAGAACTGCCCCAGAAGTTAGGATACCCATTATAAGAAAATTTGTTGAAAATAATTAAGAATAAATAGGTATCAATTGTTGAAAAACTAGTATGTCTACTTAACAATCTCAGACTTCTCCGTTGAAACAGTATTCAGATTCAATCTGATCTGATTCAAAATGTTCAATCTTTTCCAGTTAAATTTTAAAACAAAAACATTAGTTTTTGCTTACGGAGAAAATAAAAGGTTTAAATTAAATTGACTGGAAACTGGAATTTTTAAAAATTCCAAACATTTTATTTAAAAGCAAATCATTATAATACGAATTATGATAGACTGTAAAAAAGTGATTTTAACCTTCTATTAATCTTTGCATCATCATTTGTTGGTTCTAAATCGAATTGCTTCGAAAATGATACTAGGGGTATCATTTTCAAAGAGGATGTTGGAATATTACATTCAACAATAATTATTTTAGGTTTAAAAGTAGTCTTCATGCGGTGCCTGAAATTAAACATAAACATTAGGTCAGCATTTATGAGTTCGGGTAACTCAATATCGAATGTTTAACTGTTCAAATGTCGTTGAAATAAAAATTGATTATTTAGCAAGTCAGTCTGAAAGATTATACGTTAGAATACACATCTTAATTTCTTTGTACGTAATTTAGTTGTTATACAGGGTGTCAATAAACTCGTATTGTCCTCAAATTGTATCTTTAATTATTTATTCTCCCAAGTACTTCGAACAGGTTATGGGCCCAGGTGCGTCGCGTAAGCTCACTTGTAAGGGAGAATAATTAAAAGGTACATCGCGAGTGATAACTATTGTTGTATAGACAACTGGAAAATGGCGGAAAGTGCTAAGTATAACATCGAAAAGTTGAACGGGCAAAACTACCAGTCCTGGAACTATTTAGTGAAAATGTTATTAATAAATGCGGATTTATGGGATGTAGTTTCGACTGAATTACCAACACCGGAGGAACGAAACGGCACCTGGCAGAAGAAAAATGACAAGGCCTTATCAACCATAGCCTTACTTGTCGATGTTAGTCAACTAGTGCATATCAGAAATAAGGAATACGCGCATGATGCGTGGGAAGCACTAAAGGAGTATCATCAAAAATCGAGTTTATCTAGCATGGTTTTTCTGTTAAAGCAAATTTGCAGGCTATCGCTAGATGAGAATTTTGATATGGAAGCACACATAAGTTCATTCTTGGAATTATTGAATAAACTGGCCGCTTTAGGGGAAGAAATTAAGGACAGGTTTGCGGCAGGCATTTTGCTGGGAAGTCTTCCAGACTCATACAGTTTTTTAATCACAGCGCTGGAAAGTAAGTCATCGAGTGAATTCACGCTTGAATTCGTAAAAAGTAAATTAATCGATGAGTACAGGAGGCGTCAAGGAGCTTTGAAAAGTCAAAACGAGTCAGCCATGAAATCAGTATATAATAAAAGGATCCAAAGTCCAACTGCAAGTACAGATGTAAAGCAATGTTACTTTTGCAACAGGAAAGGTCATTTTAAACGGGACTGTTTCAAGTATAAAGCGTTTAAAAGAGAAAAGGCCAATAAAGTTACTGAAATTAATACTGGTGACAGTGATGAAGCGTGTCTTATGGTAAATTCAAGTTCAACTGACGTAAACAGGGATTCTGCTTCGTGGTATGTGGATTCAGGAGCTTCGAGTCACATGGTAAACTACAAAGAATTTTATACCCAATTTGACGGTAGCAGAAAAGGCGTTGTGAGGTTAGCGGAGAAAGGGCAACACTCCAAGGTTCAGGGTGTAGGAACAGGATTCATCAAGTGCGCGAATAGTGCGGGAGTGAATAAGCTAAAAAACGACGACGTGTTGTATGTGCCGGACTTATATTCAAATTTACTTTCTGTGAAAAAGTTAACTAGTGCGGGGTATAACGTGCAGTTCGACAACAATAACTGTAAAATTGTCTCAGGCGAAAAAGTGATTGCGAGTGCGAGGCCGGCGCCCGACTTGTACAAGCTGTCAACTGTAGAACAGGCACTGAGCATCGTCAATGAACACTCCAGCAACTGTCAGCATACGTGGCATCGACGTTTTTGGGCACAGGGACATAGAAGCAGTCAAGCGCTTGATGGAAAGAAAAATGGCAATCGGGATTAATATTAAGGATTGTAGGATTAGGGAAACTTGCAACTGCTGTGTAAAAAGTAAAATTATTCGTAAGAGTTTCCCGAAATTTTCTCAAAGCAACACATTTAATATACTTGACTTAATACATACAGATGTTTGCGGTCCCATGAAGACTGTTACTCCAGGGGGTAAACGGTACATTCTTACTTTAATAGACGATTTCTCAAGGTACACAACTGTGTATTTATTGAAACATAAGAATGAAACTGAAAAATATATTAAAGAGTTTATCGAGTTAATGAGTAATCAGTCAGGCAGGGTAACAAAGGTTATTAGGTCAGATAGGGGTGGCGAGTACGTAAATAATGCGTTAAGGGAATATTTAAGCGGTAAGGGCATAAAGATACAGTACACGGCGGGGTACTCTCCAGAGCAAAACGGTGTTGCAGAGAGAAAGAACAGGTCGCTAGTCGAAATGGCTAGGTGCATGTTAATCGATGCGAATTTACCAAAGAAATTTTGGGGGGAAGCAGTTGTTACAGCCAATTATCTGCAAAATCGACTACCTACTCAGTTAAAACAGAAAACACCGTTTGAGTTGTGGCATAAAGTCAAACCTGATGTGTCGAATTTGCAAATATTTGGATCTAAAGTGTATAGTCATATTCCAAAGGAACAAATTAAAAATAAATTTGATAAAAAGGCAGAATCACTAATTTTCGTAGGATATTCTGATGAATCTAAAGCATATAGATTGTTAGATTTAGATACAGGGCGCATAAAAATTAGCCGTAGTGCGGTATTTCCTGAAAGAAATATTCGTGTTAAAGAAAAAAAGATAAAAGATGAATAAGCGACTATTGAGTTCAAAAAGGAGCAAGAAAGAACGGAGCCAAATGACACTGGGAGACATGAGGTCGCAGATTTCGAAAAAACTGAAGAAATAGAAGAAGCTACGGAGGAATTTAATGTATATGAAAGTTCAGGTACAGAACAATCTTGTGGCAGCGATAACAGCTATCAACCAAGTGAAGAGTTCTATATAGAGCACGGAGGTGATCGTAGATCAAATAGAATAAATAAAGGAGTCCCACCTGAGCGCTACACAGCAAAGTTAGCTGAACTTCGGGAAATAGAACCAAAAACATTTAAAGAAGCTCTTGCCAGCAGTGATAGCGAAAAATGGAGGAAAGCTATGGAAGAAGAAATGAAATCTTTGAAGAATAACGAAGTATGGGATTTAGTACTTACACCGGAAGACAAAAACATCATATCATGTAAATGGGTGTTTAAGCTGAAGACAGGTGAAGATAATCAAAGCTGTTTAAAGCAGCTAGCAAACCATAAATTTAGCAATCGAACGAAGCATATTGATACAAAGTATCATTTTTTAAAAGAATTGTATGAAAATCAGGTTATTGCATTCGAGTATTGTCCGACTGAAAAAATGATAGCTGATATGTTAACCAAGCCGCTAAATAAAGTAAAGCTAGAACATTTAAGCACCAAGGGTGGTCTGGTTGACTGATTGAAAAATAATTATAGTTGCGAGGGGGTGTTGGAATATTACATTCAACAATAATTATTTTAGGTTTAAAAATAGTCTTCATGCGGTGCCTGAAATTAAACATAAACATTAGGTCAGCATTTATGAGTTCGGGTAACTCAATATCGAATGTTTAACTGTTCAAATGTCGTTGAAATAAAAATTGATTATTTAGCAAGTCAGTCTGAAAGATTATACGTTAGAATACACATCTTAATTTCTTTGTACGTAATTTAGTTGTTATACAGGGTATCAATAAACTCGTATTGTCCTCAAATTGTATCTTTAATTATTTATTCTCCCAAGTACTTCGAACAGAGGAAAACTGGCATTGTCATAACCGTCAACGGCGAGCGCTACAGATGGATGATAAGCAACTTCTTGTAACCTAAACTGGATGATATGTATACCGCCGACATGTGGTTCCAACAAGACGACGCTACGTGCCACACAGCGCATACCACGATGGACATTCTGCACGAGTGATTTGAGGGCATGATTACCTTGCGCAGCGGCGATGTGAACTGGTCACCGAGATCGTGCGATTTAACGCCTTTAGACTTCATTCTTTGGGGCTATCTTAAATCGCAAGTGTATGCGAACAAACCGCAAACAATAGATGCCCTCAAAGTCAACATAACGAACGCCATTCAGCAAATTCGGCCAAATTTATGCAACAAAGTCATCGAAAAATGTACCTCCCAATACGTGCTAACAAGCAAAGCCGCGGCGGACATTTGAACGACGTTATATTCCATATTTATTGCCATAAAATATTCTTTCAAATAAAAAAAATTGAGTGGATATCTTACACAAAACTTGTTTTATTGACGTTTAAAAATGGAGCGTCCCTATTGAAAGATCCTTTATAATCTGTCCCAAGCTAACGACTTGACCTCCATCACTTCCTTGACAATCGCTTAACTTTATTTAACTCTTAATTTGAAGAAACTTGAAGCCAAGACGACTGGCTTACCAGTGATATAGGTGAAAATTATTGATTGCTCACCTCACAGACGGTGTCCCTGTCCCAGGGTTGAATCGAGACAAGGTCTATCACTTCGCAAGAAGCTCCGAATTCGCCGGCGGCCAATTGTGCTACTTCTTTTAAAACGTGGACTTGAGTACCCCAGCCTATTAAGGTCACGTCAGAACCTGAAGGTGTTAAAAACTGTTAATCAATGCTGAGAGACCGCTCTAGATAGGAAAATGGTAGATGAAGGTCTTCATTATTAAGATAATTTTTATATTTACTGGCACAATTGTTAATTAATTACTGTGATATACAGTGTGTACCAAATTGGGCGCCACTATTCGAATTTCGAGAACTATAAGAGATAGAAAGTCAGGTAATTAGCAAAGTTGTAGCAAGTTTAACATTGATTTTAAATTTGCCAAGAACATAGGACTAACTAGGATAGCCTTTAAAATTTCGTAGAATAACTCCGAAAAAGGACTGAAACGAAAAATACATAATAGGATGAAAAACAACAATTGTATAAAGATCAAGGAAAGTCAAAAAACATCTAGCAATATCTAAAAATGTTTTGATATTCTCTTTTTTCGTCGTATTTAATATTTGTTGTTTTCCCGGTTTTTTTTTTATTTATTCATTTTTCACATTTTTCGACCCTGCGTCTTCGTCTTTTCCTTTTTAATTAATGACCATTTTCCAAAAACTAAAGTCCAAAAACTCTCTATTTTATTATTTTTGATAAACTTCTGACTTTCTTATGTTCCTTTACTTTCTTTAATTTTTAACCTTTCTTGTTCTTTTAACCTTTCTTGTTCTTTTAACCTTTCTTGTTCTTTTAACCTTTTACCTTGTATTTCTGACTTTTTCTCTTTTTTAACTCTTGATCTTTTTAAACTTTAATGCTTTCTTAAATTTTATATTCTTTAAATTCTGTTCCTCATATTACAAAAACGAAAAAATTGAGAACAATTTCCAAATACATCCAATTTTGTTAGATTTTAACTTTCTTTTGTTTTAGATTATGTTAAGTTCCTTATTTTTAAAAGATGATTTCATCACTTTTTTAATGTACATCTTTTGTTGACTTTCAATCCTTTTCTTATTTGGACTTTGTTATTCCTTGACTTTCGGTCTATTATCTTTTTTTTTGTCAGTCTAATACACGATTTTGTAAACTTTAAATCCCGTTCCTTTTTTAATTCGCCAGTTATAAAATATATCAAATTTTCTTCCATAATTTACCAGTAACACAACTAAAGTACACTACACCACTAAAATTGAAATCACTTGAAAAATAAGATGATAAGAAATGTGGTGAATACATTTCTCCACAATGTTTAATAAAAGAACGATCAGGTTACAACATAACTTAGTCCTACTTTACCTTCTACCAGAACTTCTGCTTTCCCGAGGGGTAGATAATATTCTTCTACTGGCACTTCCTCGACGGCCGCCCTGTATAATACTTTGGGTTCGAACACAATACAAGGGTCTGGCTCTCTTATACAGCTTAGAAGCAGGCCCTTGGCGGTTATCGGACCTCTTGGTATAACTATCTAGAAGAATATGAGTGCAAGGAAACTCCAGTATGTACAGCTTGTCAAGAATAGGAAAAAGTGTCATATTATCTGTGATTCGTAGAGAAAATAAAGAGTTTACGCGCGGCCAGATCAAACTCTGTGTACATTTCTTGTACATTCATACGTACTCGATATTCACTCTAAAAAAGGTCTCAATGCGACTGAATAAAGACCAGGCTATTTTCTGCGCACCTCGTGGGCGGTCCAATATCGCAATTTTAAGACTTGGTCCTATTCTTGACAAGCTGTACTAAATTAGAACAAATTGACAAATACGGTTTATATTATTTTGCAGATAAGCAGAAGAAAAATATTTCCACGATTTTATCTGTCAATATGTGGATGTTTTCAACGTGATTATTGTATCTGAATTATGGATTTTAATGTATTGATAATTGTTTAGTATTTTTTTTTTCTCTCACCTTAAGTCCTGGAGTATGTGCAAAATAGGCTTCTGGACTCTGAGAGTGATACAGTGCCCCGTGTCCCACGGCTCCACAAGGGGCTCTAATAGTTAATTTTCCACAATCGAACTGTCCCCCGCTTCTATATCTATATTTTGCAGCCTCATTAACTATCTAAAACAAATCGCAATAAAATAAAACACATTTTTTAATGCTACAGATTAAAACTATACAGAAAACGTCTGCATTAAATAGGCAACTTTATAAATGCTGAAACGTATTTTGTGTTGCCTGATAGGTGCATTGTTATCTAATAATATTAATAAAAAAGTGTAATAACTTACTATTATAGTAAGTTATAGGATGAAATGTTTTGTGTAAAAGCCAGTAAGCCATATAAATTCCTGGACAAAATCACGCTACAAGTCGTAATTAAAAAATAAAGTTACTTTTCAATTGCAATAAGTGTAAACTACTAAAGTAAGAAGATTATTATACTCCACCCCATCTGCAAGTGCCTTATATAATAATAAGGACTAAACAAATTAGGCCAAAATAGTTATTCTTCTGGCTGCATGCCGACGATGAGCGCTGGATTATATGACGAAATTTGTCGTATTTTGTCTAACAGAGTCAGCACTAAAATACAGTGATTCAGTAACGATTCAGATTGCTCGAAAGGCACGAGGAAGATGCAAGGCGTCCTCTATCTCAGGATATCACTAACTGCAGATCAGTTTCGACCTTATCATGGGTCTCGTCAGTGCAGTGTAACCAAGTATACCTTTAGTAAATGAGGCTTGCATCTTATAGACGTCATTACGTTCTACAGCAATAGAGCGTAACCAAGCGCCATCTCTCTGTAGTTTCGAAAACAATCAAAATAGAAGTAAAACTTGATCATCAAAGGTCGAGTATAATAATCTCCTTACTTCAGTAACTTAAAAATTACCCTCTACCAAGTGAAACTTTGTATTGTTTTGCAATAAGTGCATTCCACATTTTCAAAAATCATAATATAATCGTACATACATTGAATTACGGAAAGTGGCACAAAATATTTGATTGACTAAGTGTTGTTAACAGAACATATAATATTCCTGGGGCCAAACAGATCACCAGATAGGAATCCAATTAAATTTCTCAAAAAATATTTAACTCGAGTTCAGAACACAGTTTCTGTATTCGCGTTTTAATTATGGTAACAGTTCTTGCCGCCACACTGACCTGATCGAACGCTGGAAATATATAGTCGGCAAACTGAATTTCCGCTATGGAAGTCCAGCCCATTACGGCGACGCCAATGCCGAATCCTATGATACCCTGTTCGCACAGGGGTGTGTTGAACACCCTCGCCTTCCCGTACTTTTCCTGGAGGTCCATCGAACACCTGAAGACACCTCCGAAGCCAACATCCTCCCCGAATATCACAGCCGTCTGGTCTTTCTGCAGGGTTATGTCCAGAGCGCTGTTGATGGCTTGGAACATGTTCATCTTCTTCCTTTCGCCTGAAGATTAGGAATTATAATAAAAGCGATACAAAAAAAAACACAGGTAACTAGTCTTCAACAAAGTCGGAAATATTATATCTTGCTCCTTTAAAACATATAGAGAAAAGGTCTAATAAAAATGAATGCCTATAAGAGCCATTGAAGGAACCACTAAACTAAACTGAGTTAGACCACCTAAACTAATTAATTATATTGTTACTGTTACTGTCAAGTTGACTTTACCAGACATAGTTTTTAAAGACGTATTTAATGAGCAATGAAGCGTTTAAGCATTACTAGTGCGATGAAGACCATACCATAACGGTCTTAGGAGTTTGACTTAGGACTAATAACTCTTGACCTGTTTGCAAAGGAAGATGCCTTAAGGATAACTCTGAGACTACACGTGAGAAATCTATGGAAGTCTGCGGTCTATACTGATACCTTCTCTGAGAAATTAAACATTTGAATCAGTAAGTCACTGGGAGTCTATGCCACAGTGTGCCACGCTGAAATTATGCTATAGACATAACCAATCAGGGGACTTAATAAAACCATTGGCATATTCACAGACAGTAATTCCACGTCGATAGCCCTAAATAATTACAGGACTAACTTAAGACTGACTATGTAATGAAAACAGTCATTAAATGTGCAAGAGCAAACAATCGATGTCACTCTATGTGATGAAGGGACGTGATTGATTGTACACGTCGTGGTTCTAGGTACTTTCTTTTGGGGCAGGAACGAGCAATAGCGCTCAGAGGAACCACGTATAATTCCACCATAAAAATATACACGTGCCACAGAAACAGATGGGTCACCTACAACTACAACTAGCTACTTATCTACAACTACCAGTTGTAGACAAACAAAAATACTTTTAATTATGCTTTGCAGCAAACTAACAATCAATTTGTGTGAACAATTGTCCATGTTATGGGCTCTACTGTCACACCTACGTATAGAAACTGCAATCTGAATGCAATCTAAGATGTCAGAGAATGCAATCTGAAGAGCTGCCGCGCACTCTCGACAAAACGAGGGGCTAGCTCAACAAAACGAGGACCTACTGGCCGGAAACGACCGATTTTCGCCGACTACTACCGAGTGCTCTTCTTCGATACATTCACGTAAAACTTGACCAGGCGAAATTTCATCACCGTTTGATAAGTTATAATAATATTAACCAAAACAATCTCTATGTGTGTATGTCAAATTAACTTGCTTATATTAAATGCTATCGATTTGCAATCATTAGTTGTATTTATATTTTCAATGTTACATTATCATATTTGTTTTCCGATAAACCGACTACTAACTAATTTCACAAGTTCTTACATCATCGGTTAAGAAGTTAAAAACACTGATATATTGAACACGTTAAGATAATGAATTGGTAGTGATTTATAATAAACTATTATAATCAGTGGCGGCCCATGAGTTTTACAACTGGGGGCAATAAATATTAATTTATGTATACTTTTAGGCACCTACATGGTT
Organism: Rosalia funebris; assembly: GCA_037954035.1. Lineage (NCBI taxonomy): Eukaryota > Metazoa > Arthropoda > Insecta > Coleoptera > Cerambycidae > Rosalia > Rosalia funebris. The sequence goes on along the minus strand of JAZFAV010000004.1, from coordinate 1,043,336 downwards.
ACATTTTTAGGTAGGTATATCGCAGTGTTTTAAGCCAGGTTTTAAATATCAGAATAAAGTTATTAAATTAGAAATGGTCGACAACAAGTTCATTGAAATTTGTGGTTGACGTATAACGCTTCTCACCTCCGACCATCCCCGGTGGCGCGGGATTACTTCGTAGGTCACCCCGCTGTACACTCGCTGTAACCAGTAGTACACCTTCATTCATAAATTACGCGGTTCCAACAAAGCGGCCAATTAAAATTAAATTTCAATTAAAATAATTATAAAAAAAATTTTCATGTGCTGCACAGTACACGTGATAGAAATGAATACTTCTTTAGAATAGAGAATGAGAGATTAAGAGTGAGAGATTGAAAGAGAGAGAGAGAGAGAGAGTGAGAAAGGGAGAGGGATAATTTCAAAAGAAATATAACAATATAAAATTTGTGTAAAAAATATTCGGTTTATTCATTATCTACACTATCGTCAGCTAGTGGTTCAATTGGTAATACTGATATGATTGGTTTGTGATAACTAAAATATGAAATATATGTTCGTGATTCGATATTTTCTAGATAACGTGTAAAAATTGCATCTATTGTTGTTCCGGATTTTGTTGTTGATTCTTTAGGATCGTTATTTATAAGCAGACCAAATGTTTCTCGAAGAAAGTTAATCAACGTCAAAGAATCATTGGATCCGAAATTTACATTGAAATCTCCCCCGAGAATCAAAGGAATTTTGTCTGCGCCTCTTCCAAGTGCATTTGCACCTGTGTAGCTGTAAACCAGTAGGAAACGGTGAATGAAATATATTATATCTTCTAGATTTTGGTTCGGTGAGATATAGATGGCTGCGTTGACGATATTTTTTCATCGCTTCGTACTGAGTTTATATCGCTCTCTCTTGCTCCACTCCCGCGTGGCGTCAGAGTTTTACGTACTCGCGCACATGCGCATCATACTAGATTTTCTTCCATTGCCTAGCATTCAATGAATACGTGGCTCTCTCTCTCTCTTGCTCGTACGATGCTTCCTAAGCTATCCCCCTTCAAACAACTTAGACCTTGGACTTAGCGTATGAGTGGGCGTTAAAGACGAAGGACCGCACAAAAGGGAGACGCGGATAGCCTAAACTGATATATATGATGTATAGCTCTCTTTCTCTTTCTCTCTATGTTATATATCTGTCTACTCTGTCTTGTAACGAAGCCTGTGTTTTAGGTATACCAAATGCATAGCTTTCTTTCTCCTTCTCTCTACGTTATATATTTTTTCTCTCTCGTGTAACGAAATCTCGAAACATTTTTTCCAATTCACTGTCCATTCTCGTCAAATATTAGAACGCCGCCAAAGAAGTATTCACTTCAAAATAGAACTTTAATTGACATAATGATAAAATTTACGCAGAACCTGAATTAAATTATTAATAAAATATAAAACTTTAAGAACTTGAGGAATTAGTTGGGGGACACTGCCCCATTGCCCTCCCTGCACCAGCCGCCACTGATTATAACACAATAATAAACGTTAAACGAATTAGAACATATTATAATCTGTTTGTTTACTATTCGCTTAACGCTGTGATATTTTATCTGTCTTATTGTCATATTATGTACTTACTATTATCTAGGTTTAAAAATAAAACGTCACTATTTTTTATGGTAAAAAAAATACATTTACTATGAACGAATTTTTTTTCCATATTGTAAATTTCAAATAAATAATAAATGTATTCGCGATAATTTGAAATTTCGTAACGATTCGTAAAAACCAATAAGTAAACAAAATTTATATTAAATTTAATTAAATAAATTTTTTACAATTTAAAATTTTACACAAATAGATTTTTTTCATAAAATTAAGGCATGAAAGCTAGCATTGCCAGAACACTATAAACAGATATGTTCAATCATGACACATTTATTCATTGTCAACGAAAACCTAAAGGTTTTAGATGACTTAAAAAAATATTTTATTAACCCAAAAAGTATTGTAATTACAGTTTATGGTAAATGAATAACAATTTTAAAACCACAATAACATTTTCGTGTTGTTATTATAATAAGAAAATATTATTTTCTTAAGCACCTTCCCCACGTTTAATCTCTCACTCTCTCTCCTTCATAGCTTTGGGTCAAACCTCAAACCACGTTCTTTCTTTCGTTGATTTTGGGGTTCATTATTTGGGATTTTATGAAGAATCTTTGTGAATTATTGTCACAAGTTATCTAATTTGATTGCGTCATTTTTATTCATTTCAAATCAACAAAGTTCACAAAAACAGAGTTCACAAAATTGTCAAAAATGTTACTTATATCTTCTCTGGCTAAGAGAATGAACATTTTTAACCTACAGTAAAAATAAAATGCCTGTTTTATAAAAAAAAAATTGTATATGTTGTTCACGTCTTCTCTTTCATTCAGTTGGATTAGGTCGTATGGACTACGTGTACAAATATATAGTGTGACCTGAAGTCTCAGATAGAATTAAAACAGTCACTGATTGACTTTAGCCTTTATTATTTATTATTTTAATAGGTTTTATATACACATAATTTAGTCTGCTTTATTTTAACACATGATAGCCAATAATTCTTGAAACATTGTATTGTTTCAAACTTTTACTTCATCTTATTACATATTAAATAAACAGGAGACGAATTTCCCACGAACGCCGAAAGATTACAGGTTTCTCGACGGCGTTTCACCAATCAAGCTTGCATCGTCCAGAGATGATTACAGTTTTAATCATCTCTCAATGATGTTGTTTTTCGTATTCTAACTTAGAGCCTTCAGAAAGAACATTAGAAAACAAAAATGTTTGAAGATTTTGCATCTCTGTGACTAAAGAAAATGGATATTATAAAGTTATGTATTGTTAAAGCAGTTCTCCCCGAAAAAAAGTCACAAATTTTCATATAGAATGATTTTAACAAATATTTGTTCTATATGGAACAAATTGTAAATATCTTTTTCCCCTTTTTAATAATCGATATAACCTTTTCAAAAAATAAAACCCGCCACAGGTAGGATTCGACATTTGTCCCGGATTGGAACCGAACGACATACAGCTGTTTCGAACATATTAGTTCTCATCAGTGCCGTACACGGTACGCCGATCCAGGGCAAATGCCGAATGAAATCGTGGGGTATACATCTTTATCGATACAATCTATGTCAGTAACATATAAGTCGGAAATCGAGAAAGGAACTACCGAATCGCCAAGCGGTTATCAAAGTAGTTCCCGAATAGCAAGGCTATTACATAATCGCTATAGAAAACAACTACTCCTCGGGCTAAAGCCCCGCCAGGCATTGAATTATACCTAAAAGCGATCCTCGATCCCTTTCTCGTGTTTCTGCTCGATCAGATAAGGTTTCAAAAAATAAAACTCGCCACAGGTTCCGCCACAGGTAATAAGTTCGAAACAGCTGTATGTCGTTCGGTTCCAATCCGGGACAAATTTCGAATCCTACCTGTGGCGAGTTTTATTTTTTGAAACCTTATCTGATCGTGCAGAAACACCAGAAAGAGGTCGAGGATCGCTTCTAGGTATAATTCAATGCCTGCCGGGGCTTTAGCCCGAGGAGTAGTTGTTTCCTATAGCGATTATGTAATAGCCTTACTATTCGGGAACTACTTTGATAACCGCTTGGCGGTTTGATAGTTCCTTTCTCGATTTCCGACTTATATGTTACTGGAATCGATATAACCGTTCAAAATACAACCGTTCAAAAATATTGTGATTGTGAATGATTTTTAAATCAATGTTTTTTTTTTTAATGGATATAATTTGTACAGAACATTTAATTAAATGAATTTAATTTAAATTGTTGAACTGTTCCCAATTTAACTTTACCTGTAGGAGATATAGTATAGAACCTAAACAGGCAAAAAGATAATTATATGTACAGGGATTGTCAAAAAGTTCACGCGATCGAAATATTTATCAAATCTTTTTATGGAATTTTATTAAGTCTAAATTATAAATGTAAAACAATATGTTATTTTGCGTGAATTAAAAAATACTTCTGAACAATATTTATTTCTATTTCACACAAATTATCGGCATAAAAAATCAAAGGAGTAGTCAACTATTTTATCTTACAATTAGATATACCCATTTTTATACATCTCCCACACATTTATAAATTTCCACTCTTATCTTTCTTGTATAAAAACCAGATAAATATTCTGGTAAGGTTATTTACCTTTGGCTGGTACTTTTTGATCCGGGGAATATACAAAGTGATTTCTTTTCGAGACAAATCCACACAGGGCGTTGATATTACCACCACACTTTTTCATACACGTAACGCACATTTTATTTAATGCCATTCTCACTAAAATTTATAATAAGAGACGCTATATGTATGCTACGTAGAGTCTATCTCCCTGTTCACTATCTAAGATTTGATGAAATACAGAACGTGTGTTTGTCAGGCACGGTTTTTCGACCTTCTGACCGTTTTATCGCAAGCAATTTGAATTTTCATATCATTATATAAACAGTGGCCAGAACAACGATTTAATTAACCGTACCATTACATTCACGACTTTATATATTTATTTTACAAGGGAATGTCGATAAGAAAATAAGTAATGGAGTATGTGCGAATAGTTACCGTGCGCTGAAAAGAATTCGTTAGAATGAAGCCTTGTAATATTTTGTGACATTTTATAACATAATTTCTATGAAAAAAGAGAAATTTTTAATTTTATTCGATTCAATCCAAGGTTCTTTAAGAATTCATTGGTTGAATATTTTGGGTATTTTTCCAAAGATAAGTCTTCAAAGAGAATGACTTATTTTTCAGACGCAGTTGAATACTGCAGCTGGGTAACATTGTTCCACACTGTATATATCGAAATACTATGTTAGGGTTTTACAAACATAAAACTGAAGTCCTCTCAATAATTCAGTAATTCTTAATGAACGAATGACCGGTTATTGGACTGAAGAGGCCTGCAAACTGACCCGATCTGTGTGCGTATATTTTTTCTACAAACATTTGGATTACCTGATCTGTCTCCCTTACATTTTTCCTGAGGAACTTTTCGAGAGATAAGTATTTATAATACATAAAAAGTCTATGATTTGTTCTATGAATTTAAAAAAGTTTCTGTTAATATATTCACATTAACAGGAACTGCTAATGAAAAGAGTTCAGGCCTATTTATAAACCTTTATAGCATATATAACATACTTTTTAAATAACCATCTCCACTGTTCGTCTGTTGGTAGAAAAGAGGCAATTGTGTGACTACAAGACTACTCCATCTATATCTGTTAGTTTTTCTTATGGACATATTTAAGAAAACTTCTATTCTACATCGGTTTGAAAAAAGGGAGCTATTTCACTTGATTTTAAAGAAGTTGCCGATTGTTTTTCGATTTTATTATTAATATTGATCATATTAATAATAAAAAAATTAGTTCTCGAACTGCACACCCCTTTTTCAGCCTCCACACACCTTGCAGCTTATGTAAAAACATTCTCAAGTGATCAGTCCGCCAGTCATTTAGATTGGTATAAGAGACGCGATGGAGTGGCCTACCAGACTACCCGATCTGCTTGCCTTGGACTATTTCAATAAAAATACGTTTAAAATGTTAAGAAAAGAAACTACCTTGAAGTCCCTTTGTTGTTTTTCTTCTGATTAACGAAAATCTTTCAGATAAGATTTTATTCTCGTTTAAACTCGTTTGTAAAGATGGCTTTTTGCTTTGAAATCCAGAGGCATTTCCGAATGAACGTAAAAATTATTTGGTGGAAAATTGAGGACCAAAATAAAAAGATGTTTGCATCTTTTATTGTAAAGTTTATTCTTAAAAACCCTATAAATGTGAACAATCTACACGTCTTAAATTATTTTCACAAATCAGAACTACTTGTATCCTCCGATTCTTCTTGGATGGGACTTATCCCGACGCTTTCATGAGATCGTAGCTCGTGTATCTAAAAATAAATACATTAAAATCGAAAATGAGGAAATTAGAGAAGTAGAGGATGAATGGAGGAAACAGAAAAACGAGGAAGAGGACGTAAACAGGCGCAAAAATCAATTTGAAAGAGAATATAAGCAGGTAGGAGAAATAAAGAGGTAAAGAAGTAAACGGGTAAATGGTAAGGGAGTAAAGGATACAGAGGTGATAGGGTAACATGTTAAAAGGGAAACAGGGAATGAGGTAAAAACTAAGAGGGGTAAAGGGACACAGTGAAAAGGAGGAACTGGGTAAAGGAGTAAAGAACTAATTGGATAAAACGGTAAAGGAAGAAAAAAGTGAAAGGGTAAAGGTGTAAAGAGGTAAGTTGGTAAAGGAGGAAACGGCGTAAAGAGGTGTAGAGCGATGAGAATAAGAGGGGTAATAAATAATAGGGTAAATGAGTAGCGATGAAAAGTGTAAAAGACGAAACTGGAAATACAATAAAGGGGAAAAGGTAACCGGGTAAAGAATAAAAAGGTAAAAGGAATAAAATAGCAAAGATTATTAAAGACAAAAAAGGGACAACATACTTATACGTTAAAAGGATAAACGAGTAAAAAGAGAACCAAGAAGTAGGCCAAAGAGGGATAGAATGATTAGAAAAAAATTACTAAAGGATGTCAGTTATCCAACATCCTTAACAAAATCATAATGATTATAAAAAAGAGAAGATAGAAGATAGTGGAACACTACTCAAGCAGAAAATATGACAATAGAAACATCTCTACTGGGACCATGACTTAAAGTACTTACTACAACTTTTCATTAAAAGATACGGCCTGAACGAATAATACAAAATAAATAGCCCAAATAAGACGGCAGAAAGTTGACACTACATAGCAGTTTGACGGTAAATTATTAAAAGATAATCTATCTATCCTTTGCTTTACCTGTATAAATGGAAATGGTGTCGATACCTAAAGGAATAGGCATACCATATAGACAGTTAGTCCATTTGAAAAGTTACACCATAGGAATCTTATTTTGAATAATAGAAGACTTCGTAATTAAAGTTGCAAGTATGTAACTATAAAAGAATATTAGATTTACATTCTTCTAAAATAGACCCTGGAGTGATTAAACAAGGTGTTAGATCAAATACCAACATAATGAATACTGGAACTAGATGATACTACACTAACACAGAAAAATGGTACGAAACTATGACTGAAAATGAAGAAAGAATTTGAACCACAACGGAAACTGAACCATATTTGTTAACAGTATTAGATCCAAACTTGAAGCTTTAGAATACAGAAAGCAGACTCTCAATGGACAATCAAGATTGGGCCCTAAAGAGATAACATCAAATTAACGGTGAGATTATATCAGCTGACGTAAGAAGATAGACGACCACCACGCTATGTAGTAAGTTCACACATTTTCAAAATAACTGTTAAATATGATACTAAAAAATGGATCACTAGAATATTGGCGTGCCTACCCCCGAAAATAGAAGACGAAAGTTTATAAAGGAAGATAAATTGGTATAGAATCTGTTGCTGAAGATAAAATTAAAAAATGGAACGTTAAATATTTTGGACTAATATCAGCGAATTATTTGCTATGATTTCATTGAAAGAAATAGATTCTTCTTTCAACAATAGGTTGTCTTTTCGACAACTTATAACAAATCAACGTTGCTGTCATATTGGTAAGTAACAAACCAATCGATCGTAACCCCCACCACATTGAATTAACAATTAACGTATTGATACATTGCAAACTATGATCCCAGTAAAGGTTTGCACACTGTATATCGAAATACCTCCTGCAACAGAGCCTTTTCCTTGGTGGCCGCCCGGTGCAATAACACTTTGACCTTGTCCAGCAAATGGGATTTTTGCTCCAGCTGCTCTCTAACAGAGGCCAGTTCTTCGGATACTGCGACGATATTATCATTCTGAGGTGTGTTATTTTTCGAATTGCTTCTGGACGCCGTTAGGTCCTGCTCCAGTTGAGAGATTTTCTTCACGCATTCCGCGTGTTGCTCTTTCAAGCGCGTGTTGTCTCTCTTCAGTTTATCGGCCGACACCTAGAAAGATGAACAACGCTTCAATACATTGATTTTACAATTAGAAACGTCACCATAGATTAATTATAGTTCAACAATCTTATTTGCGTTAATTTGCTTGTGCGCATGATATTAAGAACATAAGAGAAGTGAAGAAATTATAAAAGATAATAATAGATGAGAGATAATACTCAAATGTATAATTTAACACAGAATTTAAGATATAAGATAGATTACAGAAACTGGATTAGATAAGAGACAACACCAATAATATCATTAAGAAGATAAGAGAGATGAAGAAAATTGCGATGCATGGTGATAAGAAGAATGCACGAAATAATGCAGATAAAATAGAAATTATTGATTAAAGATAAAAATCATAAGAACAATCAAAGATAAGGCTTAGACAAAGCTACTATATGAACGTGGTAAGAGACACGAGGGAGACTAAATAGATAGAAAAGATAATAAAAACGATTCTTATAAGAAAATTACTCGCTTATGAACTCTATCTATATTATCTATATTAGAGATAATAGAGTGCATAAGCGAGGAATACGAGAAGCGAGAGACACAAGAGTAAGAGAATGAAAAATAAATGTTCAGAAGAGAGAAATGAGAGCAGTGAGAAAATACGTTAGCTATGAAAGAAAAGAGAGAAGTTACGAGAGATTTGATACTAAAAAATGAGGTATACGAAAGAAATAATAGAGAAAGCAATTATGAGTACGAAAAAACCCAGAATTCAACAGCGAGGAATATAATAGGAGCGAGAGAAAGATAAGAGAGATAATATAGCCTAAGTTTCACAAGAAATAAAGCAACGAGAAATTAAATAGTAAAAAGATAAGGTCGCTGGAAGAGATCAGAGCTAAGACAGATCAGTAGGATACATAAATATGAAAAATTAAATAGATGAAGAACATAACAGGTTAGATACAAAAAAACACAGATAGATGTCAGAAATAAGTAATATGCACGAGAAATTAGATAAAAGCGATATAACGTGAGGTCCATCTTCCCACAGAACACCAAGACAATATATACATGACTCGCCAATCATGTTGACATCGTCAGGAGATAATTGTAGCTTACTTTAATCGTCACCAAACCGTTCGGATAGAGTCATCATCTGCCGACGATACCGATTTAGTTATGAAAATCGCGTGGAGAGCAGTGTACTGTCTTAGATTGTCATGAAAAATGAATTTTATGTTTTTTATTTTCATATTGAACCTACCCTAAGGATTGGAATGAAAGACACATAGCAGGCAAGCAAGATAACAGATATTAGAAAGACGGAAATGTAAAAAAAAATGGTTAAAGAGACATGAGAGATATAAATAACATACTAGAGATACTCGTGTGTATAAGAGAGATGAAAAAGAAAAGAGAATAAAAAATATGAAAACTCTGAGAGGACTGAAAGTAAATGCCTGCTGTAAAATTCACTGTTGTAAAATTGTAAAGAATTTACAAAAGGTTGTAAAGAAAAACGGTTGTAAAAGGAGCAATATTTGACAAATTAGTACAGAAATCAGACGTAAATCTTTTACTCAAATATAATTAGATTTCTGAGCTTGTTCTTTTAATAACATAAAATTGGTAAAAGTGCGCCTACTCCTACATATATTCTAAAATGTTCAACTTAAAAAGGAATCAAGATCTTTCAAGAATTGTAATATAAAAATGAGAGAACTATCATCTTTTGCCAACAAATAATACTATTTATTACTCACAACACGATCGGATATCGGCCTTTTCCCGGTCACCAAACGTTTATTTTCTGCCTGGAGTTTTTCCACAACTCTCTTCAGCATAAAGACGGTCCTCTCCAATTCCGATACCTTCTTAATTTCCCCGCTAGAGTGGCTAGGAAGATTGACGGAATTGCCCAGCTCCTTCATGTTATTTTCATTTTTAAGTACGTCGATATAGCTGACAAAAATAAAAAAATCACATCTTAAAAATATACATTTAACAAACTCCAACAAGTTCCAACCAAACCTTACCTCTCCAAATGTTGAATCTGCTCGCTAAGTCGAGGAACATCCTTGTTGCACTTTTCCAAATCCAGTTTGAGGTCTAAATTTTCCGCTTCGATGCATAAGTTTTTCTTTTGTAAAGACGATACGGCCTCTGCCAGGCGTTCCAGTTCCGAGCGGACCTCACCTGATCCCTGACCACGAATGAACAACATTTGAAATGAATTTTCACGATTAGGATTAAAATATCTGAGGCAGCATGTGTGATATATAGAGAGAGATAAGTATACAGGTAGGTGAGGAGTCGACAATATAAACAAATAAAGAGATATGGAGATAGGAAAATAGAGAGATAGAGGAAGAAATACATACAATAGAGGAGTTGGAGATATGGCAAGGTAGAGACCTGGTGACCAGGACTAGAAAGATCTTGAGATACGTAAAGAGATTAGTAAATGAAAGAGAACTTTCGGTAGGTTTCACAAAAATATATTTTTGTGAAACCTACCAAGTGTTTTCTTTCATTTACTAGTCAAAATTGTTTCAACCAAGTGCCCAGAGACCTCTCCAGTTCTACGTAAACAGATTGTTTTGGAGATATAGAATATGACAAATGTTGAGAAAGATAGGGATGACATAAGAGAGATGGCACAAATATTATGTAGATATAATAAAGATAAGATATAAATAAAATGTGTAATAGATTATGAGATATTCAAGAGAAAATAAATATGGAAGATATATGAGAAATACGAGAGACTGCATAAAATAGACAAGAGTGACAAGAAATATGAAAAGAGATAAACGAGAAAAGAGAGGCAATTAGGAGACGACGTAAAATATATTTCAACTTTAAAGTAAAGATCTATCTAAAAACGCAATGTTTTCAGATGGTAAGTTTTACAATATGTCGTAAGGAGGCTTATACTCCAACCAATAGCTGTTGTGGCTTAATTTGTTTAATTCCTAATGTTTAAGGACATACAGATGGTTGGAGTATCAGCCTCCTTACGACATCTTGTAAAACTTACCATCTGAAAACATTGCGTTTATAGATGATTCCTGTCACTTGTAGATGACTAAGTTTTATTTCGATTTGGATTGTTTCCGAAACTACCGACAGATGGCGCTTGGTTACGTTTTACAGTCTACTACTGTAGAACGTAACGGTGTCTACAAGATGCCAAGCCTCGTTTGTCAAAGACATACTCGCTTACACTGTACTGACGGGGCGCAAAATCAGGTCGAAACTGGTCTACAGTTAGCGGTATCCTGGGATAGTCTGAGATAGAGGACGCCTTGTATCTTCCTTGTGGTTTTCGAGCAATCCAAATCACAGTATTTTATTTCTATGTTAGACTAAAATACGGCAAATTTCGCCACGTAATTCAGTGCCCGTCGACGGTATGCAGCCGGGGGAATGGCTGTTTTGGCTTAATTTGTTTAATCCTTAATGTTTAAGGACCTATAGATGGTTGGGGTATAAGCCTTCTTACAGTCCTTACGACATCTTATAGACTAAGGAATCTAAACAAAACAAATGGCATACGAGACAAAGATGGAGCATTAAGGAAATGTTAACATATCATCGTAAAAAGAGAACACAACCTTAAGGAATACAGCAATTACTTACTCATTGCATTAGAGAGGTCAACAGAAATATATTATTACGGGAAATATTCAACGTAGCGTCCCCATTTTTTTTACAATGAGTTATCGTATCGTCAGTCATTCATCTCATATGCCTGATATGTGGGTCACCACGGGTCGACACGAAAGATGTTGTGTTGGATTAGCGCCCATCGTACGAAGATATACTTGTATCTAACTGTAAACCAGTATTCCACCGTTCCAAAACAGTTTCTCGTCAGCGTCGACCAGAAAGGTGAGTTTTTGTTGTTAGTGTGCGAGTTTACCCAATTTTTTGCAGTGTTACATTCGTGATTATATCGATTAGCCGTTGTTAATTTCATCTATTAGTAACGTGAGTGTTTTTTATATTAACTGGTACGTTAAGAATATTGATTATATGGGTGATAGTACTTTTTTATAAACTGCATTTGAAAATAAAAGTAAGTAAAATTAATGGGTTCACTTATTGGGTGCAGTAGTCTGAAAATATCGCTTTAAATTTCATTCTATTCTACATAGTGAGCAAAAAAAATTAAACAGTAGATATATATATATATATATATATATATATATATATATATATATATATATATATATATATATATATAGGAATAGAAAAATAGATAAGGTTAAGCCTGAAGATAGGGGGATGCAGAGATAAGAGGTAAATATTTATAGGGATGAAGATATGCATAGATAGACAAATAGGTATATAAAGGTAGAGGAATCGAGATAAAATGTACATAGGTATATAGAGGAATAAATTTGTAGGGAGTAAATATGATAGGGTTAAACCTCTCTTAAGAATCACGCCAGAGATATGAAGGCGTAGGGTGAGGGGACTAAAAAGGAAGATATCAACAGTAACGAAAATATAAATAGATATATGAGAGTATAGAGATAAGGCAGTGGAGAGATTGAATCAGAGAGATGTATATTTAGAGATAGAATAGATAGAGTGATAGAAAAATGGTGGGATAGATTGGTATGAAGGTAGATAGGTATAGAGGAAATAGATAGATATGGAGGTAGGTAGAGAGATAAATATGAAGATATAGAAAGAAATATAAGGTTATAGATAATAATGTACGGGCAGGGGGCTAGGAAGAGAGGGGTATATATCTAAATGGATATCTATCCCTAGCTAATAGAAGGTAGATATGGATGTATGGGTAGGGAGACAGGAATATACGAGGATAGGGGGCAGCCAGAAGGGTTACAGATTAGGAAATAAATATGTAGGGAAATAGAAAACAGAATTAAGAGACATATCAATAGAATGGTTCTTCTCATTCAAAATAAAAACAAATGAGACCGAATACCCTTTCAGGTTACTGTATAGGAGCAGAGAACACATCGGAAAAGATGTTATTATCCGAGGTAATCATCGCAGCACTCGTGGCAACCCTGACGTTCCTCGTATACGGCTACTTCAAGCGCGCCCATGCCTACTGGAAGAGGATGGGCGTACCTCAGCTGGGACCCTCGTTCCCTTTCGGCGACATGGCCCCTGTGATATTCCGTAAGCAGAACATGGGCGACAAAATAAAGGAGATCTACGACCAGATGAAGGGGCACAAGTACGTCGGATTGTACTTTTTCAGTAGACCGGCGTTCTTGCCACTGGATCCGGTGCTGATAAAGAATATACTGAGCAGGGATTTCCAGCATTTCTACGACAGGGGGATTTACTACGACGAGGAGAACGACCCGCTGAGCGCCCACTTGTTCTCCATTGCAGGTGAGGTGAGAAGATTACTTACTAGGATCATATATAGATCATTTGTAAGGCCTAAATAAGCTTTATGATGGTTTGAGCAAGTTACAATCGGTTCGATTTTAATACCCTTTCGAGAAAATTCTATTTGACATACAAGAATGCAGGCATTGATCATTCTAGCACTTTCATTTACTTGAAGTGAGCATTTAATTTATGTATCTCGTATAAAAGTTGTTCTCCGTCCAATTCCATCGTAACGTATTTATTTAATCTATTTGCAGGACCCAAATGGAAGCTCCTGCGCGGCAAACTGACGCCGGCATACTCCCCCGGGAAATTAAAATTCATGTTCAATACGATCATGGAGTGCGGCCACGAGATGACTTCCATTCTCAAAGAGATCGCCGCGAAAGACAGGACGGTGGAAATCAAAGAGATCCTGGCCAGGTATACCACCGACGTCATCGGATGTTGTGCCTTCGGCCTGGAGTGTAACTGCATGCGGGATCCCCAGGCGGAGTTCAGATTGATGGGCAGGAGGGCTTTCACGCAGACTGTGGGAGACGTTTTGAAAATGGTTAGAGTCTCATTACTTACAGTCCATTGACAATATAAAGTATAAACCAACTGCACTGTATATTTTTTACTATGATAATAAATTCTCAGTTAATTAGCCCCGCAACGGGCGCCATGATTCTGCGTTTACTCCACAAGTTTCATCATAATATTGTTAATCCTCTTTCACGTAATACAATTTTATATTCTCATCAAACCCGATATATAGGAATTTACTTTTTCAGATAGTAATAAGGAGTTTCCCGTCGATGGCAAAACTTCTCGGTTTTGGGGTATTCTCCAGCAACGTGACCAGCTTCTTTAATCGCGTCGTCAGGGAAACAATAGAATATCGCGAGAAAAACAACGTAACCAGAAAAGACTTCCTACAACTTCTAATTGAGCTGCGGAAGAACGGCCAGATCGAGGGGGAAAGTCAAAACAGCCATAAGGAGGTAAGATTCTATGACTCAATAATAAAGATACTCCAGCTTTATTTATTAGGAACAACTTGGAGCTTCCTTATCTATTGAGGAAGCCGCCGCTCAGGCTTTTATCTTCTTCTTGGCCGGCTTCGAGACGACCTCGACCACCATCAGCTTTGCCTTGTTTGAGATGGCCTTGAACGAGGATATCCAGCGCAAGGCCAGGGAGGAAGTGAATAGAGTTTTCGAGAAACATAATGGTCTGAGTTACGACTCTGCAATGGAAATGCACTATTTGGAAACTGTTATTTTTGGTGAGATATTTGATCATTTTGATGTTAATTTGTACTCTAGAAAGTTACGATTCGGAGTAGCATCCTTGAAGTTATTCTTTTTAAAAACTGTTGTAGAAACTATGAGAAAATATCCTCCCGCTCCAGTGTTCCTAAGGAAATGCACAAAGACGTATCAAGTACCAGATACGGACGTTTACATAAAGGAAGGTTTGTCTGTCCTCATACCTTGCTACGGACTACACAGAGACCCGGAATACTTCCCCGATCCTGAGCTGTTCGATCCGGATCGTTTTAACGACGAGAATAAATCGAAAATTTGGGATTACACCTTTATGCCTTTCGGCGATGGTCCTCGTAACTGTATAGGTAATATACAATCCACACATTTTATTGTACACAACATTATATTCGATAATGTTGTACAAATATAATTACATAAAATACAGGTAGATATATATAAAGATATATATGAGATAGAGATATAGAGAGATATGTACATAGAAAGGGAAAGGCTTAGAGTTAAATAGCGAGATAGATATATGTGTAGGCATGTGAGGTATGTACGTGATGATATATATATATATATATATATATATATATATATATATATATATATATATATATATATATATATATATATATATATATACTTGGTATGTGGTGAGATATAGATATGAGGTGAGATATGTGCTATAACTACATGAGATAGAGAGATAGATATATAGAAAGATAGAGATGAGATCGAGATATACAGATCTGAAGATGCATGCATGTTTATTGAGGTATGTAGATAAAGGGAGATATAGAAAGTGATAGGTATATAGAAAGATAAAGAGGCCGAATGGCTGGTAGAGAGATAGGTATATAAACATGTGGTGAGATAGAGAGATAAGATAGGGATATAGATAGCGGTAGAGAGACATACAGATAGAGACACTAACATACAGGTAGTTAGAGAGAGATAGGTAGGTAGAAATAGAGAAGTGGCGGGGTAGAGGTATATAGAAATGTACATAGATCGAAATTAAATAATACATATGCTAAAATATACAATACGCTTCCTAGGTATGCGATTTGCTATGATACAAGCCAAAATAGCCCTATCATTGACCTTAAAAAATTTTAAATTTCGTCTAAGCAAGAGAACTAAACTGCCACTGAAAATGGAAACTAAAGGTATTATCTTGGCTGCGATAGGTGGATTATGGATAGAACTAGATCCGGTGTAAGATTTTAATTATAAATCCTATTTATTTATTTCTAATTTATTTATTTATTTTGTTGTAATCGCTGTTATGTTCTTTATTAAACTCTATTTTTCTCTAATTAATTTATTAATTAATTTTTAATTTATTTATTTATTTATTTTTAATTAATTTATTTATTTTTTATTTATTTATTTATTTTTAATTGATTTATTTTGTTGTAATAGCTGTTATGTTCTTTATTAAATTCTATTTTTATTAAAAAAATAATGCGTTTGTTACTACAGAATTTACATTTTTTATAAAATTGTTTCGTTTCATTGATCAGAAACAAAATGAAAACATTCAAAACTCGACCGACATGAGAAGAACCTCTCGCTTCGCGTCGATTCTTCCCATTCCGATCGAGCCTTACCTTCGCGGTCAGCCCCAAAACGGCGATCTTCCTCTCCTGGCTCTCCAGCTTCTCCTGCATCATCGCCGCCCCCAATCCACCGGAATGGTGCTGTTGCATCTCTAATCTCGAACTCAACGCCTCGACGTCCGCCATCAGCTTCATGTTCTCGATCTTGAGCAGCTCGATCTCCTTGCTGCTGGCGGCGAAGTTTGCGTTGTTCTTCAGGCCCTTTATCCTGTTCTCCAGATTGTGCTTCTCCCTCTCCAACCTTTCGATGAGCAGCCTGTAACCGGAGCCGGTCTGTTGCAGCTTCTCCAATTCGACGTCGCGTTCCTTCAGTTTGTTCTTCAGTTTCTCGGCTGTCTGTTGCCAGTGCTTCATCTTCTTCCATTTCTCGAAGTCCTCGGACGCTTGCGCCCTGTGAGTCTCGTTGATCGACACTTGGTCGGCGAGGTGTTGCTTCAGGTCCAACACTTCGTTCTCAAGAGAGGATATTTTCCTTTGGAGCTGGTCTCTTATAGATTTCTCGCTTCTGTCCGTCCTGACTGCGCTGGGTCTAAAATGTGAGTGTGTGGACAGTTCAAAGAAGATGCGGTAGAGCTATGAGATACTATTGGTAAGTCAAAATGATATAATAGGAGTAAGAGATAGTATTATTGCAAACTAGGGTGTTCTAGCTAGGAGCCGTACTTTTTCAGAAGCTGCGCCTTCAATTCACGTATTTCTTCTCTAGCGCTTCTCTCCTTGTTAACTAGTTGCTCGTATCGCTTCTTCAGGAGTTCGTTTTCCTTCGACAGTAGATCTCTCGATGCCTCTAAATCTCCAGACTTCGGTGAAACGTCTGTTCCAGATCTATTTCCAATCTGAGCCTTCCTCATTTCGTTCTACGAAAAAAAAGACTCTACTAAAGCGCCAATGTTACAAAAGACCCACTAGATTTCCCCAAATTTCGTCAGCCAATCAGGCAACCTTTACCTGCATTCGAAAAAAACTCACCTTCACTTGCCTCAGCTTCAGTGAGAGATCTTGAATCCTCTCGTCCTTCTCCTTCACCAGGTTCCCGATATCGACGTCTAGGTGACCCGTGCATTCAACGTTGTGCTCGCTAATCAGCTGCTTCAAGTGGTTCATCTCGTCATTACCCAGCTCCTTCAATTTCTCGGAATCGGTCTTGTAAATCGACAACTCGTTCTTATGCTGTTCTTCTAAGCTGTAACGAGAAAAGAAAACACTTGCACGTATTTTTTTTTAGGAACACAAACGATATCCACCTATTTCTCAGCTCTTCCATGGCGGCTAATCTATCGTTCGCCAGTGACCTCCACCTCACCGCCTCCTGCCTACTAGATTGCAGCTGGGCTTCCAAGCTGCTCACTTTCGTGTGCAACTCTGAGGTGTGCCTCTCGAGGGCGTGCACCTGAGTCATGTACTGCTCAATGGCCGCCCTGTTCGGCCTCGCCTTCGCGAAGGTCTCCTCCAAGCTGGAAAATACGTTAATCATACTTTTGAGGAAATCCATTACATGAAATTACCTCAAGAATTTTTGCTTCTCGTCCGCCAAGGATTTCTGTAGATTCTGCAGCTCCTCCTGCAGCCTGGCAGCGGCCAAGCTGTGATTATCCCTGTCGGCTTTCAGCAACGTTTGATATTTTATGATCTGCTCCTCCTTGGCCTTCAAACTGTCCTGTAGAGTTTTGTTAGATGCCTGAGAAACAAAAGCGTGAGTTCCATTAGGCCTTCCGTAAATCTAAACATCTGTACACGATTTCGTACCTTTAGCCCCATGATTTCCTCGTTGTTCCTCGCTGCCGCTTCCACCCCAACGTTAATATTGTCACCGCCAGCTCCCCCGGTATACACTTCCTCCTTCTTGTTTTGCGATTCCAAGATATACCTCTCGTAGAACGCTATCTGGCTCTGTTTGTCCCCAATTTGCTTTCTGAAGAGGCTTACCGCCATCTCGAGCTCGGTAATCTTGGCCTTTAACTGGCTTATGTTGCCGTCTTTCGCTTCTAATTTTTCGCGATATCTCGTCACCTCTCTAAGATATTGCTCTTGATTCGTCTCGCTTGATTGCGCTGTTTCGTTCGCGACGACCTCATCAGTTTGTACTTGAACAGTCTCCGTTACTTTAACGATTGGACTGGGTGGTTTCGGATGCTCCTCGACTTTGCGGGCAGCGCTTTCTTTAGGAGGAACCTCGGCGTTAAAGCTTCTATGCCACAGTAACAGTTCCTCGTCTAATTTAGCAAGCTGTTCATCTTGGATGCATACGCGCTCCTTAAGATGTTCGAGTTGCGTGTCCTTGAAATCGTTCTGGCGTCTGTACCTCAACTCCTGAAATTACGCAGAATCAGTTTACTCCCGACAAACTTAACTAATAATATCTTTACGTTTATCTGTAGAACCTTCTTCTCTTGCACCCAGTTCAGGGCATTCTTAAACTCCTCCTTATCTCCTTCGGTTATTACACTCTTTTGCTTGGCTAGGTTTTTAAGTTGCATCTCCAGTTCTTCCTTAAGAGTTTCAGCCTCGTTTTCAAACGTTCTTATTCTATATAGATTAAGGAAAGTCTCGTGCTTTTCCTTGTTAATAAGCATCAAGTTCTCCAAGTACACTTCCTCGCAACATAATGGAACACAACCCAAGTACTGCTGTTTTCGTTTTGACAGTAGATTTTGCAAAATGCTGCAAGGTAACATTTTTTTGAGGAATCGAAAGGCTTTGACCAAATTGGCATTCCTCAATAGATTAATAAAATAGATCAACAACAAGACAATAATAAAGATATGGAAAGTGGAAACAATTTGGTAAAAAAGGAGAACAATCAAATATTGACAGTCTGAATAAATAACTCTTAAAATCCACTCACGTTATCTTTTGTATTAGTCCTCTCTCCCTCTCCTCTGCCTCCACCTTCTCTCTTTCGTATTTTCCACTGCAACCTTCCAACGTCTCCTTGACCACCCTCAACTCCTCCACCGCCTCGTCCAGCTTCGACCTGTAGAACGCTTCCGACTGCTTACAGTGAAACAAGTCCGAATTCAGCTGGGCGATGATCACCTTTTCGTCTGACACCGAAACCAAATCGACAATCTGGTGCTTCAGATGAAGCAATTCTTGCTGCTTGCAGCTGTCCCACATCTGCCGATCGTCGAAGCTCTGTTGAGCGAGTTTCAGATCATTTTCCAAACGGGCATTCTTGTTAGCTAATTCGTCGTTCTGCTTCAGCAACTCGTTATTGGCGTTCGCTATCTGATTATAGAGGTCCCTGTTTACGTAATCGACGAGTTTGTCCTCGGCTTGTTTCAGCTGCTCCTGAAGAACCAGATTTTTCTTTAACAGTTCCTCGTTATATTTCGAAAACTCCCGGAACCTCGCCTCGGATTTGTTCAGCTGTTCCTTTACTAGTTCGTACAAGTTGTTGGTATGATTCGCTCTCTGTCTTTCGGTAAGTTCGTTCACCTCGCAATCGGCCAGCTTATGCGCCAGCTTCTCCAAGTCATCTGGAACGTTTTCCACGTTTTGCATGGTCAATTTCGACATCGCCTCGATTAACTTCGCTTTTAACCCCACCTTGTCTCTTTCTAAGCTGCTTTGTGATTCTTGCAACATTCGCATCTCCACACATTTAGCGTCATTCTCTTCTTTTACGGTAGCAACCAGCTGCCGGTATTTGATTGTCATATCGTCCAGATCTTTCTTCGTCTGTTGGTAAACCTCAAAATCGACAGACGTTTCGTTCAAGTTCTTCATTATCTTCAGGTTGTTTTCCAGCATCTTATTTGCTTTGGTCAACGTGTTAATCTCCTTCACGTGACTTAATTCGACTCTGTCAAAGTCGCCGGTAAGGTTCTCCAGCTTTGTGGCGAGTTTGCTGGTCTCCTTTTCTAAATACGTTACTTTCCTGGTAAGAGAGACATTGTTAGAGGCAATTTCTTCAATTTTATCTAATTTTTCTTGGTCCGTTTGGTTTTCTAACACTTCTAACTTTGTTTCTGATATTATAAGTTTTTCTTCTATTGTTCGCACGGCGTCTTCTAGCGTCGCCTTCTCATTCAACAACCTAGTGAATAATGCACTAATTCGTTGTTGAATGGCGCCACCAGCCTGGTCAATCTTTTGCAATTTATCAATATATTCCTCCAATATTTTCTTCATTTCATCTTCAGACAAATCCTCATTACCCAAATCTGCTGGCAATGCGCTTACGTCTCCTAAATCGACCCCTAAGGTCGTAGATTCATCTTTCCCTACATCCACGACTGTTTTTGTTTCTTCTTCCTCTGCGGACGTATTGCCATTACAGGCCTCCCTTGGGCTTTCTGCTGATTTCTCAACTTCACTTTTTTCCTCCATCGACTTATATGTTTGCAATTCGACTCTAGCTTCTCTGAGTTGTTCCCTTAACTCTATATTAATACCCTCCAAGTTGTGAAGCTCAGCTTGCAGTCTCATCGCGGGGTGATACCATCCCGATATGTGTTTCACATCGAGGGCTCTCAACAGCTGTTCGAGCGTTTCAGATTTGATTTCGTTCAGCGACGAACCTTTTTTAACGTTGACGCTGTTCAAAATCTCGTGCATTCCTTTCCTGAGGGCTTCGTTTTCGTCCACCAGAGTCTTGTTTTCCTTTTTAAGGTCCCAACCGGTTGTACTGTCAATTCTAACGTTGTCGTACTTCGGCTTGTGTCCCAGATCTAAGATCTGATTGGTCAACGAGGATATTATTCCGTTCAGTTTGTGAACCTCTGATTTGGCTTCTATTTTTTCTTCTTCCATTTTGCTTAGCTGTTTCTTTAATGCCTCCAATTCCTTCCTTTGTTTCCTCTGTTTGGTAACGTAGCCGCTTAGATTCAATTGTGCGTCGTCGGGGATGCCCAGCTTTTCTCTACGAAAAAACTTCTTCTTTTGTATCACTGACGAAAAACACGATTTTACTTACCTTAAAGCTCCGTTTTCTTTCTCTAATATATCGCAGTTGTCTTGGAGTTTGTTGCAAGCTTTCACCAAGTTAACGATCTGTTTTTCGTTTACTCTATTATCCGCCCTCAACTCGTGTATTTCCTCGATATTAATCACCAAGTCTACTTGTCCGTCTTCCCTCATCTTGCCTAGGATTTCCTTCAGCTAAAACACAATCATTAAATGGATTCTTGGCCAAAATCACACTCACCTCCGCGTCTTTATCGGCAGCTGTCTTCTGAGCGTAAGTGACTTCCTCTTGCAAACTTTGGCAACGCGCATGGACTTGCTTCGACTGTTTTTTCAAATCATCTACGACGCCCATCAATTCGTCAATCTTCCTCGCGGCTTCCTCCCGTTCTACTTTGAGCCTCTTCAAGACCTCTGTGCTCTCTTCCATCTCTTTCGTGGCCACCTGAAGCTGCGTTTGGACCTCCATTAGCTTTTGTTCGCGGTCCGAAAGGGCTGCTTGTAGGGCGTTGATCTGAGACTTTCCCAAATCATCGTTGGGCAAGCTGGAAAGAGAAGAGTTGACGCTGGTCTGATGGATCCGCGATTTAAGGTCTTGGATATCCGCGTCCTTTTGCTCTAGAATTTTCTATAACGTAAAAGGAGTTATACTCAAGTTATATAAATCTTTCGTGGTGTACCTTCCATTCTTCCACACGTCCGTCTATTTCTAAAGCAAATTCTTCCATTTCCTGGCGCAAGTTATCTTTCTCTTGCTTCAGATCTTCAAAATCATTTTTTAATGACTCATACTGGGCAGATTTTTGCTTATAAGAACCTGGAACGAAAAAATGTACCACCATTTAAATCCAAGGACAAAACAAGTGTACCTTCAATTTTATCTAAAGCGACATCTTTCGCTATTAGGATGTCTGTCATGGTATTTATTTCTTTTGTTGCTCCGGACAGGTCGTCCCTAACGCTAGACAGTTTCTCTCTCATTATAAAGTTTTCCTTTTCCACTTCCTTCAAGAGACGAGGTATATTTTTTACTGTACCTTTTGTAAGCAACGACGAATTTATGTACTTACTTCGATGTCCTGTAGAAGGTCTGAGATTTGTTTATTTTTGTTGTGAATGGTTTCCACGAGCTCCTTGTGTTGATCTTTGATTGTCTCCGATACGTCTGATTCACTGCTAGTTCCCAGGGGTTTTGCCTCCATTTCGCTTTGCATACGCCTGTTCTCTTGTTCCAAATTTTTTATTTTGTTGTTTGCCTACAAATGATTAATCAGATCTTAAGGATGTCGCCGACGGATATTGACTCGTTCTCCCCTGCCCCTCTATTTGTTCAATAGATATGAAAAACTTCTCCAAAAGAATGCGTATAAAATATACATATTTTACGGCCACCAAAACCAAAACTCATGTGCTCGATTCGATACACCAGAATTTATTAGCGAAGTATTGATTGTATGTGAAGTATTGCAAGAGTATTCAACAATCAGTATACCAAAGATATAATTAGTTGTGAAGTATTATAAGCTAGAAGACTAGTTTGCCTTCCCGAGAAAAATAATTAAACAAAAGTCGTCAAAAATAAATAGAAAATGGATGTTCGTCGAACAACTCTTTAATATTGGAGGCCTAATAAAAAATAGGCCTATTTCTATCTCTGTTGTTCATCCATCTTATTAAATTATCATCAATGGTATATAGGATGAACTAAAGTTTCAATTTTAAGTAGATTTAAGAAGCAGATGAACGAGATTAATCACCTGTTATATATACTTTCGAAAATAATCAATTAATTCAGAGTATAAAAGCAATGAATACATCAGAAGAGATATCAGTAACAGTTTAAAAATAATAATGGACCATTCTCGTATTTTATTTTATTCCGTTTTTCATTTAGCCAGATTGACCGTTGTATATACAGTGAGCACGTAAAAGTTGGAACAAAACAAAAGTGACCTGTACGAACATTTTAATACTTTCCGGTAACGATTTTATAGAATTTGTTCTTCTTTTATATCCTCACTCTATACATAATTTTGCCTTACGAGCTATTTGTAAAGAAACATGCAAACGCCCTTGTGCATGAGTCCATACTTAGGCCGATAACTGGATAAGTAAATTTAAATAAAATTAAATTTAAATCAAAGCTCAACATAGACTTCGATGTCAACCAAAAAATAGAATATAATTACCTTATCCAGCTCCGTTCTATACTTTTCATTAGTTTTCGTCGCTTTCTTGTATTTCACCTTCAATTCCGCGTACTTTTGTTCCAAATCTGTAATTACATTTATATTTCAGTAAAAGCAAACATTACTGAAAAACTGCGCCCCTCACTTTCAAACTCTATGGAACTAGATCTCCGTGACCTAGAGCTCCTTGCGTCCGTATCCGATTCCATCCTTTTGGCTTCGTCTTCGCCCTGCCTGATCGCCATTTCCTCCAGTTCGTGCAGCAACGTCTCCACCTGTTCTTTCTTGTACTTCAAAATCTCCTGGCTTATCTTCAACAGCGCCGTGCATTTTTCCAATTCGATTTCCTCGTTGCCGCACTCGAACCACGCCACTGTGTCGAATAGTTCGTCCTTTTCATCGTCCTTTAAGTCTTCTGGTACGATGGAAAGCAAATATTTCCAATCCATGCTCAGTTAATGTCCACTCAAGGCAAAAAAATTGTAAACTGGATCGCTACTGTCACCGGCGACATCGACTAAACTTATGAAGGCAGCTGGACGCGGGCAATTATTTATTAAGTCGCCTAGCAACTCAGGAATATTGACAATACAAACTTGCAAATGTCACTTCGATCCTCGCATTTCCAGTAATGTACTTCCTTGTCAAATACATCGGTAATGACACGTTTACTCGAGCAAATATGAATAAATTATTGAGTGACTTGTAGATTATGAAGAGTTCAAGAAAAGTGAGGACAATGACAATTTACAAGAGACCAAAAATTACAACGTTTCTCCCGGAACAAATAAGGAACTAATAGTCAATCCAGATTGCTTCATTGGGATTATTTTGGATTATGTATACAACGAAGTAGGAATAGACGACGAAATGAGAAGTATTCGCATCTATTAATATATGCCATGCATTCTGTCATTACTTTTACGGTAGAGATTCAATTTATAAAAAGCATGTTCTACCTTTCTGAAATTGATATTTTACAGACTTTTATAAGTATTTAAAATCCACTTAAGGCTATTTTAAGTTACTTTTGTTCAAGTAACTTCTTCACAATTATATTAGACTGCTAAAAGTGAATTACTAAGAAATGACATGACGTCTTGTATGTAATGGGTTCACTGCTTTGTAGGCGACTTCGATTTGTCGACAGAAAAGGCAAAGCCAATAAATATAGCAACATGGCAACCAGATTCAAATGGACTCAGTATATTTAATGTAAAGGCTACATATTATATCGTGTATAGAGGCGACAGTAATTAATCCAGAATATGGGCGAATATGAAATAACACCGTTGTTTTTAGGTAATCAAATTAAGCCACTGTTAAGTAAATCTTCAAAAGAATATTCAGATTTTCTTGTGAGCCAAAGGAGGAGATCTTCTCTAAGCAAGGTAAGAAACAACAGCGCCATCTCTTGCCAAATACACAAGTTTAACGACAATTCAACTTTAACAAGCTTGTATTGTTCGTTAACACATAAGTTAAAAACTTTTACTAACCATTCTGTGTACGTGTTTTAATACAAATTGTTTTCAAAATACACACACCTTTTATTAAAATCAACACATTTCTTTTAGTAGCAGTTGGACTATCCAACGAACAATATCGATGTAGTTTTTGTCAATAGAATTGTTATATTGTCACATTGTAGACAATATCACTATCATCTGCTGTAAATAACTGTGCAACATTGACATGAGGTTTCTGTAATATACAAATATATATTCTTTAGAAAACCAGCAGTTTGACAAAGTCTGTAAGCAGAAGCACTACCAGTAAGTCTACCAAAAGTTCAGCACTGCTCCAGTCAGTAAGTAGGGAAAAGAGCAAGAGTGCCAGGTCCATTGTCTCATAACAAAAACACGCCAACAATTGTACTATATATATTTCTAAAATCTTTGTACAAATATAACAATAAATATCAGTTAAAAAATTACAATTTACTTTTGGGCTTAGCTGCTTTATTTTGACTAAATTCTCGTTCCCATTCACATATATTTCTCTCAGTAAGATTATAGGTTTTACCATGTCGACCCAAACCGGATATGAATTTTTTTGCGCCTTCTATAGCTTCAGCTATGACTTTTCTGGCGTCGCTTTGTCGACATTTCGACAGCTCATCATAAACCTTGTTGTAAGCAGCATTATAGGTGGAATCTCTGTCGATATTCAGACATTCCTGCGGAAATTTCACCAAAGATGTGGCAAGGTTAATAGCTTGTCCTAAAGCTACAAAAAAAATGAATCAAACAAATAGCTTAACTTATTAGCCAATTTAAATGTAAACCTGTTCCACACGCAACAATCCTATTAGCTACTCCCCAATCAAACGCCTCTTTAGCAGAAAGGGATCTTCCAGTCAGAATTAAATCTAGTGCTCTCGACAGCCCTATCATGGCCTGTAGTCTAGCAGTGGCGCCATCTGTTAGCGGGATACCTAAACAATAATAAATCACAGCAAGCCTACGAGCAAAAAGCTCTTTGCTCGTAGCAGCAAGCTATCTTAATATCACACATAGGCAACTAGCAATACACCGTATAATGAATAAGTAAAACCATTCCCAAACTTCATTTAACGAAAAAATACAATCAAGTCAAAATCAATTATTAAATAATTTTGGTTATTAAAGAAAAATTAAACTTTTACCATGTATTTCCAATTTCCTAAGGATCTACAAATTAAATAAAGATCAAGGGAATATATTCAAATTAATCAAATCGGTATTTAAATACCAAATTCATAAGTATTGGCTAGTATGAATACATCCTTGAATTTATTCTTGTATTATATAATTATAGATTCCCAACAGGTAGATCATTAAAAAAGGTTTTGTAGGGTTTAAATAGGATGAATATTAAATAAAAACACCTACCAAACCTCCTTCCGTAAAGGCCGATGATTGCCGTTTCTTCCATCACCCTCAAATCACACATGAGAGCAAGCTCTAGCCCTCCTGCAACTGCATAGCCATTAATAGCTGCCACCATCGGCTTTTTAATATGTTTAAATGACAGTCCCTGAAAATCCAATAAATATTCCTCATTCCGATCTATTGAATTTAACTAACCATTAAGCCATCTTTGAAAATGTCCTCCACATCGGGATTGTCTTCCAGGTTCGCTATCGTGTTGAGATCAAACCCTGAGCAGAAATTCCCTCCGGTACCATATAGGACAGCTACATACGAGCTATCGTCTTCTTCAAATTCCTTGATTGCACTCCTTATTAACGTAGCAGTACTAAAATCTACACAGTTCCTTTTCTCCGGCCTATTGATGCCAATTGTTGTGATTTGGCCTACCTTGTCGATCAAAACACCTCAAAAACAAAACAATTATGACACGTTTTGTAATTGGTAATTAGCAAGCTTACTGTTGGAAGAAACATTGGAAGTCATAGTTCTAGTTATCCTTGAGAATGGTAATTTGAGCAATTTTGACACGACCATGTTCGAATTAACATTATTCAAGTTTGCTAATTGTGCATAACGTATTAGCAGGTGTTTCAATTTCATCACAACATAAAGCGCAAAAACCCATAAGGATTATAAGTTAGTACTCTTCTTCTTCTTCAATAAGTGCATAGTGTGTATACAGCTACGAGCAAAAAGACAGACTTTGCTCGTAGGTATACAGTATAGATACGACACTTCCCCACAGAAATATTAAAGGCTGATATTGAATATGAACAGTATCCTATACGTCGAGAATAAAAAAATGTAATACACACAGAACATGTTTTCGCTCTGTTCTTAATGTAAATGTATATTAGATTTCTTATAACAAATTCTGTAATTTTTAGTACTGGAAAGAAAACTTCCTTGTGTGTAGTTATATTACTGTTACTATATTAATCACAGATATTAATTATAATTCATTGAACTTTTGAGGTTATGTCTTTAGATGATCTTTATTTTAAGGTGATACCCAAAAGTTTATTATATTGATGTTATTTTAGTTTTATATCGATGTGGGCGTACCACATTTTTATGATATTCCAACGTATAACTATATTTCTTTTACGAAAAATATGAAAATAGTAGCTGAATATGATTTGCCGTAGAAAATTAACAGATAAAACACTACTTCTAGACTATATGAAATACATAGTGGATAACAATAATAAAAACAAATAATAGTTAATATGATTACCGTCTGGTGGCGCTCCACTATCTATGTAAGCAAGAAGACTGGAGAACAGGAGACATAACTCGAGTGGTGGGGGTAGCACGAAAAGCGTCCGCGCTATGATCACGTGGTGTGCTTCATCATGGCGGACATTACGTAGAACCGAGCGAGGTTATTTTTGTTTGCTGTGTTTTGAGCGTTTCCAGTTTTTGTGTTGAATATGTCAACAGCGTCGAGATATCGTTGCGTTGCGAGTTGTTCCAGCAAAAGCCCTGACCGTGGCTCAATGGAACCCGACATTTTGATAATGTGAGAGAGAAACCACGATAGACGGGGATAAACGGCATGCGCAGATCCCGCGCGCTTCTACGCGAGCCTGCCATATTGCCGACGTTTTTCGTGCCACCCCCACCACTGATTTTTCGAGGAGCTATATCTCCTTAATCTCTAGTCTTCTTGTATGCAAGCAAAATGTATGAATATAACCTTACTCCTTAACATTAAAATATTGAGATTCAAGAAAAAAATATTTTAGATCTAGATTTAGCAACTCTCGTTATAAAGAAATGTAGAGTGCGTTTGAAATGAGAACGCATTAAATTTAAATCCCGTGCATTTCAAACGACCTCATAAATTCGCGATTTACGAGTGATGAAGAGTTCTTATTTCAATCGAATTCCAATTTCCTGAAACATTCTCATACCAAAAAAAATTTTTAATCGAATTTTAATCTCACGCAGTTAAGATACATATTTAAAGGTTATGCTTGACTTACCTTTTTATTTGAAGGTTATGTTTGACTTATCTCAGATTTGGTTGAACATCTACTAGAATCGGCAAAAAACATTCTAGAATGGAAACAAAGAAAAAAAAAACAGAAGCATTTTTTAACTTTTATTGAATAAAATTACCATCAGATATATCTATCAACAGTACATATATTTTTTGCTGCAACATACGTAAGTACATGCTTACTCATACGATCACGAAAATTGATCATTAATATCACACAATTCCTACTCTCTTATACTGTAGGAATTAATTGTAACTTACGTTTCTAGAATGATATCACATTTTACTACATAAAAATACGTAAATTCATAAAAAAAAAATGATTATGTATGCATATGACAAATAATTAAAAAGGCAATAATTGTTCATGGAATGATTTTTTTTTATATAATATATTTTTTATATCACAATTTTTGCATGCTTTGATGAAATCTCCAGATTAAATGACAAAGTTTTGTTTAAAATGAAAAATATGATTATGACAAGCGACTCCATTAAAACCAGATACAATACGAAAAAACACTAAAAAAATACTCAGTCTGAAATTAAACTGCCCGACTTAAATTCACTTGAATTTTTAACGTTCTAATATAGGCCAACAATTATTCAACACAATTATCTTCCATAAATAAAAAAAAATACATCTTATGCTATCACAACAAAAAAAAAGTCAAGGCGTAGAATCATGCCTTGCCCAATTTTATCAAGTATCCTAATGGGCGTCCCACAAGGATCTACTATTAGGCCCCTACAATTTTTATTTATAACCATATAATTAGTACTTTTAGTCGCCACCATCATCCAACCTTCTGTTATCATAAATTTGGGACAACATGAGAAATTACATGGCACAAAGAGTACGCCCGCTAACCTAATACCATTCACATTAGGTCTTCCCCGACTTTCACGTAATTATGACCGAGCAGCTCCAAGGCCGTCGCCCTCTCCCTCGAATCGTGCTTGAAGCACATGTCCAGAAAATCGAGGCCCTCGTCTATCATGTCGTCCGGGGGGTCAGGGCTTTGACCCATTCCTACTTTGAACATTATCTGGTAATTAGAGTCGTACTGGGCCCAAGGGCGCTAAAAAAAAATTGCGTTTATGCAAGATCGCGATTTTCTACAGGCACTTACCTTCCCGGAAGCCATCTCCA
The DNA here is from genome assembly GCA_037954035.1 of Rosalia funebris. Classification (NCBI taxonomy): domain Eukaryota; kingdom Metazoa; phylum Arthropoda; class Insecta; order Coleoptera; family Cerambycidae; genus Rosalia; species Rosalia funebris. Next base: position 1,013,934 of record JAZFAV010000004.1, on the reverse strand, counting down.
CGACCACGCAACCGACGGACCAAATGTCGGCCGCCCTGCCGTGCCCTTCCGCCATATTCTTGGTGAACACCTCCGGCGCCATGTACGCTAAAAACCAACGTTTAACTCACCGTGTAATAACGAAACTTTCAAGTCTCACCTTGAGTGCCGACAAAGCCCTTCAACTCGCCGGGCATGGTGGTGTTGGACTTGATCTTGGCCGCGCATCCAAAGTCGCCGATTTTCAGGCAGTTGCCTTCTTCTGTCAGGAAGATATTGGCCGTCTTGATGTCCCTATGCACGATGCCGTGTTTGTGTAGACACGCCACACCCGACACCAACTGGAAGGTGTACCTTCTCACGAGCAACTCGGGAAGGCCGTGCTCCGTGGCCTTGATGAGGCACTCCAAGGTGCCCTCGGCGCAAAACTCCATGAAAATCAGCATTTCATCCTGCATGAACAATTCTATGTATAATCAAATCATCCTCACCAGGCAATAGTTTGCAATTCATCCGCAACAGAAACTGAACCGACTACCACAAAACGAATGACCTTACCTTGTGCACCTCCACTCCATAGGACCGGACCAAATTCCTGTGGACGATACCCTCGAGGATCTTCATCTCCTCCGCGACCCTCTTTATGGTGATATTATCGTTGTGCTGCAAGGCGATCTCCTTGACCGCCATCATCTCACCCGTGTTGTTATTGACGGCCGTGTAGACCTTGCCGAAGCGGCCCTGACCGATTTTGATGCCCCGCTGCCACGTGAACGTGACGTTCCGCCTGTGGACGTGTTTGTTTTCGACGCTGCACAACACCGGCTTGCCTATCAGTTGCTGTTTACGCAATCCGCTGTCCAACTCGGCGTCCAGATTCTCGACGGCTTCGCGGTAGTGTTCGGCACGCGTCTTCGGAGGGAACTTTATTTTTACGGTGGTCGTTCCGTTTCTTCAACAAAAAGTCGGTCGTTTAACAAGTTTCGATGACACAACACTTGCGAGCCGATTACGAGATACCCAAAACAGGCTGAGAATAGACACGCAAGTGTCATGCTCATTAGGTTTTTATGCGTTTTTGCGGTTAGGTTTATAGAGTCGGGAGTCGAACCGAAGGCACGTAACGACTAGCCCTATAACACTGGCCTATTCCTCTACGCTTAGGCAGTGGCAACGAAATGTCCCCCTCCGATAGGCGGTGCTAGTAGTTCTAGATGCGTTTTCCCCTCGTTCCCGATGTCCCCTCGCCCACAACCTGACAATAACATTACCTCGAAATTGATTTGTTCTCTTCTATAAAATCAAGATGTACCCTACAAATATTTGTAAAAGATTTTGTTTTCCGTAAATAAACGTATTTTGTATAGAAACTTGAACTTTTATTACTTACAGTTCAAGAAACACGAAAAAAAATTAAGCTCATTCAAATTTCCCACATTTCAACGGTCTAAAACAACTAGCACCGGGGACATTAAGTTGCCTCGAGTTTCTAGGAGTGACAGTGACGACAGAAGAGATAGATCAAGACAGAGTTGGAAACAGTCGCGCATCGAATGCCTTACATTAGCATTAAAGTAGCCAATAAAACAGTGATGCTCGGCTTATGGCAGATTCGCAACAAGCACATTACTATACTTATTTGCTGAGATGGAAAACCTGCATCGATTAAAGTTCCGTCAAAGCATTTGACATTCGGCGATGAAAGAACGGATATTTGTAAACACAACTACTCTGGAGGTTGTTCAAATAGTGACAAGGCTCAATTGGAGTTTCAATCGTCATTTGTATAAACCAAACATCCAAATTCTTAAACAACGATTGTTTTAGAGTTTAGATGTTTTTAATGGATATATCTACAGACGTTTCTAACAGGACGGGCTACTACAGGCAGTCTTAAACGCGACGAAATGAAAATTGAGAGATAAATAACCGACTATCAACCTAAGCTGGGCAATAGAGATGTTTTAAGCAGTATCAAACGAAACATAGCTCAATACCTACAACCGCATTGACTTATGAAGTTCCCGGGACTGATTATTCGACTCCCGGCCCTAGTATGAACAAACCCGAATGCCACCGACACTCACCTAACAACCCCAATATTAACAGCGTCCGTAAAATCGATACCAGGCGACTGTTGTTCGGTGCTGGTCTTTCGGGTGGCGTTCGATCTCTGGCTCTTATACGACGGCCTGGGGCTGGGCGACGAGCCCCTGGACCTCGCCCTGATGTGCTCCAGGCTAGAGCGCGGAGAGGCCGACATGAACCCGCTCTCGGGCGTCGAGGGCGCTGTCGTGCCTATCACGTGTGATATGCACACGTCCATATCCTTCTTCAGGTTCTCGAACGTCTCCTCGCTCAAATGGATGGTGTTCGCCGGTTCGCACACCGTCAACAGGAACTCCATGCCCTGGAACGCCCACCGGGGTCGCATGCCACGCCCCCTCTCGCATCGCTCCGTGACGAATTTCATCCAGAGATTGGCGAAGTCCACCATGCTGTGTTCCAGGCGGGCGCGGTATTCGGTGGGGGCGTCATCGGACATTTCCTTGTAGAACTTTCGAGAAAATATATTTTTATGGAAGCCACCAATCATAGTTAACCCAGGAACATATATGGGAGGCGCTGCGATTAGCGAAACAAGCGCAAGAAAGCAGGGGACAATCAACACGACCATTTTTTCTCTTCACACATCTATTTGGGTTACATTTTCTCGGGAATTAGCACGTTACTTGCGCTGAATATACGAGGTCTGTTCAAAAAGTAACTTTGTCATTTCGCGGGTTGTATTAGTCCGATTCGCGCGATTCCTTCGTTGTTGTGTTGGTAAACGTGTCTGAAAAGTATCTGTACATTGTTAGCCATATCGGATGTTTAGTCTGTTGTCAGCTGTCAAAAAGGTTATATATGTTCTGGTACGATCGATGATAATTTATCAGAGAATTAGCATTAAATTTTGAGCAAAAGTTGTTTCAAAATTGTTGAATTTCGAACAAAGCGGCGAATGGAAGTGAGTCGCTAAATGAAATCAACAACGATGCAGAACTACTTCATTCATATATTCATAAACATGAGTTTACGAATATGACGTCAAAACCAAGACTCAATCGTCCCGGTGGAGGCATTCTAGATCGCCAAGACCGAAAAAAGATCAAGTGCGGCGGTCGAACGTGAAGGTTATGCTCACTGTATTCTTCGATTTTAACGCCATAGTGCACATAGTGCATATGAATTACTGCCACAAGGTTAAACGATCAACAAGGAGTACTAACTACAAGAACAACGCCGGTTACACGTGCAGGTGCAACGTGCATCTGCTCACACTTCATTGCTTGTTCATGAATTTTTGGCCAAAAATAACACTAATAATGCCCTAGCCTCCATATTCGCCAGGCATGGAAAGGTATAACATTGATGTAGACGAATAAATCAAATTCTTTCCAAAAAACGAAAATTCCCGTTATTTTTTGAACACACCTCGTACAAGAGGAAGGATTAAAAGAATTTTAATATCTGAATAAGACGAAAAAAATCGACCACCTCGTGGTACTTACCTCAAATCCGAACCGGTAAACCTGCATCAAAATCTCGCGAATCCTCGAATTCAGGGCGACTTTGTCTGCCTCGTCAAAGGATTTTATGTTTATGTGTTCGAACAATCCCTGTACTTTACCGATGGCTGCCGGTATCACGCATTTAAACGATATAATGGACTCCTAAAAATCCAGAGATTACTTAAATCATTCTAGCAAAGCGAGGGCTCACCTTTAATGTGCTTATGTGGTTAACGGCGGCCGAGTCGAATTTAAAAATGTTTTTCGAAAACGCCATGGTCTTCAGGCTCATTTCTCGTTCCTCGTTGAAGAGCGACTGTAATTCCCGACACACGGAAAATAACGTTTGCCTAAAAACGATATGGTAACACATTTCACGCTAACCCAACTGAAAAACTTACTTAATCACGCTTTCGTCCTCCTCGGGTATAGTGTTGAGCATCTCCTCGATTTTCTTTATCAGCCTATCGCCGATACCCCGCAAAATACATCCTAGGATATGCGAAAATTTGCTGCTCAACATTTCCTTCCCCTCCGGTATGAGCTCGACGATGTCGCAGGAAAATTGAAACTCCTCCTCCAAGAGATTCTTCTGGAAATTATGATGGTACAACAGCGCCCACTGCTCCAAATAATCCAAGTAATCCGAGAAGATTCTCTTGGTGCAATCGTCGAAACTGACCAGATGTTTCGTGAAGTCCTCGAATTTTTCTTCGGTCCCCGCGGTTGCGGCCTCCAAGTACTCGCAAAACCTCTTCCGTTCCACCGCCGCTATACGTAGCCCTTCTTTTAGTTCGCGCATTAACTGTCGCACGCTGAGCGGCGAAGGGTTCTCGGGTTTTTGCTCTAGACGCATCAACAAAAACTCGTGGATAACTTCCAATGGGACATTGGCAAGGAATATAAATGTGGAACGGTAAGATGGAAGGCCTAGAGCTATCGCCTCGGGGCTCCAACAGCCGTAACGACTCAACTCTACTTCCTCCGAATCGCAAGAAACCTAAAGGAACTTACTGTAATTTTGAACGCACGGCGCCACCCGTTACTTACCTTAGAAAATATGCTTTCGTCTTCTGGTACCTCCAACGTGATCATGGCCTTCCACAGCACGTGCTGGTGCAAGCGATTCAAGAAATTCAGGCTCTTATCTAAGCCTCTGGTCTTCAGAATGTTCTCTATGTACCTCCTGTAAGGCGAAACGGTCTTTTCGTCCCTTTTGGCCAACAGCATGGGGATCAAAAAACAATCGCTGCATCTGCCATAGCTGTAATAGTCATTGGAGGAAGAGTTCGAACTGTTGTTACTGTCAGAGGGACTACTCGAACTCACATCCTCTCCCAACAAAGGCCAGTTGCCCTGTTTATTCTCCATCAGCGCCAGCAAACGCCCTAGGATGTTCAATTTGAGTCGTTGATGTTTCGTCATGTTGTACCATAGACACATCGCTTTGACTCGCCCCACTATCTCCGTGCTACTGTACAAGGGATAAAGTTCGGCAAATGCTTTACTAGAAGGGAATAGACTTTCGGCGTCCTCCAGTCGCTTAAGTAGATTTTCGACATCGCGCAAGGCCTCGTTCTGGGCCTCCAAACAAGCCGTGCAATGGACCGATAGGCACCCCGAGCAGTCCTCTTCGACGCCGCTATCGCTAGTCTGCGTGGAGTATCGTCGCGAGTGGCGTTGGAATTTGTAGTTTTGTATGTCGCTGAGCAGGGGTTCGACTACCTCTCTCGCGGAGCAGAGGTAGGCGTCCTCCTCTGTCGGGGTGCGCTCCGCGTGGTAAGCTTGCAGCTCCAGCCAGATCAGGTCTTTCAGTTCGTTTTGCCAGAGAGTTTCTTCGCGGCTCATCTAGAAAAACGAACTGGATTTCATAAAAAAATGTACTAGAATAGTTTACTTAAAATAACTTAGAGAACTAGACGGTGTATGAACTAGACAATTTTCTAGCGTTTTAAAATGACCATCAGAACCCGACCGCTCTAGTATTCAAGTAACTTTTTGGGGTTACAAGAGAACTGTAATAATCTCCCAATGATGCCAATTTGCAAATCTAACTGGTCAAAATAAAGTATATGCTCTGCGACGATAATTAATAACACCAGATTATTTCCATTAAAGGGTTTATTCGACTGTTTTACGATAATTTTATATACCAAGTATGTAAATATGAAACAGGAATTTGCCCATAGATGGCCTAACTGCTAATGTAGTTACCGTCATACCATACCACGTCACTGGCGCCATTTTCTTGTTTTGACGTCTAATAAAGGTTTTCATCTCACAACAATATAAGTTTCATACAACAACATCGTTTTAATAACGTTTGAACATGTCGAATTTTGTGCCTGGAAATTACGATTTGCAGACAGCATTGATTTTCTGTTACCATTTGAAGAAAATCGCTACAGTATCGCATCGAATGCTTGTCGAAGCATTCTACGGTGAGCATGTTCTTGGTAAATCACAGTGCTCTGAGTGGCTTAAGAAATTTAAAAGTGATAATTTTGACGTGAGAAACGAAGAACGCGGACGACCGCCGAAAAAGTTTGAAGATAGCGCATTGTTGGATGATAATGACGCTCAAAAGTAACAAGAACTCGCGGATCAATTAAATGTAACACGAGAAGCCCTCTTCATACGTTTAAAAGCCATGGGAAAGATCCAGAAGATGGGAAAATGGCTTCCACATGAACTAAATGAAAGACAGCAGGAAAACCGAAAAACCATTTGCGAAATGCTGCTCGCCAGGTACAAAAGAAAGTCATTTCTCCATCGAATTGTGACTGGAGATGAAAAGTGGATGTATTTCGCGAATCCTAAGCGTAAAAGATCATGGGTAACTCCAGGCGAACCATCGACATCGACTGCAAAGCCAAATCGCTACGGACGGAAGACAATGCTCTGTGTTTGGTGGTATCAGAAGGATGTGATCTATTATGAACTCACCTGGCCAAACCGTTAATACTAAACGCTACCGACAACAAATGATCAGTCAAAATCACCAAATCAAAATTAAAAAAAATAACACAAAGTATTTTGCTTGATGATAATGCGCCATTACATACAGCAAAACCAGTCAAGGATACGATTGAGGCGTTTAGCTGGGAAATCCTTTCGCGTGCGGTTTACTCACCAGACTTGGCTTCGTCCGATTACTACTTATTTGCATCGACGGGACATGTACTTGCTGAGCAGGGCTTCACTTCTTACGAAAATGTACGAAAATGGCTCGATGACTGGTTTGCCTCAAAAGAGCAAGAATTTTGTTGGCATGGAATCCACAAATTGTCAGAGAGATGGGAGAAATGTATAGCTAGCAATGGGCAACACTTCGAATAAAATATTTTTTATCATCTTCATACAATAAACGTGTATTTTCTATACAGAAAAAATCCTGTTTCATATTTACATACCTGGTATTAGCATGGCGCCAAACGTGAGGCAAATTTAAACAAATAACGTCACTAAAAATACAATCCACCACTACAAAGCCATTACAATAATTATAGTTGTGTGAAGAAAATGTGATATGAATATAATCCAAACATACGTCCACCTCGTTTTAGCATGATTTTAAATATTTCGATTTGTTGTAACACCTAACGTGGGCCAACATTAGATAGGCCATCTACATCTATTACGATATAAAAGAGACTCAAATATTTACCAAATTATAATACCTTTTCAACCAAATATGTCTGATCGGAAAAATTAGCCCACATTATCTAGTATCAACTCATTAAATAATGTACAACATATGTGTTTCAAACTTTTAAAGCTCTTTGAGTTTATTGTGCAGGTATGGCGCCTAACGTGAGGCAAATGTAGCCCTTGTTTTCTAAATATTTATCGATTTCTAAGAAATCTTGGATGGATAAAGTTAATTTCCAGTGGATATCCTTCAAAACACCTTTCAACTTGTATTTCGTTTATTTATGGCCTTAGAAGGCTTGAAAATAGTGGAATACTCCAAATTGGACATGCCAAATGCAAGTATGAGGTCAAAAACGCGAATTTCCGAGTTGATTTTCAAGGAATTTTGACTAAAGGAAAAGAACATTTCTCGCCAGTGTGTGGAAATTGATTACTACTGTAGAAATGAATATGTTTGACCAGACCAGACAAAAGACGGACTGGAGACGATGGATCAGTGACAAACCAGAGACGGACCGGACACCCTGGAGCTGAAAAACTCTCAAGTCGACACACCGAATCTGACTTTGAAGTCAAACACGCGATTTTCCGAAGTCGATTCAGAGCAGACCAGAGACAGTAAAATTAAAAGCTATAGTTAAATTATTCTTTCTTTTATGCATATTTTTCACGACTCCTCAACCACGACTTAATTCCTTCAAATAAAGCGTTCTTCTAGAAATTATAATTATGTAGCAGAAGATACGTATTTCGCATACGAGACATGCGTAAATATATATTTACGGCAATTCTAGAAATGTGTTAAAGATTAAAATGGCGCCAAACGTGGGGCAATATAATCAAATCTTGTCATTTTAATGGTAACAGGCTATTGAAACCCATCAATGTGAATTAATTATACACGCATAGTTTAAGTTTTGTTTTGTTTAAATAAAAGCTACATTTTGGAATATTTCTATGTTAGATTAAAAATGGCCTATATTGTAGTCTGCAACAATTGCCGAATATCACGAAATAATGACGCAAATGTAGACAGATATATAACATAACGTATACAGTTGTTAAACATGTGTTATTATAGGTATAATTTTTCATTTATTTAATAATTTACGAGTACAAACAACTGATAATACAATAGACAGAGACATCTATACATATTGCGTAAAGGCCACACGCGATAAACAACTTCCATATACATTTTCTGTTTTCAGAAAACCTTATTAAAACGTTTACTGCCCTAGAAATATCAATAATTTATATCCCAATTAAATACCTAGGAAAAGCTGTTTATTGATGTTAGTAATAATAAATGCAACAAGATAAACAAAGTAGACACGGCAGATAATGTCGTATAAAAACGATCCTCGTTCCGACGTCATAAACACATCAAGGGAAACAAACCTATTAGGATGATTAAAGTACTGATGATATTACACGTGATCGTAAATATGTCGAAGACTACTCGATAAGATATATCGAGTCGATGAGTGCAAATAGCGACTTGAATTTACCTGTTACAGTTTTAGAAATCTTCACCACAGCCGGCGAAGAGCAGTAGTTCTGCTCGGCTTTCATTCCTCATTTAAGACGATTATGTCTCTCATATCGGCCTAAATTTTACCAGAACAAGACGTCTTTCATAAGAAAGCTATGAGGTAATCAAAGACAATTTTTGAGTTGTGGATATTGAAAGAAAAAGAGTATTTCGTAAATTACAACATGGCATCATCGGGAACTGATTACGACGGCTATAGAGTTTATACTCCTGACAGGAGCATCATAACACAAATAGAAATATAATATTATTACTTACCGCCCTCCGGGGGTTCCTGTCCTGCGTCTGCTTGTCCCCGCACCCCATGCGGATCAGCGCCTTGAGGGTGTGATAAAACTCCACTCTAGACACTGGACACTCGATACCGGCACTACCCGCACTACTCTCCTCGTTAAAACTGGTCAAACTACTTTTCCCGTTGACACTTTGCCTGTTACACGGAAACGTTCGACAGGACAAACTCAGGAACCTGTTGCAGCTCTCGATTTGGTAGCTGGGCGTCCTGGGGTATTCCGGTTCCTGCGATTGGCCATAGGAGGGTTTGTCGGCGCCGACAGCTTGGGCGCTGGCGATGTCCAGCTTCAGGTCGCGTTCGGAGCCACGCAGCAGCTTCATCTGTCGCTTGCTGGCCCTCTTCGGGGCTAGAAAGCACGAAAACATATAGATAATTGAAAAATCATATACATGGGATGCGCGAGGAAAGATAAGTCAACTTTTCAGGTCAAAGTTTTGTTAAGAACAAAATTACAAGAGTAATTGACCAATAAATTGGCGCCCAACGTGGAGCCAAGTTTAAAAAAGTATAGAACGCGAAAAAGGGCCACTATACATACTTAAATGTTGTGTATCACCTTGCCCTACTCACGTAACTTCTTCCAGCTAAACTTTAATTTAACGACTATACCAGGTATGTAAATATGAAACAAGAATTGTTTGTATAAAAAATACACGTTTATTGTATGAGATGATAAAAAAAGATGTTATTCAAAGTATTACTCATTGCTAGATATACATTTTTCCCATCTCTCTGACAATTTGTAGATTCCATGCCAAAAAAAAAAAAAAAAAAAATTCCTGCTGTTTTGAGGCAAACCAGTCATCGAACCATTTTCGTAAAAAGTGAAGCTTTGCTCAGCAAGTGCGCGTCTCATCGATGCAAATAAGTAGTAATCGGACGGAGCCAAGTCTGGTGAATAAGCCGCATGCGAAAGTATTTCCCAACTAAACGCCTCAATCGTTTCCTTGACGACTGGTTTTGCTGTGTGTGATTGAGCATACCTTGAAGCAAAAGCACTTTGTGTAGCCTTTTTTGATATTCTGGTCGTTTTTCACACAAAGCTTGATTAAAATCAATCATTTGTTGTCGGTAAAGCAGTATTAACGGTTTGACCAGGTTTTAGCAGCTCATAATAGATCACACCCTTCTGATTCCACCAAACACAGAGCATTATCTTCCGTCCATAGCGATTTGGCCTTGCAGTCGATATCGATGGTTCGCCTGGAGTTACCCATAATATTTCACGCTTAGAATTCTCGAAATATATCTACTTTTCATCGCCAGACACATTTCGATCGAGAACTGACTTTCTATTGTACCTGGCGAGCGGCATTTCGCAAATGGTTTTTAGGCTTTCCTGCTGTCTTTCATTCAGATCATGTGGAACCCATTTTCCCATCTTCTAGATCTTTCCTATGGCTTTAAAACGTATGGAGACGCCTTCTCGTGTCACATTTAATTGATCCGCGAGTTCTTGTTGCGCTTAAGCATCATTATCATCCAACAATGCTTGTACTTCGCTATCTTCAAACTTTTTCAGTGGTCTTCCGCGTTCTTCGTTTCTCACGTCAAAATTGCCACTATTGAATTTCTTAAACCACCCAAAGCACTGTGATTTCCCAAGAACATGCTCACGGTAGGCTTGGACAAGCATTCGATACGATTATGCAGCAATTTTCTTCAAATGGTAACAGAAAATCAATGCTGACCACAAATCGTAATTTCCAAGCACAAAATTTTGTTCGAAGTACTTGGGAGAATAAATAATTAAAGATACAATTTGAAGACAATACGAGTTTATTGATACTCTGTATAACAACTAAATTACGTACAAAGAAATTAAGATGTGTATTCTAACGTATAATCTTTCAGACTGACTTGCTAAATAATCAATTTTTATTTCAACGACATTTGAACAGTTAAACATTCGATATTGAGTTACCCGAACTCATAAATGCTGACCTAATGTTTATGTTTAATTTCAGGCACCGCATGAAGACTATTTTTAAACCTAAAATAATTATTGTTGAATGTAATATTCCAACACCCCCTCGCAACTATAATTATTTTTCAATCAGTCAACCAGACCACCCTTGGTACTTAAATGTTCTAGCTTTACTTTATTTAGCGGCTTGGTTAACATATCAGCTATCATTTTTTCAGTCGGACAATACTCGAATACAATAACCTGATTTTCATACAATTCTTTTAAAAAATGATACTTTGTATCAATATGCTTCGTTCGATTGCTAAATTTATGGTTTGCTAGCTGCTTTAAACAGCTTTGATTATCTTCGTACATAACCACTTTCGGTTCTAAATTCGTAAACTCCTTTATCGCCTGCTTTAACCAGATTGCCTCTTGGCATCCTTCGGCCAGTGCTATGTATTCAGCTTCGGTCGATGATAGTGATACGCAACTCTGCTTTCTGCATCCCCAATTAATAGGTGCACCCCGAAACATAAATATGCATCCACTATTTGACTTTCTATCCTCTTTATTTTCCGCCCAATCGGCGTCTAGATGTTTTATTATTAGTTTTTGATTCCATGCCTCTGTTAACAATATTCGAAGAGTTGCTTGCCGCACTACAGGCGCAAACACTTCATCGTAATCCACACCGAATTTCTGACTAAAACCTCTCGCTACCAATCGTGCCTTGTACTTGTTCGAGATCTTATCTTCACCCGTCTTTAGCTTAAACACCCATTTACAAGATATGATGTTTTTGTCTTCCGGTGTAAGTATTAAATCCCATACTTCGTTATTCTTCAAAGATTTCATTTCTTCTTCAATAGCTTTCCTCCATTTTTCGCTATCACTGCTGGCAAGAGCTTCGTTAAATGTTTTAGGTTCTATTTCCCGAAGTTCAACTAACTTTGCTGTGTAGCGCTCAGGTGGAACTCCTTTATTTATTCTATTTGATCTACGATCACCTCCGTGCTCTATGTAGAACTCTTCACTTGGTTGATAGCTGTTATTGCTGCCACAAGATTGTTCTGTACCTGAACTTTCATATACATTAAATTCCTCCGTAGCTTCTTCTATTTCTTCAGTTTTTTCGGAAATCTGCGACCTCATGTCTCCCAGTGTCATTTGGCTCCGTTCTTTCTTGCTCCTTTTTGAACTCAATAGTCACTTCTTCATCTTTTATCTTGTTTTCTTTAACACGAATATTTCTTTCAGGAAATATCGCACTACGGCTAATTTTTATACGCCCTGTATCTAAATCTAACAATCTATATGCTTTAGATTCATCAGAATATCCTACGAAAATTAGTGATTCTGCCTTTTTATCAAATTTATTTTTAATTTGTTCCTTTGGAATATGACTATACACTTTAGATCCAAATATTTGCAAATTCGACACATCAGGTTTGACTTTATGCCACAACTCAAACGGTGTTTTCTGTTTTAACTGAGTAGGTAGTCGATTTTGCAGATAATTGGCTGTAACAACTGCTTCCCCCCAAAATTTCTTTGGTAAATTCGCATCGATTAACATGCACCTAGCCATTTCGACTAGCGACCTGTTCTTTCTCTCTGCAACACCGTTTTGCTCTGGAGAGTACCCCGCCGTGTACTGTATTTTTATGCCCTTACCGCTTAAATATTCCCTTAACGCATTATTTACGTACTCGCCACCCCTATCTGACCTAATAACCTTTGGTACCCTGCCTGACTGATTACTCATTAACTCGATAAACTCTTTAATATATTTTTCAGTTTCATTCTTATGTTTCAGTAAATACACAGTTGTGTATCTTGAGAAATCGTCTATTAAAGTAAGAATGTACCGTTTACCCCCTGGAGTAACAGTCTTCATGGGACCGCAAACATCTGTATGTATTAAGTCAAGTATATTAAATGTGTTGCTTTGAGAAAATTTCGGGAAACTCTTACGAATAATTTTACTTTTTACACAGCAGTTGCAAGTTTCCCTAATCCTACAATCCTTAATATTAATCCCGATTGCCATTTTTCTTTCCATCAAGCGCTTGACTGCTTCTATGTCCCTGTGCCCAAAAACGTCGATGCCACGTATGCTGACAGTTGCTGGAGTGTTCATTGACGATGCTCAGTGCCTGTTCTACAGTTGACAGCTTGTACAAGTCGGGCGCCGGCCTCGCACTCGCAATCACTTTTCCGCCTGAGACAATTTTACAGTTATTGTTGTCGAACTGCACGTTATACCCCGCACTAGTTAACTTTTTCACAGAAAGTAAATTTGAATCTAAGTCCGGCACATACAACACGTCGTCGATTTTTAGCTTATTCACTCCCGCACTATTCGCGCACTTGATGAATCCTGTTCCTATACCCTGAACCTTGGAGTGTTGCCCTTTCTCCGCTAACCTCACAACGCCTTTTCTGCTACCGTCAAATTGGGTATAAAATTCTTTGTAGTTTACCATGTGACTCGAAGCTCCTGAATCCACATACCACGAAGCAGAATCCCTGTTTACGTCAGTTGAACTTGAATTTACCATAAGACACGCTTCATCACTGTCACCAGTATTAATTTCAGTAACTTTATTGGCCTTTTCTCTTTTAAACGCTTTATACTTGAAACAGTCCCGTTTAAAATGACCTTTCCTGTTGCAAAAGTAACATTGCTTTACATCTGTACTTGCAGTTTGATTACTTTGGATCCTTTTATTATATACTGATTTCATGGCTGACTCGTTTTGACTTTTCAAAGCTCCTTGACGCCTCCTGTACTCATCGATTAATTTACTTTTTACGAATTCAAGCGTGAATTCACTCGATGACTTACTTTCCAGCGCTGTGATTAAAAAACTGTATGAGTCTGGAAGACTTCCCAGCAAAATGCCTGCCGCAAACCTGTCCTTAATTTCTTCCCCTAAAGCGGCCAGTTTATTCAATAATTCCAAGAATGAACTTATGTGTGCTTCCATATCACCATTCTCATCTAGCGATAGCCTGCAAATTTGCTTTAACAGAAAAACCATGCTAGATAAACTCGATTTTTGATGATACTCCTTTAGTGCTTCCCACGCATCATGCGCGTATTCCTTATTTCTGATATGCACTAGTTGACTAACATCGACAAGTAAGGCTATGGTTGATAAGGCCTTGTCATTTTTCTTCTGCCAGGTACCGTTTCGTTCCTCCGGTGTTGGTAATTCAGTCGAAACTACATCCCATAAATCCGCATTTATTAATAACATTTTTACTAAATAGTTCCAGGACTGGTAGTTTTGCCCGTTCAACTTTTCGATGTTATACTTAGCACTTTCCGCCATTTTCCAGTTGTCTATACAACAATAGTTATCACTCGCGATGTACCTTTTAATTATTCTCCCTTACAAGTGAGCTTACGCGACGCACCTGGGCCCATAACCTGTTCGAAGTACTTGGGAGAATAAATAATTAAAGATACAATTTGAGGACAATACGAGTTTATTGATACCCTGTATAACAACTAAATTACGTACAAAGAAATTAAGATGTGTATTCTAACGTATAATCTTTCAGACTAACTTGCTAAATAGACCATTTTTATTTCAACGACATTTGAACAGTTAAACATTCGATATTGAGTTACCCGAACTCATAAATGCTGACCTAATGTTTATGTTTAATTTCAGGCACCGCATGAAGACTATTTTTAAACCTAAAATAATTATTGTTGAATGTAATATTCCAACAAATTTGACATGTTCAACGCTATTAAGAATGATGTTGTATGAAACTTGTATTGTTGTGAGATAAAAACCTTTATCAAGTATCAAAAGAAGAAAATGGCGCCAATGACGCGGTATGGCGGTAACTACATTAGCAGCTAGGCCATCTATGGGCAAATTCCGGTTTCATATTTACATACCTGGCATATGATTTTACTTTATATTCATGTTTCTTCTCCCCTAAAGTTTTATTTTTTTTTAGTGCTGCCAGCTTCAGGGCGATCTATCATAAGCATGGCGTCCCAACGTGGGGCAATTAAAACTATGGCCGTTAAAACCAATGGATCCGGTGCTATTTGGGCATTATTATAATTTCATCATATTTTATCCCACATGATTAGGTTCGGACGGAAATAAAAAAATTATATTAATAATTTTAATCACCCGACACGCGAGCTAATCACATTTTATTATAAAGTTGATAAGAATCTGTTATTTACGTAGATCAAATGTTTACCAAACAAATATTTACTTAATTAGATTTTGCATATTTATTTATATACGTGATTTTTTTGTCTGAACTGTTTCAGTACTCTTGTGAAAAGTAAATTCTCAAAATTATTTAATCATCAAAATTATCTTGTAATCGTTTATCGCTATATTCACTTGAAGCTATTACATACAAAAATTATCATTTTCATACGACGTTCTAGTTACCTTGTTCTTCGGCGTTATCAGCCTTGGCTATGAGCTCGTCATAGATGGTGCTGACTGTGTTCCTTCTACTCAGGGGAGTCTTTGCCCTCGTCACCTTAGGGGATGACATAGCTGCACTAAAACACACGTACATAAAATAAAATAAGCGTGAAAATAAAGTTATATTTGATGGTGCAATGTCAAGAAATAGTCGCAGAATGTCAAATTAAAGGACCGAATAGTCATATTTAAGCCAAGAGCTAGATCACAGACAAACAAAATAATTTTATTTTATAAAATAAATACGAACATATATGTAAGTTCAAATGAAAATATAAAAATTTTTTGGTCCGCCACTGGACTTGTGCAAAATCGATTATATACGACCTTCAGGTAATCTTGGTCCTGTGGAATTGGATCTAGTCATCCTCCTTTTTTACATTATTATTATTAAACAATAGTAACAATAGGTTACAAATAAAAGGAAACAATACAATATAACGTAAAAAAAATTGTACTTTAGGCATAAAATAGCCCTGAAAACAGAAATCATTACAAGATAAAACTTACTGAAAGCCTGCATCTTCAAGCAAAATTATTTAACCTTCATATTCGAGCCAGTGAAATTAAAAATAAAAAACCCACGTCACTTTTCCGCTACGTAAAAACCCCTTAAGAGAGCTTACGTACAGAAATTGTGTGAACATACAAATAATACATATGTAATACTATCTTATTATCAACCTGCTGACTGACTCACATGAGAAAAAAATATCGAGATTGATAAAAAAAAAAGTCGACGCCAAGTTTTCGTTGGATTTCATAATGTTCACGTGCAAAATTACAATTAAAATGAATCATTTTATAAACATTGTAATGGGTAAAACAAACAGAACGTTTTCGGTGACGATTTGAAGAAACCTGCTAGAATAAAGAGTTAGCGTAAAACACTAGATTTACATTTACCAATTAATTTTGGTGGTTTTATTTAAAGGTGTTTGGAAGTTCCACGTCAATTTCTCGTAATTGTATTTTTAGTTCAACCATTAAACAGGTTAAATATATTTTTAAAATTTATTTATGAAATTGTTAAATAACATGAGTCTACTAAAGTTAAGTAAACTTAATGTAGTTCACCAAACGTTTTCCAGTGCGGTAAATTATACAAATATTTTATAGTTTCTCGTCTTGTCAATTTATGAAAGATATAAACGATTTCTGCGTACTTTGATAAAGACCACGACCGATTTTCATGATAGCTCGTTATTCCAGTTTCAGATCAACTGAAAGACGGCCGATAGCCTCGAATAATTCGCGCGAATATGAATTTTGACAAATATTACATAAGTATAGTATTTAAGTAAATTAACCTTGACAGTGTTTTTTCAAATACGCTCTTGGCATTGTAGAGATGATAGCAGTTATAAACACTGTTAATATACACATTTTTTTTTTAAATAAAACGTTTCAATAATATGATAAAAGAGATTAATATGTTTTTATCATTTCATTGGCGCTGAACGTTGATTATAACATGTATATCAGATATCAATAATAATTTTAAATACTAAAAAAATCTATTTAATTATGGAATTAGTATTCTTCATACTGAGAGCAAATAGAAAGTTTAAAACTTACAGTTTTCTCAAGTCTTGACGTAAAAGCGTCTAGAACTGAAATTTCTTTAATCCACCTACCAGCGTAGCAAATATATCCTATATACTAAATAATTCCTGTGAAATAGTTGGACTTCTGTTTATAATAATGGTAAAGTGTTTGTGGCAGCAAAAGTAGAATACTGATGAGTATGAAAATATGTAAAGAATGTTCGGCTTCATAAAATGTTGGGCATGCTTTAAATTATCTAGCCTATTCACTTTAATTTAGACAGCAAAAATAATACAAGTTCAAAAAGTGTTTGCAACTATAAGATATTTCCTCGGTACAATAAGAAAATATTTTACAGCAGCTAGATACTCGCTTCTTCTACTTATAACATTCTCGCTTATTTTTAGCCTCAGTCATTGATATTTTTGGAAAATCCGTAGGCAGTTTTAAGAAATCTATTTTCCTTCCTGGTCGTTTACCTTAGCATTTGACTGTGGCTTTGTAATTTTTTAAAGAAATATTCTATCGGTTCTCAATAACTTACGTAACTTTATAATTGTAATCAGGACCAGCTTTATACCTTATAATAATTATTATTACTACAGGTAGGATACATTACTTAATAATACTCACAAATCAATATAAAAATTCACATTTTTTTTTTAAATAGAAACAAGAATAACATGTGAATTAAGGTCAATGTATTTCCATTAAAATCTGTCTTGTAACCTGTGAAAGGAATAATAATTATGATATGACTGTTAAGTTCAAAGGTAATCAAGAACTGGATCAGAAAACAGACTTAACAGTTCAACGCATAAAAATTAAAATGAGACTATATTGTTTGTACCATTTCAAAATAAACGTGTAAATCCTCTCATATAATAAAATTTACAAGACGGTTAAGGATTTAAACAGTAAATTTAAAAACTTTCACCAAACTATTAATTATTTCTGACTCATTTTGCTATATCTTCCATATTTATGATTAAAAAAGATCAGTCACGCTATAGATTAAATTTAGAAAACAATATGTGTTTCACAGTAAAAATATGTTAGTTTAACAAAAATGTATATCTCTCTCTACGCATAATAAACACATTTGCGTTTGATCAAATGTACTGTATTGCTTACAAAACTTTGATAAGCAGCTTAATGGAGTTATCTATACCTTATTTGCTTTTCCCGCTGTTTCCTTTCCCGATTCTTCCTCAAAATCTTCGTCCTGGGAGGGGTCTTCCCATAAATGTCGTATTCGCTCAACTCATCGTTATCCAATGGACTCTGATCATCCATTCTTTTTGTTTTTTAATTTCGGAGGAACATCACCACACGACGAACCCACAACATTAACTGGATAACGTAATCAAATATCAAATCAGAGCGTACACTATGACAAACAATTATACTGATAATCTAATTGCTAACATTTGCAGATCATTTTTATCAGGTTGTTTACATAACCTCGCTTTCTATGGTTTCTTTGGATGTTGTGTTGAAATCAGACCGGTATTCTATGCGAATAGATAATCGTTAAATGATTGCCATGGAATAACCACATCATACACGTTACGGGCAAATATAGCACTTGAAAAAATAATAGATAGTACATAAGTACTATGCAATCGGGATGTAATTATAACGATTATAACTTTCCCCAGAAATCACTCGACTTCCAACTCTGTCGAAATGGTCGAAACCACAGACTGCCTTTATGATCGAAACTACCCGGAAGATACCAAACCCGAATCCTGACAATACGAATTACGAAATTCAATATTAACTGATCAACAAGATTTCTGTATTTTTAAATCCTGTATTTCTGTACTTTCTGTATTCCGCCACGAAGTAGGGTCTACAGGTTCTACATATAGTTCACCTGTGTGTTAATAGAGGTCGCGTGACATAATTATTTATTTATCAAACCATGAAATAGATAAATTCAGATAGATTCAAGATTTCTTTCTTCTTCTTTCAGATTGAAAAAACCTCAATGAATCGTGGCTGAAGAAAGATGTGGTTTGGGCTATTTTAGTCATTATTTCTGACGATTTTATTAAATGAGAACATATATATTTTAATTCATCAGAGTCAGCTTTGATTTACTAGCAATCTTTGCTCGTAGTAAATAACAGACACACACAATCAGTATCAGTGTTCACTAAAACAACCAATCATTTCTAAGAATATTAACATAAAATGATTTAAGCTAATATTCTTCGCTATGGTTATTAAGAGCTAAGTAGTAGATTTTTAGTAGATTTCTGATTAAAATTTTTTCACTGAACATTGTTATCGTGGTTGAATTGTTCGGTAACTCTGTTCTGTTCTACTGTCTCGGAAGCATATATCTATGTCTTCTTCATAGAGATAAGGAAATTTTTAGAAGTGGGTTTATGGCAATTTATAAAATAAGAATAACGATGTTTTGAAAGCAAAAAAAAAAACATCATTTAGAATACTCGCATAATTGAATTATGTCAAAAAAATCCGGTAAGATTGTCAAATCTACAGAAAATCGCCAAATATACGAGTTATGTTTTTAGATGCAGTTTCAAACGATAATTTATTAAATGTAGACAACACAATTTTAAATTCCATCAATCTAGAGGAATTCCATATAATACGAAAAACATCATCGATCAGGGCGAAAGTCAAACCTGGCAGTTTATCGTTGAGTAAAAATGTCATCGGTACGTATTAAATTAGTTAATTCTCCTGTACTTTAAAAAATCTTTTCAGCAAAAAGCTCAAGTGGTTTTAGTTCCATGTCCTCATTCGAACATTATGATTTGGATATGGAAACGGCACCTGATACAAAAGAAAAAATTGCCCCTCAAAAAAGATTCAGTGATAACATTTCACCGTTTGCTGCAGAGAAAAGAATGAAAACTGATAAAGGGTCAGACTCCCAAAATATACACAAAATAGCAATAAATGAATCGGGTATAGGGATTTTACAGGATACTTTTGATTCTATCGATGTCAGTAAATTAGAAAGAGTTGACGTTAAAGAGAAATTGGACTCCACAGTTGGTAAACCAGAATTTGATGCTTTCGCAGAATATTTAAGTAAAAATCATTCACCGAAGCATAGAGCAAATAGGCAGTTATTTAATGATAAAGATAACCATAATGTAGATAATGTAAATAATTGTCAAATAAATCAAGATAAAAGTAACTGGACTCAGGTTTTTGTTCCACCTACTAATAAAATGGAGAATAATACAGATAATTGTAAAAAGATCAGTAATAAAGACAACTTCACACAAAGTTTTGATACTCAAATAATTGACCAAATTGACACTGGATTTCATTTAGATGTGAGTGCCGACATTGCAGATAGCAATAAAGAAAATATAAATAACAAGAAAGCTCCAGAAAACAACAATGGCTACACATTTAAGGTACCTCTTTTAGAGTCATTTCAAGCCCGATTGGAATCAAAAATTGATACAAATGAGAGCGTTTTAGACAAAGAAATAAGTGAAAGGTCGACTTTATTCGAGGATGAAAATACTACTAATAAATACCGTAATCAAGTCGACAATCTATTTGAACAAATAGAACATTCAATTTGCACAATGGGCACAGACAATGCAAATAAAACTGTTCCTGACCAAATTTTAGATATAATTTTTAGCGACGAAATACCTAAATCTGAAAATATAGAAAACGTGAGGGACAACCATCATATTGAGTGGCCTGAAAATACTCTTTTAAATGGGGTAAGTTTTGATGCCAGTTTCGGCAGTGTCATTAAAAAAGCCTTGATTAACAACGCAACTAAATCTGCTCGTCTTCAAACGGCCTCAAGTATCTTAAATTTATCACTGGTGGAAAGCAAAGCCAAGTTTAATAGTTTAGGGCCATTTTACGGCTTGCCGTGTAAAGTGCAAGACTTGATTAAACAGTATAAGGGAATAGAAGAGTTGTACGGTGAGAATTTAATTAAAAAAAAAAAAACTAGCATACAACGTGTTATATTTTAGACTGGCAAGATGAATGTTTGAAATTACTGGCAATAGAAAACAGGAAAAATTTAATTTACGCCCTACCGACAAGCGGTGGTAAAACCCTTGTTGCGGAGATTCTTATGCTACGGGAAATAATGTGTTACAAGCGTAATGCCATATTTATTCTACCCTATGTGTCTATTGTTCAAGAAAAGGTAAAGTAATATTGTAATAATATAAACCGTTGCATCCTGAATATAACTTTATTTTAGGTTTGGGCTTTTTCACCTTTCGGAGTAGCATTAGATTTCCTGGTAGAGGAATATGCCTCGAGTAAGGGCATTTATCCTCCTAGAAAGAGGCGGAGGAAAAACTCCGTGTATATAGCTACAATTGAAAAGGCGCTAGGTATCATAAACAGTCTCATAGAGACTGGTAGGTTGCACGAAATTGGGTTAATTGTTGTCGATGAGCTGCATCTTGTGGGAGAGGAGGGCAGGGGGGCCACTTTGGAGGCAGCGTTGACTAAAATCATGTTCTTAAAAGGTATGTAAAGTTTAGTTCAATAAAGTTTTATTTCAGGTTTTGATGAAATAAAACTTTGATTTGAAAATTTTATTTTGGTTTAATAACATTTTAATCAGACGAATCAGACAACATAAGAAAGTTTGTGCATATATTTACAAAGAAAAAAACTAATGAACAAAAATAAATTCGTGAAATGAAGAAAAAATGATTGTGAAAACACTTCCCATCGATTTCTGATAAAAATTATGTTCAAAATATTTCTATTTACAAAATTCTAATCAAGTTTATTAATTCCTTTAATTTTTATCGTTTATCTCAACATTGTAGTGTCAAATTCAATATAGGATATTTTTGTATTTGTACGTTGGTACCACTTAATTATGCCCCTTTAAGGCTCCTTGTTTTGAATATGTTGTATTCAAGAAGACTAGTCCTTTAGTTTTCTTGGTTTTATTATAAAAAAAATAACCATCAAGTGTGATGGTTGATGGTTATTTCAGAAAGGTGGTAATCAAATACCACCTCCCTGGGTTATTTGACCAATAGGAAATACCAACATGAAATACTAGTTCTAAAAATTCCCTGTGATCTTTCATAGAATTATGTTCTATATTTTAAATTATGTTATTAATGAAATTGCTGAGAATTTCGGTGATACTAAAATTTCTGTTTTCTTGTAATAGTTTTTGAAAGATATAATGGTATTTATTAATGCAAAATGGGATTTTTTAACAAGGAATGAGAAAAATGCCGCTTTGTGAAAATATTTTGTGGCCAAATAATTCAAAGTATGAAAGAGCGCCAAATTTCTTTTATTATTTCTGTAATGTATACTCGAAAATATGTGAGGATATAAAAAATTTTAAGTTAACAATCGATTGTTTTAAACAAAATAAGACATGATCCTATCCAGCACAACAGTCAAAATGGAATGAAATATTAAAAAGATATATTTTTTACTGACTGATCCTTTTATTGCATTTTCCTAGGAATTAAACACTATAGTAGTACCAAAATTGTATGAAGTGATTCTGTCACAACATGGGCGAGCGAAGTGTGTGGGGACGTTATACCATAGGCGTATCATATAAGAGGGCGTTAAATATTCAAAAATAACAAAACCGAAAACAATAAAATCCAGTTTTACTCGTATAGTTTTGCGTTATCACTAATCGCTGTAATTCTTAGGATAACGACTATCACTGTCATTAGAACTGCTATCACCTGGAGTTACAATAATTGGACCGATCAAAATTTCAGCTGGTGACCAGTTTGAGACACCACATGCATGGTTCCTCTTTCTGTACATGTAACGCCACTGATAATGTGGTTTATCATTTCATATTATCCCAGCATCAAACTTTAAATTATCCTATTAAATATAACAAGGGTATTTTCGTTTTCAAGCAAACATCCAAATAGTGGGTATGAGCGCTACGATAGGCAACTTGCCCGACATATGCGAATTCCTCGATGCCGACGTATACACCCAAAACTTTCGGCCCGTACAACTCACAGAGTTCGTAAAGTGCGGCAAGGAAATAGCGAAAATAAACTGGAGTTACAAAAAGGAAGACGACCTTTTAGTTGAGACAAAGAAAATCGATTATAAGGTTAGTAACGTGGTGTATCTCAAGGAAGGCGCCTGGACCACTATTCACCTTTACCACGTTAATCACTTTTTAGTATTCCGAGTCTTTATTAAAATTAGATCCAGACATGTTGGGTGGTCTCATTATGGACGTGATTCCCAAGGGTTCGTGTTTGATCTTCTGCGCCTCGAAGAAAAACTGCGAGAACGTGGCTAACTTATTGTGCAAACTGTGTAAACCGTAAGTCATAAATAATTCAAAGGTACATGTGAAACCGTTTCGATTTCAGTGAATTGAAGAACTACAAAAAGGCCGAGAAGGAGCAAATAATCCACGCCCTGAAAGACGAGGCTGGCGACCTGTGCGACATCTTGAGAGTATCGGTACAGTACGGCATCGCTTACCACCATTCTGGTGAGAATAAATAACATCTTAACATTGGAAAATCGTAACGGTTTCATTGTATTGTAGGATTGACAAGCGACGAAAGACGAATCGTCGAGGAAGGTTTCAGAGCCGGGATAATTTACGTCATCTGTTGCACCTCGACCTTGGCCGCCGGCGTCAACTTACCGGCTCGCAGGGTAACCCTTACAAATCTCGCATAAACCCCTTTAACACTCTCGTTAACAGGTCATATTACGGTCTCCCTATGTGGGACGAGACTTTATAAATCTCTCGAGGTACAAGCAGATGGTGGGACGAGCCGGGAGAGCCGGTTTGGGCGAGGCCGGTGATAGCATTCTGATCGCCCAGCCTCAAGACATGCCCAAACTCAGAAAATTGCTCATGTCCCCCATGAACCAGGCCCTGTCCGGGATGCATATAATGGACGGGAAAGGTCTTAGGTAAGTGGACGCCCTCGAGGTTCAGCCCTAGAGCTGTTTTGGAGAGGTCTTTGTCGATAGAATTGAAGGAAAATGTGTCTGGGATTGATTTAGATCGATTTATCGGCATCTTTACATTTATATTTAATTTACTGCCATTATTTATCTCTCAAGCATGTTACAATTTACATCAATAGTTAAATTTCCGTGACAGAAGGTTTCGTATTCCATTCGGTTGTTGGCCTAACCTTACTTTTTGCTGCAGACGATCTTAACTTTTAGGCACCTCCTCCTGAGTTGCATAAGCTTAGGAATAGCTAATACAAGGGTACAACTGCAGGCGGTTACGTCCCAAACGCTGCTAGCCGTCCAAAGCGACAGACTGGAGGTTAACACAAAAAAATTGACCGACAAAGTCATTAAAAATTTGTTCAAACTCGGCGCTCTAAAAGAGTCGTGCGGTTTGAAGAAAGACGAAGGTCCGACGTCGTTGTGTGACGTTTCGGTAAGGATGGACGTGTCCGCTGCTAATGTAAGCGTCAATGTAACATCGACGTGTTAGTTCTTGACTGAAAATTACCTTTTAGATCGACTCCCAAGACACCCCCGTGAGTGACAAAGCCGGCGCTAGTTCTATCAAAAAAGCGAGAAAAACCGTAGTTTTAACAAACGATACGAAATTAGTCGTAAGCGAGCTAGGTTGTGCAGCAATTAAAGGTAAATTTGTACAAAGAAAGGTCATCATCCAGAAAAGCATGAATCAAAATTTGTTTTTAAGGCGGGCTTGAGCTATCCAGAGCTCACTTGTTATACGAAGACTTGTACCAAGCACAGTCTAGTCTAGTGCTCCAAGGCCACCTACACTTACTGTACTTAGTGACACCTTACGAGACAGCGGAACAAATAAAACCCAACATGCAAATATATTACGATGTGGTACGGTCTGTTTAATAAAAGAATAAAAGTGAGGTTAACGCTCGTGTTTCAGTTCACGCACTTACAACCGAACGAGTTGAAAGTGGCCAAGATTTTGGGATTGAGTGAATCCGTGGCGGTGAAAATGCTGTCAAATTTGCCGATTAAGGTGAGGTTAGGTGTTCATTTGTCGAGTAAATTTGAACGATGTTTTTAGAATCTTTCAGAAAGGGTTCTAAACAGATTTTATGTGACGCTAATGCTGTATGATTTATGGAATGAGATACCTGTTTTTCAAGTCTCTGAGAAATATCAGGTAATTAATTTTAGGGGGTTATGTTGCGGCTTAAGACAGTTTATTTTGTTCTTAGTTGTATATTAATGTAACAGATGGCGCCACAGTAGATACTTTAAGAAAGTATAGTGTAAAATAAAACAAAATGGCAATTTCAGAATTTTATTTGTTGGATTTTTCTATATTATTAAGTTATATAGAGACACTATATGGGAAATTTGTATAATGTATTAATATTTAGTGTTTAATGTTTTAATCACAGATCAGTAGAGGAATCGTACAAAATTTGATGATGGTCTCGGCGACGTTTGCCTCTAACGTAGTGAATTTCTGCGAGGAGCTTCAAGAATTTTGGGCGTATTCCTATCTCTTAAAAGGGATGAGTCAACGATTGGCGCATTGTTGTGTTAAAGAGTTACAACCATTGATGGAGTTACCAGCTGTTAAACAAGTATTTACATTTTTATCTTGTCTTTTAGGACAATTACCTTTTTTTTTAATTTAGAGCCGAGCTAAACAACTATATAACGCGGGATACAAAACCCTTCAGTCTATAGCAAAAGCAAATGTCAATGATTTGGTGGAGAACATCGAATTTATGTCGAGAACAGTGGCCAGTCAGTTGATCGCTGCTGCCAAGGTATGTTTTTTATTTCCATTGAATATTAGGTAAAAACATGTACAATATAGTAGATATTTTCTAGATGTTGTTACTTGAAAGAGTGGAAAATTTGAGAGAGGAAGCAGAGGACGTTTTGGATGGAGTAGAGAATCCTAAGCAAGTTTTTAATCAGAGTCTTACAAGACAATGACTAATCCGCCATTAGGAATACTTTATATTTTAGGTTAAGAAGAAGTTATTTTATATTTTGTAATTTTTCCAATTAAAAAATAAATAAAATATATAAAATGTCATTTGCAATAATTCGATAAATCTATAGATGGCGTCACAGTTTAAATTCCGTTTATTCGCTTGAGTTCAACTACTTAGAGGGCGCTGTAATTATTCTTCCGCAAAAAAATGTAACAATAAAACTCCAAGATAAGTAAAAATCATTTAATATGTCAAAATTCAAATAAACCCATCAATTCTATCGTTTTTTATAAAGGCACGGAAGTAAACTTATTGTCGGCAGCTTCTTCCTATTCTTAACATTGGTCTGCTTTTTGAAGTCTATAAAATAAAACAGATCACGGGACAGATCTTTCCAGGTTTTCTTGAATCCGAAACGTTGAACGCCCTCAATGAAATTATCGACGTTATCGAACCTACTCTCAACTTCGGCTATCTTCAAGACGCCCCTTTAAAAAAACATTCAGATACTTGCCATTCGTAACAATTAAAAATATTGTTACTAGTTTAACTATTCACTGACAAATGGTGCAACAGTTGCTTCAAAGCGCCATCTGACAATGAAAAGTTACACTTCTGTAGCCTACATGAAAAATCTAACCAGTACTTACCCAATTTTTAAAACTCTATTGGCTTCTAATAAATAATCGTGAAGATTTGTGCCCATTAGAGACAGACAGAAGACTGCAATGTCCACACTTTCGTCCCTTAAAGGGACTCTAGACATATCGCATGCTATGACAGTGTTATCCATTGCTACTAAATCAAAGGAGTGTACTCTTTGCTCCACGGATTTCGCTAGTTTAGCATTGCCACAACCAAAATCTGCCACAACATAATTTTTAGGCCTGAAAATTAGTTCTGTATATTCCATCATCGCTGTCATCCTACTTACATTGACTTAATGCTTTTTATTATAACGTCCAAGGGATTTAATGGCCAGTTTCTAACCTGTTGTTGGTACCCTTCGTGGTATGCTGTGAAGGCGTCCGGATCGCTTTTGAATATTTTTTGTGCTTCCTTACTGGTGGTCGTATAAATTTGTTCGTTCAAAAATCTGAATCTTGCCGCATTCAATTTTTCCATCATCCTCTGCCGGAGGGAAAGGATTGGTTTATTGCTGTCTTTCGCCTGACTTAGAGCAATTTTCAGTTTCTCTTGTATTTTTCTCTTTCTTCTCATTTCTAGAGAATCGGTGTTGTGCATATGACCGTTCGAGGAAGACTGATTTACAAATGACCTCTTGGGGTGCAATTCATTTTTTTTTACCTGTATTGGCAAATCGTGATTCGACTTCTTGATGGCCTCTAAAATTTTTAATTTTTTCATATCAATGCTGTCATCCGATTTAGGTTTTATGTATGAGTCAAACATTTTGCCAAGGAGTTCCTTTCCTCCTACACCTCTCAATTTTTTATTTAGCTTCTTTTGTTTTTTCTTCTCTCTTAACAGTTCCTTTTGTAATCTGTCCGAATCATCATTTAAAATATTCAATTCTACAGAATATTTCTTCAACATTCTTTTTTTTTCCTTTGTTACAGTTTGTACAACTTCAAAATTTTGATTAGATTTCGATCGCTTAGTAAAATCTTCAACTGCTACACTTTTATCTCTAGTATTAGATAACAATTTTAAATTGTTTTCTCGGTGAACTTTGTTGTTATTTTCAGGTAATTTTTGAGTGTCTGATAGAAATTCAAGTATACCACTTGATTTCATGCCCTTAAGTCTTTTTTTTAAGATCTTTTTTAGTTTCCTTTTTTGCTTTTTGTCCTGTTCAACCTCTCCACTATGAGGTTTAAGTTTAGACTTTTTTTTCCTTTTATTTTCCTAAAAATTATTACAATTACATGCCAAGGAATACACAATATGCCTTAATAAAAAATTTAGACTATTACAAACTATAATAACTCCATAGGTACTTATTATTTTTACAACACAAACACAATTTACAACAGCTCACAATTTAAATAAATTAACAGTAACAAACAACAGGATCATATAAATCTACATTTCAATGAAACAATGAACAGATCTAAACATGTTTATTAAACGAGAAACTCAAACAATGGAAACGCTTAATGCAAACAACTAGATGATATAATCGAAAACTTTCTTAAGAGGCTGGCCTTTGGGCTTATCCAAAGGCTTGTTCTGATCCTGTTTCTCGTAGTACTCCTTCTGCTTATTCCGAAATTCAAGCAAGGGATCTTCAAACTGTTTGTAAAACTTCAACACATCCCTCACATCGTCTATCTCTGTATGTGCTATCGTTTTTAAGAAAGAAGTTAAATCAATCAACGTAGCATCTTCATCTTCCCCACGCCATCTTCGTATGTTCAAATGATTATCAGGGTGAAACTTGACCGACTCAGAGTTCCAGTCGACCACGATAATTTTTTTCAAGTCTCTGTTGAGTTTGTCGAGATTTTTGACGTGGTGACCATCAACAAAATGTGTGGAGTCTCGCACCAGTTTGTAGGAGATAAGATTTTTCTGATCCAGTGCTTCTATTATGGGAAAAATTGTCATGCCAGGCTCTGCGGTGAATACAACAATTTCGTACAGTCCCACGAGATTTTCCAGCATGTAATCTAAGCCTGGACGCTTTTTAAACCGCCAACCGGTATTATAAGTCCAGTCTGGGTGGGCTAACACATCTGTGAACTCCAAAATAAGAGTGTACGGGGGTTGGTAATAAGGATACGATACAGGATCTGGTAGCAGCTTTTCTCGAGAAGGTTCTTGAATAAAAAGGGTGAAGTTTTCTACCTGTTTCAGCCCTCTTAGCAAATACTGTTTCCAAAAAGGATAACCGGAATATTCATCGAACATTACCTCACCTTTTTCATTAAAATCTGGCTTGCCATACTGGAAAATTATATAACCGCCCAGGAGACCCACGGAGGCTCCCAAAAATAGCAGGGTGTATTTTAAGGTTTTCATTGAGTTTTTCCTTGGATTTACCACTACTTCTTTTGCTTTGTTAAATGACTGTTCTTGAAAATTCTTTTCCATGTCTGTTAATTTTTGAGAACTCTTCAGCAGTGTGTTACTTGAAAACCCCATTTTGGAATAGAGGATGTTTGTTATAGGAGCGGCACAGATAACTCTTCCCTTGGTCCTAGCAAATAATAATCTTAGGCTACTGCAAGCCATCGTATTTTAGCCTTTCGTGGAGACTGCACACTTGTTGTATGGAACGAAAATGTACAAAAACCGTGAATTTTATGTAGTGCGGTGACAAATTTTGACATATACAACTGCCTGAATTAAAGTGACGTAAAAACCTGTAATAATTTGAAATTCCCGGGCGTCACCTTTGACACAATAACAAAAATATAACCACACTTTCCAATAAGAAAAGGAAAAATCCACAACGTGTTCTTTAAATATCATACATTAATAATTATTCATCGCTACAGTTTATTTAGATATAATACGGTACGATATAACAAATAATGAAGCTGAAAGAATGTAGTTATACAACAGGCAAAGTTTTTATAAGACAAAAATATATAATTGTTACCTTAAATAACTCTTGATAAGTATTATCTCCTGTAGCGTCTGTATCCCATTCTGCCGCTCTGAAAGTCTTCATTTTTTTATGCAGACGTCTAAAATTGTAATTTTTTTTAACATGAACGTAAAGCTACGCCCAAACACATGTTTCTATTATTCTATGTATTTGTGACTATACTCACACTGCTCGTCAACATTTTTCTACATTTTTAAAATGAGATAGGTATGTAAACTAATTTTAAAAATTATTAATCGTTGGCTTAAACATAATGCAAAGAAAATTATTGATATAAAATATAAATAACTGAACTGTGTAATACAATAAAATATTCACTAAACATTTATAATAAGACCCAGAAGAAGAAGATTAATTGATATATTGAAGTTTAACCTAAATAAAAATAAAGTCGAAATGTTTTCACCATGATCGAAGAAAAAATTTACGCTAAATGTAATTTAATGCTAGGCAAATGACAATGACCAAAATAGAAAATTGCGAATCAATCATTGATATTAAAGACTTTCAAAATATTTGTCGTGGTTGTCTTCAATCAGGGGAATTGAAACCTTTCTTTAATAATAGCATCGTTACCACTTTTAAAAATATAACAGGCATAGAGGTGAGTTATTGGTCCTCCTAAAATTAGATTCACTGTGTTCT
The DNA here is from genome assembly GCA_037954035.1 of Rosalia funebris. Taxonomy (NCBI): domain Eukaryota; kingdom Metazoa; phylum Arthropoda; class Insecta; order Coleoptera; family Cerambycidae; genus Rosalia; species Rosalia funebris. The sequence goes on along the minus strand of JAZFAV010000004.1, from coordinate 983,813 downwards.
CTGTTTAGATTGACGAAGACGATGAGCTACCTAAAAACCTATGTATAAATTGCACGAAACTACTTCAAGATGTCTCAGCCTTTGCCGAAACCTGTAAAACCAGTGATGCGCACCTTAAAGCAATCGCAGCAGAACAGAAAGTGTCTTTATCTGACTCAGATGCTACAAATTGTCCTGGTTTCGAAGATGACGATAATGCCTTGAATGAGGAAAATATTTCACAAGAGCTTGAAAGAAACAACGGAACTACCATCAAAACAGAAGAGGTAAACACGGAGTTAGACAAGACTATTACATTGCGTAATCGTAGGGGCAAAAGAATAACAGTTCGGCAACATAAAGAAAAAAGAAGATTGGATATAGAGACAGGCAAAAGAAAGCGTATTGAGGATTGTGCCTGCAATGTGTGTGGAAAGAAATTTACAAGGAGAGGTGGACTGAAAAGGCATTCAAAAATCCACTTAGGTATTAAACCCTTTGAATGTGAAACCTGCGGAAAAACATTTGTGGAGAAGGCCACATTAAACAGGCATTTTCTGACACACACTGGTGAGAAACCATTTGAATGTAATTTATGTGGGAAAGCCACTACTCGTAAGGATCAAATACTCGAACATATAAGCAAGCATCATCCTAATGCAGTTAATTGTGATTTTGTAATAACAGAACATAAAAAAACTGAAATAGACGTCAATGAGGCTTTAAGTAAGGTTAAGGAGGAACAAAACCAAAAGTGTGTGAAGTCTGATAACAAGAGGTTAAACGACAATGAACCGAAAGCTAAAGAAAGTAATTATGATTTTGAAGTAGGTGAGAATTCAAACAATGAAGTCCGCAAATTCAAAACCAAAAAAAGGATTGAAATATGCCTATGTAACCTTTGTGGGAAGGTCTTTCGAAGGAGAGGCTACCTAAAAAACCACATGGCAATTCATGCCAAAGTAAAACCGTTCCTATGTAAAATCTGTGGTAAAGGTTTTACACAAAGACATGCTCTAACAAGGCACCATTTGGTCCATACCAAGGAGAGACCATTTCAATGTAACCTTTGCGGAAAGACTTTTACCAGAAAAGAAATCTTAATGGAGCACCTGAAAAATCACGAGGAGGGAATGAAGCCTTATTTGTGCTACCATTGTGGCAAGTGTTTTTCCAATAAAGACTATTTGAGTAAACACTTGAAGTACTACATGCCGGGGAAGAGTAAAAAGAAGGAAACAGATAAAAAGTGTATATGTCCCCATTGTGGTAAGCAACTACATTCCGTTTCCTACTTAAAAACTCACCTGTTAACTCATACTGGAGAAAAACCATTCGAGTGTAAAATATGCGGGAACAGATTCACGGTTCAGAGATCGTTGAACCATCACTTGAACATACATAAAGGAATCAAACCTTACCAGTGTACACAGTGCGAGAAAGCTTTTAGGACTTCTAGTTCATTACGCAAACATGTTTTACTCCATACTGGGGAAAGGCCATTCAAGTGTACAAGTTGTGAAAAAGGTTTTATCAGGCGAAGTCACTTGAAGAGACATTTACGTACACATTAATATTTAAATAGTAAATGAATCGATTTCGAGATCATCGATTTATTTTTTAAAACTTAGGTGCCAAGAAGAATATTCTACCATTTAATACTTAAGATTTTTTGAAGTTTCTAATTATCAGGGTTTACCTTCAGCGAAATCACTATCCTGAACTTTATATTTATTCTGAACTTTAGATGTTGTTATTTTAATGGTTACGAATAAACTAAGTATTATTTCATTGTATTTTCTTTTCTTTATTTGCACTTGTACAACGTAAAATAGACTAGACTTGCAGAATATTTGAAAAATTGAAAATAATCACAGACAACGGAGTAATACACTAGATGTAGTCATACAGTAGTTCTATTTGTCATAGAACTTAAAGGGTGTAAAAGTTGTTCGTATTCAGTTCCGGATTACTTTGGAAAAAGAAATTGAAAACGATTAAGTGTAAATTTTATTTACTGGAACCTAGATTTCTTTTAGAGATGGGCATAACTGAATATGGATAATTTGAGAGACATCAAAGAACCACATACACATTCGATGATCACGTGTGTAAAGGTGATTGTAGGTGATCACAGATTAATTTTCAATTGAATACTTGATGTGGTCGGATACACCGGTTATTTTAAAAACCGACTACTTTTAAATCGAATGTGCCCATCACTACTGTGGTACTTTGATTAACAAAATTGTCAATAAACATTTTTGGATGGAGGATAATGATGATTGCCATTATAATACTTGTAATTGTAAATAATATAATTAGTGAAAATTCCGTTATAAATTTGTGTAAAGAAGAAAACTCTAATAAATAATAAAAATGGGTTTTTATGTATGGGATTATAACTTTAATATATTTCTTCGATTTTTAAAGGAATATTGATTCACAGAGAAGAGGGAATATGGAGTATTTCATACACTGATTCAAAAAAGATTGTTTATGATAGGCACTTTCGATTCATATTGCCGTTAGTTTATCACTGAAATAAGTAATGAACCGACATGTCTAAACTAACCTAAGTAATCATGGAATCATGCTGTCTTTCGTGCACAGATCACTAAAGCAAGAAGACTAGAGAACAGGAGACATAACTCGAGTGGTGGGGGTAGCACGAAAAGCGTCGGCACTATGATCACGTATTGTGCTTCATCATGGCGGCCATTGCGTAGAATTGAGCGAGGTTATTTTTGTTTGTTGTGTTTTGAGCGTTTCCAGTTTTTCTGTTGAATATGTCAAAAGCGTCGAGATACTGCTGCGTTGAGAATTGTTCCTGCAAAAGCCCTGATCGTGGCTCAATGGAACTCTACGAGCATAGAGACTGCTCGTAGATGGAACCCAACATTTTGATAGTGTGATAGAGAAACCGCGCGCTTCTAGGCGAGCCTGCCATATTGCCGACGTTTTTCTTCCCACCCCCACCACTGATTTTTCGAGGAGCTATGTCTCCTTCCTCTCTAGAGCTTAGTTTCGTTTTATCTGTGAACAAATGAAGTGAATAAATTAGTTATAAGGCTTTATTTTGATAACGAAAATGGAATTTAAAGGAAACGGTGAGATACATTCCTTTGCATTATAGACTAACTAAAAATATATAAAATTGGGAAAAAAGGTTAGTTCTAAAATGAATTTAAAATTTTCTCTAAACAGATTACATGATGTAGCGGACTTATATCCATTTACTTATTTTTCAGGTTGATTGATAGTGATTGGTTCAAATATAGATAGACTGGATATATAGAGACGTACACTGCTGGTAATAGAGAAGATAAAAGAAAGATGGAATTTATTAGCTGTTCACCTACATAGTTTAGGTTAGAAAATAAAAAAATATGTACACACTTAATTTATAACAATATAAAATATCCTTACCTATTAAATATTACATTAATAATTACATCATAATGGACATGCACAACAACACAGACGGTTATTTTGGATTGTTGTAGACCAAATCAAAAACTTAATTAACTTTCTTTTATCGTGGACCAAATGTTCTATTTTGACATATTCACGAACGTCTTCAGGAACTTCAATTTCAAATTTGTGGAACATACTCCTTCCAATAGGTGGATTATTATTTTTAACTCTAAGCCGGTCATTACTAACTATTTCTGTGTAGGTTGTATCCCATTCCATATACTCGGTATATATATATAATCGGTTCAACAAACATACTTACAATTGGCTTTGTGTTCATAGATAAATCAGCCTAATATTGTGATAAATCAATTTTAACACGGAATTTCATGTAAATAGATATACTGTATATGTATTTCATAGTTTATATTTATTGTTATTCTAAACATAATTACCTTGTATAAATGTATGTTTAAAAAAAAATGATTAAAGAAAAACGGCAAGATTAAAATTTATTGAATGTTTTTTTACACAACCTGTACAATGTTTTTTTTTATTTTTTACCTATAAGATAAATACAAAAAATTATAAAGGTACTATACAGTACCCTTTTTGCTATAAATTAAAAAATGTGATTAAGAAACTGGGGCGATTTATGTCGGAATAATTAAACACTGCTTATTATTCAGTAAACAATTACTATTAAGGTTAATTAAAATAAGCATAAAATGCATAAGAAATGTTCCATTTATAGTTTTTTGAAAAAGTACATTCGATGAGTATACTTTCTATCAGATGGTGATTATTATTGACTTCTGACAACTCGTGCAACCCTCGACAGTAAAAATAGCAGCTCTCCGAAAACTGAATCTACAACGCCCCAAAACAACCGGTTCACGTCCAAAAACAGTATTGCAAGATCTAGCCGCGCATCTCCTTTATGGCACTCATATCACTATTTACAAGTAGCACCTTGGTCTTTATAGCCTTACGTTCGGCGGCAGTCTTCTTCAGTCCCTTCATTTTACGTGTCTGTAATTTGTTTATGTCTTGTTTGCCAACGTGGATGCGGCCTCGCGTTGTGCCCAGCTCGTCGGTGCTGATGTTTTTCTTCTTGGTCACTTTGAGCTCTTTCGGTTTGCGGCATGCTTCCCGCATCAGATCTTCGTCGGGCAGTTTGCTTCGTCTGAGTGTGAAGTCTACTCTGGGACCTTGAATTGCGGGAAAATATGATTGGCGATGCTTTCCAGATAGCAAAAGCTCAATATGCTACTTTGTTACTACATTACAGCAAAAGATGACAATAAAAACAGGAACAGGGCAAATAGCAGAGTTCTTTGAGAGAATGTGACTAAAAGAGAACTTCCTAGGCCGTCGACTTTTCAATTGTTCTTTTAAACTTAATTTTCTAGATTCTATTCAATAATATTACTATTAATTCTCTTGCAGTCAATATCTCTATTATTTGAGAGGATAAGATGAACCAACAACTATTTTAAATCGTAGCAAAGAACTTCTTGATTGGGAACTTAAAACCTTATTGCTTTCTTCAACCCTTAAGAAAACACCCTCAACTTATTTTTCAAATTGCACCCCCACTTTTGAAAGTTAAGATACAACTGACACAAACATGAATCTCCATTTAATTCTGAACACAGACGTATAACATACTTGATATTTTAAATAATTCTCCATAGGAAAAATTATTTCAAATTACAAGATGTCATTAAAAGTTTTTGTTGGTTATTTAGAAATAAATAAAAAACAATTGCAATCTAAGTATTGAAAATTGTGTGACATGTAACCAGTTAAATTTTCAATTATCCAGTAATAATTCCCTTTTATGTGCATTTAAGTTAAAAAAAAAGTCTCAGCTCCTTTTGTACTTTAAAACATAAACATATGCAAACAACTACAACATTCTCACATATGTACATCGACGTAAATTCAAAAATTTCTATCTGAGAAGCAGTTGAAGAGATTGGAGTGAGAAAAAGCACTGTCACAAGATATTAAAAATACACAAGTGCCTTTTAAATTCCATTTAGTTCACGGATTGCCATCGACTTCTTTGAACCGCTGACTACAGTTTATTGCTCTAATTTAAGTTATAATACAACAGAATCAAGGAATTATAGATTAAATTTGTTGGAGTGCTGAATCATTTCTATAATAATTATGTAAATAAACATAGTACCCATTAGTGGTCAAACAAAAACCTCCCTTGTCTTCAGCAAACACGCATTCAACCAGATCGGGATATAGATGTTTGATATTTGTTCACACTTATGAAGGTACTCTAACAGGATTCTATAAATATATTGCCGAAACTTATAGAAGATATTCTAAGATAATGCACAAATCATCGCTGAACATTTAAATACGAAAATAAATTTCAAGATAAGGGTCCGATTAACTGGTCTGCTAGTTTCTCAGACCTTACATTAGATTTCATCTTATAGAGTTATCTCATCTCGTGAATCAAACCTAACCTTTGAAACTGAATGACCTAAAAGAGAGAATTCATGAGGTTTGCCGACATATTATATCAGCAGTTTGTATCGAGCAGTGTGTACCATGAAACAGTTATGATAATTTTAAAACTTTTGTGTCGTGTGCAGGAGACAATTCCGAACGTTTATTGTAATTCCATTAGTCATTACTAGTAGCATCTTAACTAGTTGTTACAGCAGCTTTACTTTCTTATAAAAGATGCAAAATATATATTTGTTTAAAACAATAATTAGTTATTGAATTTATTTATAAAATATGGAATATTAGTATTATTTATAATGAAATAAGTTTCAGGAAACACAAAAGCGTAGGCTGGAAGGCTGAATTTTTGTAGCATAACAATACTAATATTTATTTAAGAATAATACTCCATTTTATGGAGAAATGTAATTATAAATATTAAGTGCATTATATGCCTGTGTTCAGAATGAAGTGGGGCTTCATTTTCAGCATAAAGTAAGGATACAATTTGAAAAAAAAGGGTTGAAAAAACCAAGAAGTTCGTAATCAATAGAGTTCTTAGACATAATTTAAAATAGTTGTTGGTTCATTTTTATATCATTTCAAATAACAGAGGTACTGACTGTAAAATACATTCTGCGACACTTTGTCTATTATAAATAGTGGCATATTTAAGAAAAATTGTATAATACAAATTATATTCATTACTTTAAAAAATATATTCAACTCAGCAGAACTATAGAATAAATTTCCGTTTTTTTACCAAGTTTAACAAAAAAATGTAAAAGAAACTTTTATTTATCGATTTCTATAACATATATATTTTTTAACTCTGATGTGTAATAAATATAAAGAAAATCGATTATGACTTACCTATTTCTTCCAGTTCTACTCTAGGCGTTCTACACCCAGACTTTTTGAGCATAACCTTGTAAGACCTAAGGAGAATTTTGCCATCAGCTGTGGCATTAAAGCTAAGAGTATGTTCTATTCCCTGCAATCTAACGTTCTCCACATATTCTCTATGGAAAAAATCTATAAATATTGACTTTAATTGCTTCAATTCATTGGACTGCTCCCACTGGGGGCCGTTGAATATGAGGCAAGGCTTTACGCCTAACAGTATTTTAGAGGAAGCGAATTCCTTGAAGCCTTCACAAGACTCCACGTGCAATTCTATCATGTCCAATAAGGTATAATTGTACATTCTACCTATAACTATATTGTCTGGTCGTTTTTTGCTGTGAGACCCTAACATGAATAAAGGCGTTTCATATTTTTTACAGAAAGCCTCTACAGGCGTGGCGTTTTCGAAAATTGTTATGTCATTCTTGCGAGACAATTTTGAGGCATCTGGCTTTTTAATGTCGTATAAGTCCTTCAGGAGGCCTCTAACCTTTTCGGATGTTTTTCTTCCCTGAAAAAATAAAGCTCGCTTTGGACCTTCTATGACCTGTGGCTCTCTTTTCATTAGCATCCTTTTCCCTTTTCGTGTGGTGGCTTTACTAGAATTTCAGAAAAATATTAATCGGTAACAATGAATATCACTAAGGCGATTATACAACTTACACCACACGTTGCATAACAGACATTTTTTCGACTTTTTACGCACTTTTTCACTATTTTTCTTACCGATTTTTACACGTGTTGTGACAAGAAAATAACCTCACGGCAACTTGCTGCCAACCTTCGCAACAGGTGATTCTAGGGAAATTCTAAACGCGCTAAATTTAAAATTGTCCTTATCGCATAATATCTTTACAAGAAAAATACATGTACCTTTTAATTTAAGTACCATTTTTTATTTTGTTATAGTATTTTACTTACAACTTTATGTTTATGATATTCCTTATATTATAAAATATTATATTTTCAGAAAATTCATCATGGAATTTAGTCACTAAATTGCTAGGGCTTTTCATTATTACAACATACTTCTCTATTACAAAATGGAGCAGATGGGAACTAAGAACCGAGTTTAAACTTATTGGTCCATTTTGAATTAGAATTATGATTTCCACGTGGGTAGATCTTGTTCCTTAAAATCTCAAAAATAAAACTGTATTCATATAAAAATACTACACGTATTTGTACACTCTATTATGAAATCTGACATAAATTTAATTAACAGCAAATTATATGTGATGTTTATAGACATTTTAAGAATTTAAATAATCTATCTATAAACGTAAGCTATTTAAATTTAAAGTTTAACTAAGAAGTCAGTGTGGTCTATAAAACGTGCGATAGTATTAGAAGTATGCAAAATAAGTACTTAATGAGTAATTACTTAAGTACTCACAGTTACTTATTACTTTTTTATACTAAAAATCGAAGGTGGTGGGAGGGACTGAATATTGAGGTTCCAGATGGCATATTACGGTGTCGTGATTTTTTTTTTATTCTCTCTAAAAATCTTGTCCTTTCTCGTAGTGTCTATAAAAAAATAGAACAATCTTATCTTTAGAGCCACTTAGTAATAGTAGACTTTAAGGGTTGTCTGTGGTCAATATCGAAATTTCACAGAGCATGGGGGGGGGGGGCGGGGGATGTATAGTGATTCTTTTTTTATTTATTCTCCCTAAGAATCTTGTTCTTCAGTTAAGCAATTAATTTTGTTCATTTAGTATCATTAAATAATTCTACAAAAGTAAATAATGTAAATAAATCTAAATTGTTTTACCAATTTTTATCAATAATTTTTGCTAACATTTATATATATGACAAAAAATAGTATGTAACAATTAGATAGTTCATTTTTATATCACTTTCGATATAGCAATAGCAGCTTTGCACCCCATCTTAATAGTGGAAGAGAATGCTTGATAAAATGTTGTCTGTTCAGCACCTTGATCGATACCAGTATCGTGATGCTCTTGTTCTTCATCTCTAAACCTCGTAATAGTCTCTAAAAGTTCCTTATTGCATTCCGGATCTTCTAATAAAGTCCTCAACTGATCATTGTAATGATCGACGATAACAGTTTCAACAGCGACAGTACATGCCATAGCAGCTTTATCCCCCAGGAGAGCTGTTCCAGCTCCTAAAAATATATTATGAACTTGTATCGTTAACTTAATTGTGGTTTACCTAGAAGAAATCCAGCTACGTTCCAAATAGGCGTCATAACAGTTGGACGAACCCTGTGCTTTCGAATAAGCTCCTCGAACGTGGCCTTGTGATGCTTCTCCTGGTCCCACATGTGTTGAATCAGGGGCCCCTTGGAGGTCGCCCCTAATACTGCCATTTGACCAGCGTAGATCCTATCTGCGCCAAGCTCGCCCGCATGATCCACGCGAATTATTTCATCTAACAGAACTTTGTCCGTTTTATTTCTTACCGAGTTTAAGTTATTAACGGGGATTCTACGCAATGCGAACATTTTTAAAAATATATTTATTTGGTTAATTCACACATAACCTACATTTGCAGTTTTGATATTAGTTGTATTCGTTTTGTACACGAATGTTACCTTAGAATTAGATGAAAAGAATGGTTACACGGATTATAAAGATCCCATTGAACTCGCTTTGATTTTTCGTGATTTATTTACAACAATCAGCAGAAAGTTTTTATAGTTCATGGTTTTTCTAACCTCGAAGGATTTACTTCCTTGAATGAAGGCTGTGAAAGCCTTCATTGTATCAAAAGTGATGAAGTATCTTAATCGCAAAAATGTAAGTACTGTAAAGTATTTTTCTGTGTATACTGAAAAACTGTATACATTTACTTCTTATATGCGTATTTCCTTGTTCAATGTTAAGTTTCATAAGTTACTGAACATCGTTGTACGTTTATGGAACAGCTTCAATTCCCTATCACCTCTATTCTCCTATAGAGGTGCTACGACAATGTCATCTGTAGTGTGGTCTGGGATGACGAACTGAACCCAGTATTGAAGTGTCGTATGTTTGAATTCGAGCGCCAATGTAAGGGGCTTGGTATCTCTCCCTGTGCATTGGTGTGTTTGTCCTTGTCTTTATGTGTAACCTTCTCCTCCGCAGCTTGAGGCTTTAGGAGAAGGCGATTTATGTGTGTCCAAATTTATTATCATCAAATTATTTATCAAATATCATTTAAATTAAGATGCCTGTAAGTTTAGTATGAATTATATTTTGTCGTTTGTTGTTAACTATTCACAAGGAAACGTAATTCTCATTATTGATATTGATATAGTCACTAATTACTCGTAATACTACTGCAGGCTCATTCAAAAAGTACAACAAAATTTTAGGGTGTAACTATGACATTTATTTATCAATTGAGATACATTTACAGACGCTTCTTATAAACCTGATCTCTACTAAATATATTTAGTCTGTGCAAGGCGAATAAGTAATATAATGAAGGTTTGAATGAATTTAAAAATGAACCTACGTTGAATGGAAGTGTTTATTATGTAAATGTAAATGGAGATTAGAAATGTCTATATAGTATGGTTTTAATATTATTAAGGTGTATCTGGTTATTGTCTAAAATGTAAAGGATACAGTAAACTGCTTATCTACGAGCAAACATCTGTCTCTGCTCGTAGCTGCTTATATAGATATTTATACAACCATATAAACACTTTTAAATATAAATGTATACCTACCAATAATGTTACTCTGAAAATATTTTTTAGTTTGGGTCTACGAGCAAAGTCTGTCTCTTTGCTCGTAGGTTTGGGTAGATAATAGTGACAGAACAAACACATTGTTTTTTCGTTCAATTATTTCATTAATGTTAATATAATTGTAATGCATATATTGAATTATCTTACAGAAAATGGATTCTTTTTTGTCTATACTCTGCGGCTATTATGCTGATATACTGCTCTCAGATTTATGAATAATAATATTTAGTTTTTGTAATATTTTATAACAATTGTATTATAATATGTCATTTTTGTAAGAATATATAAAGTAGTTTATTTTATAATGGCAGTGCTGACAATGCATGATGCATTAAAAAATATATAATGTTTCCTGTAACCTTGCCTGCATTTAAAAGCAGCAATCATCGTTATCATTAATGTTATCAAATTTTTGTCAATAAATCATTACTTATTAACTTATATTACTCACTTATTATAACATTATAGTTGAGTCAGAGACAGAGTCTCCATACATTTACACAACCTTGTAGAGTGATTTAGTTTCGGTACGAAGACATTATTAAATTAGTTTTAGGGTTAACTATGCTCTTAGTTAATAGAAGACTTAACCAAGAACTTAATTAACTATACAATTAATTAAATAATGCCTATGTTACAGGGCGGATCGATCGCAATGTTCTCATTACATAATTTCTCGATGGTACATAAAATAATATAAATATATATTACGCAGTTTCTGAAGAGTAAATACTAGTAATTGAAAGGAATAATATTAATTCCCGTTTATTTGGGAAATCGCGGGATAAAGATCTATCTTGAAATAATCAATAGGTAATCATTTATCTCCATCTTGTTACTCAATATTTGGTATTTCTTCCTGCCGCGTTAAAAAAATTCGCGATTCTTATCTTATCTGTAGAATTAGATACAATTGTTTACGGGGATCTATTTCGGCTCTTTAGTTAATCTCATAATGTTAAATGACGATAATGTTGACGAAGGAACTAAGTTTATTAAAGGTAAGCCAAGCAGTAATATAAGATTTTTTTTATTTATAACCCCGTGGAATCCTTCGCAATTGGATCGTAAACATTACTTTTTTTTACACATTTCGCTGTTAAATTAATAGTTCGGTATTGTTGAATAAAGCATGCTTGATATAACCTTTGAGTTACCGTATTTTTGTACACGTTACATCTGGGTGTTCGGTGTGGAATTGCTGGCATTTCCAGCTGAATCCGAATAGGTATTTTTTATGTTTATGAACGATTTATGATTATTGCGAACGAAAACTAATCTAATAGGTATACTATTAAGCTGTATTTATTGATATTTTTTATACATTCAGTGGATAATCTGTCGTCAGGTAATGTCATAAAAATACTTATCTATAAAATAAACAAATTATTTTATTTAAATCGTCGAGTCGCCTATGTTATATATAATACTAACAAAACTTAATTTCCCTACTCATGGTTTTGCCTCGTGCCTTCTTATGTTTCGTTGACGTATGTCACCACTGTCACCAGATGCTAAAATGCATCATTATCGGCAACCAAATTATTGCGTTCATCTGGTAATTTCTGGAGATTCCTTTCGAGTGATCAATCATAAAATATTCGCGTTATCTGAGACTGGTCATGCTTATTAATTACTGAATGTCAGCAAAACAAAGACACAGTTTAAAGGAAAATAAAAACAACGGCGTTTTTGTCGTTTTGTTATTCACTTTACTGAATTGGTGAAGGGTAGAATTTTTTATCGGCGCGTTAGACGATTTCTCTCGGACGTGAAAAAGTCGCATATGCTCTCAATATACTTACACGGTGAATTAAAATCGAAATTGTTAGTCGGGGATATCTCCCATTCCCATACAGATAGATTAAAACTAAAGGGTCTTTCAATAATGACGCTCGATTTTTAAACATAAATAAAACAAGTTGTGTGTGAGATATTCATTCAATTTTTTTTTATTTGAAAGATTTTATTCTATGACATTAAGTATGGAATATAGCGTTGTTGAAATGTCCGCCGCGGCTTTGCGTGGTGGCACGTATTCGGGAAATCCAATTTTCGATGACTTTGTGGTATAAATCTGACTGAATATTCTGGATGGCGTTCGTTATGTTGACTTTGAGGGCATCAATTGTTTGTGGCTTATTCGCATAGACCTGCGATTTAAGATAGTATCAAAGGAACAAGTCTAAAGCCGTTAAATCGCACGATCTCGGTGACCAGTTCACGTTTCCGCTGCGGGAGATAACCATGCCCTCAAATCGCTCGTGCAGAATGTTCATCGTGGCATGCGCTGTGTGGCATGTAGCGCCGTCCTGTTGGAACCACATGTCGTTGGTATTCATATCATTCAGTTTAGGCCACAAGAAGATGCTTATCATCGAGCTGTAGCGCTCGCCGTTGACGGTTATAGTAATGTCACTTTCATTTTGGAAGAAGTACGGACCCATGATTCCGTCAGACCAAAATCCGCACCGAACAGTGACTTTCTCGAAATGCATTTGGTGCTGGTGTATCTCGTGTGGATTGGTATTGCCTCAAATCCGATAATTTTGCTTTTTCACATATCCATTCATCCAAAAATGGGCCTTGTCGCTAAAGATGATTTTTTTGGCGAAATTTGGGTCAACTTGCAACTGCTCCAGAGCTCAATCAACAAATACGCGGCATTGTCTATGGTCGTTTACTTTAAGTGACTGTGTCAGTTGGATCTTATAGTGCAGATCCGAGTTCCCACGCCAAATTTGCCATGTTGAAGAAAGACCAGGTTCTTGTGAACGACGAGAAATTGACTACCTTAAGTTTTCTTGTACACTCTCACGTGACAAGTACAGCAGCGATATTTTCAGCAGACCTTACGTTTCGGTGGCGTACGGGTATTGGCTGATTATTTATCAACCCGGATGACTCGAATTTGGCCACCAAACGTCGAATAGTCGACTCAGCGGGACGGTTGTGGCGCGGATAAAAATCACGTGATGCGCGGAACGTTTTTCGAATGGAGCACTGATTTTGAAAATAAGACTTGACAATTTGCGCAGGTTGTTGAACGCTATAATCTTCCATGGTAATTCGCCATACACTACTGAACAATTCACAGTAAATTTGACAGATGTTGCTTTAATAACATGGCCTTTATCACCTAACAAACTTCGGGTGTCCCTATTGAAAGACCCTGTAGTTAAATAAATACGTGCCATATATAAAAAAATCGGTAGTTTATAACACAGAGACATTGTAATGTACGTAAGATAACTGCTACAAAAAAAAACACAACTCATCACAAACACAAAATTGGTGGGACATAATAGAAAACGTGAAAGAAACACACCCTGTATTTCTTATAATGAATCTATGGAATACTTAGACTTTTAATACCTGCCTCTACTTTTTTTCTGGAAAAGACAAATCCGACCTGAACCGCTGGCTGCGATCCAGTCTATACAGGGTCGCCCAAGAAAAATTATATCAATTAACAATACAAATCTGTTTTAAGTTCAATACTTCCACACGAATATGATAATTAAGCTGACGATTGAAGGTGCGTCGCTCAAGCAGAACTAATTTAATTTTTTGCAAAACTATTTAGTAATTATCGAAACGTAACACTGGAAAATATTATTTAAAGTTAAACCTCAGTGGTTGCCGAAATACTTGACTGATTTTAAATGTATTTTACTTCTCTGAAGTTTGTTTTTGCGTCTTATGCAACGGTGGACACAGCCAATTCGTTTTTATGGGTAATTTTGCTCAGGTTTTTTATTATAGATATCGATTAGTTTGAAATAAATATTAAAACAAAATGTAGAATAAAAAAGCAAAACATAATACAAAAAAGTAACAAACAGCGATGTACTATTTGAAACATTTCACGTGACTTTTACAAATTAAGATTTTAAAAATTAAGTTATTAATATTTATTTCATACTTTCATATTGTATGGATACCTTTTGTTTTCTCGTCTGTAGGTTTCAATATTTCACTTGTTTCTTCCTTGTAATTGTCAGTTAATTAAATTAGTGAAAAGACCTTTTTACTAATAAAAAAACTTACTTTTTCTATTAATAATGACTGATCACCAAATCGTAAAATATATTCAAAATAAGTACTATTTCTTTCTTGACAAAACCAGTCGATGATAAATCCATCTCTTACATTAAACCCATCGCAAAAGTGATCTGGTACCCCAAAGGAATAAATCAAGTGGTGTAACTTCTAGACATCTTAGCGGCCACTTAATTAGACCTCGTGTCGTCCAATCCATCTATATGAAAATATATCATCTAAACACTGACGGATAGTTAGAATATTCCATATTGTTGTTTCGCTTCATATTGTTGAAACCATGTTCTGACGTCAGATAGATCTGGATCTAATTCATTAAGAAAGAGAGTCGATAAAAATTCAATACATTTCTTGAAGGAAATTTAGACCATTAAGGATATTACTAAAAGGGTTTGGCGATAGCAAGGATAAAAATGCGTTTGCCTTGACCGGGAATCGAACCCGGGTCTCCCAATTTCCGGTTGAGTGCTCTGACCGCTGAGCTATCGAGGCACACTCATTATCCCTGCTAATGCGCCAATTGTAATGTGTCGCTACAGTACTTCCTCCCTAGAGACATGATTTGTCTCGATACAATTTAACGGAATGTGACCGCGTTCGCCATTCTTACGAACCGTTGTTCGGTAACCCCCGGACTGTAGGGCGATGGATAGGACGGGAATCGAATCGGCGATTTTGAGATGTAAGGGAGGTTGCATATACTGGAGCGAATCACATCACGTCGGGGTCACCACTTTGGCGCTAGCAAGGATAAAAGTGCATTTTGCCTCGACCGGGAATCGAACCCGGCTCTCCCAATTTCCGGTTAGTTGCTCTGACCGCTGAGCTATCGAGGCACACTCATTATCCCTGCTAATGCGCCAGTTTAATGCGTCACTACAAGGGTAATCTAAATAACGGTCCAGGAACCGGTCATCTATTATCCTAGTCCACAAATTTATTTCTCCTGAGCGTTGGGTATGATTTTCCCGCATCCAGCAAGGGTTACTGTCAGCTCAATAACGGCAATTGTGTAGTTTAACTTCACCACTTACTTAGAGTAAATGCACTTTCATCAGAAATCATATTTTGTAAGGGTGTATTTGCACATCCTCCAATAGTTTCGCAATTCTGATATAGCGTAATATAAAAACATGAACTTTAAAATCAAGACCCAGTTGACAATCTGGGCTCATGAGACTTTCATGAACAGCTAACAACACGCTTACATAATTTGATGATCTCAACAAACCTCCTTATTTAGGTACATCTCTCTCATGATCAAAATCTCGGTAACGAGAGTCAGTCTTGCAGAATGACACTGATTGTATCAAGGATAGTGGGAAATAGATCTAGTTGTTGGTCACTAAATAATTCCGTAACCTCTGTTCGACACACAAAGATCGTTACTCCATATCCGAATATATATTCCACTTTTATTTCCACTCTGTATATAGATTATTACGCGCGAAAAGGTGTTTAATCTACAGAGGAATAGCTTACCTGTAGAGGCTACGTGGTATATGGGAACAATGATTATATACACGCGTAGCCAAAATAAACGTGTGTGATTTATTGTCGAATAAATAATTTCGAACTTTTGATATTGAACCTAGAAATAAAATAAACAAGGTCTATTTTTAGCGTTGCGACTCTAGGTTATTTCCTGAATTATAGAAATACGAGAGATCGATAGATACAAAGAGATGCTCTGTTATATCGATAATTAATTTTAAATAATTAGGTTTTCAATGTTTACTAAATTTGTCATGTTCATTAAATCGTTGTATAATGCGACATGATAAGTTAGTATTTAAAAGAACTATTCAACTTAGCTATAGGGAATGCTATAGAAAATAATATTCTATAGATAGATTCTTGTAAATCTCCACTGGCGCATCTGATCGTATATATTACACAGGGTGTTATATTTGAAATTAAGAAGATTTTTCACCTTGTATTTTATAAGGTTGGCAAGGCGGTTTTTGGGCCATGTACATATATTACAACTCAATTTCGGACGTGTGGCTTAAAAGAGTCGTCATTGTTGAACATTAAGCAAAAACACATTTTTAATAAGGCTTGGCATAATTTAGAAATGTAAACTTTTATGAGTGACCAAAATCGAGAAGAAAAACCTACAATGCATCTTTAATATAAAATATGAAATATTAAAAAATATATTTGCTCAATAATTTTTTAACAACTTTTAACAACATAACCACAGCTTTTTACTGTCCCCCTTGCCCCTTCCAATGGGATAACTGTTAAAAATAATTTATAGTAAACTGCTGTAACACATCAATTCGAGAGAATATCTTTTGAAATAAAAACCGTTCCTGTCACCTGACACACCCTCATTCCATAAACAATTACTTACTCCCTTAAAATATTATAATGGGAATAGAGGTTGAATGATTATTTGAAAGGTCTCTCGACCCTAATAACAGGGGTGGTTATTTTTGCTCGTTAGCTCGTTATTCGCAATCGGGATATTTGATAAAAACTATTCAAGAAGTGCATCTGTTCCATATGGGCCTAAAAAAAGTAAATGACAACTAGACTAGGAGTTTTGAAGAAACAAATATACTTATAAAAAATAAAAATAGGAAGCAGAGAAAAAACAACGACAATTTAATGACAATAGTTACTTAACAGAACAATTAAGTTATTTACTCAAAGTGTTGAATATGACTATGACCACTACCACCGACTTATATGTTACTGACATAGATCGTATCGATAAAGATGTATACCCCATAGCTTTCATTCGGCATTTGTCCTGGATCTTCATGCAGACTGTCATCGTCTTCTAATACTTTTCTTTAGTCTTTGTGCGTGGTGTTCTCCATAAAAGTAAGGGTTTTCGTTAGACCAATACCTGTAATTGTGTCTGTTGACAGCTTCTGTTAAATAAAACGTATTTATTTAAATTTAATGAATTAAATTCTCAGATATGAACTTGCAAAACTGTGAACACCGATCCCAATCTTCTTCGTTTATAATATCGGTAACTGTCGGCATAAGAATAAAATATACTAGGTTATTTTTACATAAAAATAACCTAGTACCATTCATTTCATCGCTATTTGCCAAATAAAAAACTATCTTATCTTGCCGATAAACGGAACAGTCTACCTGAGCCTAGCCATAGAAACAAGCCACGGTATGTTTTGAGATTTTTTATTTGACAAATAGCGATGTAATATATGTGTTTTATTGTAATACCCCAGTCTGATTTTCATGATAAAAACCACTCTGTTTTTAAGTCAAAGATCAATTTTGATTTTCCTTTTTGCATTATCTTTTGTATGTTGTCTTATCCTCAAGAATGAACCAACTAAATTAACTTCTTGGCCTTATTTCAGGTCATTAAACTGAGTTTAAAATGCCCATATGGTACAGATGCACTTCTAAAAGAGTTTTCATCAAATCGAGCAAAAATAAATCCACCGACATTACATGGATCACGGCAATCACTCGATCTATGTTCGTTTTTCAATATTTTGAGGTGGTAGCTGTTAGCGTCAGGGATTGCCAGCCACAATAACGTATTCTTTGTCAAGAGATGTCCCTGTGAAAGAAAAATTAATGTCTCAGGGCATTTTCCTTCCACAAAATATATTTACAGTTATTCCGAGTGTTGTATCTTGTATTAGGCTTGTATTACGCATTCGCGGTAAGCCTGTGTAGACTTATCGCGTTAGACATAGTAAAAACTTTTAGGAATTTTTATTCGCAGCGTTTTATTTTGCTCCCCCGGTCTCAAATCAACAACTGCACTGATTTTACCGCGAATGCGTGTCACTCAATGGCTGCAGCCTCCCGCGGGCGACCGTTGCAAATATATTCAACCGTACAATTATTTCATTGTTATGATCTTTAGAAGGGAATTCGACGTGATTAGGTAGGGAAGCAGATAGCGCGAATTTTCCTAGCGGCATGGCTTTACCATTAGAGAAAGTATCTGCAGTGATACAAAACTGATCAGTTGACGTAAGAAGTCCGAGCTCGTGGGTCATAGCCCGCCGCAGCGAGTACGAGGACTGTCCTTATTTTTTTTTCCTTAAATTTCGCGGTTTTGCTGCCAGCCCAAAAACCTTGACGACCTGCGTTTGTGCCCAGTGAATTGCGTGGTTATTTGTTCCACGGCTGAAAAAGTAAGGATTTATTTGTAAATAGTTACCTACTTTTAGTGTGTGAATACTCGACGTTGCACTTTTATGTTTATTTTGACTGCAAATAAATAAATCGAAAAGTTTTGGCCTCGATTACCTCGTCAAAATGTTATGGCATTTTGCACTGCAAAACTTTGTATTTATTTGCAATATAAGCATCACAAGTGCCCCCGTAATATTCATCGCCCTGTGTAACGCGGATATGTTATTCAGAACGCGAAATAAAAAAGAAATTCATGGCGTTTATTTCGCTTCATTCCTAACATATGTTACATCAAAAATTTGTGTTCACTTAATTCTTTGTGAAGAGAATGCACATTGTTTTTCCTTCAAGTCAACAACCATGATAAGACAATTATTATGGCTTTAAGTGTAAGAAAAAAAATTAACTTCAAAAATATAAGCCACTTTTTGGAGTCAAATTTTTTATTAACTTAAATGTCAACAATTTTATAACTTAAGCTGCTACTTATCTTAATCTATATATTCATTAGCAGTCATAAAACGCTTTTGTATCCGCAGTTTGTTGCTTCTTTTTATTGCTTTTAATTTTAAATCTTTAGTTGTTGAAGAGGCAATCAGTTTTTTAAATCAGAATGAAATTGTGCTTGGAATTTTATTGGATGCTGTAGGTACATAAAATTATACATAGTTAAACTGTTGAATTACAAAAGTATATCACTTAAAGTGATTTAGATAACAAAACAATGGCATTTATAGGGTGTTCTACGCAATTAGTCGTGAGGCCACGAAATAACTACTGGATTCTTTAACGAAATAAATACTGGATTGCCAAATATTTGTAATGTATACAAAATATTCGCTACTACTTTTTATGCTTATTTTCATTTAGAAATTCAAATTCAATATTCCACCTAATTTTAAATGCATGATGAATAAATTGTTTCATCATCATTAGGTCATCAGTCCTAAGACTGGTTGGACGCTAACCTCCAGCTTCTCCTATCTTGTGCTAACCTACGCATTTCGCTAATTGTGCTACAACCTACATCCCTTACTATTTGCGAGCAGTAGTCTAATCTAGGCCTACCTCTGCCTTTCTTCACTCCTATTTCTGCCTCCAAAATATCGCGGACTATTCCCCCATGTCTCAGCAAGTGGCCTACCATTCTATCTCTTCTCTTCTTTAAGTTTTTCCACATACTCCTTTTCTCGCCGACTTTCTCCAATACTTCTTCGTTTCTAACCCTATCAGTCCATGGTATTTTCATCATTCTTCGGTAACACCACATCTCAAAAGCTTCTAATTTCTTCCTACTTGCTTCCCCTACCGTCCAGGTTTCGCAGCCGTAAAGTGCCGTGCTCCATACATATGTTTTCAAAAATCTCTTCCTTGTTTCTAAGTTTATTACCCCCGAGCATAAAAGTGCTTTCTTTTTGTTAAAAGCTACTCGACCCTGCGCTATTCTTTGTTTTATGTCTTTATCGCTTCTTCCATCCCAATTTATTTTACTTCCCAAATAAGTGAAGTCTTTAACTTCCTCCAATCTTTCATTATTAATTTGTACTTTCGTTTTTGCTCTGCTCTCGCGCCCTCTGCACACTAACACTTTAGTTTTGTTTTTATTCACCCTCATTCCGTATTCCTCTGTCAACACTGCCTCCATTTCGTTCAATGCTGATTCTAGTTCCTCCTTACTAGATGCTAATACTGCTATATCATCCGCGAATCTCAGCATTTTTAGTTTCTGTCCCTGTACTTTAATCCCGAAATCTACTCTATCTTTTACCACATTAATCGCCTCTTCGATGTACAGATTAAAAATTAGTGGTGATAGCGTACATCCTTGTCTTACTCCTTTCCTAATACCTACTTCCCTTTCTTCCCCTTCTACTTCTATAACAGCAGTTTGCTCTATGTATAGATTGTGTACTACTCTCCTATCTCTATACTTCATTCCCGCGCTCTTTAGTATCTCGAACATTTTTTCCCATCTTACGTTATCAAAAGCTTTTTCTAAATCTACAAATCCTATATAAGCGTTCTTTCCTTTTTCTATTGTTTTCTCTAACATTACTCTTAGCGCCAGAATAGCTTCGCGAGTTCCCCTATTTCGCCTAAACCCGAATTGGTCTTCTCCTAGTATTTCCTCCGCTCTATTTTCCATCCTCTTCTGCACTATTCTAGTTAAGATTTTTGACGCATGGGAAGTTAGGCTAATCGTTCTAAAGTTCTCGCATTTGTCGGCTCCTCTCTTTTTCGGTATAGTAACGATAATGTTCCTCTTATAATCCTCCGGCATCTCGCCCGTTTCGTATATGTATTTTACCAGTTCAAACATCCTATTTACTACTTTCTGTCCCGCACATTTCAAAATTTCCGCCTGTATTTTATCTACACCCGGCGCTCTATTATTCTTTAGCCCCCTTAGTGCTATTTCAAATTCCTCTCTCAATATAGGTTTTCCTACATCTTCCCTATCGATGCTAGATTCTTCCTCTAATATCTCTCCTAATTGCTGACCCTCGTATAAATTTCCTAAGTACTGCTTCCATCTATCCGCTTTCTCCTCTCTTCCTATCAGTATGTCCCCCGATTGACTCCTAACATTTCTACTTATTGTTCCTACATCCCTGAAGTTCCTCTTAATTATTTTGTAAGCCTCATCGGTCTTACCTACTTGCAACTTATCTTCTACTTCTTTGCATTTCTCCTCTATCCATTGTTCTTTCGCTTTTCTACATTTTCTAATGATTTCCCACTTTATTGTCTTATACGTTTTCAGTCCTTCTTCGTCTCGTCTGTTTTTGTAGCCTCGTCTCTTTTGCATTAAGTTTAAGATTTCGTCCGTTATCCCGGGCTTCCTAGCTTCCCTTTTATCGTGTCCTAAAACGTCCGTAGCCGCGGAAGCTAGACTATTCTTGATACCCTCCCACTCAGTTTCTGCGTTCTTGATTTCGTCCTTACTCGTTTTATTTATTAATTGATCTGTTTTCTCCTGGAACTTATCTTTCATATTCTGATCCCTCAATATGTCTACATTTATACGTTTCTTATCCTTCCGGGTTTTCAGATTTTTGAACTTTAATCTAGCTTTCATGACTACCAAGTTGTGATCGCTGTCTACATCTGCTCCTGGATAACTCTTACAGTCTTTTACTTGATTTCTAAATCTCTTCCTAACCAGAATGTAGTCTATCTGATACCTGTCTATCCCTCCTGGCATTTTCCATGTGTACCGCCTCCTAACGTGATTCTTGAACAATGTGTTCGCGACTACCATCTTGTGCTTCTCACAGAATTCTATCAGTCTGCTACCTCTCTCGTTTCTGTTTCCTAATCCATAAGGCCCTACAAATTCTCCTTCTTTCCCCTCACCTACGACTGCGTTAAAATCTCCTACTATTATTAAATTCAATAATAAATTGTTTATCTTGATAAAATAGTTTCTTAATAAAAATACGATGTGTGTATAATTTAATAACGTATAATTTCAGACCAAACCATAGAATTAAAAAATATTTACAATTATAAATATTAATGGAACAATTAAATATGAGTATGAGGACAGTACATGTTGAGGTAGGATTCCAGGGGGAACATAGCCCCACGTTAAGCGCCATAATATTTATGTAAGCACCCCTTTCTGTGTAATGCAGGTTAATGAAATGTAGCTTATAAATTAATTTGCCTTGTCTTGGTATACAGCGCGTTGACGAGGTTGTGCACAATATAAATAATTTTGTTACCAAATGGTTTTCTTAAAAACTTTAAACTACTTAAATTTTCTATTTACTGTTTACAAGGTAGGTGTTAAATATAAAATTGTAAAATACGCCTATAACCAATCAATGCCCTTTTAAAATACAATGTTGACGAATTTAAGTGTTTTTCAAAAATAATTTAATAAACAAACTATGAATATCTGTTTTCTATTGTCGTCCTGGAAACTTCTTTGAAGATTAATTAATAGTGTATTTTAACAATGCATACATACACATTTTCTTAATAATACTCTAATTTAATCTTCGATCTAATTCGAGGTAAAGCTACAAGGAAAATAATGCTATCATTAAGCATAATCGGTAGCTGCATGTTAGTATAGTTTAGATAATAAAAAAAAAAAAAAAACAATAAAGGTATTGTGTACTAGATCTGGGAGAAAAATCCTCTATATTAAAATTTCATGAAATTGGTCGTGATATTAATAATATTAATAAGTTTACGCTCGTTGGTGGTATATATAATTATTTTGTATCATATAGTCGTTTGGTTTACGCATTATTGTTGGAATTTTGTTAAAAGTAATGTCTGTGAGCTGTAAAAAGGAGAAATATATCCCCACGTTGGGCGCTAGTTTCATGCTACAGTTAATATACCAAGTATGTAAATTTTAAACCGGAATTTTCTTATAGATGGACTAGCTGTTGATATAGTTACCGTCATACCACGTAATTGGCTCCATTTTCTTGTTTTGACATCTGATAAAGGTTTTTATCTCACAACAATACAAGTTTCATACAACAACATCGTTTTTATAGCATTAAACATGTCGAATTTTATGCCTGGAAACTACGATTTGCGGACAGCATTGATTGTCTGTTACCATTTGAAGAAAACTGATGCAGACTCGCATCGATTGATTATTGAAGCCTACGGTGAGCATGCTCTTGATAAATCACAACGCTTTGAGTGGTTTAAAAGTGGCAATTTTAACGTGAGAGACGAAGAACGTAGAATAACACCGAATAAGTTTGAAGATAGCGAATTGCAAGCACTGTTGGATGAGAATAAAGCTCAAACGCAACAAAAACTCGCGAATTAATTAAATGTGACACGAGATGCCGTCTCCAGGAAAACCAAAAAACCATTTGCGAAATGCTGCCCGCCAGGTACAAAAAGTTATTTCTCCATGGAATTGTGACTGGCGATGAAAAATGGATACACATATTTCGATAATCCTAAGCGTAAAAGATCATGGGTAACTCCAGGCGCACCATCGACATCGACTGCAAGGCCAAATCTCTATGGACGGAAGACAATGCTTTGGGTTTGGTGGGATCAGAAGGGTGTGATCTATGTATTATGAGCTGCTAAATCCTGGCCAAACCGTTAATACTGAACGCTGCTGATCGATTTGAATCAAGTTTTGCGTGAAAAACTACTAGGATATCAAAAAAGGCAACACAAAGTGATTTTGCTTAATGATATTGCGCTATCACACAAAGCAAAACCGACCAAGGAAACGATTGAGGTGTTTAGTTGGGAAATGATTTCACATGTGGCTTACTGACCAGACTTGGCTCCGTCCGATTACTACTTATTTGCATCGATGGGACACGCACTTGCTGAGGAAGGTTTCACTTCTTACGAAAATGGCTCGATGACCGGTTTGCCTCAAGAGAGTAAGAATTATTTTGGCATGGAATCCACAAATTGTCAGAGAGATGGGAAAAATGTATAGCTAGCAATTGAATAAAATATTTTTTATCAGTTTCATGCATTAAACGTGTATTTTCTATATAAAAAATTCCTATTTCACATTTACATACCTGGTAGTGTTTGAAGAAATATAATTTTGAAAAAACACCATTGTTTTTCACATAATTATCACTTCATCACACACAACTAAAATATTAATAAGAACGGCATGATAGATCGTTTATTTAGGCTAGGCAAAAGTAGGTGGCCATTTATCATAAAATAATTTGAAATACACTTTGGAAATACACTTCCATAATGATTAAAAAGATCTGTAAGTCAGCACCAAACGGCACAAGTAAAAATATGCTTAAAAAGTATATTTTTATGAGCCAAGGAGAGTAAAAAGGGGGGAATATATCCTCACGTTGGGCGCCAATTTCTTGCTACAGTGAATAAATTTTTCGAGAAAATATAATTTTGAAGAAATGCCAATATTTTTCATACAATGTTCATATCATCACATACACCTACAATTTTAATGACAATGATAATACGGTAAATTATTTACTTAGACTAGGGCCAAATACGTACAGTGTCCATTTCGGATCAAAATACAGTTTCACAATTATTGAAAAGGTCTGTAAGTCAGCGCCAAAAATATATCTCCCCATTGTCCTGATAAAGGTTCCCTCGAATTTTTCTCATATTATTTTTTAACGAATCGACCGAGCAAACGATAGAAAACTAAAGAATTACTGGATGCATGACGAGGTCAAAAGCGTCATTAAAGACGTGCACCCGGACGTGCTATGGTCATCAGCACCTGTACCACGGGGAATATAAAATGACAACCATATTTATACTTATTATATAACAAGAGAGGATATCAAATAATCACCTTATTTTTTCCGATTTGTTAATTTCGATAAACTCGTATTTTTCCATGGATCTTTAAGGACGCTTGACAAGTAGTTGCGTATCTTTGTTTGCCCATCATTATATATGAATATTTAAAAATAGGATCGTGTAGAATACTCAAGAGCTTTTAACTTGAGCATTCACTTCGATTGGGGCCAGCCAACGAAAGCGAAAGGTTCGTAAGTTTATTTTTCTAGTAATTTTACCACTAAAAAATGTTTAAGATGACTCCATGTGATATAACACTTTCAGCTATTTAGTGTATTATTTAAAAATGTCACGCACGTCTGTGGGGTGGTTCTTAATGCAAGGTAAGAGTACAGCCCCACGATGGGCGCCAACATCTCGATAATGTTAAAGCACTTTTGCTATAAATATTGTTATTCGGTCACTGTTATTACATTAATTGTGGCAAATTTGTGGAAACCCCGTGGTAAATTGTATTACAAGAAAAACCCAGAAGAAGAATACTAAACTCATAGGGATCCATGGTAAATTCAAATATAATTAGAAAAATCAATAAAGGCTTTAAAGTCCTTTCTTAGAGGCTTTAGAAAAATTCAATTCTAGTCCTTGTCAGTCCTTATTAAATACAAATCAATTAATAATTAAAATAGAATTATTCAACTACATCAAATGACAAAAGAACGTGAAATAAATATAAACAATGACAAAAGCACCAAGCGCCAATATATAAAAAATTATTCTGGTTAGAGGTGATCATGAAAAGTAATACACCCGTCTTAGTTTGTCTTTTAGAAATGATATTGTCAAAATTTGTCAGTTACTTGTCCTACTGACGTTATCAATAACACACAAATGTGTTATTAATTTTAGAGATACAATAATAATGAACTTCAAATTAAAATGAAAGCCTTTAACGTCTTTATTAACTAAAACATCTAGATTAATGTAACTACTGAAAATGTGTTCTGCCTTGTTCAATCCACAAATTGACACCCCTCTCACGCGAGCTATCGAAAAAAAATATCATGTGCAGCACAGTACACGTGATAGAAGTGAATACTTCTTTAGAATAGAGATTGAGAGAGATTAAGAGTGAGAGATTGAAAGAGAGAGAGAGAGAGATAGAGAGAGAGAGAGATAGAAAGGGAGAGGGATAATTTCAAAAGAAATATAACAATGTAAAATTTGTGTAAAAAATATTCGGTTTATTCATTACCTACACCATCATCGGCTGATGGTTCAATTGGTAATACTGATATGATTGGTTTGTGATAACTAAAACATGAAATATATGTTCGTGATTCGATATTTTCTAGATAACGTGTAAAAATTGCATCTATTGTTGTTCCGGATTTTGTTGTTGATTCCTTGGGATTGTTATTTATAAGCAGACCAAATGTTTCTCGAAGAAAGTTAATCAACGTCAAAGAATCATTGGATCCGAAATTTACATTGAAATCTCCCCCGAGAATCAAAGGGATTTTGTCTTCGCCTCTTCCAAGTGCATTTGCACCTGTGTGGCTGTAAACCAGTAGGGAGCGGTGAATGAAATATATTATATCTTCTAGATTTTAAGTTAAACGGTTCAAGGATATTATCAAATAATCACAGAACACAGATGTAAATAACGTAAATAATTACAAAACACAATGATAAATATTCGGTACACACACGTGCTGCTTCAGCTGTTAATATATAGCGTCTGGACGCGTACATCTATAACGTGCGCATGCGCGACAATCTATCTATCCTATTCTATCGCTTCGTACTGAGTTTATATCGCTCTCTCTTGCTCCACTCCCGTGTGGCGTCAGAGTTCTACGTACTCGCGCGCATGCGCCTTATACTATATTTTCTTCTATTGCCTAGTATTCAATGAATACGTGGCTCTCTCTCTTGCTCGTACGATGCTTCCTAAACTATTCCCCCTTCAAGCAACTTAGACCTTGGACTTAGCGTATGAGTGGGCGTTAAAGACGAAGGACCGCACAAAAGGGAGACGCGGATATCCTAAACTGATATATATGATGTATAGCTCTCTTTCTCTTTCTCTCTATGTTATATATCTGTATACTCTGTCTTGTAATGAAGCATGTGTTTTAGGTATACCAAATGTATAGCTCTCTTTCTCCTTCTCTCTACGTTATATCTTTTTTCTCTCTCGTGTAAAGAAATCTTGAAACGTTACATGTTTTCCAATTCACTCTCCATTCTCGTCAAATATCAGAACGCCGCCAAAGAAGTACTCACTTAAAAACATTGATTTGGAAATTTTGATATATCAGTACCTATTGTAAAACTGTTTAATATTATTTGTCTACACACTAGACGAAAATGGCAATTAGTACAGAGGTTCTTCTCTCAAGAGGGTTAATATACTCAACATTATGGCTAATTGGCGTTCATTAAATGCAAGTCAAATTTTATTAAATAAGTAGGTACATGTGTCATACTGAAGGTCAGTCGCTTACGATTCGCTCTATGAGAATCAAAAAGTACGACGAATATATCACAATCATAGTGTGGATTAAAAAGAAATTATAGTAATTATTGAATTAAATCATCATATAATAACATATACAATTCCAAATACATCCGAAATATCCAACGGTTACAGAATATGTTCCTAATCCTCGACTCTATGTGTAACTTTCCCCTTCGCGGCCTGAGGTTTTAGAGAAATTCGATTCTGTGTGTCCAAACATTAAACTTAAACTTTAGATAAGTGCTATTCCTGTTGCTATAGTCTTATCCTTTAAAGCTGGGGTAGTTTCTGACCTGCAGTATATTTCATAGTAGTCCAAAGTGGTTATCTCGAGATATCAAGCTTGCCACTCTCAATAAATATCCTTTTCCAATGTGATGATATGGAATACTATACGAGGGGATACCGAAAAGAAAACGAGATTTGTTTGTTTAATTTTTTTTTAATTTAAGATTACATCTTATAAAGATAAATCTCCTTCAAAATACATACTGTCCATTAGATGATATGCACATGTTCCTATGGTTTTTCCAGTCTTCCAAACATTTTTTATAGTCTTCTGAACTAATGCTGTCAAGTCCGTCCAGCAATTTTTTGTTAATTAAACGATTTCCCTTTAAGTTTGTTTTCATTCTTTGGAATAAGAAAAGGTCGTAGGGGCTAGGTCAAGCGAGTAAGGGGGTGCGAATCCATTGTCATGCCTCTTATTATCAAAAACTGATTGATCTTCAACACTGTGTAGATAGACCGATTGACGCGATGAAGACACAGTCCCCCGATCTCCATAATTTAGGTAATTTCTTCTCACTGCCTCACGCAATCGCTTTAGCACTTCCAGATAGTAATTTTGGTCCATTGCGATGCCCTGAGGAATGAGTTTAACTTGAAAAAAGACATCAATAACTTCACATATGACTTCATGACTTCACTGACCGTGTTTTTTTGATCCGGGCGATGATGGTATCTTCCACCGGCTGGACTGCTATTTTGTTTCGAGGTCATAAGCGCAACACCAAGATTCATCTCCTGTGATGACTTTTGACAAAAAATCAGGCTCAGTCTGTGCCTGTTCTTTGAATTCCTGGCACACTCTCAGACGGTTCTTTCTCTGGTCATCGGAATGCAATCGTGGAACAAACTTTGTCCCAATGCATCTCATATTAAAATCTTCAATTAGGATTCTTAAGGAAACTCCAAGACTATGTTCTCTAATTCGTTGATTGTTATGTGATAATCAAACATGGCATCGCATGTCATTTTTGATTATCACATTGGATTTTTCATCTGGTCTGAACATGGTTCATCTTCAAATAATATTTAACCACTTCTGAACCGGGCAAACCACTTGTAAACTCTTGTCTGGTTTAGAGCTTCTTTCCCTTAAGCTTCCCGAAGCAGTGGAATTTTATCTGCTGCTGTTTTCTTTAGCAGGAAACGGATTTTAAGGCTGGTGCGTTGCTCCTTAAAGTTTACCAGGATAAAATTACCGAAAGCGTTAGGAGGGGCTTAAGAAAAAAATTGAACCTGTCAGCTGAGATTGTTTCACATAAACGATACTTGGCCAACTCAACTGAGCAGCTGAATTGTCTAGCTGTCTAGTAAATGTACCTAGCGGGAGAGGGCAGCTTTGCCAACCTAGGTACTTGTCTACAGAAAATAATTCTCGTTTTTTTAGATACCCCTCGTATAAAAATAGTCCTTCACATCACGTGAATAAGGAGCTGAACAAAACGGCAAGTTTCTGAATATATTAAATAGTTCTTGCTCGATTTAGTAAAAGTAAATCGGCAATTCTGCATGCTGAT
The DNA here is from genome assembly GCA_037954035.1 of Rosalia funebris. NCBI lineage: Eukaryota > Metazoa > Arthropoda > Insecta > Coleoptera > Cerambycidae > Rosalia > Rosalia funebris. The sequence goes on along the minus strand of JAZFAV010000004.1, from coordinate 954,547 downwards.
TACCCTACATTATGCTTAAATAGTCTTGTTCGCGTTATGGTCAACTGGTCTAGGCAATAAAAATGCAGAATTCCTTTACAGGTAAAATTCCTACCATAACATAAGATTCTTATTGACACGCTCTTGACGTCACCTCCTGGTTTATGGGTATACCTGCGCCATCTACTTTCCATAAAAAAGAAAAAAGAAAAAACTGAAATGTACAATCACAAATAGTAGTTGTAAATAACATGCTCTTAATAGGGTGGTGAAAACCCCAAGAACCTACATTCAATTCGATTAATTTAAATACAATATTTCATATATAATCGCTGGAATTTAACTTCACAAAATGAGAGGTGTTCATGTCACGTTACTACTATAATTATGTCATTATTTAGGATTTTCATACTACCGTTCGACTTATTTAATAAAATAAATCACTGTAGTGATATTTAAATAGACGGCTGTTAAATAAAGTAACACTCGATATAGAAACGAAAAATATCCTTTCAAGTTATATCCTATTAATTTATCTCTTATTTTTCTTGTATTCACTCCAGTCGAATATTTTTCGCACATACTACAATAAATTGTAAGTATAACGAAATTTCAAGCAGTTTCTGAGCTAAATTTCATTAAAACAAAAGCGAATTTAATTAACTGAACGCTGAAAGAACATGTTTCATATAAGAAGTTAAAAAAAAAACAGTTCTGGAAACTTAAATACAGGGTGTTTAAAAAATATCCTCTATGAACAATTCTTAAAATAAAAATCAATTTGAAAAATAATACCCATATTTGTTTGAAAAAAATATATCTGTGGCTATTGATTTATATGTATAATGTGTAAAGATAGCTAAGCTATATATAGAGGGCGTTTACAAACTTTTATTTTTTACAGAAAATGCCTCCTGATGGAATAAGTTGATTAAAGGAACTCGCCTTTAGGAAATATTATTTGAAAGTGGTAGAAATATTTTTGTATTGTATAAAGTTGTTTAAAGGCCACTGGGGCTCATTTTATGGAAAAAATGTTAATTGCGCTGATTTCTGCTTCATAAATTTCGAATCTGGAATGTTTTCATAAACTCCTGGACAAAATTAAATCAGTGAAACATCGCATTATTACTTATCTTTTCGAAGATTTAAATCATAGTACCTATGTGAAATTATAATTAAATTATTTCAAACTAATGTTTAACAAATTAGAACGGTATTATCAGGAAAACATAAATAAATAAAAGAAAGGAACAATAAAGTCAAATGCAATGACAACGGCGTTAATGAAAAACTTTAGAGATGAAATTAAATCCCAAGAATTTGAATTCAGTAGCGTGTAGATTCCTCCTCTAGCTCTTGTCACCACTTCCATTCGTCTGGGCATGCCATTGATCAAGTGGTAAATGGTTTCCTGAGGAATATTTTCCCATTCGATAAGAACGACTTGTTCGAGTTCCCTAAAGGTGCAGATACATTTGCGACCCGACCCGTTCGTGAACCGCTCGCGAACTATTCGCTGAAAGTAGTTTTATAGCAAAGATCTATTGAACAAAACACGATCCATGGGAAAGAAGGAACTAACCACGAACCACCAGCAGTCTTGCTCAGTGCGGAAAATACCATTTTCTTCTTACATTGGTCTGAAGATATATTCATGTCAGCACCTATTTCCCTCCAGGCATCGTCTTTTAAATTTCTTTTATAATTGTCCTTGTGTTTAGGATTCCACAATAACGATTTCGTTTTATAAATGTCAATTAGTTTGACTACATTATCCTCTACTCCATAATAATAATTATTATAATATAAAAATTATTGAATAAAATTATAAGCTTAGGCAGATTATTAAATAAACAACCGAGAGAGAAACAAAAAGGCACAAGAAATAAATAGAGCCAGCCACGTGGTTCGCGAGCAGAATAAAACAACCAACTGCGTACGACGCCGTCACAATGTGAATTGCGAATAGTGCGAATGTCTTTCTGTTCCTCAAAAAAAAAAAAAAAAAAAAAACCGACAGGAGATGGATCGTAACGAACCGTTCAAGAGCGGTTCGTTCCACGCTCTAAACTCCGTCCCAATCTTGACAAATAATGGTTCACGAGCAGTTTGCGAACGGTTCGGCTAGCAAATGTATCTGCACCTTAAGAGTCATAGGGACAGGTACGAATATGTGGTGATGACCGTTTTAGTGCATCCCATAGATGAGGGTTTATAGAGTTTTATATCTGCGACTTATAACAAGTGAGAATAAGATTGAAATAAACTCTTCACGTGGCGAAGAAAAATAAAATCAACAATAATAGTTTTACAAATGCAATTAAATAAAATATTTTTATTATTGAAAATATTGACTTCTATAGGTCATATTATCTACTAATATTTGTATATTATCAAATCTATAGGTCATGTTATTGTTTTTAATGTATGCGATATTAACGTCAACAATAAAACGTGTATCTTATTAGATTGCAATTAGGACCCGTGGAGCAAAGTCCTTCAATTAAATTCCAAGAACGGGGAACCTTATTTATCTGATTTGTATCCTATACAATGCATGCCATTAATATAACCTTGCAATGAAGATTTTACATATTTTGTTAGTGGATTATTTCTCGATGCACCTGATACGATAAAAAAATTGCTTATGCTTTGTTTGTATAAACATTGAATATCTACATATCATAGTAAAGGATGTTTACCTTGCACAGTTTTGCAAATAAACCTGACAAGATAAACAAGGCAACTATAATTCCCGTATCATGAAGACGAAATCTTTTGCGATAATCAATACGTGAATACCTCAAAAAAATTGTTTCATGTGAACCCCCAAATCAATTTCAGCAGCAAAACATTTTCGATATGATATTTATTTTGTGATTACGGTCTACCGAACACGTGATAATTATTATTGAATATTTCTTAGTACCCAAACCGAAATATTTACGAAAAGGGTCTTTCAATAAGGACGCTCGATTTTTAGATGTAAATAAAACAAGTCGTGTGTAAGAGATATCCACTAATTTTTTTTATTTCAAAGAATATTTTTTGGCATAAGTATGGAATATAACGTCATTCAAATATCCACCGCGGGTTTGCTTGGTGGCACGTATTCGGGAGGTGCAGTTTTTGATGACTGTCAGATAAATCTGGCTGAATTTGCTGATGCTGTTCGTTATGTTGACTTTGAGGGCATCGATTGGTTGCGGTTAAGTCGCATAGACCTGCGATTTAAGATAACCCCAAAGGAAGAAGTCTAAAAGCGTTAAATCGCACGATCTGAGGTAGTTCACGTCACCGCTGCGCGAGATAATCATGCGCTCAAATCGCTCGTGCAGAATGTCCATCATGGTATGCGCTGTGTGGCACGCAGGACCATTCTGTTGGAACCACATGTCGTCGGTATTCATATCATACAGTTTAGGCCACAAGAAATTGCTTATCATCGATCTGTAGCGCTCGCCGTTGACGGTTATGGCAATGCTAGTTTTGTTTTGGAAGAAGTACGGACCGATGATTCCGCCAGACCAAAATCCGCACCAAACAGTAAATTTTTTCGGGATACATTTAGTGCAGGTGTACCTCGTGTGGATCGGTATCATCCCAAATCCGACAATTTTGCTTATTCATATATTCATTCACCCAAGAAGGGGCCTCGTCGCTAAAGATGATCTTTTGGCGAAATCTGGGTCATCTTCTAACTGCTCCAGAACCCAATGAGCGAACACACGGTGTTGTCTATGGTCGTTTACCTTAAGCTTCTGGGTCAGTTGGATTTTATACGGATGCAGACCGAAGTCCCGACGCAAAATTCGCTAAGTTGAAGTCGCAGAAACGTCAAGTTCTTGTGAACGACCAGAAATCGACTGCCTCGGGCTTTTCCGTACACTCTCGCGCACAGTAGCGATGTTTTCAGCAGACCTTACGTTTTGGTGACATATGGGTGTTGGCTGATTATTTATCAAACCGGTTGACTCGAATTTGGTCACCAAACGTCGAATAGTCGACTCGGCGGCACGGTTGTCGTGAGGATAAAAATCACGTAATGCGCGATTTCATAACGTTTCTCGAACGGAGCACCGATTTTGAATGATTTGCACACGTTGAATGTTATAACCTTCATTGGTGATTTCACATACACTAATGAACAATTAACAACAGACAAAATTTGACAGATATTGCTTTAATAACGTGGCCGCTATAACCTAACAAATTTCGAGTGTTCCTATTGAAAGACCCTGTACGTTTATTTGATATTGTTTGCAGTGCAAAATGCGAAGGACAAGCACCAACAGAAGGACGATCAAACGGCGGATATCATACAGAAATGCATCGGCGTTTTGGGACGCTGGCATATCTACGTTTGTCTGATAATCTTTTTGGTGAAATTCCCGGTGGCCTGGCACCAGCTGAGCATAGTTTTTGTGGCGCCCCCTGTTGATTTTAATTGCACGGACAGTGGCACCGATAGATGCTCCGCGAATTGTTCTGGACATGTATTTGACACGTAAGTAATATGATAGAGGCTACACGTTTTTCCTTTATAACAATTATCGTCGTAGATTAGGCACCACTGTCTTTATCACTAATATATTTTTGGTCTACAATTATCAGCAGCGGTAATTTTTTTTAAGGAAATAGAGCCGCAGCTGTGCCATTGTAAGAAAGTTGTAGCTTCGTCAGAGAAAACAAAAAAACTTTAAATAGTTGATGGTTTCTGTACTGTATCGTATTTCTTGTACTGGGATACCTCTGCAGTTGCAAGACATTTTTATTTTTCAATGTAATCGTAGCTTACAATTTTAAATTTAACGCACTGTATGATATAAACGATAAATATGAAACTTAAGGAATTAATTTTTCAAACAACAATAAAAACATATTCTTGTTTTGTTTTTGTTGTTGCAATTTAAAAAATACAATGATGCCGTCACAGATCAAACAAAATATGAAAAAAAAACTTTACAAAGTGTTTTTAAAATCACAATTAATATATTCTAAACTGATTATAGTTTTATCAAAAATAAAAAGAATCTGCAACCTAAATTTATTTTTACTTTAATGTATAATACATAAAAAATTAATTCCTCCTTTTATTATTAAAAAAAAAAAAATCAACGATATAGGTGTAAATTATCGATAATTGGACTTGAATTTGTAATATCAACTTCTTAAACAAATATACGTTTATTGATTCTTTACATTCTTTCGTCGAGTGACTGGCTATATTCTTCATGAATACAAAAAATTGAACCATTTATGTTTTAAAAATAACAAATAAACTTAATATTATTTTGTCGGTTTTTCTCAGAAAAAAAAAATACAATAACCTTCAGCTGTTACTTGTTCTTATTCACATACAAGTTTTCTGAAAACAAAACAGGCAACACCTGTTACTTTGCCTTCTTTTGCAAAACCCTGTGTATAGATATTTGATATGCATTATTCTTTAGGTACTAAAAACTATTTGTGCATATAATATAACTGAGACAAATACATACATATGTAAATCAAGAGAAATCAGCGCCAACGTTGATAAAAACAAAAAAAAAAATCAGTTAATTACAAAGCAATAAAATAAGAATATACTTTATTTATAATGTGTTTAGTCTATCAATATTCTCGACCGATTTAATAACTTCCTATTATAGGCTTTATTAAAAGATCGGTTCTTGGTTTATCTTCCTGATTTTATTAATTAGTAAAAATGAAAGTAGGCAACCTTTACCTAAGTAGTATTTTTACATTCACCTATAATATTTGCCTGTTCAATTTTTTTTTGTTATATAATGATAAGAATGCGACAATATTTATGTTATATAAAATCCTACCCTATTGCCTTTTTAAACTTTAAAATAATATCATCCTGTATAAAGTACAAATCAGGTAATTTCCATGTTAGATAATATGTCTAAGGAGAAGTATACCTAAAGTCGTTAGAAGTATGAAGTCATTAAATCCGTTCGTGTTTTATCTCAAATTATACTTAAATATGAATCATAATCATAACGAGTTGTAAAACTCCAGAGAAAAACACTTCTTAGAACCTTTCTGCCATCTCAGAAAGCAAGGTTATAAATAGACAAAACCGCATAAGAAACATTAGTAAAGTAATCCGGAAAGTCAAAATTGTAAGATAAAAATAAAATAATTTTGTAAAATTTAAATAATTAAATGGTGATATAAAATTTATAATAACTAAGAATAATAAACAGTACCTACATCAATATTACTGTATACACTGTAGATATAGCAGGATCGAAGTTGACCCAAAACCATCAGCAGATACACAATTTTATTTGCCGTAGGTACATCTAAATTTTTAATAATAATTTTTTTATGTTTCAAAAAATAAATCCCGCCGCAGGTGGCATTCGAAATTTGCCCCGGATTGGAACCGAACGACATACAGCTGTTTCGAACTTATTAGTTCTCATCAGTGCCGTACACGGTACGCCGATCCAGGATTCGACTTACCCCAGGAGTAGTTGTTTCCTATAGTGATTTTTTAATAGCCTTGCCATTCGGGAACTACTTTGATAACCGCTTGGCGGTTTGGTAGTTCCTTTCTCGATTTCCGACATATATTTTACTGAATTTTTTAGGAGCTAAAATCAATACAACACTACATAAATATCGTTTTATAAGCTATAGATACATATGACCCAGAATCGTCAGCAGACACGCAATTGTATTTGTCTTATATAAGTAGGTACTTAAGTATGTCGTTTTTTATTTTAGTTCAATATTCACAAATACAATAGCCACGGAATGGGATCTAGTATGCGAACGACAATTTCTGGCTACTTTCGCTCAAACAGTAACTATGTTGGGAATATTATTCGGCAACATGGTGTTTGGATATATGTCGGACAAGTGAGTATTAATGTTTCCATGTTATTACCTCTATTTTGTTGTAAAATATAACAGAAATGTCCGATACAAGTTTTACATTTTTTTAAAGTAAAATTTACATGTTAATTAAATTACTCTTTGATGTTCTATGGAAAGCCCATTTTACTTTTCAGATTTGGCAGACGAAATCCGCTTGTTCTAGCAGTAGTCCTTCAGGCGGTTTCCGGGTTGGCCGCCGCTTTTTCTCCATGGTTCCCCCTGTTTTTGGTAATGCGCTTCTTCGCTGCCTTAGCGACAGGTGGCACTATGGTCACTAGTTTCGTGCTAGTCATGGAGATAGTCGGTAAGACCATTAAAATTTAGTGGAATTTTACCAAGGATTGTATATATACAATCCTTGGAATTTTACTACGACTTTAAAAAGACGGCAGGGAATTATAAAACAAATATATCTTTGAAAACCTCTTATGTGCGCTTAATTTCTTTCTGCAGTCGTTTTTCCAATTTCGGAAAGGGATTGTGACTTCGATTTCATAAATAGGATAATTAGAATGTGGAACACCCTATATATTGTAAAAGAGAGCTCAGATTGAGGTTCAGTGAGGTTAAAATAAGTCCCTTTAAAGTTCAGGTTTTTATTTTTAAAACGTGTAGACCTATCAACTTCTATTTTAGTAACGAATCCTTTAAAATACATTTCATATATACAGGATAACCTAAAAGGATCACATTAAAATTGATCATCTGCTTTAAGTCTTGAATTTTACCTACAATTCTGATCATACTTCAGGTATCATACCCTGTATATTTATGTGATCAGCGCAACTATATTAAGTGATATCGATGATGATATTTGCACAATTTATCTCTACTGTGACGGGCCAAAAAAATAGCTATTTTTTAATATTTTTTTTGTCATTTAACAAATTATTTTAGAACTAATGAAGAGGTATGTTATTAAGGGTACTTTGAGTTATATTTCCACAAATTCTTATTAGGAAATGTTGAAAAATGATAATGTCATAATATACAAAATGGTGGCCCTTGAATAATTTGTCTCTGCATGGTATTAGTATTTCGGTAATGGTTCATCAGAAAAAAGAACCAAATTTTTGTTTAATCTATGTATATGGTTAAAGTAAAGTACGTAGTTATCGTTATGCGGAGGGTAGTTTTTTAATTTTTCGATAAAATGGAGGGATTTTCATAACATTTGTTATTTTTGTCAAAGCTTTTGCTCATTTGAAGGTAAATAGTAATTTTCAAAATTTTGAAAAAAGGCCACACTTAGACTTGGCCTTAACGATCACAAAAATTAAAGAAAAAAATTAATCGGACCTATTAGCGTTCTAGTTATCATTTGCACACGTTTGAAAAGTCGTTTTGAGAAAAAAGTTTAAATAAGTTTAAGTAAGTTTTTGAAAGTTATGTAAAGGTCTGTTAACATATTACAGTCCAACACAAAGATATTTTAACAAAAGAAAAGCCTGATTTAGGGTGCCAGGTCTCCGCATATACCTTCCTATTGAATAAGTCAGAGCCACAGGCAGCGCAGTCAGAATCGACTACGCTACCTGCCCCACTAAAATAGCCGTAATTTCGTCAATTTTTAATATTGTAACATGAAATTTTCATAAAAATATTCTTAAATACTTTAAGAAGACGTAGAGAAAGAAAGTCGTATCGTACATCCTAGTTTTTCCGTCGTTTCAGGCATGGAATGGCGGACAGTCCTGGGCATTCTCTACCAAATACCATTCAACTTGGGCCACCTCCTTCTTCCCGTGATAGCCTACTACCTACGCGATTGGAGGTACTTCCAGGCAGCGATATCCATTCCCTCCATAGCTCTTATCACCTATTACTGGCTACTCCCGGAATCACCTCGGTGGCAATTAGCGGTGGGCCAAAAGGAAGAAGCGATCGCCATATTGAAGCAAGCGGCAAAGCGCAACGGTTTACCTACGGATAACATAAGCGAAGACGTCGAAAATTACCTGAGGAAGAAGGACTTGAAGCAAATCGAACAGAGCAAGGGGAACGTACTGGATTTGGTCAGGACGCCCATTATGCGGATGTATACCATCGCCATCTGCTTTAATTGGATTGTGTGCGGCCTCTGCTTCTTCGGCGTGTCCCAGTTCATCGGCCAGCTCGGAGGTAACATTTTCATTAACGTCGCACTCTCCGCTGTCATCCAAATACCGAGTACCGTCTTCGCCTGCTGGTCTACTAAAGCTTGGGGCCGGAAGAAAACCCTTATCGTAGCTCTGATCGTCTCCGGAGTCTCTCTGATCCTCATAGCCGTCGTTCCCTCTAACCCCACTTGGATCAAACCCACCTTATCTACCGTCGGCATGTTCGGGCTGGCTCTCGCCTTCCCCACCGTCTATATCTATTCCGGGGAATTGTTTCCTACGGTCGTTCGCAACATAGGTGTTGGCATGTCCTCTATGTGTGCCAGGATAGGGTCTATGATAGCTCCGTTCGTCGCATCGTTGGTCACGGTGCAGCCATGGATTCCTCCGCTGATTTTCGGAGTGGTACCCCTTGTGGGAGCTTTGCTTTGTTACAAATTGCCCGAGACTCTCGATTGCAAACTGCCCGACACCATAGAGGAGGCGGAACAGTTCGAGAAGAAGAAGAAGAAGAGGAACAATGTAGACACTGAGATGAACTGAGGGTAGTTTAATTTGTATAGGAATTTTTAGAATTTATATTAAATTATAATTTTTTAACGAACGGGTTTCGTGTTCTAATTATAGTTTTTGCCGAATATAGCACTTTTTAAAATGATTATGTGTTTGAGTGGAATATTCCACTGAGTGTTTTAGTGCTTTTTGAAGTTCTAACACCGAATTTTTAACATTTTTGTACATAAAATATTATAAATGTGACTTTAATCAAGTTGACGATCTGTTGCAGAAAAAAAAACGATAGTAACGAATGTCATAGATTATATAAGACATTGTGATAATAATAAACGTTTTAATGGAAAATATATAAATTGTTACGTAATAAACCGTGTATTATTTGTATGTGGTATTTTTATAGAAAACAATTTCAAAGTAATAAGTAATAAATGTTTTATTAATGCTACATTCTGAAAATCGTAAACTAAATGCATATATTTTTATGACAAAAATAATAACAGTCAGTAAATTATGCACTAATAGAAACAATAATAACTATATATGTATGTTTTATTATATTTCAAAATTACACTAAAAAATAAATGACGTATTAAGTTTATTACAGTTTTGAATTTCGATAAAAAATTAAGCTGTTATATTTATTATAATTTCAATTTGACATGCCAAACAATATATCGTCTGGAAGGAAACCGTTAACTCAAAAATATATTCAGGAGAGATGTTTAAAATATTACCATAATCGTAATTGTTTCTAAAATAAAAAAAAAAATAAAGAATTAATCCCTAAGTGTAATTTTAACCATCCTGTTTTATTTTTATGAATATTAAGCATTCCAGTCTGTGACATTAAAAAAACAAACTGAAATGGTATGTTTCTCTATAAAATCATAGCCGTCATCCATTTAAAGCTTAAAATGAATAGATTCTAATCATGTTCACTCCTATGTTCTATGCTACGAGCAAAAAGACCTTCTGTCTCTTTGCTCGTAGGTTCTATGGCATGTTTACATTTGACGTTGAAAACATGGTTCTAACCACAGACCAACACCAGTGAAGTTCCAACGTAAAATTAATTTCAACAAGTGTGTTTGTTTACTAAATGGAGAACGGTTTAGGTCGTTTAGGTTTCCATGGTTTCCATATTATAAGCAGCCCTAAAGTGTCATCTCACGGCGTGGCTTGGAAGGTCGGAACGTTTAGATTCTCAGCTGTATAGTGATGTAATCTGAAAAATACCAGTTGTAACTAAAAATCGAGTTGTAACAGCTTTCTTTCGGATGAACGATTTACAAAATATCAAGGTGATGTGTAGAGCTTAGAAAAATCTGATAGTGTGTGAAAAACTGAAACGAAAATAAAATAGTAAACGAATCAAATTTTTAAAACTGGTTTATTGATATCGTTGACATCTAGGGGACGATATCAGGAACAGCTTGATATTTTTACAGTTTACTCTTGTGCACTTGCCTTACAAGAAAATGATTATAATGTATAAAGTGAATATGATAAATATTGTTCTGATTGTCTAATATTTATTAGTATATATTTGCGTTTACTCTAGTGATAATACGACTGCTTGTAGTTCAATATACTGGTTGTTGTAGTTCTAGTAACCAATAGATGTCGACGTGTCGAAAGTCTTAATAGGTTTGTCCGAAATTATTGAGGTAAAAATTTCGCATTTAGAATACAAACACTTAGTAATTGTTATTCTGCTATATTGTACAATATACATTTATAATTGTCAAAGGAAGTCATAGATGAGCGACAACATCACAACCGATTTTATCGATTTTTCACAGCTATATGCGTATTAACTTCCAATTCAATAGCCGTTTTAGATCCCCATTAACAGTATTTTCCTGCAACTGTACATTTCTTATCTTCCCAAATTTCAAGTAAATTAGAGATAAGAATAGATATTAAAAACGTGTTGTGCGTTTAAGCTAACCGCAATTTAACCGAGTTGCGCGTGCGCGTGACGGCAAGGTAAAAGGGGATTTTCGACGATTCCTCCCTCCTGCACGTTCCCCTATAGCGCCCACATTTGCCAGTGGGGAATAACCTATTCCAATTTCTCAGATAATGACGTTCATTGGCTTTTAGTGCAAGGAATTTAGTCAGTGTTAGGTGAGTAACGAGGTTTGACTGTTTTCCAGTTGTCTAGTTGGCATTTTTCAATAATTACACCACGCATAGGTTATATTTTTATTTAGTCCTTTGAGAACAATAACCATGATTTTGGATCAACACTATAATGCCTCAGTGTTACCAGTTGATAACAGCAGTAAGTTGAAAACTCTTGCGTCCTGACATCCTGTAAATCGGGTAAGGTTTATTTAGTTTTGTGATAATTTTTTTTTGTAGGTATGAGTAATTATCCCAATATACCAACGCCGCCGTCGAGCAACGAGGACTCTCCTAAGCCGGTCTATTTTGTTGCCTCCCCAAACTCTTCGAGCTTTCATGCGCCAGAGGATTACGACATGCATATTCCTTTTAATGTTCTTTCACACAGTCAACCCATGGTTGACCCCAACCTGTTGATGGGCAATTTACCCAGTAAGTATTCACTTATTCTATATAATTAGTTTCTAAAAATAAAAATGACATAAAAGATAGTGTAAACAAACGGAAAGGAAGCAAAAAAGGAAAACGTAATGTGTTTAAACGTTGTACCTTCCTTATAGTTATAACAAAGCACGGGAGTATGCTACGAAACCTGATGTGCTTTATCTATTTATAAATGTCATGTGTTTCTTGATTGGTTAATAAATGCATAAGTAGAATGTCGGTGGTTCCCCTAAGCCTGGCTACGTCTGATATAGCTGATAATTTGTTTAAAGCTAAAGTAGATAGTCGAGGTCAAGGCTATAAATAGATTAAAATACAAAACCGGTTGAAGGACGTGTAGAGGGGTTTAATTATATTCTACTTCTGTGCCGAAATAACTTAATTTTCAACTATGACGCCATACAATGAATATACAGCTAATGGAAAGAATATTATTTTATTGTCACTTTCAGTTTACACATAACATGATTATTTCATTATTCAATTAATGGTTTAATATGATTGAAGAAGAATAAATAGGTTATTATGATTATTGTTTAATATGGTTTTTTTAGTAAATATTTTTATATAATTCATAAAACTATATAGTGTAAATAGAAATAATGTAAAAGTATTTGTCTGCAATTTTGATTTACCATAAACATATTTAAATTACAAAAATTACATATAAAAGGAGATGAAAATGTTCTTTAATAAACATTTTTGCAAATTCTGTAATTTTTAGTAGTCAAGTTTAAATTATAATTATTTATTTCTATTTTGAAAACCATTCAGTACCTATAAAAGTTCATAGCAGGAAATATAGATATAAGTAATAATATTCTGCCACAACTAATTCACAAAGATAAGTTTATTATTTTTTAGCCACAAAATCTATTTCCGATAATTTAGAGTTTTTCATTTATTAAAACTGATCTTTGTCTTACAGTCAAATTTCTAACCTCTTGGAAATATAAAAACAATTTTTACAACGTAATCTATCTCGGTTAATCTCATACGAGTATTAGAATATTAAAAAGCCCTTCATATTTTCAGAAGCATCCCTTCGTTTTGTCGAACAGCCCATAGACCGTTTCAGGTTTCGGTACAAGTCTGAAATGGCTGGAACACACGGTAGTCTGACGGGAATGAATTCTGACAAATCCAGAAAACAAACATACCCAACAGTTGAGGTAAGTTTTAAATCACCATTTATTAGATACGTCTTTTGCTAATGTTATGGATTTGGTTCTGTATACCCAGTCATTATGCACGTTAACACGTGCATAATTTTATACCTCGTATCTTTATCTCTCATTCTGTACTCCTGAATTCACAGAGTTGGTAGGCAGCCTCTCGTTAAGCGTTCAGAACTGATCTGAATTGTTTAGTAAGTGTAAAAGGAACACCTTTTGTTCAGCGCTATCTAGCTCTGAAACGAATGCAACCTATAATACACAACTACGTTTGTTTAGTTGTAAAATTTGTGGACGCGTATGCTTCTAGCGTATAGATGGCAGCAGCGTTAAAGCATTCTTGATTTTGCTGATCGAACTGTTATTTACGAATAATTTAACCTGCTCAAATTTCTATTTCTATTCTGATATTTGATGAGGTTTAGATACAGAGGGTCATATTAACAAAATCGTATTTCGAAAATAACTGTGTTAATTTAATCATAAATAAGTATCACAACGTTACCTATTTACCTTAGCTGAAGAATTGCACAACTACCGCCATCATAAGGTGCTCCATATACCAGACAAACTATCAGGGGCCCCACGCCCATAGATTGATTATGAAAAAGGGCAAAGAGGAGCACGATGATCCCCACGATCTAATGGTAGGCCCCGAAGATGGCTGGCGAGCTACGTGAGTGTTTTTAATTGTTAAGTGAGTGTCTCTTGACCGAAATTGTTGCTGTTTTAGCTTTCATGGCATGGGAATTATACACACTGCTAAGAAAAATATTGTGTCAGAACTTGTAAGGAAAAAGACGCAGTTAAAAATGGAGTATATCGCTAGAGAGGAAGGGAAGTTTAGAGAGTTGACGACAAAGGAGCAAGTAGAGGTGAGTCTGTATGTTTTTTATCAAGGTTTGCAATTGTATGGTCAACAATGTATTAATTCTAATTAAATTTGCTAGTGATTACAGGCAGAATATATCACATATTCAGTTGTAGTTTTTTCAACATAAATATAGTGTTTTGTATAAACTTCATTAAGAATTTTTAAATAATTTTTTTTTGGTAATTATTTACAAGTGTGAAAGCCTTGAAAATGCTTACCAAATATTTCTTACTCCCTATTTTTCAAGGGTGCTGGAGATGAAACTGAAGCCAAATTCGTCTCCAGCACCCTCTAAAATAAGGGGTATGAAATATTTGGTAAGCATTTTCAAGGGTTTCACACTTGTCAATAATTACTTTTTTTTTAATTAACTTTTTAATTTTTTTAATTGTTATATTAAATGTAATAATATTTGCTCCGAGGAAATATATCGCAAGGCGACGGTTATTTCGAAGAATTGGTTTGCCATAATAAAATCACTGTAAAATTTATATAAAATGGATTAATTATTTTTTTAATTTTTAAAATGATTTTCAGTATGAGCTCATGTTAAATGTATACTTATTTGAGCCACCCTGTATGATATTCCGCTATATAAATTTATATAGAACATTAAATATTTTTTTAGTTTTTAAATTAATTTTGAGAATGAACTCATGTTAAATTTATACTTATTTAAGTCGCCCTGTATGATATTCTGCTATATAATATTATTATTAGAGTTATTCTTTCTTTGTTAATAAATTTAAAATTCTGCTTTATAGGACGGGAAAAACTCTGACCATTTAGTATTCAGGAAAACTAAGGAATTTCTTGCAATTCTTTTATTTCTTTTTTCTGTTGAGGCAAATAGAAAACATAAATATTCAGAAATACCAGGTATGTAAATATGAAACAGGAATTTTTTGTATAGAAAATACACGTTTATTGTATGAAAATGATGAAAAATATTTTATTTGAAGTATTGCTCATTGTTAGCTATACATTATTTTCCATTTCTCTGACAATTTGTGAATTCCATGCCAAGAAAATTCTTGCTCTTTTGAGGCAAACCAGTCATCGAGCCATTTTCGTACATTTTCGTAAGAAGTGAACCCCTATTCAGCAAGCGCGTGTTCCATTGATGCAAAGTAGTAATCAGACGGAGCCAAGTCTGGTGAGCAAGCTGCATGCGAAAGTATTTCCCAACTAAACGTCTCAAGTATTTCTTTGACCAGTTTTGCTATGTGTGTGATGATGCATTATCATGAAGCAAAATCACTTTGTGTTGCCTTCTTTGATATTCTTGTCGTTTTTCACTCAGAGCTTGATTCAAATCGATTATTTGTTGTCGGTAGCATTCAGTATTAACGGTTTGGCCAGGTTTCAGCAGCTCATAATAGATCACACCCTTCTGATCCCACCAAACACAGAGCATTGTCTTCCTCCATAGCGATTTGGCCTGGCAGTCAATGTCGATGGTTCGCCAGGAGTTACCCATGATCTTTTACGCTTGGGATTTTTGAAATATATCCACTTTTCATCGCCAGTCACAATTCATTTCCTTTCTTTTGTACCTGGCGAGCAGAATTTCGCAAATGGTTTTTTGGTTTTCCTGCTGTCTTTCATTCACTTCATGTGGAACCCATTTTCCCATCTTCGGGATCTTTCCCATGGTTTTCAAACGTGTGGAGTCGGCTTCTCGTGTCGCACTTAATTGATCCGCGAGTTCTTGTTGCATTTGAACGTCATTTTCATCCAACAATGCTTTCAATTTGCTATCTTCAAACTTTTTGGGTGGTCTTCCAAGTTCTTCGTTTCTCACGTCAAAATTGCCAATTTAAAATTTTTTAAATCACTCAAAGCACTGATTTACCAAGGGCATGTTCACCGTAGGCTTTGACAAGCCTTCGATACGATTATGCAGCAATTTTCTTCAAATGGTAACAGAAAATCAATGCTGTCCGCAAATCGTAGTTTCCAGACACGAAATTCGACATGTTCAACGCTATTAAAAACGGTGTTGTTATATGAAACTTGTATTGTTGTGGGAGAAAAACCTTTATCAGATGTCAAAACAAGGAAATAGCGCCAGTGACGCGGTATGACGGTAACTACATTAGCAGCTAGGCCATCTATGGGCAAACTCCGGTTTCATATTTACATACCTGGTACATATAAAATAAATAAAATGTGTGTAATAGTGTATAAAATGTGTATGTGTAATTTTTAATTTTTACCTTTGGCTTACATTGTACTAATTATCTATCAGTAATTAACGACATTTTTTTTTAGCTTTTCTATTTCATAAACCATACCAGAAATGTCACTGATTACAATTCCATATACGAAAATTGAGAATGCATACCTTCCAAGTTAATCAGAACGCCAAGAATTAATCCATTTTTTATGTCCACCCTATATTTTTATTTTAAATATTCTCATATCAGCCATCCTGTTTTCAACAGAGAAAAACAAATAATTTAACAAATGCTGGTTCAGCACTTCAGCATTTCCGCTTTGCGTTGCATTTTATAAACGGCATGTTATTTATGCAACAAAACATACACTTACGTGTATTTATTATTATTGGGCTAGAATAAACAATATATCTGCGAAGATATCGCATGTTGTGTGCGTGATGTTTTAATCTCCGTGACGAAGGGGGGCGCTTTAGGCACAAGGAAATAACTTTAGGGGGCTTACGGCTGGAGAATCGAAGTGAGCTTTTAGTTTCCTTGTCAGTGTTTCTTATTACCGTGGTATTAGCGGCTATTTAACATATTACCAATTGTAAGTAATTCTTCTATTGTTTGATTTCGAAATTGCACTGAGTTAATATAATCCGTCCTTGAATTTAGAACGTATAAATTCTAACCTACAATTTATTGCAGCTTTTCGCCCTTGGAATACTCCAGGAAGTTTTTTGCTTTAATTGGGACAGTGGATTATATTATAAGTTAATCAGTAAAAGGAGTTTATTGGTGAGCTACGGGAATAGTTTATTGCGCATTTTTGTTTTACAAATATTGGAAAGTGTAACATAGGGAATTCTTACGTTATATTGGCTAAAAACGCGTCGTGCAAAAATAAATCGGATGAGAGTAAATTATTAATTGAAAATTACGTACAATTTTGCAGAGATAAACGTCGAATTTGCATTCAGTTTCCTGTTATTATGGTGTAACTTGGTCTTGTTTACTTTTAATAACATACCAGCTGATACCAGCTTTCATTGAGAATTGAAGATTTAATCGAAAAATGTAGCAATTACGCATTCCTTTTTTCAATTGCGTTAAAAATATCGAGAGAGAAATTTTTCGTTATCAGTAATAGTTATTTCCACATACACTATGCATTTTCATGGAAATATCCTTCCAATTTTGTTCTTAATTAATTTTGTAACTGGTGAAACATTCATCAATTTTGATAACCCATCCTTGGGCTAGAAATAAGCGCCGGACTACAATCAAATTAATCAATCATAGCCTATATTTAACCTTCCTTTGCAACAATGTTGCTAATGTTGTTTTTGACCAGAATATTTTATCAGTATTCTTAGAAATCATGACTCACATTTGAGCTGTTTATCAGATTTATATTTAATAATTCTTATTTACACCTCAGTTATGCAATAGTGTCTGTTACTTAACTAGATGTTCCTCAGTTGGTAAACCCTTTAATTTTTTTAAATAAATTATTTTTTAAGGCGTAAAAACACCTGTAAAAAATAAGTGGCTGAAATTGATAAAGTTATGCAATGTACACAAATATTATCTCATTAAATGGTAGTAAATCTAAATCTTGGTTTTTAAAATGTCAAAGTCTAAATGATTTCTAAAATAATGTCTGGTTTCAAAAACTTAATGTCGCCCTTTAAAATTCGCTTGTTTGTAATAGCTAAAAAGTTTAATCTCAAAAGAACTTGATTAATCTGTAATTTTTGATTTTATTAGTAGATAAAGTCTAATAATAGGTAAGAATTATATATTGTGATATTACATATTGCAGTCATTTACTTACCATATATTGTTACAAGGTAGGTTTGAGTAAATTATATTTTTTATATTATATTGACTTAAGAAGGAAAGTTATTAAAAATAAAAGTGGAATATCGTCCTGCTATTTGTTTTAAATCACATTCAAAATTTATTTTTTACCATAGACATACTGGATGGCACAAAAACAGGTAACATCGTGCATGCTAACAGGGTTAATTCAAAATTATATTATTTTGAAATTTGGTAGACTGATAATACATGACTGTTCTATTTTTAATCTAAAGGAATGTATTGTTGCACTTCCTGTTTTACTCAAAGTGACTTTTACTCTTATTTTAAAGCGCACCCTGTATATTTTTTAACCTAGCCGATTCCTCTCAAATTTCTTTTTTCAACTACATATAGCAATATAGCATTCGTATTTAAAATGGCTGCTCACAACCACATTTTTATATTGTCTAGAGGGCTGTGTCACCTGGCATACAGTATAACAAAATAGATAATCGAACACTCAACTAAATTTTAATTGTGTAATATCCTACAAGTTTTTTTATGTGGACGAATTTGATTTTGACGCTTTTTCCAATAGACGAGTGAGTTTACAACCTCTTTAATTTTCCAGTAGCGTAACTTTTGCCATGACGGTGTCCGAGATGGATAGCCTTGAAGGTATGCATTCTGAGAGAAGCGCACTAGCGTTTCCCCCAGTTTTAAATGTATGTGGATATCTCTTCAGCCGTGGAGCTATGGAGGAGCTATCTGAATACACTTAACTTGTACGTTTTTTTTTTGCTGAATTTCAGATTAAGGGATTGGCCGAAGGAGAAAGTAAATCTATTAATCTGAATATCATTTGCCTGCGTTTCGATGCGTTCATAAAATATAATGATAAATTATATCCAATTTGCGAACCCATATATTCGCATGGCATCAATAACTTGAGTAAGTACCGGATTTGACGTTCAACAATTGCAATGCTAGAGGCCGATAGAGTTAGACTCAGAGAGGTAGAGGTCAATTTTGAGTTCAAATTTGACATGGTCTAGCACGACCCAGCGTCACCAAACCTCAAAATCGCTCCTCTCACTCGATACTGATCAGTCTGATTCCGTTGACCTTTTACCGACCTCTTACTAACTGTACTTCCTTATTCTCTTGTTAGAAAGTGCGCTTACAGGCGAGTTGAAAATTGTGAGGTTAGATCATGTCACTAGCCCCGCCAATGGGGGCAAGGAAATATTTGTACTGGTGGAAAGGGTTACCAAAAGTAAGTTTGTTCATTTTAAGTGCACGATGCGTTGCTAACGCGTTGTTTTTCCACTCAGGAAATATTAAGGTCAGGTTTTTCGAGCTGGATGACAAAGAAGACGAGGTGTGGTCCGATGAGGGGAAGTTTAACGATTTGGATGTCCACCATCAGTATGCGATAGTGTTCAAGTGAGTACATTTTCGGGGAGCTTATTTTCACTTAAAAATATTTGATTTTCCAAAATTTGTCCAGCGAAAAAATTAGGGCGGCGTATTTTACCTGTACAATTAGCTAAAAAATAGTGTTTTGAATAGTAATTAATGGTGATTTCTAATAATGTTAAAGTACCTGATTACAAAAAAGCTTCATACATATGTGTATATTCATTTGAAGAATTTTTATTAGCTATACTTTTTTATTTTAAAATATTTTTATTCTCGTTTAATGTTGGAAATATTTTTTAACCGCCCTGTAGTATATCATGGTTTATTTGTACAAATCTATGAAACCCAAACGTCGTCCTTTTTTAATTTAAAGGAAAATAATTGTTTTTTTTTTTTTTGGCACCACCAGAAGACATTCTTCTACAAGGTGTATGTCTATTTGCATTTTTTTTATTATTTACAAGGGATATAATGAAATAATGAAAAAAATCCTCTGTAACTAAAATAATTTAAAGTTATTTTAATATGAAGAACTTGAAAACATCAAAATTGTAGGAAAAATGTTACTGTTCACAACAGCTTTTTTAGAGAATTTTATCCTCTTCAATTTGTGCTATCTAAAAGTCTTGTATGATCATTTTTCGATGTGTTATCATGATTCAAATCAAAGAAGGCAGTTTTGATTTTGGTAATTATCATCATCATGAGGTCATCAGTCCTAAGACTGGTTGAACCTCCAGCTTCTCCTATCTTGTGCTAACCTACGCATTTCGCTAATTGTGCTACAACCTACATCCCTTACTATTTGCGAGCAGTAGTCTAATCTAGGCCTTTCTTCACTCCTATTTCTGCCTCCAAGATATCGCGGACTATTCCCCCATGTCTCAGCAAGTGGCCTACCATTCTATCTCTTCTCTTCTTTATGTTTTTCCACATACTTCTTTTCTCGCCTCTTTCTCTTTCTCGCATACTTTCTCTAATACTTCTTCGTTTCTAACCCTATCAGTCCACGGTATTTTCATCATTCTTCGGTAACGCCACATCTCAAAAGCTTCTAATTTCTTCCTACTTGCTTCCCTACCGTCCAGGTTTCGCAACCGTATAGTGCCGTGCTCCATACATACGTTTTCAAAAATCTCTTCCTTGTTTCTAAGTTTATTACCCCCGAGCATAAAAGTGCTTTCTTTTTGTTAAAAGCTACTCGACCCTGCGCTATTCTTTGTTTTATGTCTTTATCGCTTCTTCCATCCCAATTTATTTTACTTACTAAATAAGTGAAGTCTTTAACTTCCTCCAATCTTTCATTATTAATTTGTACTTTCGTTTTTGCTCTGCTCTCGCGCCCTCTGCACACTAACACTTTAGTTTTGTTTTTATTCACCCTCATTCCATATTCCTCTGTCAACACTGCCTCCATTTCGTTCAACGCTGATTCTAATTCCTCCTTACTAGATGCTAATACTGCTATATCATCCGCGAATCTCAGCATTTTTAGTTTCTGTCCCTGTACTTTAATCCCGAAATCCACTCTATCTTTTACCACATTAATCGCCTCTTCGATGTACGGATTAAAAATTAGTGGTGATAGCGTACATCCTTGTCTTACTCCTTTCCTAATACCTACTTCCCTTCTTTCCCCTTCTACTTCTATAACAGCAGTTTGCTCTTTGTATAGATTGTCTACTACTCTCCTATCTCTATACTTCATTCCCGCGCTCTTTAGTATCTCGAACAGTTTTCCCCATCTTACATTATCAAAAGCTTTTTCTAAATCTACAAATCCTATATAAGCGTTCTTTCCTTTTTCTATTGTTTTCTCTAACATTACTCTTGGCGCCAGAATAGCTTCGCGAGTTCCCCTATTTCGCCTAAACCCGAATTGGTATTCTCCTAGTATTTCTTCCGCTCTATTTTCCATCCTCTTCTGCACTATTCTGGTTAAGATTTTTGACGCGTGGGAAGTTAGGCTAATCGTTCTAAAGTTCTCGCATTTGTCGGCTCCTCCTTTGGTAATTAATTACTCGAGAAATAATGATGGTACAAAACATTCAAGTAGGGTTTTAAAAACTGCAAAGTATTCTTTATAAGTCATACTTATTGGTTCTTGGTAAACAAAACCGGTGCGAGAATGTCGATTGAAAAAGAGGTGAAAAATTGCGTATTTAGGGATATTCGCTTAACTTGACATAATTTTGCAAATAATGGATAGACTAAGGATATTGACTGTTTCTTTTCAACCTCAAAATATCCCAAAGAAACCCTGAAAATTTCAAATTTTTGTCATTGTGTTCGGAATGATTGAATTTATCGTTTTTGCTAAACATCAATTTAAGGATGACACTGACTTAGTTTTCCACAAAACACTATACACTACACTAAACTGATTTTAGTTTTAATCATCTCCAGATGATACGATCTTTGTATTTTTTTTCCGTTGGTTTTCTTATGATTACTCAAAAACTTCTGATTCTAAAACATTTTGACCTCAAGATCTGAGAACTAGAAACTTGGAGCTTCAATTTGTTTTTTTTTTTAATTGTTCTGCGACTATTTTTCTCCAAGTCTGTAACTTGGAGAACTCTTTGAAGATCACCTAAATATTTTGGATTTTTTACATCCCTTAATTTCTGTGCCTAGGATATAAATCTGCATCTAGCCACATACTTTAGTTTTGTAGTTCTAATGATTATTTTAATAACGAAAACTGTTCACAGAGATAGTGCAAATTACTTTTTGATGAACAATTTTAAACTGCGTGAATTCAAAATACATTACCAAAGGCAGTATACTTGGACATTTAAGTATTTTTGTTGGGGTACTATTACCATTATTATTGCAAAAGATCCGCTGTGGAATTATTAATTAAACAGTAAAATAGAATTTTGAAAAATCATGTATTGGTAAACTTTGGAAAAAAGAAATCGTAACTCTGAGCTAATTGGAGGTGAGTTCTTGGAGTAAAATATCCCACATTGATATTTAAACCGTTACTCAGGACCCCCAAGTATCGGGATGAGACGATAGACAAGCCCGTCAAGGTGTTCATGGAGCTGGTGCGGCCCTCCGACAACGCCCGATCCGAGCCCAGGGAGTTCACGTACCTGCCGGTCAACAAACTCAAGCTGGGCTCCAAGCGGCCCCGTTATGAGAGCTACTACAGCTCCTCGAGCTACAACAGCTCGAACGTGCCCAGCGATGAACTCCCCGCCGTCATCACCAACCTCACCCTGAGTCAGAACCCCCAGTATAACGCCGCCGTCGAGCAGCCGATGGTGGCGAACAGCTGGAACGCTCAGACGGACCTCCTGACGGAGGCGGAGCTCAACGTCGCACTCAGCAACGTCAACTCCGACGAGTTCAGGAGGCTGTTTGAGCAGTTCGGCGAGGAGTACAGCAGCATAGCCTTGGACGCACCGCGCGTGGCGGCGAGACTTGCCCAGTTGAAGGTTGCATATGGGCCGAAGAAGGCGATGTCGCCGATGATGGAGGTCAGAATGAGGAGTGCCATCAAACTGGAGGTACTGGAGGAGGACAGGTTGATGGCCAGCAGGGTGTTCGACGAGTTGTACAGCTTCTCGATGACCACTCACAGGCCGCAAGACGCCAGTAAAATGATCCAGTTTTACCTGGGGACCAAAAACAAGACCAAGTAAGTCGATTTGTCCTAACCCATAAATCTAGTTGCTTTGTTTTATTAACTTTCCCAGCTTTGGCACTACAATTTTATTGGTTTTTCTTTTAAAATCATCGAATTCTCACATAAATGGGACCACATCCAATTTTCGTTTATAATATTAATTACAGCTCCAAATTAATTCATAACTGATCACTTTTTTCATAAAAACTTCAGCCCTGATCATTCTTTCAATCAGTTTCTGTAACATCTATTAAAAAATCGTAAAAAACATTTCGACTGAGCACTTGGTATAAGAAGTTTGAAAAAGTCACCCTGTATAATATGGTGACCATCAATTGAACGTTTTTTAAAATTGATGTATATTTATTTGAGTCTATTAGTTTGTGGCTCTCTGGAAAACATTTTTATTTTGTTTTTAACACTATTTAGTGGGACTATTACCATTAAAAAAATTGAACAGCTTTCTGGTGCCAATAACAAAAATGTTCTTTTTTTTATCATCAAATAAACTGACATTTTGTTGCCCAGAAATATTGCGGAATTTTTAAATTTGGTCCTCACAAAACTAGTTTGAACGTTACTTTGTAAATATGATGAACAGTTTTTCTCACCCTGTATATTTTAAATTTGTTTCCATAGTTCTGTGGCAAACATTTCTTAATTTACTTTTAACAATCTAGTGGGATTGTTCTTGCCACAAACTCTCAGCCTTATTACAAATAGTAAATTAAACAGCTTGTAAATTACTGACAGTGTTGCCAAATTAATCTGTTTCTCAACTTTTGATAGAATGTGTCTTTTAGACTTCCCGTTTTTCTTTCGATATATATATATATTTTTTTAGCTAAAACTGAACAGTGTTGCCTAATCTATTTGGCAAACAACACAAAATCGTGAACATAGTCTAAATATTTTTTGTTGTATGGCGTTGTATAACACAATTTGACCACGTTGCCAAATATACCAATGGATGCCGTAACAAGAATTTAAAAAAATCAGGAACTAAAAACTTTTCGTTTCAAAACAAAGTAGCATCATTGCAGCTAATGCAAATTAGGCCACGCTGTCAAATAACCGTTTAAAATTGGTACAGTTTCAAAATTGTAATTTTGAAATAAATTGCAATGTTGTCATATTTCGGTAATTGGATAGAGCTGTCGAATTGAATAAATGAAAGGGTTGCGACGTTACTACAATGTTGCCAAAATTTGTCAGTGTAAAATATATCGCAAATAAAATATAGTATTTTCTGGTGATACATGAGATAACCTAAATTGGGCCGCGTTGCCAAATTTGCTGTATACACGCGCTACGACTATATTGAAATAGTATTTTTTTTTTAATTGTTGTCACGTTACGAAAATCAGTGGGATGTTGCAACACTGTGATAATGGAGCGGTGTTGCCAAATGTATCAGATGAGTAATGAAAAATTTTAATGTAATTATAAAAGAAGAATTATTTGTAGTCGCACATCTAAACGGTCGTAAATTTATTACGTGCACGTGTCATAAGCTAGGTTGCCACGTGGTGGTAATTAGAAGGTGTCAACTGTTTTTTCTACAAGTAGATAATTAGAAAAAATTAATTTTGAAAGAAAGAGACTGGAGTTGCCTTGTCTGTATATCATGTAAGAAACGACGTTTTCCAGTGCTCTGCACGTCTTCATTTCGCAAAACAACATGGACCCCGCCACATTCCTCTTGAAGTTCATAGTGGTCAAGGGGCTCTTTGATCTGGTGAACGTCAGGAATTCAGACATGGAGACGCCCTTACAGTTGGCGGTGCGATGCCAGAACCACGAGCTGGTTAAGTACTTGGTAACGTGCAAGGCTAAAGTCGGGATACTGGACAACAAGATGAACACAGCGCTACATATAGCAATAGAGGAAAGCGCTCCTATCGATATTGTGGAGATGTTGCTTACCGACAGGGATCATGAGAAAACTAAGGAGTATATTGATTCGACGAACGCCGGTAAGATCTTTTGTTTTGTTTTTTTTAAATATTGTACGTTCAGTTTTATTCCACGTTTTAATTTACGTGTCCAACTAACTAACTTTCTTTGGGCTTTAACTTTATAAACTGACTTTCGCACTGTATTACACAATGTCACTTTCTTCGCACCGTATCGCTCACTATCGCGGTCCAGATTTAACTTACTTCCGGCTGGACGGCACAATACTTATATAGGCAGTAGGACGTCTGTCCAGACGTTTCTAGATAAAGAATTTTGGCGAACCTTCTAGTATAGAACGCACTGGAAGTCAACTCCACACGCTCTTGATGGTTTCGAATATTCCCGGCGTTCGGGATCGCTCGAGACGTTCGTGACAATACATAAAAATATATACTAATGTCGAAAGTGTGTGTCAAAAATGGTGTACTGTTCGAATTATTGCTCACAAACACTAACAACAATTAGATACATTTGAACTACTAACCATTTTCACGATTCGTGTTTTGATTTCAGACGGCAATACGGCCCTTATCATTGCCGTAGAGAAAAAAAATCTATCCGCTATAAAATTGCTATGCATAAGAGGGGCGGATATCAACATTAAGGACCAGAAATCCGGTTTCACCCCCTTACGTCTGGCCATCGAAAAACAGTACCTCGACATCATCAAATACATTCTATCCCTGCCATGTTTGGATACGTCGATTTCCGATTTTAAAGGCACCCTACCATTGAGTGCCGCCCATCATAGAGAATGCTCCAAGGAGATCCTCGAGGTTATCGAGAAGTATATGGTATTTTTTTGTTTTTTTTTTTTTGTTACAGCGGGAGCTAATTTTTTATTTTCTAGGTGGAAAACAGCTTGGAAGTAGATATCAAAGAGGAGATAGATGAGGACTCAGACGAAGAAATGGAGGTGAGTATACCAATGGAGGGAAATGAAGGGGGTATTTAAAACATCGTTGTCCATAGGAGGAGTCGGAGGTGAAATTAGAAGAGATCTCGGCACAGGAGCTGGAACAGTCATACAAGAAGTTTACAGATTTCACGCCGCAATGCCTGGACGAGGTGGCGGCCATCTTGAACGAGAACGGCAAGTGGGAGGACCTCGCCATCCTCCTGGATCTTATCCACATGGTGAGGTGCGGGATGATCTCGCGCGACGGTAACGTCAGCCGAGATATACTTAAATTCGCGGTGGAGGTAAGTCGTTTACGCGCGGTTGAGTCGCGAGGGCCCCGTTACGGTGCCTCGAGGAACGCCCCGACTAATTTCGGTAATTTCCAGTCACACAACGACACACTCTGGGAAATAAGAAGCTTCTTGGAGAATTTGGACGAGGCGCGTGCCGTCGAGGCGATGGACAGGATGGTGCAGAGTATGCAGTAATAATTTTTTATCGTTATTTGTTATGTTAAGGAGAAATGTCATTCATTTTGTATATAGATTTGTTTTAAGAATATTTTATTAATAAACGTTTTGTAAGTTATCTTGTGTTTGGTTTGCTTCGTGAGGTGATGAGTTTTCGACATGGGGTGTGGCTTCTCCATAGTCAAGGTAAGTCGTTTAAGGCAAACTGAGATTCATACTTAATTTGGGGGATTTAATAGATAGGAGTGGGTAATTTTAAGCAATATATGTGAAGAAAATGGCGTGTTCGAGTTTCAAAGGCCAGGACCGGCATTAGCCGCACATGATCCACCTTTAAATTAAGGATTTGTGAGAGATACATAATGGAAAACGTTTTTAACTTTAAAGAATAATGGAAATATTGTATTTTAAAAAAATTAAAAAGTCCTACGAAGGAAGAAATTTAAATTTGGATTGTATTTGTGGGAGAAATACAGTACGATGGGGGATAAATTCAAGTAACACATGCTGTGAAACGTTTGGCCAACAAAAAAAAAAGTAGAATATTTTATCGCTTCCAAAACTGGGATATTTCTGGCCGGAAGGGAAGAAATAGAATTTTAGTTTGAATTTTAAAGAAAATTTTGTATTTCAGTCTAGGGCTGGCTTTAGCTGCACAGAATCCACGTTTTAAATTAAAACCGATATATACTTGATGGGAAACGTTTTAATGACATTTGCAGAAAAAGAAGTGCAAAAGTTATTTTTCTTCCACTAAAAAATGAGAAAGTAATTGAAATTTAGGTTGTAAAAGATCAGGGGCGGCTTTAGCAACAGACGATCCACTTTTTCAATTAAAGGCTAGAAATAAAAGGTGGTCCAACCAAAACGCACGATGTTAATTGTAAATAAAACAAAAAGTTTTCAGAGAATTATCTTAATATTTTTTATTATGATAGAAGGATCTATGACAATTGTGGGTGAAACAAAATATCGGCCAAATGCTCGCCACGGCTTCGGTGGCATACCTCTATCCGATGGTCCATATTTTCAGTGACTGAGACATAATTGAGGTTCAATGTCGTTAATGTGCCGAATTATCTCATCCTTTAGCTCTTGAATTGTTCTTGGCTTATTGACGTACACTTTTTCTTTTAAATATCCCCAAAGAAAGAAGTCCAACGGTGTCAAATCACATGATCGTGGCGGCCAATTAACATCGCCACGACGTGAGAACACGGCCATTGAATTTCTCGCGCAAAAGTGCCATTGTTTCGTTGGCTGTGTGGCATGTGGCACCATCCTATTGGAACCACATATCGTCCAGGTCCATATCCTAAATTTCTGGCCGCAAGAAGTCCGTTATCATCTCGCGATAGCGAACATCATTCACGGTAACTGCTTGGCCGACCACATTTTCGAAGAAGTACGACCCGATGACGCCGCCAGCCCATAAACCGCACCAAACAGTCACCTTTTGTGGATGCATCGGCTTTTCAACAATCACTCGTGGATTCTCATTTGCCCAAATGCGGCAATTCTGCTTGTTAACGAATCCACTGAGGTGAAAGTGTGCCTCGTCGCTGAAGATGATTTTCTTTGTAAAGTCACTTCTGTCTGTTCAACCAACCATTCGGCGTATTGACGACGCTTGAAATGGTCAGTAGGCTTCAGCTCTTGAGTCAATTGAACCTTGTAAGCGTGTAAATTCAAATCTTTATTCAAAATTTGCATCAGTGATGTTCGTGAGATGTTCAATTGTTGGGCACGACGACGAGTCGAGGTTGACGGCTCTTCTGCTACACTATCGCGAACAACAGCAATGTTTTCCGCAGAACGAACTGGGCGAGCATGTACAGGTGTTTTCACATTTCCTACAGACCCGGTTTGCTGAAATTTGCGCACAATTCTCCCGATTGTGGACACATTTGGTCGATTATGCTAACCAAAACAGTCACGAAGTGCACGAAATGCATTTTGATTTGAACGCTCATTTTCGTAAAAGGCTTCAACAATCTTAACGCACTGCTCAATTGTGTACCTCTCCATGGTTGAATTTGTCAAACACTGAAACAAAGAAATGTCAAATTAAGTTGGGCAAAAAACTTGACGTTAAGGTGCGACTCACAATTAACATCGTGCATTATGGTTGGACCACCCTACACGAAGTAAATGTTATAATGATATTTCCAGAACAAAAAATTGCTAGATGTCACTGGAAAGAATAAGGGATTTTTAATTCCTTTTAATAAGGACAAACATTTTATTTTACGTTGTATTTATGGGACAAATTATGCATTCTAAATAAAGGCCAGGACCGGATTTAGCCGCACAGATCTACTTTTTAAATCAAAGAATTCTTAATATGAAAGAGAAAAATTCCTGGGGAACATTTCGTCTTAAAAAATGAACGACCAGAACTGGCTTCAGCCGCACACGATTCATATTTTTTAATTAAACCCAAGAAATATATTGTGAAAATTTTACTGGCATTTACAGAAGCACAAATTGTGAGAATCTTATTGACACTTCTTCAAAAATGGGTCATTTTAGTAGAAGTAGGAGGCAAGAAAACTGAAGTTTAAGTTATAATTGCGGCAAAAGTGACATTCTAAAGGTAAGAATTCGGGCCGGTGTAAGCCATACGTGATTTGCCATTTGAATTACGATGCAGGGTGCAAAATGTTTAACAAAAAAGAGTGGATTATTTATTATCAAAAAAATCTTAACCTGAATGACCCTGTAATATGACTGTTGAGCATACATTCTCATAGATTCTTCACAAAATCTAAGGAAATTTCACAGAAAAGGAGCATATTTTAAAATCAAGAAAAAGCAATAAATAGCAAGACTCGGTTTAAATATCGATCAATTCAACATTAGAAAATTTTTATACGTTCCTGATATACTCCTGGGAGATGAATGCAGATATAAAAAATAAAATTTTCTGACAAAATTTAAGAAAAGCTGGAAAACCAAGTGACTCAATTCCAGCCTAGATCGGAACGAATAATCAGGTAAGGTAAGAAAATTCCTCGTTATGAACTTGAGTGACTAAATTTCATTACTAAATTATTGCAATTTAAATATGAAGTTAATTTGTAAGAAATCTAACAATTTATGTGAATAATTGGTTATTAAGAAACTTTTCCTAAAAATAATTGTTAGTTTGGCGTTAGCACGGATAAAAGTGCATTTTGCCTCAACCGGGAATCGAACCCGGCTCTCCCAATTTCCGGTTAGTTGCTCTGACCGCTGAGCTATCGAGGCACACTCATTACCCTTGCTAATGCGCCAGTTTAATGCGTCGCTACAGTACTCCCTCCCTAGAGACATGGTTTGTCTCGATACAATTTAACGGAATGTGACCGCTTTCGCCATTCTTACGAACCGTTGTTCGGTAACCCCCGGGCTGTAGGGCGATGGATAGGACGGGAATCGAATCCGCGAATTTGAGATGTAAGGGAGGTTGTATATACTGGAATGAATCACATCACGTCGGGGTCACCATTTTGGCGTTAGCACGGATAAAAGTGCATTTTGCCTCGACCGGGAATCGAACCCGGCTCTCCCAATTTCCGGTTAGTTGCTCTGACCGCTGAGCTCCCTAGAGACATGGTTTGTCTCGATACAATTTAACGGAATGTGACCGCGTTCGCCATTCTTATGAACCGTTGTTCGGTAACCCCCGGGCTGTAGGGCGATGGATAGGACGGGAATCGAATCCGCGAATTTGAGATGTAAGGGAGGTTGCATATACTGGAATGAATCACATCACGTCGGGGTCACCACTTTGGCCATAGCAAGGATAAAAGTGCATTTTGCCTCGACCGGGAACCGAACCCGGCTCTCCCAATTTCCGGTTAGTTGCTCTGACCGCTGAGCTATCGAGGCACACTCATTACCCTTGCTAATGTGCCAGTTTAATGCGTCACTACAGTTAGGAAATCGATTCTGTTCTATTTTGTGTTGCAAAGCCGAGGAAAACCTTAAAATGGTTATCTAAAATTGTGCTCATCCATCTTAGAGGTTATCTCATGCGAACGCCGACCCTGTATGTGATTAATTTTATTTATACAGCATTCCCCAGTTCCGTTCAAGGTTTTTTCCAATGTGATTATTTTCCGATTTACAATCATCAGTGCTATATAAATAAAATAACAAACTCATTTTATCTTGTCTATATATCCATATATATATATATATATATATTCCTTTATTTTAGTACACAATTTGTTTTTCAGTAAATATTGTACCTACTTGTCTTTATTGATATTTCTGAATGAAATGGGTGACAAGGATATTCAAATCAAATATACTCAGGTTTGTATAAATAATCCATATTCGTTTATTAGTTTTATTATAGATTGCAAAAAATATTGTGGGAAATAAGTCGATAACTATAACACTGGCATCTGACTATTCTTATGGACCTTTTAACATCATTTATATTACGTCACATAACCTTAAATTATCTAAGCAGAGATGGATTAGCCTTTGGGAAAAATTTTTAATACAAAATTCAGACAAATGCTTTGTAATTTAAATTAAATATAAAGTAATTATTAGTTATAAGATCTCATGGATTTTAGTAAATACGTTCGGTTTATTGGAAGCCAACTTTGTTATTTTCAATCGTCCTGTATTATATACAGGGTGATTGAAAATTAAGAAAAGTGGTAAATTTAATAGGGCGATTGTACACAGGGTGATTTTAATGCTTATCATATTTACAAAAGCTTATTTCTACCACATATGGGTAAAACATACAGGATTTTACGTTTATAATAATGAACGTAGTAAAACTTTGTTTCTTCCTGAACTTGGTGTTTATGTCCAATTTTTTTCTAATTTGCTGTGAGATACTGATCGCGTTATATACTTATTAAAAATGAAAAAGGCATCTTATTATTTTTTCATATACTCTACACCACAATTTTCTATTTTATTTTCTAGCTGTTCATCAACAATGAGTTTGTAGATGCTGTAAGCAAAAAAACCTTTCCCACTGTAAACCCTACGAATGGGAAAAAAATTACCGACGTTTCGGAAGCCGATCAAGCAAGTATCACCGCTTTCTTCCATCTAGACAAAATTAAATAAACATGTTTTTAGGCGGACGTCGATAGAGCTGTCGCTGCTGCTAAGTCTGCTTTTTCCAGAGGTTCTGAATGGCGGACTATGGATGCTTCGGCAAGAGGAAAACTCATTAATAAAGTAAAAAAAAATACCTCTTTAAATATTCGGTATAATTTATATATATATATATATATATATATATATATATATATATATATATATATATATATATATATATATATATATATATATATATATTTCTGGCATAATTTTATATATACATAACTCAGATACTAAGTAATACAAAAAAAAAAACTAATGCGCCAAATAAAGTAATAAAAGTTGTAATTAACACCCTTCTGCCTCTACTGATATGCTAGTAGCAACATCAACATTACTTATAGTGAGTAGGTCATTGCACATGTTTATCTTGTTCAGAAAACAATTCAGCGGGGTCAAAAATACAAGCCCTTAACAATTTTAAATACGTCAGAAATTTGAAGCTGATAGTGTCAAAGCTGTGTTTTAAAATGTGAGAGGAAGTTGTTTTTTTCTTTCCACAAAAAATAATGCTGTAAAAATGACTAATCAGTGTGTACTTCGTTGTAATGTGGATATTTTAACTGCGCGAAAACTATCAAAACAAGATACTAGCTTAAAATTTAACTTTCCACTTGTCAAAGAAATGCTGTCGCTATTCGTGAAGGAGAGGTTAGTTTAAAGCAATAGTATACGGAATAGCAACGTCAACTGTCTAGCTGTATTCGTCGTGAATCTAACCACAGTACTGATACAGTGGTGTTCTGTCGTGAAGGACACGCGGTTCTTTACTTATGAAATTTATGTTTTAGGTCTCTGGTAGTGGGGTTATTACCCCGCCAAAATTATGCCAGAAAGTATCCTGAGACCCTGTACATTAGTGTTATTTTAAAATGTTTAACGAGCCGAGAAAAAAGTCTTTATTAGGAAATGGAAAATTTTGAATATCTAATCTTTATCAATCAATTCTAATCATGCATTTTATGGTCAAGAGTTGTTTAATGATTAATTTTTATACCTCTCAGTTGGCAGATTTTATACAAAGAGACATACAAGAATTGGCAACACTGGAAACTTTAGATAACGGCAAGCCGTATGAGGATTCTATATTCGATATCGAGGGCAGCATCGAAGTTTTGCGATATTACGCTGGATACTGCGACAAAATTCATGGAAATACTATACCCGCAGGTACAATATTGATGCGAATAAGTAGGTATGGGACCGTTCGAGTGTGGTAAAATTTTAAATATGTCCATTTTCATTGCAAATTATTAACTGGCATAGAAAGCCATTTATTAAAATCGAATAATACAGGGTGGGGCAGAGCAACTTGCTTATTTAGAAATTCAATTTAAAAAAAGTAATGCAGATTTATATTTAATTCTTTGAACAGCATCAAGCACAATATTTAAATTTTATGTTTGCACAGTTTTAAAGATATCAGGCAGATGGCGTCCATTATTCTCAATACACTGTGTTAATCGAACTCGGAAGTTTCGTTCAACTCTCTCCAGCATATCGACGGGCATGTTGGCGACAGCTTGACGAATGTTGTCCTTCAGGTGAGCCTTATCACTGAAGAAAACAAGTGTGTCATGAGGTATGCCAAGAAGTATGAGGTATGCATTTTCTCGAGCAACAAAATCGCGTGGATTAAGTTCCTGCACCACAGCCAATTTGTAGGGATGAAATTTTAGTTCTCCATGATGAATTCGCTTCACAGAACGAGCATACATCCCAACAGCAGCTGCATGCTTGCAGACACAGCGCTGAGAGGATCGCAAAACAGAAAGCTGATGATGGCAGAGGCTGAGAAATGCCTCGACAACAAAGACGCGCTCCACCTTCGTCCACTCCATGATGCTAACTAAACCAAGCGGAGCTACAACTTTAGCCCCGCCGCGGCCGTCTCGAATGTGCCTACCCCCAGCCTCCTAGGAGAAACTATCGTTTCAGGGCGCCAAATTCAAATAAGCAAGTTGCTTTGCCCTGCCTTTGTGAATTTAACGAAATTGACAAGGAAAAGTGGTGTATGGGGCGTGCAAAATTAAATGGTTTGATGTGATATTCAGAAGAATATACATATATGTACATATGAATGTTAAATAATATACATGCCTTAATTTTTGAGATATACAGACATTACAATTTATACCGTTTATATAAAATCATTTGATTGCAATTTAAATTTACTCTCTCTGTAATATTATAAATTGTCTCACGCGCAAGCACTAACAAATTTCTAATAATTACCGCAATTACTAACACTTTTTCGTTAAAGATGGTGCCTGCTTCACTCTAACCCGGAAGGAACCCATCGGCGTGGTGGGGCAAATAATACCATGGAACTATCCCATCGCAATGTTGGTGTGGAAATGGGGACCCGCTTTGGCCGCTGGTTGTACCATCGTATTGAAGCCAGCTGAACAAACACCCCTTACGGCTCTGGCGGTGGCCGCCCTTTCAAGGGAGGCGGGTTTCCCAAGAGGGGTTATCAACGTTCTACCCGGTTACGGACCCACGGCGGGGGCGGCTATTTGTCTGCACAACGACGTCAGGAAGGTGGCGTTCACTGGGTCTACAGAGGTATTGTATGAGTTCTACGAGGTCAGATGACGATGGAAAGATGATATTTATGATTTAATAATAACAGAAACACGTATTTGTCGTAGTCATTGACTTGATATAGTAAAAAGTAATATAAATATGAATCTTGCGCTTTTTTGTAAAAAACAATTTGTAGCGTCTATTAAAAAAATACTTAATCGGTTTTTCCTTCAGTAGGTCTTAGTAGAGGCTCTATGGGATATCCATGTAGAATATGGAAGTAGTATAAGAACTACTTCCGGAAGGAAGTAGCGACTTTTTTAAATTTTCTTCACTAAAAATCTTATACTTTTTCCTTAAAAACATTGTAGCGTCCACTAAACAATTATTTAAGCAGTTTTGTCTTCAGAAGGTTTTAGTAGAGGCTCAATAGGTTGTCCATGCATAATATGAAAGTACCACAATAACCACTGTGGAACTGGCGATTTTTTAAAATTTTCTTCGATTAAAATCTTGTACTTTTTCGCCTAAAAAATTCCTAGCGTCTATTAAACAATTTTATGAACAGTTTTGTCTTCAGAAAATCTTAGTAGAGGCTCTATGAAATGTTCGTTCAGACTAAGGAAGTAACACAAATACCACTGTGGCAGTGTAGATTTTCTTAAGTTTTCTTCAATTAAAATCATGTACTTTTCCATTAAAAAATTCGTAGCGTTTATTTAACAATTATGTAAGCGGTTGTTTCTTCAGAAGGTCTTAGTAGAGGCTCTATGGGATATCCATGTAAAATCTGGAAGTAGCAGAAGAATTACTGTGGAAATGGCTATTTTTTTTATTTTCTTCACTCAATATCTTGTACTGTTTCCTTAAAAAATTCGTAGCGTCTATTAAACAATTATGTAAGCGGTTTTGTCTTAAGAAGTTCTTAGTAGAGGCTCTATGGAATATCACTGTCGAACTGGCGATTTTAATATTTGTAACGTTGAAGGGGTTGGACACGATTTAATAGAATACTTTAACATAATTTTTTTTCATAAAAATACCAACAACGATATGATCTTTTTTTCAGATTGGCCATTTCATATTGGAGTACTCCGCAAAATCCAATTTGAAAGCTGTCTGTTTGGAACTGGGCGGGAAAAGTCCGCTGGTCATTTTTGATGATGCCGATGGTAGGAACCCAGTATAAGTATTCATACAGAGTGGCGAGAAAACTAAAGTAGGCATACGGGCTCACTTAAAATCGTTATATCGACGAATTTTATCGCGGTTTGATGTCTGAAGTGGCAAAATAGTCGAGACTGAAAAAGCCGTTACTTCGTTTTCGATTAGTCACTCTGTATATAAGAAGTACACCACATAAGTTTTTTATAACTAATTAAACTTATAAATTATAGTTCCTGATAATGGTACTGACATTATTTGTAATTTTTGTAGTCGACGAAGCAGTGGAAATAGCTCACAACGCTATTTTTGCTAATCACGGTCAAAATTGTTGCGCCGGCTCCAGAACCTTCGTGCAGGCGGGAGTTTTTGACGAGTTTGTGGCAAAGGCTGCGCAAAAGGCGATAGACAGGAAAGTGGGGGATCCCTTTCAGTCTGGGACCCAACAAGGACCGCAGGTTAGATTACTATGTTTTGTATCTTAAAATTAAAAAAAAACAACGACTAAAAAGCTATAAAACTTTTGTAAAGTAATTTAAAAAACATTCAGTATAATATTGGGATCGTTTGATAATTTTTGAAGATTTGACTCCCTCTGCAGTAACACGTCTATAGTATAGCCTCCTTCGTACACTCCACCACATACTATATGAATAATTGAACTGAAATCGTCATTATTCAAATCTAACATACTCGTAGGTTGATAAACCTTCACTGGACAAAGTTCTGAGGATGATCGAGGCCGGAAAAGAACAGGGGGCAATTCTCCAAGCCGGGGGTAAGCAAGTGGGTACCGAGGGTTACTTTGTCGAGCCCACTGTATTCTCTGACGTTACTGACGACATGATCATTGCCAAGGAGGAGGTAACTATATTTACGTTGATGGCATCGTTTAGTAAATGAGTTTTTTTAGATTTTCGGCCCCGTGCAGTCGATTCTGAAATTCCAAACGTTGGAAGAAGTCATAGAGAGGGCGAATAATACCCCGTACGGACTGGCGGCTGGCATAATCACGAAGAATATTGATAATGCTTTAGTATTCGCACAGGCCGTCGAAGCTGGCTCTGTTTGGTAAGTATTAAAAATATATTTTATAGTAGCTCAGGAGATATACAGACAGGGGCACGCTACTAGGCGAATTGCTGAGTGAACTCAGATAAGTACAAACATGTGTGGGGTGTGTAACCAATCAGTGTAACACAGCAGGCATCAAGAGGTAGAGTGATAAGAATGTAGGCTAGTGGGACAAGGCCAACATTTTATTTCGCTTTAAAAGAGTGTATTATAATTTTATAATACTAGTCCTTAATAATAATAAATGGGTACTTACGGAGTTGTCGAAAAAGTTGGACAAAGTTAGATAAAGATAGATTAGACAAATATGAGTTTTTATTGTCGATTGGGTCACTATTTAGCTCGAGATTATGACCGATTCATTCGGACAGTGTCAATTATAACAAGCAATAATTACCAAATCAGTATTTTACAAATAGCTGTAGTAACGTTCAAAATATTTATTTTTTAGAGTCTATTATGAGATATCAAGTATGTAAGAAATGGAAAATCAATAAAGACCTTATTTTGCGCTAATAACTCTAGACGTTCCTCAGAAAAATCTTTAGAAATCCTCTTTTTATCATCACTAATGAAATAGATCATATCAAATTTCCCCCATTTTGACATACAATATATGGCATAAATATCCAAGGACTCGCCTAGTGTCTTGTCCCTTCCTGTATATCACGCTTTAAGAATTTTCGGGTAATATGTATAAATTCAGTCATGTTTTTTTTAATATAACACTAGTCACTTTTAAACTTTACGAAATCACGTCGTAAAAAATGAAAATCATAACACAATTTTTTTTAGAAGACGAAATTTAATATAAGTTTATATGTGGCTCATTAGGGATTATTCCTTGTTCTTATATACAAATCAAAAAGAACAATTGACTATTTGAACAATTAACAATTGACATTATTTAGAATCCGCGAAAGAAAACTACATTTCGACATCCTTCTTGGGCCATTGGTTTTTGGAAATCGACATTTACTAAATTTCATAAATCGTAAATTTATCATATTTTTTCTAAGTAGGATTTCTTAGAACTCCAAAATATAAAACAAGATATCGTACTTGACAATAACAGACAAATACTTGATAATTTTTTTTTTTTTATAAAAAGCCAATGAAGTGGGGTAGACTTAATATATCAAGTCCCTTATCAACCCACGAATGTACTTGAAAATATGGAAAATCGGTTTCCATAAATTTGTTTTAATGTTGTATGTCGCACAATGTTTCGCATAGCAGTAATTTTTAACATAAATTGTTTTCACTAAGCATTAAATGGAAAAGGTAAACATTTTTCTTTGTTCGTTATCGGCATAATTATCATGAAATAGTTATTTAAATAGTAACCTGAATAAAACTGATTCTATAAAAGAATATAATGGGTTGAACAGTATACAAATTTAATTTAGTTCAGATTTCGGGTTGATGTTGGGGTCATCATAGTCTCTTTTAAATACAAGAATAGGTTTCTTATAGTTTTCCAAGTATAAGGGTACCCAGGTCAGTATTACTTTGTTTTTATCACTAAAATCATTTGGCTTATTAAAATGACCCACGATTTAACGTAATCCCACAAAAATAAATCCAAAGGAGTCAAATCAGGTAAACGTGGTGGCCATTTAGTTGGTTATCGCAGGCCTATCCATCTGCCAGGGAAAGCGTCGTCAAGAAATAACCGAACATCAACACCAAAAAGAAAAGATCAGTCTCCGGAATTC
The DNA here is from genome assembly GCA_037954035.1 of Rosalia funebris. Lineage (NCBI taxonomy): Eukaryota > Metazoa > Arthropoda > Insecta > Coleoptera > Cerambycidae > Rosalia > Rosalia funebris. The sequence continues at coordinate 916,470 of JAZFAV010000004.1, read as the reverse complement.
ACCACCAAACTCTTTGGTGGGGAACATGGTCGTCCTCATTATTTAAATAAAGAACTACTAAAGCAGAAACTAAGTCAAAATGTAGAAATTCTACTCGTACATATCGAACAACTTGTCAAATTTTCTGCAAAAAAGCAAGCAAGGCCCTAAAAGACGACTTCCAATCATTTTACAGGTTTATTTAGGTTTAACACACTCTATCTTATAAACGGTACTAGGAAACTACTAATATGGGGTACCATAGTACTCGGACAACTTTATGGAAATTAATTTTTATTAAAGAAGAAGTGGGGTTGCAACTTAATAAATATTATGACGTGTTTTTTAATAAGGTTGGCGTCTTTCAATGTTCTTCAAATAATAATTTAGTAACAAAACTATGAATATTGTCCGAAATTTTCTCACCACACTGTATGTAATAATCCTGAATTATATTCAGAAGTTTTAAAATAATGTGTTACTGACGAAAATAATTGCCTACATTTGAATGCAAAAATGCCATAAATAAATCAAACTTTATCCAAATCTTTTTAGGATTAACTGTTACGATGCTATAACTCCTCAGACCCCCTTCGGCGGTTATAAAAAATCCGGGTTTGGAAAGGACTTGTAAGTAAACAAACACAGCCGTACACTCGCAGAAAATTAATACTAATTTCTTCTTAGGGGCGAGGATGCTTTAAAGGAATATCTCCAGACCAAGACGATTTCTATCAAACTTCCAATGAAGAATTAGAATACAACCTACGATGGTAATCGATAACAATTATTTTAAGAACTACAATAGGATTTGCTTCAGTTAGTTTAATTTTAGATAAGATTCCTCTGTATTATCCAATGTTATCTAATGAAACAAAGTTACAGCCCATAAAAACAAATAAATTGTTGTGAATTGTAGTTATTAGACTACAATTCACAACAATTAATGAATATGAATGTTAATGAATGATAATGAATGTTTAAATAACAATAATGATAACAATAATGATAATGAATGTTTAAATAACAATGTGACTGGCGTTTTTCCTATCATGTTAATTTTAATATCCCTATAGTGCAAGTAATTCCGTGACTAACACAACAGATAAGATAAATCACACACACACACACACACAAACATAAATAAAACACCGAATTTTACTGCTTCATCAACCCTTCACCTGGTCCGACCAGTAAAATATCTCCTAATATACGAGTTCACTGTAATATCTGTTGATTCACTACTTATCACTTTTATTATCGGATATTTAAAAAAAATTTTCGATATTTACTTTTATTTGGAATATCTGACTGTTCGAAAATGAGCGCAGCTAACATTCAAATCAAATACACGAAGGTAAGTACCAATTATTTTTATAGTACAACCTATTAAGTTACAAACAGTGGCGAATCAATGCAGTCACATGATTGTGTTTCTAAGCCAATCTGGATCAGTACTTTAATTCAAAATTCAGTTAACTTATTTTTTATAATAATATTTATGTACAGGGTGGAAACGATTATATATATTTTGTTGTAATTTTTTTTTTTGTAACAATGTTCTATAAAAATATTTTTGGTTTTACGCTAGAGATTCGTGAGAGATATAGATCCATTTTCAATCTAATCAGGTTTGTTTTCCAACTGACTAATCGAAGTATTATCTCCACGATGAAGTAATTTCAAGAACCTAAAACACTCATGGCTTAAATAAAGGGTAAAATTTATGTTAACACATAAATTTGAGATGTGTGAAGAAGTCAAGTACAAATTTCTAACGTTTTTAATCAGCAGTATCCTCATTTGCCCGATATCTTACAAGAGACCGTGTCTAAAATTCATGCACAGTTCACGGGAACTTGTTATACTGTTAAAAATAATTTAATTTCGTGGAAGACGAGTTTTCAAGATAACTCCAACAAATATTGCCCTTGGAAATAACGTCAGGCATACGATTGTTTTTAAGTGTCTTAAGTGGAAAAAAACTGCATCCCCATAAAATTACATTCGTTCAGGATCTAACAGAAGACCATCCAGATTGTAGAGTAAATTTTTTCGAGAACTAATTAACAAATTTGAATAAATAATTTATACCCACCCGGCGTATATATATATATATTTTTAAAATTAAAGGTACATAAAATATTTCACAGTTTCACGTGAATAAAAGCATTTCGTAGGGTTCGACCTGGGTCTTTTCATTTGCCAAATCTGTGTTCAACGTAACGTATGGAACAGCGACAGTTATACCACTGGTTATAATTTAATTGATCCCATTAACATAATTGACTCCACAGACTCCATTGATTCTATTCATTCGATCGATTTCGTTAATTCTATCGTTTTTATTGATTATATTGATTCCATAGCTCCCGCCATTCTATCGATTCCATTGACTACATTTTATTGGTTGCATTGCGTTAATTCCATTGACACTCCAGTGATCTATTAATTCCATTGATCCACCGATCCTATTTATTTAATTGGTTCCATTGATCCATTGGCTATCGATCCTTAACATTATTTTACAAATCCTGGCTAAAACTTGCCACAATAAGAAATCTCGACTTTTTTTTTAGCTCTTCATCAACAATGACAATGACGCAATCAATTTGTTGACGCGGTGAGCAAAAAGACTTTTCCTACCATAAATCCAGCGAACGAGCAAACGATTGCCGATGTTGCCGAGGCAGATAAAGTAAGAAAATAATATTTTTGGACGCGAGGTACTAACATTTAATTTCTTCAGGCGGATGTTGATATTGCTGTAGCTGCAGCTAAAGCAGCTTTCGCCAGAGGTTCAGAATGGAGATCGCTGGACGCTCCGTCCAGAGGAAAACTTCTACTGAAGGTACGAATAAACCACGACATAAGTTGTACATTCGAATACTGTAACTAGTCGAATACTAAGTCTTAGGGCTCTGATACAATTTTTGACATAGACATATGTAGTACAGCTTTTCAAAAAAACTACGTAAATCAGATACACCTATTCTAACTCTATTTACTTATATTTCTATAGTTGGCAGATTTGCTAGAACGAGACCTAAACGATTTGGCAGCGCTTGAGGCTCTCAATGGAGGAAAGCTTTTCCTTGGTTGCCAATATGAAATTCGCGATATTTCCATCAATATACTGAGATACTACGCTGGCTATTGCGACAAAATACACGGGAGTACCTTACCCTCAGATAACTAAATCAAGAAGGCGACTCCTGCCAAGGTTTTCAGGCATCGAGTAGTCGCAATCTACATATAGCTTCTTCAATTTATGTATTTGACTTTTAGTATCATAAATAAAATTTCAATTGAGAAAAATGAGTGCGTTTAAAATCGATTTTCCTGTAATCGAATAGTTCATTTCTTCATATCTAATCACTTTTAAGATGCTGGAACGTTCTCTCTAACCCGGAAGGAACCGGTTGGAGTCGTAGGACAAATCATCCCATGGAACGCACCCATCATCATGATGATGTTTAAATTGGCGCCTGCTATAGCTGCAGGGTGCACTGTGGTTATAAAACCAGCCGAGCAAACTCCTTTGACTGCCTTGGCTATTGCAGCGCTCATCAAGGAGGCGGGCTTTCCGAAAGGGGTTGTTAACGTTTTGCCCGGATATGCACCTACCGCTGGGGCAGCCACTGCTTTGCATAACGACGTTAGGAAGGTGGCCTTTACTGGATCTGCTCAGGTTTGCCAACTATATATTAGTGAAGAAATATAAGGTCCTACAGGCCTGTAGAACAAATCGAACGAATTTATTTAACATATCTAACGGTGCTAGGTGCTATAATGTTTCCAAATATTGAAACTTTTCTATTATTGCGTCCAATGGTCTAATGTGCACCATTACCTATTTATTCGCTTATCTAGAACATATATTTTTTTATATACATAAATAGCTATTTTAGGTTGGACACTTAATTATATGGAATATGCTGCAAAATCAAATTTAAAGAGGGTCAGCTTAGAACTTGGAGGCAAAAGTCCTCTGGTTATATTCGATGATGTCGATGGTAAGTCTATCGGTAGTAACTTGCATTATGTAAAGCCACTCAAAAAGTCTGGAATACGTGAAGTTCATAGCCACTTTATTTATGAAAATTATTTCCAAGGAACATAATTATGACTTGCATTTCAGTTGACGAGGCTGTGGCGATCGCCCACAACGCCCTTTTTTCAAATCAAGGACAAGTTTGTTGCGCAGGTTCTAGAGCCTTCGTCCAAGCCGGCATATACGACAAATTTATACAAAAAGCAATTGCTTTAGCAAAAGCCAGAACTGTTGGAGACCCCTTCGAACCTAAAACAATGCAAGGACCTCAGGTAAACCAAATGGTCTGTGATGGATACTCTCAATCTATTGGATAATTTTTCTGGAAGTTATTCACAACCATGTGGTCTAAAAATACTGTATTAATTGTTTTTCGTTCGTATCAGTAATATTTCACAATATGAATGAGTGTGATCTTTATTAGGAAACTCATGTACGTTATTTAACAGATTGATAAACCCTCCCTGGAAAAAATTTTGGGCCTTATCGACCAAGGCAACCGTCAAGGCGCTAAATTGGAGACAGGCGGAAAACGAATAGGCGCGAAGGGGTACTTTGTGGAGCCTACCGTTTTTACCAACGTCACCGACGACATGGCCATAGCAAAGGAAGAGGTTAGAGTGAAACTTGAAATAAGACTTAAGTCAGTGATACTTAAAACTCCTTTCAGATTTTCGGACCGGTTCAGTCGATTTTGAAGTTCGAGACTTTGGAGGAGGTGATCGAAAGGTCCAACAAAACCGAGTATGGGCTTGCAGCTGGAGTTCTAACGAAAAATATCAACAACGCCTTGGTGTTCGCTCAAGGCGTTGAAGCTGGAGTTGTTTGGTAAGAAAATATTTTTTAAAGTATTCGTTTCAATTAATTTTTAAAGTATTTTTAGGTCTATATTTCTACGTAATTCAAATAAACTGACAAAATAGTATGAACAATTATGATGTTTACGAGGATAGTCCCAGAAGTACCCGACCTGGCGTATAGATGGCGGTTGTTGTTTGAAAAGAAAGACTATGGTAGAAAGTACAAACCTTATAAAGCTTAAGTTTAAAGTTTAACGACGCTACGTTGTTTAGTATTTGTGTGGCAGCCATCAATAGTGAACGCTAGTAGTATAGCAAAGGGGCTTCTGGGCCACCCTCGGATTTGTCCGCGGACATTTAATGCGGATGGCATATGGTCATTGTTGATCTAAAGAACTCTTGGTACAGGTATAGAACAGGTCTGTACAGGTATAAAACAGGTGTGTATCGGTTTAAAACAGGTATGGTGGTATTAGGAAAAAACATGACGTCATTAAACAGGTTACCATACCTGTTTTAAACCGATACACACCTGTTCGAATTCGAAATCAACGGCGAGTATTATGCGCACTTTTTGCATCGTTTGAGTGATGAAATCAAGAAAAAACGACTACATTTGGCGAAAGAGAAAGTTTTGTTTCATCGTTCATGAGTTTAAGTTTCCAGAATAAGAAAACATGTTGCGTTATTGAGTATATGTAATTCTCATGCCATATTCTTGTATAAAGAGCATACTTTTTTGAAGAGACCTTTAACAATACTATGTGTTTCTATATTTATCATGACATCTATTTTAGGGTCAACCATTATATGACATTGAGTCCTAACTTGCCGTTTGGAGGTTATAAGAGGTCAGGAATTGGAAGAGAATTGTAAGCAGTATATTCGATTATTATTTATATTATTTATATATTTGGATTGTGTTTTACATTTTAACGTGTAAACAAATTTATGTTTAACTTATATTTAGAGAAAATAATATTAAATATTTGATTTTTTTTCAAGGGTGAAGAGTCTCTAGAAGAATACTTGGAAACGAAAACTATTTCTATTAAATTACAAACAAATTAACTACATTTTCAACTATATACTTTGCAATTATATAATTGTAACGATAAAGTTATCTAATGTTTTATTACCTATCACAAAATCTTTTTCAATCAAACCAAACTCCTAATCCGTATAAACCCAGTCATATTAGAAATACTCCATTCTTATTAAATAATTATTCATGAGCCTACAGAAATTATTAAAAAATTCAACTATGGCATAAACTGCTCTCTGCCATGGTGTATAGAAGCCAATTTAATGAATCGTGATTTCTCCTCTATATAAAGCCGTTCTCAATCAATTCTTGAGAAAACTACCCTGAGGATATCATTTACAATAGATGATGAAACGTTGGCATTGAATTCCCTTTATTTCTGTAGAAAATAATGTTCCTGAGTGTCTACCTGTTAGGACCGAAGACACTAAATAGCTTTGCTATTCGGGAACTACTTTGATAACCGCTTGGCGGTTTGGTGGTTCCTTTCTCGATTTCCGATTTATATGTTACTGACAGAGATCGTATCGATAAAGATGTATATCCCATAGGGTTCATTCGGCATTTGTCCTGGATCGGCGTACCGTGTACGGCACTGATGAGAACTAATAAGTTCGAAACAGTTGTATGTCGTTCGGTTCCGATCCGGGACAGATGTCGAATCTTACCTGTGGCGGGTTTTATTTTTTGAAACCTTATCTGATCGTGCAGAAACACTAGAAAGGGGTCGAGGATCGCTTCTGAGTGTAATTTAATGCCTGGCGGGGCTTTAGCCCGAGGAGTAGCTGTTTCCTATAGCGATTATGTAATAGCTTTGCTATTCGGAAACTACTTTGATAACCGCTTGGCGGTTTGGTGATTCCTTTCTCGATTGGCGACTTATATGTTACTGACAGAGACTTTCTAGACAAAAAATAATCGAACACAGTTCCAATAAAGAATTAGAAAGTGTTTCAAATCACATCTTAATTAAATTTTTCTTTTGCGCAATACTACATGAGTCGATGGTAATCTTGTATTCAGTAATGTAAGACGTAAGTTTATTTCCTTAGTCTAATTTATGGGCCTGCTGTCACAGCGACGCTGGTGACACCACCCCCATTAAGATAAGACCGGTTGAATATGAAATACACAGGCCAGGCAAAGAAATGATGCTAGCAGGCATAGATTTTATGAACAAACGCCTGAAGCCAATAATCCCTACGTCGGTCGATTCATTATGTATGTAGAATGCATTTGTGCGTGTAGCTAAAAACAAAACTGATTGTGTTAAAAATTGTGTTCTTTATAATAATTCCTGGATAATCATCAATTGGTGAGTTTATTCACTGAGCATTCCATTTTCTCCTAAATATCAAAATTACTATATTTTGACTGATTTTACGTTTAATCACTTAAGTATGTCATTAAAATATACAGGTCGAAATAGTATAACTTTAGGATAGCTGAGCTACGCAATCCTTTATTCCTATTTATCGCTATTACGGAGTGCTTGAGCCGTTTAGCGTGACCCTGGGATTTGCTCTGCGGAGTGCTTGAGCCACTGGCCTAACCCTTTCCTATTTTTACCTGACGGAGTGCTTGAGCCGTTCAGGTTGCTGTGGAGTGTTTGAGCCACAGTGCATCCTATATTTTTATCCGTTACCTGGCTTTCTATTATATAATTCTTTGCACAACTTAGCGTATCCTTAGTTTTGCACTAGTGGGTGACAGACACGAAGTGCTTTATAACGATAAATTAAGCTTTAGAAATAGTATAACTTTTAGTGAAGATCTATGTGATCATAAGGATAGCTGAGCTGCGCAATTCTTTATTCCTATTTATCGCTATTACGGAGTGCTTGAGCCGTTTAGCGTGACCCTGGGATTTGCTCTGCGGAGTGCTTGAGCCACTGGCCTAACCCTTTCCTATTTTTACCTGACGGAGTGCTTGAGCCGTTCAGGTTGCTGTGGAGTGTTTGAGCCACAGTGCATCCTATATTTTTATCCGTTACCTGGCTTTCTATTATATAATTCTTTGCACAACTTAGCGTATCCTTAGTTTTGCACTAGTGGGTGACAGACACGAAGTGCTTTATAACGATAAATTAAGCTTTAGAAATAGTATAACTTTTAGTGAAGATCTATGTGATCATAAGGATAGCTGAGCTGCGCAATTCTTTATTCCTATTTATCGCTATTACGGAGTGCTTGAGCCGTTTAGCGTGACCCTGGGATTTGCTCTGCGGGGTGCTTGAGCCACTGGCGTAACCCTTTCCTATTTTTACCTGACGGAATGCTTGAGCCGTTCAGGTTGCTGTGGAGTGTTTGAGCCACAGTGTGATCCTATACTTTTATCTGTTACCTCGTTTTCTATTCTATAAGTCTTTGCACAACTTAGCGTATCCTTAGTTTTGCACTAGTGGGTGACAGTCACGAAGTGCTTTATAACGATAAATTAAGCTTTAGAAATAATATCACTTTTAGTGAAGATCTATGTGATCATATTAAAGGCAATTTTTGATAAAGAAAACCTTATGGCGAATTGGTTGCTCAGACTATTGTTTTGTTTCAGGTATCTCACTTGTCTTGTCACCTTGCTCAGGAGTACCTTCATCTTTCGAACATTAATTAAGTAATTTTTTTTGAATATTATTACGCTCTGCTTATTCTCAAACCTGACATTATAATTTGTTTATTTATTTAGTTATTATTTTTTACATTATTATTTAATTCCTCGGCTCTTAACGAAATATGGCTCACAGTAATAATCTTATCATTACTTCACGTTTAATATCATTATAATTCACAAAAATAATTTTTAGTCAAAGTACTACGTGCTCTTACTAGAACATAAACGTTTATTTGTGAGTAAGCACTTTTTCATATATACATACATATATTCCAAAGTTTGCATACCTATTACGAAAAAATATTCTTATCTTCCTTATCGCCTTATATTTATACAGTATGTTAATTTCACAATTGTTTATTTCTATTTGAGATACGGCAAAATGAGTGCGAAGAACGTCGAAATCAAAAACACTAAGGTAAGTGTCAGTTATGTTATCAATGTACACTTAATTCTTCTTTTGCAATCATAAAATATATGACCTAAAACGATTTTGAATAAATTTAGTTCCTAAATTTGTTTAAAAATATTTTTATAATTATTATGAATTTGCTAAATCATTAACAAAGTCTGCATGCAGTAGGCCCTCCCAGGGCGACTTTGATGTATAAAAGTAAATAAAATTTTCTTTAATTTAATCGTTAGTTTACTACAAGGTGCAGTATTATTTTTTACATTAGTTTCCGCGCTGTCAGGTTTAATTTTTGGCGATATTTATAATACTGTCGATGGAGATAATTTTCCAACAGAACTAAATGAAAATGTATGACTTTTCTTGAAACGGTGTCTATCTATACAAGCTACGTATCGTTGAAATGGAAAATTACGTGGTTCTTTGTTTAAAATTGTTTTTGTATATAATTAGAAGTGATTGTATTTGAGAACGCAGACGTACTTTTTATTTATTTTAGCTCTTCATCAACAACGAATTCGTTGACGCTGTCAGCAAGAAAACATTTCCCACTATAAACCCAGCGAATGAACAAAAAATAGCCGATGTAGCTGAGGCAGACAAAGTAAGTAAACGTTCAACTTTAGTTGCAAAATACACATATTTTTATTTTATCCAGCCCGATGTAGACATTGCCGTAGCTGCAGCTAAAGCAGCCTTCGCAAGAGGTTCAGAATGGAGATCGCTGGAGGCTTCAGCCAGAGGAAAACTCCTCTTGAAGGTACATAAAATCCTGAAGTAAATCGTATTATGTACGTTTCCTTTTATGTTTATTTATCCAGTTGGCAGACTTGATCGAACGAGACTTAACCGAAATAGCTGCACTCGAGGCTCTGAACGCCGGGAAGCTTTTCGTTGGTTGCCAACATGAACTTCGAGAGGCCTCCAAAATTCTGAGATACTACGCTGGCCTTTGTGACAAAATACACGGGAACACAATACCTTCTGGTAAATATGATGACAGAATCCTATTTATTAGCATTTTCAAGCACACACCACTTATCTAGTCACTTTAACGTCACATTAATTATAGTTATCATTCTTACTGAACAAAAATGATAACGTAAGGAAATCTTGAAATGTAATCTTACAATACGTCAGATGTAGGCATCTACATATTCTTGTATGATAACCGTTTAGTTAAGTTGATCTGATAATATAGCGTATCGACATATTTTAAGATAATGGAATTTTCGCCTTAACCCGCAAAGAACCGGTGGGTGTTGTTGGGCAGATCATCCCCTGGAATGTCCCTGTCCTGATGATGATTTGGAAATTGGCACCTGCTGTAGCCACAGGGTGCACTGTGGTTATAAAACCTGCGGAGCAAACTCCATTAAGCGCTTTGTCCATTGCAGCTCTTGTCAAGGAGGCGGGGTTTCCGAAGGGGGTTGTGAACGTCTTACCCGGATATGGGCCAACTGCTGGGGCAGCTCTTGCCTTGCACAACGATGTTAGGAAGGTGGCCTTCACCGGATCTGTCCAGGTTGCTAATTATATTATTCGTTTTTTTTTTCTTTTTTTTTTGTGATGAAGTACTTGTTTTTCTAAAGTATTACCTACTTAATTGTTTTAATAATTTACACATTTTGGGTGGAAACTGTTCTCACAAAAATATATATTTTAGGTTGGACATCTCATAATGGAATATGCTGCAAAATCAAACCTAAAAAAGGTCAGCTTAGAGCTCGGTGGTAAAAGCCCTTTGGTTATATTCGACGATGCTAATGGTAAGTCTTCCCAGCTGGTGATTTTTTACATTTATAATTTTGTTAGTTATTTAGTATATTCTATTTGTACGTGAAAATGAAGCGTTTTTATTGTAAGTTATTGGTGCCGAAAAATGGAGATATGTAGATAATTTATTCATAGTCCGTACTCTTCTTTGTCATTTGTTCAAAATACAGGGTCTTTCAACAGGGACGCTCGAGATTTGTTAGGTTATAGCGGCCATGTTGTTAAAGCAACATCTGTCAAATTTATTGTGAATTGTTCAGTAGTGTATGGCAAATCACCATGGAAGTTTATAGCGTTAAATAATATGTGGAAATCATCAAATTAATAATTGGAAGTTGACCCAAATTTCGCCAAGAAAATCATCTTTGGGGATGAGGCCCATTTTTGGATGAATGGATATGTGAACAAGCAAAATTGTCGGATTTGGGACGATACAAATCCACACGAGATACACCAAATGCATCCCGAGAAAGTCACTGGTGCGGATTTTAGTCTGATGGAATCATCGGTCTGTACTTCTTTCAAAACGAAACTGGCATTGCCCTAACCATCAACGGCGAGCGTTACAGATCGATGATAAGCGACTTCTTGTGGCCTAAACTGGATGGTGTGGATATGGACGACATGTGGTTCCAATAGGATGGCGCTACGTGCCACACAGCGCATGCCACAATGGACATTCTGCACGAGCGTAGTGGCGACCTCAACTGGCCACCGATATCGTGCGATTTAACGCCTTTAGACTATGCTTTGGGGCTATCCTAAACCGTAGGTCTATGCGAATAAACCGCAAACAATTGGTGCCCTCAAAGTCAACATAACGAAAGCCATCCAGCAAATACAGCCAGATTTATGCGACAAAGTCATCGAAAATTGGACCTCCCGAATACGTGCCACCAAGCAAAGCCGCGACAGACATTTGAACGACGTTATATTCCATACTTATTACCATAAGATATTCTCCCAAATAAAAAAAATGAGTGGATGTTTCACACACAACTTATTTTATTAACATTTAAAAATCGAGCGTCCTTATTGAAAGACTCTATATATATTTATTTCATATATGAAAATAGACTCTGAAGAGATATATGATTTTAATTTTTTAGTGGATGAAGCTGTAGCAATGGCTCACCAGGCTGTTTTTCTAAATCAGGGGCAAATCTGCTGTGCGGGTTCTAGAACCTTTGTCCAAGCTGGCATTTATGATGAATTTGTCAAAAAGGCTACTGCTCTAGCTAAAGCAAGGACTGTTGGAGATCCGTTTGAGCGTGGTATAATGCAGGGGCCTCAGGTAAAATATATCTTGTTTTTTTGACGTAACTTTTGACTGTCTGAATTTTATGAATTCACACAGTTTCTTGGGGAATTGTTCTGCTATTGATCTAAATTTTTACAATATTTAATTATATATATTAAGACTGTCTCAGTTGGAACTAATAGATTTGAATAGATATTTCTTTAAAACCCGAACGTGACGGCTCTTGGGATATTCAGCTATTATATACGACGTCGAATTGATGTGTTTGCATACTCCCATACATTTTCTTCCACTACAACAATATTTTCATCTGACGAACCACGACGAAAACATATTGGTGTTGCCTTATCGATAACGGAACCCGTCTCTTCAAATTTTTTGATTATATTACGAACTCTGTAGGTACTACATTTTGTTCTAATTTTATGCGAATTTTTCTTGATGCAACTGTAAATGATCGCTCACTTTCATAAAACAGTTGTACACAAACTATTCGTTGCTAAACTGTTAATCGCGTCATGTTGACGTCGTATAATTTGTAGATGACAGTCATTAAATCTTGACGCCCTATTTTTGACAGAACACAAATGGCGAGCAATTCAAATCCTTTATTTCCAACTGAGGCACCCTATATGTATATATTTATTTCTCTCGATACAACCTATGATTTTACGTCATTTTGTTAAAACTGGAGAACAATAAAGAAAACTTGTTGCTTATTTAATAGATCGATAAGCCTTCCTTGGAAAAGATTTTGAGCTTGATCGACCATGGAAGTCGACAAGGCGCGAAGTTGGAAACAGGAGGGAAACGAATAGGCACCCAGGGGTATTTCGTGGAACCGACCGTGTTTTCTAACGTTGTCGACGACATGAAAATAGCGAAGGAAGAGGTTAGTGTCTAGTATTGCCACTATTTAAGAATCTATAAGTTCTATAACATTGTTTTGTATTCAGATTTTCGGACCGGTTCAGTCGATTTTAAAGTTTAACACTTTGGAAGAGGTGATCGAACGGGCCAATAGAACTGAGTATGGACTGGCTGCTGGAGTTATCACGAAAAATATTAACAATGCTCTAATATTTGCAGAAGGCGTTGAAGCTGGATCAGTATGGTAAACATATAATAATTTAAAATTTCTATTGCTACAACTAACCTCGTCAAGAAATATTATTTCTATTTAAAGAATGGTATACAAGTTCGATGGCACATATTAATTGCGTGGTTGAGATTTTTAAAGTAACTTTTGGTATTAGTTTGTTTCAGCTTTAAATATTTGGTATAGGGTTGACTTTGCCTTTATATGTAAATTCTTGTATAATGAATGTGTATCTTATTTTAGGATTAATTGCTATTTGGTGATGAAACCAAATTTGCCATTCGGAGGTTTTAAGAGGTCTGGAATTGGCAGAGAACTGTAAGTAGTCTGAATTTTAATTTTGTATTTTTTAAGCAGTGGCGGCGACAGGGGTGGGCACGGGTAAGGGGCAGGGCAGGCAAAATCCTTTTCGCCCAACCAGTCACCCAATTTTTTATAACACCGCTATATCACATTCGCACATAAAATAGTATATTTAACGCCCTTGCCCACCCCAGATATTTCCTGCCTATTTTCGCCCAACCGCAAAATATTGCTAGCGCCGCCACTGTTCTTAAGACGTATTTTTTAGAGTTTTGTTTTTCAAGAATTAAATATTCTCCAGAGTATCTAAAACTATAACCGAATTTCTATATTCCATGTTGTTTTTTAGGGGCGAAGAATCTCTAGAAGAATACCTCGAAACCAAATCTATTGCAATCAAGTTGGCAAATTAATTATTACTCGACAAGAAACATCCAAGATTTTTGTATGGATATATAAAAATATGTGTAACTATTACGATTGCATTAAACGTAATGTATTATCAAAACTGCAATCTATTATTTTTTGTTAACTGTTTATAAAGGGATTATATATTTCATCATCAATATAAATGTATTATTTCTGGAAGTGGACTTTCAAACGAAAATATCGTTTTATTTATTACCGTACGAATATGATTTAATACAGAAAAAAATTAGACATGTTTACAATGTTTACATATATTAAAGTTGTGCATTAATACTTTTTTTACCGTCATCTAAATGATGTTAATATAATCTATATACCATTTATTTTACACCCTCATTGGAGCTACTATTGTAGTTTTCTCAACAATGACTTTATTACAATTATGAAGGTAACTTTTATGTACAATTATCTTTAACTTCTCCATGAATCAATAAAATAATTGACTTATTTGCAAAGCTAAATATATAACTCGTTGCCCTGGTAAGTGTTCCGATAAACATTGTATTTCTAAGATAAGGTAAGATAAAGTACAATAAACGTTTATGCTGCATATATTTTGTGGTATCATTTAGGATTTGCCTATATCTATAAGGGATGAGTCATTTTGTTTTATGAAAATTTACACTTAAACACACAAGTACCTAATAAAATTAATTTACTTGTTCAAATCCACGTAGCGATAGCAATAAAACCGATAAAAATAAAGAAACATGCGCATACACATGTCATAATAATATTAAAATACCTTAATAATAATATATGTCTTCTCACATTTGTGTTTTCCTTCTTTCACCAATACAGTATGTTCCTAAAGCTTGGAATTCGGAATTCATCTAAAAAAGTGAAGTTTTTGGAAAAATTCCTCGGACAAGTCATTCTTATTCCTAAAACAACACTTGCAAGAGGTTGCTTTCAACTTATCACTATAGCTGACAGCTTTTAGATTAAGGTAAGTACCATTGATGTGGAAGGTAGCAGATGTCATAATGGTCCTTAAATCTGGCAAAGCGCCACATGAAGCTTCCTTCCTATAGGACAATTTCTATTCTGCCTGTATTATCGAAATTATTCGAAAAACTTTTATTAAAAAGACCAGGACCAATCATAGAGGAACATAATCGGATCCTGTCACATCAATTTGGGTTCAAAGAAAGTCTATTGGATACCATTCATTGGATTTATCAGATTCACAGAATTTCGAATATAATAGAAAAATCACTAGGAGAAAAGTAAGTCTATTCTACAATCTTCCTTGATGTGGCACATGATTTCGATAAAGTTTGGCATAAAGGTCTAAAATATAAAATGAAGAAGTAGCTACCTAAACAGTTTTCTGGTATTCTGGAATCCTACATCTCAGGAAGACATTTTGGAATTAATCAAGAAGGAACCTATTCTGAGCTTAAGACAATTAATGCAGGTGTACCGCAAGGAACTGCACTAGGGCCTGTACTATATCTTGTAAGCAAGTGATATTTCTAGATTAGAAAATGATACCATAGCAACGTTTGCAGATGATACTGCTATGTTAGCAGTAGGTAATGACTTAGAAGAAGCAGCAGAAAAATTGCAGATATTAGTCAATAAAATTAATAATTGGACAAAAAAGTGGAGAATAAAATTAAATGAATTAGTCTGTATTAGTTAACTTACAAACAGAGCTAATCAACATATATCCATAATCATAAATGATAAACGAATTACGTTTTAAATACAGCTAAGTATCTCAGTATTACCCTTGATACTAGGCTACGCTGGAAAGCCTATATCAAAAAGAAAAAAGAAGAACTGATAATTAAATATAAAAAGATGTACTGGTTGATTGGAAGAAACTCAATTCTAACTATTCATAATAAGTTTATATTATATAAGCAGATACTTGAACTGGTATGGACCTATGGAATTCAGCTGTGGGGTCTGCCAGTTAGACCAATGTACAACCCATTCAAGGATTTCAGAATAATGTACTAAGCAACGTCGTAGATGCACCTTGGTACGTACGAAACAGTAACCTCCATCGGGACCTGGATATGGTACTACTGTTGAACAAGCCAGATCTAATATTGCCAGGAGTCATGAACAACGGCTCCTCCAACATGTCAACGTCCTTGACAACGCAGGATTGACAAGAAGACTCAAGACAATCAAACCCTTTGAGTTAGTTCAGTGATGTGACAAAGCAGAGCATTGTGCGCCTTAGTGTATACGTTAGTTTTTTGGTGTGGTGTAGTTTATTAGAAATCTAAGGATACTGTTGAGTACGACCTTAGTTCTAACTTTCTAAAGCAGTATTATAGTTCAGAAAAAAATTACTTATTGATATTTATGATCAGATTGTAATTTCCGTGAATGCCTTAAGAAGTATTAATAAATAATAAAAAAACTTATCACTGTCAACCCTCTAAATCTATTTTCCATTCCACTAACCCCAACTTTAAATTTTCCATCATGAAGACACCCTGCATGCTATTTCGTTTTAAAGCATTTCTAATGCCGAATTCAACAAAACAAATCGAAGTTTACTTAAACAGAACTACCCGGCCTGCAGATACTATAAAGAAGAGGAGGAAACCTCGGCTCATCTTCTTTACACCTGCCCCGCACTGGAGGAGAAGAGGTATCTTATATTAGGGGACCCCTGTTAGCTTAGAGGAGGCGAGGCTTAAGGCGGGGGACGTGCCTAAATTGTTCCTTTTATGGGATAGTATTTTTGGATAATGACCCGGATAAGAGGGGATCGCCAATGGACTACCCATACGATCAGTGGCTGATGAGGCCCAAACCTGTATAATATGATAATAATAATAATAAACAGAACTATTCAACAAAGACCTTTGAAATTTGAAATTTTAAAGTTGCGATTAAGCTTAGGGGTTGATGATATGGAGTTGAAAACAACCCCTAGATACATTATTTTGAGACAAAAATCATCAATTCTAATTATATGAACTTTATTCTAAATTTTAAGAACAGACGTATATATCTTTCATTAAAAGTTAATTTTAAAGCATATATTTAAAGCATAAAGTCAATATTTGACGTCATTTTTATATTATATACCGAAATCGAAACAACAAATCTCCGGAAATTTCCTAAATAACAATAACTTAGTTGATCATCACTGAGTGGGTGAGTTGACATATAACTTTAATTTGTGAAATAAAAACGTTCTAGTAAATAGAAGCAATTTATTTTTATTAGAAAATAAAATAATTATATACAGTACTGTAAATATAGTATAAGATAACACTAAAGGGTGTATAGAATATATTTAATTACAATTAACACCTACATTGTCGTTTATGTTGTCTGTAACTCAGAACAATCCCTGTAATTTTCCTCTTATCCGGAATTTTCATTCAATACCGGTCTCATTTTGTAATCCAATTTCAAATTGAACGGATACTCAGTAGACACACCGCCTAGCCGCATCTTCGTTCGAAGAGAGTCGTTGGAAATGAAAATCAGCATGCAGGTACATCTAGACGATATTATATAAGCCTTCCGTCTATCCTCCAAGTCTGTGATGTCGAAATCATAGTCATCTATCGGCATAATAACCACGGTGAATTCCAGACCTTTGACCTTCAACGCCCAACTGACTAGAAAGTCGTTCATGTGTTTCTGCATCAAGAACGTCTCGGCATCAGACACAGCGTTCGGATGAAAAGTATTTTCCACAAAATACTCCTCGATAAACTTGTTGATACGCTCCGGCATGGTCCTCTCGTTCACCATGTAGGGTATAACGCAGATATTATTGGGTTTAACTCCCTTCGTCGCACATAAATCTATGATCACGTCGGCGATGGTCTCGTCCATGTCTTTCTTCAACCGCACCCAGTACACCGGGGGACCTTTGATGTCGTGTCCGACGGAGATGTTTGGAACTACCACGTTACCCAGTCCTGGTTTCGACAGTTTTGCCGCGGGGTCGTCGTAGAATACTTTGAAGACGTCGAAGATGGATTTGGTGGAGCGCATTATCTTGCTGAGGAAGAAAGTGGGAGTCCTGAGGACGACCGGGGAATACTTGGGAATGAATATCATGGCTTGGTTCGAGTCTATCATGAACCAGAGTTCGCCCCAGTCCTTGGAGCAGTGCTGTTTTATCCTCTCGGTTATGTCCAGGTCGTCACCTGGAAGATTAATTACAATTAATATACGATTAATATTTTAGATAAGAATTGGAAGATACATAGCGATCTAGATCTGGGAAACCACAGGTAAACATCAATGATTGGAGTCAAAATTGAAAGAGCAAACTATAATTTGAGGTGATTATTAAGTTAAGGTGACAATTAGTTATCTAGGTACTTACAGAAATTCAAAAAGAAGCTTTGATAACCCCATATTTTTGTATTTCATTGAAAAGTACATACCTAAGTCGGCATATTCGCAGTTAGCCACGTCACAATTCCCTCTATGATAGTGACTGTACACCCCAGACATGGTTTCCTTCATGATGGATCGTTGGAACGACAGACATACCGCTTCGGCCTCGTCCATGAAGACGTGCTTATATTTCTTATTGTTTCTTCTGAGGAAGTCTCCCATGGATACGTAGAACCTCACAGTGTCCACGTATCCTGCTATGCCCATGGCTTTAAGCTTTAAGTTTACCTCTGCCCTAGATTGGAGGCAAAATTATAAAACGATGCAATCGATTTTACTATCCCGTACACTTACCTAATTCCCGGCCAGAAGCAGCAGTATAGAGCTCGGTTCTGCTCGTTGAGGCGTCCGGTACGGAACAATTGATCAAGTTTCCTTAAAACCAGCAATGTTTTTCCAGTCCCGGCAGCCCCGTAGACCACCAGAGGCTCTCCACTTTCCTTGCTGCACACATTGCTGTTCAACGTCTCCAGTTGTTGTTGGGTCAGTAGGGCCAGGAGGTCCTCGTGGATTTCATTCATGAATACTCCGCAGCTCAGAATTACAAATCTGAAAGCAACAGTGCCTTTAAAGCCCATGACCGTCTTTAACCACGACCATTTCTGGTATCGATATCCTCACACCTTGAATCTATCTATGATTTCGAAAATTCTTGAATACTAACTTGAGTTAGCAAGTCGGCGTAACTTTATAAATAAAATAATCACAGACTTCAAATTCTATATCAATGTAATCTAATAATAATTCTGGCAATATATATTTTCAATATATTGCCAGAATCAATATAATGTATAAACGTAACTTTTATATAAGAAGATAGATAACTATATGAGTCTGTCATAGTTCCCTTAATTTTAAATCAACCGACTATTTATTTCTAGGAGTATGTTACTAATATATATATTTCTTTTTTATCCCGTCTCCCTCCGGATAGGGCAGCCACTGGTTGCCCTGTCATAAAAACACCCATCGTTGCGTAGCTCTTTAACGGAAAGACATAAACGACTTTTATAGTACTGGTCTTGCGGTTTTTACAACAATTAATGCAGCTATATTTGTCTAGGAAATGCGTTTGTTGACGTTTATTACGTTCGCGTTTCTTAGAATGATCTCGAGATCGATAATGCGAGTTTTTCTTGATTAATTGAAATTCTTAATAGTCGTCAACGCTTCTCCCGTTTTTATAGCCCCCAGGGTGAGTTATAGTACCGGTTAGAAGACATCCAACCCGGATCAGTAGGGAAACGTGGGAAAAAGGGTCACAGTGACGTTGAAAATGTAGATTTCTTCGGTATTCCTCGACGAACAAACTTATAACTGATGTTAAGCTTCTAATTTTTCATTTTCTTCATTCCAATAAGAACTAGCTGGATGCTGTTACTAAATCTAGCAAGGAACACGGTAGTGATGTGGAAGTACCACTTTTATTTGTTGATGCCAAAATGCCAGTCTTCGCAGATAGTTACCAAGTAGTCACAATCTATGACAATACTTTCACATTACTCAGAGCAATGCATTCACTGATTATTTTTTTAATATGATGATGAAAATGAAACTGCAATTTCACGGGGATACCTTTGACAATAAAAAAATTATTGGCACAAATGCACCACACTTCGAACAAGATAATTTTTATATCAAAACGTTTTAGTTTATTTACAAACTGAACACGTTACCTGTTAAGCAATCGCGCAAAATGCTTCTCTTCTATAGTAGCCCCATTCACCACGTTCTGATGGAACCACGCACTGAACGTCTCCTGGTTCGAAATGACGTCCTCGAAGACGTGCAGATTTTTGTCCTCCTTCCACCGCCTCATAGTCTGCTGTCTGGGATCTTTCGTGTAAGCCCCTAGGAAAGGCCACATGATGTAGATCTGGATGATGCTTTCTTTGGCGTTATCGTCGATGATGCCTTGCAAGACTTCCATGTGGTCTCTCAGCTGATGCTGGGCTGAGCGCTTGTTGTTTTTGATGACCTTAGCGTCGGAGGTCTTCTCGAGGTCGTCGTTTTTGGTGCACAGGTCGTTGTTGGACTTGACCTCGATCAGCGCCACGCAGAACCGACCTGAAAAATTTTTCTTGTTTTGAAAGGTTTTATAGAGGATGGAATGATATATCAATACTATAGAGTGACCTGCGACATATCCAGATCTTACATCCATTGAGTATGTTTAATAAAAATCGTAGCTGATTATTGTTTAGATAGGGATAGGAATTTTTGCTCTATTATTATATTTCGAGCTTATTTTATAAAGAAAGCATCACTTTTTCATATGTTTTTTTTTTTAGTGGATGTATGTCATTTAGAGCAGCGGTCAGCAACATTCTAAATATTGCGGACCAGTAAATTTATAATTAAAAATTTCGCGGACCACTAATATGATTTTTAAAACTACAAACTAATATGAGTATTGAGTAGGACATGCTATTCATTTCATCGTTATTTGCCAAATAAAAAACTCTCTTATTTTGCCGATAAACGAAACAGTCTACCTGAGCCTAGCCATAAGAACAAGCCACGGTATGTTTTGAGATTTTTTATTTGGCAAAGAGCGATGAAATAAACTATACTCAAATATGTATATTTATTTATATGTTAATAATTTTAACTGCATTTATTTTACGGCAACAGAGAAAGAGATAATAATTTATAATATATAAATTATAAGAAATAATTTATCGATTTAACTATCTACACATTTCAGAAAAGATAATTATATAACTTCAGATACATATTTATGATAGATACACATTTATCTGCTGCTATTTTTTGTTTACAGTGTCTATGAAATACAAAATTTTCATATCCATATAACCTGCAACATAAATTCAATATTCATTTTACACAAGAGGTAATGACACTTCGTTTTTGTAACTATATACATGTAAATGTGTTATCTATTTAAATGTATGTAATAAATATTGAAATTAACATAAAAATATTACTTCTAAATGTATTTCCCTTTAGAAGTTTAAATGGTTTATTTGTATTCAACATTAGAATTCAGTTAAGTCAGATTTATTAGATATAAGTATAATGAAATACTTAAATGATTGTGATATTGAATTTAAAGTTTAAAATAAATTAGAATTAGGACTAGGGGTGCGCCGTAGTCAAATTAAATGTCTAGTCAATTGTATAGAATTCGGTATTCTTATTTTGTTACTCTTCCTATGCCGCTGATAGAGTAGAGGTTAATTAAACGCCTTTGAGGTAGATGTTTTATGTGTTCTATTTTACATATAATAATATAGCTTAAACAAAATTTATTTTTTTCTTAAACATTTTATTAAAACAAGCTCAACGAATTTAAATAATATCTGAATTTCTTTGCAGACCATTAAAATTATATTACGGACCACCGGTTGCCGACCACTGACTTAAAGCAATATTAAAGAGTATGTCATTATCTTCATATTTACTTCATTAATAGAAATAGGATATTATATTTTCACAAACATTGAAAGACTCGATCAGAAGAAGACGTATACATCGCTTGAAGGAGTTTTCACCAACAAAGTTACTATTACCTGATTTTTACTTTGCAGACTAAATAATGAAATAAGCATGAATATAATAACCAAAATATGATACTTCAGTGACATAAAAATTGTCTTTCTAACTGAACCATAACGAACTATGATTTCTATTAGACGAATACAACTACATTGACTCAAAATATTATTTGTGGGTATCCTTTGTCTATAAGTAAAAAATAAAAGACGACAGCAATTTTTATTTTTACCAATAGTTTCAGAAAAACAAATGAAGCGAATTGTCCTAGAAATGTTTGTTTCTCGAGCACAAGCTTTATGACCATTTTCCAAAACAACGATGTTAAGAAAAAATCATTTTGACTGCTTTGCATATTTTATAAAGCTGATTGATTGTGTCCAAAACACGACAGTTTTGCAATTTTTGGCCATAAACCGCGATTTATATCGACTTTTATGGCATCGCTACCAGAAATTTCATCTCGCTAATTTCTCCGAAACCGATTCGTTTCTCTCCTAGGGCGAATTTTTCTCGAAAAACCCCCGTCATATACCCGGGCACCATCATTACGCGTATTAAATCTCGCGCTTCTTTTTTTTTGCAAAACGTACGGGTACCTTTTGTTATTTTTTTGCTCGCATAAAAATTATTTTGAACGACACAAAATTATAGCCCGTCCGCAATGAATATTTATTATGTTCATGTCCGCACTGAGTGATGTATTTATGTGGGGTTTATGCAGATAATGCCGTTGTTTGCTTCTTCGCTTTTTGCGCGCGGGAAAATAAAAGAAAACAGAAAAGTCATGCCTACTTATCAATATCACCGTGCGTGTTTGGTTGGCCTCGAACTGTGTCGTGTTATTACTTCGAAAAAGTGTGGATTTTATTAAACGTGGCCATTCCTCAATCTCCAATAGATGACAGTGATAACTCAATAGTTGTGTTCAATTTTTTTTTACAAACTGTTAATAAAGACCTTCATTATTACTATTATAATTATTATATAGTTGACTTATATTTTATTTGACCTTTCCTACATATTTTGATTTATATTTTGTAACAAAAGATATTACAAAGAAATCTGTGAAGCATATAATTTTTTAATATAGCGCGGAAAAGAAGTAGACAACCATTTGGTTAAGACACAGCACCAAAGAACGTTTTGTCTGCAATATTTGATTGAAAAACATTGACGTAAAATGACTTTGATATAGATTGTTATCATTTGATGGATACTCCAACAGAGATATGAATCCTGCAGCTTCATAGATATATTGTTTGGTAATCCTGAACAATGAAAAACTTCTCGAATTCATACAAAATTATTGAATTCGAAACAAAGTTTCAACTTGTTCGGTCATCTACTTCAAACCACGTCTTATCATTAACATCATCACGATCATCAAGAACGACCTCTTGTTCATTCTCGAAATGGTAAAGACAAAGTAACTTATAGTCAACAAAATTATCTCTTTCACTTGTAAGTGCATAGAACAGACCCTCGAACTTACCCTCATATTTTGCAAACACGACAAAATCGTGCTCCCTAATCATGAGTCTCCCCATCCTTTGGTTCCTGTGGGAGTGCCCAGCGTAGCAGGTGCTGTGGAAAAAGGTCACCCATAGCCCCACGATTTCGTTGTTTTCGGCTAACCCCTGAAGCCTTTGGAACACCTGCTTCTCGGCTAAGGTGGCTTGTCGCTCCCCTGTTGAGGAGAAGCTTTTTGGGATGCTGTAAACTGCGCTATCGCCATTTTGAGGTTGGGGAAATTCCCTGTCTGTATATCTGAAAAGTAGACATGGGTGTCCATTAAAAAAACTAACTTCATTTTATATAATTTAATGTATTCAAGTTTTTCTTTATTTACAATTTTTGTATCAACTTTTTTATCTTTTTGGTATTTATGGTAGAAATAAAGCTGTGTAGGTTGGCAGAACTGAAAAATAGGTAGAAGTACGTACGATACTGGTATAGATTTTAAAGTAATGCACAGTAATGTCCTTTTGATGGATAATTAGTAATTTATATATATATATATATATATATATATATATATATATATATATATATATATATATATTTACGTCACATTCTGGGGCGTGGTTGAACCCCTTTTTGGTCTTATAGCTACGCCGCTGCCCCACAATGCAATATGTGAAGTAATTATCAGGAGATTATACAAGATCCAGTTTGGTTTCTTTGCGCTAATCAAAAAGTGGTAGGAGCTGAGCCGGTCTCGCGAGCTCAATTTTTCTGTTTTTACTTTTAACGAACTTATAAGAGTACATATTTATGCAAATCTGAACTCTGGCAGACGCAGCCTCAAACTAAAATAAAACACGACCGCGAAGGGAGCTCTGCCACTCATATTTCTGTAGGTTTCTTGGTGTAAATACATGTCGACAAGTCAAGATTTACTGAAAATTTCAGTTTATTTACCAACAATTTACCTATAGTTTTTATAAGTGTTATATAGGCTGTTTTATAGCGAGCTCATATCATATCGTCAATGTATTCAGATAGTACCAAGATCAACGTTTTCAATAGTAATGAATTGTTGAAAAATAGACAGTATTTTTTAACAATTACAATACAGTAATTAGAAACAATAGAAAAGTAGACAGTACAATAGAAAAATAAAAAAAAAACAGTATTTTTACAAATATCGCTCACTTTTATAGGAAACACAAAACGTATGGAAAAGCTTTTGTTGCGTTTAAGGTATGGCTGAAAAATTATGAGTGTAAAATATCAATATTAAAAATTATCTTGGTGAAAGGGGGCAATGGTATGGAATTACTAGTTTCTTTTGTCTTCATCTGGCGACGAGCTACATTTAAATGACAATTTTTGAGAAAACACCGCTTGGCTCTCCTCAACGTTATGTGTTAGGCATTGTAAATATGAAGACAGTTTTTTGTGTCTTCACTGAAAAATTTGTGAGGAAGGGATAAATGGTAACGAAAAAATTATAACTTCTTTTGTTTTAATTTAGCAACAAGCTGAATTGAAAGGTCAATTTTTGGGAAAACACCTCCTGTCTCTCCTCAATGCTACGTCTCAGCCGTTGCAATCATCAAGACGGTTCTTTATTATTATCTAGAAGAATAAGTAAGTAAATAACAGATGACATGAAAAAAATGATATCTTCTTTTGTGTTCATTTGGCGACAAACTGAATTGAAAGTACAATTTTAAGAAAACACCGCCTGCCTCTCCTCAACGCTATGTTTCAGCCATTTCAACTATGTAGAAGGATTTTTATTTTCTTACAGAAGAATAACTGAGGAAATGACAAATGATATCGAAAACATTATAGCTTAATTTATTTTCTTTTGGAAACACGCTGAATTGAAAGGACAATTTTTGGAAAAACACCGCCTAACAATACTCAACGCTACGTCTCAATCATTGCAACTATCAGAACAGTTCTTTACTATTTAATAGAAAAATAAGTCAAGAAACGACAGGTGATATCAAGAGAATTATAGCTTTTCTTGTTTTCATTTGACGATAAGCTAAATTGAAAGGAGAATTCTTGAGAAAACATCGTTTGCTTCTCCTCAACGTTACATCTTAGGTGTTGCAACTATCAAGATAATTCTTTATTTTTTTACAGAACAGTAAGCGAAAAAACGATATGCGGTATCAATAAAATTATAGCATCTTTTGTTTTCACTTGGCAACAAGCTGAAATGAAAGGATAATTTTTGAGAAGACACCGTCTGCCTCTTCTCAATACTACGTTTTAGCCGTTACAACTATGTAGACGTTTCTTTATTATTTTTACAGAAGAATAAAAGAGGAATAACAGGTGGTATCGAGAACATTATAGCTTTTTTTTTTCATTTGGTAACAAACTGAATTGAAAGGACAATTTTTGGAAAAATACCGCCTGACACTCCTAACGCTATATCTCAACCATTGCAACTAGTAAGACGATTCTTCACTACTTTATAGAAAGGTAAATGAGGAAATCACAAGTGATATTGAGAAAATTATAGCTTCCTTTGTTTTCATTTGGCGAAAAGCTGAATTGAAATAAAATTTTTCGGGAAACACCGTCTGTCTCTCCTTAACGTTACATTTCAGTAATTGGAAACATCTACACAGGTGTTTGTTTTCTCATAAAAGAAATATGTGTGCAATGACAAATAATATCCAATAAATTATAACATATTTTGTTTTCATTTGACAACAAATTGAATAAATAGAATAATTCTTGGGAAAACACCGCCTGCCTCGTCTCAACGCTATGTCTCCTTCGATGCAACTATCAATATAGTTATTTACTATATTATAGAAGAATAAGAGAGGAAATGACAAGTGATATCGAGAAAACTATAACTTTTTTTCTTTTCATTTGGCGCTAAACTGAATTGCAGGGACAGTTTTTAAGAAAACACCACCTGACTGTCCTCAACGTTATGTCTCAGCCCTTACAATTACAATATTGACAATATTATAGTTTCTTTTATTTTCATTTGGCGACAAGTTGAATTAAAGGAATAAATTTTGGGAAAACACCGCCCGTATCTCCTCAACGCTGCGTCTCATTCATTGCAACTATCAATACGTTTTTTTACTATCTTATAAAAGAATAAGTTAGGAAATGATAGATGATATCGAAAAAGATATAGTTTCTTTCTTCTCATTTCGTGATAAGCTCAATTGGAACGAGCATTTTTGGGAAAATAACGCCTGCCTCTCCTCAACGCTACGTCTCATCCATTGCAACTACCAAGACGGTACTTTACTATTTCATAGAAGGATAAGTAGGGAAACGATAGGTGGTATCGAAAAAATTGTAGCTTCTTTTGTTTTCATTTGGTCATAAACTGACTTGAAAGGAGAATTTTTGGGAAAATACCGCCTGTCTCTCCTCAACGCTACGTCTCATGCGTTACAACTATCAAGATGGTAATTTATTTTTTTATATTAAAATAGGTGTGAAAATAATAGGTGGTATCAGAAAAATTATAAATTCTTTTGTTTTCATTTGGCGACAATCTGAATTGAAGGGACAATTTTTGGGAAAACACCGTTAGTCTCTCCTCAAATCTACATCTCATCCGTTGCGACTATAAAAATGGTTCTTTATTATTTTATGGCAGAATAAGTAAGG
The DNA here is from genome assembly GCA_037954035.1 of Rosalia funebris. Lineage (NCBI taxonomy): Eukaryota > Metazoa > Arthropoda > Insecta > Coleoptera > Cerambycidae > Rosalia > Rosalia funebris. The sequence goes on along the minus strand of JAZFAV010000004.1, from coordinate 889,681 downwards.
AAATGATAGGATGACATTGAGAAAATTATAGCTTCTTTTGTTCTCATTTGGCGATAAGCTAAAATTTAAAGGACAATTTCTGAAAAAACACCGCCTGCCTCTTCTCAATATTACGTCTCAGCCATTGCAAATTGCAAGACGATCCTTTAATATTCCATAGAAGAATAAGTCAGGAAATTACATGATATCGATAAAACTATAGCTTCTTTTGTTTTCATTCGGTGACAAGCTGAAATGAAATGCGAATTTTTGAGGAAACACCGCCTCTCTCTCCTCAACGTTACATTTCAGTCATTGGAGACATGAAGACGGGTTTTTATTTTCTCATAGAAGAATATGTGTGCAAATGAAAAATAATATCGAAGAAATTATAACTTCTTTTGTTTTAATTTGGCAACAAGTTGAATTGAAGGACAATTTTTGGGAGGGACAAAAACACCGCCTGTCTCTTCTCAACGCTACGTCTCATTCGTTGCAACTATTAAGATGGTTATTTATTTTTTTATATTAGAATAAGTGGGAAAATAATAGGTGGTGTCAGAAAAATTATAAATTCCTTTGTTTCCATTTGGCGAGGAGCAGAATTGAAGGAATACTTTTTGGAGAAACACCGCTTGCCTCTCCTCAACGCTACGTCTCATCAATTGCAATTATCAAGACGGTTTATTATTTCATAGAAGGATAAGCAGAGAAACGATAGGCGGTATTGAAAAAATTGTAGCTTCTTTTGTTTTCATTTGGTGATAATCTTAATTGAAAGGATAATTTTTGGAAAAATACCACCTGTCTCTCCTCAACGCTACGTCTCATGCGTTGCAACTATCAAGATGGTTATTTACTTGTTTACATTAGAATGAGTGAGGAAATGATAGGTGACATAAAAAATTATAACTTCTTTTGTTTTCATTTGGCAACAATATGAATTGAAGAGATAATTTTTGGGAAAATACCGCCAGTCTCTCCTCAAATCTACATCTCAACCTTTGCGGCTATAAAGAGGGTTCCTAATTATTTTATGGAAGAATAAGTAAGGAAATGATAGATGACATTAAGAAAATTATAGCTTCTTTTGTTTTCATTTGGCGACAAGCTGAATTGAAAGGGCAATTTTTGAAAAAAACACCGCCTACCTCGTCTCAACGCTACGTCTCAGCTGTTGCAAATTTCAAAACAGTACTATAACATTTCATAGAAAGATACGCGAGGAAATGATAGGTGATATCGAAAAAAATATAGCTTCCTTTGTTCTCATTTGGCAACAAGCTCAATTGAAAGACAATTATTGAAAAAACACCGCCTACCTCTCCTTAACGCTACATCTCAACCGTTGCAAAGAGGAAGTGATAGGTTACATCGAAGAAAATATAACTACTTTTGTTTTTATTTGGCAATAAGCTGAACTGAAAGGACAATTTTTGGAAAAACATCGCCTGACACTCCTCAACGCTACGTCTCAATCATTGCAACTATTAAGACGACTTTACTATTTTATAGAAAAATAAGTGAGCAAACGACAAGTGACATTGAGAAAATTATAGCTTATTTTTTTATTTGGCGATAAGCTAAATTGAAATGAGAATTTTTAAGGAAACACCGCCTGTCTTTCCTTAACGTTACATTTCAGTCATTGGAAACATGAAGACGGGTTTTTGTTTTCTCATAGAAGAATATGTGTGCAAGTTACAAATAATATCGAAGAAATTATAACATGTTTTGTTTTCATTTGACAACAAGTTGAATTGAAGGGATAATTCTTGGGAAAACAACGCCTGTCTCTTCTCAATGCTACGTCTTATTCGTTGCAACTACCAAGATGATTCTTTCTATTTTATATACTATAGAATAAGAGAGAAAATGACGAGTGATATCGAGAAAATTATAACTTCTTTTCTTTTCATTTGACGGGAAGCTGAATTGAAGGTATAATTTTTGGGAAAACACCGTCTGCCTCTCTTCAACGCTACGTCTCATCCATTGCAACTATCAAGACGATTCTTTATTATTTCATAGAAGTATAAGCAGGGAAACGATAGGCGACACTGAAAAAATTGTAGCTTATTTTTCATTTTGTGATAAGCTGAATTGAAAGGAGAATTCTTGGGAAAATACCGCCTGTCTCTCCTCAACGCGTTGCAACGTCTCATGCGTTGCAACTATCAAGATGGTTATTTATTTTTTTATTTTAGAATAAGTGGGAAAGTAATAGGTGGTATCAGAAAAATTATAAATTCTTTTGTTTCCATTTGACGACAATCTGAATTGAAGTGACAATTTTTGGGAAGACACCGTTAGTCTCTCCTCAAATCTACATATAGAAACAGTTCTTTATTATTTTATGGAAGAATAAGTAGGGAAATGATAGATGATATTGAGAAAATCATAGCTTCATTTTTTCATTTGGCGATAAGCTGAATTTAAAGGACAATGTTTGAAAAACACCGGCTGCTTCTCCTCAACACTACGTCTCAGTCATTGCAAATTGCAAAACGGTAGTTTAATATCCCATAGAAGAATAAGCGAGCAAACGACAGCTGATATCCAGAAAGCTATAGCTTCTCTTGTTTTGATTAGACAACAAGCTGAATTGAAAAGACAATTTTTGAAAAAAACAACGCCTACCTCGTCTCAACTCTACGCCTACCTCGTCTCAACTGTTGTAAATTTCAAGACAGTACTTTAATATCGTATAGAAGAATATACGAGGAAACGATGGGTGATATCGAAAACATTGTAGTTTCCTTTGTTCTCATTTGAAAATAAGCTGAATTGAAAGGTCAATTATTGAAAAAACACCGCCTGTCTCTCCTCAATGCTACGTCGCAATCATTGCAACTATTAAGACAATTCTATACTAGTTTATAGAAAAATAAGTGAAAAAATGACAAGTGATATTGAGAAAATTATAGCTTCTTTTGTTTTCATTTGGCGACAAGCAGAATTGAAATGAGAATTTTTGAGGAAACACCGCCTGTCTCTCCTCAACGTTACATTTCAGTCATTGGAAAGATGAAGACGGGCTTTTGTTTTCTCATAGAAGAATATGTGTACAAATGACAAATAATATCGAAAAAATTATAACTTGTTTTGTTTTCATTTGGCAACTAGTTGAATTGAAGGGACAATTTTTGGAAAAACACCGCCTGCCTCTTCTCAACGTTATATCTTATTAGTTGTAACTATCAAGATGGTAACTATCAAGATCAAGATGATATCGAGAAAATTATAACTTCTTTTCTTATTATTTGGCGCCAAACTGAATTGAGGGGACAATTTTTAAGAGAACACCACCTGACTCTCCCCAATGTTACGTCTCAGCCCTTGCAATTATTAACATGTGTCTTTAATTTTTTTATAGAAGATTAAGCTAGAAAACGACAGTTGATATCTAGAAAATTATAACTTATTTTATTTTCATTTGGCTTCATGATCCGAATTGAAGGGACAATTCTTGGCTCTCTTTCTTCTATTCTGCCATCTCCTCCTTCTCCCCTTATTTAGCTTCTTCTATTTTTATTCATTCTTCTTCTAACGTTTTCTTCTTCCGCTTCTTCTTCTTCTTTACCTGAGATTAAATATTCTACGTTGAACTTGCAATAAACAAGAGCGACGGGTAGTATGATTTATGATGTGTCTTCTTGAATTGCGACGGAGTTGGGGGTTCGACAGGAACATTTCTGGCGCCCTGTAGAGGAAGGCGCGTGGTACAATGAACCGGGCGGCTAGTTATCGCGAAGGCCGTCTTGCGAACACTCATCGGACGTGCAAGTAATACCATCGTCGCCGTGGAACCTGTTATTTAAAACGCGAGACAACCGGCCGCAGCCTCCTCGCCGAGGATTTTTTCGTGTGATTCTTCAGAGAGAAATCACGGCTTCGCGTCGCTTTTGTAGGGGATGCGGCCATTTACGCGGTTGTAGATATATCCATCGTAAGAACCGTGTTTGTACCCAAGAAATGTCTAATTTGAAAGATTCATATTAGCTGGGTTCTTCTACGAATCTTTTAATTCTAGAATTACCTTATTTGAGCAATATTTTTTACCCCTCCTTCAACCCCCTTCAAGTAACACTCACCCTTTTATATTTTTTAAATAAAATGAGGGTGCGTATATACATTATTTGAAGGGATTTTCAATTTTCTATTCTATGAGGTTTTTATAATTTCTATAGTATCGTTTACAGTTAGTAAAATATATTACTACTAATATATTACTAATGGTCGTAAACAAAATTTTAAAGTGGAACAGTAAAAGAGACTATTACATGATAAAATTAGGGGTCGGTTACTTCTTAATAAATGTCGGTTGAATGGAAGCTGAGGGATCACTGTTGGGAACAAAATTATCGATATTTTCAGGCTTAATTTTTTTGATGAGAAAAGACGATTAAATATTAAGCTATCTTTTAAGAAAGCCCAAAATTTGGGTTTTAGAATTTACAGCTTTTTCTTCTTCATCGAATTCGACCAAATCGTACAACAAAGTCCTAAAATATGGAATTCTAGAAGCCCCAAATCCAGAATATATATATATATATATATATATATATATATATATATATATATATATATATATATATATATATATATATATATATATATATATATATATTCTAGTAGTTCTATTCTAACTAACGATTTAATTTGTACCGTACATACCGTATTTCATATATCTCTATTATTTATATCGTAGACTGTTTTATCATTAGTGTAAAAAGTCAAATATTTAAATGCCAATAAAAAAAAATAAGAAAATAATATGTAACTATTTTTAATTCTTTATTTTCTTTTTTCTTATTTGTGACATCAATTAGTTATATATGGTGTAATAAAACTTATTTTAGTATGAAAGAGGATCATGACCTGGCAATCAAGTCACTACAGGACAAGGATCAAGTCATATTCCGATACACGTGTTATAATGAATTGAATCATTATATTATTTATACTATTTTGAATTTATTTAAAAACCTGTATGTTTAAAATATAATGAAAACATTAGATGATATTTTACCCACTTCAACCATTTAAAGCCAATAACAACGACAAAAGAGAACAGTAATTAATGTTCTACAAGGATTAAATACCAAATTGGGAGAATAAAATTGTAAATATTTGCAGAGGGCTAAAAAAATAATTTAATTTTACTAGTAGTAGATAGATTTAATAAAAATAAATGTTTTCTAAGTCTTCACCACAATTTTTTAAAACTATTTTTATTATTGACATTTTTTAAAATACACTTCTCTTCGAAATTAAAAAAAATGGTCGTTTCAGATGCTTTAAATAAAGTATTTGATATAACTTTTTGAAAAGCAAGATACTTTAGATAACGGTAGATTACTATTTATAGCAATATTGATTTTTTTTGAGTAATTAAATATAAATTCTAGTTTATTGAAACTTCTTTTATTCTTAAGGAAGATGTCATTGGTGTTGTATTAAAAAAATAAACTTTGTGAGTAAAACTTAAACAATCATTTCAACGTGTTAGTTTTTAAAACTTACAGCAAGTTTACTGTTTTTAGTTTCTTCAATTCTAACTGTAAAGTTTACTACTTATTTGTAGTTTTTTTAAATATAAGCTGCCGTGTTAAGTTATTTCTATTTTCGCTGTACATTTTCGTTTCCTGTGCATACGTTTTAATATAATGGTGTTAAGTAAGTATAAGGTAGTATTCTAATAAATCATAGTGTTTCTTAATATACAAACCCCACAACACTATTGTATAGTCTTCATGTGTAATACGTTAATAATTTTGCAAGTGTAATTCATCTAGGAGTACTTAATGTTTATTTTATTAGTAAATCTTCAGATATATATATATATATATATATATATATGTATATATATATATATATATATATATATATATATATATATATATATATATGTATATATATATATATATATATATATATATATATATATATATATATATATATATATATATATATATATTGATTATTTTTGTAAAATTCATTTTTTATCGGAAGAAGAATTATGAGAGTAAAAACACCTTTCACTTTTTTATTTTCATATTCTTGCCTATAAATCGATAATGCTCAAAACAAATATACACTACTCAAAAGAAATAAGGGAACAAAAAAAATTTCGAATGATTTTTGAAAGGTTGTAAGTTCATGAAAGATAGTCGTATCGAGATGAAAAAAATATTTCGAAGCTTGAGGTTTCTTGTTTTGAAATATTTGGATAAAAAAATTATTAAAGAACATTACGAAAAAGAAAAAATATGGAAAAAAAATTCTTTTAGCAGTTTTTTTTATTTTTTTTAAATGTGATGAGTATTGTAAGCGAAATTGTAAGCAATGTAACGAAAAATGTTTTCTATCTTGCTAATCATTAAATGATCTCTCAAAGCAATCATATCTTGGTCCTTTAATTCCTCCTAATCAAACTTTTGTTAATTCGAAAAAAAAAGGATCGATGGATCAATTTGAAAACTGACAGAGCCTACAGTCTTTTTGTCAATATTTTCGAAGTGGCGGTGGATTTTTTTAAGTCAAAATAAGTCATTATTTTTACTTTTTTAAAATTAATAGCGAGTATAAAAAATTGTGTTAAAAACGACATTAGTCGTTTATAGGGGTTTTCTTCAAGTTTTCAAAACCATCCTTCGATTCGCTGTACCATTATTAGTTCCTGAGATATCGATGAACAAAGACAAAAGAGTCATTTTTCATTCAACCAGCGATAACTCAGCAATAAATGGTGGTACAGATTCAGTTAAAAAACTAAAGTAATGCTGAATAAATATTCTAAATGGCCATTGCATTGATTTAGTCTGAAAAAGTTTTTCTAAGCAGGACACGCTCGTAACAGAATTGTAGAATTCTTATCGTACGGTATATCTTTGGATTGCGCAGTAACAGCAGTTCAGAATTTTTTCCCAAAACATTTCACTCAAACTTCAAAATGTTTTCTTTTCACCTCGATATGATAATTTTTCATAAAATTGCAGCCTTTCAAAGATCGTTGAACATTTTTAAGAATTTTTGTTCCTTTAATTTTTTTTAAGAAGTGTATATATAAATAATATTTTACACTATTCCTGTCTTGTACTAGTATTATTACATCTAAAGATCTATAACTATTACAGATCTAAAAATCCCCTATTTCAATAAAAAAAAAATCAGTTACACTGATTCTTCGTTCAAAAAAAATTAAAACCTTAGCCTCTCCTCTATCATTAAACTTATTAATCTTACATAATCTCTTAAACGAAGATTAAAAGGGTGTAAGGAGCGGAAAAGTTTTCTTGTCTTAAAATGTAACAAGACAAAAATCTGATCTGAAAATTATCAAAATTAAAATGTTTTGTTTATTATTATTTGTTTTTGTCATTTGCTATTTATTTGTTACCATATTATTAAAAATAATACTGTTTTCAGTTCTATTTCTACAACACATAAATAACAGAAACATTTTGTGTCTTTTTTACATATTTAGTGTATTTAAATATTAAACTTTTTATGTATTAGCGGTAGTTCCTAATGTCTAATTAATCTGTCGTTGTAAAGATAACTAAATCTATTACGCTTATTAATTATATATTCCTGACTGTTTTTATAACTTATTTTAATTAAACGATCTTCAGCGATGAATAATTGCTAATTGAACATTAAAAATAAAAAAATAGTGGACGTTTTTACTTTTGTAAATCTTCGGTGCAGTTACAAAAACAGGAGACTAGTTTTCCAGAAACTAGTCGTTGTATTTATACAAGTTGTATAGATATTAAATAGAGTTAACAGTTTGAAAATAGATTTCAATCATGTAAACTTTGTGTTATGTGGGAACAAGATTACAAAACCGTCATATTATGTGATAATAATAACAGGAAAACCCCACTAGTTTATTATCATGGTATGTATATATCATGGTATGGTGTATGGTATGAATAGCAATTAAATATATCATCTTTCTCATCTATTTTCTTCTCATTACGCCTTGTGTATTGCACCAATATATAAAAATTCCTACCTAAATTCTATTTTAAACACATCATTGCGGGCAGATATGTAATTATTTACTTACAACACAATAATACGTTCTAATAAATGTGAATGACATCAAGTCCTATAATAATCATGAAAACAGATAATCTAGACTATTACTTACTGGTAAAGATACGTCTTCAAGTCCGTATACCCAGCATCAGCCTCTAGAGGGGGCAAGTAGATCCTCAAATTGTGATTGTCCTCGGAGAGAATTTCACGGCATTCCGGCATTCTTAAAATTATCCGCACAATTCTGCTTTAACATTTTCTGTACTGCAAACCGCGCCCATGGATTCCACTTTTCTAGAAAGTGCAGATAACGACATTGACGTTTTTATCTTGGTCATAATTCTCTACAGGGCTTGTACATATATAATCGTGTACATTTCGGTATCAGCTCCAAAATATATCTTAAATACCCCCAAGATTTTTTTCTTTGTAAAATACCAGATAAAATCTAAAGGAAATTTCTTATATCCGCTTTTATCGATCGATGAGATAAAGAAAATATGAATGGGAACAAGTTACTGACATGATTGTGGTGAGAATGAGGAAATTTCTCGTTGCTATAGATCTAGAACTACAACAAAGAAATATTGTTTCCTAACAACTATCTATATCAACAAAAAACAGAAGAAGAAGCGATTAATTACTTCAACGTATACACAATCGTTTTGAACTTTGTATTAACTGATGTTATTGAACGTTTTTTAATATAAATGTCTTACCCAAACACACGCGTTCTTCCTACTTATTCCACACCATTGCCACCAATTCCATCGCAAACTGGTTCAATAAATATTTATAAGATTTTTTTTTACACAAACATCCGCGATTGTTTTTAATCACACCTTATATGTAATCTTTTATTTGTTTATCGCCAGTTTAAGATAAAGTTCGCTGTATTTGGCTGGCGATTGTTTTATCTGACGGGGTATTCACAAAAAAAAGAGCACTCGACGATGTGTGAGATATATTTTCGTATAGAATCCTTTGAGGAAACCAATGGGATAAATACCTGACGCTGCATTGTTTCGTATGGCGCCATAGTTTTTTTTAGATAGTTCCATATACAGACCATACTCTCAAATTGAAAATGTATTTAATAAACACAACGAATGTTTTTCTCTATTACTTTTCCGCACTCCACTATACGCAGAAAAGTAATGTAATCGTGTAAAAAAATTTCTTTTCTAGGGTTTATTTTTCGTTTTCGTCATTGCGATTTTATGGTTAGGTGCTTTTTCATTTCTTTCTGTAACATGCGACAAAACTATTTTTTGCTGAGAATGGAAAATTATGGCAAAGAAAACATTCCACACTCGTATATTAAATGTAGTTTATAACATATTTTTGTTTTTGTTTCCGTTTTTCATAATTTTTAAGGGAAAGTTCAATAAGTGATATGAGCATAACTATAGAGATGTAATAAAATATCTTGATCAATCAACGGGGATCGTGGTAGACAAAAGACAAAGATAAAAAAAGCGCTGTTAAATCAACCGTTCGTACAGAAGAAGGTAGACAACAGAGACAAAATAACAAAATATGGATATGGAAAAGTTAAAAAACTAGTATAGTGCATATGGTAGTGCACACTTCAATACCTACGAAACTTCGTTTTCTTTGATTGCATGCAGTAAACGGCGTCCAAGTACCAATACAGAAGCTCTAATGAACGTGATAACTGAGACTTGTACAGAATTTGATATACAACAACGTCAACTTCACCATGCAACAATCAGTGACCAGAAATGCTGGTCACTTATGGAGCTGTGATCATTGTTGAAGCTGGCAAAATTCTTGAACCATCTTTTCTGGATCTCCTTCATGTCACGTCACGTTATGTTGTGTTCATCTTGTAATAGATACTATTAGGAAGAAGTATTCAGGGCTAGACTAACTAACTAACAGCGTCAGCACAAAGAAGGTTTTTGTCAAAGCTCCTAAACGAATTCGGGCATTTCCGACATATTGTCCAGGACTTTCATTACCACCTACACTGATATTAACCAGATGTGAAACCAGGCTTCATGCAGTTGCATATTGTTGTAATAATGTTCAGACTATGATGTCCTTTATCGTGAAATTAAAGTCGCATAAGTCTGAAGCAACTAAATGAAGATAAGAACTGCTTTCGGATGCTTAGGTTGAAACAGATATAGTAGAGATTTGTGATTCGTATTAGGTGGTTACAGCTTATATTTAATAATTAAAAAATAATGCGTTATGTTTACCAGAAGCACTACTATGGTTGATAACTTAGGAACGTCCATGGACAACTTGACAGATGGTACAGAGATTGTGGTCGCTCATAAATTTATTGCCTGTTGTTAAATAAAAATCAAACTCACAAATACTGTTATTTGTAAACTTAATAACTAACAGCAGGATGCAAAGAAATATTATTTTAAAATTTTATTTCAATAGATAGCGGTCCTTCTTCCACTACAATCACGTATTCTCACCATCTCGCAGAAGTTTAAGGGAATCGAAAATCGACTTTAGAAATTAATGTTTTTTTATCACTAATACCAATAGTGAGGTATATACGGTACTATTTTTTTTATGAAAGAAGTGCAATACTTTCAGGAGTTTTTAAGTAACATAATTTAAAAGAAAGTCACCGCTCCATACGTAGACTGTACACACCTTCCATATTCATCACAAACATTTCCTAGGGTCTCGACTAAGACACTCTAAAAGCAAAATGCTTCAACTGCTTTCTTAGGGACGGTACGATTTTTTTAATGAAAGAAGTATGATATTTTCAGGAGGTTTTTAGGCAACATAATTAAAATAAAAATAACCACTCCCTATGTAGACCGCACACACCTTTGATATTCATCACAAACATTTATTAGAGTCTCCACTAAGACACTGTAAAATAAAAATACTTCAACTACTTTTTTAAGGACAGTACGGTTTTCTTAACGAAAGAAATACTATATTTTCAGTAGTTTTTAGGCAACATAATTAAAAAAAATCACCACTCTCTACGTAGACCGTACACACCTTCGATAATCACCACAGACATTTCTTAGAGTCTCTAATAGGACGCGCTAATAGCAATATGCTTCAACTGCTTTCTTAGGGACGGTACGATTTTTTTAATGAAAGAAGTATAATATTTTCAGGAGGTTTTTAGGGAACATGATTAAAAAAAATCACCACTTCCTACGTAGACCGTACACACCTTCGATATTTATCACAGACATTTCTTAAAGTATCTGCCAAGACCATCTGAAAGCAAAATGCTTCAATTGTTGTTTTAGTGACGATATAATATTTTTCATGAAAGACGTACGATATTTTCAGTAGTTTTTAGGCAACATAATTCAAACAAAAATCACTCTCTACGTAGACCATACACATCTTCAATATTCATCATAGACATTTCTTAGAGTCTCTACTAAGATACTCTAAAAGTAAAATGCTTCAACTGCTTTTTTAGGGACGGTACGATTTTTTTTATGAAAGAAATACAATATTTTCAGGAGTTTTTAGGCAAGATAATTGAAATAAAAATCACCACTCTCTACGTAGACCATACAGATCTTCGATATTCATCACAGAAATTTCTTAGAGTCTCTACTAAGATACTCTAAAAACAAAATGCTTCAACTGCTTTTTTATGGATGGTACGATTTCTTTTATGAAAGAAGTACGATATTTTCAGCAGGTTTTTAGGCAACATAATTTTTAAAAATATCACCACTCGCTACGTAGACTGTACACACCTTCGATATTCATCACAGATATTTCTTAGAGTCTCTGCCAAGACCCTCTAATCTATATATCTAATCACTATGCTTCAACTGCTTTTTTTAGTGACAGTATAACATTTTTCATGAAAGTCATATGATATTTTCAGTAGTTTTTATGTAAGATAATTAAGAAAAAATCGCCACTGTCTACGTAGAGCTTACACACCTTTGATATTCCTCACAGACATTTCTTAGAATCCCTGCCAATACCCTCCAAAGGCAAGATGTTTCAATTGCTTTTTTATGGACAGTATAATATTTTTCATGAAAGACGTACGATATTTTCAGTAGTTTTAATTTAGACTAATAATTAAAAAAAAATCACCACCTTCTACGTAGACTGTACACACCTTCGATATTCATCACAGACATTTACTAGAATCTCTACTAAGACACTCTAAAAGCAAAATTATTAAACGGTTTTTTTAGAGACGGTACGATTTTTTTAATGAAAGAAGTACGATATTTTCAGTAGTTTTTATTCACCATAATTTAAAAGGAACCACCATACTCTACGTAGACCGTACACACCTTCGATATTCATCACAGATATTTCCTAGAGTCTCTATTAAGACACTCTAAAAGCAATAGACTTCAGCTGCTTTTTTATGTTATTTGTCTTCTCCACTAGTGACAGATATACGTATATTCATTTCTAAGCTAGTGAGAAATGTATTTCTTTCCTTACTAGTGAACAATTTATTCATTTTCTATTAGTGAGAAACTTATTCGTTTCTACACTAATTAAGAAATATATTTATTTCTCCACTAGTAAGAAATATATTCATTTCTCCATTAGAGATAGATATATTCATTTCCCCACTAGTGAACCATATATCCATTTGCGCAATAGTGAGAAATATATCTATTTCTCTAATATATTATTTATATACCTATTGGAAATATGTTTATTTTCTCACTCACTACTCACTACACACACTATTTCATAACTAGTGAGAAATATATTTATTTCCTCACCAGTAAGAAATATACACATTTCCACTCTAGTGAGAAATATATTCATTTACACACACATTTCAGTGGAGAAATATATTTATTTCTCCACTAATAATAAATATTTTCATTTCCCTATTAATGAGAATTTCTAAAAAGTCGACTTCGAAGAATCCGATTCGGCGTGTCGAATTGGGAGTGTTTTATTTTGTGCCCTCTAGGATCACAAATATGGAAGATATGGGGATTACCCAGAAACTTTATGTCTTTAAAATGTTTCATAAAACGGCTTTCTTATCAAGTCCTTTAAACTCATTCGTGAATTCCAACCAGAAGAGGTACATAGCTTGAAGAAGAAAATAGCTATAGTACAGTAAGAAGCTACGCCTATTCCTAGCTACAATGACATTCGGATCATCTGCATTTCAGTATAAAAATATAAGGAAATCTTTATACCTTGTCTATTTTTATGGTACGCTACTGGCTGCCTAAGTCGGTACATCTCCAAAGATTTGTAATCGTAGAGATGCCCCTTGTAACTAATGACAAATTTCTATATGCGATAAATTTTTCATTTTGTATATTAGTTATAGAAGTAACAAGTTGTTTACTAGCAAAAAAAAACCCATCCGCATTCAACGATTAGCCATGAGGCAGACATCCCGTACAGTCCTGCAATTTTAGTTTGTTGACTTTTGATATATAAAGACTACCTTCAAGGTCTCCTGAGTTTACCAAACCTACGATTTTTCAGCGTATTTTATTTATAAAACCAGATGATTTGCAAAACGGTCTCGCCGCTACCGGGTATCCCATTTAAGACGAGACGCCCGGAATCACCATCGAAATATTATTTTTATAGGAATGTGCAGTGACTAGTCACTTTTTAGTTTTAACATTTTTTGACGTAAATCCGTTACTGTCAGTAATACTCTCTCTCCGGAAAACCACTACCCGCTTCAAAGTATATGTTAGAATAGAATTGTTACTGTTACTAAAACTTCCTCCCTCAAACAGGGAGGAGGCAAGGGAAACGAAGGTTGAGAGATATATAATTTGAAAAATATCTCGAAATATCTGATAAAAGCAATGGTTTATTTCTGCTAAATAGCCAGTCCATAACTAAATTTCACTTATTAAGGAAGTCCATTGAAGTAGCCTGGAAGATCACCAGATCTGACACTATGCCGCTAAACCTAGTAATCTAGAGGAGCTGAAGGTGTATATTGTACAGGGGTGCCAAGGAGCAATGCTAGAGATGTTTAAAGCAGTTCAACAATTCGAACAACGCTTGTTAGGGTTTTTATATAAGGACGCTCGATTTTTAAACGTAAATAAAACAAGTTGTGTGTGGGATATCTACTCATTTTTTTTTTAATTTGAAAGAATATTTTATGGCATTAAGTATGGAACATAACGTCGTTCAAATATCCGCTGCGGATTTGCTTGGTGACACATATTCGGGAGGTCCAATTGTCGATGCCTTTGTAAATCTGGCTGAATTCGCTGGATGGCTTCGTTATGTTGACTTTGAGGGCATCAATTGTTTGCGGTTTATTCCCATAGATCTGCGATTTCAGATAGCCCCAAAGGAAGAAGTTTAAAAGCGTTAAATCGCACGATCTTGGTGGTCAGTTCATGTCTCCGCTGCGCGAGATAAACATGCCCTCAAATCGCTCGTGAAGAATGTCCATTGTGGTATGCGCTGTGTGGCACGTAAAGCCGTCCTATTGGAACTACATGTCGTCGATATTCATAGCATTATTCACTGCTGAATAATTTACAATAAATTTTACAGATATTGTCGTAACAACATGGCCGCTATGGCTAACTTAACAAATTTCGAGCGTCCCTATTGAAATACCCTATAGTACTGATTAGAAGTGGGTGGTGGTCATTTTTAACACATAATTACAAAAGTAATGTAACTTAATTATTTTGCTAGATAATTATTTTACTTTTTTAATTAAGTTTGTGTTTGATTTACATCCTCTACTTTAAAATTTGTATTAGTTATGTTAAAATTGGAGTTGTAAGTTTAGTTATTATTTATTCCTTTTAGGAATGATTTCTTATTCCCTTTTACTTATACAGTTTTTATAAAATATCCCGATTACGAATTGGATGACAAGTAATAATACACCACAATCGTTATCAGGGTCGAGAGACCTTATTACTTGACCCGCGTTTTCATTTGATTGTCTTAAGGGGATAATTGCCTACGTGAGGGGGTGTCAGTGCTAGTCCCGGATGTTATGTCAAAGTATGTCTCCTTTAAAACAAGAACTGTCGCGTCACTGCATTTTCCCATATATAAATTATTTCGACAGTTATTCCGTGCGTTTAGCTTTAACTGCAACACCCTGTACAATCATTAGAGAATAATCACGGGCTCCCATCGAGATTAAGCTCTTCAGAAAGTTAATCTAAGGCAGTCCTAGTCGCAGTCATAAACTTGAACTTCACAGAAGTTTGATGACATTCAGAGTTGTTCTTTTTTTTTGTAGTCGCTGGCAGGTATTTAAAGGTACCTACTTAGTGGGTCTATAACCTTCTACAAAAACGCGCTATATAAATAAAAAACCTGTATTCGCTTAATTACATTGTTATAAAATAAAATGTTAATCACCAGCGGTAATGGAAAATAACGTTCCTGCTGTATAGGAATGGTCGACGGTCTGTAGAATAGAAATATTCATACGGTCTGTGAGAGGCATAAAATAGCCATAAAAAATCTCGCGGATTGGATAAATCCCCATTCAAATATTTTTTAACTCACCTTGAGGTGATTCGTATTATTAAATAATACAATAAATGAATTTTGTATAAAAGAAATTTCATATACAGGACGAGGAAGCTCTTACATTACATTATGTTTTTATTCTTATATAACTCATTATTTCTTAAATATGTACAGAAATGAATAGACACATGCCTGTTTGGAATAGATTTAGAAAGAATACTTAATAAAAATAACCTTAAACTTAAATAAATAGTTTGCAATTTACCAAGAAGTAACTTGTAGATTACTATAGCCTTTAATCATTGTTTCATTAATACCGGGAAGGTAACTTTTCACCATATTCAAGAAGTCTCATCCAGTACCACATAACTTGTTGAACAAAACCATAAACTTAATAAATATAAAACTATAAGAATTGAAAAGATACTAATTTGACTTGACTCGACTATACAGAAATGCCACTGTATGTGTAATATTATTAATAAATGCAAGAAAAAGCGAAAATATTGTACAGCTGCCTTAGATTTAAAACAAGTTTTTGATGAAATATGGCTAATAAAAAAAATTGTGTGCCTCACCTAAGCACACAATTGAAGTGAAACTTATGATGGAGATATTAGGAATTGAGTTTCAAAGTAATTATTAGAGTTGTGTTTTATAATACCATTGATTTATTGGATTATTTTCTTTTACAAATGTTACAAGCGGCTTATGATAACTAAAATGCGATACAAATATTCGCATTTCTACTGTGTGTAAATATCGACTAAAATAGCGGCTATTGTTGTTCTATGTTTCGTTGTTAATGTCGCAGGATCACTCGACATTATCAGATGAAATTTTTCTCTCAAAAATGTTATGAGGTGCTGATGATTCTGCGGTAAAATCTATGTTAAAATTTCCCCCATGAATCATCGGAATTTTTTCAAAACCTAAATTAAGGACTGTAGCTACTTCTGATGAATATGGAAGTAGCTTTGGCTGGAGAAACGAAATTCTTTTTTTAATAGATTTATTTGGAGATATATATATATATATATATATATATATATATATATATATATATATATATATATATATATATATATATATATATATATATGGTTACCAACAACACCTCTTGGTCGTGCCCTGTGCTACATAATGCGCAGCCACTCATTCCTTACACTACGGACACACAAGCCTATGCATATCCTCTCTACACTCCTCACGCATCCCCACTCTCGTTTATTTGCATGCACTGCTTGTATCCCCTCCACCAAAGTGTTTCACTTTGAATTCCGTTTCAGTTTTTCGAACTTACTACTTCGCTACAGAAGTTTCACTTCAGTAATACTTCCAATCCAATTCCAATTGAAAATATATTTCAGATTGCTTAAATCCTATCTGAACGATCGCTACTTAGAGACCAAGGTTGATGGAGAAACGTCCAAACGCTTTCCAATACAATCAGGAGTACCGCAGGGAAGCATCCTAGGCCCGCTGCTGTATACCTTACACTGCCATCCTACCAATAACTAAAGGAAAAACTGTAGGCACATTCGCGGATGACACGCCGATTTTTCATAAAGATTCCATTGTAGCTTCAGTGGAACCTCGAGGATATCTAGATTTCATAGACGTCTGGCTAAACTAGTGGAAGATAAAACTAAATGAAGTTAAAACGCATAACTTTCATCTTTCGTGTCAACAGCAGTGTTCTGGAGTTAGCATGAAGCAACTAATTATATCCCTATTATAGAATGAAATCGTCAGGAATCGTCAAGTAACAAAATAAATCGATTGGTTCATAGGTTATAAAATTAATGTTACCATTAGTATGACATGGACTTGACCAATAAGCCCAATCCAAAATACATAGAAGCGTTACTGACCCGCCATGGTATGTTCCAAGTCATGCAATTCTTACGAATTATAAAATTCTATACATATAAAAGTCTGAAAATCCGAAAGGATAAGAAACGTATAAATGTAGAATTATTGAGGGATCAGAATATGAAAGATAAGTTCCAGGAGAAAACTGATCAATCAATAAATAAAACGAGTAATGGCGAAATCAGGAATGCAGAAACTGATTGGGAGGTTATCAAGAATAGTATAGATTCCGCGGCTACAGACGTTTTAGGACACGAGAAAAGGGAAGTTAGGAAGCCCTGGATAACGTACGAAATCTTAAACTTAATACAAAAGAGACGAGGCTACAAAAACAGACGATACGAGGAAGGACTGAAAACTTATAACTCAATAAAGTGGGAAGTCATTAGAAAGTGTAGAAAAGCGAAAGAAGAATGGATAGAGGATAAATGCAAAGAAGTAGAAGATAAGCTCCAAGTAGGTAAGACCGATGAGGCTTACAAAATAATTAAGAGGAACTTCAGGGATGTAGGACCAATAAGTAGAAACGTTAGGAGTCAATCGGGGAACATACTGATCGAAAGAGAGGAGAAAGCAGATAGATGGAAGCAGTACTTAGGAAATTTATACGAGGGTCAGGAATTAGGAGAGATATTAGAGGAAGAATCTAGCATCGATAGGGAAGATATAGGAAAACCTATATTGAGAGAGGAAAAGAGTAATGTTAGAGAAAACAATAAAAAAAAAATGTGTAGATTTAGAAAAAGCTTTTGATAATGTAAGATGGGAAAAAATGTTCGAGATATTAAAGAGCGCAGGAATGAAGTATAGAGATAGGAGAGTAGTACAAGTAGTATAGCTATGTCACTCCTGGGCCACCCTCGGATTTGTCCGCGGACATTTGATGCGGATGGCATGTGGTCATTGTTGATCTGAAGAACTCTTGGTACAGGTATAGAACAGGTCTGTACAGGTGTAAAACAGGTCTGTACCGGTTTAAAACAGGAAAGGCTTGACAATAATATTAAATCCCAAACACAAAAAAATTGAGGTTAGCAGCGGACGAGACAACAGAGTTTAAAACCTTCTGTTGCAAATGTTATAACACTTACAATTGATCAGCCTCGACCGTCATCTGCGTGACAACGCAGTTCAGTATCTGATATTAACTACTTTACAACAATTTCAACTTTAAGTGTTACTATTTAGTGATGTGTCCAACATAAATAATTTGAACGACGATATTAACTATACAAATATTACATTTCGAGATTCCGACTGGCCGTTTCCTTCATATAAGATAATCTTTTCTTCGCACCGGGCATCGCTCACGGAACCAACTTTAGAGGCAAAGGTAAAAATTACATATATAGATTATTATAACTCATATTTATGCCACTGATGAGGCATCTACGTATGTAAGTGGACAGTTCAAGTAATTTTTGACAATTGCTTAGAATTTATCATTATTTAATCCTCTCTTGCCACTTTCCCGTATTAACCATTTTTCCGATGACGATTTCCATCGCAACTGATTAGAATTGTTTTAAAATTTAAGTAGAATCTGATGTTCAATATCGATTTGAAATACGTTTAATATGCGTTTTTTTATATTAATTTTGCCTGTCACTTACCTTCGAGAGCTTCACGTAATCAATTTCACAAAAACAACGCATAAGACTGTTCGACGGTAGACGTACAGTAAGATATAAATATGAGCACGCAGTTCGAGAGCGGTTATCTGACAGAAAAACGCCGCTATCTCTGCGGTAATTAAATAGAGAATGCGCAAAATGCCACAAGTGGAAAACGGCCGGAAAAATTAACAATTTCCAAGAGTTACGATGGCGGGATCAATCTGCGATTCAGCGTATCGCCATCAGTATATTATCTAACAATATAAATATTGCTGTTTACTTTATTGGGTTATTTAATTAGAGATTATAGGATTAACGACGGTTTCATTGAAACGTGTATTTTTTTCAACGATAGGACAAAATATTTACACAGAAACTGGCCAGGAAAGTAAATATTCGAATGGTTGAGTAAGTCACAATTTTTCTGAAAAAAATAATACATGTCCTTAACAGAGTTTTAGATTTAATTACAAAGCTTTATTTCCGCAATATAGTGTTTCCCCTATCATCGAATTAGACACATTTCCCGCATACTGAGTGTTCAATTTTGAATTGAACTGTTTGTACAGTGTGGTGTAAATCCGTATTCATAACAATTTTAACATAGCAATGACAGGATGGGCAGACATCAAAGGATCAAAATGCGACGCCGCCATGAATGCTTGGCTACAGTAATTTCTTACTATAGGGTCTTTCAATAGGGACGCTCGAAATTTAGTCAAAAAAATCATCTTAGCGACAAGGCCCATTTTTGGATGAATGCATATGTGAACAAGCAAAATTGTCGGATTTGGAACGATACCAATCCACACGAGATACACTAGCACCAAATGCATCCCGAGAAAGTCACTGTTTGGTGCGGATTCTGGTCTGGCAGAATCGTCGGTCTGTACTTCTTCCAAAACGAAACTGAAATTGCCGTAACTTGCGCACTGCAATAATGGAATCAATGAACAACTACCACGATGGTCGGCAGTCTTTGGTTCTCTTCGGTTGTGGTTAGTTTGTGGCCGGTAGGTCGTACGTGTGAGTTGGGTTCAGTTATTACCTGCGACAATTTTGTGGGTGATATCAACCACGCATTGCGACTGTCGTCGAAATCGACTACACAGTGTCGGTCGTGTGAGTGCTAACATGCGTTTCTATATTAATTTGCTACTATCCACTATCGACGACTTTTCTGTGGTTTCAATGTCGTTGTAAAGTGTGAGTTAAGCCTGTATAAGCAACTTATTGTGGTCTAAACTGGATCATATGGACACTGACGACATGTGGTTCCAACAGGACGACGCTACGTGCTAAACAGCGCATGCCACGATGGACTTTCTGCACGAGCGATTTGAGGGCATAGTTATCTCGCGCAGTGGCGACGTGAACTGGCCGTAGAGATCGTGCGATTTAACGCCTTTAGATTTATTTTGATCCAGAGCAGGAAGATCCACAATCGATCACTTATATACAGTCACACAAATCTTGGAGAAGAAGATAGCATTTAACCAAGAGGTACATCTACTATATGTGGATTTAAAAAAAGCATATGATAGCGTTCCTCTGGTAAAACTCTGGGAAACTTTACAAAACACTAATATAAATGTAGAATTAATAAAGGCTGTAAAATCTCTGTATGATAATACCAGATCTAGAATAAAAATAGGACACAATATAACAACGGGATTTATAGTAACTAAGGGACTTAAGCAAGGATGCTGCCTATCTCCTACACTATTTAAGATATATCTAGAACGCGCATTGATGACTTGGAAAAGAAAATGTCACAATATGGGCATACCAATATATGATACATCGATACTATACACATTATCTTTTGCGGATGACCGAGTTGTTATTGCGCAAGATATCGATGATATGGAATATATGACACGCAAACTTGTAGTATGAGAAATGGGGTTTAGAAGTTAATGTGAAGAAAATGGAATACATGTGTATTGGAGGACAACAAGATCTACTTCTGTCAACCGGGCAAAACATCAAACACTACAATTTAGATAAATATCTAGGCATGAAAATATCAAACGACGGGACACTTGATGAAGCGATTTCGGAAAGAAACACCCAAGGAAGGAGAGCAATTACAATCTTGAACAGCATTCTATGGGATAAGCAAATAACAAAAGAAAATAAAAAAAAGAATATATAATTAAATAATTAAAAGTATAGTAACCTATAGTGGTGAAGTATGGCCAATGAAAGAAAGAACAGAAAGAATGATAAGAACTACAGAAATGGACTTCTAGAGGAGATCAGTTGGAAAATCAAAGAGAGAAAGGGTAACGAATGAGAGAATAAGAAATATGATGGGAATAACACATGACATTGTAGATGATATAAGAACCAAACAACTCGTGTGGTACGGGCATGTTCAGCGAATGCCAATACGAATGCGAATGACACAATACCCAAAAAAATTCTAAACTGGAAACCACAAGGAAGAAGAAGGCGAGGAAGACCACGAAAAAGCTGGAGAGAGGGCATTGATAACGAAGTTCGGGAGAGTGGTCTGGACGAGGACATGTGGAGAAACAGAGAGGAATGGAGATTAGGAATCGGAAAACGGCGAAGGACGTTATAAACCGACATGATGATGAGATTTCTTCCATTGATTCTATATTAAATCTCAGGTCTATGCGAATAAACCGCAAACAATTGATGCCATCAAAATCAACATAATGAACGCCATCCGTTATAAAAATCCGGATAATTCCTCAAATTCGCCTGAAAAAAAAAACAATACGATCCCATAATGACATATCATTTTCTGCACAAACTAAGGAAATGTGTGATATATTAATTACCCAAACTAAAAACAGATTGAGTTTAGAGAACACCTGTTAGCGTCGAAACTATTTTTCCCCAATAAATTTAGTGACTATGAGAAACAATTCCCCATTCAATATTTTGACAATGTAACGAAAACTTATGGATTTTTAGACAAAGTTAAATTGAAAAGTGAATTAACGGTTATATACAGCAGGGAAGATTTTCGTGAAGCAGCAAGGTGCTTAGCAATTTTGCAATAATTTATAGATCTAAACCTGACGGTCTGTTTTAGTGATACTGTTATATTATTAAAATTAATTTGTACCATACCCATGACAAGTGTTGAGAATGAACGCTCTTTTTCGACGCTTAAACAAACTAAAAACTTTTTTAGGAAATACAATGGCGCAAGACAGACTAAAATTCACTTTTCATGATAAGTATGAAGAAAGTGCTAATTGCAGCGATTCCAGATTATTAAAATCTGGATTTTAATGATCTTGTAATTGACGTTTTTGCGAATTCCAATAACAGACGAATGGATTTTGTATATAAATAACCTCAGGCTTGGACATAGGTAAGTTTATTTTAATTTTTCGTTTGTTATTACTTTATCGATTGCATCCCCAGACAAAAATTACACCGGCCGCCAATGCCCATAGGTCCATATTTAAGTTTGATTACGACTTTGGATTCCATTTTTTATTTATGGTATGATAGTTGTCCAAATTGTAATGTCACTGAAATTTTTTTTAATAATAACATAAAAGTATCTTTTTAATTCTGAAGAAAACACGTTTCCTTGTATGTACAATAAATATCCTCATAAAGTTAATCTAGGGGAAACTGAATTATTTGTAATAAGATTTCGCTACCATAAATCCCAATAAATCTCTGGCAATGCTCTGTGGAACTAAAAGGATAGAGTCCTATTGCATTTTTGTATGCCAATCGACGAGTAGCTAGATAACATCTTTTGTAACAATGGACGAATCAAAGAGGTATTATACAGTGACCTGTTCGATCCCATGATCTAAAACCACTTGATTTATTTCAATGAGGAATCAAGGAGAATTACTCGAGCGAAATTATTCCAGTCAAACAGATTATTCGGGCGAAATCGACACGAAACGTGTTAAGGGCTTTTCAAGATATACAAAATTATGAAGGTGAGGAAGATAGCTTTTGGAGCATTTAATTAAAAAATTTCTATTATAAAATACTTCAATTTTTACGTTCCTGTATGTACAAAATAATCTTTCAAAATATGACAAAAGAGGGGGTGATAACTTAATAAAAATATCAATATTATCACGGTTTCAACAAAAATTCGATCTATCTAAACATTTTTATTAAATATTTTTATACTTCAAGAAATCGAATTTATTTCATACTTTCTATCACCCACCGTATATTTCGAAATTGTGCATCATGTCGAATTACAATATTCAAAGAAACCCGTTTTAATTACATATAATGTTAGTAGCAAAGAGACATACATAATATGTAACAGCTTGTGTTGTGTATCACAAAGCAAATTTGTGGACAAAATGAAAACAAGGTACTTACCCTAATTAATCGTTTGGCAAATCTAAGTCGAGTGGTGCGTAGGCATGTGACAACAATATTACAATAAACGAACAAGCGAGATTATGTGCAAATTTAGGAAAACCGAGAGGTAACATAGATGACAAACGGCCATTAGCGTAGACGACTAGAATTTAAATAAGGCGACATAATAAAAAAAAATATATGAACGTCATTAACTTTATCGTCAACATCAATACGTCACCAATAAATCATTCCCTTTCCCTTCTATAAACAAACAAAAAACACAAAACGCGCTTGCACTAGTGACATCATCATCATCCTTGGCAGGAAATTTTGTCTCAACTGATCTGAATGAATTGCATTCAAATAAGGAATGAATTATCCATATACAAGTATATTAAATATTGTTTGTGGTTGAGGGGACTATTATAAATGGCTTGCCTCTCCGGATAAATAAAACTTTAAATAAAGAAAATCTGTCAAAAGCTTTGATCGAGGCTATATTCTAGTTTGGCCTATAATTTCGACATGAACTAATCTATTTACTTTAATGTGCATGTAGTAATAAGTACACGCATATATTTGGATAGGTATTTCATTCTTTATCAAATTAAGGTAGAGTTGTTAGGGATGATGAAATTGAATCTTATATATTATTCGGCCACTAGTGTATAGTTTATTTCATCGCTATAAATAAAGATAAAAAATCTCAAAACATACCGTGGCTTTTTTATGGCTAGGCTCAGGTAGACTGTTCCGTTTATCGGCAAGATAAGAGTTTTTTATTTGGCAAATAGCGATGAAATGAATAGTATTTCTTAGTCTATTTGGCTACTAGTCTATTAAACGAATATTTAAGAACTGAAACAGTCACTCGGAAAATTTATTTCATTTTCCACTTCTACCAAAGGGATTGAAACAGAACAGTGAAACAGAACAGATGCAATTTCAGGGAAAATGGCATCTGTCTCAGAAGCCTCTTGTACGTCTAGCGTTTTTTTTATCATTTGTTTTTATTTGATTATTTTTATAACTAGTGTAACTTTATCCCACCTTATCCCCTGAGTTAAGACTTGCGAATACCGAATAAATGGGGGTGAGGGTAATTGAAAAAAAAACAAAAAAATTAGCGTCCATCCAGACGCCCTGCTAAATGACGCGCCGCCGCTGTGCTCCACAATACCTCATATACCCACGCGAATATTATCGTTAAATTCAGACCGCAACATGAAAATCACATCGCACTTCTGTTCGTGCATCGACGTCCTGGGAATTACAATGCATATCATCCTCTTTGTCATGAGAGTAAAGGAATTAAAAGTTTATGTGTTGGAGTTGATTGTAAATTTTTAAAGGAACAATAGTGTTTCACGAATCTGTTAATTCAACAGCTCCATCAACATTGCCAGCCACTTTAGTCAGTAGTAATAAACTGAAAAAAAGACACAACTTTTGTAAACCTACGCCCATGTAGACAGTTTTGTAAAATTTAATAAAAACAGATTTAATCGAGGACCAGAAAAAAATACAAGTTTCTATAAAATTTGGCAAAACATTTGAAAACATCGTTTTTGTATGTCTTAAATTAAGATAAGTAAACCAAATTTAATACACCTTATATATTCCCACGTTTGGTGAAAATAGCAAGCCTTGCAAGAAACCAATGGCGGAGTTAGAGGAGTTCGGTGTCATTAAGTTAAATTACAAAATTACTATGGCCCTATTAAAAACGATTTTCTCATATCTATAGAGCATTTAATTTTCTACGAAAATTGTCTCTTGATTTATTTTATTATTTACCACTGCTTGTGGGCAAACACAACATCACAACTTACTTACTGATAAGTAAGTATGTAGTAATATTTCGTGTAAGTATCCGAAAGCTAAAAACTACCTTATAAGGTGAACAATGTTTGAATTGTGAAAAAAAGAGGCATTGGTCAAAAGAAAACCTGCATCTAATTCAAAATAATTGAACACGACGTCCAAAAATCGCTACTATGGAGTGGGAATTACTGATTACAGAATGATTGAAACCATCTTCCTCGTAAGGTTCCCAAAACATAATAATATGCTATAGAATGAACAACAAGAATACCAGATATGACTGCATTATTTATTTTCTAACTTTATATAAATGCAAATGTGTATTTTATTAGGCTTGAAGATTTCAAGAATCTTTTGTGTTGAATTTTGAAAATAATTCCTACTTTGAATAAAGTAAGAGATTCATCAATAGACTGAGCTTTCGTCTATTTTTTGTATTCCTTTTATAGTTTTGAAGCTGAAGCCTCGACTTAAAAAATATTGCAGAGAAGTTGTTGTCATCAAATACATTAAATGGCAGCCACGATGAACGTTTATATGTTCTTGGCCAAGATGAACTAAGAAAATAGAATTTTTAGAACTGAAATAAAAGCTAATAAAACAACAGTTTATTTTAGATTAAGACTTGATCTACTAAAATATATATTTTCGCCTAGATCATAAAAATTAAAATCGGATACAAAAAAAACTTTAATCAACAATCTAACATCAACAGTTATTCCTAAGGTACTTAAAACAAATCCATAAATAAATGTATATAATCTCCATTACCATCAACCACCAGTTGAACTAATCTGCTGCAATTATCACAAATATCTTCTGATCGGGATCCTGCCAACAGTAAAATGCTTGTCCGTAATTTTAAGGTGTATTCTTTATATTTTTCGATCTAAACTATTGGGAGACCAGTCTTCCGGTTCGATAACATCTAATCCATATGTTTCCTTGCATAATCAGGTGTGTATTACTTGTGCGCCATTTTGTTCCATCCTAAAAATTAAATACTAGCCATTAGATTATTGTATTTAAGTATCACTTGATTAAAATTCATATACAGTGAGCGACAAAAGTGTGGAACGACATCTAATACGTTGTTCTAAAAAAAA
Source organism: Rosalia funebris (assembly GCA_037954035.1). Lineage (NCBI taxonomy): Eukaryota > Metazoa > Arthropoda > Insecta > Coleoptera > Cerambycidae > Rosalia > Rosalia funebris. Next base: position 863,445 of record JAZFAV010000004.1, on the reverse strand, counting down.
AAAAAAAAAAAGAAATGTAGTGTAAGAATCGATTCGATTTCACATTATATGTACAGATTGTCAAGAATAGGAGATAGTGTAAGAATTTCTGTGTACGCGTAGAAGAAAGAGTGAGGCAGCATTCGGAGGGAAGAGGATGCACTTTACGCGCAGCCAAATCTCTGGATACATTATATATTCATCGATATTCACTTTGCAAAGGCCTCAGTGCCACTGAGTAAAGACCAGGCTATTTACTGCGCACCTCGTGGACGGTCCGACATAGCAGTTTTGAGACTTGCTCCTATTCTTGAAAAGCTTATATACTAAAATGTTCTTTCAAAATCTGCCATTTATAATCAATAACATTACAGCTTTGGATTAGTTACAGACTCTTACTGTATATGAAATTGGACATGAATCTGAAATTTGGGGCATAATTGTATTTACAACTTTGGAATATTGTGTTGACTTCAGTTTTTGTTCTACGATTTCTACGAATTCTTGTAAACATAATTTTTAAATAAATATAATTTTTCTCCCGTCATATAATGCCCAAAGTCGACGATTTTGATAATTTTTTTCATGCTGACAAACTGAAGTTTGTATGATCTTTAAGAATTGTGCCTCGAGGTCACAGCTCTTTTCTAGCAGTATATTCCAGTAGAGGAGAGGCATAAGAATTTAAATTGTACATAGTGGTGATAAACGAGCCTGCTCCACTCCATTTGCATACATAAAAATCGAAGGTATTAATTACAGGCGTTGAATTATTCAAATTTATCAGGAATAGTAAACGATTTCACATAAAAATGTTTGTAATGCCCCACGAACAGGATAAATTGTATTAATCTTATGTAGGATTAGCATAAAAAAGTGATAAATCAGTTCGAATATGTACTTAACTTATCAATTAAACTTTAAATACAATTAATGAGAAATATTCATGGCAATATACAAAACGTTTCAATACCTGTTTGACAGTTACAGGGTGGTATCACAAGTATGTACGTACATGTCATGGTGATTGAATAAAATATTTAATTTAGAGCGTACAAAACAGTACCAATAAATAAAAAAATACCAATTTAAAATATACTTGTTCAAAATGAAATTTTAAATATAATAGGCGTAAAAATTTAAAGGATATAAAAAATCCTAAATTTTTAGATGATTTTCAAGGGGCTGTAACTTGGAGAAAAATAGTCGCAAAACAATTTTAAGAAAAGCAAATTGAAGCTCCGAATTTCTAGTTTTCAGATCTTGGATTCATTTTTTTACCGTTAGCAGTTTTTGAGTAATCACAAGAGAACCATCCGAAAAAATTGTTTCCAAATTTTTGCTTGTCGTTCAAAAGGTCCACGGACTTCAACAGATTTTTGTCAGTGATTTCATCATAAAACTTCTTTAGATTATTTTATCCTCTCTAGCTTGAGCGGTCTAAAAGCCTTATACGATGATTTTTCGCTGAGTTATCCTTCTTCAAAGCAAAAAAGGCAATTTTGAATTTTTTTTGAACAATTCTCACAAGCCGAATGTAACCTTTAGCGACGATGCTTGTATTACTGACTCGGAAATGGTAGTTCTATACGCTCCTAGTGGCAGAACGCGATACTACAAAAACTCTGCCCACCACAACACCAGTTCGGTTTCTTTTAGGTACCCCCTCGTATTGTATTAAATAAACATTATGATTATTATTACTATTATTTACCTGATGGCAATAACCTAGCTCGCAATAAAATTCCTGCCTAACTTTCTCTAAAACTTAAGATGATAGATACATTCGTAATTTCTACTTTTTGGTATCTTTAAAATGATCTCAAATATTATCTGACCTTTGCACGCAATTTATTTTTAAAACAATCCTACAGAAAAAAATTTTAATGGCGTAAGATCTGGAGATTTTGGTGGCCACTCAATAGCACCTCTCAACTATAAGTCTCTAGAATCTACAACGACAATAATTCTATAGAATTATTAATTAGATAGTTATACAATGCCCCATACGTTATCTGGGCTTGTATTTTAACGATTAATTAGAAGCTTAATTCTAATCTAACACATGACCGTTTTTTGTTTACGATTTTTTTTGTGTGGTAATTAAGCCTTTGAACTTGAACTTAAACGAATCGAAAACATGTGACGCACATCCGCGTCTTCTAACCTTTTCAGGACCATCAGGTTTCTTCGCTATTATTGTCACCACACGAATAAATCTCGTTTATTCTATTTTTAAACGTGTCCATTTTACATATGATAGTTCCGTCAAAGGTGAGATACCGTGAGCGTATATTTGCATTTATTTATTGAGTGTGAAACTCTGTTAATGATTTTTAAATAAAGGTTCTGACAGTGAGTATTTTATTTGCGTTAGATGTCAATGCCACCACGATCTCCTGGCTGTTCTGCGAGCTTGTGTATTTTTATGGATTGGGTTATTATGTGACCAACATTACGGTAAATGATAGAAATACTAACACATGGTACACATGGTGTTCGTTAAGGGCAGAGTACATACAAGGCGTTCTGTTAAACATGGTTTTATACGTGGGTATGTGGTTTACTACGATAAGTTTTCAAGATCACGAAATTGTTTTAGATCTATTTGCGTTTTTGAACCATAATTTGTTTGTTAGCTTTTCTTATTAAGGAGGCCCTACACGATCAAGCAGCTTGATCAAACGGTTCAGTCAATCGATTGATGCGCGCTTCAATCAACTTCAATCAACCCTTCAATTTTTTTTATCAAAACTCAGTCACAGTTGAGTTTTCGACTCGACTCCTTACTTCTTCGATTTAACCTCCAGGGGTGCCCGGTATGTGACTGACGCAATGCTTGATCAAACTCCGCCTAGACGGTCAAACGCTTGAGACAAATGCTTGAGTCATTCAAACATTCTATCAATCACCGTCAAGACTTGGCTCAAGCGTCAAACAGGTTCCTAGACGGTCAATCATGCTTGATTCAAGCTTTTGATGAAAATGATTGACCGTCTAGAGCCTACTTTAAAATTCTCAATCAATCGAATAAAATCGTTACAAATAAAAGTGCACGTATATTTGCATTGTATTTTTTGGGCTTGTATATATTTTAACACCATCACTATTGGAGTTACGATACCATCCACATTTTTTCGCATGGACATAACAAAGAGAGACAAATTACGTTAAATCACAACACACGACAGTTTTACGCACAGCAACTGAATAATGCTTGCCTACAATTTGAATTTTTATAGAATCTGTGTGTTTTCTTCTATCAGCCAATGAGGGCGTTCAAGAGCCCAGTACATGAAATTCTACCCATCCACTAGACCATTTAAACAAAAAGCAGTACCGTCAGAGAAAACAACGGGTTTGGGAATCGAGTACTATCGTTATATGGCTCCATCCTTCTATTCTATTCTACCGGCGCATCCACCATTTTATTCCATTCGATTCCATCAACTTGCGATCAAAATGATCTTCCTGAAGCTCGTGACCCATTCGTGCTTTGTATGGGTGCTAGTTCTCTGCTAATATTCAAATAGTACTAATTAAGTAAATATTTTGCTGTGAACTTAATAACACTGACTCACTTTTCCACAAAACACCAAAACACTATACACTACACTCGACGCGCGTTTCGCCAACAAAGTTGACATCATCTAAAGACGATTAATCAGTTTTAATCATCTCCAGATTATACCAACTTTATTGGCCAAACGCGCGTCGAGTGTAGTGTATAGTGTTTTGGTGTTTTGTGGGAAACTGAGTCAGTGTTATCTTCACACCAAAGGTTCCAACCTATTCCAGTATGTTAATTTAATGGCTATACATGAACTATTTTATTAACAATATTTAGACAGATAAAATATTATTTTTATTTAAGTTCTAAAACAATCACGACTAACACGTCCACTATATCTCTTATAAGTACAGAATCAAGCATATTTGTGTTAATTTCGTTTTATAGAGGGAATGAAATACATGTATCATTTATTGTTAGTTATATAATAAACACAACTATACTACATACTTAATCTTAATTTTAAAAACATTAGTATTTTCTGTTGATTTTGACGTTATAGTTACTAATCCGTCCACATACTCCCTCCGCCACTGCCGTGCATGAGGTAATTAATTCGCGGCAAATACCTCGCGAATTTTTTATACCCAGTAGAACCGCGGCGAGGTTGAGGAACTCCTCGACCGCTGGCAGGCAAACACACGCCAACGGTGGTGGAGTTACCACTCCTCACCGCACTCCTCAGCTCCGGGCGCCGCAAAATGGCGGTCCTATTTCTTCTATCGGCTTCCACTTGTGCCTCTCGCCTTCTCCGAGACGTGATGCAGCGCATGATTTCTTCACGACTTGCCCTTCCGACACGTTCGCCTGAAAACTAGGCAATACCGAATTAATTGGAAGACTTGTTATTAAGGAAAAGTTGTTCATTTTTGCCTATATTTTAGGCAAACGTGTACCAAAAAAGTCTACTGAAACGAACTCGAAAAAAAAATGTACAAGAACCTTTATCAGACCTATCACACAACTCATATTACAATGTAGGCCATGCACTCACACCCATAGATCTTCCATCACCTTACAAAGTCGTAACATGAATGTTGAACGCCATGTATGTTATTTAAATCCCGTAATAACTTCAACAACTGATAATTAAATCAGGAAAGGTATTCGCGAGAAAAGAAAGATTAATTACATCGCTTTAAAATAAAATTTGACATTTAAAGTAATGATTCTGCAACAGATTTATACAGGAAGCGCGTAAAGGATGGACCAAAGCTATAAAGTTTTACAGGGCGTGCAGAAAACCATCGCTCAGATAGATACATTTTTTTCAAGTTATGAATTGATTGGACCGTTACTTGATGAAAATCCATATTTATACAAAATTAAAACATTCGCTGGTTAGATTTTCACTTTTTATTTATTAAGCATAACAATTGTTTCGCCAACACAGTGGCTTCTTCAGATGTCGAGTGCATAGACTAAATTTTACGCTGTGGAATTGCGTTTATATAACTAGGGTAATTCTACGTTTATAACTATGGAAATTCCTACTATTAAACTATTGTTATTAAGTTATAAAATGTCACCCGATGGTGTCTGTAAATTTTTAATAAGATTTTTGGATAACATGTAGAACTAAAATAAATGTAATAACAGAGATGAGTTTGTTTCTTTTTGATCATTTAATATGATCAGATTTCTTTGCTTTATTAATTTCTAAAGATTCTAATAAAATCAATTTTAATCCTTTCTTCTCAACATGTACAATTTTAAATTCTTCGTTAAAGGTATGGTCTGCTGTAATTAGATGTGTTGCATATGTTGAATCTTTTTTTTTATTATTAAAACTCCTTTTGTGGTTTGCTATTCGCGTGTTGAAGTTTCTTCCTGTTTGTCCTATATATACCTTAGGGCAAGTACCACAAGCCAGCTTATAGACTCCTGAATTACATATATTTGGTATTGGTTTTATCTTTAGCATATTTTATGTGTTTTCTAAGAGTATTATTAGTTCTGTGTATGCTATTTTATTACTTCGTTTCTTTAAAAACGATGCAATTTTTTGGGACGATTCCCCTATGTGTGTTATAATTTGAAATTATGTGTATTTTCATCTACAATTTTAGGATATACCTGCTGTATAGATTTATTGTACGTGCTTTTTCAAGTTATGTATTAATTGGTTGTGACGTCACTAACTTTTTTTAAACGTCATCTTCTTTTTAGACATTGCATCTTTTTTTACATATTTGGCATGTCATTCTACCGAACCACGTCCACCAATCCATCTGTTGATAGACGCTTGTTTCTTGTTGATTAAGCATTAGTGCTCTTAGCATTACATTGCGACATATTGTGGTGCTGAATTGTATTACCAACAATTAAAACACTGTTAATTAAGATATTATAAAGCAGACGACCAATATTTTCCATTTTCTTCTAGTGTGAACAAAACACCCAACACTTTACGCTCGAGTTGTAGAACGCGAGACTATACATAATGGAAAAAAATATCTACATGAACGATTTGTTTCTTCTAGCTCTGGAAAGATTTGAGATTTATTCCATCGTTTACATGCTCACTGTAGAACACATCGCGGCATTATTAATAATTTTTGAGCTCGAGGTTACACAGGTGGCCGGGCACCTACATATTAAACTTATTACCGTGATATAACTATTAATAAATCATCATATGCCAGCGGGAGACGAAGAAAAATCGACATATAGAAACTGGTAACCTTTTCACAGATTATTAAATAAGTGTTATAAAGGCAAGTTCGCAAGTAATTATAATATAATATGAGCTCAGTTAGCGTAAAGATTGTCTGCTTCAATTAAAAGCGTTATGCATTTTCATTATTTTCGAAAAAAATGCTCCGGACGTCAAGTGCGAATCGCGGCAAACCATAGGCGTGTGGTTATGAGTAGGTCATGGGGACAAAACCTAACTTTAAAAGAAAAATAAAATACCAATAAATAATAAAAATTTAAAACAAGTTTTGTTAGACTTAATGTTAGCTGGAGTTGATGTTCTGCTGTCTAAAGTAACCCTGAATTAAAATTTCAAATATATTTAGGAGGATTGTAGAAAAAACTATTGCAGGATAAGGATTCTTTTTTATTCTTAATATTTCAAGAGATTTCTTAATACTGAGTTTATGATACTTGGTTTCTATAAAAATCATATAAAATATATATATTTCCTTCGAATTATCATCCAAAGAATGATCACCTGTATAGTTTATTTCATCGCTATTTGCCAAATAAGAAATCACGAACGGCTCTTATTTCATACCGTGGCTTTTTTTATGGCTAGGCTCAGGTAGACTGTTCCTTTATCGGCACGATAAGAGAGGTTTTTATTTGGCAAATAGCAATGAAATGAATAGTACAACAGGACAACCATAAATTAATTTTTAAAAATAACCAACAACAACCTGGCTTTGTTAATTAACTTTTAAATGGCTGTTGTACCATCTCTAGCCATCATCAACAATTATCTGTACTTGTTTTAAACAGGTGATAATTTTATGGTACATACAATAGATATTTGTTGTTTGAATATATACTATAACTGTATCTAAAACAATGTCTTCTTAGCTAGCTAGGTTGTATAGATTGTTGTTAAAAGTATTAATTGTTTTGCATATGAATTTTATTATAGTTGGAGAATACTATTTTCCTACGCGCTGTTAGTTGACTTTCAATTTCAAACGAACAATGGATAATACCCATTGTAAATGTCAGAACGTTTCCGGTCATCCCCTTCCGAATTGAAACCACTCAGCGAGGGGTTCCTTGTCTAAAATAAATATATATGATATAACGTAGGCACAATGTCCAATATTTAGAATAATAATTGTAAATTATTCGCTTAAGTATATAATTAAGAGCAAGTGAGCCTGTTAGATAAAGAAAAAACAATTATATTACATATTTCTTGTGCAGCAGCAACCAAATTGCAAGACAATAGTTTCAAAATTATTTATACCATCGTATGGCCTAAATATCTATTTTAAAAGTGAGACTAGCTCAAATAATATATTTGAAATATGTCAAAAGGGACTCATAAGGAAGATATCATATTGTCGCTTTATTATAATACCTAGAATACTTATTTAGAAATTTAGCAAACCATTTGTCAGATTTTTTTAGCAATACATTTGCCAGAATGTCAATGCTTTCTGGAGTGAATACAGAAAATGATCATCCAACACGTTGTTCTTTATTTGTGCATTTTATTCGTCCTATTAATTTTTCAATTCTTCGTCTTCTTTGAACTCTTTTTCTCCGACTCTTCGTTTTTTATAGTGATTTGTGTACGACAATAATGTCAATGTATCCACAACGTGACCACCTTTTTGGAAAAAGGTAATTAAAAAGCTAATAAAAATAGGATTTACTACGTCATAATTCACAATACAAGAATCTTTAAGACTTTTAATATCAAGAGTGCGAAGACGAATTAACAACGTTTGTTTATAAAAAAAAGTGCTACCTAGATCAATATATTACAATATATGACAAGTATTTATTAGAACTATTATTAAAATAAAATATAAATGTCTGTACTGCATCTATAAGCGAATAAAGCGAAAGAAACGTTCGCTAACCTTACCCCGTATATGCAAATCGAACAAACCTCACACGTTTCAATCGTCGACTAACTAATTTTCATAGTTACAACAACAACCTCATGATGAACGGCCAGCGAGACCGGAATGTCAATAAACTCGAATAATTCACAGCTGAGCGAGCCGGACCCCACCTTCCGCTCCGCGCGCGGCGCCCCTGGCTTGAACATGAACTTGGTGCCATTTACCTCGGCCATGAAATGGTACTTGAGGCCGGCGCGCCCCTCCACTTCCTTTCTAAATGAAAACGAACCCAACCGTCGACGCCGGAGCAGCTCGGCGGGTATCACGCACGGTTGACGGTTGGTACCCGTGAGAGTGGAAATTGATGGGTCGTGTCATTAAGGCATGACGCGTCTGACGGTTCCCCGTCTATTCTGGTTCCTTGGAAAACGAAAAGTAGCAACGAATTACCGTTTTAACTGACTTCATATGCGGACGATTACAAACCAAGAGCAATGGTACCTCGTGATTCGAAGATTTTGTAATGGATGTCATACAGAGAGGGGGTAAAACGTGGAAACTTGAGCAAAATCATCATTTTACTCAGGTTTTGGTTTGAGTTGAATTTTCCTAGTCTTGCATTTCTTCGTAATTTGGCCGTCTAAATTGAAATTAAAAAAACTTCCCTACCCTAAATCCCTACGCTTCGGTTTTTAGATTTATCTTATTACCTATGGCTACTTTCAATTAATTCATTTACCATATGGAGCTTAATTAATATTTTTGTTTCTTTTATGTAAAGTCTTCGGCGTATCTGACAATGAGTTAGAATCAATTCTGTCGAATTGGTGTGCGTTTGTTTGTTATCAATAGATAAGCATATCATTTGTGTGAAATAATGTGAGCAGTGAATGGGATATACTCGTATAAGACTAGGTAGATGTAAAATTAACTTATTAATTAACTCACTATAATTAAGATTGAGGTACGTTTCACTTAAATTGTCTGTGACAGTGTGATTCTATCTGTTGATTTATAGCATTTTGGTAGGTATTTGGTGCTTTTCTATGTTTATGTTAAGGGTATTTTGTATATAGTATTGGTTTCGTCTTGTTTTTGTAGTTTATATTAAAATTTTGTAAAGATATTGTTTGTTGTATTGTACTATTGTAATATTATGTTTTTTTTTAATATATTTACCTTGTTTGCGGATACTTTTGGTATATAGGATATGGACACTTATTTATTCTTGCCTTTCTTTGGTTTATCGCTTGATTATTGATATTACATATGGTATGTATTGTCGTTTTTTTTTTTAGTATCGAGTTATTTTATCTGTAATGTGGACGTGAAATTTGAATGGCTTGATCGGTATTCGAGTACTTTTTTATAACTGCTGAATGTGAGTTGTAAGTTAGGTATCTTTTGGACCATTCTAATAAGTCCAACTTCGTTATTTCGGTTTATTATATCTAGGATCTACAAAACTTTTTTATATATTAAATATACAGAGAGCCACCTGCATATTTTCAAATTTTCTATATTTGAAAATATTTTCGATTTTGACAATAGTATTCAACAGGTCTGGTAATTTAAATCTAGCAATTTATAGAAGGTAAGAATCAGTTATAAAACAACATTAACAACATTACTTTTACCGTTATTTTCGAATTTATGAGGTTTTTTGATTAAATGAAATTTTAAATATATACGGATTTCACCAGATGTTATCAAGTTTGAATTTTTAAATGGAACACCCCGTATAATTTAACATATTTCGATCCTATATATAATGATTCGAAATTTATGTGGCCTCTCAAATATGGTGGCCTTATTTAAATTTTTCATAAATATCCAAATTAACAATTGAATACCTAGCTTTATATAATGAAAATATGTAAAATTGTGACTATTTGGAGAAGACAAACAAATAGTATACCGTACATTTCCTTATACCGTACATTCACTCTACTAACTGTTCACTAACAACTGTTTTATCATATTTTACACATATATACTTGCGAATATTCAATAATAAATGTATCTAGAATTAACGAAAACGTTTTAATTTCCTGAATATTGTAGAGTACCATGGAATTACGGTAACAAATATATCAGACAACAATCAACTGTTTCAAATTTATTAAAGCGCTTACTTACACATAAATCGGGTATTAAGAAATCACCACCATGTAGTTGATAGAAATAAAATAGTAGAAATATAGTGGTTATATTAAGAAATGTGCATGACGCATTTAAAAGAATGTCGGTTTTTTATCAAAATTGGAATTTTGATAACGAAGGGATATGGTGAGAGGTAAAACTGAAAGCTTATAATATGTTAGTATGGAACTTGATCAATGCCAACTCTAGAATTATTTACCAATAAATATGTACTGTCGGGATAAAATTAATGAGACACTTCTGATACGTTCTGCCGAAATGCAAAAATTATTTATTTTTGCCTATATTTCAGGAGAACGTATCGAATGTGTCTCATTACATGCTTTCCTGATGGTACATCAAACATTAAAAAATATATTTTTATTATATTGAAAGCTTTTGGAAGGTATCCTTGTAAGATATTTATTAATATACCTGATTAATTTATGTTTTATTTTAGAAAATATAGCATTATCTAACATAAGATCACCAGATGGTGTTATTTAATACGAATGTGGAAAAACCAAAGGCACCATTTAGAAACGTGTATCATATGGTATTTTTTTCTACAAAACTCCTGGCATTTAAAGCGATCGTATTTTTAAATTTAATACCATCGCATGTCACCATTGAAATGTCACTTGTCGTCTATGAATATCCAGAATGCCTAAATAACGAGTTTGTTTTCTAGGAAACCATATATTATCGCTTTGTATTTACTGAAATAGTTAATAAAAAGCAACCAGAGGGACATTTTCCGGTTCTATTATTTTAGCTTGAACCTTAAATCTAAGAACATATACAACAATATATCAGGTTGTCATACATGAAATGTCTGATTTCTTTTTGATAATATTTAAAGAGGATTAAAAAGTTTATTGTTGATTATCACGAAAATATTTACAATTTGTAACAAACACTTGCTAATTCTCTATTTACTAATGGTTTTTGTTTGGTTTCTAATTAGATATTGAGACATTAGTTTCGTTTTAAATGTGACAATGGAAATATACGATTTCCAACAAATTTTTTTCCGAATTAAAATTTGGTGTAGTAGTCATTGCGATGATTTGGCGTGGGAAAATTCTAATAGCCGTGGGAACTTTTTGATCATTTGATGTTTGCTGCCGGCACGTGTCATATTGAGATCAAAGGATACCGCCAGGCAGGTGTTAGCTTCAAAGGTGACAAATAACATATCAATTAATGGCATATCAATTAGCGACAATTAGAGGCTTCAATTTTATTTCAATTCTATTTAAAAAAAGTCGGGCGCATGGCGGAGTCGAACCCGCGATCTCCGGGTTCCCAGCTGAACGTTTTAGCGATGAGCTATCGAGGTCTTAAGTCATAGGCGTCTGATGTTATATATATATATATATATATATATATATATATATATATATATATATATATATATATATATATATATATATACTAGAATTAGTTCACATGGCCGCTGTTGTGGGTACGAGACTCGGGAGTATGGCTGTACTAGACAAAAAACTGATGACGCCACTCACATAATTACTTTAAAATTTCTCGCTTGTGTTCAAACACAGGGTAATCAAGTATGACAGCGGGAGAGAAGGAGGCTCTGGATAGTGTTTCAATATCGCTCATTGGAATTTACTTATAATTTTTTAATCCCTATTATTTACAGGTTAGCCGCTGTCCAGGTTGCAAGCAATATCAATCAGGGTTTTGACGAAGGGAGTTCTAACGAAAGAACTACCAGTCGTTGGTTTACACAATTTTCTTCAGGAGATACGACCTTGGAAAATTAACCCTGTGGATTATCTTCAAAATCAATCGATGACGAAGTTCTTAAGGAGTCTGTAGAAGAAAATCCTCGTCAAACAGTCAGAGAACTTGAGGCACATCTCGAAACAAGTAGAACTACCGTTACCAGACATTTAAAATTGATCAGGACTGTTAAAAAGCTCGATACCTGGTGAACAGGAAAGGTCCTATCATGTTGCATGATACTGCCCGACTCATGTTTTGTTACAGACCGTAAACAAATTAAAGGAGTATGGCTGTGGAATCCTACCACATCCCCAATATTTTCCTGATCTGTCCCCTAGAGAATACCACAAAGCTCGGACGAAGCTCTATGGAAGGAACAATGTTTGCAAATGATTCGGGCGTTAAAAGAGCGTTTTCTGACTTTGTTTGATCTTGTACCTGAATCTTTTTCAAATTTGATGCAGAAAACTTGGTTATTCGATGGAAAAAGTATGTTGAAAAAGATGGTAAATATTTTGAATAAGATATATTTGATTTGTCAGTCATTCATTTCTTGTTCAAAAAAAAAACGGACATTTCATGTGTGAGACTGATAACCTTATACCTATATTTACAATTACTATATTTAGCACTCGTATATTTCGTGTGGTTCAATTTGTTTAACCAACGTATATAACATACCGTTACTCCATTTTCTATGGCGTGATATAAAAAAATAACCTTCGCGCACTTCCAGACCATAAAATACGTATGGAGTTAATTAAGAGAAAGTTCAAGACATAAAGTTATCCTATACAACAATGGTTACTTAAGAAGCGATCGTTTCGAGGACGATTTTTTACGGAGTCGAAAGAGATGATCAGAAAATCATTGTTAACAAACGAATCTTTTAATTGCTACATCCTGTACGTGGTAATCGCGATTGAATGACTGTTTCTAATGGAAAATGTTGTCGTGAAAAATCGTCTTTACAGTTATTTGCCCCGGCCCGGCAGTTTACTTACAATGTATGTGTAGTTTTACTTACCGCAGACACGCGTTTACTTTTAAGTCCCGGATATAAGTGGGCAACTAGTCGATAATAAAATATCCTGAAATAAAAAAAAAACTTTATTAGTTTTCGTTATTACCGCACATTAAAAGTAACATGACTTTTATTGTCTGCTAACGGTTCTATAAGTGGTATGTTACGAGGGAATGTTTAACGACATTTTTTAAAGTTCATGCAGGATGGAAATAAAAAATTTAAATACATATTAAAGTTACTGGGTGAAGTAAAAAACGATATGTTATCAAGTAATCAACTGATAGCCAGTTTACTGTGTTAGAGAGAACTCCTACATACAATAGAGAAGGATAATAAATTCCTTATAATAAATCGACATAAATTTTTCTCGTAGCTTTATTTTATTTATTAATTATTTTCTCCGTTATTTCTACCTATATACAGCGTGTTGTTAAAGTTTCGCTCTATATTTAAAATTTTGCTATTATTTTTTTTAATTCTGAAACACAATATTATTTTTACAACATAAGGTTAGATATTTCTTAGAAATTTATTGACCGACATACAAATGTTATTGTTCTACCTCCTTTGTTATACCTCTTTTTTTACCAAACATGAATTCTTTTAACATTTTTCAAACACAAAGGTACTACTACATTCGTTGTGTTAGAGTTAGAGTTAAGAATCAGGTAAACGTATTAGTCACTCAGTTAGTTTTCGTCGTCTTATTTACCTGACAGGAAAAGTATCGTCAAGAAATTATCAGACATCGACATCAAAATAAAAAGGAGCGCCATCTTATTGAAACCAAATTATTTGGTAGGAAAGGTAAGACTACCATTATCTTTGTTAACAAAATATTTTATGAAATAAAATTATAAATATGCTATATAGTATACTGTTGTTTATAATCTATTTAAAATTAAAAGTCTATAGACCAAATAACTCTGCAAATGATTCAAATCACCCCGAAAACGTTACAACGTGCTTTAAAATGATTTCAATATAATGATATATAATAAATAATCAGATTATAATTTGGTTATTTTATTCAATCGGTTTCATTTTAAATCTGTGTGTACAATAAAATTAAATACGTAATAGTTTTCATTAAAAAAATCGTGAAACTTAGAATACCTCATTTTTCTGAATAGGCGATTAAAAACTCCTTCAAATGAGGTATCACATGCATCCCCATTTTATTTAAATATTTTAAAAGGGTACACTATCCCTCCAAGGATATCGAAGAAGAAAAAAATACAAATTCTGTTGAAGCAATATCATTTTAGAATTAAAAAAATCAGGACTCAAAATTGGCAGTGATAAATGAACAAGTTCGATAGCTGAAAGTTTCTTTTATTATAGTAAAAAAGGAAGGGATATTATTTTAAATATAATATTATAATTATTCAGTACAATGACTTCAAAATACAACTTAAATATTGTAAATTTAATATTTTTCAATTCAACAAAGTCCCTTTGAAACGATTTTTGAAGTTTTTCAAAAAAATATGACTTTTTTATTTATTTATATCTCAATGTCTTTTATATAGATATGTTTTCCAAAACTAAGAAAGTAGAAATTTAGTACTTTCGATGCTCACATAAATCAGAACAGCATAAAGAATGTTTTTTAATTCTATAATGAAATCACATATCTAAACTGAAATTAAATTTGACTCTTAAATAGAAGTGAAAAATAAAGCCATATAAAAAAATAAAGTCCTGTTCGACACGATCTTATTTTTATTTCCAAGAAAATATCTAAACTGTGTCTCTAAATTTAAATAAATCGGCATTAAAAATAAAAAACTACTGAATGTTGTTGTATAAATGCAGACAAATATACATTTACCTTAAAAAAAGGTAAACTTTTTTTTTGCCTGCTGTTTAAACAAGGCGCAAATTACGTAAAACAATACTCTTTTTCCTTATCGAGATAACGACCTAGACCTTTCCGCTGTAGGTCATTGCAAAATTAACCTTAGTTTATATTTTAGTCAGTTATGTAATATTTTTTTACACTTTCCGAGCTGCATTTTATGAAATATGTTTAAATTATGTCGGGAGTGTGATGCGATCAAACCTGTTTTTCCACGAGTTATATCGAATACAATAAAATAAACAATTCAATATTTATACCGTTATGGGACACGGAATTCTACCTTCTATTACATATATTCCAATAAACATAGACAAATTAAATATTATCAGCACTATGCACAATCTTTCAGTTCGTTAAACGCCAATATTTAGTGTGAAAAAATAATAATTTAATAAATTATTATTATCATAATTGATATAGTGTTTGTGTGCATATCTAGCGTGAGAAAAATCGTAAACAATGACAACTCAATTGTTTACAGGGTGTTAAAGGCCTTATGTTATTACCAAGCATTTAATATAACTTTTCAGATTTACGAGAAAACGACAGTTTTTCATTAAAACGGCGATTGCTCTAGTGTTCAAGAGATCCACTTACGTTGTATTTATTAAAATTTGCGTATTTGCTACAAAATTCCTGTACTTGATACTGTAATTGATACTGTGCCCATCGATTTTCTTCTACAGAAAAAAGTTTTTCGACAAAAAAAAATTGAAAAAAAATTGAAAAAAAATGCCTGTGGACGTAAGAAGGGCAGACAAATTCAACGGTATCTTCGGATTTTCTCTAAATCCAGATGTTCTCTAGGTAGTTGGTAGATGAATTTCGAAGTTGATACTTTGAATCTGTATTTCGAAGGAACTTCTTCAGATTTACAAGAAAATGGACAGTTTCTCATTAAAACGGGGATTGCTTTCATGTTCAGGAGATTCATTTACGTTATATTTAATAAAATTTACGTCGATTTCGAGACTTTCGTATTTGCTACAAAATTCCCTTACTAGTCCATCGTTTGTTTGCACAAAAAAACGTTTTTTCGAGAAAAAATCTCAAAAAAATCATGCGTACGTAAAGACAAACAAATTCAACGGTGCCTTTGGATTTACTCTAAATCCAGGGTTTATTTAGATATACATGAATTTCGAAGTTGTTACCATGAGTCTGCACTTCGAGAGAACTTTTTTAGATTTATGAGAAAACCGATAGATTGTCATTGAAACGGAGATTACTCTCGCATTCGGGAGATCCAGTTACGTTTAATAAAATTTGCGTCAATTTTGAGACTTTTCTGTTTGCTACAAAACTCCCTTGCAGTCCATTTATTTTCTTCTACAAAAAAACGTTTTTTCGAGAAAAAAAACCTGAAAAAATTCATGTGAACGTAAGAAGGACAGGGAAATTCATCGGTGCCTTAGAATTTGCTCTAAATCCAGAATTATTTTAAGTAGACATGAATTTCGAAATTGTTACCCTCAGTCTGAACTTCGAAAGAACTTTTTTAGATTTACGAGAACATCGATAGTTTGTCATTTCTATCGTATCCAGGAGATCTATTTACGTTATATTTCGAGAGTTTCGTGTTTTCTACAAAATTTCTTTACTATACTGAATAAAATTCGTCTGGACATAATAAGGACACACAAATTTAATGGTGCCTTAGGATTTGCCCTAGATCAAGAGGTTCTCTAGGTAGGTATGAATTTCGGAGTTCCTTTAACTCTGCACTTCCAAATACCTTAAATAAAAATTAAGAACATAACAAGTATTAAATGCTTTATTTCGTACGTGTAAATTCTTGCGGGTTATTTTTTATATGCAATATGGTGACAAGGTGTCAAAGAATATTCTGTACTCTACAGAATACATAAAAGACATTGATTTACGTAATTTGTTTCTTTTTCGGATTTTGTATTTGGACTGTAACGTCATCATCATCGAATCATAGTTCTTTAATTGCAACTACCTCCTTTCTTTGACAAAGGTACAAACAGTACAACGCTACCTATATTAGGGGTTTTCTATTTACCGTTTGTAAAATAGATCTAACTATCTGTCTTTCTCTGGCAGATGGTTGGGGTAGGGCCCATTGAATGGCCACCACATTCACTTGATTTAACCTAAATTACCTAGACCTAAATCTACAAGAAAATACTTTTTGCTCGCAGATAAAGAAGTAACAAACACTATTCTTAATCAAAAACTGTTAAAAATATATCACTATGTCCATTAAGTATTCTGTTACTGTTACCACATTCACCTGATTTGGCTCCCTTAAATTTCTGCTTGTGGAGTTTCTTAGGAGTGTCTATTTTAATAAGCCGAATAATTGAGAGATTTGAAACAAGAACTTGAATCGAAATGGAAAATATCAGTAAAGTATTTGTTTTATTTGTGCTCTTCTTAAAAACTGTTTCTTATAAACTGTAAGTAAGAAACCGCTACTATTTTATTTATTTATTTTAGGATTTTTTTTGTAAAAAAAGAGGGGATGGCAATTAAAAAAGTATGATGGCGTCACATCTCAAACACAGAAGATAAAATTGTTACAGTAGTCAATGTATTGTTTGAGTTTTTCAAAAAATCACTGTGATTATTGTGAGAAACATTCATCTATCCTGTAACAGCCTGTAAAGTATGCATTGTTACGCTTATGACCTGGTTCATAAATATCAAAATAATTATTAACATTACATATACCACTTATACAAATTACAATTCAATTATAATTCCGTAGTTTGCTGCAAACCCACTCTACAGCGTTGCGAAAAAAACTAAATCTGTATTCACAACAAGTATCAGCCTATTATTATACAACAATGTAATAAAATTGTATGTATTATTTACATTGTTTATTATTAAAACTATTTAATTCCGCCGGTTAACTTTTGATATTTTAAAATCGATTGTACAACCTTTTCTTATTAAATCACTCTGCCATAATAAAATTACACTGACAATGTGTCAATACCGTTTGTTTGTTATCATATCAATCGCAAAAAAAGCGTTAGCGCGTGTTCTTTTTTTATCTTTGTTGTTGGTATATCACGATCGTTGGCCGTTCAGAAAAAAAAAACGTAAAAAATGCGGTGGATAATCACCCTAATTAACGGTAGCCGCACCAGCTACCGATATTGATCCCATTACGATTATTATTACCTTTTACTGTTAAGTTTTGATGTATGCAAGTAGGATGTATTGTTAGTTTATTCTTAGCTGGAACATTACGCAAGGCCTTGACGTTCGTGTAATGTCAATTTGTTGAACGAACGAGAATGAGCGATAGTACAACAAATACCTGGCGTACGGTCGTAAATCGACTTTGGAGTTGGAATATAATATGGGGATATAAAAATAGTTATTAATTATATAAGGGAATTAACAAGCTTTTAATCCACGAGGAAAAATGAGCCGAGAGTACCCATTTTTTCGAGCGGATTAAAGGCTGTTAATTCCCGAATGTAATTCAACGTTTTGTCCACGACCACGGGTAGGATAGGTCAATTAGGAGGTGGAATATTCTGGTTTTGAAAAACGCCAGATTTGACAGATTTATTCTGATCAAGAATATTGAGTTTGAGCTGAAAACTAGAAAGCCTTGGAATCGTTGCTAGGACATGCTTTGTTTATGTGTCAACAAGACCGACATTAAATGCAAAATCGATTCAAAATATGAGTGACAATGCCGATAATTTCTTCATTATAGAAGAATATTGATTTTGAGCTGAAAACTAGAAAGTCTTGAAGTCGTTTCTAGGACATTACTTGCAAAATCGACACAAAAAATGAGTGACAATGCTGAAAATTTCTTCGTTCCGGCTGAAATCCAGCAGGAAGCTCAAGAAGCAATATTACGTCTGTTGCCAGCGAAAAGCAAAAGTGTATACGAGAAGGAATTGGTGAAATTCGACGACTGGCGAAAAAACAGGGGCATAGGAGAAGGAGCAATTACAGAAGAGGTACTACTATCGGTTTGCTGTCTCTTCAGTGTGGACAAAGTACTTGATGCTAAAATTAATGTTGAAAGTGCACAGAGGTATTGATATTTCGAAGGATCGTAAACTTACTTCATATTTGAAAGCCGGATCAAGAAATTATAAAGCAAGGAAGGCAAAGATACTGGAGAGAAACCAAATCGAAAGAAAGTGGTGCTTTTTTCAAAGAATTTTTGAAAAAACCACCGGATGAGGAATATTTACAAGTTAAGGTAGGAAATACACGATGTCAATATTTCAATTTATACATTGAGCTTTTTTTTTACCTCTTTACAGGTTGCAACGATCATGGGAGTCGCAGGTGCTTGCCGATGCAATGAATTAACTTTTTTGGATATCAGCCTGTCCAAGACAAAGACAGTTACTTGTATGTACTCATTCCGAATACGAAAACAAACATTTCAAGAAGTTTCACGATCTTGGAAGAAGCTTTTTCAGTCAATGCTGCAGAAATGTGTGAAAATACATCAATCTGCGACCTAAAACTGCCGGTGGGAGATTTTCCTTGAGATGTACTACAGAACGTGTAGGCATCAACACACTTTCGAAAACTTTTCAAAAGTGGCTTCATTTCTTGGGCTCCCTAATTCGGAAAGTTATACCGGACATGGAATGAGGCGTTCTTCGAAAACATTATTGGCCAATGCTAGGGGCAATATTACCACTGCCAAGCGTCACGGTGGTTGGAAATCGACTACGGTAGCGGAAAGTTATATTGAATAATCACTGTCCAGCAAGATGGCAATTGCTGAAAAAATCCAGGTCCTACCTAATGTCGGCGAAGTTGTAGGCCCCTCCAATCCTTCAGAAGCTCCTTATCGAGTGACTTTGAATAATCCCGGTCAAAATGACAAACAAGATCGTTCTTGAGATAAATGTTAATGTTAATATTAATAATAACCCTAAATAAAATGCTATAAAGTCGAAGCGTGGTATTATGAATTTTAATCCACTAGTGTATTAAAGGGCCTCTAATCCACGGAAAACAGATGTATTAAACCTTCCTAATACGTGGATACACTTTTTTATTCATATAAGTAGTTATTACAAGTAGGTGTATAAAATATTCTATATTGTTTTCTTTTCATACTTCTTTTTCGATTTCTTTTCAGATCGACCAACTAGCAGGAGTTAAAATATTCAATGTAAATGTGACAACGTGTATACATATATCTCAGTATGGTTGAATAGAGCTTCCCGTATTAGACTTTGTATCTTTTATATACTTCAAAATAATGTTAGGAGACCTTGGGATAGACACCACGTTCCCCAGATTTAATACAACTCAATCTATTTTTATGAAGAAAAATAAAAAAGTGTACCTTTATAATTTGTATTGCAGTATTCTAAAATAGAACATTTAAGGGTTATGAATAATCACCACGTTCCCAGGATTTAGTACAGCTGAATTTCTTTTTATTATGAAGAATACAATAATGCGTCAATACAATTTATATCGTAATAGCCTAAACATTGACAGAATATTTGTCCAACTTACAGCATCTCAACGAAACCAGGCGTATCATACTTCTAGCCACCTGACAATCTCATTACGAAAAATTAATGTAACTGAAACTAAAATTTACATAATAAATATATTCAATTTTATATCGTGGGAAAGAAGAAATAGAATGAATAATATCAAGGCTTTACGAGATAAAAACTATTTTGGTAGTACAAGAATTCCGGCGGCCAGTGGCGTACCAGAGAAGGCTTGTGTGTTAGATAGCTAGGGGAATAATGGAATTTGGAATCACACTTATGTCTCGACAATTTTCAACACTTAGACGACTTAGTAGAATACTTAGGAGACAGTAATACCAAATCAGTGGCAGCAAATCAATACCAATCAACAGCAGTATATCACTGCAGCTATTCTTCACGAGTTTTCTGAAAAAGTGATGAAACTTTGCTTACACAAATTGGGTTTCATTCGAAATCTCCTAGTTTCGTCTTTATCGAATATTTTGTTATTATTTCTATTAAAAGAACTGCATTTTCACAATTTTTCTAGCTAACTTGCAGAAATTGGAGCAAAGAATTGTTGAAGAATATACAATCACATCGCCAGAAATGCTCCAAAATGTTTTTGACAGCAACACCTCACACTTGTAGTTCTTTATTATTTCATCTCCAGACGTTTTCGTGTCATGCAAATCTTTGACTAAGATATCTGGGTATATAAGGACTGTCTAAAGATGACTACTTAAAAATATATCACCCATTATGCAAGAAGCCAAATGTTAGACACAAACCAAGAAAAAGAGACTTTGTTTTGACTTAAGAACTTTTCAAGAATAACAGGGTTGTAGTATAAGGCTAGGGTATTTAGTAAAAGACTAAGAACATAATAATTTTTGGGTATCTAATACAGCCTAGCCTGTCTTAAATTACCAAAAGATCAATAAATCACATAAAACAATTTCAATCAACGACGTATTACAAACGATGTATTCTAAAGACGTTCACTTATAACAGACACTACTATCATAAAGCCAATTCACGCTCACCTATGTATATGGAATACAAACAAAAAATATATACATAAAATCTTGAACTATGGTGTCGATATGATGTAAAAACGACTATAGTGGGACGTAACAAAAAAACTACATGATTTGTCATTAATTGACCATAAGCAGGCGATTAAATTTTTTATAGAGAATATGAGACGTGCACGTTAAAGGCATACATAGGAATATCATCATTAATCACCACAGCATCCTTGATTACGTAATACGAATTGGCAAAATAATTGGCAAAATTGTCTTAGTTTGGTTACCTCAACTTATATGGTATAAAATATATATTATTGATATATAGCCAGCTGCATATAACTGGAAGTTATGTATCCATCTAGCTTGCTGATGAAACTGTACGGGGGGTGAATAAAAGAAGACCCCATACTGTTTCCGAAACTGTAATAGCAAGATATCGACTTATTACATGTATAAGTTATTTTGGTCAGGGGCGGTCATGAAATGAAAAATGCCAAGCTAACTTGACTGACTGACGAAAGACCAATAACGTTTTTAGTACCAAAAAGGCAAAATTTAAATAACTGTTGGCAATGTTTTTATTAAAAACAAATTCAAGACAAAATAACGACTGATTTATTTATTGTAAACGTTAAGCGATCAGTAGCCTAACGGATGATAACTAAGTCGCATGGTTCGAATTAAAGCTCTGCGACATATTTCATCAGCTCTACCGAAAGGCATTGCTTGCAGACTCAAATCCGGATAAAAAAGTGTGACTGTAAGAGTTTCATGCCATGAGAAGCCACCGGCTTCTTTTATTTTCCTAAAATAATCGTTGGTACAATCTTTACAATTTAAACAAACATGCGACTATCTGTCAAAATATCTAATCCGAAACATGGACAACCTGATCGTTTGCGGTCGGATTCGTTTACGCGGCCATTGGTTAGATATATATATATATATATATATATATATATATATAATATAATCCCGAGTAACGACTGATTTTTAAATACAAATATTTTTATATTAAATTGACATGCGAGCTCTCGAGAGAGCCGGTCGTTGCCGGCTTCACGTCAGGTGGGGTTGGCCTCTCAAGGTCAGCCGTCCAGCGAATAACCTGAGCGGCGTCGGGAGGATGGGGGGGAGGGTCCAGGGAGGCGACCAGTGGCGTGACACGCGCGGCGTCGTTCGACAGAGAGGGGGGTCTCAACCAATCGAATTAGAACGGTTACTTTCCTAGAAATAATACATTTTGACAGCCAGTAAGTAAATCGTTGTTGAAATGCTTTCTTATTGAAGTTATACAACATAATTTATTGTGTGTGTATATTTATTACTTATTTTAAACGCTATGGGAAACCTAAGAACTATATTAACGTTTTGGGATCTTAGATAAAATGATAAAAGCATCTTCGATTTTAAAAAATCGACGCAAATTACGTCGAAAGCCATGTAAAAAAGCTCGCTTAATACAGTATTAACCTTCGTTTTACTGGGAAAAGGACGGTTTTCTCATAAACCGAGAAAAACTCTTCAGGTGTCGACAGGAGTGCGTTAGTTTAGAAATTGAATTCTACTAGGAAAATCTTCGAATTTAGAGATAAACCAAGAGCGCCATTACATTTGGTAATCTTTCGTACGTCCGTATGAATTTTTTCAGACCATTTTTCGAGAAATAATTTTTTGCGGAAAAAAATCGATGAATAGCAAGGCAATTTTATAGAAAATTCGAAAAACTCAAAGTCAACGCAAATTACGTCGAAGGCCATGTAAGAAAGCTCGCTTAATACGGCAGTAAACTTAATTTTACTGGGAAATGGACGGTTTTCTCAAAAATCGAGAAAAACTCTTCAGGTGTCGACAGGACTGGGTTAGTTCAGAAATTGAATCCTACCAAAAAAAAAACCTTCGGATTTAGAGCGAAACCAAAAGCGCCATTGCATTTGCTAGTCTTTCTTACGTCCATACGAATTTTTTCAGATCATTTATCGAGAAAACGTTTGATTTGGCAGTAATAATATAGCAATTTGGAATGACTAATTAAGCTGCATTCCATGAAACACGTTATATAAGAAGATAAGATCGAGTACAGCATTCATTATAACAAATCGCTATAAAAGCACGTTTTATATATTCAGGGTTTAATCCTGTAAGGGGTTACATATCTTTGCAAAGCTTCTTAACGGAACCACCTTTACGAATTATTTTTACGAAGTGAAGAAATTTTTTATTAACTAACCAACATATGCATTTTGTTATTTATACATTACATTACATTCTCTGAAAATAGAAATCTGTTGTTTTGAAAAATAGTCGTTGTAATTTTTCCTCCGACAGCCTATTTACTGTGTCTTATATTTTGGTAGCAGACGTCTCTCTTTCTACTATTCGATATCCAAAAAATATTCTGTTCGGCGGAAATATTTGCCTTATTTTGTCGGAAAATACAAAAATAGATAATGAAATACCTTCAAGAAGTACTAGTTTGCAAAATTGACCATAGCCACACTAAATATCATTGAAGTTGGTCCAGTAGCCTTCAAATTTTATTTCGAGAAAAACATCTTTTAAGTTTCGAGTATATATCAAGGGTGGTCCAACCATAATGCACGATGTTATTTGTGAGTTACACCTTAACGTCAAGTTTTTTGCCCAACTTAATTTGACATTTCTTTGTTTTAGTATTTGACAAATTCAACCATGGAGAGGTACACAACTGAGCAGCGCGTTAAGATTGTTGAAGCCTTTTACGAAAATGGGCGTTCAAATCAAAATGCATTTCGTGCACTTCGTGACTTTTTTGGTCAGCATATTCGACCAAATGTGTCCACAATCGGGAGAATTGTGCGCAAATTTCAGCAAACCGGATCTGTAGGAAATGTGAAAACACCTGTGCATGCTCGCCCAGTTCGTTCTGCGGAAAACATTGCTATTGTTCGCGATAGTGTAGCAGAAGAGCCGTCAGCCTCGACTCTTCGTCGTGCCCAACAATTGTGGCCAGAAATTGAGGATATGGACCTGGACGATATGTGGTTCCAACAGGATAGTGCCACTTGCCACACAGCCAACGAAACAATGCTACTTTTGCGCGAGAAATTCAATGGCCGTGTTATCTCACGTCGTGGCGATGTTAATTGGCCGCCACGATCATGTGATTTAACACCGTTGGACTTCTTTCTTTGGGGATATTTAAAAGAAAAATTGTACGCCAATAAGCCAAGAACAATTCAAGAGCTAAAGGATGAGATAATTCGGCACATTAACGACATTGAACCTCAATTATGTCTCAGAGTCATTGAAAATATGGACCATCGGATAGAGGTATGCCACCGAAGCCGTGGCGAGCATATTGCCGATATTTTGTTTCACACATAATTATCATAGATCCTTCTATCATAATAAAAAATATTAAGATAATTCTCTGAAACCTTTTTGTTTTATTTACGATTAACATCGTGCGTTTTTGTTGGACCACCCTTTACTAGATACGTACTAGATACGTGTTCTTGATAATACTCATACTGAATGTTATGCAAATCAGTCCAACAGATATTTCTAGTACCGATTTTGAAAAGCTTGCTTCGAAAAAAGTATGTTTTAAGTACTAGGTTGGAGAACTCGATCCAATGGTTTTTAAGATACTTCTGGTACCGATTTGAGTGGAGGAGGGCACTAAAGAAATATGCCATTTTACAAAAATAGGTTTTTTCTCCTTAATAAAGGTATATAACCCCTTAATCGTCTTAATTTATTCCCATAATTAAACAAATAAGGCACTGGGTAGCAAATAGTTATTAATTTAAGTAGATAATCTTCTTATAAAAAAACTTAGCGTTTCCGTTAGTTCATTTGGTCGTTCTGAAGACATTTTAAAGTACTAAAACTATAATGGTTGTATACTGTAAAAAATAAGTATACTAAAAACTGTGATTAGTACTAAAGAGTCATGTTTGAAATAGTTACTCAGTTGTAATGAATAAGATTGTGACGTCACTTTTTAACTAGAAGCTTTCTAATAGTAATTATTTTGTCTTAAAATTATACATTTTAAATATCCAAAATTCTAAACGATATATCATTGGCTTACATAAAATAGTGATCTCAATATCGTGGTAAAGACTGAACATTCTCATTCGCGGTCGAAAAAGGCACATTCTTATTCCGTCGTTCACATAAATTCTATTCCTCCGTCCTGCATAGCTTCCCAAGACTAGACAATAAAAATGATAATAAAATACCGGCCGTACGAAGAAACCCAACCCTATCATTGTTATGCCGTCGGTTATAGCGTTTCCGAAGAAAACAATCGCGCTAGAATTACGTATCGTGCAATATTATTATACAACACGGCTTTTGCGGCGTCCAAGAGATCGCAAGCAGACTCACAAACGGCCTATAAGTCACTTGACAAGTCGGGATGGCTGGGTGCTTGACATTTAAGTATGAAGATACTCAGCAAAGATGTTACCACGATGCCAATACTAATATTGTTCGCTTTTTTTTATTTATAAATCCCTGTGGCAGTGTTTGACTCCTCGGATCGAAATTTCTTATAATTATACTGTTTCCTCATATTAGAGAGTTGGACCCGATCTGACATATAAGTGGCGGTTGTTGTTTGAAGAGAATGACTATGGTAGAAAGTACCAACTTTATATAGCTTAAGTTTGAAGTTTGACGACGCTCTACGTTGTTTAGTATTTCTTTGGCAGCCATCAATAGTGAACGCTCTCAGTGAATTTGTAAACATGGAAAAAATTGGTCATCCTTATGTGATACAATACTTTTAATTGAAAGTCTTCAGTCCAACCGATATCAAAGCGGAGCTAGATTCTACTCTGAGGAGTCTGCTTTTTCGTTTACAATAATAAAATATTAGATGGCAAAGTTTAAACGAGGCCGTACGAGCTGTCAAAACGAATATCGCAGTGGTCGACCAAATGAGGTGACCGCGCCAGAAATGGTGAAGAAAATCCTCAAAATGGTACTGGATGATCGTTGACTAAAAGTGCGTGAGCTAGCAGGCATCGTATGCATTTCGAAAATGGTGTACATCGCGTATTGACTGAAAATTTTAACATGAGAAAGCTGTACGCAAGATGGGTGCCGCGATGACTCACAATGGAGCAAAAACAGCGTCTTGAAGATGTTTCATTCGAGTGTTTGGTGAAGTTTCACAGGAATAAAACCGAGTTTTTGTGTGGATTCATAACCATGGATGAAACATGAGTCTATTACTTCACATCTGAGATGAAAGAACAGTCAAAACAATGGACTGAAAGGGGATAATCGGTTCCAAAAAAGGCGAAGACAGTTCCATCTGCAGGCAAGGTAATGGCGTCAGCTTTTCGAGATGCGCGTGGGATAAATTTTCATTGATTATCTTCAGAAAGAAAAAACAATCAACGGCGAGTATTATGCGAACTTATTGTAGCGTTTGACTGATGGAAATCAAGAAAAATCGGCTGCATTATATAGAGCGTAAAAGAAGAAAGACACGACAAGTGGCACTAAATGTCCTAATATTTAAACAAAAATTGTCAACAAAGATGTTACCAGGATCAAAAGATACGTTTCATGGAGTTTTGATTAAGATGGGTGTGATTAAACCATGTCTTTGTATCACGATTGTAGTCTTTGATTTTCCCTAGACTGGAAACTTTTACAACTGCACTATTTCCTCGCATTCTACAACGTCTGTGTATAACGAAACTGATAATATTTGACATTAATGTTTCTGATACACTTTTTTGCCTTCCTTTTTACGGTAGCGAAATTTAACTCAGTGCTATTCTTCCATCTAACCCACCATATTTACAAGGATACCTTCAGCCGACTTTTATGGGAATCGAACCCACGCCCGGTTTACTGTCAACCGACAGTCTAGACCGACTCCAGGGGATTGTCATTATTACCTCAGATTAATCCAGGGAAACTGCTAGGTAATTATGAGATAATTTACCTCCAAAAGATCTGGGTCATACCTATACACACCCATGTCAATTAGGATTCGAGCCGAAGTCAACTGGTGATGGGAAAATAACTCCGACCAATTCTTGTCTCCATTCGGAGTGGAATCATTTTCATTTACAAACTTTCATTGCCTATTTACTATATTTCTACATTTATAATACGTATATTTAGGGTATTTAAATATCTTTTAATCCTTCAAACGTAAAATTAATCCCTGAAGGAGTATTTGGGCCGCCTAGCCGTTGTTTACGTCCCTAAGGTATCATTTCTTTGTTACTTGTGATATTTCTTTGTTTCCTTTGAATGGAACCCGCGATTCTGTGTGAAAGACTGGAGCGTTCTTCACTAACCACTGGATCGACTTTGAGTTAGAAGATAGCCAACACAATGTTAACAAGACACAAGAGACATATTCCTACAGTATTGTTATATAATGAGTGTTTGTTATATCATCCTTGCACACGGAAATCCTCAAGCATATGCTTTGATCAATTAACGATTTTATTGATTTTTAATGCAATAATATAATCAAAGTGTTGAGAAGAAGATCATGGCAACTATAATTATGAAGATAGCCAAGAAATATGTGAACAGGATGCAGATTAAGACGAATACGATTAAATGGAAGTCTCTCGAAGTCTTTTCTACGTTATAAATGTCTGCTATATCATTGTTGTAGTTTCGGAGCTGGAAATACTTATATTTCCTCCAGTTATAGTACGTCTGCGTATAAAAGAAGCAAGATTGCAATTACCATACAAACAGATTGAAAAATCTACACCATGTGTTAAAATATCCAACCGAATCGAGTCCTGATAATCTCTAGACAAGCCACCGGTATGTGTAAACTGTTGAAGAGGGAATTAAGCATGCTAAAGCCAAGGTTAATTGAGAGGCCTTCACTGAATAATTTGTTTTAGTGGGTACTTATTGTATTTTAATATATTAAAATAGCGTCTACACACGCTATGGTATAATACATTATGCCTGGGATTTAACATTTACTTGGCACCGATAGTGAGCGTGGTGAATTTCGTTTATAGGCTCGATAATACGATTTGAAAGTGAAAGAGCCCCCATGCGGTTCATAGTAGCGTAGAAACAAAAAAACTCATTTAGGTAAACCCACGGCAAGAGCCAAAAATGGCGTTAATTACGGCTTTAGGTCAAACGGTGCAGCGGTGGTGCCTATTTTGGTTAACGGAAATCTTTGACAATATGAAATCGTTCCTTAATTCACAAAATCGATAAGATAATGAAAAAATGGAAAAATATAACCTTGATTATCGTTTAGTAAGTTGCAATTATAAGAATTATTAACATTTTTCTTCGTCAAACAGATTCATTTTGATTTAGTTTTAAGAAAATTATATAAGACCTTTGTTTATCCATAACAGCCATTGGCGTAGCAAGAATTATGCAGACAGTTGCATTTCTCTCTTTCAAAATCTAAAATATTTTTCCTGCTTGGTGCAATCGTTTTGGAGCTCGCTGTATGTAAATGCCAATTTGAATTTAAAATGGATATCAATAATTCCATCTAATAGAGATTCTGATTAATCCCATATTGGAAGCTACGTCAGTTTTCAGAACAATTAAATAAAGCAAAAGTGAATTCATCTCAGACGTTTATTTTAATCGTATTCATCGTTGATGTCATAGAAAAATCCCCAATCTAATAAATTTAGCTATCACGAAACAATAAAACGCTCATTTGTTTCAGAGGTTCGCAAAGTCAAGCCGTCCAAGCTGATTTACTTGAAACAGTTCAAAATTTTTCGAAATTCTATGTCCTTCTCGTTTCCCGATCTTACCACGTAAGTCAACAATACGTCCTTGAATTCTTCTCAAAATAGAAGGCTATAAAAAGAAAACGTATTTTTGTTATGGAATTCGTAAAAGTTGTTTACCTAGCAAGGCGGTGAAAGGTCATGGCCAAAGGTCAACGTTCTGTCAATTTAAGATCGATTACGTATCTAGAGTCCAAACTGCTGATGTATTATAAAGCGACAAACGATGTTATAGCACACAAATATGATGCCAAATTAAAATATATGTCAAAGATAACGCTCAGTAGTATACACGAAGCAAATCAGTAAATGTTACGTCAAAATATGACGCACAGTAGTTAGCGTGAAGTAAATTATCGAGTAGAAATCGTTTCTTTCGAAGTAAGTTTATTGATTAAGAGTTTTAATAATTAAATATGAACCTACATGAGAGATTTGTATTTCCCTAACCATATTTTATCTTACGAATGACGTTTGAAGTAGGTGAGTGCATACAATGGCCGCTAGAGTACGTAAGCGAGGAAATTCAAATGAAAAGGCAAACTTATTTAAGTTACGTTATCTGCTGCTCTGTCAGTTTCTTTATTTTTAATCCTACATTAATTCTGGTTTATTTGAATCTTTAACATACATTTTAATGATGAAAATCCCAACTGGAAGTTCGGAATCTAGTACCCATCAGAAAAATTCCGTGCACGCCTCTGCGATTACACGGTCGTCAACTATGTACTTCGGCAGGAAACCACTGGCTGGTAAATATTTAGTTAATGAAACTCATCCATGGGTAAGCAGGTAAATAATGGTATAAAACAAAAGTAAATAAGTCTCGAAGCACTATGGTTGGGAGCTAATTAAGAATGCACTGACTGGACCACCTATAAAGGTGATGTGCTGTCCGGCATAGAAATAGGGTTATTTTATCTCCATTCGGATGGGTACACGTAAGCTCTCACATAAAAATGGTAAAAAACAAGTCGAGGGTCTTATTTTGTCCAGTAGTATCCGAATACTCGTAACAAAGCAATACTGTAGACGCGTTGCCTAATTTGTGTTATATTTCTTCTAGAAATGAATTTCAATGAGATTTTATAGTTCAAAAACTCACGTCCTTGTCACAACTGACTCACAATGTTTTACACCTTGGAAATATATTCTTCCTTCCGTCTCTTCTCTTCCTTCTCGATCTCAGCCTCTTTTTTGATTGCAAGGGTGCTAGGGTGCTAACATTTTCTTGTCCCCATTAAAATAATATGGAATTCGTTCGCACAACCTTGCAGTCTTGATGGTGAAAGAGGATTGTGGACAAGAAGTCATGAAACATCAATATTTGGAAGGGCTTACACGACAATTCCTTCTATTGACACGTGGAAAAACTACTTCCTATTTATCTAATATAATTTTAATAATGATTTTGTTATTTCTTTGTGGATTCAGTTTCAGAAGACATCCACCAGATTCAAAATGTTTTAGTTCGTTTGAGTTAATATAGTAAAGTTTGTGGCAGAGTTGCAAAGATAAAATCGAATAGATAAAAAGTCGGAAAGATTTTACAAGACCAGATTTCCGCTAGAAAAATCGAAGAACAAACTGTTACTTAAATTAGAAGAATGTTGTGTTGTTTATATTTTCAATCTTACCTAATTCTCTCAAACTAGTTCTAATGACGTTATCATAAGGAAAACCGTGATAAGAGTCTCAGTAAAGATCCTTGTGGTTTGCCAAGTTTTTGTACATTTTCTTGACAATTTAAAACTTTACTTATATTCTACTGAACAAAATAAATGTGATCATAATCAACTATCAGGAATTATAACTAAAACGGTTTGGTTGCATTCTAGTCACGACACAAATTATAATAGAAACAAATAAAGCACATATGAAAAACTTGTTTTATGTATATGAATCGTAATAGATTTAACCTTCTAAAGGATTATTAGCCATATATCATTGTTGGAAGTGAGACTTAACACAATTAAGTCAGTTTACCTTTTAAAACCATACACGAAATATAATATCGATACAGCATTTATCAATAAACAAATTTCGTTGAATAAAAATCGGAAATAAATGTTTCTGTTTGTTTGATATTAACTATGATAAACATTTATTTTATATATTTGTTGACGATCAATTAGAAATATTTAATTAATCAAATTGAAAAACTATTCTTGGCATCAAAGCTTCAGAAGCAGAATATATTTCTTGAAACAAAAATGATCATAGAAGATATCATACATTGTAATTATCAAGTAAGTAGAATTATTTTATGAAGACCAAGTCGGCAATAAATCGTGCGACAAAGACAGATGCATGTCTGACTTTCTTCCATACCAATCCAATCTGAATAAGAGACACAGACCTGCCTATAAATCATTTGCGCGCGCCGCTTGTAATAGTATTACTGAATCCCATTCGCGTGGGAGGAGGTAAGCTATACATTGCTCTTTGTCGCACGGTTTATTGTCGACTCGCTCTTCATAAAATAATTCTACTATATTACTTTTCCGCACTCCACTATACGCGGAAAAGTAATGTAATCGTGTAAAAAAATTTCTGGCGTTTATTTTTCGTTTTTCGGTCTAAAAACAAAAAAAAAAGGTTTTTAAACAATTTTGTGTGTGTGTGTGTGTGTGTGTCTCGTTGTCGTTGGCGTTAATAAAATTTCTTATTAGCACGATAACTCAACTAAATCGTGTCAGATCGATCGAGTTTTGACTGATTCTGGTCGGGGACGTCTCCCAGACGACACCCATTGAATTTGAGGTGGATATAACACACTCTACCATGTTCATGGGTCATGAGAAAACACAATGGTGAACTATTTGAGAAATTTGTTTTGTTAGCACGATCACTCAATTAAATAGTGTCGGATCGATCGGATTTCGACTGATTCTGATTAGGGACGTCTCCCAGACGACACCTATTGATTTTGAGGTGGATAGGATACACCCCACCCTGTCCATGAGTCATGAGAAAGCACGATGGTGAACGATTTGAAAAAAGTAAAACTGTCGCATAAAACATATATTGTGCATTTATGTGTTGGTTTATGTTTTCTCGACCACTCCACTTCACTCGAGATAGAGATGTTCTACGTGCGGAAAAGTCCGTTTTAAAGTTTTCAAACTGTTTATTAATTTTATTTTATTTGATTTAACACTTCAATCTATTTAATATCTAGACAAATATTTTAATTGCAACAGGAAAAAATATTTCAATGAATAATTACATTGTTATGACGCTGCTTGTGATAAAATTATTAATACTGCCAAGTGAGTCATTTGGCGGTAACCGCAACTTTTTATAGAACCAATTAAATTATGTAATTAATCATCGGAATAGTATTAGCAAGTCGAAATATGCACATGGTACATATGTATACTAATAGCTAGCTAGACTTTGTTGTTCTATTCTAGTCGGATTCCTTTTAGTAAAAAAACACGGGAAATATGAAAAGTTGTGGAGACATAATTTATTTCTTGTTTAAATAAATTTCCAAAATTCAAAAATAAATGACGAAGTGATTACTTATACATTTGTATTAGTTTATAGTAATTGCAAGACGTCCAAGAAAATCGTCGAAATGTTAATGTTATTTAACTTCTACAGATATAAATATCTATCAAATGACTCATCATCAAATTATAATTATAATATCCCGAAATAATATGTTATTATATAGCCGCTAACGAACATCTTTTAGTTTGATAATTAAAACGGTTTAGCCAACCTCACCGATAAATAATCGCCTTTTAACATTCTACAAATCTACCGGTTTTTATACCTCTAATATTTACAACTAATTGGCAGTTTTGTTTTATTGTTGCCAGTCTGGTTTCCTATACGATAATTATATTTACAGGTTTCCTAAATAATAGAAAAGAAGCAATGGATCTGTTCAGGATTTTTTTAACGAACTAACTGAAATTGTACACATAAGTATGACGAAATACACTTCTGAACTATGAGCTCATGTAAATAGTTAAATAACCTCTGTATCATATTATTCCTTTAAAAGGACTAGAAGGTTGACACGATAAGAATTATTAACCAACATTATATAAATTTACAACAAAATGTTATTGCAAGGTGCAAGATATATTTTAATTCAGTGCAAACAATTATTTCTTATTTTCATATAATTTTCAGGACGATAAACGTCTTGAAATACGTAAAATTGCTATAATAAATTCTATAATCAATGGTAAGATTTATTGGTAGATAAGAGTATGTAGGAATATAGGTAATCCCAAAAAAAAAGATAATTAAAACAGTTATATTAACCTCCTGATTATGTTAAGGTGGTTGACGAAACGCGCGGCTAGTAATATGTTTGTGGAAAATGGCCTCTTGTTTTTGTTACTGCATGGACGGATCCAGTCCTTTTTCGGATTTCAGTGCGTTTTTTATAAGGTTCAAAAACGAGTAGTTTGGGCATTAGAAGAAAAATCTGTTAAATGAATTCCCAAATGTATGACTACTGATTGGAACACAAATAAGAATGACAATTTTCGAATAGCTTTGTCGTCAATTAGTAAAGAATTCTTACTATTTTTTGTGACGCGGTTACTTTAAAAAGGAGAATGAAAACGTACTCAATCAAAAAATTGTGAGTACAAAAATCCCATTGTTTTCTCTATTTTCTGACAATGATGGGGTATTGTGATATTTCGAAAGCAGTAAAACTGTAACCATAAATTATGTATAAATATTACGATACATTGTTGAATAAATTTCGTGACAAAAAAAAAACACAAGTAGAAAAACGTCCAAATTTGTGTTTTTTTTTACAAGACAGTAAGTACACTGGCTTCCAAATCTCTTGCTTGGCTGTAAATATAACTGCACTAAGTTTTAGTATTTTCGAATTTAGTAAATTTTGAGATGTATATCTAAATATGAGGGAATATTTCTATTTATTTTATAGGTATTCATTATTTTTGAATGAGACTATTTTAATACAATCATAAAGAGTTTGTTTTCAATAAATCATTCTACATACCAGCATCAAACTACATCATCATACTACAAGAGCTAACAAAAGACAAATTATCAAAAGATAATTATCGAACGTTATACGAAACTCTTTTTAGGTAGATTTAGGAGACGCTATTCTTGTTTCTATTACAATATCTTTAAATAATGTTGAAAATGAGGTAAAAGTGAAAGTAAACAACCCTAGACTAGGGGTATTCTTTTCTAATTTAAACCTTATAGCTTTTTCGTGTTATAGTAATAATAATATATTAAATAACTATTCAGAGGACAATAATAGAATGTATGATTGAAATAAGTTTAAAGTAGATAACAGGCATCAATTTAACAGGATATTAAATAAAACATAAGGTATATAATATACTCATTACAAACTTGGATATACAACCCTTTACTTGTGGTGTTTATACTAAGAAAATGGTAATGTAATAATGTGTACAAGAACCTTTAACATATAATTCCCCAGTATTTAAGTCATATTTCTACATGTTTAAAGTGCGAAGTAACTACCCCTGGTTTATTCATCAACGAATATACTCCAAATAGATTTAAATAGCAACGACTGTTTTTTGGACATCTTCGAGTGGAATAGATTTTCATATATTGGAAATAAGAGAAGTGAAGGATATTCTAAATTTGTAAATAGATGTAATAAAGGAGTTTTTAATGCTATTCCGCTAGGAAACTATTTGTAAATCCTAGTAAATTATAACCAAAACGTTTTAACTGATAATTTGTTATTAAATTTTCAACATGGGAACTGAATAATAATACTGCACAAACACAATCCTTATATATTTAATTAAATAATTCTAAAGAGCAGATTACTATTTTATGTTTATCGATATTTAATGATAATCTGTTATACATATACACCTAAAGCCTTACAGTCATCCAAGTTCATCATTACATTACATATTTTTAGGTTATCAGAGTACATTACGTGTTGATATCTCTCGGCTATACGTAATATATTCAATGATAACATTTATATATAATAAAAATAAAAATGGCCCTAAGTTTGATCC
The DNA here is from genome assembly GCA_037954035.1 of Rosalia funebris. NCBI lineage: Eukaryota > Metazoa > Arthropoda > Insecta > Coleoptera > Cerambycidae > Rosalia > Rosalia funebris. Next base: position 828,302 of record JAZFAV010000004.1, on the reverse strand, counting down.
TTGGGGTACACCTGAACCTGCCACGAATAAGTTTTATATTACTTGTAAAGTATGATTTACATAAGTGTAGTAGTGACATGCTAACACCGAATTTCTAAAGATTCCAATAAGAATAGGGTATAAGATCTACGCTGTCGAGGACCTTAGATATATCAGTATAAATAAAATCTACCTGCCCTTAACTATTCAGCCTTTTATTAAAACATTCTGTTGTAACCATTAAGTTAGATGCTGTTGATCTTTGAGTTATAAAACCATGTTGAGTTAGAGACATGTAGTATTTTAATACAGATGTTCATATACAGGCATTCTTAAAACTTCTGCAAAATTGGGTATTATAAATATGAATCTATAATTGTTTATATACATTTCGTCCCCATTCTTATGAACTTTGGCGAGCTTCTAAGAGTCAAGAAAACTAGAAAAATATGTAAATATAACATGTTATTATAAGCTACACAACAGATTAAGGTATACTCTAGGAGTGCTGTAACGCCCACAGCCGACTAGCTTACCATATTCGTGTCGGGGTACGATAAAATATCGATATTTTCGGGCGCGCTATCGCAGCAGGCCGAGGCCCCTGTCGGAAAGCTTCACCCGTCACCGACAGCCGCAGCCGTCTCGACAGTCTGCTGTCTTACAAGGCTAACGCCATGGAGCCGAGCTTAAATAAACTAAAAATGTGCAATCTTACCGTACCCGGAGGCCACGATGGCGTGGAAGCGCCGGTGCCGGAAACGAACCATCACTTTCACCTATGAACCGATTCGGTGGCGAATTTTCACCCGGCCAGAGAACCGATCAGAAATTATGAGGAAAATCGTCGGGAGACACAGAACAGAAAGCCGAAGAGCAGGCAGACTGGTCATAGACAAGACTGGCGCGACCAGGTATCTCTCGGCCAGCGGCAAACAGGTGGGGGACCCGCAAGAATGAAAAGAAGCGGACGGCAAAAAGTCAGGCGGGCTCCGAGCCAGAACCGGTCCTTCGCTTTGTGCTCGTGGCCTCGACTCCGCTGCCGATCATACTTTATTGTAATTACCGGACCCTGCTCTTCGTACATCCACTTGCACTTGATTTTTATTGTTGCCGAGGCCGAGCCATCCACTGCGCTCGCTGCGGATGGACGCCGTCAGAGCATCCTGGCCATCAACTATGATACCTTCAAGAATCTCCTATTAGACCGATACAAACTCGTCAAAATCAAAAATTGTAACATTTGTGCGAGTATACACTCTCGATCACAACCTACAAGATTACATTTGATGAAACACCTCTTCCACTCAATCAATAATAATAATGTTTGTGTATAACATTCATGAAAACTGCCAGTATCTCATTGCATTGAATAAATACTCTTTGGAAACACAGTAGTCTAATCTCGGCCTACCTCTGCCTTTCTTCACTCCTATTTCTGCCTCCAAAATATCCCGGACTATTCCCCCATGTCTCAGCAAGTGGCCTACCATTCTATCTCTTCTCTTCTTTAAGTTTTTCCACATACTTCTTTTCTCGCCGACTTTCTCCAATACTTCTTCGTTTCTAACCCTATCAGTCCATGGTATTTTCATCATTCTTCGGTAACACCACATCTCAAAAGCTTCTAATTTCTTCCTACTTGCTTCCCCTACCGTCCAGGTTTCGCAGCCGTATAGTGCCGTGCTCCATACATATGTTTTCAAAAATCTCTTCCTTGTTTCTAAGTTTATTACCCCCGAGCATAAAAGTGCTTTCTTTTTGTTAAAAGCTACTCGACCCTGCGCTATTCTTTGTTTTATGTCTTTATCGCTTCTTCCATCCCAATTTATTTTACTTCCTAAATAAGTGAAGTCTTTAACTTCCTCCAATCTTTCATTATTAATTTGTACTTTCGTTTTTGCTCTGCTCTCGCGCCCTCTGCACACTAACACTTTAGTTTTGTTTTTATTCACCCTCATTCCGTATTCCTCTGTCAACACTGCCTCCATTTCGTTCAATGCTGATTCTAATTCCTCCTTACTAGATGCTAATACTGCTATATCATCCGCGAATCTCAGCATTTTTAGTTTCTGTCCCTGTACTTTAATTCCGAAATCCACTCTATCTTTTACCACATTAATCGCCCCTTCGATGTACAGATTAAAAATTAGTGGTGATAGCGTACATCCTTGTCTTACTCCTTTCCTAATACCTACTTCCCTTTTTTCCCCTTCTACTTCTATAACAGCAGTTTGCTCTTTGTATAGATTGTGTAGTACTCTCCTATCTCTATACTTCATTCCCGCGCTCTTTAGTATCTCGAACATTTTTTCCCATCTTACGTTATCAAAAACTTTTTCTAAATCTACAAATCCTATATAAGCGTTCTTTCCTTTTTCTATTGTTTTCTCTAACATTACTCTTAGCGCCAGAATAGCTTCGCGAGTTCCCCTATTTCGCCTAAAGCCGAATTGGTCTTCTCCTAGTATTTCCTCCGCTCTATTTTCCATCCTCTTCTGCACTATTCTAGTTAAGATTTTTGACGCATGGGAAGTTAGGCTAATCGTTCTAAAGTTCTCGCATTTGTCGGCTCCTCTCTTTTTCGGTATAGTAACGATAATGTTCCTCTTATAATCCTCCGGCATCTCGCCCGTTTCATATATGTATTTTACCAGTTCAAACATCCTATTTACTACTTTCTGTCCCGCACATTTCAAAATTTCCGCCTGTATTTTATCTACACCCGGCGCTCTATTATTCTTTAGCCCCCTTAGTGCTATTTCAAATTCCTCTCTCAATATAGGTTTTCCTACATCTTCCCTATCGATGCTAGATTCTTCCTCTAATATCTCTCCTAATTCCTGACCCTCGTATAAATTTCTTAAGTACTGCTTCCATCTATCCGCTTTCTCCTCTCTTCCGATCAGTATGTCCCCCGATTGACTCCTAACGTTTCTACTTATTGTTCCTATATCCCTGAAGTTCCTCTTAATTATTTTGTAAGCCTCATCGGTCTTACCTACTTGCAACTTATCTTCTACTTCTTTGCATTTATCCTCTATCCATTGTTCTTTCGCTTTTCTACATTTTCTAATGATTTCCCACTTTATTGACTTATAAGTTTTCAGTCCTTCTTCGTCTCGTCTGTTTTTGTAGCCTCGTCTCTTTTGCATTAAGTTTAAGATTTCGTCCGTTATCCAGGGCTTCCTAGCTTCCCTTTTATCGTGTCCTAAAACGTCCGTAGCCGCGGAAGCTAGACTATTCTTGATACCCTCCCACTCAGTTTCTGCGTTCTTGATTTCGTCCTTACTCGTTTTATTTATTAATTGATCTGTTTTATCCTGGAACTTATCTTTCATATTCTGATCCCTCAATATGTCTACATTTATACGTTTCTTATCCTTCCGGATTTTCAGATTTTTGAACTTTAATCTAGCTTTCATGACTACCAAGTTGTGGTCGCTGTCTACATCTGCTCCTGGATAACTCTTACAGTCGTTTACTTGATTTCTAAATCTCTTCCTAACCAGAATGTAGTCTATCTGATACCTGCCTATCCCTCCTGGCATTTTCCATGTGTACCGCCTCCTAACGTGATTCTTGAACAATGTGTTCGCGACTACCATCTTGTGCTTCTCACAGAATTCTATCAGTCTGCTACCTCTCTCGTTTCTGTTTCCTAATCCATAAGGACCTACAAATTCTCCTTCTTTCCCCTCACCTACGACTGCGTTAAAATCTCCTACTATTATTAAATTATCATGACCCTTCACAAATCCTATTACCTGCTCTATGTCCGAATAAACGGCTTCTAACTCTTCCTCACTATGGCTAGAAGTAGGCATGTATACTTGCACTATTACTGTTAAGTGTCAGTCTCTACAAAATCAAAATACATTTACAATAATTTTATATACAAAATTATAAAATTTGATCTTATTGTTAGTAACATTTGTGTATTAACATTCATTTTTAGTGCATTTATATGTTTTCCAAGCCCCATCTAAAGTTGATTTTTACAATTAACGTTAAAGAAAACTTAAGTAAGAAATTGTAACAATTGTGTTCTTGAGGAGATTATTGTAACAATTGAAAACTGTAATTGCAGTTCCAAAAATAATCGGTAGATTAATTTCTTCGAAGTACATAGTAGAATAGAAAATAACAATTATATCATAGAATTAACTGTTGATTAATCTCAGGAAGTATTTTTAAAACAGATTTTAGTAACATGTAATATTTTTAGTTAAACTAAAATTTGTAACTTTTGTGCAATCATATTATTAATTATACAGTCCACATTATATTTCGTACAAGATTTAAAGATCGGATTTTATGAAACGGAAAAAAATAAATTGATTAAAAAAATGTCTTAGACACAAAATTTAATTTTTGTGCAATATGCCTGAAAAAAATGCTCATAGTCTTATATAATTAAATAGTGATTTTATATCACCTAGGAATTAAATATGACTTGTTGAAAATTCAAAATCGAATCCCGTCTCTTCGATGTAGGTAGAAAGATTTTATACAACAATTCTAACATTTAGAGACTTTCGTGTATTATTGTAATTTTTGTGCAATTTGTTATACATAACTATCCAAACAGATCTATGCACCATATATCATTACTACACTTTATGATAAAATATCCTCAAATTCGAAATGAATACCTGTTGATTAAATTTTATGTATGAAATTATAACATTTTTTGCAACCGAATAATTGTGTTTACAAGACTTCTGCCTACACTTATCTGTTACTTTTTTTATTTATAGGAAGCTCAAATAGCCATCGTTTAAAAGTCGATTGTTTTAGAGCAGACAATAGAGTAAAGATATCAATAGTGCGTTAGAACAGCAACCCTAAGTTGTTATAAGGAATTTACGTGTTTAAAAATGATTAATTGGGTTTTCAATTAGATAGATAAATGAAAATTAATAATTTCTATTGTTGTATAGTATGTACTTTTTCTGGCATCCTCGGTAAATTGAGCAAACATTTAATTTAACCCAAAAAGGTTAATCGGTGTTTACATAATAGAAAAGAAGGTAAGAAACATGATTTTTATGCAATTGAGGGCATGCAAAATATGCAAAGAATAATTTTCTTGGCTTTCTTGATCAGTATCACAAAGAGCTTGGGGTTGCAAGTACCGTCTACCCAAATTGGATCCGCTTATCGACTACCATCTCGGCGAAGCCTTCCTCAACGTGTCTCAGCCTCGCCACTGACCTAAGCTCGGATAATTTCTTATTTCTTCTCTTCCACTCTTCCACCTTAACCGGGCAGATATTTGACCGTTCATTTGGTTGCTATGCCGCGGCGGAGAAGGAAAGAACTGTTGGAAAATGTTACCGGCCCCGTTCATTCCGGCGGACACGAAAGCCTTCTCGCATAGAAAATAGACTAAAAGCAGAAATAGTTACGTTACAGATTGATACAGATTAATACTATACATCAGTAGGATTTTTTGTATTCGTTCGAGAAGATGCCAGCTGTTGTACAAGACTTGATTAAAGAAATCAATATTATGAAAATTCATATTAAATATAAACGATAAATGTTACTACACCTAAAAATAAAATCTTTATAGATTTTAGAGGATTATAAACAGCTAAGAATGTCGATAGGGAGAAAAATCACAAAATAAATATCGAAAATTTATAATTGATAATAAGTTTAAAAAAAGACAACTTAAAAAAAATTAACTTAACTAAAGAGCAAGAAATAAATGTTTTCTACAAAAATATAATACTTATTTGTTATTCCGTTTAATGTAATTAAGAAATTATTGTTTATTATGTATTTATATTAAAATTATATTAATTATTATTAAAATTTAATTAAAGTGAAAGTAATCATTATTAAAATATCCGAGTGCTGGCATTCGCATTTCTAATATTGTATGGTACAGACTTCAAAATTATATAAAACAATTAATAATAATTACATAATAAACGATAACTTCTTAATTACATTAAACGGAACAACAAGTAAGTATTACATTGTTGCTTTTCTTGCTTTTTAGTTGTTACTTTTTTAAGTCGGTTTTTTAAAACTTATTATTTTACAATTTTAAGTAATGGCCAATTAAAGATGCTTTGCAAATGAGAAAACGACGGATAATTGAATAAAGATTTCCGTTGTCTATCTTCGAAGTCCAAGGTTCGATACCAATGAAATTAGGACGAAATCATCCTGGAGCTATGCTGAATTGAACGCAAAAAGAATCATTAAAATCGGTTCATGAACACAAAAGTTATACCCGAACATTCATAAAATAAATAAATAATATATATATATATATATATATATATATATATATATATATATATATATATATATATATATATATATATATATATATATATAGGGTGTCTCACCAGGAAATGTGTCTCACCATTCGATATAGGGAAAAGTACGCACCAGAGAATTTTTAAAATTTGGGAAGATACTAATGGCAGTGTGGCCGACTTAACTATAGTCGATACCAACTTGCTTATTTTAAATGGCACACTCTATATAATTTAGGATTTTCGAGAAGAGCATAAAATTATGAGTCAATAACATGTAGGATACCCTATGCCTAAACCCAGCTGTTTTAGAGATATTTGAAATTAAAAAAAAAATTTGACAGGTGTAATGGCTTACAGTAAACTTTATAACTTTATTCGCATAAAAGATACTTATTTGCTTTTTGGCATGTAGAAAGAACACAAGGAGAGCTGCGCTCTGCAATTAAATTACGTTCAAGAATGGTATACTAAGTGTTCCATTTTTGACGTTAAATTTTGTAAACTTCAAACCGCGGAAACTTATTTAGGTAAAATGGAATACCCTACATTTTTTACATCAAGTTATGTAAAATTAAATTCCTCTTTTTTTAATATAGGCATTGTGGGGCTTTAATTCACAAATTTTTTAAGTATTTACGATTTTCTTAGAAATTCAAGAATTTTTAGTCACAATTTTATCAAATTAGCCATGATTAGAAACAATCAGTAATGTCAGTCAATCTCTTATGTCAAAAAATGCTACCGCGTTTAAATTACACCCACGAAGACTTTTTGAATTTGTTTATTATTTATGCAAAATGTGATAAAGTAATATCAAGAACTTGTAGCATATTTGCTACTCAAGTTTTAATCACCTGGAGATGATTAGGACTTGAGTTTTTATCATCTCCAGATGATGCCAACTTTGTTGGCGAAGCATACGTCGAGTATAGTGCTTTGATGTTTTGTGGAAAACTCAGTTAGTATTATCTTCACACCAAAGATTCCAACTTACTCCAGAACCAAGATAAACCAAATCCAACAAAAATTGTTCGCGCTCGAAGCACTTCAAACCAAATGGTTACCTGTTTTTTCGGAAAAACAGGTCATGTGGTAGTAGTGCGATTATAAGAACATAAAACGGTATATTCTGAATCGTACACAACCATCTGTTTGCCGGAAGTTTTCGGTGAAATAAGGAAAACAAGTGCCATCGGATCATTCTTCATCATGACAATGCAAGCTCTCACATATCTCGTCTAACAACCAAATGTTTGAACACTCAAAAATTAAATTAATGGTCAATCCGCCATATAGTCCTGATTTATCCAATGACTTCTTTTTGTTCCCAAACGTCAAAAATAAATTGGATTTTCGTCGTGGACAACGATTTTCGTCGGCAGAAGAAGCCGTTGATGCATTGAAATACCATGTTTTGGAGATATATCAAGCGGAATAGAAAAATTGTTTTGATAACTGGTTCGAGCGGAAGCAAAACTGTATAGAGCATGAAATAGAATATTTTGAAAAACGATAAAGTGACTTTCAATGACAAATTAATGTTTTTTTATTATTAGGCTCAAAATATAAATAGTGCCCCTCGTAGTATGATACAGTCTGTTTTTTCTCTTATTCTTATCTTAGGCGTAAAGTAAATAGTGGTCACCAAATAATTTACAAATATTAAAAAATCATTATATCGAACCAATGTTTTAAATAATTATTTGAACTATTCTGTGATGTATTTGCCTGCACCTGCATAATATATGCATCTGTCCGCAAAGGAGACGAGCCCGTAACAATCCGGAGGCCTTAGGGCCCCGGCCACCGCCCATCCCATCCTTGTGGCAGTCACTTTTCATTCTCACTTTTGACTTTTTATTACGTCGGAATGGTACTTAAACTTTTATCGTGTCCCCATTATCAAAATGCATCTCCTGATGCGTCTACCTGAGAATGGACCCCGGTTGCATACCTATTTATACGTGTGCATGGCGGGTAGGATTTGTCCGTGTGTATTTTACGAGACGCATAAACGAAAAACAGTTATGTATATTTATAAATAACGTTTTATTCACCTACCTGGACGGGACCGGTGGAAAGATACGGAATGGCAACGGTCTAATCGGAAAGACAAATAGAAAAGTCGTGGAAAAAAAAGAGGCTGGCCGACGTAATCGTTAGGACGCCGTCAATGTGTTATTTGTATAATGTGTGGAGGTTCGTTTGCGTTAGCTGCGCCCAAATTAACTGTTTTATTTGCCAGAGGCGATATGCTCATTGTCGCCTGATGTCATCCCGCCACGAGTGCAATAACTTGCCACAGCATTTATTGCACTCATATCTTACTTTTCTGCACTCCACTATACGCGGAAAAGTAATATAATTGTGTAAAAGAAATTTTTTCTATGGTTTATTTTGCGTGCGTGCGTGCGTGGGTGCGTGCGTGCGTGTGTGTGTGTGTGTGTGTGTGTGTGTGTGTGTGTGTGTGTGTGTGTGTGTGTGTGTGTGTGTGTGTGTGTGTGTGTGTGTGTGTGTGTGTGTGTGTGTGTGTGTGTGTGTGTGTGTGTATGTGTCGTTGTCGTAGGCATTTATTCTTGTTAGCACTATAACTCAACTAAACCGTGTCGGATCGATCGAGTTTCGACTGATTCTGATTAGGTGCGTCTACCAGACGACATCTATTGATTTTGAGGTGGATAGGATACACCCCACCCTGTCCATGGATTATGAGAAAGCACGATGGTGAACTATTTGATAATTTTGTTTTGTTAGCACAATAACTCAACTAAGTCGTGTCGGATCGATCGGGTTATGACTGATTCTGATCGAGGACATCTCCCAGATAACACCTATTGATGTTGAGGTGGATAGGACACACCCCACCCTGTCCATGGGTCATGAGAAAGCACGACGGTGGACTATCTGAGAAAAATTGAAAAAGTAAAACTGTCGCATAAAACACATATTCTGCATTTATGTGTTGGTTTATTTTTTCTCGCCCACTCAATTTCGAGATAGAGATGTTCTACGTACGGAAAAGTTCAGTTTTAAAACTGTTTATTTTACTATTTTCATCATCATGAGGTCATCAGTCCTAAGACTGGTTGGACGCTAACCTCCAGCTTCTCCTATCTTGTGCTAACCTACGCATTTCGCTAATTGTGCTACAACCTACATCCCTTACTATTTGCGAGCAGTAGTCTAATCTAGGCCTACCTCTGCCTTTCTTCACTCCTATTTCTGCCTCTAAAATATCGCAGACTATTCCCCCATATTCCCCAGCAAGTGGCCTACCATTCTATCTCTTCCCTTCTTTATGTTTTTCCACATACTTCTTTTCTCGCCGACTTTCTCTAATACTTCTTCGTTTCTAACCCTATCAGTCCACGGTATTTTCATCATTCTTCGGTAACACCACATCTCAAAAGCTTCTAATTTCTTCCTACTTGCTTCTCCTACCGTCCAGATTTCGCAACCGTATAGTCTATGATGTCATTATTTGTAAATGTCTCCAGTGGACACAATATCGAAAAATTGATCTTCTCGCCATAAGATCCATAAGCTTTTAATGGGGGATACTAATTTGAAGTATTTCTTTCTTGTTTCGTTTGCTGCTTCTTTCTAAACTACACCGACAGAGAGATCTTTCTTAGGATGTCCAAAATATAACCTTTCTGAAGCTAATTTGGTTTTATAGGTACATTCACCTGTCGCCCTCTCTTATACTCGCATATTACACGTCTAAATATAATCGTCAAAGATGGTCTTGCAGCGCCATTTCGAAAATCATTTTTAAATGGCAATAATGTATCAGTATCACCTCATTTGGAAGCTGATTGGTTTCAAATGAGGTGTCTGTAGTGTGTTATTCTCATGTCTCATTTGGAACTGTATGTGGTTTGTGAATAAAACTAATAAAATTTGATAAACTGAGGTTCTTTATTCTTCAACACGATACGATGATATGGCTACAAATGGAAAAGAATATCGTTCATGTGGCCGCCTCGACTCAGCTGGCATAATGGCATTCGTTTAGCAAAATTGTCCATAATACAGACACATAAAACTAGCAAAATTGTCCATAATACAGACATATGAAAAGCTTGAAGTTTATAGAAATTTATTTGGTTAATTGTATTTTTCATATATATGGAATATCTTTTCTGCGCCTTATATATTTCTTCAAGTTCTCATTTACCGAATTTTTCCAAAGCAGAAGTTTTAGGTCCTTGAAAAAAATAAATATATAAAGGTGTATATTGTTGAAAGCAGAAACAATAAACCTTCAATATTCAAATATAATGTAAACCTTTAAAAAAAAGTATATTCATTATATTTTTATTAATTTTATAACATTTATAATCCATTAATTTCGAAGATTACATTTTTTTCAATAGGTCTTTCAATGTTTTTGAAAGAAACCTCTATTCGACTTTAAACATTTTCGTTATTAAACAAAATCGTTTATAAATAACATACTTCTATGAGTTTTAAGTGACTTATCTACATACAGGGTGTTTCAAATTAAGAGAATAATATTTCACGACTAAAAAACTTTTATTTTTTAAAACGTTTTTTGGAAAATTCGTGAAGCACTTCTTCATATTATTTCGAAGACATCTCGTATGACTCAACCACCGTTAGACCGTTATTACGTTCCTCATAAAAAGTAAAAGTACTAATTAAAAAACGCGAGCAATTCGATTTGTAAATGTCATTAAAACTAGTTTATGTTTGCTGATGTCCAAATACCAGCCACATCTATAGTTGTCGACTAAAATCCTATAAAAATGTCATAAAAGTCGACGGAAACCGTTCATTACGCGATTTTATTAAACAATTAAAATGCCATTTTAGCTGATATAAATATATATACCACCTTCTGAATTATTAAATATGACATTTGCAAAAGCAAACTGCATTCACATTGTGGGAGAGTGTTGTATATCAATCGGTCACTTGGGTAGGATTTTTTAATAGTGGTCCTCTCTTGGATTAAGTTCGAAATTTCTTTAAAAAGGATATATAGCATATTAGAAAAGTCTACATTCGAAAAAATGAAAAAAAAAAAAAGAAATATGAAAAATCTAACTCAAGAATATACTAATGTAGTGGTAAATAGACACAACCAAGTCATAAGATTATATTAAATATTAGAAGTTCTGACCGTTCTGCCTTAAGCACAACTCTAAACTATTGAACGTTTCCATCCCCATATTATTTCAAACATTCGGATCTATTGTTCTTATGTGCTTCATTCAATTATCCAGACTTAATCAATATTATACAATAAACTTTTATTATTATCCCAACCTCTCTTCAACCAAATCACCGCCCAGAAAATACTTCGTCTGCGTATTGCTGGATATTTCTTGCTTAATCTTGTTGAAACCAGTCTATATTGACTGGGGTGTCTGTATCGTTAAGGACTGGGATTCATGTGTATTATCTACAAAATTTCCTGGCATAATTGAACCCATCTATTTGGATCGTCCTGGCTTAATTTATATGGATAACACTTATTGATCTAATACGTCCCGTTGTCGCAAGATCTTTAACAGTGCCATGCTCTCTAAACTTCTTTGCGCTCTTGCTCGATATAGATTAACTTATTATATTCGTATTTTTTCATCATTTACTTTCAATGTGCATTGTATTTTGTATTTTGTAATTTTACATTAAGACGTATGTAAATAATATTTCTCGTCTTCCAATTATTACTTTTCTAATGTGGAATTTTTGACATTTTTGTGAAACCCCTAAATTTTATTCGAAAAATCGATGTGAACTGTTCTATACTGTCCTCTTCAGAAACAGCGCATTTACGCGATTCTAGATTCTACTGGAAAATATATTTATGGTATATGGTGCCATTTCCATATCGGGAATGTTAGCAGCGCCATCTGCCTTATCTGTACATCGAAATGTGGACAAGGAAAAATAAAACAGTTGTCTCCGATGATATTGCTCAACAATTTACACTATTTAAAATGTTGAATTTATTTCAAACTGTTTTATTACGCTGTATATTTTAATTTAGGAAAATGCTATCAAGCTATTATAGAAATGATTAATAGAAGTATCGTATATGTTAGTATATTTTGTTCCACATACAACTTAAGACCTGTAATCGTTATTTTTACCGTTATCACAGGAGAATAACATTTCTGAAGGAAATCGTGATTTTTTAAGAGCTTCTATTGCAGTATAATTCATAACCTTGTAATATAATATAAGCTTGGCTATTGTTTTTAGTGCTTCATTCAAGATAAACTCTTAAATAATGATTTTATATGTTTTAAATCACAATTTTTGAAGAGACTTCAACGTGCGATGAGACGACGAACCCTCAGTCAGTTGACCCGCGTTTCTAACAATAAATGTTAAAAAAACTAATTTCTTTAGCTCAAATAATTAATTTGTAGTAGTAATCCTAGGCAACTTACTATGTTCTTCATCTGCGATCTTCATACGTAGATCGCAGGTTCTTTATGAACCTCAGAGGTCGTGCACAGTTCATAAAAATATTTGTTCGAATTCAATCACTGAAAAATATTGGGAACGTGAGAATTCATTTTTAGTAACTGTCAACGACCTTAGGGACGTAAGAAAATTTCCATGAGATCGTTTAGTTACATGTGATTTTCCAAAATCCAAATAAGGATGTCAGTCACCCACGTAAGTGACACCTGATGATTATAGTTTTTGTGGCGGTTGCGTATTTTTGAGTTATATTGCTCGAAAATATAACTAACTACTATATTAATGGCATAATTTGAATCAGTTTCATTTTATTTTTATCACATTGGCACGAGAATTAAATGTTTATGAGACCGAAAAATTTTTTTAGGAGATTTATCTGGTTTAAAGGCTTTTAGATGTGATTTTCTACCCTTGTATTTTAGTGTAAAGTCAATTACGCTACATTATTATTTAGATTATGTACATTTTAATATATTATTTATATTATATTTAACGTGACATCAACAGAATAGTTTTCTTGTCATTTTTCTTCATCTCATCTTCGTCGTCATCGTCATCTTTTTTTCTATTATTCTTTTTCGTCTTCTATTATATTATCGGCATATATTTTTATGTATTTGGTTTGATAAAACTTTAGGCGTACTTAATTATTTCCAGTTCGACTACGACAACATGAAGTAAAGGTTTAGACTAGAAATACATATTAGAAGTTGCATTCTGAGTATTGTTTTAAGAACAATTTAACGCCTATTTTCCTAATTTAAACAACTAACAAATAACAAAATACTAATGCCTACTTATTTTTAGTAGATAAAATGGCAAACATGCAATGAAAGTATTCCCCATTTTGGCTTCTCTTTTACATAGCAAACGACCTGAGAAGTATCGTCAAATTAGTCTTCCGAAAACCCAAATTTAAACGGGCAATCGGCAAAGAACGAGTTAAAGATTGCCGGTATTTTGACAGGTGTAGATAATTTGAAGGAATTCGCTTTCTTCTGTAAGACGATACGTTATTATTTTCTCACAGGGCTACAGAAATTTACAAGTAAATAGAATTAATTACAGAAGCCGTTCAGGCATGTTTTTATATTTAATACCGAGATATTGAAGAGGCAAACGGGCATGATCTGGTTGAAAAATGTCGTGATAGGTAATTGCAGCTCATCCAGCCAGTGGCGGCACAATCACAAACTAAATTCTATAATGTTGTTATATACGTGAACGTGAAATGTAGTTCGAACACGTTTTTGAGAAGATGACACAACATCAGTACAAAAATAATTTCTAAAATAAATAAAAAGTTTCAGATAATAGGGCGATCCAAAAAAAGTTAAAAAAGCAAACTGCAGCCATATAATTTTGTAAAATGTACAACAGGGGTGTAAAATATTCACTGTTTCAATAATTGACCTGGTCTAATATTGATGTTCACCAGAATTCTGCCGTACAGAGTTTACTAAACATAACGGAGGTAAAACACTACAATATATATTATTTTGTGGAAAAAAGATAATGTCCCACAAAACATTATTTTGTGGGGCATTATTTTGTTTTCGATAGACGATATAGAAAGTATTAAAAATGTACATGTGAAAAAATCATACATTCACTATTTACACCCTAAATAGTGAATTCTATTCTCGTCTTTCTTCTGCTATTCCTTTCTCCTAGCTTATCTTCTCTGATGATCTCAAGCATCCCATAATAAATACTCGTAATTCTGAGGATGGAATACCTCTGGATTTTTTTAGAAATATATTTCTTTAATGAAATATCTACAAGATGATTAGATGAAGCAATTTATATAATTTAATTTTCAAAGGCCTTATCTAATATTAATGTTCACTACAAACATCTCTACAGGAATTTTTAAATGAAGGCATTAAAATATATTTAGTAAAGAAATTTTAAAAAGTCACTATTCCCATAGTAGGCCTTGCATAACATTTGTGTTTGTCATAAAGACCTCTCAGAGTGTTTTTAACTATCTCAATGCCAAAATACTTACGATAATCTGTTTAAAAACAATAAAATATTTTGAATAAAATAACTATCGGATTTTTATACCATACAATGAATTAAAATGTAACTCCTATATAGTCCTATAGCAGAAATAGTTTGAGATATTCACTATAGGTGTCTCTCAAAGTCACTTTTAAAGATAATAGAGAAAGATGACATATATAGATATAGATTTTAAATAAAATATAAACAAAAATTTTTGTTCACATGTACTGAAAATTTTTAATGTTTTCAATGAAAAAAAAATTGCTCTTACATTTTGTCGCTACTATTACTCCTACATTGCATCGTAGACATACTTCATATTTATAATAAAAAATTAAATTGGACATATTTTCTCTACGTATATACGATAAACTGGATTCATTTCATGAGTCTTTTGCTTTATTAAAATATGTATTTATTTTACTCGAAACTATATATAAAATATATAAGTATATTTTAATAAAGCAAAAAACAAATGATTGTTTATCGTATATACAGAGGAAATATATCTAAT
Source organism: Rosalia funebris (assembly GCA_037954035.1). Classification (NCBI taxonomy): domain Eukaryota; kingdom Metazoa; phylum Arthropoda; class Insecta; order Coleoptera; family Cerambycidae; genus Rosalia; species Rosalia funebris. The sequence goes on along the minus strand of JAZFAV010000004.1, from coordinate 813,053 downwards.
TTAATTCAAATTTATTTTCAAAACTTGAAGGCATATAGAATTCTATAAAACGTACGAATGTCTCAAACTACATGAATTCTCTTAACCAAATTTGAAAATCAAATAAAACATGAAAGAATACGGCCAACCTATATAAATATAGAAAAAAACAATGTATTTATATTAAAAAAAAAAGGTATAAGTAGGTATATATTGTTGTTTTCTCAATAGTTTTGTTAAGCTTGCTTCAAGGGTGCATCTTCCTGTTTCATTTTTTCTGTTCAAATCACTAGTTTGCTAAATATTTATTTTAGTATTCTTTATTTAATCAAACTATTAGTTACATCTTCCATAGAAACCAAATAACTTAGTTTCATGAACTATAACTTTTAAATATTGATCTTATTCCTTCTTATTATTAATCATTCTTATAACGTTTCTCTCCTATTGCTACTTTTATCAAGAATTCTCAAAAATATATATCTTTTTCAGCGATATTCTCAATAACTTTGAATACACTTTTATCGTTTAAATAGTTCAAGACAGTAACGATTATTTTTGAAACATTTTCTGTCTACACTAAAACTTGCAAATAATTGCTTGGTGGTTCCTTTCTCGATTTCCGACTTATATGTTATTGCAAATAATGTTTTGTACTTATTTTTATTGCAAAATAAAAATAGTTGATTGATAATTGCATTCACAAACTTCAGATAATATACTTTCTATGCACTTACAAGAACTATTTTAGTATCTACTTTACATATACACGCATCTACGTTATTTCTTACTAATCAAAGATTTTAATACTAATGCCTACTAACATTACGTCAGCAAAGTCTTCATATTTACAGCAAAAAACGTCTTCTTGTTCTACCACGTAAGAACATTTTCATATGCTGTTAGGTCGGTTTATGTTTTTAGTAACATATTAACTTTATTCGCCTTGTCTTCTATTACTTTTTCGCACTCATCTAATAGTGTAAATGTAATAGTGTAAAAAAATTTTTTCTTAAATTGTTTAAAAACCAAAAAAAAAATGGTTTTTAAACAATTTTGTGTTGTTGTCTTTGTCGTTGGCATTTAAAAAATCTCTGATTAGCACGATAACTCAACTAAATCGTGTCGGTTCGATCGGGTTTTGACTGACTCTCACCGGGGACGTCTTCCAGACGGCACCTATTGATTTTAAGGTGGATAGAACACACTCTACCATATTCATGGGTCATGAGAAAGCACAATGGTGGACTATTTGAGATTTTTTTTCTGTTAGCACGATCACCCAATTAAAGCGTGTCGGATCGATCGGGTTTCGACTGATTCTGATTAGGGACGTCCACCAGATGAAATCTATTGATTTTGAGGTGGATAGGATACAGCCCACCCTGTCCATGGGTCATGAGAAAGCATGATGGTGGACTATTTGAAAAAAGTAAAACTGTCGCATAAAACACATATTCTGCATTTATGTGTTGGTTTATTTTTTCTCGGCCACTCAATTTCGAGATAGAGATGTTCTACGTGCGGAAAAGTCCGTTTTAAGATTTTAAAACTGTTAATTATATCAAGAACCTCTAGTTTCCCAGTCTTGTCAGTATTAACTACATTTTATAAATCTCCAAACCTGAGCTTTAAAACTGATTCCTTGCCACTCCACTATCCACTCTGCTTCTGTCGTTAATAGGAAAACAAACACCGCCGCCCCTGACCAGCTGTTTGACGAATTCTTTAGCGTCTTCGCGGCGAGTACAAGTCTTGAAGTCGTTGCATCTCGCTCGCGGTATCCACAGGCCACGTATAATACTCGAATGCATCACATATAATTTTATATAACCTTAACCGTACGAGAATTAAACGACGATGACATAAAAGTCTAGGCAAGTTTTTGCTCGGCTCCGTGCAGTTCTCGAAAGAAACGCTGATGGCCGCCGGTGCTAGGGGCTCGGTGGAATCGAGGGAAGAATTTGGAATGTTCGAGGATTTCGCAGCGGATTAGCACCCTCGAGGAATTACCCAATTAATATCAGTAATAGTGGATTATGTCGGTATCGTTGTTGTGGATAGTTTGAATGAATTTCAGCATAATATTCACTGCATCGAACATCACCCACAGAAACGAAAAGAAATAACATCTGCATATTAAAGAAATGTATATTAAATTTTAACTTGTACATAGTCGCTTATATAGTGGCGCCACTGAAGAGGCATCCAAGTGGGCATTATATTTATAATTGGTAGGGTTTTAAACTACAATATTTTATCTAAACATTTAAGCATTTAATAAGTTTAACCCTCCATCGGGCGCAGCCGATTTGTGAGATCCGGCAGTCACTTTTTTCTTTGCCCTTTCATGTGTATTACGAATATTAACTCGAACTCCCTCATAGCTTCCTAGCTTCAAACCACTATTTTCGATATGGTGTTAATTTTTTTTAGTTCATCCCCAGGCCTTGTATGGGCCAAATGCATTGCACCTGATTACGCAATCATTTTCACTTTTATATTTTGTTAGATTTCTTTTATTATTTAAATTAATAATATTTTTTACCAAGTATGTAAGAACGTATCAAACTTGGTAGCTATCTCTTGGTAATTTCGGGAGCAATCTAAATCGGAGTAAAAACTGTAGATCATCAGTATAATGCAACGTTTTACTACGCAGAGGGTAATATTCAAACTACAGAAATAAGGAGATTATATTCCAACCCATCTGCAAATGCCTTATATTATAAGGACTAAACAAATTAGGTAAAAACAGCTATTCTCCTGACTATATGCCATACTGTGACCTATCACTAGCTTTTATACTGAGGGGTAATATCTTGACGAACAAAAAAATCCTGTTAAAAGCCGAACTTAATTTGGGAAATACTCCTAAGCCTTACCTTATATTGAGGACTATGACAACTGATGACATCATTTATATTAAAACAATACTGACAGCTATAAAAAAGGTTTTTAAAAACGCATATTAAAGTACATAATAGTAAAAAACGACGTAGGTGTCCACTTGACCAAATCAGAACAATTTAACCGATAAGATAGTTACGATAATATCTGATCTGATTTCCCTTACAAGTTATTTACTCGGGAACAATACTGAGTTCATTATAAATAAACTGTTGAGTATAATAGTGATAAAGCGTTACACAATAACATTTCCATATTAAATTTTCTGAAGATAATTTTAAATAATCTCTAACACACTCTAAGTATTTACTACACGTTGTATATAATTGCGATAGTATCAGATAAAGTCCAGGAATTGACTGTTTGATAATCTTATGAAAACTATAGAAATATGAGACCATTAAGATAAAAATGCAGTACCTACCTGTTAAAGTTATCTATTAATATCGTAAATATTCAATCACACTGCAAAGTGCTACATACAAAATTTTGATTGCACATATTAATTTAAACAGTTTGACGTCTTAGGTGTGATTGAGAACCCCTAGTAATGCGTATGACTTAATTTTAATTTAAAAAAGTAGAAGCATATATTTTTACAGTTTGCGATTTTATATCATTTACGTATTTTAATGGAAAAACAGGTTAGTATATTTGGGTTTCAATTTCAAATCGACCGTTGCATTATAATTTTATTTCTAGGAGAAGTCATCAGAACGGAATTCCGACAAAAATGACTTGCACAACTGGAGTTTCCAATACATAGCAGCCTTTTCAGGTACGTAGATTAAATAAAGGCTCTAAAGTATATGCTTTGAGTGTTTTATAAGTTTTTAATATTAATCAGTTAATCTTACACAGTCCGTCGGAATTTTTAATTATTATAACCCAACCCTAAATTGTGTCTAGATTTTGAAAACGTTTATTTAGATTATTCTTTTATTAAGATTAATGTGCTTTCATCACAACCTTTTTTTAACTTTTATTTTATCGCTCAATGATCTCCCGTGGCCTTCAAAGTACCACAAAAGATAATTTACAAGCTATTCGGCATTTTGGTACACAAAACAAAGTTCATGGGGTAATAATAATTGTTTTAATCTCCTTATTTTCCACTCTTTGTCAATAGATGTACAGATTAATTATTAGCAGATAAACGCGATTGATTCTGTTTCGGCAAACAAAAAAGGTAAATCAGATAAACGATAAGCATTAATCCAGAAGGTGTAACACCCTGGATTTTCCAGCGTCCTTCGGCTTTGGTTCATTCTACGTCGCAAGCTGTAGACAAAAAGGATCCAGAACAAATTAATAAACGTTCGGTATATGAAATGATTTTGTGATTACTTTGTTGTTCGAGCAAGAAAACTTGTTAGCTCATGTTAAGTAAATTGGGGACTACATTTACAGTGTGTTTAAATAATACTACATTTCAATTAAGTCGATCTCTATAATAAAAAATCTCAAAATTTACAATACACCATATTTAATTACTTTAATTACAAAATATATAAATTCAGCTAAAGGTACTACTTTTCCAACCAATATGCATACAATATACACAGGCCAACAAAGATTTTGTAATCGAACTTTTTTTGACTTTTTGACTTAGTTACATACAATGAACTACATAAACACTGTTTATTTTGTTTTCATCACACACCAGTATTTGTAAATGTACATTGTACTATAATTTATAGTTTTTAAAATCGAGGTTCTATAAAATAAAATTTTGCCTCAACCATTGCGGCGCCTCTGTGTTTAATCGGTTTGAAACCTACACACATGTGAGGATTTACCGAAACAGAGTTGGCCGGTGGGGATATTCTGGTTTTTTACTATTCAGGTATTTACATAGTCGCTGCAGTACATTTTTAATATGTGTACGTTTACTCTCGTGACATCGCGTGGTGTGTTTTTATTTTGTTTTAAATGTGCTTAGAATTTGTAAAAATACACCAAATATATTTTGTTATAAACTTAACGCTTGGCTCAGAAAACGTTATTTATGCAAATTTGGTTGATTCGCAAAAAATCTTTTGCCGCCACTTTATATTAAATTAGGATTAATGAAGCAATATATAAAAGTTATAGATAAAAATGGGAATTGTTTTAAGTACTTATGTGGCAAATTTCCAGCTATTTCTGAAGCAAAGTTAAAGGAAGGCAACTACAAATAAGAAAATTAATGCAGGGCCAACACTTTGAAGAAGTAATGACAGAAATTGGAAAAGAATCTTGGATATGGTTTAAAAATGTAACAGAATTTTTTCAGGAAACTATAAACATCCGCAATATGAGGAAGTTGTCAACAAAATTCTGGATAAGTTTAAATAACTTGGTTGTAATATAAGCATAAAAATTTATTTTCTGAATGCTCATCTGGACTACTTTCCAGAAAATCTTGGTGCTGTTAGTGAGGAGCAAGGTGAAAGGTTCCATCAAGACATAAAGGAGACGGAAGGGAGGTACCAGGGTCGATGGGATGTGACGATGATGGCAGATTACTGCTGGATGCTGCATAGAGAACATCCAACGAATGATTGCACAAGAAAACCTAAAAAACTAAGTTTCTTGTTAAAAAGAAACAGATTTTCAAAGAGAAAAAATTAGAGGCTCAAAACTATTTGTGTTGTTGCTTTTTACTATGTTTTTTGATGCTTATTAAGTATAATCTTTATTAAAATGTAATTTCTCCTTTAGTTTTTAATTTATTCCGATTATTCAGTTGATCAAAAACCTTACTTGAGGGGCATAAGCGGAAGGTAGATCTGAAATCAGCATAAATAACTCACTTATAATCACTTATCAAAGCCAAATCAACTTTCAAAATATAAAAATTTGTAGGCCTGTGTTATCGGTTACTCTGATTATTATACACATATCACTTCATATTAATTCGGCACTGAAGTATACACACGAGTATGTGTATAGGACGCAAATAGATAAAACTTTTCCCCACTTATATGATAAACATCTATTTCATCATCATCATTAAAATAATATCACGATGTTCTAACAACATTTTATCTATTACAGCCTCACTCGCCACTCTGGCCACCGGGACCGTTTTGAGCTGGCCTTCCCAAATCACCTCCAAACTCTTAGACGACGACCTAGGCTTCCCCATAAACCTAGATGAGCTGGGTTGGGTCTATTCCTGTTCTTCGCTAGGCGCGGCGATACTCTCCCTCGTCATAGGGTCAATATCCGACAAACTAGGAAGAAAACTCACGATGCTCCTCATGATAATACCTCTGGAAATAGGATGGCTGATGATAATCTTCTCTCAAAACGTTTGGATGCTGATATTCGGCCGGATATTCACAGGAATGGTCGGCGGGTCTTTTTGTGTCACAGTACCGTTGTATATAGGCGAGATTGCACACAAAGAAATCAGAGGAATCTTAGGAGGATTGACACAGTTCATGATATCATGTGGGATACTTATAGCAAACGTAGTGAGCAAATTCCTGTCCGTTAGAAATTTCTCTATTGTGTGTGCCTCCTGGCCTATAATCTTCGCTTTGATTTTCATAAATATGCCAGAAAGTCCACTTTATCTCCAGATGAGGGGTCGTACCGACGACTCAAAGAATTCCTTGAGAAAACTGTTCGGCAAAGAGTCGGTGGACGTTGAATTCGACGACATACAAAGATATCTTCACACTGAATCTAAAATAGCCTCCACCAAGGAGGTATTAAAGAAAAAATCGGTCAAGAAGGCTCTTATAATAGGTACTGGGCTCGCCTTTACCAAAGTGCTGACCGGTATCGACCCCATCACGTCGTATTTAAGCCACATCTTCGACAACACTGACATATCCATGGGGTCTCAAAACGCTGCTATACTTTTCGCCATATTCCAAGTACTGTCCATCATCCCCCAGGCCCTTATAGTGGATAGATGGGGCAGGAAATTGCTTCTAGTCACAGCGCAATTCTCCATGACAATTTGCCTCTTCGCAACTGCCGAATGTCTACATTTAAAATCTACAAACACCGACAACATTCTCGACTACATCCCCTTGGTGGCTCTCTGCTTGTACACCGTAGCCTTTTCCGTCGGAATAGGTCCCGTGGGATGGATTATATCAGCCGAAATTTTCGAAGAAAGAATCAGGGGACCCGCCATGTCACTGTGCACGTTCCTAATTTGGTTCTTCGCGTTTTGTAACGTCAAAATTTTCGGAGTTGTTGAAGACGCCTTTGAGCTATCCATTCCTCTGTTTATTTATGCGGGAGCGTCTCTCCTGGCGGCGACGTTTATATTGATTTTGGTGCCAGAGACCAAAAACAAGACGTTTTTAGAAATAGAAAAGGAGCTTTCACGATGAAAATGAAGGTTAGATGAATATTTCTTGGTTCAGAATAGCATAATCATAATTCGAATAATATTACTCTTTTTATCACAGGACAATGATATGTTAATATTTGGAGGGTATTCCAGTATAAAAAATTTTTGGATTTAAGCACCATGTGCAGTGATATAACGCAAGCTTATAAACTTATTCGAGCAACAAAAAAAGTTGTCTCTATTTGTGGACTAATTGAGTTAATTCAGATATTCTTCATATTCTAATAGATCACGTCAAAATAAAAACACATCTTACTAGACTATATGTATATCCATTTCTGATAAAGGGCTGGAAATAAAGTCTTCGGCGCAGCAACAAAAACAAGCAATCAACATTTCACGACCATCGAAATCTTACACGTTATTCGACGAACGTTTCGCCAGGAAAGCTGGCATCAGCAGGAGATGATTAAAAATAATGATATTAGTTTTAATCATTCCCTAATTATGGAAATTTGATTGGTAAAACGCGCGTCAAGTAACATAATATTCGTTTAAAACTGACCTCTTGTTTTCATATATCCATTTATTTAAATAATTTGACGTTCTACGGAAAACAAAGGGACAAAATTTCAACAATTTTATTCGTCTATACTACAAAGTATATTTTATTCTTCATACACTATAAAATAAGTGAATTCTAAATTAAGTATTTTTGTTAATATTACAACAAATAAATAAACGATGTCGTTTTGAATTTCCTCTTGCCTTTTTACTATTATACGTAAAAAAAGTTCTTCCAGTTTTATTATTATATATATTCTACTGCAAACTCTTACCTAATACCATTATCTGAAACTAGAACCTCGCCTAGCTTCCTAACACAATTTCTATTTTCACATAAAAAATTCATAAATATCATGTGAGGGTACTGAATATTAAAAACCCAGGAATAGACTAGTAGAAAAATATAACAGTTACAATATGCTCCTCAAACGAAACAAAATAAAAAGCTTGACGGTAAGAATATAATCATTTTTTATATATATAAAAAAATAGGTTATTATTTCAGTTAGCCATAATTATTATTCATTCCTGCTGTGCTAGATCGTACTATAAACGTTGCGGTAAGTTGATTATAAAATAGAATTGTTTATTTAATTTCTTCTTCGTTTGAGTATGAGTTTGAACTTTATTCGAGCGGTGCCAAATCGTCGCAGCCAGGCGGTATAAAATATTTTTAATTATGCATTAGACTGTGGTGTTCCAAACGATGTTACTCCTGGTCGAAAGTCGTACGAGAGAATAGTCGGTGGCTACAACTACGATCCCCATAGATATCCTTGGTTGGTAGCGTTACTATTGAATGGAACATTCCTTTGTGGAGGGTCGATAATCTCTGAATATTACGTCATTTCGGCTGCTCACTGCCTTAGTAACAGGTATTGTTAACGACCCAAAATGATTCCAAGATCAAATATGATTTTGACTGTTATTTCAGGTATGATCAGACTACATTAAAAGTGGTTGTTGGGGAACACAACAGATGCAAGAATGATATAAAGACCACGACTTTCTCGGTAGCCAGAGTTACTAAACACAGGAATTTTAACCCTAAGAACTATTTTGCCGACGTAATGCTGATCAGGCTAAATATGGCAATGTCTTTCAACAAATTCGTGAGGCCGATTTGTCTTCCCAAATTCGGTGAGTGATATTTATTATATAAGATCGGTAAAACTCTTTTCGCTTAATCTTATAGTCTATGTGCTACTATTTTTAGATATACATAATGATGCTATAGACAAATACGGTGGAAGACGAGCCAAAGTAATTGGCTGGGGTAAAAAACATTCACAAGCCATTAACCCTTCGTGTTTACCACAAGAATTACAGGTACCAATTTTAGAAAAACAACACTGTACGAAATATATAAAATACTCGTTATTTTGTGCTGGATATCTGCAAGGAGGACAAGATTCTTGCCAAGTAGAATAATAAAAAGATGTAAATATGACTTAATTAATTCTCATCCATTTTAGGGGGACAGTGGAGGGCCACTGATGATCCTGACAAGAAAAAACAAATATGAATTAATAGGTACTTAACTGTAAGATCTAGTAATTTCATTTTTAATAATTCAACACTTTCAGGTGTGGTATCAAATGGTGTAGGATGTGGTCTAGCAAACCATCCTGGATTGTACACCGACATTTTGCAATATCTACCATGGATCTGGAGACAAACAGATGGCGCGGTCTATTGCATTTAACTACTACTAATTTACTTCGTTTTTCTAGCAACAATAACAAGTCTACTATCATGTTTTTATTCAATACAAAGTATTACTTCCATTATATACAATATATCTTACAAATCATAATAAATATAACTAATGATCTAATTCATCAAGCTTATTTATTTCTAAAAATATTCCATACGCCGTATTCTCGACCTCTGCCTCTCCGGAAGGCAGTTATTAATGAACAAGTGAAATATAAGCGTGGGGCACAGCAGAATGAAAATACCAACTAATATAATTAACTTGACACCAAAAAATATTATCCTTAATGGTACAGTAAGTAAAAGTAGTACGAAGTACACTGGGAGCAGTAATATCTTTAAACATACGCCTACGTAATATAAAATATACAGCACTATCACGACTAAGAATTTCACTGGGTACGAGGCACAAACCAAAACAAAACCGAGGATAACTTGCAAGATATATACCACATTGCTTGCTATGTACGCTGCCAGGCCATCTAAAAAACATAAATCGTCTTGAACTTTAATAAATAGTTAAAATATTATACTTACAACACATTAATATTTGATCAACATTTATGAATATCATAACATGTCTAAATATGTCATCAAGACAAATTAATAAAGGTAAATATATGTCCATTTATGAAGTTTCTTGAACTAATAAGAAAAATAGATTTTCTTTCCAATAAGAAATTAAACAAGAGAGTAGATTTAATATATAGATTTAATGCAGCAAAATACTGATTTTGATGAAAAGATTTTAAAATTTGAAATCGATTGTACGTGTATGTAATACTTTAGCTATATTTATCGTGGATGAACCGCCTAATTGTTTCTACTGTTTATCAGAAGGATTTGATAGGATTGGACGTATTGCAATAAAGATAAATGTGTGGGAAACTATTGCATAACGTAGCTTTTAGATAAATAGTACCTTTTTTACTTACATGTCTGGAGGATTTAAAAGACTAGATTCTACATCATTAAAAGTGAATGTAAATTTAACTCAGGCCGAATTGATACGAATCGTATGAACGTAGTTTTGGGGATTCTGAGAGATTCCGGTCAGGGACAATCGAAAATCCCCTAAAGAAATCACTAGATTTCTGTGTGGGGTCGGGTAGGTTGTGGAATTTTGACAAGTGCACAAAACTTAACAAAGAACAAGGAATCCATTTTAATTAGACAGGTGTGGAAAATTTAATAATCATTACGTAAGTGTCGAAAATTGTTTTCCTCATAATTTCGTATTCAGTAAAACGAATCGCCGAACCAAAACGCGACTGAGTTTAAAGTCCAAATGTCTTATCTAACCTTTAATGACAATAATAATAATAACAGCTGATTTTACGAGTGTCAATTTTTGTTTATATATCCAATCGGTTTTGAATTTATCGACTTTCGTTAACGATCTTTGTTATTTAAATAAGTTATTTTGCGGCGAAGGACGTTCGTTAATTGCCAAAAATATTTTCTAGGTCAACGTCCAAGGGGAATGACAGGATTGGACAGAAGATAATTTTCAAAGCGGCTATTAACTAAAAACTTTTCCATTTTAAATAATGAGCGATCTATCGAACTGTTATTATTTGTGAAATTATGGAAGGTATTGTGTGTGCACAGTTTACTTTTTACAATGACTTTGATTCCGCTAACATGGCACGAGTGGAATATGTGCCCCCAGACGAATCTGGTATGTACAATTTATAACATAGCAAGTAATTTATTTTTAAATATTCGGTTTCAGTTCCCCTTAAACAGTCTTCTAAAAATCCTGTTCATGAAATTTATGACGCTGAATTCAATATCTGGACGAAACCCGACTGCTACGGTACAGAATATGAAAATGGTAACAGGACGTGGTTTTATTTTGGCATGAAAGGTAATGTCATTCTTTTTCCCCGGTTTATATTTCCGTTGTTTCCTTAATCTTGCAGCACCAGCCCCTTCGTTGTATGTTCGATTTAACTTGGTGGACTTAAATCGACAGGGTAAAATGTACAGCCAGGGGATGGCACCTGTCTATAGAATACTACCAGGTAGACCTAAATGGGAACGGATTTCTGAAAAACCTGTATATACTGTAAGTCATACATGATCGCAAACGCGTTTTAGGTACATTTATTATTTTCTAGTTGTGCGATGACATCTTCACGTTGACTTTCAAATTTTACACCCCTGAAAATCCCCTTAGTATCATATATTTTGCATTCACTTACCCATTTTCATATACCGACTTACAAAAAATGCTCATTAATGTAGACTCGAAATATCTGAACCAAAAAGTTTTATCGGAAGAAGGTATATATTACGCTAGGGAGACAGTTTGTAATTCCATCGAAGGGAGGTCGATAGATCTAATTACCATAACCTCATATCATGGCATCACCATGGAGCGAGAAGATCGGTTGAGGAACCTATTTTTGGATACCAGAGTCCTACGGCCTCATAAGTTTACAGGAAAAAAGGTTTGACTCATAGTAATTGTGGGGAATCTCGAATAACCACCATGTCTTTTAGGTTATATTTGTGTCGGCCAGGGTCCACCCCGGAGAGACTCCATCCAGTTTTGTGTTCAACGGGCTGTTGAGCTTGCTTCTTAGCAAGGACGACGTAATCGCCCAGACTTTACGTAGATTATATGTGTTCAAGATGATACCATTTCTCAATCCGGATGGGGTGGCAAGGGGCCACTACCGTACCGACAATAGAGGCGTGAATCTCAACAGGGTTTATCTCAACCCTAATCCGAAAGAACACCCCTCCGTGTATGCTGCTAGAGCTTTAATTAGGTAAGTGGACACTGAAAGGTGCCTACAACGCATTTGACCTACTTATTTTTTTTTTTTTTATAAAATAGTTGACGTGAAAGTTGTTTCTCATTTTTCATTAATAATTATCCATTATCAATATCCTCATTAATGATTATTATTAATGAATAAACCAATAATTTATGATTTTTTTCAGCATACAATTTTGTTATACCACCACCTACAGTTCATTTGAACTACACTATGTTTTACTTGGGTTTTATTTGTTTTCAAACATTTTTAAAATGCTAAATTCCTTTAAATATATATACCATTGAGAAAGAAGTAATGAGTTAAGTTTTGAGTTAATTACGCTCTTGAACAAAGTAGGGTGTGGCCATTTTAAGACCAAGAGCCTAATTAAGTCCAAAATTAATTATTTATTGCCTAAATCTAAGGGGAACATATGGAAAGTGTCTCATTACATTATTTCTGAATGATCCAAGTCATTGTTCTTTTTTAATGTAAATTAAAGGCTTTTGTTAATTAACGTTAAATAAGTTTAATTGAATAAATATAAATTTTACTGAGAATTATTATTAAAGTTGTCAAAGGATGTCAAAGTGACATCTCTTTCCTGGACTCAGAACGTGTTTATTATTTTCCACAACAATCATTATAAATATTTGTGTATATTATGCAAAATTAAGAATTTTTATAGCACTTATCTTGTAGTTTGTAGAACTTACCGTATCTTGTCTCCTACAATTCATTTTGAACATCCTTATAAGTTAGCTCCTGTTTAATACACTTTCAGTGTTTGATATATTGACCTACAGTCCATTTAAACTACTCATAATTTGCAATCTAAAAATACGTGAAGGTACTTTGGAGAAAGAATTGTAATTTTACAATAAGAATTTTTTTCTTAAGTGTTCTTATTCCTTCAAGTATTGTTTTTATTTTGTTCATCCAGCGAAGAATAAATAAATCTAATTAATGGTTTATATATTTGTGTTTGATTAATTTTTGCAAATAATGAAGAATTAAACACATTTTTTATGAGACCTACAGTTCATTTAAACTACTCCGTATTCCTGTGCCCTGTACGCACTTTTTGTTGGCCCCAGGTATTACCACTTTGGTTTTGAAAAAGAAGACTATGTGCCAAAATGCGACAGCTGCCTGCAGGGCAACTCGACCGACGACAGCGTCACCGAAGACGACGAGAACCAGCAGAACGACAACATAAGCAAAAAGGTGTCACACATGTCCCTGGAAGAGGGCGACGCACCCAATTGGTGCACCAAATGTAAGAGCAACATCCTAAAACTCGAAGATACCGTACCGGGCATATCTATCATTCCCACCTACTCACTAACCGCCCCTTCCATAGGGCACAACTTCTGCAGGAGTTGTGGTGCCGAGTTGAAGCATACCGAGAGCAAGGAGGAGGTGAATTTCGAAAAGGCAGTGGTGGGGGGCCACGGCGACGTCAACTCCAATGAGTCAGGGTTGTTTATGTACATGGATATGCATGGACATGCCTCAAAGAAGGGCATTTTCATGTACGGTAACCACTTTGATGACCTGGAAAGGAACGTAGAGTGTATGCTGCTGCCCAAGTTGATGAGCTTGAATAATCACAATTTCCATTTTAACTCTTGCAATTTTACAGAAAGGAACATGTATCTCAAGTAAGTGTTCCCTATCGATGTGTGTATTTTTTGTGTCCATAGTATTCGTTTATTTAATGAGGTCTTATATGACCTACAGTACTTTTGAACTACTCATTATACCTGAATTCTAATAGTAGTTCATATTAATTGTGCATGAATTTTTAAAATTGGGTAGGTTACCAAAAAACCAACGGTACGTTTGAACTTCTACATAATTTCTCATAACTTCATTTCAGCAAGAGGATGAACATCATGTAGTGGTAAAATTAAATAACAATATAAAAGCTTTTGAATCTGATATGTGAGAAATCTAGTTGTAAACATTATTACCACCATAAAAGGTGATTAGAACTACTACTGTTTTTAATTCTAATTGCTTATTTAATTAAAAAAAAAAATAGATGAATATTTACTTAATGCACATTTTACAATTTTCTAGATTACATATTTTAATAAGAATTTCCAGAGATAATTTAAAAAGATAATTATTAACACACAGTTTCAGATTTTTACAGACTAAAACAGATTATTGGTTTGGTCAATTTTAAACCACTCAATAATCTGATTCCTAGTTCATTGACTACTGGGTGAATTCAAATTGGGAAGACTACTGAAAGAGAAACCAAGATCTACAGTACCTTTGAACTTCTACATAAGTTCAGTTAAATAGTTAAAGATACATCTAAATATAGTTTTTTCCAGAACCTTAAATTATTATTATACTTCAAGGTCCATTTTGTCAACATATGACATAATATTGGTTCATATCCATGCAATATATTTTATTATTTATAATACATTGTTGCTAAATAATATTACATTTATTTACAATTCATTCTAACAAATGAAATAGCATAATTTCAGTCCCTAAGACATTACTTTTTCTAAAACCTACAGTACATTTGAACTACTGTTAAATCGTTTGTATGTATGTGCTTATTTGTAATAATTATTTAATTAAAATGAGTTATCGAAACAGTGCAAGTATAAAATTGTTGTTTTTACTACATGTGCTTTATAACTTTTTCAAATACATATATTTTGCAACAGAATTTGGCTAATAGCAAATACCGTTGGTATCATTCCCTTCTCCTTGTCTTTTTAGAGATAAAAGGGACGGTATGAGCAGAGCCGGCTCAGGGAGGGTTGCTGTGCTCTCGTTAACGGGTATAATCAAAAGTTACACTCTCGAATGCAATTATAATACAGGAAGGGTGGTCAATGTGTTGCCGCCAACAATCAGGGAACCCCCTGGTAAGATGCACACCATACCGGTACCGCCTAAATTCACACCACAAGTGTTTGAAGAGGTAAATGGTGATTGACACTGGCTAATGTGAATTTTAATGAATGATTTTTGGTTCAAGGCCGGGCGATCTCTGGGGGCTTCCATTCTAGATCTCACAGGTCACAACCCGTGTACCCGCCTACCTAACTCTGAGTTTCACACCCTCTCCGGACTCAGAGAGTGGTTGAGGGTGATGGCGAACGAGATCATAAACGAGAACCCCCCTCCAAAGACAAGGGCTAAGAATACGGGCAGCCTACAGTCACAGGTAGGCAATAGTGTTGATAATAGCGAGACCGTAGATCATACTAACGACGAGCCTAGGGCGCTTTTCCACGACGTGCCAGTAACGATTAAAACTTGTGTTATTTGTTAGTGGTTGAGTAAAACATGCCAGATTAATAGCACATATAGTTGTTTTGTTCTTGTTTGGCAACTATTTTTTCCATTGGAGAATTCTGTGTGTGTTTCATATTTCAAACATTCCAAAATTTGACAGGTGATGTCTGCTTTTCAACAACGTACATTGTTCACAAAGTGGCGTAAAATTTGTGTTTTAAAGTCAGTGCCTACAGTACATTTGAACTAAATCGTACTTTTGCTAATTATGCGGGAAACTGTGAAAGAGTAATAATTACGGATAAATATTTTGCAAAGGTAATTTTATATTTGGGATAATAATAAAGGAATTATTATGTGTGACTTTCGAGATTATTACTCAAAGTTTCATGTAATACTTTCTTCTGTTTATCATAAATACAGAGCTTCAGTCTATTATAAATATATTTTTTGAGATTCCAAATTAAAAAACTGTATGGTGGTAGGAGTGATTATTAAAATCAAAAAGTGCCATAAGCCTACAGAATATATGAACTACTATGTTATTATTAATTTATGTGATAATTTAAATTTAATCCAATATTTCAATACTGAATTTAGATTTTTTTTAAAATCCCTTTAAATCCTATTCTTTTAAAATGATAATTGTAATTTTAAAATATAGATTTTGCGCCACTGTATATTTTTATACAAGTATGAATATACTAAAGATATGTTAATTTTACCAAACCATATACTTAGATAGGGACCAGTTAAAGCTTTAAATTTGCCTATAGAACTAATATGTTTTTTTTTTCTCACTTAGAAATGTTACATTAATTTCTAATATGGAAAAATTGCGAGTATTAATGCTGTTCTTGCCTAAATTTATTGTTTATAAACCAAACCTATATCTTCCTGACTGTGATTATTATTTTTTTATATTTATGTATATACCATGAATCATTTTAAATTTAATGTAATTTTACGTTTTATCAACCTATACTATGCAATCCTTGTCAATTTTTTTATGACTGTTAGAACTTAAAATTTTATTGTACCACAATTGTAATCAAAAAATCTATTTTTTTTTTATTAAACATTTTAACCAATTACATTTTATTTTTAATTTATTTTGATTTCCAAACTGAGTAGATTTCCGATAGTTTTTTTTTTTTTTGTTTAAATTCCTAAGCAGGTTTTTTTTTATTCTCGTGCTTCTCTGTTTGTATCTAACATCGTCCTCTAACCAGATACCAAGCTTTTTGTGGTGGAAACACCAATATTTCATTGAAAATAGAAGAATGGTTGCTAATTCTAGATAATACTATTAGATGACACCATATACGATTGATTGATATCACGTATTCAAAAAAAAATTGAATAAAATAGGGTTTACTGTAGCATTTTTATTATATATGTCTACTAATCAAAGTTAATCAACATGATATAAGTATTTAATTTATGACTTAGGGTACATTTTAACTACTTATACTTTGCTAATTTAAATAATGCATTTAATATGTGGATTACTTCACATTTTAGCTACTCCTTATTTGTCAAACCAATAACTATTATATCCTTGGCCTTCGGTACATTTGGACCTCTTATTTTCTTAATTAATGCCATATATTAAATCATGACCTACGGTACATTTGAACTACTAGTAAGTAATTAATTCCCAGTCGACTGTACATTTAAATTCCTTATTTTGTTAATGAAAACTATGTAAGAATTTTATTCATGACGTGGTACATTTCAAATATTCATAATTTTGTTATCATACAAGTATTTAATTTGTAATATACAGTACGTTTAAAATTACTCCCTATTTTATTAACGAAGCTGCTCACCCTGAGTGCTACTTCAGTGGTGCTATATTCGGATAACGCCGCAGTTGAGCAGTCATGTAAACTTGAGATTTTTAAATCCATGGAAGTACAAGAAATTCAGTTTAGCTTTGCCATCGTGTTTGATCACTTAGGTATATATTATATAAATGTAATGATAAGTAAATTATAATTTATACGTAGTTTCTTATGTACGGCGCCGCCGCTGATACACTCTATTACTCAAAACCATATAAGTATGTATTTCATGGTATACAATACATTTGAACTACTTGGTTATCGTCATAGATAAAAAAATACGAGCAGTTCGAGACAAATTTCAAAAAATTACGTTTTACTGCTAGAAATCTAAGTTTTTTTATTATATAAAAAACTAACTACTAAACAATTAGTACAAAGCTCAAAAGTATATTTTCATTTATTATTCAACAATTCTTCATATATTAGAACTATCATGAAATAGTCAATTTAAGTACCATAAATATAAATATCATTTTATGGTCTACACCATATTTGAACTACATACTCAGTTTTTTCTCAATTGTTTGCAACAATATGAAAACTGCCTGACATATAGAACAAAGAACTTGAATAAAAAATGTTTTAGTCATTTTTACTCACAATGATTTATAGTTTTTTTTATAAGTGATCCTACTTTAATAGTAAATATAGATAGGACTCAACTATACAGATTATCTGCGAATCTCGTGTTTTTTTTTTTTTTATTAAAAAAAATCGTTTTAATATGCGTGAATTTGTTTTTGTTGCTATAGTAACATCTGTTGAACTTGATGATAGTGGTGCCATCTATAATCCTTAGGGCAATATTAGCAACGATTCTTAACTGAGGGTAATTTGCTTATTGAATATTTTGAATATACCAGTAATCAAAAGTAACGTTCTTTGATTTGACATATTTTCAGACAGTTTTGATTAATTTTGTTTAGGTAATATTTTATTATTTTTTAATTACTTTTGGTGAAGGGTATAATAATTTTGCGTATAACTTTTTCACATTTTTTCTGTTGTTTTTTTGTTGACAGCTTCCGATAAGCCACCGTAAAAAAACCCAAAAAAGTATTTAAAAAATCGCAACGTAAGTAACCTCCGTACAGCAATGGTTACTTTTTGCACGTAGCAAAAGAAAAACTAGATAGCGCTTGATAAGATCTTTCTGCCCTGCACAATATAAATTAATGTTGGTAAGAATTTTGTTGCTTCAGGGGAAGTCGACGCGCGGTGTTGTCATCAAGAGCCGTCCGCCGGTAGCGAAGACCGTCTCCAAGAAACCGCCCATCAAACCGAGGAGCGCCTCGATACCCCTCGACCGCAAAGAGAACCTCTCCCAGCCAGGTTGCTCGAAATCCTCGATGCGTCTCAACAAATGCTTCAAGGCCAAGTCCCGCAAGGACTTGACGCTTAAGAGCAAAAACACCGCTGTCGATAAGGCGGCTAAGCCGGCCCTGGGCAGGACCAAGAAGGTGTCCAACGTGGTCACGCCCCAGAAGGTCCGGCTGGAGATGAACTCCAAGCTGCAGACCATTCGGGAGAACCCCGAGAACCAGAAGGATAATGAGAGCATCCACCTGCAGGAGATTTGCTTCATAAAGAGCAACGAGGGAAAGACGGTCATTGCGAAGTACAAAAGCAACGACGACGCAGAATTCGACGACAACCTCGTGGTGTCGTGGGACGCCTCCAATATGAAACCGCAGATATTCACGCAGAAGACAAGGATATCGTCCGCGCCCCCCTACGCCCTCAACAGGGCCGTCATACCGGAGCCGGGCACCAGCAAACAGGGGCTGTTTCGCATACATAACTTCGCTAAGAACACCGTCTCCAAGACCAAGGTGAAGAAGCTGTCGCTGCGGCGGCTAGCCAGCGCCACCGACGTCATGGGGAAGGTCGACAAAAAGAAGAAGAAGAAGCTGAAGGCTAAGTAGTTATTTTAATGGCAGTGGGGTGACTGAGCTGACTTTTTTTCTTAAAAGCGCATCGGAATATAAATCTAACCTCCTTTTACCTCGCCGCGCCGGTTCGTTGCGTCTTAAATTAACAGTACGAAATGCATTGCCTCCTATATATTTATTTTAATACGGTTTTATCACTTTAGACACATGAAATACCCGAAAATTTGCATTTTTAAAATAAATTAGTATACACCTTCGAAGTAAGAATTATAACTACTTGGACGGAACATTTTTTTTTAATACAAATTTTTTTTCGTCCTTCACATACTGTAGATATATTTCTGTTATTTATCACGAATTTATTAATTTTTTTTTGTTTTTTTTTATTTTTTTGAGTACCTTGTGTTGGCTACAATTGAAGTTTTTTACTACAAATTTGAATGTTTGAGTGGTATATTTTAAATATAACATTTTTCCTTTTTTTTTTTTAACTAACATTACCTTTTTGACTGCATCTTGGTTAATAATACCTAGAAAAAAAGTAGAAGACCAAATAAAAGTTCCATGAGCAAACTTAATTTCTTAAAAAAAAAAAGCAAAATATAGGCCAAAGTGACCTTATACCAACTGTCATGGTTTCCTAGATTAACAAATAAAAATTGCTACTTATTCTCTGACGTGTTCTTGATAAACAATACTTCTTATACCTTTTCTAGTTAAATGTGTGCTATTGTATGATAAATCTAGGAACAAAATATAAAAATATATAAAAAAAGTACAAAAATAATTAAAAAAAACTTTTTATTGTTATTAAATGGGGGTTAGACTTATATTCCAATGTTCTTTCCATTTAAATTGGGTGATAGTTTTATTTAATTGTGAAAATTTATTATACAGGGCGAGCCAAATAAATTTGATATTTTGAAAGTGAACCTTTTAAGGGAATTAGAAACTCCATCTATGATTATTCAGGTTTGCCTATGTTAATTTTTTTGATACTTAAAAAATTGGTATGAAGTGGCTTACTCTGTATATATATTTTTTTATGAATATATGTTATACTGATAGGTGGTGTTAGCTATGTGCTGTATGCAGTTTTTTTTTGACACTTTTGTGCTGTTGCCTCCGACATAACTCCAAAATCTGCAGTATTTTCTTGCAATCAACATTAACCCTGTACTTCCCTTGGTTCAGCTGCCTCACCATAAATTTTTAGTAGGGTGTCTTTATTACTGGAAGTGATATTTTTGTGATTTCAGTACAAATGATTTTTCTTTGTATGTAATATTTGTACATACATTAAATATGTATCTATATTGTTTTTTTTTTATAAATGGAAAATTATTTATTGGAGAATTATATTTTTATTTTATAGTTTATCTTTCTTATTTCAAGACACGGCTGACATATTCAGGTAGGAAATGTTTCCCCTTATATTTCTTTATTACATTTTAAAAAACGTCCTGAAACACAAAGCTGAGAAAAATATTAACTGTAAATCGTTAAGAAATATGAGGTTATGTTATTATTTAGGACGACTTATCTTCGATATGAAACGATAAAACCACTTAAAAATATTATTTTTAATATTAAAAATTTTGAATTAAAAAAAAAAATAGTATAAATTTTATTCTTATTTCAGTTTGAAAGCAAAATAATTCAGAAATAAGATTATTCAAAACATCATTTCAGGTATTTCTATCTGTATTTCAAAGGTTACCTCAGTATAACCCAAACCTCAAATTCTGCAATACTGTCAAAACGTTAAAAACGAGAGTTGATACAACAAATAATAATTGCAAATATCCTTATACACACCAAATGACGATGAATATTAACTATTATAACAATAATTTACTTGAATTTTGTTTTTCGATTTAAATTAACTGTTAAACTTGTGCAGTTGGCATCACTGACACTTTAAATATTAGGAGGTGTCAACCGCAATCAGAAGTAGTAAACATTTTATTTGTCATCAAGGGAATTCACAGTCGACTTAATCTTGTAGCTCTGCAGAAAACGTGGAAACTAGTCTTAATGTAGACAAGGCTTGCTCCGCATTTGATGTCCCCAGCCATTTATTTAAGACTTAAATTTTAAAAACAACTAATTTGTTCGTACTGTATTATAATTATGTCTGCTTAGTGTATTTCCTGAATGTAGAGAACAAAATATTTTTCCGTATACTGTACGGTGTATATCCAAATATTGAAATATACCAATATTTAAAGTTTATAGCTGGAGTTCGTTAAAGATTTCAGTTTTCTGATCAAAAAAATAAAAATATATAACATGTTTTTTTCCTCCCTATCAGACGTCGCCATATGTTCGAAACAAATACAGTATATGCGATTTCCCATTCTGAATATGTCACTTAATCTTAGTTATACCGTTATGTACATTCCTATGCATAAGAGGCCAAGTCAAAAGGCCGCTATTGCAGCTAGCTATTTTTATTGCTTGTATTTTGACTTGGCTTCCCCATAGGGATATGTTCATGTTGTAGATCATTTTACAACTTGCAGAGTGTGTTCAGTAGATTTAAAGATAACAATAGAATTACCCCATACCAAACTATCATGACGCATATGTAAATAGATCTTTCTTCAATTTATCTCGTTCCACTTGCATTGTTATGGAAAATTACGTATATTGTAAAATAAAAAAAAATCTACTACCTCAAACCATTATTGGACAACTTAAACTTGACTTTTTACAACATTCAGTACAGAGACAGTGGTTGTTTTACCCGTTCAGATAATTTTTTAAATAAATTTAAACCTTTTTAGTTATTTCTTGTGTGATTTGAATCCTCTCGTATTCCTTACCGTCGTTATTCCGAATAGTGACTAGCGCCCTCTATTGGCACGTCGTGCATTAATGCTAGATAAACGATCAAGTAAGCGGAGTTCGTCATCATTATATAAATCGTTGTCACCTTGAAAGACAGGCAACCAATTATACGCTAGTGACACACCTGTTGGGTTACCTCCTACCCGTTGACTGGTCCACTGTGAAACTGGCTTCCAAAGTTTGTAAAAGTTCACGCATAAACAAACCTGTATTTTTTTTTCGTCTGGCCCCTCGTCGCAGACTGTAAAACTTAGAATTACGGGAAAAATAACAGGTAAGATATCGTTTTAAAATGTTGCGAAGCCTAATGATAATAGGTGATAATTAGAATTTAATTAAGGTCGCATTATACCTTATTTGGAAAGCCCCAGGTAACTGGTAAGAAGTCCACTGGTTTTTCGGTTTTCCCTGTCACTTCCGCGAATTTTACCGCTGTCGTTTTTGAAATTGGAGCTCGCCAATACTCAGACGAATTATACAAGTATATGCTGAGTCGGTTTGTTTTGTTCTTGACTTCACAAATAAGGTAAATATGATTCAGTTGCATCCTGCCCACTTAAAGTTGTTTATTTAAGTAATTGACGGTTTGTTAAAATTTCTTTGCAAACGAGAAGGTATTTACAACGAAAAAAATTGCCAATTTGATTTAATTCGGTGTCCCTGATTTATTCATTTATTTTATAGCTTTCAAGATTCATTAGTTTCACCATTACACAAATCTGTATTTATTAAATAAAATTGCATAATATAAAAGTGAATAAGTCGACTATTTTATTTGTGGTACTATTGCTATTATAGCATAATGCATTTCTTATGTGAATATATATAAGAAAAAAGATCTATGTTTTATGAAACAGTTTTCTAAGAACATTCAATCAAAATACAATTGGCTTTTACAGAAAATAACATCTGGTTTTTAATTAACATATTTAGTCCTTAAAATAACTTTTCCTTTTAAAATGATGTTTTAGCCAGAAATTATATAATAAAATTAATCTAGAAATTTTACACAGTGTCATTTACTGGCCATTTTTTTTAAATCACCAGTTATTTCGTAGATTTTTTCTATAAATAAAAATAAATTATAACTTACTGAAATCAATCTGGTACAATATTTGCCTATATATTACTGAGAATTGCCGAATATGCATGCAGTTGTCTATGTATATCAGCATAGCCTGTATAAATATCGGGAAATCATTTTTTAATTACTACTTGATAATCTGCTTATTGCTCCTTAAATTAGTTTTACAATAATTATACTACTGCCTATTGAAAATACCTTTTACAACTCGCATTATTTTTTTTTATAACAGACAATTTTTTTCAGCATGAAAGTGTTTGTAGCACTGGTATTAGTATACCTTCATTCCACAGAAGCTACAATAGACAAATGTGGCAGCAAAGAACTCAACGGATGTTTTTGTGGTGTACAATTTTATGAGACCAAGTCGATGTTCGTTGTGAACTGCACCGGGCTTGGTTTTAACAATACCGACATGTTGAAGAAGCTCCCGGAACAAACTGACATGTTGATTTTCACAGGAAATAATGTAAGCACCCTATCGGATAACGTATTTGGAGAAGTGGAGTACTTGACTAACCTGAGGATAGTTGACATGAGCAATAATTTGATCCACGATATAAAAGGGAAGGCTTTCCACCACGTATCTAACGTCGAAAGACTGATATTGAACCACAACAATATTTCAATTTCGTCACAATACGTCAACAATTTCCATCATCCGAGAGTGTTTTCCAATTTTTATAACTTGCGAGAGCTGCATTTAACTGACGCTTTTGTAGACAATTCGGGTGGTACATTAGCGAATGACCTCCACGATATTTTTGTCAATAGTAACCTGAAGAAGCTGTACAAGCTCCATTTGGAGCAGAATGAAATAAAAAATTTCCTAGACGAAAAGGTTTTTTGCGACTTACCGGAACTGCAACACCTGTACCTGGGAGATAATAACATTCCAAGCTTGAATTTCAATATACTGTGTTTACCAAAACTGACGTTCCTCGATTTGGAACACAATAACATCACAAAGTTATCCCAGGACGATTTGGATACGTTGGACATGCTTGCTGAACCCAATCGGCCTCAAAATCTTGTTATAAAGCTAGAAGGAAATCCCTTCAGATGTGATGCTGCCATTACGAATTTATACACTTGGTTGCACAAAACAAACGTCCAGATTCGCAACGTAGACCACTTGGAGTGCCACGAGGCCAGAAACGGCCAAAGATACATCATGAACTTGAAAATTTTGGCAGACGCGAAACACGCTAAAATTTCACAAGCACTAACGATACTGTTAATTATATTGGTAGTTATTTTAGTGACGTTGTTTAGCGCCTACGTTTATTTGAAGAAAGACAGCATTAAAGGAAAGTTGTCGCCACTTTTCGACAGTGTGACCAGGAAAGTGCATTATACAACGCTCGAATCGCAAAACGTATAATCTTCTACTTCAAAATGATCTAATTTGATGTGGTTATAACACAGAGTTCATAAATACAACAGTTAAATATTTTTGAAGAGACAAATAAAACGACCACAGTTATTAGTTGGTATTATCAAAATAATACTACTAAAATAAATGACTGTATGCTTTAATAGTGTAATTAATGTTGGTTAATAAATAACCAACAGTTTCAAACAATTCCTAACATTTAATTCTTAAATGTAATTCAACTAAAACTACGTAAGGACAATTTCTAGATTAAATTAGTATTTGTGTTTTATTAGAGTGTTGTGGAATACAGCTGTTGATGTTTGGCTCTATACAATATGTGATAGGAATAAACGAAAATAATACACAAGTAAATTGTTTTCAATGTTAGATCGTGTTTAAATTATTTGGAGCTGCTCTATAATGTATATACAACGAAATTGTTAAATTTGTTTTTGTAAATAATTTTTGTACATAATTTTATATCATTTCTACATAACGATTTTTGATAATGTTAAAATAAATTTATATTCTATTATTTTCCTATTATTGCCCTATTAATCTCAGACTTTACTCATCTCCAAGTTTTTTTTTTATCTTTCGACGAAACGCCACGCCGCGTACTGAGGGATTTGAATTATTAAATAATTTCAAATTTCCCGCCAGGTACGGAGCAACACTAATTAACCCTACACGCTAGATGGAGTAACAAAAGAAAGCTATGACGGAAGGCGTTTACGCCTGTTGTATTATGAGGGCTTTAAAAACGGCGAAAGTTACGCGTTAACACGTTCAAATTCCACGAAAACCGTAAGTACAGGTGTTACATACTCGTATTATTTGAAAAATCGATGGAAATGGCTACTACAAGTACTCACTTCCGCCTGCGACAGGAACAGGAAACCGTCGTCTGCATTTCAAGATGGTGATTTTCCTGTTGCAGAAGATTTGAAAAACAAAACACTCTTGATTGTTAACCTAACTTTTAATTATTTGAGATGACTAACACGGATGTTATTATCGCCGTTTCAGATGATAAAATTCAGCGGAATTGTAGACAATACCAAAAAGATACAAGGTACAAAATATATTTTATCTACTGTCCCAGACAACACAGTGGCTTTGGATGGAGCCGAGCTGATTCCAGTAGGTAAATAAAGTCTTGAATTGTGCTAATTTTTAATTAATTATCGGTTACAGATCGATTTGGGAGGTCGGTTGATAACGCACCCGGCTATTTCTATAAATGAACTAGGTAAACAGTTATTGAAAGCCGCCGCTGATGGGGATGTAGACGAAATAAAGGGCCTCTTAACGAAAGGGGCGCCTTTCACAGCTGATTGGGTATGTGACTATATCTATCTTGTACTGTTGATGTTTAAAATGTGACGTTTCAGTTGGGCACCAGTCCGTTGCATCTAGCAGCTCAAAATAACCACTTGGAAATAACAGAAATATTGCTAAGGGCTGGTATATCAAAAGATGCCAGAACAAAAGTGGATAGAACCCCTTTGCATATGGCCGCCTACGAGGGACATTTACAAATCGTTGATACTCTAATCAAGCACGGAGCAGACATCGACTGCAGAGATTTGGTAAGTACCATGTTGGATTTCATAAAATGATTTGAAAGTTCTTTTTCTTTAGTTAGGGATGACCCCCTTGCATTGGGCTGTTCAGAATGAGCATTTAGAGATAGTTGAGTATTTGATAATGAACGGTGCCCAGATAGATGCCCACAACAAGTTTAATCTTACACCGTTGTTGATAGCGCGGCAAACAGGGAGGATCGACATTGAAAATTTTGTCAGTAGTAGTTTGACGAATTCCTCCTTGGCGGCACAAAACTTGGTAATACAGTTGGCTTCTGAGAATGCGGCTGAGGATAAAATCGAGAGTCAAGACTTTTCAGAGGAAATGGAACTGGAGAATAGCAACCATGAGTCGATAATCATTCCTCTAGGTATGTAAATATATAATATCCATTACAAAATCTATGTTTTTATATATATATTTTTTAGAGCCAAATATTATGCCTCAGTTTGAACCAGACAGTTCTGAATTAGAGGACGATCTTAGCCAAACAGGAAATGGTATTTATATTGTTGATGCAAACATAATATTTCACGTATATAATGCTTTTTTTTTTAGATGAGCATTTTCAAGAACAAGATCAGGAGTCTATTGAAAAGGAAAGTGAACGATTAGTCGAAAGCGTAAATGTAGATCCTAACAATTTTTCTGATTCGCTGAAACTCTTGCAAGAACATGGCATAACTATGTTACAAAATGATGAGAACGAAGATGGCAACATATTAAATACAGTTATGGAAAGTGGCCATTCTGTTGTTCTTACAGGTAGGGCATTTTTTTATACTGAATATTTGGGTAGTACCATACAGGGTGTTAAAAGCTTCAATAGGATTTGGTTGTGAATAATAAGATTTCACACAAATAATAAGAGAATTTGAGTTTCTTATAATCCTGTAATAGTTACGCATTCTTATCGAATTGAAAATTCCATTGTCAGATTATGTCAATATTTCATTGTTTCTTATTAAAAAATGTGCAACAGATTTAGTATTACAAAAATATAATTATGTCTCCTCAGAAATAAAATTCTTAACACTATTATTTAAGGAATAATGCCAGAATTTGTTTTGTCAGATACTGACAACATACTGTAATTAGCATGTTTTAAAATAAGCCCTAAATATCAGAAATATTTTGTTAAATATAGTTAAATTGCTGCTATCGCTCTAATAAAGTAAGGAAACTCGTTATGTTCAAATTTAAAATTAGGCAAAGCGATACCTATCACAATGTACCATTTGATTTATTTATTTTATGTAAGATGTCGCTACCTATTGAAATTGAAATTATGCTTGACAGATCTTTTCTTTTCTGACAGTTGAAGAATAAACGTATTCCTTTAATTCACTTTAATTATTTCTACCTCTGTACGCCCGTTAACTTTAACATATTTTACATAAGTTCTATTGTAAAAAAAAAAAACAAAAAATAAAGATGTTGGGTGCAATAAAATAAAACTGCCAGATTCTTTTTGTGATTTTGTCCTCGAGGAAAAAATATTCTTTCATTTTTTATATGCATCACAATAAATCTCAAAAATTTCCCAAGACCATTAATAATAAACAAATACAAATTGTCAGTTTCTGACAATATTTTTTACGATTTCTGTTAAATAAATAATTGTTTATTACTTGCGTATAAATGACAGTTTCTATTTATGCTATCTTTAAATATAAAAATCTAATTACACAAAAGAAAATTTCAAATAACTAGTAGGCTTAGTGGAATATATTGATTTAAATTTGCATCACCCTCATCATCATGAGGTCATCAGTCCTAAGACTGGTTGAACGCTAACCTTCAGCTTCTCCTATCTTGTGCTAACCTACGCATTTCGCTAATTGGGCTACAGCCTACATCCCTTACTATTTGCGAGCAGTGGTCTAATCTAGGCCTACCTCTGCCTTTCTTCACTCCTATTTCTGCCTCCAAAATATCGCGGACTATTCCCCCATGTCTCAGCAAGTGGCCTACCATTCTATCCCTTCTCTTCTTTATGTTTTTCCACATACTTCTTTTCTCGCCGACTTTCTCTAATACTTCTTCGTTTCTAACCCTATCAGGCCACGGTATTTTCATCATTCTTCGGTTCGGTAACACCACATCTCAAAAGCTTCTAATTTCTTCCTACTTGCTTCCCCTACCGTCCAGGTTTCGCAACCGTATAGTGCCGTGCTCCATACATACGTTTTTAAAAATCTCTTCCTTGTTTCTAAGTTTATTACCCCCGAGCATAAAAGTGCTTTCTTTTTGTGAAAAGCTACCCGACCTTGCGCTATTCTTTGTTTTATATATTTATCGCATCTTCCATCCCAATTTATTTTACTTCCTAAATAAGTAAGGTCTTTAACTTTTTCCAATCTTTCATTATTAATTTGTACTTTCGTTTTTGCTCTGCTCTCGCGCCCTCTGCGCACTAACACTTTAGTTTTATTTTTATTCTCCCTCATCCCTATTTCATTCAACGCTGATTCTAATTCCTCTTTACTAGATGCTAACACTGCTATATCATCCGCGAATCTCAGTATTTTTACTTTCTGTCCCTGTACTTTAATCGCGAAATCCACTCTATCTTTTACCACATTAATCGCCTCTTCGATGTACAGATTAAAAATTAGTGGTGATAGCGTACATCCTTGTCTTACTCCTTTCCTAATACCTACTTCCCTTCTTTCCCGTTCTACTTCTATAACAGCAGTTTGTCCTTTGTATAGATTGTGTACTACTCTCCTATCTCTATACTTCATTCCCGCGCTCTTTAGTATCTCGAACATTTTTCCCCATATTACGTTATCAAAAGCTTTTTCTAAATCTACAAATCTTATATAAGCATTCTTTCCTTTTTCTATTGTTTTCTCTAACATTACTCTTACCAGAATAGCTTCGCGAGTTCCCCTATTTCGCCTAAACCCGAATTGGTCTTCTCCTAGTATTTCCTCCACTCTATTTTCCACCCTCTTCTGCACTATTCTGGTTAAGATTTTTGACGCGTGGGAAGTTAGGCTAATCGTTCTAAAGTTCTCGCGTTTGTCGGCTCCTCTCTATTTTGGTATAGTAACGATAATGTTCCTCTTATAATCCTTCGGCATCTCGCCCGTTTCGTTTATGTATTTTACCAGTTCAAACATCCTATTTACTACTTTCTGTCCCGCACATTTCAAAATTTCCGTCTGTATTTTATCTACACCCGGCGCATTATTGTTCTTTAGCTCCCTTAGTGCTATTTCAAATTCCTCTCTCAATATAGGTCTTCCTACATCTTCCCTATTGATGCTAGATTCTTCCTCTAATATCTCTCCTAATTCCTGACCCTCGTATAAATTTCCTAAGTACTGCTTCCATCTATCCGCTTTCTCCTCTCTTCCGATCAGTATGTCCCCCGATCGACTCCTAACGTTTCTACTTATTGTTCCTATATCCCTGAAGTTCCTGTTAATTATTTTGTAAGCCTCATCGGTCTTACCTACTTGGAGCTTATCTTCTACTTCTTTGCATTTATCCTCTATTCATTGTTCTTTCGCTTTTCTACACTTTCTAATGATTTCCCACTTTATTGACTTATAAGTTTTCAGTCCTTCCTCGTCTCGTCTGTTTTTGTAGCCTCGTCTCTTTTGTATTAAGTTTAAGATTTCGTCCGTTATCCAGGGCTTACTAGCTTCCCTTCTCTCGTGTCCTAAAACGTCCGTAGCCGCGGAGTCTAGACTATTCTTGATACCCTCCCACTCAGTTTCTGCGTTCTTGATTTCGTCATTACTCGCTTTATTTTTTAATTGATCTGTTTTCTCCTGGAACTTGTCTTTCATATTCTGATCCCTCAATATGTCTGCATTTATACGTTTCTTATCCTTCCGTGTTTTCAGATTTTTGAACTTTAATCTAGCTTTCATGACTACCAAGTTGTGGTCGCTGTCTACATCTGCTCCTGGATAGCTCTTACAGTCTTTTACTTGATTTCTAAATCTCTTCCTAACCAGAATGTAGTCTATCTGATACCTGTCTATCCCTCCTGACATTTTCCAGGTGTACCGCCTCCTAACGTGATTCTTGAACAATGTATTCGCGACTACCATCTTATGCTTCTCACAGAATTCTATCAGTCTGCTACCTCTCTCGTTTCTGTTTCCTAATCCATAAGGACCTACAAATTCTCCTTCTTTCCCCTCACTTACGACTGCGTTAAAATCTACTATTTGCATCACCCTGTACATACTTGTTTCGTAGACGTCGGAAAACAAGTACTGAATTCCGTGAAGGAGTCGGAGCAGCAGCAGTTGCAGATGAAAAAAAAGATCATAACTCTGACGACAGAGCAATTCTTGGCAATGACAAATGGAAGTTTGAACAACCACCAGAGCACTTATAAACAATTCAAGGTGATACCGGTGAAGAACCAGCTGAAGAGGATCGTCATGAAGAAGAACAAAATCATTCCAGTCACTAGCGTGACAAATGTAAGTGACTATCGTTTTTATTGGTGTCCTCTAGCGATTGTCAACGTAGTGCCTGTTTACCCTGCTATTCTACGCCGGTTTTATTTCTCTTTTCAGATCCCTAGTGAGCAGAAGGAGCCCTTATCGGGGTCGTCGGGCGACGTTTCGAGCCGTACCGACATGGAGCTGGTGATGACCCAACTGATAGAGGCGCGGAAGACGATCGAGGAGTACAAAGTGAAGTTGCAGAAAAAGGAGCAGGAAGCAGAGCGCTACAAAATGCAGCTGAAGCTGCTAATGGACCCTAGTTAGGGCTGGAATTGTTTTTTAGTTAGTTAAATGGGAAAGAATGAGGCGGAACCCGATCTCAGGTACTCATTTAGGAGGATTTCTTAAGGGTTCTGCTGATTTTTTTTTTTTTTTTTTTTTTGTACATAGAAGGCTGTTCCCCATTAAAACTGTTGATTAGTTTTATGATTAAGGAGTAATGTGGTGAAATTAATTTATAACATTGCTTGTATCATGTGTATTGACGATTATTTATTTTTTTATTTAAAATTTTTTGTACATAGAATAAAATCATGGACTTATTAATAAATATTTTTTTATTTTTTTATGAGATATTTATTTGAGAACCTGGAATGCACACTGTTTGTGATGGTAAGTTACAGGTTATTTTCTTACCTTTGATTTTCTTTTGTATACAAGGTGATGTTTAAAAACGAAAACTTAATTTCTGAACGAGGATACATTGAATTATGATGTATAGTTTTTTCCAAAAGACTTTCAGTTTTTAAATTTGCTTATATTTTATGGGGTATTTATTTTGATAACACTACTTGGAGCACCGTTTTTGATGGTAAGTAAAAATATTTGGGGTTATTTTCTTCCCTTTGAAATATTTATACAGAGTGATTGTTTAAATTTTTAGTAATAGAAATTTTCAAAATTTTTTTTTATTTTCTTTGTATATTTCGTCACTGTTTGTGATGGTAAGTAAACATTTGGGGTTATTTTTTCACTTGAAATATTTTGTATAAAGGCTGATCACAAACGAAAATTTCATTTTTAAATAACAATTGCTTGAATTAACTGACATGAAGTCGGCAGCCAAAGATAACAGCTAAATAGTGACAGAAACACCCAAATGCCCATGAGCGTTTATCAGTAATAGGGAATATTTTAGTCCTTTGAAATTCAACACCATTGCCGGAAATTTTAACTATTGGCTTCCTGTAGTGAATATTGAGATTTTAGAAAGCAGACTGGGTATGTGGTGATTTTTTTATGTATTCTCCATAAGAATTCTCCCTTTCATTAAAAAATAGTAGCGCCTGTTAAATCAAAAGGTGGTATTCTGTTTATGGTGACTTAGTAGAGAGAATTAGGGTTATCTGTCGTTAATATCGATGTTATAGAGGATATACAGGGTGTGTGGTGATTTTTTTCTTAAATATATTGTACGGCGTTCATGAAAAGGATTGTAGCATCTGTAACAAAAATATTAAGGCAGTCTTATCTTTAGAATAACTTAGTAGAGACTCTAAGTGCTATCTGTGATAAATATCGACGTCTCAGAAAGTCTACTGTGGTTGTGTTGATTTTTAAATTTTGTCTTTCTAAAAATGTAAAAAATATTAGGGCGGTCTTATTTTTAAGGTGATTTAGTAGAGTATAAGGGTTATCTGCAATAAATATCGATTCGATTTTGAGGTCTTTCGATTTTTTATTGTCCCCCCCTAGAAATCTTGTACTTATTACATTAGAAAATTCATACAGTTTGTAAAATATTAGTATTAGGTTTAGGGTGACTTAGTACAGACTATAAGGGTTGTCTGTTGTGAATATCGAGGTTTGAGAAATCATAATGGGGGTGTAGCAATTTCTTTAATTTATCTTCCTAAAAGTCAAAAAAATCGGATCTGTAAAAACAATATTGGGGCGGTTTTATGTTTACGGATACTTAGTGTAGAGTATGAGGGTTGTCTGTGATGAATATTGAGATTTCAGAGAGCCTAGTAGGAGTAGTCATTTTTTCTATTTCTTCTACTTAAAAATCTTATACTTCTTCCATAGCAAAAATAGCCTCTGTAAGAATATATTAGTGCTGTTAATATGTCCAGGATAATCTAGTAGACACAGAATTGTTTGTGATAAATATCGAGGTTTCAGAACGTCCACTGAGTTGTGGTGTTTGAATTAAATACAAAATCCTGAACTTTAGCAAACTTTTTACTGTAAAAAATAAGGCTAAATTATATTTCTATAACAAATTATTTTATACTCCCTAATATAAAATATTTACTTCCGACGACGATCCTCCCTTTTTATCAGAATGGCTACGCCCATGGATTGGCGTGACTTATGGGAAAATGCCGATATTTCCATCACTTAAAAATTGACTCAAAAAAAAAACGTAATCGCCCGATGATACCAACAGGTTTGTCGAAACATTCATTGAGTAATAGTATTACCGTTTGTAAATGAAAACAAGTCACCTTTTTATTTTGTCCTGCTCTAACTTATTTTCGAATTTTTAATAAAATGGAACAAAAACTAGATCTTCGAGTATTATTTTGAAAATAAATTTTGCTTCGTAAATATTATAGCTATGGGTAAAATTATGGGTTGTTATAAATAAAGCAACAAAAAATAAAATTAATGTAAATATTTTATTTTAAACAATAAATCAATTATAATTACCACAACTGCCCTTTTCCGCACCGATTGTTACAGCTCAGAGTTGTTTTTGTAACGGTGGAGATTAGCAACGTTGTTTACAGTTACATGTTTTATTCCGTTACAATTATGGGAATGGAAACCTTTAACCAAACTACATTCTAGGAGGGTTAGTAAAAAAAAATATTAAACATGTATAAAAAATAAATTATGGGGTTTCACTAGACAGATATTTACATAGAACACATAAAAACAGACAACACTGACTTAGTTTTCTACAAAACACTAACAAAGTTGGCATCATCTGGAGATGATTCCAACTCTTAATAATCTCGAGATGCAGTAGTTTTATTCATCTCCAGATGTTGTCAACATTGTTGGTGAAATGCGCGTCGAGTGTAGTGTATAGTGTTTTGTGGAAAACTGTAAGTCACCGTTATCTGCACACCAAAGGTACCAACCTACTCCAAGTAAAAATAAAAACAAATGAAAAAAACAGAATGGATATCACTGTAATAGTGGCAATATCTTCCTCAGCCACAAAATTCTATGGAATTTATAACATCACAAATTTAATGGTAAATTATTAATAAAAGTAACATAGAAAACAACACTGTTAAAATTTAAAATACAGGGTGATCAACAACAGGATAATGGATATAAAAGTTAATATTTTATCTATTAGTGTATCGATATACTAATATGATCTATTAGTTCCCAAAGTTATGAAGAGAAAACCTGGAAAGCCCTGTATATGACGTATTAGTTAAGGAAAATTTATAAATATATCCATTACGATTAATTTACTCTAAAAATTCTTCCAAAAAAAGGTTCTGGAGTCTGTTTTATAAAAAAGTAGCCTAACCATAAGCTTCTAACTTTATTTTTAGCAATTCAATTATGAAAATTCCAAATGAATATTTATTAGGGCATTTTTGTTTATATATCAATCCTGGATGCAAAAAATAGTAAAGAACTCCCTTTTGGACAACATTGTGCACACCCAATAATGACCAAAACAAAATGGCGACATAATAGACCCATTAATGAGAAATGTGCTAACAAACAATAACACCCATTATAGGAAACTTTCGCAACATTCAACAACAATAACAAACGAGAATTTCAACAACTTTTATTTTATAACGTGCAATGGAAAAGTGGAATTCCTCGAGGCGACTCTCTGCAACAACTTATCCCCTAGGTCTTTGGACGTTTCATGCCAGACGCATTTGCCGATGATCGGCACTTCTTCCAGAGGCGACCTGAATGCTACGAGTAATGTCAAACACACCCCGTCCTTCTCTGATGTTGGATCATGTTCAACCTAAAAAGAAAACCCGTCAATAACGTTACACAAACCTTATAGTCAGTTACGTACGGAGAATAACCCGTGAGGTCTATGCGATGGCACCTCGGCCCCGAACAGCTCGACCATGAACCTTCTTAAAGTGGAATGTATGCTCTTTGAGGGATGAACCTCGCAGGTTGGCAAGTGCCATGAGTTACGTTCACTGAGAAGCACATGTACTCTGTTAGTGGCTTTTTTCTTGATGACTACCACCAGCCGCAGCATCAGCTTCGTGTATGATCGCAAAGCTGGAAGTTGGTCTTCGTGCCAGCTGGGATCTTTTACTCTACGGGCTTCTTTATACACCCTGAAATACAAGACTTTTGCAAGTTACAACAAGTTACAAACAAAGTGTCTTGCAGTTAAAGTTAAGTTTTGATTTATTAAAAAATAAACTAAAATCCATACCTCCTGCATATTATTCCTTCAATACATAATCAAAACAAATTCGTATATTTATTTCTTATGACTACAGTTTCTCAGCACAAATATAAAAGTCCTCCAATCTAAGTTTTAATCAACATTCAAAAACATCGATCAATATCTTTTATAAGCTTGATTTTCAATTCAAATACGAAACTATTTAATAAATACAAAATATGAAAAATGTTAACAATGCGGTGAAACTAACGACTTATAACTTCAGATTTTGTTGATAAAATTAATAATTGACATACTTTTTTTCATTTCATTACATATTTAAACCAATTTACTTTTTATGGCACCCTGTATTATCCTAACAAATTTTTTTGTAACCAATTTTGAATAATCTCTCTTGCTGCCAACTGTTAAACAACAAAAAAAGAACTGGATTATAAAAAAGGACAAGAAACCGTTGAAACAAACTGAATAAATACATAATCCAGTGACACTACTTTATTACTTTCTAATCTGTTGAATAAACAACCTTAGGTTGCTCCAAGGTTAGTGTTAGTAATTAACTCATAAACCGACTGTTCTTTGGCTCACGCTATATAGTTAAACAAAAATACTTCTTTGTCTCGCCCCGTATTACCCTAACCTATTTGTCAGTGTAAAATTTATAAAACTGTTTTTTAGCGCCTATGCGCCTACTAGAATAAGAACGACCAGGGAGCAAAAACATGCAAGATATGGTACAAAAAGATTTGAAAATCGAAAAAATATACTCATATAAAATAAAAGAAGTGAATATTGGGGGTTAATATAATATGCAGTGAAAGGAGAGATGAGGGATTTTATGACAAAGAATTCTGTATTTTATTAGACATTAGTTAATGCAGTAAAGATTACTATATAAGTGAATTTTTTAGTTACAGAGAGCAGTTTGGGACGATATCAACGAATACAAGGATGGTTTCAAAGAAGTAATAAAAAATAGAGAGAGAAACAGAATACCATTCCTTCATCAATCCCCACAAGTAAACAATATTTTTGGATTAACTATAGACCATGTTATTTTTCGAGTATTTCACTAACCTTATTTTTTTCAGTATGCTTATAGACATCATTTAGTTGAGTATATTAAAAGGGTGTGCATAGAAAAGAGGCTAAGCCACTGTTGCTTGCATTTATCTATATATTTACTGGATATTTTTATGGATAGTCATTCTATTATTCCAGAGAGAGTGTTACTTGTAGCTAATGTATGCCTACTGTTAGCAGGTGAATATTTTTTTAAGTACCACAGTCCTAATTAAAATTTATATATTTTCAGCAAAGTTTGAAGAAACCACAAATACAATTCCAAAAATAGCGGAGCTAAATGCTGCAATAAACAATCGTTATTCTCTTAAAGAGTACCGAGACTTGGAGCTAGTCGTTTTGCAATTCTTCCACTGGTATATAATGTTTCCGACAGCAGCCCACTACACACACTATTTCATGCAAGCAATAATAACCAGTGATGACTTGAAAGACAAAGGGGGAACACTTAGAACGTTGTTCTACAACCTACACGACTCCATCACGGCCTATTTGGACCAAATAATTAACAGTAAGTGAGACAGGTTTATTAATTTAAATCATAATAGGTAAACTATACATAACAAATTTGCATATGAATATCATTATTCTGGAATCATTTTAAAACATTTGATAACTAATTAATGGTAAACGGGGTGCCTGTTCTGTAGTGTCATCTAATGCACCTTTGTGAAATTACAAGTTAATTTTGTATTTACTGGTAATTTCTGTAAGAAAAATCTAGAATTTCATCTTAGACATTCATTATATGCAATGTTACACGCCGTCCAAGTTGGCAGCCGCTGTTATAGCGGCCAGCAGGCTAGACATGGGGCTTAACATCTGGACTGAACAGCTGGAAAATTTGACAGATTATAAAACGGAGGATATTCAAGAGGTAATATTCACCTTGACGATAAAGTAAGTTTATTGCTGGAATTTTAAAGATATAGTATATGGATTTTTTTTTTTAGAAAATCGTTTCTTTACTGCGAGAAATGCAATATTCAGAAATGAGACTGTTATCGTGGCTATCATTCTTGACTCTCGAATATTGAATTTTTTTTTGTTTAACTATTATTATTTTAATAACAAATATTTTATAACCTACATACAAATTAGATATTATTAATTAGCAATGATTTTGTTCGAGGTAAATAAATATATATTTCAACAGTGCAATCGTTCTTTCCAAAACCCCATTTAAATACATCTCTGTATATATTAACAACTCTAGAATCAAATTATAGGGTTTACCAAAGTTACGGAATCACGTATTTACATCGACCATGTGGAAAACTGTACTCACTTCGCTCGGTCAATGAGGTGCATTATATCGCTGGCCCTCAATTCCAGTTCGTCCAAATTTGCAATCCATTTTGCCTGCAGAGACTCCTTGTCAGCCTCAGAAGGAGTCTTTAAGCTACCCCCGACCACCCTTCCCGTTAAGACAAACCTCATCCATATCCCACGGGCTGACTCGACAAGGAGTAAAGAGGTACACTCTATTTTTAATCCTGTTTCCTCCAGGACTTCTCTTTCAGCCGCAGTGATGATGTTTTCACCTTTTTCTATGCGGCCAGCCGGCAAATACCTTATTAAATGAAAATTCTATAGTATTAGAGAAAAATCGTATGAGAAATAATATATATTTTTATGGATACTTTCTATTCAGTAAGTTTTATTATTGTTTTTATTGCATTTAGATTATTATTAGGGGCAGAGAGATTTAATTAGCAATTTAACCACATTTAAAATAGTAACTACAATTATTAATAAAAAATATACAGAATTAAATGAAAAGTAAATAGAATAAATGCATATAATTATATGCAGAAAATAGTTCTGCAAGCTCAGTACACATTTCAAATATGGAATGTGCCCAAAAATGGTAAAACAATGTCGCTTGCATTAACTACAGTATTATTATGTACCTCTATTTAACTGTATTTTGTTGAATACTTAAATAAATTGTATCAGTAATGAGTGTTAATATCATAAATAAATAATTTAAAATGTTTCATGTCATTTTCTTAATACCGCTAGCGTAAAAGATATTAAAAACTGAAATTCACCTTACCATTTTCCGGCACAAGATTTTTTGGCCTCCTGCATCATAAGCACTTCATCGTATTCGTTCAGAATAACACAGGCAACAATGTATGTCACCGTTTCCCCAACCACAGGTTTGTATTTTGGGTCAACACTGGGCTGAATCCCCTGGGATTCTAGGGCCTCGTTTTGCTCGTCCAACGAAAAATCGCATATATCGGCCTCCTCGCCGTCCAAGGGCAGCCCTTTTAACACTTTCTGTAAATTTAACTCCACCGTGTCAGGCATCCTCGTAATTTTTAGGTTAACTTCAAATTTCTCGTCTGGTTAGGTAGATATTAGCACCACATGAACGTGTGAATTAGGTATTTGTACGTTTATTTCTCTATAAAATCTTTAAAGCGTACATTCATTGTGACTACTGTCTATTGTGGAACCGTATTGGAATGCCAAGAATGACAAATAATACATACTACAGTAGGAATACACTATACATATTGTCTTCTGTAGAACCTACGATGGTGAATTAAATCGCAATCAAGAGTAGAACTTAATTATAGCCCGCATACGGCGTAGTAAAATCAGGTGAACGGATTCCTACTTAAAACTTGTTCTTACCCACCCATGAATCTTAATGAGAATAGGAATAGGAGTTCCGTAAACAATTATTCATCGATATGCAATGCGTTCAATAGGCAACAAAAATGCACGATTTTGCACCATCTCCAGAGTTACTCTAATCTATGTTCCTGAATTACAGATACTATCACTGAATTAGAGAAATAACGATACTATTTACCTATTGTCGTCAAATATTTTAGGTCTTTTTTTATAATAAAGTTTTTCGTGTCTGTTATTGGCTGAAACCACAGAAAATCTTACTTAAAAGGGTCTTTTGTACATTTAACTTTATTTTTAATATATTCACATTGAATAGATATCTTATTTGATGATAACGTCACAAGGATAATGTATGATTGAACTACTGCACGAAAGTTTCCTTATTTATTTATTTATGCTTTCGTAATTTTGAAAATTTCACTGTCTTAAGACGAAAAAGAAGCCTCGATATTACCATAATTATTGTTAATTATTGTAAGCAAGAAGACTAGAGAACCTCTAGTCTTCTTGATCGTAAGAGTGTTAGTGTAAGTTATTTCTGACAATTCTGACAGTATGAAATGATAATTGTATGATCCGATCTTTCGGTTGCTTAACGGAAGTACTTACCATCCTTCTTTCTCTCGCTATGCCAACTATCTGTCATCTTGTCGTATCTCTTTTTTCGACGCTATATGGCACCCCTTCGCTCCTCAACCCTTGTAATCAATCCAAAAATAAACTACTGTCAATTAAGAAAAACATCTCGGAAGTTTTTTATCTTCACGTATGATAGCAAAGAAAAAACGATATTTTACGTAATTTATTTAATATTGTATTGGTGCTAAAAACGTGTAATTTTATTATTTATCGTTAAGACAGTGCATAGGAATACATTTTAACGAGGTAATTCTAACCAAACTTTTTTCATTGGCCTTTTAAACTTATGTAAGTTGGGCGATTTTCTGATTATATTGAATCGATCACAGTTTTACTTTAACTACAGTCTAAATCCTTATAATAAATCGGTAGTTTTTATTATGAAAATACTAGTTTATAAAGATTTCTAACTCACAAAATAAGTAATACCAATTTTATTGATATATTATGTAGTGAATATTAATTATTTACAAGTTTACCTAACCAGAGAAAAAACGGCTTTATAGGTATAATAGAACTATTAGAATATGTCTGATCGATATCCGTTTACGGTCGATAAGAGTCTATTAACTCACGATGGTTCTATCATTTGGAGTGATCAAATTGCAGTTCAACCAAATCTAGATTTTTCTAATGTAACGGACTCCACTTTGACGGATAGCATGAATGAGACTTATGCGACAGCTGTAGAGGATAACGAAACACAATATCTGTCCGTACTTGAAACAACTGATGATTTAACTATGGAGGATTTACATAATCTGACGTTGGGAAATTCCAAGATTGAGTTTGAAAATGAAAATGTTTTGGAAAATTTAAATCAAAGTGTTGTCGATATGGGGGACCAGCAAGTTGTCGTTTTCAGCTTGGACGGCTCTGACGATCTGTTTGGGATTCAGATTACTCAAGATGATGATGGAAATATGCAAAAGTATCAATTTAAATTCAGGTACTGTTAAAAAAAAGATAGGTCATAAATCGAGAGATTAACTAGAATACAATATTTATTTGCTTTCAAATTAACGTTACATTTTTTTTTTTAGAACTACGGATGATGGCCAACTTGAGGCAATTCCTGAATCAATTGAGTTGCTTCCAAACGACGATGAAAGTCAAACCGAAAACGTAGGTAGTGTTGGTGAAGTTTTAGTACAAGAAATTGAGACCAACAATGGCGAAGTACAAGAGAGTCCGGTGTTTTTCTTTGAGGATGCTCAGGACGGGGAAGTGCAAGGGACTCAAGTATTTATACAACAAGAGGAAGAAGCAACAGAGGAATATGTCGAGCTCCAGCAGGAAAATGAGAATGTAAGAGTGTACATAAAAGGCGAGATGAATTCTCCTGATTTTGAGGATGCTCACGATGAAAACCATCAGCAATATGCAGAGATACATATGAGTCAGAAACATGAAGAGGTACATTTTGAAGAATCTGAAACAGTACCTCAGGAAGAGCACTATGAGGAAATTGAGGATGTTAAAACAGGTAAATAAAATCTCCTTATTCATTTCATTTATCTTCACTGTCATTTTATTCGTACTTAAGGTAAATCTTTTTAAGCAAATATACTAACATATGTGTAAAAGAAATATTTAATAATTTCAGGTTGTGTAAAAATTGTTATAATTTTAATTTAGAAATGTTTTTTTTTTTATTTAAAGAAGCAACAAAAAGTTATCATACACATATTCTGAAGATATATTATAAACTTATCATCTATATATCATTATAATTATATTTTTCTAATTTAATAACAGTTTCTTAATAGATATATTTTCAACTGTTGTAAACCTGAATTTTATTACTTTTATTGGTTAATATATTGGTCCCCTTAATACTCTTACGTGTTGGTCTATCTAAAAGCAGAGGCGTCTTCTTTTATTTATAATGTCACCTAAAACAGGAATATAAAAAGTTTAGATATTATAAAGTTTTTTCCTTAATTTCTTGGACATGCAATTTCATTTCTCTCTGTCTTTTTTATATTGTCTTAGAAGTAATCTTCCAACATAGAAAGTAAGTCTTTCAACAATGTAGTTGTCTGAAATTCGTTTTTGTATCCCTGGCCAATTGTCAATATCTGATGAACTCTTATACATTTTTTTAATGCTTTAAAAGCTAAATAAAACATTAAAAATGAAATATTTTAAACTTGTAGATACACAAGTTCACCTAGTTATGTCATGTTGTCACTTAAAACAAAAACTTTTATACATGGAATTTTAGTTTTTGAAATTAAAAAAAAAATTTGCAGTATTTTTCTCCTCCCTGGGTCATATGCTAATATCTTATGAATGTCATATATTTTTATGCTTATATTTTATTTGGAAATATTGTATATGTAGAAATATGTCTGTCTCTATTATAGCTGTTGTTCCCTCCTTGTTGTGTCATATTGCTATATAAAATAATCTTTTCTAACAGTTCAATTGTCTAGAACTCGTTGTTTCCCTGGCCAAGTGTTAATATCTGATGAACTATCTTATACATTTATTCTTGAAATACAGATACACTATTAAAAATGAAATATATCGAACTTGAAGGTATATAAGTTTATATTTCTAACAGCTAATACCATTTTTATATTGTCATATTGTCACTTAAAATAAGAACCTTATATTTATATATATATTAGAAGTTTTGGTTTTTTACATTATTAAATATATGTTATATTGTCTGTTAAGTAATATATTTTCCTCTGCTGGCCTCTTTCATTGTCATATAGCTATAGAAATTAATCCTCATTATTTGAATTCTCTCTCCCTGACAATGTGTTAATATCCGATGAACTGCGTCTTATAAATTTTATATGCTTCGTATTGTATCCTCCGCCTCCCCCCTCACCCCCTTTTATATTGCCATATAAGATATTTTTATCATGTTTCTCTCCTTAGTCAAGTGTTAACATCTGATGAACTGTCCTGTATACAATTTATGTGTAGGAAAAGTACAATAAAACAAACTTTTAGATAGATTGTTGTATCTGAACAGTCT
The DNA here is from genome assembly GCA_037954035.1 of Rosalia funebris. NCBI lineage: Eukaryota > Metazoa > Arthropoda > Insecta > Coleoptera > Cerambycidae > Rosalia > Rosalia funebris. The sequence continues at coordinate 770,683 of JAZFAV010000004.1, read as the reverse complement.
CTTATTTACTTGTCATATCATGTAAGTAAAATCCTTAAACGTTTAGATACCCTGGAGTATTTTTTTTACCATTCAGGCATACTAGAAGAAAGCCTGGCATTGTCAGGGGCTACGACAAATATAAAACAGGAACTCCTACAAGAAGATAGCCGAGGGCCTATTACTTATAGCGAAGAGTCTCAGGAATACCACCAGTACAAAAGCCAAAAAGAGCTTTGCACAAATCAACACGATGATGACACCGAAGCCAAACATCAGGCGGAGGAATATCAAACACAAGGTTCGCCATCCCCTTCCCTTTGTCTTCTGTTTTAATGAGTTTCTCTTGTAGATGACAACTATGGCGCTGCAGAAATTGAGGGCGACCACGAGACTGTGCTTCAGTACCAACAGTACGTTTCAGGTGATGTGCAACACGTGTACGAAGAGTCTGATACTGCAGACAGTCAGAATTTGCAGCAACCAATTCATTATGAGCAGTTGTTCATTCAGGAAAACCAGGTAACTATTGAGAAATCCGTGGAAATAGAAGCCAGGGAGGATGAAGAGACCGACGAGCAGTTTGTTACTGAGACTGGTACTGAAAACGATTCGGATAATGATGACTACCAAATCGTGGAGGGGCTACACATTACCGGTAAGTCACTTTTTTTATTTTATTATGCCACTGAATGCATTTGTTAGTTGTAGGGTTAAAATAAACTGTAATTCGGAAATCTTACACTAGTGATTTTTTTTTACCAGACTATTATGGTGAATCAGACTTTAGAAAGACGTATTACATAATTTTTATTTAACTTTTCTCACTTTTGTGTCCTTGTGGTTTAGCTGCAATGTTATGTTTTTTATATGTATGTGTGGCAACCTGAGTTTACTTTTTTGCACGAAATCCTTGACAATGCAACATTTAAAATAAGTGAAAACCTATGAAACTATACAAAATAGGTTTTATAGTTATATGTGTTCTACTATTTGAATAATCTTCACACGATTACAGGGTTTCTTTAGTAACAGATCCTTTTCCAGCTGAAGGCGACGACCCCCCTTCGCCCCTTCAGGAACCCGATACCATCCTCCAGGAGGTCGTTGAGAAACCCCCTGCCTTGGAGAGAGCCAACATCCTCAAACAGACCTCTCTTCTCAAACCCATGAAAGAAATCAAGCCAAAAACCAGTAAAACAGTGGTCTACTACGTCGTACCCCACCTGGAAAAAGAGAACGTCAATTCCCTGCCCGTGAACAACACCACCTCTTACCGGCCCGTCATCAGATCTAACTCGCGAACCATCCTGAAGAGTTCCTTCCCAGAGTTGAAGGACGACGCCTCCATCAAGAGCCTGGCCGATGAGAGGCTGAACAAGAGGTTTGCGAGGAGCAAAGAGGCGGTGCAGGCGAGGCTGTTCAATAACTTCATCAGCAAAACGACGATTCCGCATGCTCCCATCCGTCAGACCAGGTTGCCCAGGAAGCAGCAGATTAAGCCGGTCGACACGAGGAGGAACGAGGAGATCATCGTGCAAGAAGTGATGGTCTCCTCCAAGGGGTTCATTGAGAACGTGGAGGAGAAGCTTAAGAATAAGGATAAGTTGGAGGTAGGCGGTTATGAATAGTTTGTAGGTGCTTTGTTTCAGGTTTTGAAGTTTTCTTTGTTTTTTATTCATCGTTTGTTACTTCTCTTCTTCTTAATTTTTTGTCGTGGAGTTTTCTGGAACTTGTGGCACTTTTTAAATGTCTTAAAGAACACTAATATTCTTGTCTTTTGATTGAGAAAATTCGTAACAATGTAGCTATTAAATAATGTATTTTTATTGCTTCATTTTCTCCATCACGGGAACGTTTTTCAGTTTTTTCTTTAATTTCATGCCTTTAAATCGAAAAATGTTTAAAAATTAATTTAAAATATTTGCCCACTTTCACCTATGCCAAGAAGGAATTCTTCACTCTCTGCCACAGTAACTTTGACGGTTGTTTTTGCGACATTCCTTTTTTTACATCCATAAAGCCACAGCACATACAATAAAACTGAAATAAAATAATTCATACTTTTTTATCCAGTTTTTCAGAGGAACGTTTGAAAAGAATAGTAACTAAACAATATTGTCTAGAAATCGTGTTGTCATATGTTATTCTAAATATGTTTGTGTCAATAGGCGAGTAAATAAATGTAGATGACGACTATAAAGGTAACTAAATTTGGATGTTTAAAATTATTTGAAATTCGAATTTGCCGCTTTTTTTCAATTATCTCAATACCGCCAATATTAACCTAGTATAGTTCCCATAGACATCATACTTTGAAAATATAAGAAATCATAGACGAAAATTAAAATAACATTTACATATTTTATATTTCCTTTTTCCATTAATAAGTAGGAAACATATTACTTAATAAAGAATAATTAAATGTAATAAAACGAAAATAAATATTACCCATTAGTGGATTTTCTTTATGGGAGGTTGGCAACAATAATAAAATTGTAACGCTTTGTGTAACGGTTTCTTGTCTCTTGATGTACTGCTTTCGCTTGGGGTTGTGATGTTTTATATTTTTTAGGATAAGACAGGTAATTTTAAGAATAATTATTTATTGAAAAATCATAAATTATGTATAACATTAATTCGTATGGTAGCTACTTCGTGTTTAATGAAAGTTAGGTTATAATTATTCTTGAGGATTTTTATTGGGCTTCTTTCGTCTCTTTCTGTGCTTTAAATTATGTTTATTTCACGTGTAAATGGCCTTGTAATTTTCTAAGGTGACCAGCTACGTGGTGTTAACGGATTCTGACGATGACTACGACCCCAAACAGGGCAACAAGAGGAAGAAGAAACACAAAAAGCACAGGAAACCCGACTTCGTCCTCGATACGGATTCCGACGTAAGCGTCATCGAGATCCGCTCCGACGAGGAACCGCCTGAAGACGAGACCCGACAGGACACAGATAAGATGGAGAGCCCAAAGAGAGGTAGGGGTAGGCCGAAAAAGTCTCCCGAGATGAAGGAGGGCGCTGAGGGCATGAAACGCCGACGCGGTCGACCACCTAAAGCCGAGGTAGACTCGGAGGAGTCGCCCGCAAAGAAGAGCCGCACAGAGTCGGACGAGGACTTGGGCAAGAAGGAGATCAAGTGCCCGCACTGCACGAAAACCTTCCCCAGCCAGAACAGCCTCAGCACCCACATACAGCATCACAACTTGGAGAATAGCCTTCGAAATAAAGCGGGGGTACCTCGTGCTGTTGAATACAAACACAAGTGCGACGACTGCCAGTTGACTTTCAAGAACAGCATCCTATTGAAGCGCCATGCCTGCGAGAAGCCCCCAGTGAAGACACGGACTAGATTGGAATGTGCTCTGTGTAAAAAGACCTTTCCTACAGCACAGTCATTGGAGGTGCACAAGCGGAGTCACATCAAGGAGATTTTGGTGAATACGACGACTACTACAAAAGTGTCGCCCAAGAAGTGTGTAACGAGGACTTCAACTAGCCGCTTCAAGTCGCCGAGGCGCGTCGTTGGCTCAGCTAACACCTCGGTTAAAACCTTCAAGTGTAAAGAGTGTTCACGCGTGTGTTACTCCCAGGATAGTCTGGCCCTCCACGAGAAGACGCACAGGAAATACAAGTGTGCCTCGTGCAATGCCGTCTTCCCCTCCAAGCTGCTCCTGGACACGCACGTGAGGGTGAACTGCGTCAAGACGGCTATGCCAACGAACAAGCGGCTCTCCTTCAAGATACGGAAATCTTTCGTGCAGTCGCCGAAAAGGAAGTCGCTGAGATTCGCGCGGAACAGCGAGGTGCCCAAGTCGACTGCCACGGCCACCGGTTTAAACAGCACACTGGATATGAAGCTGGAGTGTAGCGCTTGCGGGGAGAAGTTCCAGATGTTCCAGGATAAGTTCAAGCATCAGGTCAAGGTAGGGTGAATTCTGTTTGTCTTAATTTTACTGCTATAAATTTATTGGTTAAAACGATTTTTTCGTATTTTTAATGAATCCGTTTTTAAAGTGCTCATTAAAATCAAAAACTAACACTTGAACATACAAGGCTAAAACATCAGCTTTTTAAAATGCATACCCTGTATATTATTTAAGAGTAAAACTTAGGTAAAACATTTGAACATATTAAGTCTTAAATATAACATTATCATCTCATAAGTCTTAGTTGAAACCGAGAATTATAATTTATTTTCTCGTAAAATTTGTTTATTGATCAAAACTATTTTTTATATTTTTAATAATGTTTATATTAAAATTCTAACACAAAATTTTAATGAGCAACTTGTAAAGTGCTCATTAACACAAACATTTTATCTAAAATTTTATAGATAATGCAGTGTATAACATTGTAATGTAATATAAGAAACGCATATGTTTTGAAAGATACATCCTGTATATGATTTGAAATATATAAATATTTTTATTGAATGATTTCGTATCGAAATTATAAAATACTGAAGACTGTCACATTTTGTGAACTTGTGAAAGAAATTTTTCCAAGATGCTCATTAAAATTTAAGTGTCCATTGATTTAAATATTGTGTTCATTAAAATAAATGGGCGCATACATAAACTCTCTTAAATCTCTCACCACTTGAATGATTATAAGAATTTTACAAATAATGAAAAAATGAAAATTAAAAATTTAATGAGTACTCACTTTTGATAATGTTCATTAAAATTTTAATGAACTGTTGGTTATTTATTAACAACTTGTTAGGTTCATGGTCTGGAGACGCCAGACAAGAGCGTCACGGCCGAGCAGAAGAAGCGGCTCCACAAGCCGAAGAACCTTCACGGTGGCATTCCTGCCCGCGACAGCATGAAGAGGGCCTTCGCAGACATCAGGAGCAAGATTGCCCTGGTCACTCCCACCAAGGACGCCAACTAGACTAGTGGGAATTTGCAATTTTATTAACCTCAACAGGGGGGCGTAATTTGTATATAAGAGATTCTCTCTGCTGTGCAGATGCTGTTTGTATATCTAGCGAACGTGTATGATAATAGAGGTTAATATATCTGTATAATTTATCGATTTTAATAATACTATTTTTTAACTGTTTTGTAAATTGCCCTGAATAAAAATACGGTTTTAAAAAATGTGTTTTATTTTCTGAAGGTCAGTAGCAACCGAAAGTATTTCACTACACAAGTTTTCGTCTCGTGCGCCATTTACTAACCAATGTTTGAAACCAAAACTTCTATATTATTCTCCGAGGAATACTACCGATTCTTCCATAAGAACGAAATTTGTTTGGCTACTCTTATTTCCCCCGTAATAATTACATCTCGTAATTAGAAATAAATCAATACTATTGCTATTTTCACAATATTAATTGTAGCCACTAGATGGCGTCGAGTATAATGCCATCTCTTGTCTTGAATAAGAACTACAGATTCGTATTTACAACCTGCAGATAAAAAGTTACCTATTCAGGCTTCCTTACGATCCTGCGAGGCCCAGTCGATAGATGGCGCCAATAAATAGCGCCATCTAGCGGCAATCACTAGGACTACTCTACTTTTCACTATAAAAGAAACCTGTTATATCCCTTACCTATCGTTAGGGAATTTTATCGAAAATACAAGTCTCAAAATCAATGCAAGTTACGTGGAATACAACGCGAATGGACTTCCTGAACACGATAGCACTCTATTTTAATGAGAAATTGTCGGTTTTCTCGTAAAACCGAGAAAGTTTTTCCAAACTACAACTACATTCAAAGTAATAATTTCGAAATTCATACGTACCTAGAGAACCGCTGTATTTAGGCGAAATCCAAAGACGCCGTTGACTTGGTCTACCCTTATGTCCATACGATTTTTTTCCAGATTCTTTTATCCAGAAAAAGTTTTTTTGTTAAAGAAAACTTTTTGTTTTTATTAAAAATATGAAAAGGTCAAACTCGACGCAAATTATATCGAATACAACGTAAATTGACTTGACCTGAACACGATGGTAGACTCAATTTTAATGATAAACTGTCGGTTTTCTCGTAACATTGAAAAAGTCTTTTTTAATTGCAGAATCGAAGTAACAACTCTGAAATTCGTATCTGAGAACGGCTGTATTCTGGAGAAATACGCAGACACCGTTGAATTTGTGTGCCCTTCTTACGTTCAGACGAATTCTTCAGATTTTTTCTGCAGAAATGTTTTTTTATGAAAGAAAATAGTAAAATTTTAGTAGAAAGTAAAGGAAATTTTGTTAATAAATTGAAAGTATGTATCAAAATCGACGCAAATTATATCTAATACAACATAATTAGGCATACTAAACACGATAGGAATTTCTATTTTAATGTGAAATTGTCAGTTTTTCTGTAAAGCCGAAAAAAAATTCTTAATTGCAGATTCAAAGTAAAAACTTTAAAATTCGTACCTACCGATAGAACCGCTGTATTTAGGAGAAATCCGAAGACACCGTCGAATTTGTTTGCCCTTCCTACGTCCAGACGAATTTGTTTAGATTTTTTCTAGAGAAAACGTTTTTTTGTGGAAGAAAGTCGATGGACTAATAATAGTAAGGGAATTTTGTTAAAAATACGAAAGTGTCAAATTCGACACGTTTCAACATTTTTGGGAACGAAACATTCCCAACAACTTCAATAGACTCTTTAATATTTATGATAGATAACCTTTGAGATGAAATGACCCTAATAATTATTTTCCAAATGCTATAATTTTTTATGAAAATCTACAATATTTTTTTGGGGTTAAAAAAATCACCATAATATCAGTATGCTCTTTATAATCTTGATGTTCATGACAGACAACCCTTAGATAGCTCTTAAGTCACCCTAACGATAATAGCATCCTGTTATATTTTTTACAGGCGCTACAATTTTTTTAATGAAAAAAAAACATTTTTAGGAAAACAAATCTAAAAAGAAAATCCATCCTCATCTAGTAGGCTTTCCGCAACAGTCATACTTACAAAAGACAATGCTTAGAGCCTCTACTAACTCACTCTAAAGATAAAACCGCAGTCATGGTGTGTTACACATGTTACGATATTTTTAACGAAAAAAGAGAACCAGACTTTAAAACCAAAGAGAACCAGACACATGATAAAACTTACAAAAATGAGTTTCACTACAATATATTACAGTAAGTTCTAAAGTTCATAACTAGATGATTATTGTTGTACCATCTACTGTTGACTAGCTGATTCAACACCGAGTTCCTCATAAATGAAATCTGTTATATCAACTAATTTGGCGGAGAAACACACCTTCTATAATTTTACTATAGCCCCTTAATTCTATGTATATATCCCTAGATGGCTACGTATAAATAAAATATTGTCATTTTTGTAGTAATCTGTTCATAGATTAATAAATAACAAATAAAAGCAGCAAAAAGGGTAATTAAAATTTGAATTACTAATTGTCGAATATATTAAAAGTGTATATAAGTATAACATATGGTAATATTATTGTTTCAGAGATTAATTTAAAGATTTAAACGTATTAAGAGCTCTTACATAGTTTCATATAATCAAGAAAAAAGAAACAGTTTTCTTGGATACAAACAGAACACTGACAACATTATTTCTTACTTTTTACCGAGATAATATGTAGTTGAGTTTATACCATTGTAATTTTATTACCAATTAATGATCAAACAGCGAACGGCTAATTTAATCTCGAATCCAAAGCGAAATTTCAAAATCTACGATTGGGATTTCGTCGTTGCCAGTGTTATGAAATTAATTAAATCCGGGTAAACGTGTTGGCGGATACGTAATTTGGTTTTTATTGTTAAACACTGAATAACTCCTCCGAATACTAGCAGTACAAATATTGCTGTATGGGATGTACGTACCGTTGAGACAGAAAGTAATGAGATACTCCGTTCCCCTGCTATATAGACAATAATGGATTAATTTTAGGGTTAAATATACTCTTGATATCAAAGTGGTCGCGTCCTTTATTTACAGAGATGATAATTAACTTTAAAATTAATTTATTATTGCCGGTATTTTATGAGGACATATCTAATGTGTAATGTATCTCATTATTTGCTTTCTCAATGGTACCTAATAGACCTACTGTTTACTCGATCGATTTGTTATTAAACACGGCTATTTTAGTTTACTATCTAGAAACTTTGTCGTGGAAGATTTCAAATACCAAATTATACTACGTCTGTATACAGCTAACAAAAAATAAATAAACAAAAATAATTTATAACACAAAGTTTTCAGATGGTAAGTTTTATAAACTACCGTGAGATGGAGTTTTGTTTATACTCCAATCCATTTGTAAATTCCTTAAACATTAAGGATAAAACAAATTAAGCAAAAGCAGTTATTCCCCGGCTATATACAGTTGACGGGCGCTGAATTACATGGCGAAATTTGCCGTATTCTTGTTCTAACATACAACTAAAAATACAATGATTTGGATTGCTCGAAAATCACAAGGAAGATGCAAAGCATCCTCTATCTCCGCATACCGCTAGTTACAGACCGGTTTCGACCTTATTTTGGGTCTCGTCAGTGTAGAATAAGCGAGTAAAAAATAATATGATTAAATTACGCTTAAAAAAAATACATATGTATTTTGTTTTAAAGGCAGGTATTTAAGATTCAGGAATACGTATGGGTAAAAAAATAATTAAGATAGATATAAGGAATATAGAAAGGAATTATAAGATAAAGGAAGTTTTTATACGATTCATATTCTTTCACAATAAATATGGCAACGATGCCTATTTTATACAAAAATACTCATCAATAGGTATTCGAGGCCACTAAAATAGTTAGTTATGTTATAAATGTTTTTTTTTTAATAATTCCAAAAATCCAAAAACTATTTAATAAAGTGGGATTTAATTTTTTTCTGACAGCAATAAAAACACTATTGGTCGCTAAGGCTATTGTCAGACAGCCAACGGTGCACAATTTGAGCATTTAATTTAGTTAGTTCTTTAAATAATCATCGCCATTAAATTTGCTGTTTTGAAATTGCAAAGTCGTTTTTATTCATTTTTTGTTTATCTAACGTATGTGGGTATGTAAAAAAATGTACCCTTTTAGATCTCGTATTAAAAAATATATGAATGAGGTCATACCTCCTATTCGAATTATCCTATATATATTAATTATATTTAAAAAATGCGCAACTAAAAATAAGATTTGACTGGTCCGAGAGTTTTACCCAAAAGTTATCCTTGAATTTTTAAAGAATTTATTGATTATTATTATTCAAAAGCACGTACGAGTATTTCAAATAAAAAAGGATTTTCTATATATTGATAAAAAAGTCTCTTGTTTTTCCTGCGAGTTCATATTTTTGATAGGATAAGTTTTTTTTTTATTAAAAATATTGCGTTTCATTTGTTTATAAATCCTTATTAGATATTTTGCTGAATTTATATAATATTCTTTTTAAATGTTTTCTTATTAACTCGCAATTGAATTGTGGTAATGATTGATTATCTGTTCTTTGCTCTAATAAATATCGTGTATTATTATTATTATTATTATTACGTTATATGGGTTTGGGCCTCATCAGCCACTTGATCGCATGGGTAGTCTCTTGGCGATCTCCTCTTATACGGGTCATTATCCAAAAATGTTATCACATAAAAGGAGCAATTTAGGCACGTCCCCCGCCTTAAGCCTCGCCTCCTCGAGGATAACAGGGGTCCCTAATATAAGGTACCTCTTCTCCTCCAGTGCGGAGCAAGTGTAAAGAAGATGAATCGAGGTTTCCTCGTCTTCTTTACGGTATCTGCAGGCCGGGCTGTCAGTCAGCCTCAGCTTGTGCTTATATGCATTCAGGCTACTATGGTGGCCCGTTATGATTCCCACCAGGGTTCTGGATTTGTGCCTGTTCAATTTAATGAATTTTTGGGCCCATTTCTCAATCTCTGAGTATTGGATGAAGAGTTTGGTCATTCGACAACCCGTTACTCCTCCATCTTTTATTGTGCTGGTCTCTTACCCAGCAATTGATGCGGTCTCTGATCAGATTCCGACATATTCCCACTGCAGGTTCTGGTCCATAGAGGCTTTCCCTGGTCCCTAGTCTGGCAAGGTCATCTGTAATTAGATTTCCCTTAATGCCATTATGCCCACGTATCCATAAGAGTTCCACCGATCCCTTCCCTACCAAGTGGTTCAATGCTTCATAGTAATTATAGACCACCTTCGACTTTGTCGTTGCTGAATTCAGAGCTGCCAACGCCGCCCTGCTATCCAAACAGATACATACATTCTCCTGGGTCCGATTTTGGTCGGCTCCCAGAACACCGTATGTAATTGCAACTAGCTCGACCTGGAGTGCCGGTGGTATTTGCCTAGGGAGGAAGGTTTTACCTATCCCATTGCGTCGCCTATAAATATTTCTTTGACTACACTAAGAGAAAGAGTTTGTTTTACTCAGGGATTTTTGTGAGTCAAAGCATTATTATTATCTCTGTACACGCAGTGGGAAAAAGTTTTCTTCTTAATGAAATTAATCAGAAGGGCATTCATTTTTTTTTCGTTTTTTGTAATGATTGCGAATAGCATTAAAATACTATACAGAAATGCGCTGGGTTGTATTAAAACTTAAAAGGAAATTGCTACGTGATAAATCTCGCCCCTTAATGCCCGCCCCTATTAAGAAAAAGCAGAGTTCATTTCACGCAATATCCCTGGCAGGTATGCGTCATATGAAAAACGTTTTAAGTTACAGCAGTCGGGCCCTTCAGAGGCCCATAAAAAATAATGCAGACTGAGATACGACGCCTAAATCGCCGGTAACTCCTCTCTAGCTCGACGTGCTCGGCTCTAAACGGCTTCGAACTTTTAATAACTCCAAAATTTTACTTATTATGTTGCAAGTTTTCTAATATTGTTTTCCAGCCGCGGACGTCGAACTTGCTTAGAATTTTATTAAAGCCCGAAATTAATATTCTCCGAAGTGTACGCTGCTTGGCTCGTAACTTGGCCATTATTTTAGTTTTTGTCCCAAAGTAGTTTGTAAGTTTGCACCCCGAAACGATAAAGTTGTTTACTTAACCCGCTAAAGAAAATTATGCCAGTACTCCTGCGGCGGAAAGTTTACGGCCAGAAAGTAAGGTAGGGTCGATACAGTGAGTTGCAGAAGTACTGCGCAAATTGGTTAAAATTGCAGTAAATCCATTTCCTTTTTTTTTCGTAAAAAAAAAACGATTTAATGTTTATATTTAATTTTGGTCATTTGTTTTTAAGTAAAGCCGTTTATACTGCAGTAGGTCGGAACCTTTGGTGTAAAGACTAACTTAGTTGTCCAAAAAACATTATACAACACACCCGATGATGCCAACTTTGTTTGCGAAACGCGCGTCGAGTGTAGTGTATAGTGTTTTGGTGTTTTGTGGAAAACTAAGCTACTGTTAAGTAAAGCCGTCACAATGTTTTTTTTAATTTTCACCAATTTTTTTTTCTTGATTTCGTTTGTAAATGTTTGTAAGTGAGCTATATATTTTAGCTTATGGTGATTTCCAATAGCCATTTGTTTTCAAGCTATGTCGTCATATTTTTTTAATAGTAACAATCTCTTGGTTTCATTTGAGCATATTCGATAAGAGAGTTACAGTTCCGATAGTCATTTATTGTCATATCACATCGTTATAATTTCTTTAAACCATAATAGTTTTTTTATTAATATCGTTGGAGAAATTGCGTTAATAGAGTTATTTTCAAGTTGTCGTCATAATTTTTTTTAAACCGTAACTATTATTTTATTTATTTTGTTTAAGATAGTTTGTTAAGAGAGTTACAGTTTTGAGGAGAGTTACAAGTCCTCTTTTTCATGGCATATCGTCATAATTTGTCTAAACCACAACTGTTGTTTCATTAATGCTTTTAGAGAAAGCTTATCAAGAGAGCTAAATTTCACATATTCATGTATTTTCAAATCATGTCGATATAATTTGTTTAAATTCATAACCACTTTCTAGTTTTTTCTTTTTTAAATTGGTTAAAAGAGTTATACTTCCGATAGCCATTGGTTTTCGTGCTATGCTTTCATAATTCCTTTAAACCATACATTTTTGTATTAATGTTGTTGGAGAAAGTTTGTAAGAGAGCTATTTTCCAATAGTTTATTTTACGGATATGTCTCCATATTTTTTAACCTTAAATATATATATTTTTAATTTAATTTGAGAAAGTTTGTTAAGAGAGTTACACGTCTGATAGTCATGTGTTTGCAACTCATAATTTTTTAAATTCATAAGAATGTTCTCTTGATTTTTAGAAAGCTTAAGAGGACTACATATTCTTTCTTTCTAATAGATTGTGCATAATAGATTAGTATTACAAAAATACAATTTAATGTTGACCTCAATTTCCAACAATCTATTGTTTTCAAGTCTTTATTCCTTATATAGGTTGTACATGATAAACTTATTTCTTTATCACAATTTCATGTTGACCTCAAGTCCTGATAGGGGTCCTTGGGGTTAATAATTTGTGGGTAATAATTAATTTTTTTTTTTTTTGAAATAACAGGATTTATTCTTAACTCAATTCCCAACAGTCACTTATTTTCACTTCATTCAATAATTTTTTTAAACAGTAACTACTGTTTTCTTGATTTTGTTGGAACATCTTAAGTGAGTTACATACATTTTTGTGCTAAGAATGTATTCAAAATAAATGAGGTTGTCCAAAAAAATACACAACCTTGTTAACATTCTGGAGTCATTTGTTTTCAAGTCGTGCATCATATTTTTTTAAAACTGTAAGTAATTGTTTTCGTTTTGTTTTTATTTGAGAATAGACATTTTTTAAGAGAGCTACATTTTACAATGTGTTCCATTTAAAGTAAGAAAGTCGCTAGCCACTTTCGGCATAATCGAAGTTGAATTAAGCTAGGAAATAAAAGCATGTATAGTTTATTTCATTGCTATTTGCCAAATAAAAAATCGTGCAGAAACACGAGAAAGGGGTCGAGGATCGCTTCTGGGTATAATTCAATGCCTGACGGGGCTTTAGCCCGAGGAGTAGTTGTTTCCTAGAGCGATTATATAATAGCTTTGCTATTCGGGAACTACTTTGATAACCGCTTGGCGGCTTGGCGGTTCCTTTCTCGATTTCGGACTTATATGTTACTGACAGAGATCGTATCAATAAAGATGTATACGCCATAAAGTTCATTCGGCATTTATCCTGAATCGGCGTACCGTGTACGGCACTGATGAGAACTAACAAGTTCGAAACAGCTGTATGTCGCTCGGTTCCGATCCGGGACAAATGTCGAATCCTACCTGTGGCGGGTTTTATTTTTTGAAAATAATAAATCTCAAAACATACCGTGGCTTGTTTTATGGTTAGGCTCAGGTAGACTGTTCCGTTTATCAGCAAGATAATAGAGTTTTTTATTTGACAAATAGCGATGAAATGAATAGTAGACACGTGTTTACATCCGTTACTAACCCTACAGTTTTAGTGCGCTGCGATCTGGGAGGCCTAAGGGGCACGTGGCGCCCCACTGACACACATATGCCTCCCCGTTTATCTGTTAACGCTCCGACTGCAAACTGCACAAACTGCAGTCGCAATCCATTATAGGATGCACACAAAGAAAATCTCCAGCAGCGCCGAACACAAAGTTGTGGAGTAAAGTGAAAGGCGCGGGCGAAAGCGTGGGAGAAAATTTAATTAGCCGAAACAAAAGGGCTGTCAGGGAGACTCGAGTGCATCAACGTGTATTCGAATTGCCATAATGGCGCTGCTCAGTGTATCGCGGCCCATTGCTTTTGAATCGCCTCATTGAATGTCGGCCTCGAATTGGAATTATGGAGATTTTCCTTGCGGGAAAGAACAGGAAAGGTTCCCATACATGAGGTGCCGAGAATTTTCGGACTACCCGAACATACTTCGTGATTTAGCAAACAAAATTTTGATACACACTCAGCCATAATTAATTCAAAATATCCTAAATGGATTTCAGCGAGATAAATGCGATTTCTGCTGTTACACTGTTGAAAATCTGTGGTTAAATCGAGAGATCTACCCAATCCTAGCCACCCTTCTTTCATTCCAGTGACTACTTATTAATACGCCATAATTCAACAGCCAAGGCTTATTATAGAATGGGAAAAATTGAACACAAAACATATAAGTATGGTAGAGGTCTGATAAAAAAATACGATGAATAATTTTATTATCAACAAAATAATAGGTTTACTTCAAATTTGAACTAATCTGCTTCAAAGTACTATCTTTGGTTAGTGATGTAATTGTCCCTACGTTGTTTCCATAAAGCATTTCTGGAAGGCTTCTTTCGGAAGGGCTCGCAGCTGCCTCGCCGTAGCCCTCTCGGGAATGGTGTCAAAACGATTTCTTATTAGCACGGCTTCGGTTTTTGGAAAGAGCCAGAAGTCGCATGGTGCTAAATCCGGAGAGTGAGGCTCAGGATTTTTTTTCATCCAAAAACTCACGTATTAGAAGCGAAATTGGGCACGGGGCGTTGTCGTGATGAAGGAGGAAGCCATTTTCTAGGCTCTTTCTCCGTACATCATTTCACAAACGTTGCAGTACGCCCTTGTAATATTTGGAGTTTACACTTTTGCAATATTTTCGTCTGTCTTTGCGGCTGAAGGACGTTCCGACCGTTGATAGTCTTCAACCGACTCATTTCCACTTTTAAATCGCTCATACCACTTGTAAACAGTCTTGAGAGTCACCACATTATCACCATATACTGATTTTAACATTTCATGAGATTCTTTGACACTTTCTTGTAACTTAAAACAACACTTAATGTTAATACGTTGTTCGAAATGCATGATGCGCGACAGACACGGTAAATACGTCCTCACTCTTCCGGCTCTGGAAGCCAATTGACAAGTCACAACTTGTTCAAATTTGACACTGACTATCTCAAAGCATCAGGTTGTCGGACGAATTATTTCACACATATGTAGAATGAACATTTTCTGCTATAAAAATTCGTTCACCGTATTTTTTTATCAGACCTCAGCTATGCTCACAAAAGTTGCCTCATCAGAAAAAAGTACTTACTAAAAAGTAAAAAAGAAAACTTACCGATTCTTTAACCAAACTTACCGATGTCATTTTTTTCACTACAGCTTGTGAAGAATAGGAATAAGTCTTGAAACAGCGATATCGGTCCGCCCACCAGGTGCGCCGTAAATAGCCTGGTTTTTACTCAGTCACATTGTGATCTTTGCAGAGTGAATATCAAGTATTATGCATGTACATAAAGTTCGATCCGGTCGTGCGTAAAATCTACAAAATCCTTTAGTATCCTTTTTCCTCTGAATGTTGCCTCACTCATTCTTCTACGCAACACAGAAAATCTCACACTTTCTTCTATTCTTGACAAGCTGTACTTACGAAGATATATTTAGGTTAATTCGCCTTCTCTAATATACATCTCTTAAATTACCAGTGCTGTTAATAATATCCGAGTAATATCCATACAGAAATTAAATGAATGTATGAATGAATATTGCCATGGAAATTATATGTATTTTTTCGTTTATTTGTGCTTCCAAAATGTACTGTAAAATCTTCTTAAAAGATTATTTGGTGTATTTAAATATAATTTGGGTTTTAAGTAATAAATAGAAAAATGGTGTGTGAATATTTTATAAAGTACAAATATTTGTATAAAAACATGTTTTTTCGTAGTCAAAAATGTGTGAATATGTTTTTTATTTTTGCATTGAATAACAGTTAAAATGACATTTAAAAAAGTTTTTTTTTATTTTTCAATTTATGGCTAAATCAGTAACATTGTTTTAAAGTTATTTGCAAAACAGTCTTGAAATAAAAACAAATATGGGTACGTAGCTTGTTTTCTGAAACTTCGGTTTCGTATATTTCCACAATTTTTTTTACAAATTACTTCTATACGGCTAAAAATGTGACATTTCGTGTAAAATATTTTTCATTGGCTTCATCTTCTAGAAAGTGTCCAATAAATCATCTAATCAAAAAATCAAAATATACTTCTTGAAGACACACTGTAAATGTGAGAGTTGCTACGATTTAAAATGTAACATTTCTTGTAAAATTTTATTTTGATTGATTTCATCTTCTTGAAACTGTCGAAAAAATCGTATAGGCGAAAAATCAAAAAGTGCTTTTTTAAGACACTATATAACTAGGAAAATCTACAAGTCAAAGTACATTCTTGTAACGTATGTTTATTTAATTCAGGCACATCATAAAACCCTCATAAACACATCACACAAACGAATAATAAACAGGGTATTAAACCAACAAATGCTGCAGGAATTAATAACACCGCCAATATTTTTTAAAAATTATTCCTGACGTATTTATATCCCTTCGCATCTACCTAGCGGCTTCCGCAGGTCTCTGGGGGAGCGATTATTTTATCTGTGGTCGTTAGGTTAGATAACGAGATAGACGCAATAAATCAGCAGTCTACTTCGCTCACCCCCCGGTTAGGTATTTCCAAAAAAAAGAAATACTCATATAGACGATCAAAACATCCTTAGCGGTGAGAAAAGAGCAATGTCTTCAGGACGAATGGTCGGCCGGGGACTATTATCAAAACATGAGGGCGGATAAAAAGTGTTATGATTAATGACGGGGCATCTATCACGTTGGGGCATCGTACGTGTATCACGTGGGCATTGTTTCCTTCCTGCCAACTTTTTCACCGACGCTATGTCGCGCCGTTAGCTACGCACGGATTTTTCTTTGTAGCTGGAGATTTATTACCCATCAGAAAGTACTTTGTGCCCCATTTCCATCTGAATGTGGGGTCAGTCCGTGTTCCGCCATGTATGCAAACCGGCGCAGTTAATTGAGCTGGCATAGGCGTGCCTAGACCCTTTTTTCGAAGAAGAGTAGCACAGATAAACCAAAAAATACATTTCGTTGTTCTTTTATTTTATAAGGGAAGATCATAAGATTTTTTTAATTAAATAGGTAGGTACAAGATGTTCTTTAGAGACATTAACATTTAAAACAAATTATTATTCCCACAAAGGGTCCTATGATATTTGATATTCGTTAAAGAGATTCTCGAAAGTCTCTATTCAGTCATTCTAGGAGTAAAATTACTTAAATGTTTTTGTTACAAATTAAAAACTTAGCTACGACTTAAAAAATCACCAATTCTATAATGAATCCTATGATAGCTCCATAATTGCCACAGACATTAGAGTCTTTACTAAGCCACTCTAAAATCAAAACCCCCCTCAAGTAATTTGTTTATAGATCTTACGATTTTTTAAAGAAAAAGTGTAGGATTCTTATAGACGAAAATTTAACAAAATTATCATTTCCCCAATAGATCCTACAATACCTAGTCTCTCCTACACCCCTTAAAAGGCTAACCTACTTCAATATTTTTTAAAGATCTTCTGAATTAAAAAAATACTATAGAATTTTTGTAGATGAAATAAAAAAAAAGTCTAATTTCTGTAATGGGACCCACAATAGCTTGATATTCACCACTTACATTATTTAGAGTCTCTATTAACTGAAGTTAAAAGAATTATTGTTCATATAATTTACTTATAAATTGAACGATTTTTTTTTAATTAAAAAGTACACTTTCACACATGAAAATTAAAAAAATATATATATCGTTCCCAAAATAGGCTCTATTATACACCTTCACCATAGATACTAACCACAAACATCCTGCAGAGATTCTACTAAACAACTCCAAAGTAAAACGACTTAAATGTTTTCTATACAGATCCTACGACTTTTTACGAAAAAAGTATAAGATTTGTCATCATCATCATTAGGTCATCAGTCCTAAGACTGGTTGGATGCTAACCTCCAGCTTCTCCTATCTTGTGCTAACCTACGCATTTCGCTAATTGTGCTACAACCTACATCCCTTCCTATTTGCGAGCAGTGGTCTAATCTAGGCCTACCTCTGCCTTTCTTCACTCCTATTTCTGCCTCCAAAATATCGCGGACTATTCCCCCATGTCTCAGCAAGTGGCCTACCATTCTATCTCTTCTCTTCTTTATGTTTTTCCACATACTTCTTTTCTCGCCGACTTTCTTCAATACTTCTTCGTTTCTAACCCTATCAGTCCATGGTATTTTCATCATTCTTCGGTAACACCACATCTCAAAAGCTTCTAACTTCTTCCTCCTTGCTTCCCCTACCGTCCAGGTTTCGCAACCGTATACTGCCGTGCTCCATACATATGTTTTCAAAAATCTCTTCCTTGTTTCAAAGTTTATTACCCCCGAGCATAAAAGTGCTTTCTTTTTGTTAAAAGCTACTCGACCCTGCGCTATTCTTTGTTTTATGTCTTTATCGCTTCTTCCATCCCAATTTATTTTACTTCTTAAATAAGTGAAGTCTTTAACTTCCTCCAATCTTTCATTATTAATTTGTACTTTCGTTTTTGCTCTGCTCTCGCGCCCTCTGCACACTAACACTTTAGTTTTGTTTTTATTCACCCTCATTCCGTATTCCTCTGTCAACACTGCCTCCATTTCGTTCAATGCTGATTCTAATTCCTCCTTACTAGATGCTAATACTGCTATATCATCCGCGAATCTCAGCATTTTTAGTTTCTGTCCTTGTAATTTAATCCCGAAATCCACTCTATATAAGATTTGTATGGAAGATAATTTAAAATAAATCACAATGGGCCGTATCATACCTTCATATTCACATAAGACATTTACAGAAATATTTAATATACGATATTAAAGGTAAAACTACTCAAATATTTGATTTACAGATTTTACAATTTTTTTAAGGAGAAAAGTAAAAGATTTCTACCGACGAAAATAAAAAAAAATACCATTTCCACAATAGGCCTTACCATACCTCCATATTCACCAAATACATTCATTAGAGTAATATAACCCACTTAAAAGACCAAATTACTTATATGGTTTTCTATAGACTTACGATTTTCTTAAGAACAGATTTCTTATATAAGAATATTTAAAAAAAATCCCATTTTCATAATGGGGTCTAAAATATCTTGCTATTCAGCACATACATTGTTTAGAGTCTCTGTTTACCTATTTTAAAGTCAATATTGGTCATATTTAATCAATTAAATTTATCAATTTATTTACAAATCTTACGGTTTTTTAATAAAAAGTACAATATATGAAAATAAAAAAAACATGAAAATCAAAAAATCTACTATTCTCACAATGAGCTCCATAATACACCTTCAGCACAACTTTTCACCACATATATCTTGGAGGGTATCTACTAAACCACTCTATCAATTTTAATGAATTAATGAATGAATTATAGAACCACTCTATAAATTAATGAATTTTTAAAAAATCGCCACTTCCACTATGAACTCTATAATACATCCATATTTACAAAAGATATTTATTAAGGGACTAAGCGATTTTGAAGGCAAAATTCCTCAAATATTTTCTTTACAAATCCAAGGAAAGAAGTATAGAATTTTTCTGGACGAAAATAAAAAAATATGCAATTTTCACAATAGGCCTTAAGGTACATCTATATTTACCAGATACATTCTTTAAAGTCTTTACTAAGAAATTTAAAAGACTAAACTAGTTAAATGTTTTTTGTTACAAACCCTACGATTTTTTTAAGGAAAGCAGTGCAGAATATTTGTAAACGGAAATAAAAAAATCACCACCATCACAATGCGCCTTACCATAACTCCATATCCACCATATATATTTATTAGAGCATTCACTAAGCCACTCTAAAGGCAAAATTACTCAAATATTTGTTTATACATCTTGCGAGTTTTTTAAAAGAAAAAGTACAGAATTTTTGAATATCTGTATAGAAGACACTTTCATCACTATTCATAATACACATCACTTGGAGTCCTATTAGGCCATCTTAAAGGTAAAACTACTCAAAATAACGTTTTACGAACCCTACGAATTCCTTTAGGAAACAGTAAAATATTTTTATGGATAAAACTATAAAGAAAATTGCTAATTCCACGACAGACCTTATGATATATCGATATTCACCATATACACCATATACACTATAGAGTCTCTACTAATTCACGCTAAAGGTAATATCGTTAATATATTTTATTTTCAGATTCCAAGATTTTCCTTATAATAAAAAATACAAGGTTTCTACAAATAACAATTAAAAAAAAATCACCATTCTCATAATGGACTCTATGAAACGTCCATATTTACAAATATTACTTCAAAACTACTTAAATATTTTTTCGAAGATCCTACTATTTCTTTAAGGAAAATAGTACAGAATTTTTACGGAAGAAAGTTAAAAAAAAATCACCATTTCCATAATAGGTCCTACGATATTTCGATATTCACTACATATTTTATATAGTCCTTACTAACCTACTCTAAAATCAATGTTGCTCATGTAATTTATTTACAGATTCTACGATTTTTTAACAAAAACAGACAGGAATTCTATAAAACATAATAGAAAAAAATATTATCAATTCGGGTGCTACGACACCTCCATATTCACCACAAACATCCTGTATATGTCTCTATAAAGCCACTTTAAAGGCAAAACAACTGAAATATATTTTACAGATCTTTTTTTTACAGACGATTCTTTTTATGAAAGTACAAGACTTTTGTAGGAGAAAATTAAAAGAAAATAATTTCCACAGTAGGTCTTACGATACCTCCATATTCACTAGACATTATTTAGGGCCTAAGTCACTCCAAAGCAAAACAACGCAATTTGTACAGACGCAATGAATTTTTTACAGAAAAATATACAATCTTCATAGACGAAAATAAAAAGAATCACCCTTGCCACAAAGAGCCCTACGATATCTCGATATTCACCACAAGCATCTCTTAGAGCTTCTACTATGTCACATTAAAAGCAAAACGACTCAACTAATTTTATTATAGATTCTACGAGTCTTTTAATGACAAAAATATAAGGTTTATAGATATACAGATAAATAAAAAAATTACTCATAGAGCAGATCTTAAATTACTTCAGTATTGATAACAGACATCCCTTAGGGTCTCTACTAAGCCGCTCTATAGGAAAGAGGATTTGAGTTTTTTTTAGAGATCCATCGAATTTTTTTATGAAAGAAGTACAAGAGTAATAATCAGATACATTTAAAATCATAACGTAACACATCACGTTAATTACTTTGTATGAAGGAGGTTAAAAATGGTACAAATTTCCTTCCGATCAGAATAATTAACAATCCATGTAACAAGAATCTATATTTGATAATGATTGCTGTAATTATTCCTACCCTTTTTATTATGTTCGCATATTCAGATGACGTAAAACAAATGATATAAAAAATTGAGGAACACGTTGGAAGCCTTATTATTTTAGGGGGTTACAATAAATTATATAAACAATAAAAGTTCACATCCATTATGTAATGAAACTGGAAAATAGTCTGTATTTAGCCACTTCCAAATGTCTACACCCTATACATTTTCCCCGTATTATTATTATTTAATAAGTTAATAACCTATTCGTTAATTTTATCGGAAGTGGTCAATAGGTAATAGCCGTAATGATGGGGCTTTACAACCGAAACGAGGCAAGCCTCCGCTATTGCGGCCTAATCCGCTGTTCCAGATTTCCGATTCAATTTAGAATTTGCATTATTAATGTAGGCGATTACTTCAATTTACTGCATACAATAGAGCGCCCGGACCATGCGCCTTAGGCCACTAAAACGCGGATTTGATTGCCCCGAATCTAGCGAAGTGGAATACAAACAAAGAGGCATTAATGATGGGGCATATTGTGGTTTCCCTGTAATACATGAAAATCATACTTTTTGGGCTTGCCCTAGTATCAGGATATTTATGCAAGAGAGACAGCCGGTGTATTCTCAAAAATTTACCTTTAAATTCAGCTTATGTCAAATGAAAACAAAAGAAATTATAATTTTCGCGAGACAACTTGCATTTTATCATACATTGTTGTATAAAAAAAAATAAGGAACCGTCGTGAAAGTTGCAATGGGTGAAACGTAGCGTCGAGGAGAGACAGCCGGTGTTTTCTCAAAAATTTACCCTTAAACTCATTATCGCCAAATGGAAACCAAAGGAGTTATAATTTTCTCGAGACCAGTTGCCACTCTATCACACATTGTTGTATAAAAAAAAAATAAATCACGTCTTGATAGTTGGAGTGAGTGAAAAGTAGTGTTGGGGAGAGACAGCCGGGGTTTTCCCAAAAATTTACTCTCTAATTCAGCATGCCGCCAAATGAAAACAAAATAAATTATAATTTCCTTGATACCACTTATCGTCCTCGTATGTATATATCGTTATTCTCATATATTCTCCTATAAAAAAACAAAGAACCGTTTTGATAGTTGCAATGGGTAAAATGTAGTGTTGGGGAGAGACAGGCGGTATTTTCTCAAGAATTTACTCCCTAATTCAGCATGCCGCCAAATGAAAACAAAAGAAATTATAATTCCCTTGATATCACTTGTCGTTTCCCCACATACTCGTATGTAATAAAGTAAATACAGTTGAGCCGCTGTAACTTTACCACTACATCACAAGCGATATTCGTATGAACTAAGATGAAAAATCAGAGTTAAAAGAGTGACTGTTTACATAATTTAAATTTACCGTCTTTATAGTCAACTGTATTACCGGCACCAAAACAAACTAAACCATACTAAACAAACCAAAAAATGCCTTTCAAATAAGTTATCACGGCGACAAACTTTATAATCTATGGGCTCAAACGTAAAAAATAATTGCAAAATTATGTGGAAAAACACAATATACATATAAATTAGTCTGTGATTGTGAAGATAACTCCGTCTTTCCGCCGACCGGAGCTTTGGCTCTATTGTGGAACTTGGGGAGTTATGAAACTACAAGTATTACAAACTACTAGTACGTATTCGCCTAATTCATTACTATTATTTATTTGGGAATATTTTAGTTTGTTACAGTAGACTGACCTTAATTGTGCACCTTCTGCAAGAGGTTCTCTTATCTAAACTACACCAAAACTATGCAAATAGCCTTAAAATTCAAATACCAATGTGCTAAAACAATATTATTTTAGTCATGTATCGAATAAAATAAACATACAGAAAACATCTGTATATTTCGAAATCTCAAAAATTTACCCTTAAATTCAGATTTTCGCCAAATAAAAACAAAAGTAGTTACAATTCTCTCGATATCACTCATCGTTTTCTTACTTACTCTTATGTACCAAACCCAAGGCCTATCTTGATAGTTGCAATGAGTGCGGAAAGGCAGATAGTGTTTTCTCAAAAATTTTCCTTTAAGTTCAGTTTGTCGCCAAATGAAAACAAAAGAAGTTATAATTTCTCTGATATCACTTATCGTTTCCCCATATATCCTTCTTTAAAAATGCAAAGAACCAGCTTGATGGTTATACTGGGTGAAACGCAGTAATGAGGAGAGACAGGCGGTGTTTTCTTAAAATTTATCCTTATATTTAGCTTACCGCCAAAGGAAAAACAAAGTAAATTATTAGTTTCTTGATGTTACTTATAGTTTTTCCACATATTCTTATGTAAGAAAACTTACAGTGGTCTTAATATTTACAATAGGGGGAACATTGCACTAAGGAGAGACAGACGGTGTCATTTCATTTCAGAAATCTACTGCTAAATTCAGTTTGTTATCAAGTGAAAACGAAAGAAGTTATAATTTCCTCGATATCATTTATCGTTTCCTCATATATTATTCTAGAAAAAAAAAGTAATAAAAAACTAGGGAACCGTTTTGATAATTGTACTGGGTGAAATGTAGCGTTGCGGAGAGACAGACGGTGCTTTCTCAAAAATTTACCCTTAAATTCAGTTTGCCGCCAAATGAAAACAAGAAGTTGTAATTTTATTGAGATCACTTATCGTTTCCTCATATATTCTTCTGTAAAAAACGAAAGATACGTCTTGATAGTTACGATGGGTGAAACGTAGCGTTGAGGAGAGGTGTCTTCTCAAGAATTTACCTTTAAATTCAGCTTGTCGGCGAGTTGCAATATAACGCGTGAATATTTAGAGACAAAGCGGTCATATTTTAACAAATTTTTTTTAGTTCATCGATTTTTTATACTAGAAACCGTTTTCTAGAAAGTCAAAATATTATGTGTGATCCAAAAACATGTTCAATCGATAATAAAAAATGTTAGTGACATTTGAATTTTCTTTCGATCTCACATCTCCCGTCAACTATTTCCGAATTATTGATCTTGATTAAAATGATTTCCAGTTTTACATTTCTTTAATTCTAGATAGAAACGGCCGTCTTGGTAAACGTTCAAATGAGAATCCATTTGTCAGCGCTCTCTCCTTACAAAGCTGATGAAAGAAAACAACCGAAAAAATTAATACACGATCGCCATTCACTTCGATAGCAATTCACCAGAAATATGAACAGAAGTGGTATTCTCGCTTCAATTATTAAATATCATATTCCGGACACACTCCGGCCCTATTTCAGTCTAGTCTACCCTCTATAATTGAATGTCTCACAGAAAAATATGTATGTGACAAACATAATAATGGCCTCTCTCTTGTTTCGGAGCGGGTACCTCGTAAGTTTAAACAAATTTTTAGTTTTTAAAGTATGGTTTGTTCCATAGTTCATGATTTACGTTGTCGTCTTAAGTGCCACGATTTTTTTAATAAGTATTGTATGGTATTTTTAGTCAATAACTAATATTTAATCGGGAAATTGAAAAGGGTAGGGACACAGATGTTTTTTTGTAATTAAATACAATTGTTGCAAGAGAACTATTATTATTAATAGTTTATTAACTGCAAGCCACATCATAGAACTTTTAAGGGAATAATGTAGAGTAGAATAGAAAAAAAAATCTTGGATAGGTTATATTATTTCCGCAGTAATTTGTAATCACAGAGCAAGAGGCTAAAGATCATACGAACTAAAGTCCAGAGAACGAGCCAGCCTTACCACAGATCGCCTACGGTGCCTTCGGATTTGCTCTAAATTCAGATGTTTTCTGGATAGACATGAATTTCGAATTTGTTATTTTGAAGTTGTAGTTCTAGAAAATTTTCGGTTTTGCGTGAAAACCGTCAGTTTCCCATTAAAATTAGGATTGTTATCGTGTTCTGGAGGTCGAATTATGACGCATTTTCCACAAATTATGGAGATAAATGTTATTGATAAAATTCCCTTCCTAGCCCATCGATTTTTTTTCCGAAAAAAAAAATCGTCGAGAAAAAATCTGAAAAAAATTGTATAGACATAAGAAGAACGGATGAATTCAACGGTACTTCGGATTCGGATTTGCTCTAAATCTAGAGGTACTAGGTCCACTCCGGTGCCTTGAAATGTTTGGCTTAGTCTAAAATTTGTCTTGATTAGTGTGAAGGTGCTCCATCCTGGAGGCATACAATAGGTGTGAATTTTGTCCATTTGACTATAATTGAGCTAAAGTGGGAGCTAACTCTTGTTACTATCAACTATGTGCACTGACTATCAATAGTTCTTGAAATATTATATTGAGAATAAGAAGTGACGTCTCCGAGTTTTAATAGTAATAATAATTACATTATTGCCCAACAGGAACAGCCTTTTATAGGACAAAAATATGAAATACAGCTATGTGTACACTAAAAAAAAAAAACTAAATAACGCCCTAATAATCTTTAACATAAATACATGGTGAAATATTTCAGTAACATATACCACACGGGACAGTAAAAATGTTTTGTTTTCCTAAATATATTAACTCATTATGAGTACACTAGTTCAAATTACAAGTGTTGGACAGTATAACAGACAAACCAAACAGAACTCCTCTCAAGAGCCTAGTCTAGGTATCGTATACCTAGACTAGGTAGTCTAATTTTTAAGTTGATTCATCATCATGAGGTCATTGGTCCTAAGACTGGTTGGACGCTAACCTCCAGCTCCTCCTATCTTGTGCTAACCTACGATTTTCGCTAATTGTGCTACAACCTACATCCCTTACTATTTGCGAGTAGTAGTCTAATCTAGACCAACCTCTGCCTTTCTTCACTCCTATTTCTGCCTCTAAAATATCGCAGACTATTCCCCCATGTCTCAGCAAGTGGCCTACCATTCTATCTCTTCTCTTCTTTATGTTTTTCCACATACTTCTTTCCTCGCCGACTTTCTCTAATACTTCTTCGTTTCTAACCCTATCAGTCCACGGTGTTTTCATCATTCTTCAGTAACACCACATCTCAAAAGCTTCTAATTTCTTCCTACTTGCTTCCCCTACCGTCCAAGTTTCGCAACCGTATAGTACCGTGCTCCATACATACGTTTTCAAAAATCCCTTCCTTGTTTCTAAGTTTATTACCCCCGAGCATAAAAGTGATTTCTGTTTGTTAAAAGCTACTCGACCCTGCGCTATTCTTTGTTTTATATCTTTATCGCTTCTTCCGTCCCAATTTATTTTACTTCCTAAATAAGTGAAGCCTTTAGCTTCCTCCAATCTTTCATTATTAATTTGTACTCTCGTTTTTGCTCTGCTCTCGCGCCCTCTGTACACTAACACTTTAGTTTTGTTTTTATTCCCCCTCATTCCGTATTCCTCTGTCAACACTGCCTCCATTTCGTTCAACGCTGATTCCAATTCCTCCTTACTAGTTGCTAATACTGCTATATCATCCGCGAATCTCAGCACTTTTAGTTTCTGTCCCTGTACTTTAATCCCGAAATCCACTCTATCTTTTACCACATTAATCGCCTCTTCGATGTACAGATTAAAAATTAGTGGTGATAGCGTACATCCCTGTCTTACTCCTTTCCTAATACCTATTTCCCTTCTTTCCCCTTCTGCTTCTATAACAGCAGTTTGTTCTTTGTATAGATTGTGTACTACTCTCCTATCTCTATACTTCATTCCCGCGCTCTTTAGTATCTCGAACATTTTTTCCCATCTTACATTATCAAAAGCTGTTTCTAAATCTACAAATCCTATATAAGCGTTCTTTTCTTTTTCTATTGTTTTCTCTAACATTACTCTTAGCGCCAGAATAGCTTCGCGAGTTCCCCTATTTCGCCTAAACCCGAATTGGTCTTCTCCTAGTATTTGCTCCGCTCTATCTTCCATCGTCTTCCGCACTATTCTGGTTAATATTTTTGACGCGTGGGAAGTTAGGCTAATCGTTCTAAAGTTCTCGCATTTGTCGGCTTCTCTAAGTTGATTCATATGACTTAGATATCGGGGATACCAAATAAGGCTACAGTATTCTAATTTTGAATAAACTAACACAAATTATAAACACTTTAATGTGGCAGCGTTATCAAACAATGTCGTGTTTCTAATCATGAAACGAATGATTTTATATGCATTAGGGGACACGTGGTTGATATGCCCAGAGAACGATAGTTTATCATCAAAGTACACACCAGGATACTCAATATTTTCAAAACGTGTTAAAGCTGTACAACAGAATAGCCATGTATTAGTGGTTGCTTCCTTAAGGTATACGAGCAAAGTAAAAAGTAAATTCGATATAATCGATAAAAACTGTTCTATTTATTTAATTTCCAACTGTCGTCCCCTCATATACAATACATAATACAACGTTGTTATTTTCTTTTCTGTTAATGACACATCGTAACCTACATATCACAGTATTTAAGGACCTGTTCCAATTATTTATAACGATTATATTTGTTATGTCGGATTCATCAACGTAGAAGCGATCGACAGCACGCCTCACCGGGGATTGTAGTAGAATTTTCCTTTTATTCGGGCCGAGGAAAAACTCTTATACGCAAGGTTTAAGTACGGTGGCGTTTTAAATGAAACAGATAAAACAGGATCGGAATTTATCCAATAACGTTCAGTCTTACCCAGTGTAGCAATAAAACTAACTGGATATCTAGCCTTGGCGTAGTTTGTTCCGGAAAAATAACAAGTAGAAGGTATTATCAAAGGGAACTTCACGGAAATAGTGGCTATATTTCGAAATTACTGTCAATTTTTGAAGTAAGAAATTTTTGAGGGTGGTTAAATTGATTTTCTATGTAATTTAGGATTTCTGTATAAATTCTAAATTCTGAAATGAAATTATTACCCCTTAAAACACTTACCCCTTAAAAAAGAAATATGCCATCCATATAAAATTAATTTAGTTCAAGAACTTAACGACTATGACTTTGAACGCTGATTGGAGATTTCGGAAATCATTTTTATATAAATACTATTCTTTTTTTGTTAAATCAAAGCCTGTCTTAAATGAAACAAGTCGACAAACATAAATGCAGGAACTGGAATAGAGATAATCTACATTAACTGTTAGAGAGCCATATTAAATTTTTAAAGAAAGTGAAAGTTTAGACAAAAATTATAAATAATCCAATTATCAAATCATATTTAGTATAATCATTAATTGATCTATTATGTTAAAATTATAATCCTTATTAGCTCTTTTTATCTGAACACTAAATTTCGGTGGTATCAGTGCTGGTATGGATAATATTATAACTTATTTGTCCTTTTTTCTGAACACTTTGAATTTCAGAGTCAATTGTTGAATAAACACTGCCTGTCTCTCCTGAGTACTATGCTCCATAGTATACGACAATCAAAATAGTTGTTACATTTTTCGTAAAAGAAAATATGGCTATATCGGTACTGGTGTGGATAAGACTATAACTCTATTTTTTTTTCTAAACCTTTTAAATTTTGGAGTTAATTGATGAAATAACACTGCCCGTCTCTCCTCAGTACTACACTCCATAGTTTACGATAATGAAGATAGTTCTTACGTTTTTAGTACCAGAAAATATGGCGATACTAGTGCTGGTATGGACAAGATTATAACTGGTTTGTCCTTTTTTTATGAACACTTTTAATTTCAGAGTCAGTTGTTGAAAAAACACTACTGTCTCTCCTAAGTACTATGTTCCATAATCTACAACAATTAAGATAGTTCTTACATTTTAATACAAGAAAATATGACAATACCGGTACTGGTATGGATAAAATTATAACTGGGTTTCTTTTGTTTTTAAACGCTCTGAATTTTGGAGCCCATTGTTGAAAATACGTTGCGTGTATCTCCTCAGTACTAAAATCCATGATCTATGACAATAAAGATAGTTCTTATGTCTTTAATATAAGAAAATATGGCGATACCGGTACTGGTATGGATAAAATTATAACTGAGTTTCTCTTGTTTCTAATATTTAGAATTTTTGAGCCCATTCTTCAAAATACACTGCCTGTATCTCCTTAGTGCTAAGCTCCACAGACTACGACAATCAAGATAGTTCTTATATGTCTAATATAAGAAAATATGGCGATAATAGTGCTGGTATGGACAAGATCATAACTGGTTTGCTCTTTTTTTCAAAATACTTTGAATTTTGGAGTCAATTGTTGAAAACATATTGCACGCCTCTTCTTAGTACTACGCTCCACAGTCTACCACAATAAAGATAGTTCTTATGATTTTAATACAAGAAAATGTCGATAATTGATCTTGATTATAAGGCTTGTAAGAATATTCTTTAAATAATTTTATAAAGACCAAAAACTGCATTGAAAATTGGTTGAAATGTTTTTTAATTTTATTGTATATATATAGAACTGTAACACCTAGTATAACCGCTATGGAAAATACATTTTCTAATGGCAAGTAAACGAATAACGACTAAGATCACGCCTTTAGCTCTTCGAAGCGCAAAGTCCTCAAATCGAAAGGAAGCTTCGTCATGTCATGAATAAAATATGATCCTTATTTTGCTTCCATCGAGTACCTACCGTAGTTCTTATTGTGCATTTGGAGCTCGGGCCTCGAATCGCCCACTCTAGAATGCAGTGCATACAAACTGCATTCGTGCATGCTGCAAACACAATCCAAATACCGGTTGGATCCAGGGATGCATATTGGGAAGTTAGAGACGGCTAACACCAGTGGTCCTTCGGGGGTAATCTCTTCTACATGCTTTTCAGTTTTGAAAGCAACATGAATGTTATGATTTTTTAAAAGACAGATGGCATTTAACCTTTCAAGAAGAGGTTATTGGTGATAACAGGGCCTGCAATGTATTTAACGCTTTAGTAGATTCTGGATAAACTATATAAAAAAACCCAAAATATGTGTATGATAGAATTCGATTCACTACACGAGTCACAAAATATATATTATTTGTCGTTCGTGGTTGCCACAGCTGGCCGAAAAGTTTCGCGTCCAACTCGCAAAACGACAGCGGCATGTTCAGTGACCCCAAAAACGAACTTAACTCCGAAACTCAATAATATATAAAATGTACCTACCCGCAGTCTTCGGATTCTTACAGGAGGCACGGCTGAAATTGTTTTTGTGGTAAAGGACAGTCGCGTCCCCTTTCCGCATTTTTATCGGAAACCGAAATCCCGGCGGGAGTAAATGGAAATTTGGTTCTCTAATTCTGATCCTAGAACACGGAGAATTTTATTAAGTCGGGCTTTAGTCTGAACTATCCAAACGCGCGACAATTTCAAAAAAGGCAAAGCTAATCTGCAAAAAATTGAAAAAATACAAATATCATGAAAAAATAACAAATACAAATATATATAACAATTCGAGAAATAAATTTTAGTGACTACACTTCGCAATAAAAATTGAATAAGGCAATAATTTCATTGTTTTTTAAGCACAATGAAGTCCGTATCTTCTCAGCATTACGTTTCACCGATTGCAACCATCAAAATGGTTTTTTGTTTTTATATATAATATGAAGTATAATCAGACAAATGATATCGAAGAGATTATAATTTCTCTGCTTTTCATTTGGCCATAGGACGAAGGTAAAGGTCAATTTTTCAAGCAGAAAGTACTGCCTGCCTCCTATTGGACTGCTTCAATATGGTTCTCTGGTTTCTTACACAAGAATATGTGAAAAGCAACAAGTGATATCTAGAAAATTATAACTTTCATTTGACAAGCTACACGTAAGTGCAACTTAAAAAAAAAACAACGCATGTCTCTCCTCGTCGCTACGTTTCACCGATTGCAGTTATCGTAACAGTTCTTTGTTTCCTTACACAAGAATGTATGAGGAAACGATAAATGATATCGAAAAAATTATAACTTCTCTTTTCTTCATTTGGTGACAAGCTGAATTTAAGGGGGAATTTTTGAGAAAACACCACTTGCCTCTTCTCAACGCTGCGTCCCGGCCATTTTAACAATCAAGACCGCTCTTTATATCTTGACAGAAGAATATATGGACAAATCAAAGGATGTATCGAGAAAATTATGACTTCTTTCGTTTATATTTGGTGACAAGCTGAATTTAAAGGACAATTCATGAGAGAACACCGTCTGCCTCTCTTCAACGCTATGTTTTAGCCGTTGCAACTATCAAGACAGTTCTCTACTTTTACAGAAGAATAAATGAGGAAACGATAGGTGTTATCGAAAAAATTATTGCTTCTGTTTTTCTTTGGCGGCAATCTGAATTGTAAGGACAATTTTATAAATAACACCGCCTGTCTCTCCTCAACGCCACGTTCAGCCATTGCAAATTTCAAGACGGTAATTTACTGTCTTATAGAAGGATAAGTGAGGAAACCATAGGTGATATCGAAAATATCATAGTTTTCTTGTTTTCATCTGGCGACAAATTGAATTGAAAAGACAATTCAATTATAACTTTTCTCAATTCATTTGGCAACAAGCTGAATTGAAACGACAATTTCTGGGAAAACCCCGCCTTCCTCTCCTCAACGCTACGTCTCAGCCATTGCAAATTTCAAGACGATACTTTATTATTTTATAGAAGGATAAGTGAACAAACGATAGGTAATATCAAAAAATAGAGCTTCTTTTGTTTTCATTTGGCGACAAGCTGAATTGAAAGTATAATTTTTGAAATAATACCTTCTGCTTCTCCTCAATGCTACGTATCAGCCATTGCAAGTTTCAAGACGGTACTTTACTATATTATAGAAGGATAAGTAAGAAAATAGATGATATTGAAAAAACTATAACTTCTTTTGGTTTTCATGTGGTGACTGACAGTCGCTCAGTGCCTGCCTCTCCTCAACGCTACATCTCAACCATAGTGAACTTCAAGACGATACTTTACTATTATATAGAAAGGCAAGTGAGAAAACGATAGGCGGTATCGAACAAATTATAACTTCTTTTGTTTTTATTTGGTGATAAGCTGAAATTAAAGGAATTAATTCTTGAAAGAAAACCGCCCGTCTCTCCTCAACACTACATCTCAACCGTAGCAAATTTCAAGACGAAATTTTATTATTATATAGATAAGGGTAAGTCAGGAAACGACAGGAGATACCGAAGAAATTGTTACCTCGTTTGTTTTCATTTGGTAATAAGATGAATTGAAAGGACACATTTTGGGAAAACCCCGCCTCCCTCTCCTTAACGCTAAGTCTCAGCCGTTGCAAATTTCAAGACGGTATTTTACTATTTCATAGAACGATAAGTAAAGAAATCACAGGTGATATTGAAAAAAATATAGCTTCTTTTGTTTGTATTTGGCGACAAGCTGAATTGAAAGAAAGTTTTCGGAAAAACAACGCCAGTCTTTTATCAACGCTACGTCTCAGCCGTTGGAAATTTCAAAGTCGTACATTACTATCTTATAGAAAGATAAGTGAGGAAATGATAGGCAATCACCTTATAGAAGGATAAGTGAGAAAAGAAGGGGTGATATGTTAAAAATTATAGCTTCTTTGGTTTTGATTTGGTGAATTGAGCTGAATTGAAAGACAATTTTCAGAAAAATTACGCCTGGCTATCCTCAACGCTACGTCTCAGCCTTAGCAAACCTCAAGATGGTACTCTACTATTTTATTGGAGGATAAGTGAGGAATAGGTGATATAGAAAAATTATTGCTTTCTTTGAGTTTTTGGCGGCAACCTGAATTAAAAGGACAATTATTGAAATAACACCGCCTGTCTCTCCTCAATGCCACGTCTCAGCCATTGCAAATCTCAAGACGGTAATTTACAGTCTCATAGAAGGATAATTGGAGAAACAATGGGTGATATTGAAAAAATATAGCTAATTTTGTTTTCATTTGACGACAAGCTGAATTGAAAGACGATTTTCTAAAGAAGATCACCTGCCCCTTCTAAACGATACATCTTATCCGTTGAAAATTTCAAGATGATACTTTACGATTGTATAGAAGGATAAGTGAGGAAGTGACAGGTGATTCGAAAAAAATAGCTTCCATTATTTTCATTTGGCGACAAGCTGAATTGAAAGGACAATTTTTGAAATAACACAGCTTGTCTCTCCTCAACACTACGTTTTAGCTACTGCAAGTCTCAAGACCGTACCTTATAATTTCATATGAGAATGAGTGAGGAAACAATATATGATATTAAAAAATTATAGCTTCTTCTGTCTCTCCTCAACGCTACGTCTCAGCCACTGCAAATCTCAAGACGGTCCTTTATTATTTCACAGAAGGATAGGTGAGAAAACGATAGGTAATATAAAAAAAATGTAGCTTTTTTGTTATCATTTGGCGATAAGCTGAATTGAAACTATAAGTTTTTAAATAACACCTCCCGTCTCTCCTCAACGTTACGCCTCAGCCATTGCAAATCTCAAGACGCTACTTTATCACTTCATAGAAGGATAGGAAGTAATAGACAAAATCTAAAATTATAGCTGCTTAGGATTTCATTTGGCGGCAAGCTGAATTGAAAGGACAGTTTTTCAAAAGCCTCAGCCTGTTTCTCCTCAACACTACATCTCAGCCGTTGCAAATTACATGACGGTACTTTAATATTTTATAGAACGATAGGTCAGAAAGCTGTAGGCGACATCAAGAAAATTATAGCTTCTCTTGTTTCCATTTGGCGATAAGCTGAACTGAAAGACCAATGCTTGAAGGAAATATCGCTTACCTCTCTTCAATGCTACGTCTCATCTGTTACAGATTACAAGACGGTATATTATTACGTCATAGAAGGATATCTATGGAAATAATAGGTGATATCGAAACAATTATAGCTTCTTTTGTTTTGATTTGGTGGCAAGCTGAAATTAAAGGACAATTTTTGAAATATCACCGCCTGCCTCTCCTCAACGCTACATCTCAACCGTTGCAAATATGAAGACGGCACTTTACTGTTTTATAGAGATATAAGTGAGGAAATGACAGGTAATATCGATGAAATTATAGCTTCTGTTGCTTTCATTTGGTGACATGCTGAATTGAAATGACAATTTAAAGAAAAAACACTGCCTTCCTATCTTCATCGCTACATCTTAACCGTTGTAAATCTCAAGGCCGTGTTTCACTGTTCAATAGAAGGATAGATGAGGAAACGATAGATGCGATCGAGAGAATTATATCTTATTTTGTTTTCATTTGGCAACAAGCTGAATTGAGAAGACAATTTTCGGAAAAACACCGCCTGTCTCTCCACAACGCTACGTTTCAGCCATTGCAAATTTCAAGATGGAGCTATACTATTTCATAGAAATATAGGTGAGGAAAGGATAGGTGATATCGAAAAAATTATAGCTTCTTAAGATTTCTTTGGCAACAATCTGATTTGAAAGGACAATTTTTGAAATACCATAGTCTGCCTCTCCTCAACGCTACGTCTCAGCTGCTGCAAGTGTCAGGACGATCCGTTACTATTTTATATAATGATAAGTGAAACAAACGACAGGTAATATCGAGAAACATATAGCTTCTTTTGTTTTCATTTGACGACAAGCTTAATTGAAAGGACAGTTTTTGAAATGACACAGCCTGTCTCCCATTAACGCTACGCGTCAGCCGTTACAGATCTCAAGACGGTACTCTACCATTTCTTACAAGGATAAATGAGGAAATAACAGGTGATATTGAAAAAATTATAACTTGTTTTGTTCTCATTTGGCGACAAGCTGAATTGAAAGACAATTTTCGGAAAAAACTCCGCCTGCCTTTTCTCAACGCTACGTCTCAGCCATAGCAAATTTTAAGGTGGTACTTTACTATTTTATAGAATGATGAGAGGAAAAACGACAGGTAAACCAAAAAAATTATAGCTTCCTTTGTTTTCTCTAACGATAATCTAAATTGAAAGG
This sequence comes from Rosalia funebris, assembly GCA_037954035.1. Taxonomy (NCBI): domain Eukaryota; kingdom Metazoa; phylum Arthropoda; class Insecta; order Coleoptera; family Cerambycidae; genus Rosalia; species Rosalia funebris. Next base: position 735,715 of record JAZFAV010000004.1, on the reverse strand, counting down.
ACGATTTTTGATCAGCCACTGCAAATCTCAAGACGGTAATTTACTGTGTTAGAGAAGGATAAGTAAGGAAACCGTAGGTGATATCCAAAATATTATAGCTTCTTTTGCTTTCATTTGGTGACAAGCTGAATTGAAAGGGCAATTCTTGATAAGACACCGCCTGTCTCTCCTCAAGGCTACGTCTCAGCCGTTGCAGATTGTAAGACGGTATTTTAATATTTCGTAGAAGAATAAATGAAGAAATTACAGGTGAGATCAAGAAAATTATAGTTTCTCTTGTCTTTACTTGGCGATAAGCTGAATTGAAAGGACAATTCTTGAAGAAACCACCGCCTACCTCTCCTCAATGCTACGTCTCAGCCATTGTAAATTTCAAGATGGTACTTTATTGTCATATAGAAGAAGGATAAGTGAGGAAATGATAGTTGATGTCGAAGGAAATATAGAATCTTTTATTCTCGCTTGGCAACCTGAATTGAAAGGACAATTTTTGAAAGAAACACCGCCTGCCTCTCCTTAACACTGCATCTCAACCGTAGCAAATTTCAAAACAGCACTTTACTATTGTATAGAGGGATAAGTGATAAAACGATAGGTGATATTGAGAAAACTGTAACTTTGTTTGTTTTTATTTGGCAATAAGCTGAAATGAAAGGACAATTTCTGGGAAAATCCCGCCTCCTTCTCCTCAACGCTACGTCTCAGCCATTGCAAATTTCAACACGGTACTTTACTATTTCATAGAAGGATAGTTGTGGAAATAACAAGTGATATCTAAGAAAAATATATCATCTGTTGTTTTCATTTGGCGACAAGCTAAATTGAAAGGACAATTTTTTAAATAACACCGCCTGTCTCTCCTCAACGATACGTCTCAGTTATTGCAAATATCATGACGGTGCTTTATTTTCTTATAGAACAATAAGTAAGAAAACCACAGGTGAAATAGAGAAGAATATAGCTGTCAAGGTGGTACTCTTGTCATATTATAGAAAGATAAGTGAGAAAATGATAGGCGGTATCGAAAATATCATGGATTCTTTTGTTTTCATTTGGCGATAAGCTCAGTTGAAAGGACAATTTTCGATAAAACACCGCCTGTCTCTCCTCAACGCTATGGCTCTGCCGCTGCAACTATCTAGACAGTTATTTATAATTTGGTAGAAGGACAAGTGAGAGAACGATGGGTGATATCGAAAAAATTATAGCTTTTTTATTTTCATTTGGTGACAAGCTAAATTAAAGCACAATATTTGAGAAAGCACCGACTACCTATACTCAACGCTACGTTTCAGCCGTTGCAAATATGAGGACGAATTTTTTGTTTTTTCACAGGATATGTGTGAAACGGTGAATGCGAAGATTGTAACTATTTATACCTTTTTTGGTTTTTGACTGAAGAGCACTACGCTCCATATGCTTCGATAATGAACACAGTACTTCCGTTTTTAGTATAGAAATATCTAGTGATCCTATTTCTGATGTCTATAGAACTATAATTGGCTGGTTCCTTTCGTGAGAACACGTAGAATTTAGAGTAGATAAATAACAAAATACTATCCACTTAGTGTTATGTTTCACAAACTGCGACAATCAGGACAGTGTTTACGTGTTCTATACAATAAGATATAGTACATTGACTCTCAATGCTTATCGTTCTTATCTTGAGAGTCGGAGGATATAATTCAAGAAACATTGCCTGTCTCTCATTAATCCTATGTTCCAGTCAAAGCAATAATGAAGACAGTTGTTATGTTTTGGACTGATTCCATGCTGATGAAACGCGGTTATAATTTGTTTCCCCTGTTTTTACTCACATTGAATTTCGAACAACTTACAAGATATTCAGAAATAATATAGAATATCTCCGTATTCATATACACTAATACTTTTATAGAAACCATTTTGTTATATCATATTTTTAATCTGCATCCTGATCCAACGTTCCCACATTCAAAACGTAGCTCTAACGCGAAGTATCGAACTTTTGGGAATCGCTGATCACGAAATTCGTTATGTGGTGCACAAATAAAAACCAGACTGAATATCCCGTACTTCGCGGGTGCTAAATTAAAATTGTCATTCACAGGTGCGCCTCACCTGTAGCTACAATATTGGATGAAATAGCTGTCTTACGTCAGATTCATGCTATTCTGCGGAAAGAGACGTCCACAAAATGTATTTCATATAAAAATGTTTGAAATATTTTTACATATAAAAATGCTTCCGAGATGAAAAGTGACATAAATAGGATTATTATGTAAATTCTTTTTATTTTTATTTTTCGCACATTTGTGTTATGATTTCAGCCGGCGCGGCGCGATGTCAAAAATTATTGTGTTCATGGATTTTAAAATAAATGTTGAAGCTGTCGAAAAAACGCTACAGCTCTATTATGGTTTATCGTGTTTTACCGAACAAATTATTTACTTTTAATACGTGGATACACACCAAGGTTCTTTGCTCGACAATTTATTACAAAATTACTAAAACGTAAATTTTTGAGAAAATATCGACTGTCTCTCCGCAGCGCTACGTTTCACTGATTGCAACTATCAAGATGATTGTTTGGATTTTAACACAGGAATATGTGAGGAAACAATAAGATATATTGAAACAATTATAATTTATTTAGTTTTCTTTTGGAGACAAGCTGAATTTAACAGTAAATTTTAAGAAAACACCGCCTGTCTCTCCTTAGTGTCACGTTTCATCAACTGTAACCATCCAGGCGGTTCTATCGATTTTTATACATGGATATGTGAGGAAATGATATCGAGAAGATTATAACTTCTTCGATTTTCATTTGGCGATAAATTCAATTTAAGGATAACTTTTTGAGAAAACAACGCCCGTCTCTCCTCAGCACTACGTTTCAACCATTGCAAATATGAAGACGGTTTTATATTTCTTCACAGAAGGATATATGTGCAAACAACAAATGATATCGAAGAAATTATAACTTATTTTGTTTTCATTTGGCAACAAGCTGAATTGAAGGAATAATTCTTGAGAAAACACCGCCTGTCTCCCCTCAACGTTATGTCTCAGCCGTTCTAACTATCAAGACGGTTCTTTAGTTTTTTTTTACAAGAAGAATAAGTTAGCAAACGATAGATGATGCCGAAAAAATTATAGCTTCTTTTGTTTTAATTTGGCGACAAGCTGAATTGAAAGGACAATATTTGGGAAAACATCGCATGTCTCTCCTCAACGCTACGTATCAGTTTGGCGATATTTTTGAGAAAATACCACCTATTTCTCTTCAGCAGTACGTTTCATCGATTGTAAATATCAAGACGTTTCTCTGGTTTTCTACACAAGAAGAGTATATGAGGAAACGAAATATGATATCGAAAATATTATAACTTCTTTGGCGATAACCTGAATTTAATTGAGAAGATCACAACTTTTCAATTAAAACGAATAATTGAAATACGAACTTAAGATACACCACTGTGATGCGTTAATAAAATCATAATCCGTATTCCCTACAAAGGGGCCCGAACAATATTACACGCCGGAGCCCATTCCGACGTTAATTACTTATCAAACAACGAAAGCTTTTGACCTAAATCCGGGCCGCTCCCCGTTGTATTCCAGAAACTAGGTAACCCCACACTGACCGTTCACAAAACATAAAGGGCGTTATATCAGCTAATTTATTTGGGATGGATGTTTGTATTAAATCGTGGGAATCGATACAATATCGTGAAAATATCGCAGAAATACCGATTACTCCAATTACCTACAAAAAGGAAATATAACACTTGATTAACGTGATTTAGAAACCGAAAAAACAAATAAAATAACATAACTCTTACGTTATAGTAAGGGAAAGATGGAGTATTCAATTATTGTCGAACGTGTACTACGTTCACGACTTTTTTAATCAAAAAAAGACTCCAACCCGACTTTCCAACTTGTGATATTTAATTCCGACGCGGTGTGTTGATTCTTCCGACATCATCAAATTTGTTTTCCGAAGAGGTTTCCACGAGTTTTCCCCAAGTTCTTCCTGCCGCACGTCAATCCGCGGCTGAAAGTTTTTTTATTACTTAAATTGAGGTCAACTCTGGAAGACGGGAAAACATTTATCGACAGAAGTTTTACACATAACTCAGAGTGCCGTCGTCGGATTTACCGGTTCCTATAACTAACAAATTTTTTTTTTCTTACAGAAATCGGGAGTTGTGTAATATGATTTAGGGGTTAGAAGAAAAAGTGATCAATTTCGGAGGGAAACAGCAGCGAAGGGTGTCGTATCTATGTTCCACAATTTTACATAAAATGGAGCACGGAACGGTATACAGGATCAGGATAGTATACACAAATATACAGCGTGTCTGTATTAATCCCATTATTACTAAAACGATTAAATATTTACTATTATAAAATTACTAAAACGCTGACATTAAGAATAAATTCAACTATAACATGGTTTTTTTTTGATTTTTTACACGAGAATATGTGAGGAAAGAATATATGATATCGATAAAATTATAAAAGTTCTTTCGTTTCCATTTGGTAAAAAGCTGAACTTAAGAGTAGATGTTTAAGAAAACAATGCCTACCTCTCCTTAGCGCTACGTTTCACCGATAGCAACGATCATGACTTCTTTAGTGTCCATAAGGCGATATTTAATAGTAAATTTTTAAGAAAACAATATATGTTTTTCCTCAGTGCTATGCTTCTATCTATCTATTAGAACTATCAAGACGGTACGTTGTATTTTTACACAAGAATGTGTGCAGAAACGATATATAATCTCGAGAAGATTGTAACTTCTTCGATTTTAATTTGGAGATAAGCTGAATGTAAGGGTAAATTTTTGAGAAAACAGCCTATCTCTCCTCAGTGTTACGTTTCACCAAGTACAGCTATAAAAATAGTTGTTTGGTTTGTTACACAAGAATGTGTGCAAATACGATAACTAATATCGAGAAGATTATAACTTCTTTGATTTTCATTTTTTGATACGCTGGAAGGGTAAATTTTTGAGAAAACATCTATTGTTTCTTCACAAAGCTACGTTTCGCCGACTGCAACAATAAATATTAGACTGTTCCTTGGGTTATTACACAACAATGTGTGCAGAAACGATATATAATATAGAGAAGATTATAAGTTCTTTGGTATTCATTAGGTGATAAACTAAATGTAAGGGGAAATTTTGAAGACAATAACACCTGTCTCTCCTTAATGGTACGTTTCACCGACTGCAACAATGAAGATGGTTCTTTCGCTGTTTACACAAAAATATTTAAGGAAACGATATGTAATATCGAAAAGGTTATAAAATCTTTGTTTTCTATTTGACGAAAAACTGAATGTAAGGGTAAATCTTTGAGAAAAAACCCCTGTCTTTCCTCAGCGCTACATTTCAATGATTGCAACTACCAAGATGGTTTTTTTTTGTTTTTCATGCAAGAATGTGTGAAGAAACAATATGTGATATCGAGAAAATTATAACTTCTTTCATTTCTATTTGACGATAAGCTGAATACAAGGGTCATTTTTTGAAAAAATATCACGTTTCTCCTCAGCGCTACCTTTCACCGATTGCAACTATCAAAACGGTTATTTATCTTTTTTACACAAGAATGTGTTTGGAAACGATATATAATAGTAAGAAGATTATAACTTCTTTGGTTTTCATTTTGCGATAAACTGAACGTAATGGTAAATTTTTGAGGTAACATCGCCTGTCACTCCTCAGCACTACGTTTCACCGACGACAACCATAAAGACAGTTCTTTGGTATTTTACATAATAATGTGTGCAGAACCGCTATGTAATATCAAAAAGATTATAAATTCTTTGGTTTTCATTGGGCGATAAGCTGAATGTAAGGGTAAATTTTTGAGAAAACATCGCCTGCCTTGCCTCAACGCTAACTTTCACCGACTGCGCCAATAAAGACGGTTCTTTAGGTTTGTACACAATAATATGTGAAGAAACGATATATGATATTGCAAAGATTATAACTTATTTGGTATTCATTTGGCAATAAGCTAAATTTAAAGTAAATTTTTGAGAAAATAACGCCTGTCCCTCCTCAACGCTACGTTTCACCGATTCCAACTGTAAAAACGGCTCTTTGTTTTTTTTACATAAGAATGTATGCAGAAACGGCATATAATATGGAGAATATTATGACTTCTTTTGTTTTCGTTTCGCAATAAACTGAATTTGAGAGTAAATCTTTGAGGAAATAACGTCTGTCCCTCCTCAACGCTACGTTTCAACGATTCCATCTATAAAAATGGTTCTTTGTTTTTTTTTAACACAAGCATGTGTGTAAAAGCGATAAATAATATCGAGAAGATTATAACTTATTTGGTTGTGATTTGGCGATAAGTTGAATTTAAGGGTAAATTTTTGAGAAAACATCCCCTGTCTCTCCTCAGCGCTACGTTTCGCCGACTGCAAATATAAAGACTGTTCCTTGGGTTTTTACACAACAACGTGTGCAGAAACAATATACAATATCGAGAAGATTATAACTTCATTGGTTTTCACTTGGCGACACGCTGAATTTAAGGATAAATTTTTGAGAAAACTTCCCCTGTCTCATCTCAGAGCTACGTTTCGCCGACTGGAACTATAAATACTGTTCCTTCGGTTTTTACACAAAAATGTGTGCAGAAACCATATATAATATTGAGAAGATTATAACTTCTTTGGTCTTCATTTGGCGATAAACTTTATGTAAGGGTAAATTTTTGAGAAAACAACACCTGTCTCTCCTCAATGGTACGTTTCACCGACTTCAACAATCAAGATGGGTCTTTCGATATTTATACAAACATATGTAAAGAAACGATATATGATATCGAATAGATTATAACTTCTTTGGTTTCCATTTAACCATAAACTGAATTTAAGGGTAAATTTCTCCTCAGCGTTACGTTTCACTAGTTGCAACTACCAAGACGGTTTTTAATCCTTTATGCAAGAATGTGTAACGAAATAATATATGATATCGAGAAATTATAACTACTTTAATTTCCATTTGGCAATAAGCTGAATTTATGGGTAATTTTTTAGGAAGACAGCGCATGCTTCTCCTCAGCGCTACGTTTCATGGATTGCATGTATTAATACGGTTTTTTTATACAAGAATATATGAGGAAACGATATATGATACCGAGAAAATTATAACTTCTTTGGTTTCCATTTGGCGATAAACTGAATTTAAGATAGATTCTTGAGAAAACAACGCATCAACCTCAGCGCTACGTTTCACCGATTGCAATTATCAAGACGGTTCTTTAATTTTTTATACAAGAATATGTAACGACACGATAAATAATATTGAGAAGATTATAACTATCGTATTTACCATTTCCTATAACTAATATATATTTTTTCTTACAGAAAGGTAATTATATAATTTAGATTAGAAAAAAAAACCTGAACAACTCGGTGTGAAACACCACAGAGAAGGATTTCGCTTCTTTGTTAGACAATTTTAAATAAATTGGGACAGGGAAAGATATACAGGATCAAGATATTATACACAAATATACAGTGCATCTGTAACAAACTTAGTGTTTCTAAAACGACTAAGTTTCATGAAATTGCGTCGCACACGTCGACATCTTTGGACTTTTTTAACTTGTATGCATTTCCAATGTACCATATTCTACGCACTGTATGTGATATTGCTCCAAATGTTATCATTCGTAGAGGAAAATCAGAAGGATGTTAATTAACATTTTTTATATTTCGCTTTATTTATTTATTGTTGCATTACATAGTCTCTGAGGTATGTTTATATAAAATTATGCCAGGAACTAACCTGAAACCCTGTACAGTCGTCGCAGCAACCATAAGTTATAAAAAAAACTCTTTAAATACACGTAATGTAATGTGAAACTTATCTCGTTGTAACCGTCGTTAAATCCGTTCGAACTAATGACATTAATCCAAATCAATCGAGCCGTTCCCCAATTAAAAATGTAAATAGGTTATTGATAGGACTGAGTGGATTTTATGTAATCACTACTTGGAAACTTCGGGAATTTCTTGCGTAACGAGCTCAACTTCTAGATTAAAGACTCGTAACTTTACAATCCTTGTGATTTTGATTAATTGAATCGACGACGGGATCCACTCAAATACCGAGACATTGTAACTTTCTGAACTGAGATTAATGTTTTTAATAAATTCGATTCGTTTAGATAGTGCCCCTTTTCTTCTACATCTTCAAAAATATTGAATACAGTGTGGTAGAAAATTGAGGAATAAGTTTTTGTAAAGAATATCCCGTCAGCTGTAAAATACATACACTTGGCTCATCTGACGAAGTTAAAAAAAATACTAATAATAAATAGTTTAGACATACAGAAATCGACTTCCCCTAAAGCCTCAGGCTGCGAAGGGGAAGGTTACACATGCAGAACCCCACCCATACTCAAGGGGAGGCGCTAAATTGAATCCCCTGGAAACAAGACTAAAATTTTGAGATTCATATTGTTTTGCCTTAAGAGAGAAAAGGAAACGGTGCATCCATCGCTTTCATGGACAGCACGCCCCTGCAGTTCTGCATTTGCTCCCTCTGTACATTTTAGAATATCCTCGATATCATGCATTAAAATTTTATACGGCGCAGCTGCTATATTTTGCTTATTCTTCTAACCTATCTGGACCCTAATGTCAGCAGACATTTGGTGGATATAAACGTCCATAGGACAGCACACTTTGAATAGATTCCAGCTCCTACAAAATTTGCTAGAGCTAGTTAAAAAACATTTCGCATCTCAGCAGTTTGGTTAAGAACAGCTTTAATACGATCAAAAAGTCTGTACTCAGAAAGTCTTTGAAACCATATAGGTATGCAGGCAGGATATAAATATGGAATATTACCTTGATTTTATAGAACGCTTCTTGTTTTAGAAAATCGTAAAAAAATTGTTACAATTTGTTCGTATGAATATAGCAACTTTTTTTGATGTTTAACACATTTTTAAGGCCTATAAAGGATTTGGTATTGAAAAAAATGTGATATGAGTGTTAAAGTGTTTATGATCGTAAAATGTATGAATTTAAAAATAAAGATATGTTCGAGCTATTTTGAAGTACGTTTCATTTCAATTTTGATCATTAATTTGAGCCGTTAAAGCTTATTTAAATAGTATACAAACAGGTAATCATTTTTTCAAAAAGATGGAAATGTAGTTTTGGTTATATACGTCGTGTCTTACCAGTCAAATCAGTATCATCAGGAAGCGATTAAAACTGGAAATGATTTAAACCGAGTTTTACTGATTTCCTAATGATACCAACTTGATTAGCGAAATGCACGTCAAGCGATTCTTTTGGTGTTTGCGAAAATTGTTACTGCATCACAGGTTCAAACTCCCACCCAGGAAAATATTTAATGAAAATATTATTTCAATGAATTTATTTATTACTTGCCATTCACTGAATAATACTTATAATCATAGGTATGTCCCCTATCAATTTAAAAAATGAACTAATAAATATTGCTTATAAATAGGAATTTGACAAGAATTATGTATGTTTTAAACAATAATTTTATTATTGTCTATTGCGAATTATTCCATTAAAAAAATCGCCACAGAAAAAAATACGGTAAAAATTAATCACTTAAAAATATACAGGTCTGGTATTTTTTCAAGTCATTGTCATTTAAAATTTCCCGAATTTAATCTGTATTTTTGCTTTTAAACATGACCCCTTCTATATATACCGTACGTAAAGAATACCCGTTGTGATTTCGTCAATAAGAGAAATAGTTGGCTCTGAAAAAAGTTACTCGAAAACAACCGATTAGCACAGTAATTGTTTTACTAACATAATATGCTATCAAATCAAAATTTTGAAAAATTTTCCTAAAATCCCTACATTACAATATTTATACTATACTTTTGAGATTCACGGTATAATATTGGTTAAAAAAAAATGTTTTTTAAATGGATTAATAGTAAACAGGTTTATGTCGCTATATATACAGGGTGGCTGAAATTCGCATATTTCCACGTAGTTTCCCAGGATCCCCAAAATATGGCGCAAATCTGATATGTGAATTCGAGCTTTTTTTCACAGGAGAGATTGATTGAAGAAAGCACCAACTGAATCTTAATTCTTATTTTCGAACTATAGGACGGTTCCAATCTTTGGAAAAATCTGCCTTTGACGCTAGATATTTTAAAATGATTTACAAATTCCATAGGCATTTCTTCAAGATACACTTGATGTCATATTTTGTTTATTGGTTCTTCATTTTTAAGATTGGAGTACAACCTGCGTTTTATTGAATGCAGTTTTTTCTCAAAAATGAATAGACCCTCCACATGTATGTATAGTAGAATTATTTTATAAAGACCCAAGTCGGTAATAAATTGTGCGACAAAGACAAATGCATGTCTGACTGAATAAGAGACACAGACCTGCCTATAAATCATTTGAGCGCGTAACATTCTTTTACTGCATTCGCGTAGGAGAAGGTAAGTTATACATTGCTCCTTGTTGCACGGTTTATTGCCGACTTGCTCTTCATAAAATAATTCTACTATATTACTTATATTTTAATTTATTTTGTTACAATCTGTAAAAAATGAGTTTTTATTTATTTTCAAACAATTAGAAACCTGAACGGCAGTAGCTTATAGAAACAAAAGAATAGACATTTTAGATTGTACCGATAATTTTAGCTACATTCACTGTGATCAGCACATTCATAAATCCATAGATTATACCTATGGTTTGTATAATGAATCGTTGCGTGTGTGTCACAGGTAACACTCGTATGAATCAATCAACTGACATTCTTGAATAGTGTCGTGCCGAAAACACATTTTAGGATAACAGTTAGTATAATACAAATCCGACAACCTATGTTCCAGCGTAATGAAAAGGTTGCCCACAAAAACATTCAATGGAAGTGATATTTCCATCAAAATAAATGAAATAAATTCAACAAAGATCAAAATAAATGAAACAAAAGTGAAATAAATTTTACAGAAATATTGAGACGCCAATGAATAAAAATATATAATAAAGCTAAGACGTGACTTCATAATTGCATTTTGTTATGCAAATCATTAACTGTCTATGCCGTACGTAGTTGATTGAAACATGTCGCTAGACATACATGCTGGTAATTGTGGCATATTAGTAACACTTGCGAGTGGTGTAGCACGTGATCCGTGCGTCGTCACTAAATTGATACACGCGCAAAAATCTTAGAAATATTTTATTTAAAAAAAAGTGAACTATGAATTCTATTTCCACTTTTCTAAGATCACCAGGGGAGTCACAGCAAAATATGCAACTATTAAAGGAATTTAACATTGAATTTCGAAAAAAATAACTGAAAGAATTTGAACTACCGCGTACCGGGCGGACGAAAAGTGACCCATCTAAATTTTGACTTGATTTTTGTCAATTAGTGATAAAAATCAAGGATATATTTCAATTTTATTGGTTTAAAAGAAAAACTAAAAAAAGTAGTCTATTTAGCATATTCAAAATAAAGAAAGCAAGTACCCACCTTTATTGAAGACCTCTTGTCGCAGCCTCGGCTAACTCGAACGGTAATTAAAACGCACGCGCCATTTCAATAAAATACAAACTAAAGTTTATTATTTAAAAATACATAGATGACAGCTATCACTTTTTAATAGTAATAATAAAAATAGAAAGCAATAAGAAATCTTAACCACAAAACAAAAAACGTTAAAAATACATCAGCGAACATCGGATCATGATTCAGAGGAGCCAGTCGTAGTCGCTATCGTCCTCGTCAGTGTCCGATCCCCTCATCATGCGGTCCATAGCGATGTAGTGACGTATATCCCCGTGTTCGTAATACTGCATTGCGATGCAAGGATCGGACAAATCCAGATCGAAGTCGTTATCTTCGCCGTCTACATCTTCGTCTAGATCGTCGTCGTTCAACATGAAGAGGATATGGTGCATCAACTCGTTGTCCATACCTGTATAAAAGCGCAACGTGAATCGTCAACACCGTCAGTACTGTAACGTATCGATACTCTCGACACTTCTCACATCCCATCGACTATCACTGGCGTAAATGGCGTACCTGAGGGTCTGCGCCGCCTCGGGAGCGGCGGGCCGACGTCTAGGATTTTACCGTCGGGCAAGGCGTGGAGGTAAAGGCAGGTGTTGCCGAAGGGGCACCTGCCCCGTCCCTTGCGGAAGTATTTGCAGTCTAGCCTCTTCATCTTTTGCTTCTGGGCGTCGATGAACTCATCTTTCTCCTCTTTGTTGTCAACCCAGTATTTCGAGGGATACACGAAATCTGGCGACAAAAAACCTCGCTTAATTTCGTTGGATATAGGCCGCCGCGCGCCGTTGCCAAGTCGAAACGAGTGTCCTAGGTTTGCCGATTTGGGGCCATCATTTCTTTTACAGTGTCGGTTAAATTGTACATAATATACGGCAAAATGTTGAATTGGAATTTCTGACTATTTAATACAGCGTGATGGAAAAATTATTGTAAAAAGTGACGTCACATTTCTTTACTTATTTAAACAACGCGAGTTGTATTACTATGATCGCTCTACTTTTATAGGTTAGTTGTAAACATGACTTAGCGTGGAACAAAGACGACACTACTCGAATTACAGTTTAGATAAAAATGTTAATAGTGTTATTAAAGTTATACAGTTATACATCGATAAGTTGATTTAATTATTTTCTAAGACAATAAATTAGTTTAAAAATTTCCTATTTTTTCACTCTCATTCGGTTTATTGTAGTGTAATTCATAAGTTAGAGACTACTATTTATATGAGATCAAGATCCATCAACAAGAAAGAATCTTCGCAACAAAGAAGAATCTAAACAGAAAAATTGGTAACGTAATAGTGCTAGATTACTCTTAAATTTGTCGGTAAAGGTGTACATTGGCCACTACATTCCCCCGACTTTAACGCGGTCGACTCAGATGTCATCTGGCAAAAAATATAGCGTCTGTAGAAATCCACAGAACTCTATTTCTGGGCTAAATCTGCTATTATTGCTAAATATCGTAAATTGAAACCAAATACACTAGGCACAAAAATTAAGGGATGTAAAAAAATCCTAAAATTTTAGCTGATTTTTAAAGGGCTGTAACTTGGAGAGAAATAGTCGCAGAGTAATTTAAAAAAAGCAAATTGAAGCTCCAAGTTTTTAGATTTTGAGTTAAAATTGTTTTACCATCAGCAGTTTTTGAGTAATCATAAGAAAATTATCGGAAAAAAATTCCACATTCTTGCTTCCACTTGCCTTTCAAAAGGTCCACGGACTTCTTTTTCAGTGATTTCATCATAAAGCTTTTTAGATAATTTTAGTCTCTTTAATTTGAGCGGGCTAAAAGCCTTGTACAATAACTTTCCTCTGAGTTTATCGTCATTCAAAGCAAAAAAGTCAGTTTTGACTTTGGTAATTAATTACTCGGGAAATAATTTTATATATTATTTATAAAATACGTTTTTATAAATAATTATTATTTCTACGTTTTTTGTTTTATAATTCCGACAATTCTATAATTTTTCTTGGTAATTAAGACATTAAGAAATACACTCAGTCAAACTTCAGACTACTACTACTACAAACTAAAGCCTAGCTTTAGTAGTAGATAGAAAAATTAACGCTAGGATAATAAAAGTCAAAGTTAAATTGTAGGAAGTTTCGATCAATTTGAGGACATTAACCTTCCGTCGAGCGCAGCCGATCTGTGAGATCCGGCAGTCACTTTCTTCTTTGCCCTTTTGTATGTATTACGAATATTAACTCGAACTCCCTCATAGCTTCCTAGCTCCAAACCACTCTTCTCGATATAGTGTCGATTTTTTTTTTAAATACCATTCCCTGGCCTTGTAGGGGCCGCCCGAATCTGTCAGATGCATTGCGCCTGATTACGTCATTATTTTTATTTAATTTTGTTAGATTTCCTTTATTATATTTACATCAATAATATTTTTTGGGATCTCTATTTCACTTACTTATTTTGGTCTTTTATGATATTCTTCTTTTTATTCAAAATTAACACGTTTGGGTGTAAAATTAGTGGTCTATACTAAATATTGTTACGAACAATGTGACCTTTATTTTTGTTTGGAACATGTTAAAAGGGTGAAGGAGATTTATAATTATTTACACTTAAGATAGGCAGTTACTTATAACTTTTCTTTGTAATTTACGTCCAATATTGTTTTTTATATAAAACTTTATTACTTTTACATGAAAAAATACGTGGTTTGTTTTCTATATTCAAAATATTATTGAATACTAATTTATGTGTATGTTTTGTCCTTAAAACAGAAAAAAAACTTATCAATAGCTGGTTCTCCTATAAAAATATTCCAAATTTATTGTTTTACAACATGCAATGAGTTCTTTTACGTAAATTTAATTATTGCGATTAAAAATTAGTGTGAAATTTTTATTATTGTATTGTATTAATTAAAATAAGCGTTTAATTGAGTTTCCACCTCATTAAAATCTAAATTGTGTAAGATTTAATATGGGATCTCTCAGATGCATTGCGCCCGAATGTGTGCCCGAATTCAGCCTGCACTCGACAGAAGGTTAAATAAATAAAATTTGGCATAAAAAAAATTGAAGGACCACTTTTTCGACAGATATTTAAATGTATTAAATCAATCGCATCGATCTGGCAGATTATTCGTATTATTAAGTCTTTAATTATTAGTTTACTGACTCACCTGACGCCACTCTGCACTCAGGGCACGCCTTGGCGACGTCCAAATCGAATTCCTTGCTCTGTCTCCATTTCCTTATGCACCCGAAGCAGAAACAGTGGTTGCAATTCGGCAGAATGCCAAAAGTCTGATCGGTTTTGTTGACTTTCTGTAGGATCATGTCGAAACAGATTCCGCAAGTTTTTTCGCCCGATTCGGCTCTTTTCACGAGGGCAACCGCCTCTTGCACAGATGACGTGCTGGGGCCGTATATGTTTTCTTTGTTGCTCGCCTTTCTACTTTGGGCTCTTGGATCTTTGGCCTTTTCGGGAGAAAGCGAGCACGCGCCCAAAGCGTAGACACTGTCCGAAATTTCAATCTGCAAAAAAATGTATGTCAAACCTCTCGTTTGTGTACTGTAACTGAAAACGATCGAGTTTATGTCAATCAAATTTAAAGGTACCGTGAAATGTATTCTTTAATAAAATGACGTCATAGCGATATATGGTCGCGCAACCAAAATCGATTGGATCAACGCAAAAAATTCCCTTCAATAACATCGTGTCATTGTCAAAATGACAAAAGATCATTATTAACATATTAATACGTACTACAATTTCCCAGTGATTATTATTAAAAAAACTCACCTTACTGTCAGCCTCTGGTTTTTCTGTCACTTTTTCGGCGCTCTCATGGATATTCCTACATCTCGTGCCGAATCGGCACATGCCTCTTAAGTTGAATCTGCATATCACCCTGTTTTCTTCCAGTATACCGATATTCATGTTGCACAAGTTAGATAAGTAATATAAAACTGAGTTATACTTAACAATTTCTGAATAAAGCGTTAATAATTATGTACAAAATATCTTTGGTTCTGTATGATTTGTTGCTAATTTTTTTTTTATTTCGTATACCAGTCTATTTGATGCTTGGTTTCATTATTTGGGCTTCACAGTCACGGCCATCTGTAAAAGAAAACAGAATTTCTGCTCTAGTTTTCCGCGAAAACGCGTATTTTCCGGGATATTAATAGAATGTGATCTTTTATGCTTTTGCCAAATCCAAATCCAGGAAGCCTAGGTTCAACAACCTCTGAATATGAACCTATTTATTTCCTGTTTTAATTGAAAACAAAAGTAGATACGATAATGCAGGACTTATTACTATGTATTTAAGACAAAATATGGGTGCTTCTAACATTTTCCTTTCAACAAATTATTTAAATGAGTCACAATTTAAATTTTGCTTGAGTTGTTAATCGAGTTTTCCCCTAATATTATTATTACATTATTTATATAATAATAATAAATATTATTATATTCTACTTTATTATCATTGATTATGCGGTGTATTTATTTTCCTTGTATATAAGGAAAAATATATACATTTTCCTTTATAAGTTAACAAAATGGTTCTAACAAAAAAATATTATAGTAATACATAAGTTGGCGATTTTAATACTGTAATTTATACTGATGTGAAAAAAAAACAATTTACATTTTTTACCACCTTACGATTTACTTTTAAAAATATATACACATTCAATGAACGAATTATACTAGTGTTTAGCTAACTTTCACTACGAGTAAATCGAAAAAAGCAGCTGAGCATACAGTCCATATTAAGTTTATTAACACATTAATATGGTACGAATGTCAAGATTCAAAAATACAAGCGATAAGTGAGGTTAAGGTACCTGTTAGATTTCCAATAAAGTATTCATAATGAAAACAAGCGATAATCACAGCACTATGTTTATGGCACATAGAAGAAGAATAAGGGATTGTTATTAGTTAATTGATTGTAACAAATATAACGAACTTAACAACTACGATTACATTTACACCTATTCTTAAACAAAGAGGTTGGCGTCTGGATCGATAAGCACACGTCCACAACTGTCGGTGGACCAGTAAACTTTTTAAAATGAAACCGTTTTTTGCTTACGCCGCTGGTCGATGTTTACGACGATCACGAAGAAATCCTGTATGTCTATGGAAAAGCGCAGCGGCAGAGATATCTGCGTTCGGAAGAAGTGTTCGTGATTTAACCTCACAGCCATGTATGGGTACGTTCACCAGTTGTCTTTATGATGTCATGTGCTTAATTATAATTACATTTACTTAAAATAATTGGAGTTAAAATATTGTAACTTAATAATGAAAATAAATGTCTTTGTATATCTTAGAATGATATGAACATTTTATATCGTTATTGCATGCACCAAAGTACGCTGAACAAAAAGAAAAAAAAGAAGAAGAGGGAAACTAGATGAATTAATGAATTTTCTCTAATTATAATGCTACAAATTACAAAGTTAGAATACAGTGTCAGGCGAAATTATTGTGAAAAATAAAGAGAGAAAGAACTCTATCGTACCTGAGACATGTATTTATACAGAGAAAAAGATCTAGATACAATTGATTTTTCATTTTGAGTGAAAAAAATAAAATATCAAGATTAAGGTATTCTTATTGCTTTTTTTTATCATTGAAATTTATATTTTATGAAATATTAATGGGGGATGTATTATATATGCTTTTAAAACATTTATTATATTTATGGGTAACTCGTAAGAAATATATCTTAAAGCAAAATTTGGATTACGGTAGGATAATCCTTCGAAAATCCCAAAAAATCATCAGAATCATCCCTTGGGCTTCGAGGATAATAAACCCCGCCTGTATCGGTATTGTTTAATTTCCGGAAACAATCAAACGCCGAAAATGTACAAGGGTACCCCTCTTTGTTTTAGTTTTAGCTGCCTGCTTAGGCGTCTCAGGGGCCCCTTGCGCAACTGAAACGAGACCTTGGCGAGGAACTTTATCGAAAGGCTCTCTCTTGGGGCATTGTTATGTCAATTCGCTCGTTGGCGAGGCCTTCCAACAACATGACAGGCCTAACCGATTGTCAGAAGTCATATAAAATACTTCTTATTGATCACGATCACGTTGCTTCTAGCGGTACTGGTAGTAGAAAAAAGGGAAGAAACAAAATTAAATCAAAAGTACCGGAAAGTGTAAACTGAGACTACATTAAAATAACTTTCGTTTTATACATTTAGTTGATTTGAAACTAATGAAATATCAGAACGCGTTAGTACTGACTTCGTCGAGATTTTATATTCAGTAAGGTTTAAAGGTGCTTTAAATTTCTGGAAGACCGTTTGAACCCCGTAAAGTAAATTGAGAAATCCATCCGCTTAACAATATCCGGGGAGCCCCTTATTTCGGATGAATTCTTATTTGATTTCCGACATAGCTTGTTAAAAATTATTTAAAACTAATGCGAATAAAAAAAAATTGGATTTGTGTTTTCCCTTGTTTAACTCCCATTGATTCTTTTGTTATACATGCAGTGGGTTTACTAAATACGAAAGTAGTAAGGACGATGCTTTGTTTTATTTATACAGGGTAGTGATAAAGTTTCGCAATAATATTTATTATTCTGTTTTAATTTTTGTTTCAAACACAATGAATCACGTCAACCTTATTATTTAAAAAGACAGTGTCGTAATAAACGATTTTCTTTCAGTTTTTGTATTTAAGTTATCAGGTCATCATAGTCTTTTTTTAAATTATAACTCTCACAACAGGAATTATTATTTCGGTAGTTATTAATTCAGAAATCGTTAGTAATCATGAATTTTGCTTTATTTGTGATTAGTAATAAGTAAAATTTTACGTCATTTGTATTTTTCAGACAAGACAAAACACTCAATTAGGAATTACTTTCTTTTCAATTGGGAGCTCTTATTAGGATATTTGAATCATTTTGGTTAGTTTTTATTGCCATCCATAATTGATTGCTAGTCACTCACTCAAACTAAAATATTTCTTTTTGTGGTCGTTTTCACATCTAGTGTAAAAAAAACTTAAAAAACGTATAGAAGCGAGTAATACAATTTTATTTTTTATTTATCTCCAAGAATAACCGATATATGCAATGAAAATGTGGGAGCTAACAATATATGGACGGCGTCAAAAATCTACCAAATGTGATGAAAAATAAACAAAAACGAGCAAGTAAACTGACGGATAATTGAAGTGGTCCATCTAGGTCCATCTAGGTTTAAAATGCTGTAGCTTTTAAAGAACTTAACTGATCTCAACGATCTTCATTTTGTTCAAAAGTCAACTATTCAGACTACAAGTGGCTAAGTCCTTAGTTTGGGATATGATTTTGTCCTTCTACATTTATTATACAGGAGTTTAAATAAGGTATTGTCAAAATTAAGCAGTTTAGAGGAATCCCTTTTCGTAAAAAAATATATCGAAACCTTTCCTTTTCGTTACTACTTTCAATTACTTTTTTTTATTAAATTTGCTGAACAACCCTCGAAAAATAACCAAAAGCCAGAAATCGTCATTAAAACTTAAGAATCTCTATAAATAAATTCTACTAAGAACCTAAAACCGTTAAAACTTAAGAATATCTGCCATTAAAAACTTGAGAATCTCTATCAAGTCACCTAACAGAAGAAACTACCCCAATGGTTTGCTATAGACGCTACGAATTTTGTTCATGAAAAAGTACATGATTTTTAGGGATAATTAAAAAAATATTCACCACAACACCTGCGGGCTTTCCGCGATTTTGTTCATCCCGACAAAGCTCTCAGAGTCTCCGCTGAAGCATTCTAAAAATAAAATCGAGCTAATATATTTTTTTAGCCGTCACAAATTTTTTATCAAAAAAGTACAATATTTTTTTGGAAGGAAACTTTAAAAAAATTGCAACACCCCTAGTAGGTCTTCTGCAACCTTAATATTCATGGTGGGTAACCCTTAGATTCACTACTGAGTCTCTGTAAACATAAAATCGCACTAATATGTTGTTAACAGGTGCTACGAATTGTTTTTAATGAAAAATACAAAATTTTATGGAAGTAAATTTGAAAAATCACCAACCCCCCAGCAGGCTTACTATCACTTTGATACTCACATCAGACAATCTTTAGCTTCCCTACTAAGTCACTCTGAAGATAAAACCATCTTAGTATTATATTTGCAAACGCTACGAATTTTTTAATAAAAAACTAATACGATTTTAAATGAAGAAAATTTAAAAAATCTAATAATCTTTTTTAGAAATTTTTAAATGAAAGAACTGTAAAATCTTGTTACAAGAGTTGAAAGTTAATAAAAAAATCACAATCGCAACCCCAGTAGGCTTTCCGCAACTTTGATATTGACAAAGAACCCTAAAGATAAATCGTCCCAATATTTTTTCACAGGCACTACGAATTTTTTTATGAAAAAATTTTATAGATTTTTAGGGATAATTAAAAAAAATAACCACAACCCTGGTGAGCTTTCTATGATCTTGTTAAGTACGACCGAGAATCCTTAAAGTTTTTAGTAAGTCACTAAATAAAACAGCCCAAATACTTTTTTCAAGGCACTACTAATTTTGTAATGAAAAATACATGTTCTTTGAGATGGAAATTTCAAAAAAAAAAACATACAACACTGCTAGGCTTTCCGCAACTTTGATATTCAAGACAGAGCCTTTATTATGTTTTAATTTGTGCAATACCCCTGACATCCTGTATATTAAAAAGAAGACACCATAAATGGATCCTCTTAATATAACGTCTTGATGTTCGAATCGTTAGTTTTTGAGCAAAGGAACAGCACTTGAGATCAGTCAACGTCTAGAAGCTGTGGCATTCATCTCATCATCTGTGACCACTAAATTATCAAACATTTTATGTTAAAAAGTTGACAAACGTAAAACACCAATTATCGTGTATTGTTACTTTCCTGAAACCAAAACAAACCAAGACAAACAAATGCTCCTTGTAAAAATGGAGATATTCCTTGCTTTTGAACCACACTATATATTGTATATATTTTTAACCGCTCTCAATATGTCTGTAATATTAATATTGTATTTCTCACTGCCAATACATGCACTAGTTCTAATGATTTTGTTTTTAATAGACCGAATTTAAAACAATTATTAATTAACCAATAAGTCTCAATTATTTAATAAATTCTTATTTTTCTAAAATAGTATCACAATTAACTTATTCTTCATAAATTCGACTATTTCCATAAATAATTTGCATGGTCACTTACGTTATTTAGTTAAAAGCAAACATACACAAACTTCTGTATATCTACCATCACACACTGCCGTTTCCAAAGGCAGATCCACGCATTCTTTGCGGCCATCAAAAAAGAGAGAAGTTTTTGCTGATTTATCGCACGCTCGCGCCAATTTTAAATCGGGAAATCAGCGGGATAAAGAAGGATAACCTCGTAAAATTCCAATCCTCGGCCTCATATGCATAACCAGAATTTAGAGCCGGTCTGGGACCATGTGTCGATGGCTATATTATCCTTTAGAGTAAAGAAGGCGCGCAAATGCGACTGCATTTTTATATATTTATGTCCCCGCAGATTATAGATATACGTCCGTATGCAACCATAACTGTATTAGACTAGAAATCAAACAATAGCTGCTCCAAGAATAAATATATAAAAAGGGCTTTAGAAAACAGGAAAATACCTTGCCTTGGATATTTTCACAATTGCGACACATTTATTTATTTACTATTATATCCCCTTAACCAGAAACAACTCTTTCTGCTACAGATGCTAGTATTGATATCGAAATATGTATTGTTTGTAGTTGACAAAGACTCATTAAAGTGTTTTTAATAGGGTTATGCAAGAGGCATGCTTTATTTATTAATAAAAAGTGTAATGAAAAAAAGAAGTAATGAAAATAAAGAAAATAAGAACAATATAAAAATTAACTCTTGGAAATTACTGCAATTATATTACTAGGGAAAAATTTGATTGACCATATAAATAAATCGACCTGAATTATATTGAGCGTCGCGTAAATCGACACCGCGAATAGATTTTCAATCTATTTTATTTTTAAGAAGACATTACTCAATGGAAAAAAAATTATAACGGATCAAAGAAATATAGTTGATAAGCCCTTTTGACTTTGATAATTAATTAATTACTCGGGAAAAATTTTTTCATATGTTTCTTACAATAATTAACATTTCTTAATAAAAAAATATGGATTATTGCTAAAGAAAATATTTTCAACCTTAAAAATGAATTAAAAATGAAAAAATCATCCTTAAACTGATTTTTAGCAAAAACGACAAATAAAATCATTCAGAAGACAATGAAAAAACGAATCGCAGCGCTATCAGGGTTTCTTTGGGATACTTTGAGGTTGAACAGAAACAATCCAACATCCTTAGTATATCCATTAGTTGCCAATCCATTATACCAAGTTAAGCAAATATCCTTAAATAAAAATTAGTTTTTATCAAAAATATTCTATCCACCTCAAAATCAATAGGTATCATCTGGGAGATGTCCCCGATTCGAATCAGTCAAATCCCGATCGATCCGACATGACTTAGTTGAGTTATCGTGCTAACAACAAAAATCTCTCAAATAGTTCATCGTCGTGCTTTCTCATGACCCATGGATAGGGTGGGGTGTATCCCATCCACCTCAAAATCAATTGGTGTCGTCTGGGAGATATTCTCGATACGAATCAGTCAAAACCCGATCGATCCGACACGATTTAGTTGAGTTATCGTATTAACGAGACAAATTTCTCAAATAGTCCGCCATCGTGCTTTTTCATGACTCATGGACAGGATGGAGTGTGTCCTATCCACCTGAAAATCAATAGGTGTTATCTGGGAGACATCCCCGATCAGAATTAGTTAAAACCCAATCGATTCGACACAATTTAGTTGAGTTATTGTGCTAACAAAAAAGATTTCTCAAATAGACCCAAGGGAGGGGGTGGTGTGTGCTATCCACCTCAAAATCAATAGCTGTCATCTGGGAGACGTCCCCGATCAGAATCAGTCAAAACCCGATCGATCCGACACGATTTAGTTGAGTTATCGTGCTAACAAGAATAAATGCCGACGACAACGACGACAAATTTTTGTTTTTTCACTTTTTCTTTACACAATTACATTACTTTTCCACTTATAGTGGAGTTCGGAAAAGTAAAAAACCATTTTTTTTATTTTAGGTCGAAAAACGAAAAATAAACCCAAAAATAATTTTGTTTTTTCACTTTTTCTTTACACGATTACATTACTTTTCCCATTTACAGTGGAGTACGGAAAAGTAAAAAAATTATTGCTATAATGAAAATCGCCGGGGTTAGTGTCGTTCTTATTTTTAGGAAAAAAATTGTAAATCCATATATATCAGATCTCTTAGAATTTTACTATACAGTCTGTGTCAGTTTCTGTACAGATCGGATACACTTATCAGGTATTAGTATTCAAGAAGTTACAACAAGAATGAGGCAGAATCTTCAGCATGTCAGCTGAGCATTTTGATGCCACATTAACCCATTACCTACTTTATTGATCATAATTGTGTAGAATTTTTTTTCGGTTTGGCAATATTTCCTCTCGTTGAGAAGGCTATTTAATATTCTTGCATCTATTTTTCTAATTTGGAGTCTCCGATAGGCGACTATAGATCATCCAAATCGGCCAAACGTAGTAGGTGAACCTAAAAAACTTTTGAACGACGCAATTTATTTCATTCACGACGACCACGACCGACGTGATGTAACGCAAGATATCTTACACACTTATAATTCCTTGACAAGGTCGTTTCGTACTTCGTTGTCCGTTAGTCGTAAGTAATTCCTTTGTCACTGTCGCCGTTTTCCCACATAACATATTGTGTAAATCGACTTTCGCAACGCCCGATTCGAATTATCCGGTGACTGTACGCATATGAATGAAATGCGGGCATTTCGAGAACCCATAAGATTAGTATTCGTCTTATAAATAATTTTTTTATAGGCATTTGTGATAAACATGACTAGGTGTCGAGATCGTCCTCGACCTGGGGCATTTACGTATCGTAGAGCACGATCGAGTGTGACGGAGATTCCGCAATCCACAGAAATCTAAAGGACAACTTCAAAATTATCTCCTATACTTAACACACGTATATTCGTTAACAGCATCTACAACTATGCAGGATTTTGTATAGAATCACAATCATTCAGTTGCTACCTTTTAGGGATGTGCGTTATCTTCATTCATACTGTGTATGAAATTCTTATGTCCAGTGTGGATATCATCTATGCTATCTTCTATATTTTTTCTCTTATGCGATCAATGATGATAACTCTGAAGGTAGCTTTACATATATATATATATATATATATATATATATATATATATATATATATACCCAATTAAGAAACTTTGAGTCATTTTCTATTAATCCGTAACCGCAGAAAATGCCACAAATAAATTCTTAGTTATTGACTCTTATTTGACTTGATTACCAGGAAAGTACTGCAAGGGGCATCTGAGAAATTCTTCAAAGTCATCACTCGAATTTGTAATGCAGTTATTAGAACAAATCATTTTTCTAACCAATGGAAAATAGGCACTGGAAAGTTGTAATGATCCTAATACTAGGAGAATAACCGAAAGACGTCAAGTCTTAGAGATCAATTAGCCTGATTCCAATTCTATCGAAGGTCTTCGAGAAACTGATTCTTGAGCACCTAGAAGCTATCATAGAAGAGCAAGATCTAATTCCCATTCATCAGTTTGGCTTCAGAAAACATCACGGGACGATTGAATAATTACATAGAATACTTAGAAATATTAACAGAGATCTGGAAGGAAAAATATATTGCTTAGCGGGTTTCCTTGACATCAGTCAGGGCTTCGACAAGGTGTGGCATAATAGGTTGTTTTACAAACTGAAACAGAATCTTCCCTATCACATTTACATGATCCTAAAATATTATCTAAGTAACAGATATTTTCTCATCAATACCAATATGAATATACTGACATTTACTTCATTTGGAGTACCACAAGTCAGTGTCCTAGGACCCATTTTATACTTACTAGTTACATCTGATGTACCAACAACAAAAGCTACAATAATTACCACGTTTTTTGATAATACTACAGCATTTGCACGCCACAGAGATTTAATATCAGCACCAAGCAACCTACAAACTAACGCAAATAAAATTCAAGAGTGGATTAGGAAGTAGCGTATAAAAGCCAACAAAACCAAATCAGTACAGGTAACATTTACGATAAGTAACTACCACAAAAAATATGTTAAATATCTGGACATGTATCTGGACAATTTAACATGGCACAAACATATATTTACTATACGCAAACAACTCGGATTAAAACTGAGGCAGATGTACTGGATAATTAGTGAAAAATCCCAACTCTCCATAGACAGTAAAGTGTTACTCTACATACAAAACCATACTCAGAATAAAACCAAACTGGACTTCTGGCATACAGCTCTGAGGATCAACTCTAACCTGGATATACTACAGAGGTTTCAAAATAAAGTTCTGCGAATGATCGTAGATGAGCCATGGTATATGCCCAACAACGTCATTCAACATGACATCCCATTAGTTTCCATCAGGAAAGAGATCAAGTCTTTTAGTGTTAAATACCGTCAAAGACTTACAGTGCACCCTAATATACTAGCTAACCAAATACTTACGCCCAACGATAAAGTGCGCAGACTCAAAAGGCTTAAACCCGTAGACCTTGTACATATATTTAATTAAATCATAGACTTAACCAAATACTTACTACGAACCATAGGAACTTTAAGTTATGATAAATTGTAGACTGTTTGCTGAAATTCCCTACACATACGTGTCATTCTGCTATGTTAAACAAGGGCTTATTGTCCATATGGACAAATTGCTTACTCTAGGAGTTATAACAACAAAAAGTTATTGACAATATGTGGCTCTTTCCTTTTCCTGTGAGATTGATGAAAAGAACTGAACGACCAATTTGCCAACGGCTGGGTTTCAGTAGTCCGAGAAGCCGTCCGGCTAACTCTGTTATCGACTATCGCACAGCGGCCTGCACAAGGGCCGAATAGATGTCTTACTCTCGTAGACAAATATTGACACGGCGATTTTTTCCTAAATTAAATAAAGCCAGGTAAGCACGTTTACGAAAGTTTTCACTCATATAATCCTTCTTTGTTTGTTTACCGCCTCGTAAGTAAATTTCCTTTCCTAAATCCCAACCCTCCTGCGCGACAGGGAGACACTCAGATCTAGTAAAATTGAGTTTCGACTATGTTTGCTAAATCTGATTGTAAATAATACAAGAACGAGGGTGTACGTACGATGAGGCGGCGTTACTGGAGTTGGTTTTGTACACTGTTGAGTTATTTCTTACGATTTTGAGCGGGATGACGTAAGGCAGTGGTTGTTTGGCGTGGGTTTGAATAAAAAGGGAAGCCAGGATAATAATTTCGATATCGAACTAAGGCATCGGAAATAAATCCCTTACTAAGCTATTTATTTCCGCCATTTGAAATGTAAACATAATAGAAATAATATTTTAATGGAATTTAAAAAACCCCTCTATTATTGTCAATAAGTGACTAGCTCTCAGTTTGAACATTGGATTTAAAGCTGTTTACTACAAAATTTTGTAAAAGTAGAAATGTAATATGCAACAGAAAAACTCAAATGGTTGATTTGAGAGGTGAAAACTCTTTCATCCCCTCATTACATTTACAAATGTTAAAGAGGCAACTGTCTTTATCAGGGGGTTTAAAGGGGGTTGTATAAAATAGTGTAGTTTCAATGACGTAATATATCTTAAGGTCGTTTGCAAATAATCCATAGTATAAGTCAAGAACGTTAGTAATGTCATTAATCAATACTATAAATAGTAATGGTCCTAGATTGGACCCATGTGGAATTCCAGATGTAGGACAAAATGTTTTAGAATTAAATCCATTATATGCTAGATACTGTAACTTACCAGTTAAGTTTGAAACAAATAATTTTATAAATAAAGAATTATAACCATCTTTTTGAACTGGACAAATATAAGCTGTTTTGCATACATCAGGAAATGTGGAATTTTTTAAAAACTAAATTAGATAATATTAGTAGTAGTTAGATAAAAACATATTTACAATCCCTATCTAAAAAACTTGGAATTTGATCATTGCCTGACGTCATTTTATTCTTTAATTTACTTAGAGCAACCAGTACTTAGTTTTCCCAGATTATTTCAATTGTAATATAGGCATGTTATTAGTTGTAATATTAGTTAAATCTGGATAGGTAGACTATGAATCCAGTGCTCACTCAACCCATCCACTGTATTTTGCAGTGTATCAAATATAAGATCGTTAATTGTCCTTAAGGTCGTTTCCTTTGAACCTTCCCGGTATTCTAATTTGTCCTTTCTTCTATGAATATGTTCCCAAAATAAATTAGGATCACTTTCAATTTTCTGCTCCATATCTGCTAAATATATTTTATATACTTCCTAAAATGATATTTTTTTATTTTAATATTTTTTATAATATCAATTCGATTTCTTGGTATGTTATTAATAAATATTTGAAATAATTTAGTAATACATAACTAATACATAAGTAGTGACAGTATTATAGTAATTTTTATAAACCTAATAAACATTGAAGTGAACAAGAAAAGTTCACAAAGGTCGTGCTTTGGCCCTGAGATTTTGCCAAGAATGAGGCGATAAAGAGAGGAACGATCAGTAGTTGTATCGTATTTTAGTATTTCAGAAATACAGCCGAATAACTCAGATATGCAAAAAATACGGGCGCCTATTGAAAAACAACCCCTATCGCCGAACATTTTTTACGGTGCCAAAAAATGGCCACCCTTTCAGGGTTCCTTTGCTGTCATGCAATTCTAATCTTCGAAACTCGGTCATTTTTCACTGACTTTCACGCTTTTCAAACCCTCCATCCATTCCACTGCCCGGTTTATATTTATGCCGCATTTCGGTCATAATTCCACCTTCGGGCCTTGCACGGCATAAAAGGGAGGCGCGGAGTCGATAAGGTGAGCCCCGTAGCCATCGTAAAAGGAGGGAGCATTCCTTCGGCGTTTACCTTTACCCCGCCCGAGACACGGGGTAAAAATTTAAATTTTCGGCCGCTCCAAGGCGATGCGGAATGAGATAATGGTATCTGGAACGCTGTATTTCCAGATTTTCCGTTATTAAATCTCGCCGCTAAGCTCTCGTAATCCTGCAAGTAGGGATATATATACACAGCAGGAAAGAGACCTACTGTATTCAAATATTCATTAATCACAGCTGTTATTCGCCGCTATCACTGGCGTGCGTGCCCTGACTGAATCTCGGGAGAATGAATACAGATAAAGTTTTCTTACGCGCAAGGGGGGTGAGTCGGTGCAAGTAACTACGGGGCCGGTTCCCGCCAACAAAAGGAAATATTCCCTAATTAATTACGCGCCTTAAAATTGATGGAAAGCCTGACCAGTTGCTTACCTAACGATATATTGTTATGTAGAGTCGCTTCAGAGGTACCTCGTAGAAAAAGTAGGGGCGCAGTGACATGAGAGACTTGTGACGGAAGCGGTAGGAAATTAAACAAACCCTGTCATCCAATTTCCAAGGTTATTACACTTCCAGAGATACCGGAAGGCTCCCTTAACATTCTTGTTGGAAAGAGAACAGATCGGATATCATTATATTTTTGAGTTGTTCTGTATATTTAATGCAGACTTTCGTTAGCGTTACCGAAATTTATTCTCAATAGTTTTTATATAATAGTTTTTAAATTTATAAAATATATCCTACCCGAAGTTTTAGATGAGAAAGAGCTCGAATTTTAATGAATGATGGCGCTCCAGCACGTTTCAGTTTCGTGGCAAGTCATCCGATATGACTCGATTTAATTCTTTGGTGACAGCTGAAATAATCGGTCTACAAAACTCTAGTTTAGAATGACGAAGAGGAACGAACAGGTTCAAGAGTCATAGGATAAAAAATACACCTGGGAATTGCTAAAACTACTAAATTATTCTTAAAACAATGCCAAATACCTTCTAAACTGTATAAAATATTGACAAACTTCATCATGACTCCAAAAATTGACTATTACACCAAATTGATACAAAGTCGATATAATATTCTTAGACCGCCAGACATAATTCGGTATACTTGCCCTGATGATTTCCAGTAAGGATGAAATCACGATATGCAGTTCCGGGACAGCCTGGTATTTCCAAGTGAAAAGCAATTAATGGAAATAATTCCTTATAAATTATATCCTCATGTGGTGTACGCGAAAGCCTGTATTAAACGTAGTAATTTTCGGTAGAAACCAGAAGCAGTATAGCTTCCTGTAGGTGACACTTTGTTTAGCAGGTACGTGACGTTCTGTCAATTGAAAAAAATCTAGTAAATAATTAACATTACAATATTTTTTGTATTTGCTGTAATTTTTAAACTAAAACAAATTGAATCTCGACAATCGAGACAATTTACAGTTACAGAAGATAAAGTAGATGATATAAAAATTATTTTTGAAAATACAGACAAGCATCTGTGATGAAAATGTATGTTATGGTTTCTTTAACTTGTTGACATTAATACTTTTCAAGAAATTCAATAACCAAAGGTTGTCGATATTTTTCACTATATCATTGGCTGACACTAGATTCATCGGTCCAACATCAGTGGGTTGAAAATAAAGTGAAAAATTGACTATACTTTGTTCTTGCAAAAGAATAGCAATGATTTTCCAACATAGCTGCATCCATGGTATGTTTAAACATATCGCTGTCTCCGGTGTCAATGAATCTGGAACTAAATTGAATTATACAATAACTGTTTAACGTAACGTCTTTAAGACAAGATATTATCGGTAACCGTGAAGAATTTGGATGCATTGATATTACAGCGTATCGAGCCGCTGAGATAAATAGTTTTGCTGTAGGGGAAAAGTAAACATTTTCATCGGCGCCAATGGAATTTTCCAGAGCACAGGCGACGGACAGGCGACGCCATTTTCCAGCCTGCCTCTGTGACGATTAGTCGATTCCGGCCATAAAAAGGTTAATGACGTTGTTTGTGTTACTATATAATTACCCAATTTCGGTAAACTTCCCTTTGAGGCTAACGCGATTTATTAATAGATAAACTAAAATATATAATAATTAGAAACCACCAAAATATCAGATACTAACGAAAACAAACGCCTCTTCTTCTATATGTGTACCCTACACGACCCAAAGCTGAATCTCCGTTTATTCTTAATTGTCTAGTAGCAATTGGGATTTATTCGGTTGTCCAAAAAGTTCGTTCGATTTTCCGAGATAACCACTTACGCCACGGCGAAATTGTGTTCTGTGTATGGCAAAAATGTTATTCAAGATCGAACGTGTCAAAAGTGGTTCAAGAGATTTCGATCTGGCGATTTTTCACTCACGGACGCCCCAGGTCAGGCCGACCTAAAGAAGTCGTTCCCGAGCATTTACGGGCCTTAGTTGAGGCAAATCCTCATACGTGAAATGTGGCTCACCATACGTGAGCTTGCAGAAAAAATCTAGACGTCAAAATCTAGTGTACAGAATCACCTTAAACAACTTGGGTTTGTCAATAGACTCAATGTTTGGGTTCCTCACGAAGTCAGCGAATCCAATTTAATGGATGGCATCAATATCTGCAATATTTTAAAGATTCGTCAACGTAGCGATCCCTTTTTGAGAAATATTGTTACTGGAGATGAAAAGTAGATCATTTACAACAACGTCAGTCGAAAGAGATCGTGGGGAATGTCTGGTGAACCTTCTCAATCCACACCAAAATCAGGGCTTTACCCCAGGAAAGTTTTGTTGATCGTCTGGTGGGATTTCAAAGGAATCATTTATTTTGAGCTACTCCCGATGAATCAAACAATAAATTCGGACGTTTACTGCGAACAACTACAAAAATTGAGTCAAGCAATACAGGAAAAACGCCCAGGACTTGTTAATTGTAAGAAGGTCGTCTTCCATCACGACAACGTTCGACCTTATACTTCTCTATAGACACGGAGGAAATTGTTGGAGTTAGAGTGGGATGTCTTCCCCATCCGCCGTATTCTCCAGACCTCATGCCCTCGAATTTTCACCTATCCACTCCATGGATAACAGTTTACGAAACTTAACATTTACAAATGACGAGGGAGTCATTGACGAGGGAGAAATCATTTAAAAACGTTCTTTTTGCGAGAAAACCGCGGAGTTTTTATGAAAATGGTATTATAAAGCTTACTGAGAGATATGAGAAAGTTACTGGAAATGGAGGAACGTACATTATTGATTAAAATCTATTAAAATAGTTTATAATAACTAATGATAAATACTTATGAAAAAACCAAACGAACTTTTTGGACAACCCGATATTTTGGTGGCGACACTCTGTATAGTATAAAAAATGTGTATACATTATGAATCTCCTTTTCCGGCGCTTATAGCCCTTCTATCTTCCCTCGATCTGGAAACAAAGGTGCTAATGAATTTTCAGGTTAAAAAAATCCCCCCCTAATACTAATCACCGGCGTAATCCGGTTGTCTTGGGCGCTCCTTTTCAACTCGGGATTTATCAGAGATTTAATTTATGATGACATAAATTACTCATCAGGCGGCCGCAATAGGAACAAAAGGCATTATTAAATAATTTTCTGTCTTAATTAAGGCCCTATAGAGGGGCAAATTAAAAATGTTGAACCATGAAATGGATGTCCCTCGCCTGGCGCGTGGAATATAATGGAGGAGCGAATCGTTCGGAGATTGGAAAATGCCCAAAGTTCGGTTATTTTGGGTAGATGACTATTTAAATTGATGGCGGGCAGAGGCGGAGAGCTCCGGGGGATCGCCCCGTTGCGTGAACGAAAATCGATATATCGCGTATTTCATCTTTTCATAGACTGAAAGCATATTACAGTTTATGATAAACAGTTTTAAAACCTTAAAACGGACTTTTCCGCACGTAGAATATCTCTATCTCGAAATTGAGTGGCCGAGAAAAAATAAACCAACAAATAAATGCAGAATATGTGTTTTATGCGATAGTTTCACTTTTTGCAAATAGTTCACCCTCGTGCTTTCTCATGACCCATGAGTAGGGTGGGGTGTGCCCTATCCACCTCACAATCAATATACGTCGTCTTTTAAACGTCCATAATCAGAATCAGTCGAAACCCGATCGATTCGATACGATTTAACTGAGTGATCGTGCTAACAAAAACAAATTCTCAAATAGTCCACATTTGTTCTTTCTCGTGGCCTATGAACATGGTAGAAAGTGTTCTATCCTCCTCAACATCAATAGGTGTCGTCTGGGAGACCTCTCCGATCATAATCAGTCAAAACCCGATCGATCCGACACGATTTAGTTGAGTTATCGTGCTAAAAAAGATTTATCAAATAGCTCACCATCCTGCTTTACATATATACAGGACAGGACAGGATGGGGTGTATCTTATCCACCTTAAAATCAATAAGTGTCGTCTGGGAGACGTCCTTGATCAGAATCAGTCAAAACCCGATCGATTAGTTGAGTTATCGTGCTAACAAGAATAACTGCCAACGCCAACGCCAACGCCAACGCGAACGCGAACGACACACACACACACACACACACACACACACACACACACACACACACACACACACACACACACACACACACACACACACACACACACACACACACACACACACACACACACACACACACACACACACACACACACACACACACACACACACACACACACACAAAATGGTTTAAAAACCATTTTTTTTTTGTTTTTAAGCTGGAAAACGAAAAATAAACCCTAGAAAAAAAATTTCTTACACGATTACCTATATTACTTTTCCGCGTATAGTGGAGTGCAGAAAAGTAATAACATATACTTAAAATTAAACACACGGTATAAATGTTAAAATAAATGTTTTATTGGAAAATAGGGGTGTTACTTCGACTATTATATTCAATGGGATATATTTTGACATAAAAATCTGTTACTGTCATCTCAAACAACTGCTCCTTAATTAATTTTTGTCTAGAATTTTGAAAAAATCATTTTTTTTTGCACATTCTTAAGTTTAAATCTTTAAGAATATGTCCTCAAAAATTCAAAATATTTACAGAGTTATAGCTATTTTACTGATCTTTATTTGACTTTTACCGCGGTGGCTGCCTTAAATTTGGTTCAAAACTTTTTTCTCAAAACTACTTTATTCGACATGGTTGACATAATAATTAAAGTACTATCCAACCGATTGACTTAAAATTTGGCACGGACCTTCAGCATGACTTTTTAACATCCCAACTATGTTTCCTATGGTCCCGACTTTGATCCAAACTTACTGCGACATTGTGTGAGCTTTTTTTACGTTGTAAATATAAAACTTTACGCTCATCTAACGCCGCCCATGAACCGATCGGAATCCCCTATAAAATATTGAGAGTCAGCCTTCCAAGTTTTAATGCAGCATTGCATTTGCATAGAAATGGACTCCAGACGGCGTCCCGCGCGAAACAACCCAAAAAAGAAATTAATTTTAAAGTACGGGTGGGATGAGGAGGCACGAGATTACGCAAACCCCTTTCAGAACAAAATTCTCGACTTAATAAAGAAACTCCCGAGTTAATTTACTAAAATTGTTTGTTTGCCTCCTGCTCCACAAAGGAGGTTTCGGAGTCACAACTGAAAGCCAAGAGAGCAGGTACAAATTACTTCGAATATGATATAAATCGTTTTCGTTTGGGAACATAAAAATGAGTATTAAGTTTTAAAACATGCGCGAAAGAATTTAACGACTGCATGAATAGCTATGAATACTTTGGGTATCTTTCATCTTTGATGTCAGTCTCTTCGAATACATATCGCAGACAGCTGGTAAATAAGAAAAAAAGGGAACTGCATTTTTTAAGGTACCCAGAGACGTCAGACAGACGTGTCATTTTTTAAATGCGTTTTTTTCGTTTTATAATACGTCTGCATTTAGATAAAGCTTTTGATTGTTATCATTCGCCAGACTAGTCTACCCATATTGCCTGGACACCCTTGTTGAATATGTATTTTATTTTTAAATTGGTGAATACTAAGGTTGTGTAAGATCTACTGTGAGAGCAATGATTTCTTTAAATTATTTTTCTTAAAAATATTATAGTTTTTTCATAAAAAACATAGTTTTTCTTTTACGTAGCTTAGTATGAGGGAGTCCCAAAAGAAACCGAACTGATGTGGTGCGCGAAGTTTTTATAGTACCGAGTTCTGCCGCCAGGAGCGTATAGAGCTACCACTCCCGAGTGAGTAAGCCAAGCTTTGTCACTAACGAAGGTTCCCTTCAGCTTGTGTACATTTTTTAGTGAGAGTTGATTTGTGTGCTCGTTGTTTTTTGATTGTCGTGAACAGCCTGCGGCCGTAAAGATTTGCCTCTTGCTGGGAAAAACTGTCACAGAAACTCTTGAAATATTGAAAACGGTTTACAAGAATGATGCCTATTGGGAATAGGGAAAACTATTGGGAAAACTCAAGTGTTTCAGTGGTTTTCCCGTTTCACATGAGGTGAAATGTCAATTGATGACAAACCTCGCTCGCAAAAAAATGTTGAAAAAATTCGCGAAATCATCCTGGAAAATCGGCGAGACCAGCCACTCGACTGTCACAAATCAGGCCTCTTCCACCGCAAACTGTTGCGCAATATTTTCAAAACTTCCAAATACAAAGCCTGGCTAACTGTCTGACCCTGTGGAACACTGAATGGACAACTTCTCTCACATCAATAAAACAAAAAAAAAAAAACACGAGCTCACAAAATAACTCTCACTAAATAAATCACACAAGCCAGATGGAACCTTCTTTTGCGATGATACTTGATTTACTAACTCGGGAATGGTAGCTCTATACGCTCCTAGCGGCTGAACACTGTACTACAAAAACTCCGCCCGCCACAACATCAGTTCTGTTTCTTTTGGGTACCTCCCTCGTAGAAGCTCTAGTTTATGATGAATACCAAGGTCGTATAAAACTTGTTAAAAATTGTAATTTTTTAAAAATCTTATAACATTCTAATAACATATTTATATTCTTTATAGAAACATTTCAAGGGTGTTATCTTTAGATTATTTTTCTAAAGCCTCTAAGGGATGTTCGTGGTAAATATTTATGTTTTGTAAGACCTATTATGGAAGTGGTGATTTTAAAAATTGTTTATCCAAAAATATTGAGGTTCATTAAAATGGTACTCTGTTAAATTTTCTTAGATATCCCTATGGTGAATATTAAGTTTACATAAGACCTATTGTGGGAGTGGTGACATTTTTTAGAATTTTCGTCTCTAAAGATCTTACATCTCTCTAAAAAAAGATCGTAAGATCAGATAATTTAAAAAATACTATCGAGCTAATATAAAACAAATGTCACATTACATTAACATTTCATTAATTTTGAAGAGTTTAGTGAAACGTTACAGTCAATGAATACCTGCATCCCTATTTTGAGACCGTTTAAAAAATTGTTTAAAGAAAAATATAAAAAATTTTCATCACTAATTTGCGAAATCAACTAATAAACGATTGTGTGATAGCCGATCAAGACCGCGACGATTTGGCTTGACTTTTGATTCGTTGATTGTATGTTAATTTCCGTACGCACCGTATTTGACCACCCTTTATCTCATTTACGCCGGAACCCTTCCCCATCCGCCCTTCAATAATTCATGAAACCTAAATTCCTGTTCACGAGAATCAATCGGACAAGAAGACCGAAGGACTGCCCCTCGCAACATTACTCAGGAGTCCCTGCGAAGATGTTAATAAACACCTCTGCGTCCTGCGTTGCTTACACACTCCCAACAGCATCAGGATACAGTAGCAGGATCGACGCAATCCTCCCCCATTACTCACGTAACGTTCTCCTGCGAGCCCGCCGGCCCAAACCAGTCGTGTTTTGACCTCGCAAGAGAGAGCTGGCGCACCGGTCCTCGACTTCTGCCTTCTTCGACACGCCACGGCTGACATACAGCTGTTTACGCACATACAGGGTGATATTTGGCGGCCGCGGCCCAATTTTGGATTCTTCCTGCTGACCGTTTCCAAAAACTGCTTTCGCGAACTGTTTTTTTGTGACTGTGATGGTTCTGTTATGGAGTGACGAAGTGGAAAGTGACCTTAAGTGCTAATTTTACTGGTTAATTTTTTTCCGTTACGATGTTTTCGAAAAGTGCAGTGCTCGCGTTGCTTCTCCAGATCACCTGCTGGGCTATTAGCTGTGTACAAGGTGAGTCTAATTAGTTATTTGCTGGTAATTAGTAACGACTGTCGAGCAATTAGCGGCGATTCGATACTAATTGATCGCGATTTGCGGATAGTATAGCGATGGTCGTCTTCTAGCCGATTTTTGTCGGTTCGTCGATTGGAAATGGTTTCACGGACTGAAAACGATTTTTCGGAATTAAAGCGATTTAACAGGCGATCTTCATCAGTTAAAGGAGACTGTCATCGATCACAAAAAAAAAAGACGAGACAAATTAACACAGGATGAACTATACGAATTTCTATAAAAGCGAAAATACCATTAGAACCATTTATTTTTAACCATATTGTTGCATACCTTTCGCCTGGTATAATTCACAGGAATGTCAAAATCCGGTGATGCACAATTAATAAAATTTTCATAATATTTCGAAATATAGCGTAGGTGTTTCGAAGTTTTAACTTATCATCAATGCAGCACAATTAAGTGAACAGGATGAAGCTGGGTTAATCTTCTTTTAAGGAATTAAAAAATCGTTATATTGTTATATTTTATTATTTTATAAATTGAGTGTATAGTCTACATTGATCTTATAACCAATTTTCTTTTAGTCAGCACTTATTTTTTAAATGTGCGCAAATTTTTAATGGACAATGTAAAAATGGGACAATGATTGATAAAATATTATACCCCACGTTAATACATACAATTTTTATAATACGAAAACATGTATAAATGCATAAGTTTTGTACTTCGTACTATATTTACAGCCAGAGTTTGACTAGAAAAAATATATGCAACTTAGACCGGGACAGACTAATTTTTTATGGAATTCTGTATATTTTGTTATACATAGGTACAAAAATTAAGGGATTTAAAACATCCTAAATTATTAAATGATTTTCAAAGGGCTGTAACTTGGACAACAATAGTCGCAGAGCAATTTTAAAAAAGCAAATTGAAATTTTTAGTTTTCAGATTTCGAGTTCAAAATGTTTTACCTTTTTTATCAGTTTTTGAGTAATCGTAAGAAAACCATCGGGGAAAAATTTTTGCCTGCCCTTCAAAAGGTCCGCGGACTTCAATACATTTTTCTTAGTGATTTCATCATATAGCTTTTTTAGATAATTTTATCGTCGTTAATTTGAGTTATCTAAAATCGTTGTACGATGATTTTTCGCCAAGTTATTGTCGTTAAAAGCAAACGAGTTAGTTTTGACTTTGGTAATTAATTACTCGGGAAATAATGATTGTACAGAAAATTAAAGTAGGATTTTAAAAACTGCAAAATGTTCTTTATAATGCTATTATAAAGAAAAATTGTTATTAGCTTTTGATAAAAAATATATTTTTCAGTACGAGAATGTTGATTGAGAGGTAAAAAATTGCGTATTTAGGGATATTCGCTTAACTTCACATAACTTTGCAAATAATGGATAGACTAAGGATATTGACTATTTTTTTTTAACTTTAAAATATCTCAAGGTAACCCTGAAAATATCAAAACGATGCAATTTTTTTTTATCTTCGGAATGATTGAATTTGCCTTTTTTGCTAAAAATCAATTTAAGGATGAATTTTTCATTTTTTATTTATATTTTGAGGCTGAAAATGTTTTTTAGCAATAATCTATATTCTTTTATTAATTTAATTTTTTATTTACATGTTAATTATTGTAAAGAAAAAAAGGAAAACATTTTTTTTTGTTAAAAAAAGTCAAAACAGAGTGTTTTGCTTTGAGCGACGATAACTCAGCGAAAAATTATCATTCAAGGCTTCTAGACCTCTTAAGTTAAAGATGATAAAATTACCAAAAAAGGCTTTATGATGAAAGTACTGAAAAATAATAATGAAGTCCGTGAATTATTGCCTTTCAGGCAAACAAAAATTTGTGCTTTGTCCGATGGTTTTCTTATAATTACTCAAAAACTGCATATGTTATTTTAAAAAATATTGAACTCAAGATCTGAAAAATATAAACTTGGAGCTTCAATTTGCTTTTTTTTTAAATTGCTCTGTGGCTGTTTTTCTCCAAGTTACAACCCGTTGGAAATACCAAAAAAATTTACAATTTTTTTACATCCCTTAACTTTTGTGCCTAGTGTATATCTGCGATATTTCTCATTTTCAGAAATATAGTTTTATTAATTTGTCCTCAACTTTAATAATAGTAATTTATCGATTAATATATCGATTTTACCGTTTTATATAGGTACTAGGTACAACATTTGGAGTTTCTGTAATCTGTTATCTGCCCTAAAATCCTTAACTTGTTTGCATTCAAACATTCGCAGTATTTGTAAAAAAATATATGAGAAAAAAAATTTTCTTTTAAACTGGCTTAGTAAAGGGTTTACTGGATATTTGTGGTAAATATCAATATTGTGTATGGCCTACTGTGGAATTAATAAGTTTTTCCTAATTCTTTCTCTAAATCTTATACTTCCGGCAGAAAAAACTTGTAGGATCTGTTAATAGTATCTGCTTGAGGTATATAGCTTTATAGTGGTTTACTGGAAGCCTGAGGGGATATTTGAGAGTAATATTAAAGTTAACTGTGGGGGTGGTGGATTCATTTTAATTTTCTTCCCTATAAATCTCAGTATTAAAAAAAAAATATATATATATATATATATATATATATATATATATATATATATATATATATATATATATATATAATACTTAAGTAGCCTTATCTTTAGAGTGACTTAGTAAAGCCTTTAATGTATATCTATGATAATTATCAAGATTACGTAGGATCTATTATGGTGACGATGTTTCTTGGATTACTTCCCATAAAGATCTTGTATACTAATTGTACTACGATAATTATTAAAGAATAATATCAGAGTAACACCAACAAAGTTGTAATAAAGTTTGTTATCTTTAAAAGTTTAACGTCCTGTTTGAAGTTTTAGAATAAAACAAGCGAAAACAATTTTTTGTATGGTTTTCCTAATATATGTATATCATACTCGAATTTTGCTGGTAAATTAATATCTAGAGCGAATTTATCATCTTTATCAACATTACTTTAAATTGTCTCACAGGATGTGAGTGTTATGTCTAAATATTTATTTCTCATATTCACTTTACATTATTTCTCATGCTATTATCTAAGGAAGTTATGCATTTTTTTTAAACTAAATCATGAATCCTCAAAGTTACCATGTTTTAACAAAATAACCGCGAGGGGTGAGATGAGATCCCCGTTAACAAAAACCGTGATGGATTATATTAATTAATGTAATATTAGTAAGGAGCAAAAAGTTAGACAAGTTCATCAATCAAATTACCATTAATTTGGCTTTGTCGTTGCCACATATTAAAAAGTTTATTCACTGCGATGTACACGCATTAATGAAGAGGAAAATTGCCTCGAATTTTGTTTACGCTTATTTTTAGACCTAATTTTTTAAATATACATGCCGAAAAAAGACTTTGACGTTTCCCATAACTAATTACTGAATTTTGGTAGGTTTATTTTGAGGGTATTATAAAAAAGTTTTACTTTATTTGAAAGGCTAGATTTCTTGTTATGTTTTCTTAATATTTTTACTTTCTCAATATTTTTAACTGAACATTGGAATTTTGGTTGTTCTAATATGGATTACAATAAATACTCCTGGTGAGCATGCTTGTATTACAGCATTTCTTCCTGCTGAATCGAACAAAGGACATTAATATTTTTGTTTTACCACTTATTAAACCAGAAATGCGATATCAATTATTTTACGTAAATAAACTGTGTCCACTTTACAAGAAAATGTATGCATATCAACAAAATGTGCATGAATTCAGCAGGAATAACTACTTAGGCATGGTTAAGAACAAATATTCCTGCTGTATCGAGCAAAGAAGCATCTATACTTATGTGGGGCAAATATTCCTGCTAAATATGGTTATATTAGACCAACTATTCCTTCTGAATTGGCAGAAGGAATAGCTGTTCTAATATGGATTAGAACAAATATTCCTGCTAAATTAAATGAAGGAATCGTTATTTCAAAATGGATTGGAATAAATATTATTGCTAAACTGAATGACGAAATCGGTGTTCTAATATGGATTAGAACAAATATTTCTGCAAAATTTTGTTATATTAGAACAATAATACCTGCTGAATTGAACGAAGGAATAATTATTCCAGTACTAATTAAAACAAATACTCCTTCTGAATATGGTTATATTGGAACAACTATTCCTGCCGGATGAAGTGAAGGAATAACTAATTGTTCTAATGTGGATTAGAACAAATGTGCTTGTTAAATTTGGTGACATTAAAACACCACGTCCTGCTGAATTTGACAAAGGAGGAATTGTACCTATACATGTTAAAAAAATTTCTTGCTAAATTAGATTATATCGGAGCAACTATTCCTGTTGACTTGAACGAAAGATTTATTCTAATATTGGCTACAAAAAATATTCCTGCCGGTTATGGTTATATCGAAATCAAATTTTCTACCTAATTTATGGTTGGATGTAAGAATGTCTCGTAGATATGCATGACTTTTCTAGTACATTGGGTGCAGTTCTTTACGCAAATTAATTGCAAGTGCGGAACGATTGAAAGGTTGCCCTGCGTCAACTATATTGTCAAGGTAATCCACTTTGAAGCAGCCAAAATATTTAAATAACAGGAAGTTAATTGCGGGAACGCTGATTTAGGCTTTTCCTTTTCACATTTCATCTTTACTTACAAAGATATCCTATTTTATTATGGGATATTCAATAGGTAAGAGAAATGTCGAGAAGGACGATTTTTTCTTATTTATTTGTTCTTTAACAACTGTAAAATTACCATTACATCCGCCTTACTCATGAAAAATGTTTAAAATATATGCACCGTAGCGGTAATCCTCAAGCATACCTCTTGTGAAACACGCCCCTAAAAGGTAATCTAAGTCAATTTGACTCCACTTATATTATGCTTTTAAATATTCAATGCTCGTCTCTTCCAATCCTTTCCTTCCACTTATTAATACTTATAAATATTCATATTGCATACACCATTTGGGTCAGCTGTGAAAAGGGTTCTAATTTAATTATTTATTTTATATATTCTCGTTATTTTGATAATTCCCCAAAGGGAAAGGTGAAGATCTGTCTTACGAAATACATATTTATGATTTCTCTAATTACAAGAAAGCTCCTGGTGTTCGAAAATAAGTCTAACACAAAAAATATGTTGACATTTGATCCAAAATATCACGGTTAGTCGCAGATAAAGGTCGTGGTATTCTAAAACTTATTATAACGTGTAAATCACTTTCGATGTCGTTACCTTTCCTGAAGTAGTAACGACTGCCGGTTTTAAAAATTCATCTGGAATGTGGTGGCGGTCATTACGTGATCGATATTGATAAGCAGACGAAGATAACATATCCCTTAAAAATAATGAGTGGAAAATCGTTTATATACTTATTAATATTATGAAAACAGTCAATTCAGTAGCGTAATTCTTTACTTGTAACGGACATAAATTTATCGTGACTTACATATATTATGATTTGAGTAATTTAGAAAGTGTTTATTGTTAGCAGTAAACTTGAACGTCAAAATGTCGTAATCGTATCTCGGCTCTTGTAACGAGGGTGGAACGAGGTTAATTCTCCGTTTTGCAATGATATAATTATAAAATTTTAAATATTGATTAAACTAGTTGTTAAATAATGCGAGAACGTAATATTAAAGCACTTGAGGTAGGAGGAAGTAACGAAAATGGGAACTGTTGCAAAAATTCTCTGTTTAAAGCCGCAATAGTTTACTTGTTTACGGCCAAAGGTCATTGCTATGTTAGGCAATGGACGGGGTGGGTTGTGTCACCAATTTTGCGTTTTTATCTTTTGGTAGAAATTAGAAGTAACGAATCGAAACGGATTAGCAATTCCTTTAATACTATTTTGTATGAAAATAACTATATATGACTATAAATATGTAAATAAGCGGATATTCTGAACGAAGATTTCCTTTTTCAACATATCAAAACTCCTATCCTTTTCTGTTGTCGCTAGTTGGGATTCTTTAAAGAATATATCTCTTAATAAGTGGAGTGGACAAGAGTACCAACAGAGTAACCTTTTATGATAGATAAATAGGGTGAATTTGTCTTGATTACTTTTATATAAATACCCAAGAGGTGGAGTATATAACGATAGATCAACTACTTTAATCCAAATTAAGACGAGACAATATATTCTTCATACAACACCGAAATAATTATATCAGTATGTCTGGGGGTAATTTACTTGTCATATAGAAACAGGAGACCAATTTTCAACGAACACCGAAAGATTACACGTTTCTCGGTTTGAATGTCGCCAATTAAGTTGGCATAAACGAGAGTTGATTAAAACTCAATTTTAATGACCTGGTCTCCAGTTTTTGTTGCTACGTCGAAAGTTCCAGCCCCTTTACCAGCACTTCTACGTATAATACAGTTAGTTATATACAGAAGTTATTTTTTAATGTATAGGAACATAAGCTATATACAGAGTAAAATAATGAAACTAAACTTTGCTTCAAAATACCTATTCTACCAATAGAAGTAATAAAATATATGTGTTAAAGTAATAAACAGTTTCCTTAGATGGTGTAGACATAATTATTTTCTTAACAATAATTTATTATTGAATTAGAACATTTATTTATTTATTTATCCACGATTCAACAGCCAATGCCTATTATAGAAAGGGAAAGAATCGAACACAAAATATGTACATTAAGTCAAATAATAGCAAGGTCTAATATTGTGTATTGTTTGGAAATCTATACAAATTTTATATATCAGTAAAAATAAAAGAATATTAGTTTTAGGAATTGCAATATAAAAAAAGCGTTTATGTTACGTACATGAAATCTAAGAACATTAGAAGAATATTGCTATCACAAATTAACAGAAGGTTAATTTGTGATAGCAAGTGTGGACAGTCAATACAATTATATAATAATTCATACAAAAACATTACACCTAAATACTCTCTTTGAGTTTCTAAGAGTTGAACTTTCGACTTTCGAAATAATATTCGACTCTATACCCTACAGATATCATTTATAAATACAGTAAATAGAAGGAACCTCGAAATAGATCCTTGTGGACACCCAATGTTGCAAATATTTCGACTGAACTAAAACCATGATACTGAACCGTTAGTTCTTTATTCTCTAAATATGATTAAACAAACAATAAAACTGTCTGACAATCCGAAGTTGCATAGCTTCTTGGTCAAAATATCATGGTTTAGCCTGTTGAAAGCTTTGTGTAAATAATGTCTACTTGGGAAGCTTTTGATAAATGCATATTTAACAAAAAAAAATTCTAACAACTTGACAGTAACAATAACAGACTAATCAATTTAGTGGTCTGATATTTGGTCAACAGTTTTGATTTAGAATACAATTCTGACAACTTGACAGTAACAATAACAGATTAATTGATCAATTTAGTGATCTGATATTTGGTCAACAATTCTGATTTAGAATACTCTTCGTTACCTTTTCTCTGCGTGTAGTATGGAAAAAATCTTCGCGTTACATTTCTGAGATTTTTCAAGGACTGAAATTAAACGCAAGTCCCCAACAATACACGGTGAGCGTAATAATTCAAGAATTATAAAATCCGTCCCACGGTTTTTGTTAACAAATCTCAAGTCCGCACCCGACCGCCGATAAATAAATCACGGCGACAACTCCACCATGCGGAACAATAAATAAAATCGGAGGAGCCTCGCGCGCACCTTTCTGATATCAGCCCCCATTGTACGCCATAACTTTAAAATTGTCGTACGTTAAATAAAATTTAATAAATCTCAGCTCGCGCGGGCAGATAACGAAACCGATGTGTGACAATGTGAAATATTCTGCCCGTACATGGCTGCGCCGGGAAATGTCCCCGCATTTATAAAGATTCCGAGTGCAGAAAGTACCAGCCCGTTCGTATGTATGGGGCCCATTAATTTGCGATTTAAGGGGCCCGCGTGGCGCTCGAGATGTGCTTCTGACGCTAATAAATCTCCTTGTCTTTCCGCGACGGACGTCACAATTTGGGACGTTCCTGCAGCGGAGTGGGGGCGTAAATACGGGGACGATCCCATAGTCCAGAGCTCTTAATTCCCATAACCTACTAGGACAAAATTATCCTAGTCGTAAACATAGGACGAAATGAAGAACATTCCTTAAACCACCGAACAGAAACTAAGGCAAGACGGTTCACTCTCCGTCGGAACTTTGATCGTGCGCTTACAAAGGCATGCCGCCATGCAGCTGTTGAGCGGCGCCCTTCTTGAGTATAGGGGGATACTTCGTGTTACTATCACTTATTTCGCAGTGGGCGTTTGTTACGAGGACTAATAGAATATAATTTGGTAAATTAGGTACTTTACCAAATCAGAATTTAATTAAAAATAGACCAGCTTCCACAAATACCCAAAAATTATACGTCACTCGACACGAGTTTCGTCAATCAAGTTGACAGTAAAAGTTGTCAAATAATATTACAATACCGGATCTGTTTGGAC
Source organism: Rosalia funebris (assembly GCA_037954035.1). Lineage (NCBI taxonomy): Eukaryota > Metazoa > Arthropoda > Insecta > Coleoptera > Cerambycidae > Rosalia > Rosalia funebris. Next base: position 691,407 of record JAZFAV010000004.1, on the reverse strand, counting down.
AAATTTTGACAATTAGAAACTGATTGACAGAATGCACCATAGGTATATTTATTTTCAAATCCAATAGATAATTTTTGATATCCCGGTATAATTTAATATAAATAAAGTTACTGTTGAAGATGGTACGAAATAATTACTGTATTTTTTTCCGTAAAATGATTAGTGCTAAAAGAAAAAGAGATTAATTTGTGTAAAACTTTAATTACAAGAACTTATTGGTGAGAAGCCCAGTGTTTTTAGATTTTAATTTAAATTTATTTATTTCTTGATTTACAAAAAGAAGATGATCTAAATAAATTATTATCAACGTAAATAACCCCCTGTACAACGAACAGCAACCTTAACTTCTTCTAAATCTGCTAAATAAAGCAAATACAAGTTAGAATTACGGCTTAAAATAGTTAGAACAGAGTTACAACTTGATATGGATATTTTTCGATTTCTTGATTTCTTGACCGTATAGCATTAGGCCTTATTCGACTTAAACTCTTTTCTGTATTATCTTGTTTTGTATTATTTGTTTCACCCAGAAGTGAAATGGCATGTCTTACATCGTGAAATGTATTGAAAAGTTATATTTAAAAAGACGTCAAAGTTATGAAGCGATCTTAATATTGTTTACACCCGGCATATACAAAGAATATATTAATATAAACACACAAATTTACTAGTTTTGTTCATGAAGGACGTAGCTGTAAAAATATATAACAATGAAAAAAGTAAACAAGTATTAATAACTTATAATATAATAAATGCTATTTATGTTAGGTTCCATATTTAAAAGAAGAAATATACTTGAATATCCAAAATATTGAGGTAATACGAAATGTATTAGGATCTCAAAAAAACGTAGTTATCTAAAATATATCACCCCATTTGGTTTAATATGTATCACTAGTACCATTTAAACAAATCACATACAGCCCCATTATCGTGTGATTTTTGTGAAGGCTTTCACTTAACTTGATGATGACGATTAAAACAGAAACTTTGGAGTTGAAACGTTTTTATTTCAGTGTAAATGCCGGAGCCAGAGGGCCAAGATGCCTCGAAATAAAAGTCGGAAAATGTCAGATTAAAATAATAGCTTAACCTAATAGAATATTTTTATTTCCGAATTCTCTGTTGCTCGACAATAACAAAACGTCTAGCGCCCGTGCCATGTTCTACTAATTAATTTACTGAGCCCTCGCCCGTCGTGGTCCGGGCCCAATTTTTCATCCTATAACAATATGCATGCATTGTCAGACATTAATTTCAGCCCATACCAGGGCACGCCCAGCTGGTTGATTACGCTAACGAGGTGCTGAAAGACCCTTTGATGGACCTTTTGGCGAATACTGGGCGCGATGTTTTTGTGTGCGCCGTTTTCAGGACGGCCCCAACTAGGTTTTCGGATGAAATATTAAACGGTAGTTGAGTGTGCTGTTAGAAGCTCTGTTAAATAGCGAAGAGTTTCTCATAAGCTCGTTAAAAATGCAATAGTTGGTAGTTGGCAATTTGGTAATCGAAATAATCGCCCTGTAGAAAGAGGGAAACTGTTTCTCCTGGAAAGGAAGATTTAATAAAATCCCTTGGAACTATTCAAAAATTCTACCATTGAAGTGAGAAGCTTAATAAAATCACGAAATTAATCGAGAATGAGAAAACGCGTTCTAATCTGCATTATATATTAACTGGACTTAGTTCTAAAATTATTTCGATATTTCTAATCCCATTTAGTATTTTTTTGTGGTGGGTTTTTTAATCACCCTGTAATACATTTAGTAAGTAATATAATTCTTGCAGGAAGAATTATCAAATAAAAAGAATTGATATAAAAAAAAATTAATAAGAATTAAATCTTATTCGATAACATTATTTTGTCCCTCTCATCTAAGCATAAAATTATAATTTGGAAAAGTTTTATAGAAGCTTATACATAGTGTCCCAAAATTATAAACTATGTTATTTCTTGTTTTAAAAGAAATTTCAGTTCTTTAAATCTTCCGATTTTTTAAGTCTTTACACTGTTTTTATATCATATTGGATAAAACTGTGATTTAATTCATCTTTTGTACTTTAGACTTTTATTTTAGTTTAGGCTCCTCCTTCCTATCTTTTTACAGCATATAGTGATCACTAAAAAGTTAGAAAATAGAAAAAATTAACTCAAATTTTGTTTTCTTATGATCAATATTTTGCGTATGCATAAAAACGAAATGAACATGTATCAAATATACTGAGGGATTTTTACGTTAAGATCTTTAATTCATCAATATAGAAAAATGTAATTTGTCAAAAACCGTGATATTTTTGGACAATATTTATTTTTATTTATTTGTTTACTAAGTATTATTTATTAATATTTTTTTACAATCTTCCTCTACTGGTAACAAAATGATAATTTGTTCAAAATATTGTACAAATAGTCACAATATTATATTAATTTAAAATTTATATTATTATTATGCCTTCTTAAGACTTCCTTTTATCCCTAATAACTATCGACTTATCAAACATAATGAAAATTGTTGTATATATCTCTTTAAATGTTTTTCTCGTTGGTAGATAAATAAGTTTTAATTGTAATTTTTTTATTAAAAATATTTTTAATTATGCAGCTTGCAAGAAAATTTATACGATTTTATAATTTTTTTCGAAAGTACTTAATTAAGATTTATTGCGTTGTAATTAAAAATTTATCTAATTATTACTCTTCAGAAGAGTTCTAACTATTGACGTATATAAAATTTTAAAAATTGTTGCATAGTATTGTTTTCAAACCCAGTATTTATATGTATATATATATATATATATATATATATATATATATATATATATATATATATATATATATATATATATATATATATATATATATATATATATATATATATATATATATATAAATACTACTTAAAATTTCCTACATTTGATAACTTATGACCTACTAACTGCCCTCTACAAAAAAAAGTCTTTATTAGTTTAATACCGCCAACTTTCTAACTACTTATCCTCATGGGACGTAAAGATAACGGCCTCATTTACTGTTCTACAACGGCGAACCTTTGTGAAGTTGTTAAATTTTATTAAAGTTTAGAATGGTTTTACTTAATGATACTTTAAATGTGACGTAATATCTGGAGCAGCAAATGCAGCTGTACTTTTTGTTCCGGAGCAGCTCTATTAAAGAAGATATATCTTATCAAATTGCAACAGAAGATACGCTGCTAAAATATCGACAGTTTATAGGGGTGATATTACTAGATAAGATAAGCACAGTATAAATAGAAGGAAGGCGAATATTCAAAAAAATTTTTCAGAATCAAAATTTGTGTAAAAGGTATATACTTTTATATTAATGAAAGTATTTAGATTATTTAAGAAATAATCTAAAATATATGAATAACAAATTAAATATATAGCGAGGAATTAATCGAAAAAGTACATTTTTCCTGCGTTGATATTTTATGCAAATCATAGGAAAGATCTTCCATCTCCGTCGTTATTGCGTCTTACAGAATATCACAACTAAGACATTTCCTTTGTATCCCACAAAAGAAAATAAGACAGAATTAATGATGATGTCAAGAAGATCATAACTATTTCGGTTTATTAAATATAAACGTGGAAGTTTCGTAAAAAAACATTTGTGTTATAAAACAAGCTGTTAAATTATTCATCAAATCGATTTATATTCTTAATGACTTGCCCAATTCTGTATAAAGCTATTAATGATTAAAAATATCCTCATATATATATATATATATATATATATATATATATATATATATATATATATATATATTAAAATATTTCATTGTATAAGATCTAATACATTCTTGACATTTTATTTTTCATTAATATTAAACAAGAATAAAACGTGATAACACTCCGGGCAGAAAGAAATATATGCACGCCAACTCAAAGAGCGGTATTTATTCTCTTAAAGGTTAACCATTAGTTGTTATAAAAGTTGTTTATAATGAACGTATAAAAATAAGTCGTTACATTTACTTTGCTTCTAAATCATAATATTTGTATTTCTTATACTTCGTGAACATACAAAGTTAATTATCTAAATTTGCGACTGTTTTATGTGTAATAAAGTACTTCCGCCATAATTCTTAATGAGAATGTATTAAAAAAGCACTTACAACAATATTATTCACCTACCACCACACAAGCAGTATTGATCTATTCAGGAAACTATTTGGCTGACAAAAAATTTTGAACGATCACTTTCACCGACTAATTTTTTTTCTAAGTTACGCAACTACCGAATGGCAGTGAGCCCTAATTCCTTTTGTTTTCTCGAGTATAAAGAGAAGTCACGGTACTTAAACCATAAGCTCAAATTTTCAGTCACAATACTAACGAATCGTTATCTAGAAAGTAAATAAAACACAATCTCTTTTCCCTCATGTGCTTGTGGTTACTTTATATTTTAATATTATTGAAGTTGCCTCCCTAGGTAAACAATAAGACAGCAAAAAATAATGTATATTTATATATGCAATACCCCTAAATAATGTATATTTATATAAATTTCACACTATGATGCTCCATCAAGCTTCATTTTCAGTTTCAAAACGTTGAGAACGTATTTTCATCTTTATTTACAACTCTAGTGGAGAAATTTATTCTACTAGATGCTAAAATGTATGAGTATGCCCCACATATCTAAAGGAAAACTAGCATTTCTGCAATAAGCCACCCATTTTGCTACGATGTCTCCTAGAAAAAGTGTCGTAGCTATATCAATTATCCAAAAGCGGCTTTCTATAGAATTCTAATATACCCATTAGGCATCGTATCGTTCGAATATGGCCAAATAACACACTAGACGATGTAGAAAGTGCAATTCAATAAGCCATGACAGTAATACGAGTATACTGCAAACTGTTATGAAATGGAGCGTGATTCGAGTTCTGTATATATAGGACACAACTGTAAACAACTATATTGTCAATATATTTTAAACGATTGTAATATTCTGATGATTGTATCGCTATTAATCTGCGTCCTCAGTTTTATTGGAATGGCGATAACGAAAGATATTTTCACCAAATTAGATTATTAATTGAAATATAATAATGATGTCGTAATAGGCTGCTAGATTGTTATTCGAATTTCTTGTATTTATTCAACCGAGATTTACATTAATAGAAACTGAAATTTCATAACGTGCAATAAAAATTATGATAAAAAACTTGACTATAGTGTTAGAGTTTAAAATGACATTTTAAGATGTAGTTGTCCTAGTACAAGTCCTTTAAGATGTAGTTGGCCTCATTTTGTGAATTAATTTTTGTCATAAAATTTTCAGTTTAACATCGACTGTTAAAATTCCATCTGCAGTTTGTGCAACCCAAGAATAGTAAATAAAGAAGATCGCTCAATATCTACGTTTACGTGGCTGTAAGCTATACCGTCACTATATGACTACTTAGTTGTATTTGTGTATGAAGCCCATTGGTATGTTATCATGTTCTTTATATATATATGGGGTCCCTCAAGAGTCCGGAAATTTCGGACCAATTTTTTCAAAAACAAAATGTTTAAACATTTTCAATACAAACATGCAATAGTTCCCATTCTAATATGAGTAAATAGTGGTAGGTCACTCGTAGAAAATTATGCCATATTTTTTTTACACGCGCGTTTTCACACAAACGTTAGAAATAGTTTCTCTGCTCCAAGATTTCCACAGATGGTAATATAAGTATATTTTTCAAGTGGATATTTTCAAGGACATTTGAAGGACATTTTTTTTATTTAATGGGGGGTCCTTTAATTGTGGCAATTCAAGGATCGTTAAATTTTGCGTATAAAGCTTTAGGACACATATCATTTAAAAAAATATGGTTCATTAGAAAAATTAATAAAAATACAGTCCAATTCAGTTTATTCCTCTAAATAACAAAATTCTCACATTTAGCCTAAAATTCTCCAAGAAATCTAAAATGTAATTTCAAATGACCTTGGAATTATTCTCCTACAAAACTTAATGTAGTTAGTATCTTTTATATTCACTTTAATTCACTTCATCGAATCTTTGACAAAGCTGTAAAGATTCTTTCTTTTAACCAAAATGTGGCGAAAATTTTCTATATAAAAACATTTAATTAATTGGCTAATGCTATTATTTAAATCATGGCTAATTCTATCAAGAAATGTTTTCGGAATATGCTCCAAACATGCGCAGAGTTATTTTTGAGAATAGCTTTCGTCGTTAAAATAAATTTTAGGAGTATAATGTTGATTTATATGACTAGATAACGGGTTATATTAGGCAATGTATAAATTTTAGAACATATATTACATTAGAGCATAAAATATGGAGATAAACTTTCATAAACTTTATGCATGAAATATTGTAGCTTAAAAATATCAAGTATTGTAAAATGTCAAGCAGAACTTTTGTGATTAATTCTGAAGTTGCACTTCGATTTCAGACTGCGATATTTTCCCACATTCAACACGGTTTACATAAAGTTTATAAAAATCTACTTTATTAAAACTTCTATTCAGTTACAATTACGTTATTCACAATTATTTTTTAAATGTAAACTATTGCCAAAATATGCTTGCATTTTCACACGCTGTGAGCGCTTTTCACAGATACCGTTATATTTGTTAAAATACGCTTCTAAGTTACTGGCCATATCTTCAAAAGTTTTTATATAATCCAACTCTCAAAATATTACCAATGGACTAGCCGTCATGACAAAATAAATGTTAGTTAATGTGACATTTCACTGAAGTTGCCATAGTTTTGAAAATTGGTCAAGTTATTTAGTTACAAACGAGACCAACATTTAAAAATGGATAAATAAATAATAAACTTATTATATAAGAGAAAAACGATTACTTCGTCTTATTTGACCACCCAATATATGTACCGCTAAAATTGTTAAATGGCATAGTCAAATGCTTGAAAATTTGAATTAGGTATATGATTGTATTTCTTTGTCTGAATAACTTTTATTTTTTTTATTTCCTTTTTACAAACCAAGTATATTTTAGGTATTCCATTTGTTTATAAACCGTGTATCTATACACAAGTAAAACTGTTTCTCTTTACAGCCAGCAATACAACAACCTTGGACGATTTCGAAAGTGAACGTAAACCGAAAGGTCGCATTTCTCGCTTTGGTGTGTTCAGATGCCGGCCGAACTTATTGTGTATTTCGCATGCTTCCGTTCCGTTATTTATTCATTGTTAGAATTTTTAGTAATTAATCCGGTGTAACAATGAAATGGGGTGTGCCGAAAGTACGAGATGCAATTCAGATTTCGTTCGGGTCCAGGCATTCATGGATTTACGAAACGAGAGATTCGCTATCTTTCGTGTAATTCTTTTGGGGTCAGAGAATTTGGGATGCAGTGGCGTGCAAATGTTTGAAGTAAAGGACAACGCAATGCGATAGCTTATGAGATTATATATATTTTTTGAACACTGCGTCTCAGAGAAGATTTCTTATTTTTTTGGTGTAATTGTGATAAATGTAATTCTGAAATTACATTTTCACTTTCTGCCATCTGTAGGAACATTTTCTGATTATATCACCTCAAAGGTAGATAAGTAAACCATATACGACACACTTAAAGTATTTGTTGTTGGATATCTTCGATACTGTGTCCCAGAGAGCATTTTTTCGATTTTTCCTGTGCAATTGTGGCAATCTGAAATTACGTCGTCTATTCCTTTCATCTGTATGAACATTTTTGAGTGATATCATCTTAAAGTTGAATAACGAAACCACATACGACATATTTAAGATACTTGTTTTTAAATATGTTTGCAACTGCGTCCCAGAGAAACTTTCTGGTGTAACTGTGTGGTAGCGTAAAATTACCTCTCCTGTTCCTGTCATCTGTATAAACATTTTTGAGTTATGTCACCTTAGCAATAGACAACTAAACCATATACGACCCAGTTAAAGTATTTGTTGTTCGATATTTTCGACACTGTGTTCCAGGTAGCATTTTCTCTATTTTTCTTGTGCAATTGTGGAAATCTGAAATTACCTTTTCTGTTCTTATCATCTGCAGAGTGATATTACTTCAGAGTTAGATAACTAAGCCACATATGACATATTTAAGGTAATTATTTCTCGATATTTTCGACACTGTATCCCAGAGAAGATTTTTTAATGTTTCTAGTGTAATTATGATAACCTGAAATTACCACGTCTATTCCTGTCATCTGTATACACATTTTTAAGGAATATCATCTCAGAGTTGGATAATGGCAAACACATATGACATATTTAAGGTATTCATTTTTCGATATTTTCGACATTGCATCCCAGACAAGATTTTTTATTTTTTTGGTAGAATTGTAGTAACCTGGAATTAACCTCTTCTGTTTCTGTCGTCTATATAAACATGTTTAAGTTATGTCACCTCAGAGGTTAATAATTAAAGCATACACGACACATTTAAGATATTTTTTATATTCTCGATTTTTATAGTATAATTGTGATAATCTGAAATTATCTTTTTTTTTTCCCATCATGCATATGAACATTTTTGTATGATGTCACTTCAGAGATGGATGACTAACCCCTATACGATACATTTAAGATATTTGTTTATTGATATTTTCGACTTTGTGTCCCAGAGAGGATTTTTTTATTTTTATTTTGTAATTGTAGCAACCTACAATTACCTACCACGTTCATCTCATCTATAAGGGTATTTTAAAGATGAATAGAGGTTCGTTAAAAATAAAATTGACGTATTTCCGCGTTCTTAAAATATAAAATAAAACAGGTTTATAAATTTTACATCACTTTTTATTTATATAACTTTTTAAAAACAATTTATCTTTACTTTACGATTTTGAACACTTTACTATGTCAAAAAAGGAGTAACCGGTTTTTATACTTTTAACTTGAGACTTATTCGACGTTTACTCGACGACTAATTGAAGATTACTAACTACTGCTGATTACTGAATTTACCGACTACTGAAGCTACTAGTGGTTGTTTCTCTATTTAAAACATTTCTGTTGCTGATGCTGAAGGAATGTTCTAAGAAGTGTTTTTCTCAAGACTTTTAGCAAGTTGCAATAATTGCGATAAAATACAATGTAGGTTTATGATAAGCACAAAAGGTTTTTAGTTACGCGATAACCGCAATGACTTTGGTATACTCTTTTCTGGACATAACATCCTGTATGCTAATGGCCTGTTACAATGTATATTACAATATTATAAAATACAGTATTCATCTAAGTCTTAACCTAATATAAGAGAGGATTCTATATAACATAAATATCGTGTTAAATTTTGCCGCTACCTTGTATAGTTTTTCGTAGATACGTTATCGCATTATTTCATTTAACAAACAGAATTAAACATTTCATCATAGGTTATGGCCTGTTTTATAACCCTTTGAAAATATTTGCGGTTAAATCTGCAAGAACTAAACAATTTAACTGCTTATACAATTCATTGCCTCATGAATCGACATCCACCTGTTTTCGTACTTAAAAAAACTGCGTTATATCAACTACTACGTAGCTCACATCAGCTCGTAAAGAGAAAAGTTCGCTATATTTCTGCCACCGTGTCTAAGGTTACGCAACGCCTTGAAAGTGTTTAATATGTGTGTTAATAACATAAGCGAATAAGCGAAAGTCTTATTCATACATATTTATAAAAACATTCCTGCGGCGGTTTATTCTTATTAGACTTATAATAAAGTAATTCCTTCTTTGATCTCTGCATAACGCCTAGGATATAATCTATTCCAGCGACCTACACGTTTTATAAATCCCACAACAGCCTCAACTGTGTTTAAAAGCGTATGGATGGATGTTAGAATTGCATAAATGCTGGACCAATAAAAATTTATCAAACCAGTTGTCAAAGGTTACCCGGTTTCGGTGCAATAATCATTCTTCTTCTACAGGGTTACTCCGAAGAGAATATTCTAATGTATTCTATTTAAGGAAATATGACAAATTTTTATAAAAAAGATTTCGGTACGTTTTTAGAAACTAAATAGCTGTTACCAAGTGGAATCAACCCTAAGACATGCGACAGAGTAGATTTCTCATAAAAACAGCATATATTTGACGCCATCGGTAGTACTGCGGATATGCAATACCATAATGGACAATATTAAATCAATCCTAAAGAAACAGTACGTCTACGTAATGATGGTACCACTATAACAACTAATACAATGATTTTGTTAAGTGTTTGGTTAAATTCGTTAAAAATTCAAGGAATAACTTTCGGGAAAAACATTCGAACTCATCACATTTTATTTTTAATTATTTCGTGCATTTTTTTAAATATAAGTAATACATGCAGGGTGATTTGTGTGCGAGGTATGACGTCTTCGATATTTTTTGTAGTAGCAACCCCTTTTTTTGGTAAGGAATCTGAGAGAGTACATGTTTTACATACGATATGGCAATAGTTATTAGTGTGAGTATATGTTAGATAAAAAAATTAAGAAACACGATTTTACAATTTCAAAATACTAAATTTAATGGAAATGATTAATTTAAAAAATCAACTAAATTAAATGTTGCATTTAAATTGTCGGCTGCCGAAAATGTTTCCCAAAAGGTATTCTTTGATTTGAATGTTTAACGAATTTCTCCATTGTTATACGAAAGCACGTTATATTCAATTACATTGAAAAAATCTAGATCTATTAGTACTCGCATAATAGATCTAAACTAGGAACTAATATAAGAGAGGATTTTATTGATTTTCTGGATCCTGGTACCAGGCTGACTGGTATTGTTAAGAGCTCCAAGCATGGTATGTCACACTAGTATATAATACCTCTTCCCACAACTCCACACTGGAGAAGGCTTGTATTCGACTAGAAGTAAACAGTCTTCTTCTCATCTATCTTCCTACCCCAAAATTATTCACTTTTTCTCTTGGATTCTAAAAAAGTATTAGCATAATCTTCAGAGAATCGTATGTGAATGTTTTAAGTGTTTCGAAGAAGTGGACCGCCCTTGTTTCCTGGCTCTCTTGGTTTCGAGTTGATGACAGTGCAATCAGGACTCCTCCCTAATCACAATCTTTACCAGAAACACACCTCCTTCTGCTCAATACTGTAACAGCTCTTCACCATAACAACACGTCACAGTTTCAATTTTGCCAATTGTTAATTTTATTTGAAATTGGAGGATGTTATCCTCCATTTTGTTGGACGTAATGTGATATAATTTGATATTGTTTGTATTCAAAATTTCAGCGATTTTATGAAGTGTAACCTACCATTTTCTTACACCAACTCCTGAATTGTTCAATCAATTCGGTCAGGGAGAATCAGTAACGTATGTCGCCTCATATTTTAATTTGTTTAAAATGGAATCCTCTGAATAATATTGCAAGAAGAAAACCTGTCTCCTGGCCTTCACCAGATACGTTGACGTTCATCTGATGAATTGAGACATATTCTTGTTTAATCTGAAAACAAAACTAGTTTTTAGTCGTCCAATTTACGTGTTCGCTTGTAAAAAGCAGTCTAGTAACTCTATGTTCTCTGGTGAGCAGTGGTGCAATATCTGATCTTTTACAGCCCAATCCTCCTTCATTAAGATTTCATCTGACCGTATGTCCAGAAATTGCTACATTTCGAGCTACTGCTAGGGATCCGCTTAGCTCTAAACTGGTAGAATGCCTCTTTCTTAAAGCGACTTGCATAACATCGCTCATCTCTTGCACCTATAAACTTCTTACTACCTTGTTGTGAAGTTCTAGTAACTTTCAAGTTCATTGAAACTTTGACCTGTTCAACTGATTGTTGATTGTCTAACTTCTAACAAATTAGCTACATATCGCTGGCCACGTCCCTCGTTAGCCAGTGTTACCACTTTCACTGCTTCATCTTCTTTTGGGTGAACGATTTATTTTTTCTACTTGAAGTGCACTGGGCAGTGTTTATTCATTTAATAACATTAAATAAAAAATCACTAGCGTAACTGAATTCACTGCCTTTTACAGATCACTTTAAAGAGCGTTAAATGTATTAGTAACAAACAACTATTAGTAGTGACACGATATTCTAGACCACCTACACAAAATGTTTAAGACTCTAAAAGTTCGAGAAAGTTTTTGCTGATGCGTTAATTTGCTCCAGGAGTCTATTAGCATTAACAATATTTTCTACATCTCAAACATAATATTTGTTCCAACTTCCTAACGTTTCCTAATTTCTAAATCTTAAGTTAAGGAAAATATATACCTTGAACCCCACCTATACCGTACGCCAGTGGCACAGCGGCACTCAAATTAAGCCTTTGTAAATATCGATCAGCGAAAAGTGCCTCTGATTCCGATGTACTATATTTTCGGCGGACAAAGGGGCCGATGGCCCCAGTTCCGTCGAGGACTAGGAATTCTGCAGATTCTGTTGTCTGTTGACCCTTGATGTAACAAACAACTTACCTAATATACATGAAGGACGCTAAGAGGTATTTAGGATTACTGCATTTATGGGGCGAGTCAGGGGGAGCGACAAGAGTGCGGGGGCGGCGTCTTTGGATGTCTCCTGGTTTATGTGCGGAAAGGCAATTTTGCGTAGAGATATTATGATGAGGCTGTAGGTGGGCGGCTGGAAATTGACGCCAGAATGCTGGGCTTAGTTATCTGATAAAATCCGATGGGAACAACACCGGTGGCGGAATATTTCTCGAAATAATTTAAGGATAAGTACAAGGATAGTCGATGAAGTATCAATACCGCATTCTTAACAGAAACATAGTAAATTGTATCAAATGCAATTGAGTAAAACAACTACTAAGTTTCATACCACTATATATGTAAATATAGTGGTATAAAACTTAGTAGTTATTGTACTCAACTGCGTTGGAATTGTGAACTACCACAGAATAACGGCTTCCTCGATCAATTTCGTAAATTGTATTGCAAAGCTAGATACTCTAAGAACGAGCTGTACTAGAATCCATTTCTACATAGTGCTTTTGTAAAGTAATGAATAGATTCGTTAAAAATGCAATGAATAACTTTTGGGAAGAACTCTTAGTAGAGCATTTTCTAAAATATAATTAGTACATACAGGGTGAACCTCACAGGAGGAGGAGGAATTTTAAAATACTATGATTATGAAATGATTATTTAGAGGATCAACAAAGTGTTCAAATTGTACACCACTCGCTACCTGACAGTACACTTAGCGACCGATAGTTTTTTTATTGTTGTCAGATAAATTTTCTTCGATACGACCTTATTCCTTCACTAATAACTTTATATCCAGATGTAGAGGAACCTGATCTTCCGAGAAATGACTCTTTCTTTCAACAAGATAGTACATCTCTCCATAATATAGCACCTATCCGCACTTATTTAGATGAGATATTACCAAATCATTGGATAGAAAGACGAGGGCCGATTGAATAGCCAGCCAGATCGCCAGATTTGATATTCCTAGATTACTTTTGTGGAGGTACTGAAAAAGTAAAGTATAGGTTACTACGCCTGATAATTTAGATGTTAAAAGCAAGAAATCGTCACGAAATACAACATATCAGGTATGTAAATATGAAACCGAAATTTGCCCATAGATGGCCTAGCTGCTAATGTAGTTACCATTGTACAGCGTCATTGGCGCCATCTTCTTGTTTTGACATCTGATGAAGGTTTTTATCTCACAACAGTACAAGTTTCATACAACATCATTTTTAATAGGGTTTACCATATGGAATTTTGTGCCTGGAAACTACGATTTGCGGACAGCATTGATTTTCTGTAACCATTTGAAAAAAACTGCTGCAGAATCGCATCGAATGCTTGTCGACGCCTACGGTAAGCATGCTGTTGGTAAATCACAGTGCTTTGAGTGGTTTAAAAAAATCAAAAGTAACAATTTTGACGTGAGAAACGAAGAATGTGGAAGACCATCGAAAAAATTTGAAGATAGCCAATTGCAAGCATTATTGGACGAGAATAATGCCTAAACGCAACAATAACTCGCGAATTAATTAAATGTGAGACGAGAAGTCGTCTCCATATGTTTGTAAGCCATGGGAAAGATCCAGTAGATGGGAAAATTGGTTCCACATGAACTGAATGAAAAACATCAGGAAGACCGAAAAACCATTTGCGATATGCTGCTCGCTAGGTACAAAAGAAAGTCATCAAAGTCTCCATTGAATTGTGACTGGCGTTGAAAGGTGGATATATTTCGAGAATCCCAAGCGTAATAGGTCATGAGTAACTCCAGGCGAACCATCGACATCGAATGCAAAGCCAAACCGCTATGGACGGAAGACAATGCTCTGTGTTTGGTGGGATAAAAGTTTAAAAAGTTTGGACACACAGAAATTAGAACATTCTTCCCCAGAAAGCCTACAGACAGGTTTTGTTTAGGGGAAGGTTACACATATAAACGCGGACAAACACCCAGCCCTGAGGGAAGTGCCAAGTTCCCTCTGGTGAGAATCGAACTCACGCAGACAATGTGTCCAGTATTTGGCCCAGTTGCCACCCTGTTACCAAATACCAAGTCAGCACCACCACGGCATGAGAGTAAGACCATGCGTCACCCATATAAGTCGCAATCGTGCAATCCGTTGCTTGACTTCGAACAGCGCAGGTCCGACAATGAACGGAGTACACTGCCTCATCCTCATAAGAAGGGTGTGATCTATTATGAGCTGCTAAAGCCTGGCCAAACCGTTAATACTGAACGTTACCGACAACAAATGATCGATTTGAATCCAGCTTTGTGTAAAAAACCACCAGAATATCAAAAAATGCAACACAAAGTGATTTTGCTTCATGATAATGCGCCATCACATACAGCAAACTTGGTTAAGGAAATGATTGAGGCGTTTAGTTGGGAAATACTTTCACATACGGCTTACTCACCAGACTTGGCTCCATCCGATTATTTATTTGCATCGATAGGACACGCACTTGCTGAGCAGGACTTCACTTCTTACGAAAATATACGAAAATGGTTCGATGATTTGTTTGCCTCAAAAGAACAAGAATTTGATGGATCTGAGAGTTTTCCCAAAACGTTATTCCTTGAATTCATTCATTACTTTACGAAAGCACTGTATACATAAAATGATTGACCATTGAAATGGGTTATCCATAGAAGGAAACTTTGACATTGAGTGATTTAATGACATTCACAGCATTCTTCTAACTTGCTAATTAAACACGATGGAGGATATTTACAACAGCTTTTATTAATCTTTTATTTTTCAATGTGTTATTAATCTTTCATTTTGATTAGATCCATATTACTTTATAATTAGTAACATATTTACACGTTATTATATGGACACCATCTAGTTGTTCTAATATAAGCTGAATATAAAAGTCAAATAAAATAAATCTCTAAGAGAATACACAGTCCTGCTACCACGAAATAGTAGGAATGTCGCCATCTTCACCTTTTTAAATTTTGGCTGGGCAGCAGAACCATTCTTTCCGTTCATATTTGATCATCTACTTGAGAACATATTTATCTCCTCGCTTTGCCACATGACTCTAGCTGATTTTGGGGCCCTTAGTATTATTGCGTTTTGCAATGAGAGATAAGCGTATCACATTCCGCATCAAATCAGACACCCTACCAAGGACTCCATATCCCGCATTTCCCCCAACACAGGGGGTTAGTGTGATTCGATGAAATAGCGATCAACAAACCGCAGCTTCCCGCTGGGAATTTTCGGCTCCTTCTCCCGCAGTCCCAATCCCGCTCTAATTACTTTAGGACAGAATTAGAGCAAGCGGCGCGTTTTCCTTTTTTTTTACTGTCGCCGAGAAAGTAAACGGAACTTCCGAGACCTTGCGTAACTCTAAATCGGCGACCGTGCGGAAGTGTGTTGCACTTCCATGTGTGGGGGGTTCGATAAATATGAAAAAATAAAACGGTAGCAAACTACCGACAAGCGCCCGCTAAAATAATACCGTGTAAACCTGTGTCTGGAAATCCTGTAGGCCTTATCCATCCATCACGGACAAGTGGCGGTTTTTTGTTAGTCAAAGGCTTAAGTTTTAATTAAACCCCGATAGAAACCGGCTCACGCCGCCCACTTATAGGCCTGGCCATCGATTTGCTTTAACTTCCACGTAATGCGAGACGTTTGATCTTTGCGACGTCGAATTTGGACTGGAATATTATACGCTTCAAAGGTAAACTTTCAATATCGATAAGCGAACGAAATATACAAAAGAACGGAGTACTTGCAGGTTCGAGCCAGTGCCGTGGCAAGGGGGCTATTAGGTTCCAGTATATACAAAATACGAGGGTGAATCAAATATAAACGAGTCTTTTGGTTCTGGACATGCAATAGTAACACGTGAGGGTTCCCCCTTCGTGGGGTGTTGGATAAGGATGTCAGGAGGGGGGAGAGCAGATGGGCGACCTCGCTCATTCCTTTTAGTATCCGCCGTGACAATGTCTGAGCAGGGGGTGCCTTCATCAATTGCGCAGCGTGTTATCATCAAGTTTCTCGCCACGGAAGGTGTAAAACCATCTGAAGTCCTGACGAGATTGACTGCGCAGTTCAAGGAAGAGACACTGTACCGAGTTAGAGTATTTGTATGGCATAAACAGTTTGTGGAGGGTCGTGAGAAAGTTGAAAATGAGAGCCATGACCGCCGACCTCGCACCAGCATCACCAGCAGCACCAACATCGTCCGCGTTTAACAACGTCTTGAAGGTGACAGGCGTCTGACCACCAGTCAGATTGCATCTAAGGTTGGAATAAATTATGGAAACACCTTTGCGATCATCACATAGGAGCTAGGGTTTCGTAAGGTGTGCGCAAGGTGGACCCCTCGCCTTCTGACAACTGAGCAGAAATTGTATCGTTTTCAGGTATGTGAGCGTCTTCTAGTCTAATTTCGGGAAGAGGGAGACTCGTTTCTCACTCACGTTATCACCTGCGATGAAACATGGGTGCACCACTATACCCCTGACTAGAAACAAGCGAGCAATGTGTGGAGACGTCAGGGCGAGGCTGGACCAGTGAAAGCCAAGACAAGGCTGTCGGCAGGCAAGGTTTTGGCTACAGTTTCTTTTATCCAGCGTGTCTTGTTGCACCTCGATTTTTTGCATGATCACAGGACGATTAATGCGGCGTACAACTGCGATATTTTAAGAGAGGTTACTATTGCATATCGCCGCAAAGAACGTGACCTACCGATGAGAGAAGTGAAACTTCTCCATGACATTGCTCGTCGTCATACAGCAGCCCTTACCAGAGAAAAATTGAAGGAATTGGGCTGGGAGCACTTAAATACCCTCCCTATAGCCCCGACTTATCGCCCTGCGGCTTTCACTTCTTTGGTCCTCTCAAGGAAGCCATGGGAGGGCAAAGATTCAACAACGATGAAGAGGTTGAGGCCTACGTGCGCAATTGGCTGGAGACACAAAAAACTTCATTCTACGAGCAGGGCATTACAAAATTACCTACACGCTGGGAAAATGTGTTTCCAGATCAGGGGATTATGTAGAAAAATGAGCTGTTATTCTTTTTTTTTCAAGTTCAAATAAAAAAAATTTAAGAAAAGGCTCGTTTATATTTGATTCACCCTCGTACTTATTTATCTCATTAATACAAAAAGTGACTATACGTGTTGTCAAATTCAGTTTTCAATATCACCAAAAACACTTTTTGGACTAGGTATATATATATATATATATATATATATATATATATATATATATATATATATATATATATATATATATATATATATATATATATATATATATATATAATATTTTTTCTACAATTACTCATTATCCACATGAAAGTAATTGAATTCCACAACCAAATTGTATAATTATAATGAACTAGTGTGATAAAATGATGCTTTATTATATTAGTATGTAAAATTTTCATCAGTACCTACATAATATTGACTACTCCACGCTTCTCGGCGCGTGTTTCTACAACCAAGTTGGCATAACCGGGAGACGATTAAAACCCAACTTTAATCATCTTCATGGAAAACTAATTTCCTATTTTTGTTGCTGAATCGAAAATTCTAGCTCCTTCCTAGGACTTTACGTATTTGCGTACTGCTAAAAAACGTAATATTTAACTCAAATTCTTATTCTTATTAGTGAGCAATACATGAATAGAAATCTTCAACTTTGGAAAACATTGAGAATAAGCCTTAATTATGCATCTTAATTATAAATATATATTTAAGTCTGCAAGGGATGAGATGTAAAGCAGACTATAAAGCTTCAGAGTTTATTCCTGAGGATGTAGAACCTTTTTCAAGAGTAGATTAAATATTTTTTTTAACTGTCTCCTGTTTCATTTGATTCCCTTATATTTTTTTAGCAATAACCTTTGAAAGGTTATTGCTAAAGGGTATATATTTATTGAAAATTCTACTTTGAATAGAATTTTCAATAAATATATACCCTTCGACAACTTGTGTAAGTTCCCAACCCTCGTGGTGTTTCAGGGTCATTACATCGTCCCTTGCATCAACCAATATTATTGTTGATGTTCTTCTGAATGAATTACTTGTATACTCTGCTGCATTCCACACTTTTAGGAACGTAGCAATTTGAAACGGCGTCTTTATCAATTTTGTTGATACCAAATGGCCGCTTGATATCTTCTCCAACTGGCCAATCCACATTATCTTCATATTTACAAACTATCAGTATAGAATGGTTGTAGATAAATTTTTTTTTCTAAATTTTGCTTTAAAATAGCATTATAACAGGAGGTTTAAATAGGGGCGTTATCAATTAGCTTTAGAGAAACTAATTCCAACTGAGGTTATACTAAACATTAAAGTGTATTCTCTATACATGTGACTCACAGTATTCTACACTGTTTACTATGTACTTTTTATTTTGATATCTAAAATATTAAATCTGAAACTTCTTCGTTTGTTCTTTTTCAATAGGCAAGTAATAGGTTATCTCATTCAAATATGGCTGTGTATAAAGGTCACCTAACTTCTAATAACACATCAGATTACCGTTTTCACTGGTATGGGTAGTAGTGTGAGTTTCTTTTGTGTAGTAAGCTGTATTATCTCGACAATATGAGATACGGATCAAAAGGAGTTATTTTAATAGATAAACAACATTTGTCAATGACGACATAAATCATTTATGAAACATCATTTATGCAAATTTTAATTCATTCGATACACATTCAATTCATGGAAAGGAACTTTGTCATCATAACGCATGTCACCTGTTTACGACATTTAAACTTATCGAAAGTAAAATTTTAAAAAATAATTAACACCCTACTAACTCCCTTGCACATTTCACTTATCCGCTACCCTCTATTGCGTCGCACGTAAATTCCCTCTTACGTTTCTTTCGAGTTTATTTCCGCCCGAATGGATGGATTTATTTGGCCCGTTTCCTGACTCACTGTGTAATTATAATAGCAATAAATTAAATTGTAATTAAAATTTAAAGTAAAAAAACGGCGCGGGAGATTTAGGACGTATGTCTTCCACGGCAATTTCCTTTCGGATAATGAAGAAAAGAAAATGAATTCTGAGAGACCCGGAATGTCGTTTTCCCTTCTGCGGCCCTTTGGCAATGGGTGAGATGTGATAAGCGTTAGTTTTGGTCGAAGTTAAAGCGAGTTTTAAAATTGGTTTAATTATTGTCAAATTTGGTTTTCTTAAAGAAAACGTTCGTAACAGATTAAAATAATGTATGTGTAAATAACCTATATATGCACAATTTTGTATAATTGTCTATTAAATTATACTAATTTTAGATGCTGTATACCTAAAAATTACGATTGACGATTCTAATAAAGGCAACTTCCGAGATATAAAAAATTATCTTACAATTAGTCAATGTTAGTCAAGAAATTATTGAAAAACGTCCATGTTCATTTATTATTCATATAAAAAATCTATATCGGACAAAGAGAAGTCTATTATACTGTCGTTGGAAATACTTGAGTTATCGAGAAGTCTCAAATGTCCGCAAACAAGCCAAAGTATCTACACTAGGCACAAAAAATTAAGGGACGTAAAAATTTTTAAATTTTTAGGTGATTCTCAAAGGGCTGTAATTTGGGGAAAAATAGACGCAGAGCAATTTTAAAAAAATAAATAAATATGCAATTTTTTATCTCTTTATCAATCAACATTCTCGCATCGAATTTTTTTATCAAGAACCAAGAACTGCGACTTCTACAGTTTTAGAATATTCTTCGACGAAGAATATTCTACGGTTTTCAAAACCCTGCTTGAATGTTCTGTACGATTATCATTTCCCTAGTAATTAGTTACCAAAGTCAAAACTGACTTTTTCCTTTGAACAACGATAACTCAGCGAGAAATCATCATACAAGATTTTTAGACCATTAAAATTAGATAAAATAAAACTATCTAAATAATTTTTATGATGGTCAGTGAAGAAAAATTATTGAGGTTCATAGACCTTTTGAAAAGTAAGAAAAAATTTGGAAAACTTTTATGTCGATGATTTTCTTATGATTACCCAAAAATTGCTAATGGCAAACAATTTTGAACTCAAGTTCTGAAAACTAGAAACTTGGGGCTTCAACTTTATTTCCTTAAAAGTTGCTCTGCGACTATATTTCTCCAAGTTACAGCCCCTTGAAAATCATATTAAAATTTGAGATTTCTTTACATCCCTGAATTTTTGTGTTTAGTGTACTTCGCATTATTATGCTACACCACCCTTTAGCTTCTTCAAAAACCCTCAAAGGTATCTACTATTCTATTATTCTTATGATTTTGATACATCACTTATACTGTTTTAATTCAGGATTGATTAAATTGTGATCTTCGCAAAATGAGGTGCTTTTATGGAGAAGTTTTCTTTCCTTCTAGCTTTAATATGGCATTAGTTTTTTCTATTTTCATCGCATATGGTTGATTTCTACCACGCATAGAAGGCATGCAAATTTCCAGATTTACATTTTTAAATTATATTTTACTTTTTAGATAAGGCTTTTTTTTTAACTTCGAAGACGTAACCAAAACCTATTCATCCTCATTCAAATTTATCTAATTCGATCCTTCCATCACGAGGTACGCCGAAACACATTCCATTACTTAAAAGGCCCACCGTACACCCTTCCTTATTCGGGTGGGTTACTCGGCGGCGACGTTTGGGGGTTCAATAAAACTTTTTCGCGCGCCCCTTTACCTTCCCGGGCACGTAAGACGTAAGAAAGTTGCCGGATGTGCGGCTTCCATTAGAAAAATTGAAGTAACGCATGCATATTCAGATTCGAAACGGAAACGGAGACCGAGCCGGGGGTAAACCGACGTTTTGAATAATATATTTCATTTTTCCGAGGAAAGTCCCAGAGTTTTTTACGACTTCGAGACACTGATGGGCTTTTAAGGCCCTCTTTAAGTAAAACGCTCCTCGGGGTTGGCGAAAGGAAGCAAGTATGTTTTATAGAATTCTACAGATACATATTGTGGAATAATTCATGTAATAAATAATAAAAAAATCGTCTGGAAACCGTTTCGAATTTTGTTGTTAAGATGGAATGGTTTTGCTAGAGTTTAATTACATTTTATTACGATCTATTAAAGAAAAATCCACAATTAGTTATGAATATTTAATACTGGTCTGAGGATTTCTGCTTTAAAGACGAACATCCAACGTCACTTTGAAAAACACTGAAATTACTTTTCAGAACCTTTTCAAAATGGTTTCAATTTATAAGTTTTTATGTTTAAAGTTCTACATTTATTTTCTTATAATCAATTTGTAGGTCTTCTTCATCTTATATGCTCGTAAAAGATGCCTTTTTATCTATTTTTTGTTGTGTCGCTTTCATCAACCATTTGTAGTTCCTGAATCTCAATTCAAAGTATCATTCTCTGTCTTTTCTCGAAAACGATCTTTGTAACCGAATTGTGTCTAATATTTAATTTAGTTCGACTTCATTAGGAAGATTCATGCACATTTTATTAGCTCTTATATTTTTTGAGAATTGAACTAATATAATATTAGTTTTATACTATTCCTCAATTAATAAAAGGATAAACAATTATTTCATCTTTTTGATTCATTTATTATCATATCATATTCTATAATAATTGAGGATGGTTGCCTAGAACTATTTTCAAATGTGGCTTTTGGGGTGCTTCATTCCCCTTCTACTTCTTAAACAAGATTGCGAGATTATGAAAAGAGATATAATTACAAATCAGAAGATAACTGGTTAAATGTTGAGTAGTGATTTTCTTGTATTGCCAACACAGCATTAAGCTGATTTTCTTCTGAAGGTGAAGATCCGCCAGATTTAGGAAGACCACGAACATACCCAAATTCATTATATTTAGACTCAACTTTGCTTACCATGCTCTGCCATGCTAATGTATTGCCCATCAGGATGAATTATATTGAACAACTCAACTACTTCTCTTTGGATGCGCATTCTGTATCCAAAGCCGATCATGAAAATAATTTCAATTCGTTCTCGTTCAGTTAATTTAACTATTTTTTACAAAATGCCTACTCAATAAACTTTCAGACCTACTAGTAGCTTTTATAGTTTTCTGGATAACAGTTAATATGAGGAGTACGTCCCTTTTCACCTTCTAAACAGGTTTAAAAGAAAAGAAAGAAAATAATAAACTACATATGTTCACTTTTGGAACTTTTTATACTCCATGAAGTTGCATAGAACAAGGATTTGAATTATATAATTCAAATAATTACATAATTTTCCTAAATTGCTGCAAAAATTGCAGATAAATATAAATATATATGTTTATAATACAATGGTGGCTGTTAAATATTGTCAAAACTATATTTACTTAATTAATATGTCATGAAATTGTAGCCTAAGGTCCTTGATAAATCGTGGCCAATTATAAAAGAATTGCTCCTAAGATTGATTGGTTGGTCTTTTATACTTTAATTTGAATCATTATATGAATGGTATATGAAAATATAAGCACTTTTGCATGATATCATATTTGACTGAATAATTTTCCTCAGATTTATTAGAGTACTTCTTTGTCCAGTTAAGCCACTACGTAGACATACAAGTTGTTATATAATAACCTATTCCTATGCTTTGTATACGGAGAATATTGTTAAGAATCCGTTTCCTCCAAACTAACCATAATTACCTATCATTATTCCAAATATAGGTTGAGGATTTTTCGGTCGTTGTAGATAAAACTGAGATAAACATCTGCTTTGTTTATGCGGTGTTTGAATTAACGAATATTGTAATTATTACACAAAGGCTGAAAGCGAATAAGCAATTACCGTTACATGTTTTACGAGCCATCTAGGATTTTCGTTAAACTATTTAATTTCGCCTGTGTTAAAGAGGATTTATTGTGTTAAGAAACGATGTAATGATTTAATTGGCTTTAATGGTGGAAGATCTGCAGGATATTTCTTCTTCTAAAGTGTTTTACTTATGTTATATTAGTGTAACTATGTTTGTTTATTCTCTTTTAGATGTTTTTTCTAGCGTTTATTTTTCGTTTTTCGGCCTAAAACAAAAAAAATTGGTTTTAAAAAATTTTATCTGTGTGTGTCGTTGCAGTTGTCGTCGGCATTTAAAAATTTTCTTGTTAGCACGATAACTCAAGTAAATCGTGTCGGATCGATCGGGTTTCGACTGATTCTGATTAGGGGCGTCTACCAGACGACATCTATTGATTTTGAGGTGGATAGGACACACCCCACCCTGTTCATGGGTCATGAGAAAGTACGACGGTGGACTATTTGAGAAAAATTTGCCGATTTTGCATTTAACGAAAAAAACACATATTCGGCTTGTATCATATACGAATGAATTTCAAAAAATAAAACCCGCCACAGGTAGGATTCGGAACCGAACGACATACAGCTGTTTCGAACTTATTAGTTCACATCAGTGCCGTAACAGTAACAGAGTTCATCGATACGATCTCTGTACTGACAGAGATCGTATCGATGAAGATGTATACGCCATAAAGTTCATTCGGCATTTGTCCTGAATCGGCGTACCGTGTACAGCACTGACGAGAACTAATAAGTTCGAAACAGTATGTCGTTCGGTTCCGATCCGGGACAAATGTCGAATCCTACCTGTGGCGGGTTTTATTTTTTGAAACCTTATCTGATCGTGCAGAAACACGAGAAAGGGGTCGAGGATCGCTTCTGGGTATAATTCAATGCCTGGCGGGGCTTTAGCCCGAGGAGTAGTTGTTTCCTAGAGCGATTATGTAATAGCTTTGCTATTCGGGAACTACTTTGATAACCGCTTGGCGGTTTGGTGGTTCCTTTCTCGATTTCCGACTTATATGTTACTGATACGAATGAATGAGAAAAAAAATTATTTCGATCACAAACGTATTGATACGGCACTGAAGCAGTCGCCAATGAAAAAAGTAAAACTGTCGCGTAAAACACATATTTCTGCATTTATGTGTTGCTTTATTTTTTCTCGGTCACTCAATTTCGTGATAGAGATGTTCTACGTGCGGAAAAGTCCGTTTTAAGATTTTAAAACCGCTTATTGTTGTTTGTCTTAACGATTGTTGTAAAGCACCTACAAATCCTTATAAAACAAAAAATTGACTTGTTATTGAGTCGTATCTATTTCGGTCCTGGTTCAGAGACCCGTTACGCAACCTAGATGGTCGCTATAATAACAGCGTCGCCTCCGCCAAAACAAGCCATATCGCCAAACACAAATCGCCTACCCAGTAGGCGGATAAAGTTATACTGTTACAATAATATCTTTTGTTTTTAATTGTCTGTCGCGATCCAGTTTCGATCGTCCTTATTTTTCGCTGGCCGAAGTTCACGCAAGTTCATTGGAACAAAATGCCGATTGTACATGTCGGAACGAGTAGCTGTAATTTACACGCACAAGCGGAATCCGAAATAGGAATTGGGCGACCTTATGGGCACGACCCGTCAAGGACGGGTCTAATTTGCACAGTTTTTACGATAGGTGGGAGGGTTTTCGACGGTTCCTTAATTGCAATGTGGGATTTCTGGGCAAGGTACAAGTAGGAAGCGAAAAAAAAATCCACAGCAACATCGATGGCGATGATGCAATATTTATTATCTATACAGTGTGACATAAACATTTCTTTACAAGAAACATCTGTGTTAATTGAAAATGTACACTGTGGTGATATGAAACTTAATATCTGTATAACTACTAATTTTAATACATTTGAGACATATAACTCATATAAATACACTCCAGGTTGTAAATTTTATAATGAATTACCCAGATGATTAAAAATATGTTAAATTTCAGTAAGCACTAGGGGATTTAGTTGAATTGGTATGTACCTGCTTGTATTTTATGACAATAGAGTAAACGAAGCAATATAAACACATATTTTGAATCTTTTGTGAATATAAGTAGACAATAAATATTTCTTATTTATTGTCTATTTATTAAAAATAATATATTAATATTATCAATAATTTCCTAATTAGAATTGTAATTAGTCAATAATCAGTTATATGAGTATAATTAATAAACTACTGAGAAGGTTCTTATACTCCATTCCATCTGTAAGTGCCTTATACAATAAGAACTAAAACAAATTAGACCAAAGCAGCTATTCTCCTGGCTACATACCGACGACACGAATTATATAGCAAAATTTGCCATATTTTGTCTAACAGTTTTGTTAGCACTAATATACAGTGATTCAGGTTGCTCAAAAACCACAAGGAAGACGCAAATCGTCCTCTATCTAAGGAATTAGTCCTTAGAATCTAATTTGTTTTAGTCCTTATTGTATAAGGTACTTACAGATGTAGTGAAGTATAAGAACCTTCCCATTTCAGTAAATCATAAAATTACCATCTGAAAACTTTGCATTGTATTGATATAATTAATATTTAGTTATGACAGTATTCAACAATGACTATATTATCATAATGTCTTCCGATAATAGAATTATGTGATCATAACTGAGACGTTGTTGAACTATGCTATTGAATTGGTATGTATCTACTTATATTTCATAGCATGACGTAAATAGATAAACATACGGATATTAGCTTAATATCTGTGTTATTTTTCATTTATAATTTTCATACATAAATAATTAATTTCAATGAATACATGGTTGTCATCACATTAAACGTGTTTAAATTTAAATTTCATATTTTTAGTACAATATAAATTAGCTCTTGAATGAGAAGATTCATTAGTAGATATCCAAATGTTTCTAGATATTAACGAAGCACTCACACGAACAAGCACTAGCTTCTTCTCCTATTAAAATGGTAGAAGATCCAATAGAATATAAATTAAGAAAGAGCGTTTAAGCACACAATTGAAATGAAACTTCTGAAGGAGATATTAGAAATTGAGTTTCAAAGTAATTATTAGAGTTTTGTTTCATAATATTATTGATTTGTTGGATCAATTTCTTTTACAAATGTCACAGGTGGCTTATGATAACTAAAATGCGATACAAATATGTATTCGCATTTCTACTGTGTATAAATGCGTATCCCCCCTACACTCCTCACGCATCCCCACTTTCGTTCATTTGCATGACGTGCTTATATCCTCTTCACCAAAGTGTTTCACTTTGAATTCCATTTCACTTTTTCGGACTCACTACCTCCCTATAGAAGTTCCACTTCAAAACAGTAATACTGCAATGATGATCACCTTGTATATTTAAAGTTTTTAAACGTACCTGATAAATCTCTAAAATATTCTCCATAAAAAATTTACACCCTTCATAAATATTTTCCTAAATTTAATTTATGAGAGAACATCATTGAAAAGAGCTATAACTACCCTACTGGTGCGGTAGTGAAAACCTAAGTATATTAGATCGGGAAAGCTAGGCGGTTAAACCAGAAACGACATTCATTAAAAATGGCTAATCAAAATATGTCTCGTAATACATCTGGCCCGTAAAGGTGTTTAAAAAGCCGTATTTATGTCCGCAGCCTGCTCGGGTTGTTATTATGACATCATGTCCCCCAGTCTCCCTGTACGATGTGCGAATATAGAGGGGTCGTAATACTCTCCCGTCCTGTTTATACTCGGCGGTTTATACATAAAGTGAACACTGAAATTTAACGTTACCCACTAATATTTTATGATGGGCCGCTGTTGCGTATTATCATCATCGAAAAACTGTAAACCGGGATATTATAACGCAAGCGTTTTCTTATTGGAAAATGTTGGGGTTTGAGTTACCGCTTTATCTCTATTCAATGTGGCGAACAAGTGTCTATCTAACGAGAACACCAATGAAAATATCAGCGTTGATGAACAAAAATCAGTGAAGTATATTGACTGGATTTGTAACATACTCAACAAAAACAATGTATAGTGATTTCGTAAAGTAATGAATAAATTCATTAAAAAGTAAGGAATACATTTTGGGAAAACTCTGGAACCTGTTAAATTTAATTTTTATTTTTTTCTAAATTCTCCAGCCTAGTAGTATTCCGCAACAAGTAATCTAAAGATATCAAATCTGGTGATCTGGCTGGCTACTCAGTCGGCCCCCTTTTCCCTATCCAACGATTCGGGAATATCTCATCTAAATAAGTGCAGACAAGTGCGGCATAATAATGAGGTGCACCATTTTGTTGAAATAGAACGTAATTTCTCGGAAGATCAAGTTCCTCTACATTTGGATGTGAAGTCATTAATACAGGAAGAAAGAAGAAAATCAAAATATCTTGCAGCAGTTAGGTTCACGTTAAAGAAATAGGAATCCAGATTGTTCCATCGACTATGCCACATGACACATTCATATTCTGGGGGTTTTGAGTGTGATACCCCATCATCCATCGGGGATTCTCGGTAGCCCAATAACGACAGTTTTTCGTATTGACATGGCCGCTCAAGACAAAGGTAACTTCGTTAGAAAGAATGATGTTTTTCTTACGGAATTATTATCATTATTGCATAGTTTCATTTGCTCGCAGAATTGATCCCACCAATTAAAGTCGTCTTTAGATAGCCCATGGGCATGGCATACCTCATAAGGATAGTGCTTTGTTTTTTTCAGAATTTTGTGTACCGTAGACCCTGCCATATTAAAATTGCAATACAAACATTATCGGCCACTAAGGCTACTATCAGGCAACCAACGATGTAAAATTTGAACGTTCCGTTTGGTTGATTTTTTCAATAATCATTGCCATTCAATTTAGTATTATGAAATTGCGCAATTGTTTTCTTAATTTTTTTTCTCTATTCTATACTCACGGTAATATAATTATAATCGTAAACGTTTGTAAAAAATACGCTCATAAAAAATTTGTCATAAAAAATCGATGATGTCATACCTCCTACACAGATCACCCTGTATATATTATTTACGTGCAACTAAACATAAAATTTGACGGGTGCAACAGTTTTCCACAAAAGTTATTCCTTGAATTTTTAACGACTATATTCATTACTTTACGAAAGCACTATATATTTTTAATTATTCAGCTTGCATATAACATGTTTTAAATGCGCATTCGTAAGGATTGCAACGTTCCATTCACGATTACGTAAACGTAATAGCATAGCAGTAATGACCGTGCATAAGTTTTATTCAATTTCATGTTTAACATTCGCTTTCATTAACCTTTAACACTAAAACGAGAAAGATACTCTTTAATAAGCCCCTTCCGAGCCACGAAACTGGTTGCCATACTTGCGATTACTTACTTGTTTGTTTAAATATTATTATTCCGAAAGCAGTAGGTGCTAGACTCAATAGTTTTTTCACTTACATAATATCTGTTTGATGTAGTGAATATCTCGCGAAGAGAAGCAATAGGTACGGCATCATTGTTTGTTTATTTCAAATGGAATGACTCTTGATTTTAGCGTTGTAAAATATGTGGCATTGTCTTTTTCTATTATAAACGACGTGTACCAAAAGTAAGAAACATAATATTTATTTCTACAGTTTATCAAAAATAGGGAAAAGTGTGAGATTCTGTGTATACGTAGAGGGAAGAGTGAAGCAGCATTTGAAGGGAAAGGGATGCACTTTACGCGCGGTAAAGCGATTGAGTAAAGACCAGGCTATTTAATGCACATCTCGTGGGCGGTCCGATATCGCAGTTTAAGACTTGTTACTATTCTTGACAAGCTGTACGTATTTTTAGTTTTCAGAAAAAAAAACGCAGATACAGTTTCCGTTGTTGATGTTTGTTCTATTTCCAATTTTTCCAATTCCCTCCGCATTTTTGTTTCAAAACTGAAAATGATTTTCTAAATGGTTTTCAAGTCAACTAACGAAATTATAATTTTAATGGCATGCTTAATTACTTCTAGGTAAACACCCTGATCCCCAACACCTACTTCGGCTTTTAGAATATTCAATGAAAGTTAATAACGAGCAAAGGATTAAGGTCGTTACGGCGCAACTAAAACTCCGCTAGTGGGTGTCTTCTAAACATTGTAATGAGCAAATTGTCTATTAGCTGGTATCGTTTACTTCTAAATTGCATAAAAGCATGTTCGTTGCCTAGTTATTAAAGCTGGTTAAACAAAATTAAAAGGCATCAAGTAATATTATAGTTTATTTTAGAAGTGGTATTGGTCTAGAAGGTTTATGGGGTAGAAATCCAGCTTTTGTTTGAGAATGGATAACAAAATCAGAAATATCTTAAAAACAGGAGGCCAGTTTGTCTCTTGTTTTTGTTGCTGCATCGAAGATTCCCCTCCCATTCCTTTCCTTCGAAGATTCGAGGATTAGTGAAGGTATCGTTGAGGATGAACGGATGTCAACATAAAAAATCACAACTGTAAAACGTCGTGTCACAACTTACATACCTTCGCAAAATCCGTGGCGGTCTGGACCATCCTCATTCAAGTCCTGTGCCGAATTCACATTATAATATTGGAAATATTCTTTTCCTTTTAGCATTTTTCTCACAGATACTACTGTAGTTGCGAAACATTTTTATTTTTCATTGTATCTATTTTACAGTTTTAAATTTAACATCATTTGTCTTACAAACGTTTAATAGGAATTCCCTAATATGGGATGTCATTATACTCAAAACTGTAGAGAATCAATTCTTGTTAAGCATAAAGCATTAAACATAAAGTCTAGCAGAATTAAAATCTCTACGTGAGTCAATACCTTTGAAGTATTTATAACGAAATTGTGCAAAACATTATCACCACGATGTATACTTACATATGTATGTTATAATATGTGTTACTCATACCACAGTGTAATTAAACTGTAACGCTTTCTCGATAAGTAATTTTTAACGTACGTTGAATTTCAAGCCAATCAACAACCCGATCCTTTCTCGGAAATTTGTCCTGCATTAGTTTAGCAAATTATATGAATCAATTTGCTGACAGACGGAGATATAACAGATATTCAGCTGTCTAAATAATTATGCAAATTTTACCGTTTGTCGATCTCAATGATGAATGCCTACCATTTATATTTATATGCTAAAAAATCGTTTCGTAATAGATTTCTAAAAATAGGCTCGTTATGTAATTGTTCAAGAGATATGTTGACCCTTCGCAACATAAAATCGGCTATGATTAACACAAACATCGTAAAAGGCTTAAAAAATGCCAGTGAGTTATGTTCATCATTATTATTTATTACATTACGTCATTATAACGTCGTATAAAACGCAATAAAAGTCGAGCCCTTTCCTCTCGCGTTCTTCAGTCTATCATTACAAACAGCTCCAAATTTACTTCCCATTTGTGGAAGCCGCAACGAAGAAGTAATAAGAGACAGCCATTTTCGTTCGCAGATAAGAAATTTTACCTTTTGTCGTCGCCAGGCGATTATTTAAATAAGCTTCACTGTCGAATTTCATATTGTAAAGGAAAGTATACGCCTGAAAGGTACATATCTACTTGGACAAATCGAACTTCAACACCCTCGTCAGGGAAAATGAAAGGCGGAATCTTGAAGTTAATAAAAATATGATAATGGCTCTTTTGAATGGCAGAAGGCTTGTAGATGCGCATCAAGGGTGTTCTTTGAAATTGTCGAATGTATGCTAACTAAAGGTCTTTTTATTCAAGAAATATGTACATAGTGTTCTTAAATAAACGCGTTAAGTCACCAACTTTATGATTAAATCAAAAGATTTCACAAATTTTTTGTCGAATAAGTGCCGATAATTTTCCATAATATTGATACAGGAAATGGTAGTAGTTGTATTATAACTGGGTTAATAAAAGATTTTAAAGTATGCTAATTAAAAATTTAATGAATCTGCAATACCTCTCCCGGATATTCCTGCTGGAAATTTGAAACGCTTTGCTATTAATTAGGCCGCTCAACTAAAGGTTGCAAGCAACTTTATTTAAAAAGTTAAATTAAACCTAAGCTTATTGATAGTAAAGTTTAAAACTAGCTGTATTAACTAGCAGTCTTGAAAGGAAATATGAAATTTTATTCGGGCTATGAATCAGGAAATTGGTAACAATTTTCTGTATTACTTTATGTTTTTCATTTATTTATTTTGTGGCAAGTAAACAGTATATTTTAAAATTAAATTACAAACATATTCATATTCATATTCTTATCACTATATAATTACGCAAAACATTGTTTAATAAGCTTTAAAAAAGGATAAGTAGTTCCTTACTTTATTCATATAATTATAATATATACGGTGTGAGTTACAGTTTTGCGCTATATTCATAATTTTATTATTACATATTTGAAGAGTGTAATTAAATAGCGGTCTAAGTGCTAAAATTTATTAATTCGATTTTATTATTACAAAGTGGTCTGTGTGTCTTTGCCAATAACATAAATACCACAGAAATAAAGAGTTTATACTCCAACCCATGTGCAAATGCCTTATATAATAAGGACTTAACAAATTAGGTCAAAACAGCTATTCTCCTGGCTATATGCCAAACGCCGAGCATGAATTACATGACAAAATTTGTCGTATTTTTGTCTAACAGAGTTAGCTCTAAAAATACAGTGATTGTTCTACCCTCTGATAGTAAAACTTTGCATTATATTGATCATCTCAAGTTTTAACTTCGATTTAGATTGTTCGAAACTACCAAGAGATGGCGTTTGGTACGTTCTACTCCGGTGGACCGTAGCAACGTCTACTAGATGTGAGCTTTATCTGTCAAAGGTATACTCGTTTACACTGCACTGACGAGACCCAAGATAGAAAGGTCGAAACCGGTCTGCAGTTAACGATATCCTGAGATAGGTGACACTTTGCATCTTTCTTGGTGGTTTTAGAACAATCACTGTATTGTTAGTGCTAACTCTGTTAGACAAAAATACGACAAGTTTTGTCATGTAATTCAGTGCTCGGCGTTTGGCACATAGCCAGGAGAACAACTGTTTTGACCTAATTTGTTTAGACCTTATTATATAAGACATTTGCAAATGGGTTGGAGTATAAACTCCTTATTTATGTAGTTTGAATGTTACCCACTGATAGTAAAACTTTGCATTATATTCATAAATACCACTCTATGTCCACAAAGCTTTATTTAAGCCTCACCTGTTCTCCGCTAGATGGCAGAAATTGTAAGTCCAACACCGATTTCTGATATTTCTTCTATTCTTCTATTTCTTTCGTTTGAGCAGAAATGTAAGTTGTTACACGCATTCTACGAAATGGGTGACAATGAAACACAGTCCACGTTCTTAATGGGAATAATGCATATTGGCAAAATCAAAAGACGAAGACATGGAACATATGAAGGTCCTGCGAACAGTAGGAGAACAAATGCGGTTTATTATACTATACTAAAAAGAGATGCTGGAGTAACTCAGGTGTGTCAAAAAACGTTTTAAGAGATTTTGCCTTAACCCATAGAAAAGTTCAAACACTGACAGAAGAAAAATTGTGGGGACCTGATGTATAAAGAGAGTAGATACAGTACAACGAAGCACAGAAAATATAAAGAAGAAGAAGATAAACAGAAAATTGTAAAAGAAAATGTAAATCTGGTTCCACGTGAAATAAGCCATTACACACGGAACCGTAGTTCAAAGAAATACTCAGCCACGACTTAAGCATCGTTTGCATCGAGCTTATAAAGGGATATTCTCTGACAGTAACTTGGATTATCGATTCTACTACCAAGTTTTTCGAAGAAAATCTCCCAATCTGAGTTTCAAACCACCAAGAAAAGAAGAACTTATTAATGGCACTTAGACCATAATTTGTGTTACTACTTGTTGAACGTTCTTAAAGATGTTTTAAACGCCTTTACATTTAAGTTAAGTTGTATTGAATAAAGTTTCGTTTTTTTGTAAAAACCATTACTGTGTACTTAAAGGTATTAAAATAAGTGAATCAATTTAATTTTGTTTTATTTATGCAAAGAAAAAGTTAATGGAGCAATACTGTGCATTTTCATGGATTAGTGGTTTTGACATTTAGACCGTTATTTAATTACACTCTTCATTTATTTTCAACAACTTTGACGTCATAGTATCTAAGAGATTATGTAGGTTAACAGTGCAATTTTTTTTAATCATTTGAGAACAAAACTGTGGATACTGTGCGACATTCTATCTATCATCACACACTGTATAAATTAGTCTATCGATCATATTTTTATGGAACGACATGTATATTTTACATACAGTACTTTCATTTCAAAATCCCCTCCTCCATTATTTATTTTAGCAAGGAAATGACCCTACTTAACTTTCAATGGTACCCCCTATCTTGTAACAAACGCTTTTAAAGGTTTTTAAAATTATCCATTTTCAAATAAATTTAAGTACAATTCATCAATTAAATTTTCTTCAATGAAAATAGAGCCTATTATTTAATTTCCCAAAATTCCAGCCCCGGCGTTGATTTTTGAAGAAACTGAATGTGATCCCCTCGAAATACATTTCACTTCATTGTCTCCTTATCTACAGTTATGTGTATTTACAAAGCCATTAAGAAAAAATGTTGCTTCATCACTGAAATAAATATTCTTTATCAAGTCATTATTTTTGAAATGAAAGCATTGAAGTTTACACTGGATAGAAACAAATATTTGGAATATTTTTTTACATCAATACTTTTTGTATTTGAAAATCAGGTAAATGTTAGATTAGTTTAGGACATTATTTTTAATTTACTATGGTTACTTTGACATTATTTCAGGGCAGATCCATTCCATGAAATATCCCCGATTTAACACATATAGATATATTTTTTCTGGGGATTAAATAAATCATAAAGTTCATATGATTAAAATTTTATATAACTCTTGATATATTAAAACAAAATATCAAACAAAATTCTTACGGTATCATCAGTCATAGTCTACTGTACAGCACTCAGTCAATATATACTGTCCTTAAATAACCACTACTTTATTTTTAAAGTTTTAAGAAATAAATTAAAATCGAGAATTTAAAATTGCATCTATATTTTTTCAAGTTCAACTAAAAGAATATAATACAACATGCAACAAGAGCCTATGTGTATCACGTTGTATAATAAGAAAGGTGATTCCCCTGTACAAATCGTGCAAATGAAAAAAAAATATGGACAAATACTTCATCAATGCTTACAGTATACACTTGTACATGCCTGAAAACGTGTTGCTTATTTAAAGTAATTTTCAGTTGCAAATAAAATATCCATTGAAATGGAAGTTACAAAGCAGGCTGAACGTCTCGTGCTTTTCCTTAATCAAATGAAAGAAATACGTAGTTATTACTCTCATAGAAAAATGTAATCTAATTTCTCGGAGAAAAGAAACCGTGCAATTTAAGAGAAAACGTTTAAAATTAGTTTTATATCGGATCATTACGCAGTCTCCTACAGAAATAGAAACGTCTTACTCGTGCATAAAGTAGAGATCTTGTTGTTTTTCTTGTTGTACAGCGCCAAGCGGAGTCCAAAAAGGTTACGGTTTTATTGCCTAGCTTAATAACGAACTATAAAGTGCCGGGGACAAAAGTGACTTTTATGGTTTCTTTGCTGTAAACTATAGATATTGAAACAGTAATATATGCCAGCTTGATATACTTATAGTGTGAGCGAAATTATATTATGTGACATAGTCCTTATATCCATTATTCTACAAGAATATTCCCCAACCCTCAACTCTAGCAGTAACACCAAGGGATTATTAACAGAGCTCTGTGTGGAAAAATGACTAGAACTAATCGAATATTATATTTTAGACAAAAATGGTGGTAATGTAACTAAAGCTATACATATACAATCGGTAGGGATACAGACTGGCCACCTTACTCGCTTTTATTTACGGGGTCATCTGAATCTATACTAATTCACCGAGCTTTATTTCTTAACTGATATGTTTTATAGTTTAATTACACGAATTGAAACAAGACACTGTAGCATTATCTTGTTCTTGGCATGTGATACTTGGCTAATTCTCAAGGACTTCACTTTAAACAAATATACAGTGCGCTCTGTATATGGGATATGTTCATTTTAAGCGTTACGCGTTAATTTTTAAACTTGATACAGAACATGTAGAAGGTTGTCTTGAAAGAGGTAGATTTTTGTAGAGATTTGTCAAAAATGTCACCGACAAGAATATATGTTACTTCTCATTTCTAATGTAGATTACTTTATTTAATGCAAGCTTTCACATGACACCACGTAAGGGGGTAATTAAAAAAATTGTTGCCATCTAATTCTCAGTTACACCAGGCTATACGGGAACTACATATCGCGATATAATTCTTATTAGGAATCATCAGTGGAAGTATACCGACTATGCCTGGCATTCTTCATCAATTTTTTGAATTAAAATATTGCCAACTATATCCCTCTTTTGTTACCTCTACTGAGTGTATAAGGTATTAACGTCATTACAATTTTCTAGATTGATTTTCTCAGTTATATTTGAATGAGCTGCAAGACCCTCTTTAGAACTTAAAACGTTCGAGGGGTTGACTTATTCACCATTTAAAAAGAATTCATGGGGGAAGTTAATCTGTAAAAAAATAGTAAAAAATAATAAAGGGTTAAATTAATAACATATGTGCATATGGACCGCACTGTATATGTAAAGTATGTGAATATCAGGGAGATGTAAGCATCCCTCGATAAGTCGCATTAGATATACATATATTATTCGAAATGTTTTCTTGAAGAGTAAAATTCTTAAATTTCTTTCGCTCACGCTATATTTACAGTGTATTTTGTATAACAAAAAATGGGACGCGTGATGGCGTGGCTGTAAATGAGGTAAAAAATTAAATAGTCTGAATAACATGATGTTGCTATTTTTGGAAATTTCATGGTTTCGAAGACTTTTCCTCCGACGACCTTGAACGTTCCAACGCCATCCGAGGCAGTTCTACAACAACGAACTACTAATAATCCAATATAGATGCAGGCATTTACGGAATGTCCACGCATATCAGGCCTAATGGCAAAATAATAACACGGCTACCGCACTTTGATCCGATTTTTACGCCTTCTCGATCGAGGGAACAAGAGAAAGTGAAACCTAACCTTTAGTCAAGTTATTTCAAGGTGGCTGGAATATGGAGAACTCACTTCGAATACAGATTGAAACACTGTCGATCACGACGGTTTATTGTTATGAAGTTCGACTCTTGTACTAGTTTAATTGCGACGATTATGTCGCTTCGTCCTCATTGGGTTTACGTAATGAAATCTTGAAGATACTTGAGATATCCAGCTGTTTTTGCATTGTTCTTTGGATCTTCTGCCTTCCGGTAAACTGCAGTAAATGTTAGAGGTCGCCGGTTCGTCTGCAGATGACTACTATTGCAGCATAATAATTCGGGATGTTTAAAGCTTATATGCAATAAATGTTAAGTAATAGAGTTCGTCAGACGACATGAATTAGGATGAATCACAAAAACCGGCTATTCTTCACGTATACGTGAGATGATTCCATATGAAATAAATGCAATATGCCACTCGACAGTTATTCAGACTCTCGAAATAATCATATATTGCATCGATATTTTATAAAAATATTTTTTTCATTGTTAACTTTTCGACGTTTGTCAATTGTTACCAAATTATGGATCTTGTAAAGTACTACATTAAATACACTAGGAAAATTGTAAAGTACTCTAAATTTGGTTTTTATTATTCAATATCAAAAATACTGTTAAAATCAGTTTTATTCTCTTTGTTTTTGGTGTTATTCATTTCAATAACAAAAGAAATGTTTTTTTGTTCTTAATTGAAATACATATTTGCAGTTTTGGATGTATACGAATTATTTTTATATTAAAGCTACTTTTCGACGAGGTGATTTCTTAATAGCGCCTTTTAAAATAAATATATAACAAAATCAAATCAAAATCCAAAATTTACTTTGTAAATCATTTCTTATTCGATTATAACACATTTATTATATTTCCTTCAAAACCCAAATAATGTTCTAATACATATTTACACGCTTATGTCCGTAACAGTGCCATCATCCTCAGCAGGAATATTCCTGCTGATCCATTGGTAGCAGGAAATTTTCTGCTGAGGATAACAACGTGACTCTGCGATAAATAATAAATATATTAAATGCGTATAAACCATTCATACGTTTCAGGGGAGTAAAATATGTAAATGTTATATGAAAATAAAAAAATTGTGTCTAGTACAAATACCATTTTAGTAATTTCTAATAATTTAAATTTGTATATGCTTTGATATTCATGAAATAATTAAAACCACTTCTATTTTTTACCTGGGATATGTATTAAAAAGAAAAAATATATGGAAAGAAACTATTTTCGTCATTAATTATTTATTCATGTATATTTGCTTAAGTACACATAATATTTAAGTAAATATATGTACATAAATATTTACATTTTTACCTATACATATATGATAGTATTCTTACAGTATCAACTTTTGTGAGAATTTAGGTTTTTAACAGTTTTTTAAACAAATATCAAAATCCAAACTGTTTCAAATTTCTATTGTAAACCATTCCTTATTCCATTATAACACATTTGTAATATTACCCTCAACCACAAACAATTTTTTAATGCAACTTTATTCCGCAACACTTGAAGCAATAGGATCATCCTCAGCAGGAATGTTCCTGCTGGTATAACGGCAAACAGAAAAATTCCTGCAGTGAACGATATCAGGACTATCAAAATAGGTATTACATTAAAACATTGTTTGTAATTAGGTGAATATAAATGGTTTATTGTCAAAATCGTTTGAGAAATACTTTTTGTGTTTTTTAATATTTTTTTGAAAATATTTTTTTTGTGTGTGGGAAGATATTGCTTTGCGTGTTTCATTATTTATCTCATTACTTGATTCCACTCTAGGGAAATTATGATTTTGAATAGAAGTTATTAAATTTGAATTGTAGTGAGGTAAATTCCAACGATTTTTTACAACTTTATTAAAATGTAAGATTCTGTTAAGTATTCAATATAATTTGCTATGACATACGTATGTATGCCTTCTTGTAAAGACATGCTATGCTTGTTTCGATGGCAATGATTTCATTCTCAGCAGGATTATTTTTTCTTAACAGTACCACAAGCAGGAACATTCCTATCGAGGATACCAATAATACCGTCAAAGTAGAACTTTGACGGTATAACATTATTTATATTCGAAATGAATTTAATAAAATTGTTTTATTGTGAAAACCGCAGAAATACTGTAGAAATTATTTTGTTGTATTCTAATAACTTTATATTTTTACCTGAAAAATGTTTACTGTCTCTGTCTCCTGGATTGTTGTAATACATTTTTCGCATTATCTTTTATAAATTTTCATATCAAATTTCATACAAAGTTTCGTTCTAAAAGTATACGGTCTTATTCTACTTCTTTCTTATATCCTGAAGGGTAATTAAAATTTTAAACATGAAATTTTATATTTTATTTAAGTTTGTTATTCTTACTGGAACTATTCTAATAGAAAAATCTGTTGACGTCTTGAAAAATCCTTCTTTTATATTCTTTTACACGAAAATCATTATCCTCGTTAAAAAATTCCAGGACGTTTCATTAACATCAACAGCATATTTATATAAATAAACTTCATAAATATTAAATAATTTTCTTAAAGAATTCTTTCCACTTACTTATTTAAGCGATATTAAGGAGCGAAATACTTCCAAGAGAAGTTATTCTTCGTTTTACGTCATGTACTCCTCTTTTCTTTGCGCTTTGTTTCGTCTTGTTTGCATAATTTAACTGGATCTGATTTAAAAACTCTCCAAAAAGAAATTAGCCGTCGGCTCTGTGTTTTAAGTTGTAAACATGAAGAAACGAAAATTATGAAAAATATCCACAGAATAATACGCATATAAAGAGCTTGGTTGGATTGTTTCCAGATATTTGTGTGGGCCACAATTCATTAGCCGCGTTTTGCGTTTTACTCAAAGCCCTTGTTATGTTATTAGTATAATGAAATTTATTTGAATATTACATATTTAAGTTTTGAAAAGGATTCCTCTACATGTTGTCTGTCATACAGGGAGGCTTAGAATTTCAGTGCTTGAGAGTTAAGTGGAAGGCATATAGTGCATTCGTAAAGCAATGAAGAAATTCGTTAAAAAGTCAAGAAATAACTTTTGGGAAAATTCTCGGACCCGTCACATTTTACTTATAGTTTTTTTTTTAAATATAATTAATATGTATGTCGACTTCCATGTCTCTTTAAATGGCAACATCCTCTATTATTACGGAATTTGATAGAGTACATTTTTTTACATATACTATGGTAATATTACATTAGCGTGAGTATAGGTTAAATAAAAGATGAAGAAAAATGATTTAGTGAATTTCAAAATACTAAATTTAAATACCAATGATTTAAAAAGTCCACAAAAGTAAAAGTGCCAAATTCGGCACCGTCTGCTGCCTGACAGTAGCTTTAGCGATCTATAATGTTTTCTTTATTGCTGTTAGGTAATAATAAAAATCGTACCGAGAATCCCCGATGGATGATGGAGTATCACACTCCATGTGAATATGTAGTGCGTCACAGTGGACGGAAGAATTCCTGGTCCAACATATTTGGATTTTTTTCAACACCTTAGATTTCTGCACTAATAACTTTATATCGAGGTGTAGAGGAGCCTGATCTTTCGAAAAATTACTTTTTCTTTCAACAAGATAGTGCCCCTCCTCATTATGCAGCACTTGTTCGCACTTATTTAGTTAATATGTTCCCGAATCCTTGGATAGGGAGACGAGGGCTGATTGGGTGGCCAGCCAGATCTCCAGATTTGGCACCCCTAGATTACTTGTTGTGGAGATACCTAAAAAGTAAAGTATGTGTTACTAGTAAAGTATTCGTCTACCCTTATTAATTATGAATTACGAATTTTAGGACACCCCTTGCTATAATCTCATATAAAGATAGATAAAAGAGGCAGGAAATACTTTTATTGGATATAAAATGTTTTTGTCGTTTATTCTCAATTTAAATATTCCAAATAATCGAAAAAGAAAGTGTCAATATTTTCTGATTGGAAAATCTTCTACCTAATTAATCAAATAGGCAATTACGCCTGAGAGCGTTAATTAAGCTCCTTATTTAATAAGATTTAAATTCATTAGGGCACCTCTTTTTTTATCCGGTCGGCCGGAGATTAGGCGGCGAATCGATTGGGAAACAAAACAAGGGAAACGCGCAATTGAGGGATTTTTAACGCCCCGAGACATGGCTAGGAAGTAACAATTTACTCTAGAAGGAGACATAATCAGCAACCTTTAAGGCTCACTCGTCTCATTTGTAACAATTTCTACTTTTCTAGCGGAAACTGACAGCGGGTGGCCTGCATTACAGGCCCGGATGTTGAAGCACAAAAGTTGGCTTTGAGGGATTATGTTTTCCAATTGGAGTTTTTTAAATGTATGATACTGACTCATTAAAAACATTCATCTTACAATTCACCCCATTGAAGTACAGGGTCAATTATTCTATTTTAATCTCTCACAATAATGTTCTCATTTTCTTATAAATTAAATACAAATAAGAGTTACACAATGCAAAACTTGACAAGTGCATCTTTATTTCTGTCAAATACAACTAAAAAAATAATAGCCTGCAATAATCTCGTGATCTGAATTAAATTTTTATAGGTATTTTTATTAGTATGTAATTGTTTAGTAGCAATTGTAACATATGCAACTGCGACTACTATCCTAGATTTAATATAAAAGTTAGCTTCCATGACGTATTTTGATAGCCTTTTGAGATTTTTTTAAAGATTTTTTGGAAACTTCACAAACTAGTTTAGGGGGTGAATCATGTGATCTTCAAAAAGTTATCGAATGACTTTTTCCAGAAATTTCTCCAAGGACCAGATCATAAATGAATCTCAATAAATCATCGTTTTCCATAGCAAAGATTTTCGTTAGCAAAAATAAGCGTACGTCAAAAACAAAAATTGACAATAAATAAAAGTTCAGATTAAAGAAACAGCAAAAAATCTGCCCAAATTTAGTGCAATAGAGTTATTTTATTAGATACAACTCTAATATGGAAAGAGGACAGAGCATTTTCACACTATACTTTGAGTATATAGGAGCATATAAATGATTAATTTGATAGTGGCTATGATTAGAAAATGGCGAATCTAACTCATGGTCTCTAAGAAGCCTCAATTTAACATTTTATATTAATGTTTTGTGGATTTTTTTTTTAAAGAAGAACGTCCATAATACTTTTAATGAAAATCTTCAAATTATTAAAAGCAAAATTGAGAGAATAATTTAGGAGTTAAAGAATAATAATAGTAATAGTATTATTTAAACCATTTAATCAGTTTATGAAAAACTTATGAGTTCTGTATTTTAAATAATCAAAGCCATTTTGAACAATTTTTGTGTCGCAGTTTACGAATCTCTTTGAGTTGTAAAATTTGTAAGGATATTTTTTAAACAGTTTTATAAGGAATAATTCTAAGGTTCAAATATACAAAAAACCTTAAAATAATTTTGTTACATGAAATAATAATATTTGCATACCTTATATTGTTTATAAATGTTTGTTGTGTATATTTAAGGAAATAATTATTTGTATTTTATAATTATTTTGTTTCAGGTAATTATTCGGAATCTCTCTCGGCATCTCAGAGGTCATTAATGTCTGAAATTCTTCGCTAAGCAGTGAGTTTTTGAATAGATAATGATTTTAATATATAAAAAACAGTTTTTAATTCAAACCAATATTAAAATACTTTTCTTTAGTACCGTTCATCTTATCTTCTGTAAGATGCGCTTGAATAATAAATTAGGCAGTAATTTTTTTGAATAATAAATTAGCAGTAAATTAGGGGCAGTAAGTAGACGATTAACGCGCTTATTTCAGGGCCTGACGAAATACCCTCCCTTTGATAGTCATTATTATTTAACGAAGAAATTTATTTCACTGCTGTTCTTTTGTTCCTTCACATTGATTTCCGTGGCACTCTTTAATATTTCTTTGAAGCGTTCTCTTCTTTTAATCACCCTTATATTTCTGTGTACCGGAAGAATTAAATTGAATAATGGATGTTCCGGGTATAGATTCCAGCGGCGGCAAAGGGGCAAAAAATTTATGAGATTTTTAATAGAACATTTGTCTCCATAAAGGCGGATTCGCTCTAGAAATTACAATCGGGAATCTTAGGAATAGGACGGAATAAGGCGGAATTCGTCGCTGAGAGTCGGCTTCATTTTTCATTGCCGTAATAGTTTGGATATACGGAAATATATTTGATCTTATGTAAGGGCTTTTTGTAGAGCGCACAAGTCGCTATAATAAATCACCCGGTATATAATGAGGGCTCAGCGCGGGGGTAATCTGGAGCTACCATATTTCCACGTTTACAGATGGAATTTATTTCTAACATGGTTAAGGATATACTTCACGTAAAGCCCCGCAAAAAATCCTTCACTTTTGTCAACGACCTGAGCAGAGGTCGTGTCCCCCTGGAAGTTTCCTTTATTTGTTGCATCGCATACAATGCATCCTGTGGACGCCTAAGCCAGCCTTGATTGATGTGCGAGCGTTATTAACAATCCATCAGTTATGCTCCTTTTTCTGGATGATAATGATGACGCGGAATGAGACAGCGCTTTCAGTCGCTCGTTTGATTTTCAATTACGTATGGCGCAGGAATTACAGCAAAACAACTTTCGTTTTCGTGCATGACAAAAAGATCCGTCCGCAAAGAATAGAGGATGCAATTCGAAGTAGAAATAGGAGTTCGGGTGAGAAGTGTATAACATTCACTATAAAGCTAGAAAAAGAAGTTTGTACTAAGTGTATAAGTAGAGAATATGGTCCGGTATTAAATGATTAATAAACCAGTGAGTGTTGCGTTGTAGCAGATGTAGCAAAAATATGGATTGTCAAAATATTATCATATATCTTTGTTCGCACTGACGTAGTTTTTACAAAACATCAAAACACTATACACTACATTCGACGAGGGTTGCGCCAACAAAGTTGGCATTATCTAGAGATGATTAAAAGTAATCTCATGCTAACAATCTATCCTATTTATGCAATGCAAAGTTTTACTTGGCAGATGGTAATTTTTACAAACTACTGAAGTAGAAAGATAATTTCGTCATGTAATTCAGCGGTCGTCGACGGCATGTAGCCAGGAGAATAGCTGTTTTGACTTAATTTGTTTAGTCCTTATTGTATAAGGCATTTGAAGATGGTGTGGAGATATATCCCCACTTCAGTAGTTATCCTATTTATACCTAAATTATTGTTGCGGCTCATTGAGCTGCGACCGAAGTTCGACATGTTGGGCGACACTGGACTTACCTGTTCTACCATATTTGAGAATCTCAAATATTGCAAGTATATAGCTTTTGTTAGACTAAAAAGTTCTGAAAAACAATCATAATTATACTGTGCAATGATATTATGGTGTAACATCAGCAAGAGGGTATAGGTTTAGGGCTATATCGATGAACATTTTTTTATACTATATAACTTTTAAAAATACTGGAATAGGTTGAAACCTTTGGTGTGAAGATAACACTGACTTAGTTTTCCACAAAACAGCAAAGCACTATACACTACATTCGATGCGCGTTTCGCCAACAAAGTTGGCATCATCTGAAGATGAGTAAAACTCAGTTTTCAACTCAATTCTCAACTCAGATGATTAAAACTCAGTTTTAATCATTCCCAGATGGTGTCAACTTTGTTGGCGAAACGCGCGTCGAATG
Source organism: Rosalia funebris (assembly GCA_037954035.1). Lineage (NCBI taxonomy): Eukaryota > Metazoa > Arthropoda > Insecta > Coleoptera > Cerambycidae > Rosalia > Rosalia funebris. The sequence goes on along the minus strand of JAZFAV010000004.1, from coordinate 647,345 downwards.
TAGTGTATAGTGCTTTGCTGTTTTGTGGAAAACTAAGTCAGTGTTAACTTTAAAAAAGTAAACGGTTTAATTTATGAAAGATAATATTTTGTAATAAAAACTATGCGTAATCCTACAATCTACTATAATGACATATTTACCATTTTTCATCAGCACAAACTCCAATTTGAGTCTATATTTCATTAAATCTATATTTCATTAAGTTAAATTAATTTCGTACATTTCAAAAAATAAAACCCGCCACAGGTAGGATTCGACATTTGTCCCGGATCGGAACCGAACGATATACAGCTGTTTCGAACTTGTTAGTTCTCATCAGTGCCGCATACGGTACGCCGATTCAGGACAAATGCCGAATGAACTTTATGGCCTATACATCGTTATCGATACGATCTCTGTCAGTAACTTATAAGTCGGACTCTCATACACATCATTAAACTAGAAGGATAACATTCTAGGTTAATAATCGAAAATATGCCGAGCTATTGAAAGAAAGATAAAAACATAAACAGAGAAGAAAGAGAGAGAGAAACAGAAAAATATGAAAACAGACAAACTGTATGGAATGTAATAATGGAAAGTAATAGACTGATGTATAAATTCCCAATTTTATACTTTTGCATTTTTGGAAAGAATTAATTAAATGTAACGTTTCGTTACTACCAGATTGATCAACCCCTATTTTTCATGTATCCTACACCAAAAGCTGGGTAATTAATCGCAATAAGCTTCTAGGGTTTCTTATGCGTCCCAAGCCCGATGAATCCTCGGCTACCTGGCGAAATATCCTGATAAAACTGCCGCGGATGTCACCTTCAGCTGCGGACGCGTTTCGCTGCAAAACGCCGCCATCTTCTCTGATATTGACTTTTACAAACAATGCCCCCGCACCGCGCCGGGTCCCAAATAAATTAATTGTAGAAATTGTGCACAACAGATGACGACGACGAGAGAATTTATTAAGTTATTTCCAGAGACCCGTGAAAAATGAACCGGCACTTTCAGGCAGGGGCAGAGGAAAATAAACATGTCATTGTAACGCGGTGGACGGGCTGGGGCTCCGTCTGTGTTTTCCCACCTTCGGAAAGAGCGCACCGCAAAATTGGCCTTTCGTAATTTATGGAATTTTGATGCATCATCACTCTTGGGGAGGAAGCGGAAATTCCGCAAATATTTTTGTTGTATTTTTCTTTGTTTACTTTTGTGATGTACGCTGCATTAAATGTGGCGAGAAATAAATTTAAAGGGCCGGTGAAAATAAAGAATGAAGTTGGCGGGGAAAACATCAATTTCACTCAAACGGTTCTCTGCTCATATTTTCTGAAATATGAGACCAATATAGAGTAAAGGACAGATTATTCCCTTGTCAGATTCTATAGTATGCTTCTTACAAATAATACAGGAAAATTTAAAATATCATATATGCATATATTTAAGAGTTGAAATCAGATTTCATATACTTCAGATTCTAAAGCGCTATTTTTAGAGACATACAAGAAGCACCATAAAATATCGTCCCAATCGTTCACTAAGCCTCTATAATCATCACAACTCCACAATTTACAGATTACTTAAAAAGACGGTAGTTTTGAACAACTGAAAATACACACACATTTTTCTCCTCGACTGTATGTGTAACCTTTCCCTTCCACAGTTTGTGGCTTTAGGGAGCGGAAGTCGATTTCTGTGGGTTGAAAATAAAAGAAAAATGAAAGAATAGCTCGTCTCTTTCCTTAGTTTTTTCAATTTCCTTATCTTCAGATAGATGTTCTCCACATTGTGGGTGTATATCACTGAAGAATAGAGGGCGTTTTTTTGGAGGGAAATACAAGTAAATCAAGTTCGATTTTATTTTTGAAAGAAAAATTCAAAACGTTTTCCATTATAAACATCTGATGTTAGCCGGAATAATTTTCGGACTCATATTCAGATGAAATAAAATAAACCCGCAATTTTAAGTAACCTCATAAAAAGAGTTTCAAGTGGATTAAATCATGTGACCGTAGTGGACATTAAATTGGGCCTGGTCGCCCTATCCATTTGCCAAGGAAAGAATTAACAAAGAATGATCGGACATCCATACTAAAACGAGTAGAAGCCCCATCTTGTTGAAACACAATTCTTTTATGGGGAACATCGCTATTTTAAGTAACTCCAAGTGGACCACATCAGATGAACATGGTGGTCATTCGATTGGGCCTCCTCGACCTATCCATCTGCCAAGGAAAGAATCAGCAAGAAATGATCGGAGATCCATACGAATATGAGCAATAACTCCGTCTTGTTGAAACTAAGTTCTTTCGTGGGAAACATTATCCTCATTGTTTGGATAAAGACCTTCTCAAGCTGGATCTACATGGTAACGTGGAAGTTCTAAATATCTAGCAACAGTAACATTTCCTCCAAAGAAGGTCCCAAAAGATGGCTTTCTAATTCTTCTAGCCCATACATACTACTTGGACTGGCTATGTGATTCTTGAATCCAAAGAGGATTCTCGTGAAGCCAATATTTTCGTTACGACGACGTTCTGTTCCATGCAAGAAGACAGTGGCTTCGTCAGAAAAAATAACAACCTTTGAGATTTTCGTTAATCAGTCAATATATTTTAAAAAAGTAAAGTAGACGCGTTTCACGGTTTTTCAAAATATCACTTAATAACAAAGCCTTGTTGTGCAAAACTTTTTCACCACGCTGTATAGCCTCTTCAAGTATAACTAATCGCATCTTAAAGTTTTCTATAAAGAAAACTTGAAAGTTTGATACCAAGTTTAATATTACAGAAGTTTAAGGCCTTTTAGAAACTATTTATTTCCGGTTGATGGAGGGTTCATCATGAAAACCCAAGAGGCCATTAAGCATATATAATGGTTTACTGAAAAAATACTTACCCGAATCTTTCAGGTGAATATCCGGAAACAGTAATAAAAGTACGTGAAACGCGATCATTATAGAGCTCACGCTTTATCGCCATAGTATTTCATTGGACGATATGTTGTTTCGCTGATCCAGTCCACTTGACCCCGTTCCACCCTTTTCACTCGGCATTACGATGATATAAAATCAATTTCGCTTACGAAACAGTTATGTATGTATAGGAGTTTTAAAGGGGATTGTGCAGATTGTGCCTCCGGCGATTTGCCGGCCCGACTGTTCAGCTGAGAAATTGCACGTATACATAAAATCCAAAATGGACGCATTAACATTTATATCCACCAAACAAACCGTGTAGTACATGGCGCTTTCGATATACGGACAAACACGCCAGCATATTTTAATTCGGGATTGATAAAATAGCGGATAAAATGCAGTGCCAGGCTGCAGTTAGTTAATCATCGCGATCAATGCCGCTGGACCGACCATTTTTAACTGAATTTTAAACTGTATATAACTAACCTCTCTCGATACTGAAAAAAGGTAATCGTTTTCATAAATGATACAGAAATGCTGTAGACGATAACTCAGGGCAATATTTAATTAAAAATCTAAAAAACTAAATTTTAGCCAAATTATGAAATGGCTCAGGCATTTTTTAACAATTAATTTTCAAGAAACGAAGTGTCAACCTTTTGCTGCAAATAAAAGCAAAATGCCCAACATAGGAGATTTGTATATTCAGTAAGAAATGATACAATGAAAATACCCTCCACAACTGAAATTAAATACCTTGACAATTTGTTAAAGTGGAATTCTCAAAAAATTTGAAGTACGTTAGTAGAATTTAAAACTTAAATCCTTAAATAATTAAATTAGAATGTTAAATAATTAAATTAATTAAATTAGAGTTTAGAATTTTTTTTAAACAATTCCTAGACAAAAGGCAACTATTAATAAACTAGGCACAAAAATTAAGGGATGTAATTGATCTGCGACTATTTTTCTCCAAGCCCTTTGAAAATCACCTAAAAATTTAAGAATTTTTTTACATCTCTTAATTTTTGTGTATTATTTTATGCATTGGTAGAAACTCGTTTAATATCTAGCATTATAGTATGAAGCAGGACTTACAAAACATTTAGAAATCATACAAGAATAGATACTAAATAGGGCAAAATTTTATTACTTTGCTTGTTAGAACAAATTAGGGCCTCACATTTGAGACACTTGATACACCATTTGTGTTCGATACCGAAAATTTTATGCCCACCAGAATTCATCACGATGATTAATTTCATCCGTTATCTCATGAATTCGGAATTAAAAGATTTTATTTTGGAATAAAAACTCGGAATAACTCGGTTCTTGTATTTTAAGGAAAAAATTCTCAAACATGCGAATATTCGAGGAGTCCTTTTATAAACATATGAAAAAATTCAATTTGCAATTGTTTATAACTCCAAAATTAGTTAGACCCCCAACACTTTGAAGGACTGTGTTATTCGGGGTGAATTTTTCCAAAAATCACCGGGTATGGGTCTACAATTTGAACCATTATTTTAGAATTTCATTTTTAATGTTACCCTTTTAAATCGATTTATGACATGTAACAGAACTACGTCCCTTAGTTTACGCAAAAATCGAAAGGGGACAGCTCTGTCACTTTTCTTATAAAACGCTGGCAAATTTAAGATAACCAATTAATGATTTTTTGGTATGAATATATCAGTTCTATTTCCGAAACTTATATACACTGTAATGAACTTCCCACTTCAAGCCTGAGAAATATATCACACTCTAACTAGTAGTGCAAAATTACCGTCTCCTGGATCTCCTTTGAAGTCTCTGCGAGCGCCGCCCAAGAGGATAGTCAGGTTCACGTTAGAGCAGCAGAAAACGCATTAATAGTTATCTAGAAATTGTTGGCGGCGGAGCACCGGCTCCAAATTTAGTCCCGCAATTTATAATTCAATTAAATTAGAGTACGATCGGGAGTCCCGCGGAGACCGAACTTTAAAATATCGGACTGTGCAGAACTGGAACTAACCATCCATTTCGTCGGGTTTATTTTAGGGAAATTATTCGAAGCTGGCAGTCAAAAATAGATAGAATTAAAGTGGATCGCCTGAATATTTATGCCCCTGGTGGAAATCGCCACGCTACTTCCAGTCCGCGTTTTAATTTTGGTGTAAAAAAATCATACTTTATGGCACTCAAAATTCATTGTCTGTTTTCTATAGAGTACCAAACTATACGCTGTATTCAATACACGTTGAATCAAAACGGCTTAGTAATTAGTTGCTTAGTACTAAATTCAAAACTTTAATACACCATTATCCATTAGTAAAAAATACATTAATTTTCTACATAACTTACTGAAACATTTTGATTTTCGTTAATTTGTTCTTTGTTTTATAGTTTCTTTAATTGTTTTGAGTTAGTACTAAAGATGACTAGTCAGGATAGTAATTCAGGGTATAATACTTTTGCTTACTATACATTGTGTTGAACGTCTAATAATTTTCATGCTTTTGTTTGCCATTTTGATTAAAATTCATTGCTTCAGATGCTCATTCGTCACATGGGGTTCATGATTGCTTCAGATGGGGTTATTCAGAAGTTATTTCCCTGCTAAAAAAGACCCACTATTTTAAGTAACACCGCAAGAACAAATTAAAGGGGATCAAATGAAGTGAATTTGGACAAGGAAAGTGTTGTCAAGAAATGATTCGACTTTCAAAATAAGGAGTATATCCGTCTTGTTTAAACCAAATTCTTTGATGGAGAAAATCATCATTATCCTCATTGTTTGGATACAGAATTGGATATAGGTAAAGAACTGCTACTCCAAAAAGCTAAAGTTCAAAAGACGAGAAGCAAAATCTGCGGTTATGACGATGTATCTCTGCAGTTATGGCATGTGTAATCAGATATTTTGGGACTCTTATCATAACGCAACATCAAATCTTAGCAAAATTGTATGTGATGGTCGGGATTATCAGAATTCAACACTTGTACTAAATCGTCGAAGGGTTGTAGATTTATATAGTCTGAATCGTCAGATTTTTAGTAGAAGAACCAAAGTTGAGATCAATTAATTTGTTTAGGGGCAAATAAAATTAACTTAAATATTTCATTCTAATAGAAATTCTCATAAAACTAAAAAGACAGGAATTAAAATATTAATTGAATCGAATTTAAGGCAAAAAGTTTGAATTGCGTTTCACCGGCCTCACTTTTTAATGGCACGTCTTGGCCATTCACATGACCTTGTATTAGTCCAAGTCATCATCAATTTGTTTAGGTCATAACCCCCATTTTTTTCGCACAAACGTAAATGCTGTCTTTGTAAATTCAGAAGTACCACATTACGAAAACTTGTGATTATTTAATTTATAAATATATTTTGAAAGTTAAAATAAAAAATTTTAGATCAAATTCAGTACTTATTTTGAAATTTGATATTCAAATACAATTAGTGTTTTTTAGGGTCCTATTTTCTATATTTTTCAATACTGAAATAATAAAATTATGACTAACTTATAATAATGGCATATTATAAGTTAGTCATAAATTGTTAATTTTTTTATTGATTTAATATCCATATGATATTGAATCCGATTTTAGATATTTTTAACAATAAAATAATGAAATTACAAATGACCAAATCTTAATAATTTTATTCCTCATCCAGCGTTTCAAATCAATTTTACTTCGAGGAAAGACTTACCGCCCTACCAAGCTTATATAACGTATTTTCTTACATCATGAACGCGAAGAAACACAATTTGTCCACTTAGATGTCGAGAAGACGGCTCTGGCAGCGAAAAAGAAAAGTTCAACAGTACGATGTTTAAGTTAAATATTAGCAGAACCGAGAACAATAGTGGCCACGTCCTCGGGCGACCTCCTCGTAGCTCAGCAGCTAGTTAGATGAAGTTTCTCAACATCCAAGCTGCCGTTGTTGTACCTACCGTAAATGAAACACTTTTGTCATAATTTAAACGAGATCTCAGGATACTCGTATGCAGCATATTTGAATAATAATAAATTGCGCAACAGCGTCCATTCGTTACTCGCTATTAAGACCTTACAACGTTCTTGTTTCTTTGTTTGCGAGCTGAAACTTTACCCATAAACCCCGTTTTATCAAGCGTGTAACAAATACACCTCGACGATTTAGGAATTGAGCAATCTCGCAATAAAAATGGTCCCCGGTTGGCGATAGATTATAGTGGAATTTATAAACTCTTTTCACCTCTCGCGAATATTTTCAAATGAGGCTATACAGAAAAAAAAGAAGGCGTAAAATATTTCACGTCCGTGGAAATATTTACGATTCAGGATAGCCTCCTTCCTGCTGAAATATCAAAAATTCATCAATTTCCCCGGGCTTTCATATAACATTACAATCGCGTTTAATTAAAATGTCAAATGGGATTAATGAAAACTCGCATAGCTGAGGCTATATTGCTGATTCCTAATAAACGAGAGGCTATTCGTATTTTAAATTATAGCACCGAAATGAGCTTAATCAAACTGTGTCTCTAATCATATTCGACATTTTTAATATATGGTGATATTTCGAAAATTGTGTTCAACTACTTCAGGAATTCGTCCTTAAAAAAACACGACCCGAGCTTGAGGGTGGGTATTTTCCAAAAAATCGCCGTGTATACGAGGTGTGTAAATTAATTAACTACACACATTATTTAGTTTATTACAATAGAATTACAATGCAATATTTTCTCCCTCAAAATAACTTCCTCAGGTAGTAACACAGGTTCTTCTAATCCTCGTAATAATGCTAGAACTCGGACACTGGAATAGCCTTCAGCTGGTCGGTTACAGCCGTTTGAATGTTTTCGAGGGTCCCAAAATGACGCCCCTTGAGGTGATTTTTCAATTTCGGGAAGTGGGATAAATCAAAAAGACTCAAATCGGGCGAATTAGAAGGCTGAGGAGTTTCCAGTTTTTCGAAGTTTTTGAAGAACCTTCGGTAAAAGTGCTGATTAAACGTTTGACCGTGAGGCACAAACTCTTTGTAAACAATTCTCTGGCTATTAAAAGACAATTCAGCTGTATTTAATCTTCGAATTGCTCATTCTTGCGTTTTTTCTGGGCTTTCTGGATTTGCATTCTTGGTTTCCGGATCGTATTCAAACACCCAAAACTCGTCACCGCCATCGTGTCACCAATGACACGTTCCAGAAGATGGAAATCATTTTCTATCGTTTCTAAAGCATATTTTCTTCCTGATATCCTTTTGGTCGTGCGAAAGGTTTTTGAAACCATATTTGGGCATATTTTTCTCTTTCCCAATTTATTGATCATAATCTAATGAAATGTGGTGTGTCAAATTCAACTCTTTCCCGATCATTCTAACTATAAACCGACGATCTAAACGCACAAGATCCTGGATTCTGTCGATATTTTCATCGGTTCCTGAAGATGAAAGTCTTCCGCTGCGAGGTTTATCTTCAATCGACTCTCTTTCTTGTGAAAATGCCTTGAAAATCTAGGCCCTTGACAAGACAGTGTCTCCATAGGCCTGCTGAAGTTTTTCAAAAGTTTGCATTGGACTGTGCCCAAGTCTAACACAAAACCTGAAAGAACACCGTTACTTTAAAAAAAAAAACTGTTTGAAGAAAAAATCGCTATGGACAACTACATGATTCTAGCTAGTTCATATTCGTACTAAAAGTTTATCATATGTTCACTTGCCCCCCATCTAAGTCCTGTGTCCCAAGTGTTGCCAGATCGAACACCACATTGCCAAACTCATTACCTTATTTACACATCTCGTATGATACGAATTAAAGGAACTCGTGAACTGAAATTATACCCTGAACTCATTTAACGTTATATATTTTGATATTTAAGCTTCCAACAAAAACATTTATAATGTAAACAAGCCTAAGTTTGTTTTAAATATTTTGCTTCACCCCGTTCCGAGTGCCATTTGTTTATTTTATAAATTGTATATACATACGTTCCCCTCCCGCTATTTCTCACAAGCGTAGCCCTTAAAGGATATTAGAGACAGTTTATTATTAATAATACAACACCACAACGCACATATTTTTCTCTGTCTCTTAAATTCACTTCCCTCTGCACCATTCGAGTTTCGCCATATATCACCGCGTCTTAATGAAAAATAAGTTCCTAACACTACACTACGTCTTCAACATCGGGAGGCACCTCACTGTTTTACTACTTTTTCAAAGATTACCCCCAAGATTTGTGACTAATAAAATTTAATCGCTTGTGGAATAGAGGCGAGGGATTTTAAGTTTGATATCACGTCGCTATATTTAATGTGGCCGTTATGAGAGTACCTTTATTATTCTCTATGTGTGTGTGTGTGTGTGTGTGTGTGTGTAATATCCCTCCTAGAAATCCAGTACATATTGTCTATGGTATGTATAAAAAGAATATACCAGGACTGGATATAAGTATAAGTGAATATAAGTAGACATAATAATTATAGCCTTAATAAAGTTAAGTTTCTTTTACAATTCTCTCTAGGACTACTGATTGCGAACTGCGTTTTAAAATTCTTTAAATATGTTTGCACTTACAACTTGTCTTTGATAAATATCTTAAATTATAAATGACTTACAAAAATGTTTCCTCTTATAAAAAGCCATTTGTTCTTCTGAGAAATTCTGACAGATTCCATTTTATTATAAAAAGAAATCTAATATCGCCATCTACCACATCTGGATTGGATCTCGATTGGATATCCATTTCATAATACTTATGCTCGGGATGAGTCCGCACCTGGGACAAACTATTAATATGACAATATCAATGCCTTGTAGTGCCTCGTCTGTCGTGTTTACACGAGCTTTATGTTCACGGTTAAAATTATATGTATATACATTCCATGCTGTGCCAATAACTCACGGGGATGGGTAGCAATAATAATTTTGTGTAGAGATCCGAATGATGCAACGTTTGCGGTAGGAAATGCTGGCGCTAATTCGATTGTTCGGAAGTTTGCAAATTTGAATTGTTGAAGATCACAAATGGATCAATTCATCGTTTGCTTTTTCCGATCGGTTGGTTTTGCTCGATGTGTAAGAATTAAACAGATGAATGTGATCGGTCTATAGTGGTCCACTGGATTACCAGAACTTATTTTTTTTTAACTATAGACCTACTAAATTCCTGTTCATCATACGCGTGTAATGTAGAGTATGTAGTGCAGACAAACAATGTTATTTTCGAAAATTTATTGCAGGATTTGGACCATCCACATTTAAATAAAGCATTTGGCATAATTCTTGTAAGGTATGGTACTGAAGAGAGCTAACCAATTTTTTTCTTCTTCTTAAAGTGCCGTGCAGATTCTTGCGTAGGCGTTCATCTTTTTTCTTATCAAATGGTCCTATTAACTGCAGCATTCTGCAGTGTCTGGAAGTCCTTTATCCCCGTCCATTGACGAATATTTCTCAGCCACGATAATTTCTTCCTGTCTATTCCTCTTCTACCTCCTTCAATTTTTCCTTGAAGAATAAGGCGTTGAAAGTGGTAGCGTTCTCCACGTAGTATGTGTCCCAGATAACTCGTTTTTCTTTTCTTGATGTTTTCAAAAAGTTCTCGTTCTGGTTCAATTTTTTTAACAATATTTAATTAAACCATTGAACATTGTTTTCAAACTTTCATCATTCGTATGTTCAAAACCGAAAAAAAAAAATAATTTTTTCAATGGGAACAAAATAGTTAGCCTACAGAGTTAACAGTTGTATTATTGATAAGGTAACACCAATGCGTCCTCGTCGTGGTCGGTCAGATAAAAATATTGCTGCAGCGAGATAAAATGTACATGTTAAACAATTTATTTTTTCACCAAACTGCTGATTTGGTTTTGAACAATATGTGGTTTCAACGAGACGGTGCAACGTATCATACGGCACGTGTAACCATAACTCTGTTGCATGCCAAATTTCCTGTCACGTTCTCTCGCGGAATGCTAATATCAATTGGCCTGCAAGCTCATGTGACTTGTGACACCACTGGACTTTTTATCTTTGCTACCTACCCTTTATCAAGAAATTAATTTTATGTATTTCGTTATTATCAATTTTATAAATTACATTTGATATTTTGAGTAAAAAAAAAATCAAATATTCAATCAAATTCAATTCAATCAAATATTGATGTATCAACATCAATAGTGCTCTGCATATTTTGTAACGAAAATCGTGTGTGTTGTCCGCATATTGACTGAGATAACTTCATAAACTCCGGTCTACATTTACCTTAGCCAAATTTAATTATAATCTATGACACTTGAGTTTATAGTCGTGTTTTAGTTCGTTACATAGTCTATTTACTAGATGTGGCGTTATAACGAAGACATGGTAGTTAAATTACATTATGGATGGACTCTGGGAAATTTGACATGATTTCGCAACGAATATTGAACGTCGACAGAGAAAGGCCGGCCTCAGGGGAAAATGTATCATTAAAAATGATATTATAGCAGCTTGGCAGAATATTTTTATAATTTCATTTTTATGAATACATCATTATATTCATAAAAATGAACTGCCGGGGAGTGACGAAAAACGGGCACAATATTAACGCGATTTTAGTATTCAGTACGTAAACAAAGCAACCGATGCTCCCTGACAAGCGATAGCTCACAATATGTTCATTAAATCCCCTGTTACAGTTAGGCAAAAATACCATTCATCATACCCCAGCAAGCGGCATCGCAAGCCTCAATAACTAGCGAGAGGTAATTTCTGTCGGGTGTCCGCCTCCACCGCCAAACCCTTTACTTTATAAATTTACAATTGCGGTTAAGTTGGGGCTCCTTCAACGTCCTTTTGTGGAAAAACTCGCCAACTCGTGTCGAGCTACCCGTAGGTGTTGACAGAAGCATAATTCTCATCTCTCGAGTATCGCATAAAAAGTCGATAAAATCGCAAGTTGAAAACGCTTTTTTACGTACGTAGGTCGATGCAAATCAGTTTCGGAATCAGGTAACCCAAGATAAAAAAGCATCCATTTAAATATTTTAACTAAACTAAGGAAATGGTGCGTTCCTTCAATAAACTAGGAGAATATGTATCATCATTTATTTAACTTTTTAAAAATCAATAGATATAAGAAAATCTAAGAGAATGTGGAGAAAGAAGAGAATGAATAGACTGTAAAGAATGAAGAGAATGGAGAGAATGAAGACAATGGAGGGAATGAAGAGAATGGAGAGAGTGGAGTTGAAAGAATCGAGAGAATGACGAGCGGGAAGAAAAAGAAGAGAACGAAGAGAATGCAGTGAACGAATGGAATGGAGGGAATTGAAAGAAATTATGAAATAGAGAACGTGCAGAGAATGAGGAGATTGGAAAGAATGGAGAGAATGAATAAAATGCGAGGAATGAAGAGAATGAGGAGAAATAAGATAATGCAGACCATGGGGAGGATGAGGAGAATGGGGGATTCAGGAGAATGAAGCAAATGAAGAGAAAGAAGAGAACGAAGAAGACGAAGGGAGTAAAAGGAATGAAGGGTATTAAAGATATGAAAGGAATGAGGGAAATAAAGCAAATGGAGAAATGAAGGGAATGGAATCCCCTGTATTGCCCAATTTTCCAGATTTAATATAACACATTCCTTTCAAGTTTCATTTTTTATTATAACTACTGTTTTTCTCAAAATTCTTTATTTAAAATCAAAATAAAAAAATATTCCGTCGTCATTATTATTATGAAAGAACTATTTGAAACTCTCTCTAACAAACTGGTGTTTTCGAAAGTCTAGGTGATGTTCTCGCTAGAAGATTTCGAATTTACTTGCAATTTTAGCGTTGTAATAAAATTAGACATAATTTGGGAAAATAATTTACTCCCGTTTTTTAGTCCCTTTAAATTTACGTCCCTTCTAACTGAGAGAAATCATCCAGAGGATCGTAATAGGCAGTTTTACCTGAGAAATATTTATGTTATAAACTAAACATAGGTAATGGAAATACCATCGCCTAGTTATTTATTACGTTCTATCCAGAATTATCTGCGGAACGGCTTTATTACCCGTGATGTTTTTATCGGTCCTGTAAATTGAAACCACCCGAACCGCCGGAAATAAAACGGCCCAGCGCTGTGGGCCGTTTTATTTCCGCTAATCCTCAAGTTACAAATAAAAATGTACAAGGCAAATACCGGTAATAAAACGTCTGAAATTTACCGGATGCCTATGGAATCACGTATATTTGCACAACTCGTTATTTTCGATTCCGTGTCGCACTGGCATTATCGTCCCCAATGCCCGAACGGCGAAAGTGAAACGGCACCGAGCGCTTCTGATTTATGCCACAGCCCTCCGTCATAAAACAAACTAATGCCATTTCGCTGATAGGTATCCGAATACGTACAACCTTTTATCTGTACACCAGACGTAAATTGTGTTTACAATAAATCACCGGAGACGAGGCCGGGGGTGGGCTCCGGGTGGTTTTTTAGCGGGTTCGTGCAGTGGTAGATATTCGGCGATTGTCTTATGGGTTTTGCGGTTTTTCTTCCCGCGATTGTTTAATTTTGTGGATGTAGGCAGACGAAAATACAAACTCATTTTCGATAAAATTGTGAATTGTATTGTTATAAGTTATCACAATGATGGACACGATATTATCAGGCAACATATTTAAAAAAAACGAGACAACAATGATTAATTGTGAAGATAAATCTAACACTTTATTCAGAGAGTCCTACCCTCGACTTCTAGGGGACTAAAAAGTATCAAAGGTAACAAATCAGTATAATTATTAATGAATTAAAATCCTGGGAAAGTTGTAGTAGAAAATATTCTAGTAAGATTGTAACGGAAGATGTCATGAACATGTTTTTATTACCTCAGATCTATTTATCATAACAATCTTAACTTAACGATGATAGTCTCAGAAAAAAAGTTAGGAAACCTCCAAAAAGACTCTCCACTGTTAATTGTTTCTTACATTATTAGAACAACCTACTGCATCTATAAACATAGTAGTTTTAATTGTATTAATTCTGAGAAACATTGTTTAGATTTGATGGAGATTATACATTTTACTAAAATTATTCTAGAACATTATTGCCTATATCCCTTTATCACTGTTTATTTTTACTTATTATTATATTTAAAGAGTGTTTAACATTTTGATATGCTATTTATGGTGGAAAAAGTACAGAAAGCTTTGAAAATAAATATATTTTTACATAGAATAATTTTTAATAATATTATTTTGTCTACCTACATTCGTAAAACTGACTACAGTCGATAGTAAATAAAAACGAAAGAAGTTATAATTTCCTCGATATCACTTTCTCCTTCAAATTCAGCTTGTCGCCTAATAAAAACAAGAATCTATTATTTTCTCGATATCCTTTATCATTTCTTTACATATTCTTATACAAAAACCCAAATAATCGTCTTGATGTTTCCAATGGGTGAGACATAGCACCGAGGGGAGACAGATGGTGTTATCTCAAAAACTGTTCCTTAAATTCAGCTTGTCGCTAAATGAAATTCAAGAAGCTATAATTTTCTTGATGTCGCTCGTCGTTTCCTCACACATTTTTCTGTAAACGCTCAAAAAACCGTCCTGATATTTGCAATGAATGAAACGTAGACTGAGGAGAGGCAGGCGGTGTTTGCTCAAAAATTGTCCTTAAAATTCAGCTTTCCGCCAAATGAAAATGAAAGAAGCTATAATCTCCTGGATACCACTTATCAATTTCTCACATATTCTTTTGTAAGAAACCAAATATTCGTCATGATATCTGTAATGGGTAATATGTAGGACTGAGAAGAGACAGACAGCGTTTTCTCAAAAATTGTCCTTTATATTCAGCTTGTCCCCAAGTGAAAATAAAAGAAACTATAATTTTCTTAATATCATTTGTTACTTTCCTACATATATTTCTATAACAAACCAAAGAACCATCTTGATATTTGCAATGGGTGAAACATGACAATAAGGAGAGGGAGGTGGCGTTTTCTCAATAATATTTCTTTAAATTCAGCATGTCGCCAAATGACAAAAAAATAGGCTATAATTTTCTAGATATAATCTGTCATCTTTTCATATATTTCTCTATAAAGGAGATACAGAAATGTTATTATGGTTGCAATGAGTGAAATGTAGCACTAAGGAGAGACAGGCGGTGTTTTCACAA
Organism: Rosalia funebris; assembly: GCA_037954035.1. Taxonomy (NCBI): domain Eukaryota; kingdom Metazoa; phylum Arthropoda; class Insecta; order Coleoptera; family Cerambycidae; genus Rosalia; species Rosalia funebris. Next base: position 632,300 of record JAZFAV010000004.1, on the reverse strand, counting down.
GAATTGTCCCTCAGATTCAGCTTGTCGCAAAATTAAAACAAAAAAAGCTATAATTTTCCTAATACCATTTATTATTTTCGTACATATTCTTCTATAAAAAAACAAAGAATCATCTTGATATTTGCAATGGCTGAAACATGACAATGAGGAAAGATGGTGGTATTTTCTCAAAAATTGCCCTCAAAATTCAGCTTTCCGCCAAATGAATATAAAAGAAGCTATAATTTCCTGGATACCACTTGTCATTTTCTCACATATTCTTTTGTAAGAAACTAGATATTCGTCTTGATATTTTTAATTGGTGATACGTAGGACTGAGAAGAGGCAGGCTGTGTTTTCTTAAAAATTGTCCTTTATTTCCAGCTTATCGCCAAGTGAAAACAAAAGAAGCTATAGTTTTCTTAATATCACTTGTTATTTTCCTACATATTCTTCTATAAGAAAACAAAGAATCATCTTGATATTTGGTATGGGTGAAACATGACTATGAGGAGAGACAGGTGGTGTTTTATCAAAAATTGTTCTTTAAATTCAGCATGTCGCCAAATGAAAAAAGAAAGATATAATTTTGTAGATATCACCTGTCATATTTCCATATATTTCTCTATAAAGGCGACAAAGAAACGTTATTATAGTTGTAATGAGTGAAATGTAGCACTAAGGAGAGACAGGCGATGTTTTCTCAGGAATTATCCGTGAAATTCAGATTGTCGCCAAATGAGAACAAGAGGGGCTATAATTTTCTTAAAGTTACTTGTCGTTTCCCCATACATTCTTCTGTAATAAGCCGTAGAACCGTCTTGATGTTTGCAATGGGTAAGACATAGCGCTGGGGAGAGGCAGGTGGTGTTTTCTCAAAAATTATCCTTTAAATTCAGCATGACGCCAAATGAAAAGAAAATAAGGTATAATTTTCTAGATACTACTTGTCATTTACACATATATTCCTCTGTAGAAAATATAACAAAACGTCGTGATTGCTTAAGTAGTTCAAACATAGCAGTAAGGAAAGGTAGGTGGTATTTTCTAAAAAATAATTTCTTCAAATTCGGCGTGTCGCCAAATGAAAACAAAAGAAGCTATAATTTTCTTAATTTCAATTATCATTTTCTCACATATTCTTCTAAATGAAAGCAAGGAACCGTCTTGATTATTGCAATGGGTGAAATGTAATGTTTAGGAGAGGCAGGCGATGATATCTCAAAAATTGTCGTTTAAATTGAGCTTATCATTAAATGAAAACAAAAGAATCTATAATGTTCTCGATACCACGCATAGTTTCCTTACTTATTCTTCTATAAAAAAATAAACAACTGTTTTGATAGTTGCAATGGATAAAACGTAGCGTTGTGAACAGATAGGCGGTATTTTCTCAAAAAATGTCCCTTAAATTTAACTTGGCGCCAAGTGAAAACAAAAGAAACTATATTCTTCTGGATACCACTTTTCGTTTCCTCACATATTCTTCTGTAACACCGCAAAGATCTGTTTTGATATTTGCAATGGGTGAACCATAGCGTTAAGGAGAGGCAAACGATATTTTCTCAAAAATGTACCCTTAAATTCAGTTTGTCCCCAAATGATAAAAGAAAGTATAATTTTCTCGATATCACTTTTCGTTTTCTCACGTATTATTCTGTAAAAAACCAAACAAATCTTTTTTTTCAAAGCAATAAGGAACCAGACTTACAAATTTCTCAAAAAATGAGAAAAAACAGCAATTACATATTTGTCAGTTTTCTTTTTTTGAGAAATTCCACTATAGTAGAACCAGTAATGAAGTTGTTACAAAACGCAGCTTCTTGAACACCCTTAAAAAGAAGAGTTAAAACAAATCCACCAAATCAAGTCCCTTAAAAGTACCGCAATGATAAAACTGGGGATTAATAATCAATTCAGCCGTAATGAATACTAAAAATTTAATAAAGGAGACCCTCCGCAACACAATTAGTCATTATTAGCGGAGGCCTCAAGTAGGTGGATGGCATCGCATGTTTCTAATTGACAAATTATAAATGACATTTTTAATTAACGCCGTCAGGTGGCGTCCCCGTTCCAATACTGCGAGACTCCTTCCAGGTTAATTTAAAATTCCGGGAATTGTTTGCGGAGAATCTCGACTTTAATCTGCTGATTGATGACAGCGCGAGGATTGAAACTAAAGTTCGGACGGGAATAAAACGATAATTTGTAGATAGCGAGGACTGCGGCTTTCGAGCTGAGTGGTCTTTCGGCGATAAGAAAAGTTCGTCCGTTAAGGTTTTTTGTTTGCTTAATCCATTTTTATGATTTCGGCAAGAGGACACGCCATTAGGGCCGCCACGCAGCTTGACGGTAACTCGCCCACATTATGCACCTTATTCTTTGATAAAGACATAAAACATTGCCGAGAAAAATCTAAAAGTCTAATTTAAAATGTTGTAATTCCTTGTCTGCTATACAACCTGTCTATACGACCTTCTATATGATTGCTATACAACCTGTCACGGACCTACCACGGATCTGTGACGGGTCCATAACGGACTTGTCATGGACCTGTCACGGTCCTGTGAATTCTGCAAAACACATTTTGACCTATATCTCGCTTATTTGTAGCCCTAAAGGGCTGGGAAACAGTATAATACTCCCAACTCGATATGCTGGTTTCAAAAGAGCAAATTTTGACTAATAATTTCCTTATAATAATAGTTGCTTTTTGTGGCCCTAACGATCTGGAAATTAATATAATAATCACATCTCCCACTAGTGTGTAAATTAGTATTTCTCACTAGTGGAGAAATGAATATATTTCTCACTAGTGGGGAGATGAATTTCTTTCCAACTAGTGTGAAAATACATATATTTTGCACTAGTGGAGAAATAAATATATTTCTCACTAGTGGGAAATTGAATATATGTCTCAGTATCGAAAGTAATCTATTTTTCACCAATGTGAAAATTAATATATTTCTCAATAGTGGAGAAATTAATATATTTCTCATTAGTGGAGAAATGAATAGAAACAAACAACAGTCCTGTTGTGAACTTCGGACACTAATAAACCTTGCTGATAAATTCTTTGCGGGTGGATTTCGCAAACAGAACGATTGCGCCATGAAATAACCGCGTCCTTATAACGATATGTAAATCCTTCAACTTCCTCTAGTTCGTGCCGTATCTCTGCTACTTTCAAGTATTTCATAGAGATACATCCGCCGAGTTATTTGCCGCGGCATCAAGCGGTGTTTTCTTTCAAAATAAACCACGGCAAAGTGAGAAGCGGGCATTCAATACATCAGTGTAGCATTTCGCATAAAGTTTCCTGCGAAAAGATGGCTCTTTGTAACGGAATATTTCATAACATAACCAACGTATGAAATTAAAACCTGAATGGACGATGGAGGCGTTTTGGCCGCATCAAAGTGGCGTGTAAATGTACGGAGATTTTTGCGGCTGTCGCGATATTAATTTCCTCGAGCGAGCGGTTCCGTGACTGCTAATACACTGGCCGACAAAGTTTAGGGACTAAGTCTGTAAATTACTAACAAAAGGAATTATTTTGATTTCGATTTCAAAATTCGCTTTTAGAAGTTCAAAAATACGCAAAATGTGTTTTATGTTAGGTTTTAAAGCCTTTTAAAAAGTGAAATAAATTTTCGATGTGCACCTCCTATATCATATATTGGGAAAAATTGGATTAACATTCAAATATCATATATGAGAAGTAAATAGGCTTATCTTGACACACGTATTAACAAATAGTTACTTTTTTTAGTAGAAACCCCTATTTTTCCTTTCCCCATAAGAATTCTTATAATTTACTCTTCACATTGATGTAAATATAACGGTTTTCATTATGAATGAACTATAAATAATTTAAAACTTTTTGTGTCGTATAAAATATATTAATCTTAAGCATCAAAATAGTATGCAAATAAACTAGGTTATCCTCTTTTGAAAATAAAAACCACTATATTATTTGCTGACTGATTAACACTGTGTATGTATTTTATCGTTTTAGCCCAAATTTTCTTAAAGTTTTAAATCTGAACTAGCAATTGTTATAAATATATTTACTTCGCAATAATAAAGTATTTTCAAAATATGTTTATGCAACGCCAAAAATTTGGGAAAAACCAGATTATCTCAAAAACCATAAATTTTTCGAGTAGAAACAAATTAAGAACAGTTACTCAAAGAAGTACCTAGAAATAAAAAATAAAACAAACAATACAACATTTTATTGGTGACAACTTCTCCTTATTTTTCCTACCAAATATTTATGGACTAAGAAAATAAAATTAATGAGTTCTGTGAAAACCCTGTATATACATTTAAATTGTTTTCATAAAATATACTATTTTTGCTTACAATTTCATAATTTATTTGCTCTGCTCTGTTAAAGTAAATCTTCAAACACATGCCTGTTGTTTTATTTCATAAATTAATTCTAATATATGATTCAATATTCCAAAAATAATTCTTTAGATGGCAATTATTGAATATAGCTACTTAACATTTAATTTATAAATGTCTGTCAGCCACTGTTTTATACAAGTAAAAATATGTATTATTGAATTAAGAATAAATTAAATTTAAGAAAATTGGGATTATTGGTTAAAACTATTTTTTGTGTGTGTGAGGTTGTGGTATAGTTATATTTGCTACATCTATATAGTAGATTATGTTATAAAGTGTGGCGTAATCAAATAATGTAATTAGAGGAACATCACTTCTTTATAAAATGGACAGTTCGTTAGGATAAATTCGTATACGGCATTCTTCAGTCGAGATTTCAGATTTCAGTTCAATTCATGGATATTAAGCAACCCCTCTTTTCGATCGGCAGTGTGAGCCACGTTCCGAACAACCACCGACAGAAGAAAAAGGCCGTCGTCTGTTCCAATGTAGACAAATGGCGGTAAAATTTATTAGAAATACTCCTAAGGGGTTGAGTGTTAGTAAAACAGTCGCGATGGGAATGAAGCCGAGTGTACAAAAGCTGCGTTTTATTGATATTTTAGTGCCGGGAAAGGACCCGAACTGAATGGGGCACAATAAAACTGTAAATAACATCTCTGATTTTATCCGGAATACGGAGGAAATGGATTTTTCTCTTCGAGATTAAAAGCAGATGAAAATTTATAAAGCGACACAGAATCAACAATGTTCGTGTACGTGCAAGGGGGTGGATGTGGAGTCGCTCGATAGAATGGGGATGAGGCGGCATTTTTCATATATACCGTCATAATTTTTTTTGTTCTGTCAGCATCAATATTCTTTAAACATACAAATTTTATCATATACGAATTTTTAAGCCTACGCTTTTTTCTAATTTATAAAAATGGTAATTTGTCGTTACAAATTTGATATTTATGAAATATGAGTATTTTGAAGTTAAATAAAAATAAAAATTGTTATACACAGTTTTTCTCTAAAAATAAAACCGACGCCTTTATTTTATGGAATAAAGTACACAATTTCAATTCAATTTTCGTCTTAGGATTTTTGTACCAGAGTACTTTTAATTATCGGTAAATATAACCATGTGTAAAATTAGTGTGCAAGTAGGTTGGACGTCTCTATATTACTTCATTTATATATTTATATATTACTTTATACATATTTTTCAGTGTATCCTGACGTAGTGTGACTATTACTAATAAAATTCACACCCAGCAGTTTTATCTTTAAATCAACCTGTATGTTTATTGGTTAGCCTTACGGGCTGTGACGACCCAGATAGAACTTGACGAAACGCGAGACTGAAGGTTTCAATCTAGGTGGATGTCCTTTCACTTTGATTGCCCAAGTTTTTACCTTTTGGCAGCGCGAAGTATGAGATTGGATATTATGTTATATCGTGCGTATTGTACTGAAAAATATACATCGTTTTTATATTCTTACTAATTATTTTTTATGAAGAAAATATTTTTTACTGTGTTTAAAAATAAGGGATCGTTTTCGTATTATTTTGCTTGTTTCACGTGCTTTGAATGTATCATATGTGCCTTCATGGCTGTAAATATTATAAAAGGGTAATTGTAATTCCAAGAGGTTGAAGGGGTGGTATAACATTCTGTTCTAATTTCATTTTAAATTTAAAAACTGTTTACTTAAAAGTTTTAAATTACGTAGAAAATTATCAGTGAATTATAGACAACGGTATATAATTGAATACATATAATTAATATACAGTGTGTTAGAAAAAACAATGAACAAAATATAAGAAATTCGTGTTCGGAAATGTGACCGTTCTGCCTTAAGAACAACTTTAAATGATTGAGAACTAGGCTTTAGTCAGTCTACGTTCGTCGTTGTAGTTATTCCTTATTGAATTCTCCTGTCTAAAGATCTCATAGTTTTCTATACATTAGGAGATAATACGATGGGCATTCAGGTAAGTTGCCCGACGCGAAGCTAATAAAAGTGCAGCACTTTGCTTTGCGTCCATAACATAAATGGGTGACCTATCATTCTCTCCTATAGAAGTGGTTGGACTATACTACAGTGGTGGATTGGTCCCCGTATCGAGAGACAAACTTCCCCTTTTAGGACTTGAAACCAAGTATAACTTTGGACCACGATTGGAGTTTGTCACGTTTCTCTAAGTATGCGCGTGTTTGCCCTCGTCTATATGCGTAACCTTCTTCTCTCCAACCTGAGGCTTTAGCAGAAGGAAGTTGTTTTCTGTGTGTGCAAACTTTAAAAAAATACTAACATGTGTAACGAAAATGTTTGGTTCGATTTTTCTTTTAGAGTTACATAGTATTAACTGTGACGGAGATATATGGTTATTATTAACGTCGTGCAAGAAGTACTAACGATATGACGATTTTCTTTAATTTAAATTTTTGAAAATATTGCACTCTTTTATTATAAAAATTGTAGCACCTAAAAAAATATTTGTGGTTCTTTTTTCTTCAGAGGAATTTAGTAGACGCTTGGAGAAATACTTGGATAAACGTCAATGTATTATAACGCCTATTAAGATTCCATCCACACATTTAAAGCATTCAGATCTATTGCTCTTTTCTGGTATTGTATTTGTTCCTTCATTTCATCCATATTTTTTGGTTTTGTAAAATATACTTTACTTTTCAAGTAATTTCAAAAGAGAAACTCCAATAGGGTTAAATCTGGCGATCGAAGGGGCCACAGGGATCCTCTTCGATGAAATCCACTGCCTAGGAAACACTTCATCTAGGTATTGCCGAACATTTCTTGAATAATGTGGGGGTGCTTCAGATTTTATTACCTGGACCGTCTGGATCATCAATATTTGGAAATAAAACGATAAGGGCTATGACTGAGCCCTCTCGGAGTACTGTAGGACATTGAGTGTGTACTTTAATTACCCAGTTTACCATACCAGTATTCTAGTACCTAGAGTTATGGTTATTCACAATGCCTTTTAAAGAAAACGTTGCTTCATCGAACTTCATAATTAATATGTATACTCTTTCTTTTTCACTCTTTACAACACACTTACTCATTTATAATACGTGGATACAACCGTTATTACAAATTTCATTGCAAAATTCAGGAGCGGGTATTACATCCGCATCTTCTGGCATTAACAGATTAATTTTAAACCCGCAATTTCTTTGCAAACACGGCACAGACAAGCTGGCAGGCGGAAAGGTGGGCTTTTCACACAACACATTATAAATACCGCTGCTGCATATTATTACATTAAAACAACAAACTTCGCTAAATGAAACACAAACGCTCATAATGGTTGATTATACAGCGGCGAATATCGTTCATTTTCGATCGAAATGTTGCGAACAATGCTTATTAAAATTTGTAATTGGAGTTTTCTGTCTGTTATAATTCACCAGTCAGTTTGTGGTGGTGGTGCCGTAGTCGGTTAGTTACATTTAATGGACGTACAGTGTAATTATAAGTTTGCAAATTCGACGGCATAATTGCACGTGTTAGGTGGTGGATATTTTAATACAAAATGTACTGTTTTTAGTTACTTCACTTCACTATACTTCTCAGGTTTTATTATTATAATAACATGTAAATAAAACTAAATGCAAAGAAGCATTTACCTACACAGTGTCCAAAGCATCTGCTACTATAACTATATACTTTATATACAGTATTTCTTATTTTATATCTTCGTTTTTTGGAAAAATAAAAGGATGAATCAAAAACTATTTTAAATTATATCAAAAATTATTGCTGATTACAAACAAATAATGCACCTACTTTATTCTACTGAAAATAAATACCCATTTCAATATGAACATAGAAGTATAGGCATACTTAATATCTTAAGTACAATTCTCATTTTTTCTTCCTAAGAATTTACTCTTAAATTAAGCTTGTCTCCAAATAAAAACAAAAGAAGCTATAATTTTGTAGGTATTACTAATAGATTCCACATACATTTATGTATAAAAAACAAAGAATCGTCTTAACGGTTGCATTGGGTGAAACATAGCATTGAAGAGAGATAGGCGGTGTTTTCTAAAAAAACTACACCTAAATTTAGCATACCGCCAAGTGAAAACAAAAGAATTCATAACTTTTCTTGATATCAGTTATAATTTTCTCATATATGTTTTTATAAAAGATCATAGAACCGTCTTCATAGTTGTACTAGGTGAGACGTAGCATTGAGGAGAGACAGTCGGTGTTTTCTCAAAAATTTACCGTTAAGTTCAACTTGCCGGTTAATGAAATTAAAAACAGTTATAATTATCTCGATACCACTAACCGTCTCCACATATATTGTTGTGTAAAAAAATAAAGAACCGTCTTGACAGTTGTACTGTGTGAATCGTAGCGTTGAGATACAGGCGGTGTTTTATGAAAAATTTACCCCTAAATTAAGTATTCCGCCAAATGAAAACAACAGAAGACATAATTTCCTTGATATCACATTTCGTTTCCTCATGTATATTTTTATGATAAACCGTAGAACCGTCTTCATAGTTGCACTGAGTGAAACGTAGCGTTAAGGAGAGACAGTCGGTGTTCTCTCAAAAATTTACCATTAAATTGAGATTGCCGGCATGTGAAAACAAAAAGAGTTATAATATTTTCGATACCGCTAGTCGCTTCCACGTATATTGGTGTATATGAAAACAAAATACTGTCTTGACAGTTGTACTATGTGGAAGGTAGTGGTAAGGAGAGACAGGCGGTGTTTTATGAAAAATTTACCTCTAAATTAAGTATACCGCCAAATGAAAACAACAGACTATATAATTTCCTTGATATCACTTGTCATTTCCTCACATATTGTTTTATATAAAAAACCAAAGAACAGTCTTGATAGCTCCACTTAGTGAAATACAGCGTTAAGGAGAAGCAGGTAGTGTTTTCTCAAAAATTTACTTTTAAATTCAGTTTGTCGCCGAATGAAAAAAGTAGTTTTTTTTCGATACTACTAACCAGTTCCTCATACATTGTTGTATAAAGGAGCAAAGAAGCGTCTAGACATTTGCACTGAATGAAACATAGCGTTGCGGAAAGACAGGTGTTTTCTCAAAAATTTACCCTTTCAGCATGCCGCCAAATGAAAACAAAGGAAGTTATAATCTTCCCAATATCACTAATTGCTTCCTCACATACTGTTACCTGTAAAACAATAAAGAATAGTCTTTATAGTTATATTAGGTGAAACATATCATTAAGAAGAGACAAGTTGTGTTTCCTCAAAATTTTACCCCTAAATTCAGCATACCGCCAAATTAAAACAAAAAGCAGTTATAATTTTCACAATACCACTATCCATTTCCTCATACATTGTTGTGCAAAAAAACGAAAATTTGTCTTAATAGTTGCACTGGGTGAAACGTAGCGTTAAGGAGAGATAGACAGTGTTTTTAAAAAAATTTACCTCTAAATTCAGCATGCCGCCAAGTAAAAACAAATGAATATATAATTTTCATAATATCACATATCGTTTCCCTATACATTGTTCTATAAAAAACCAAACAATAGTCTTGATAGTTACACTGGATAGTATGTAAAGTTGAGGAGAATTGAGCGGTGTATTCTCAAAATTGTACCCTTAAATTCAGTTTGTTGTCGAATGAAAACAAATGCAGTTATAACTTTCTCGATACCTCTAGAAATTTCTTCATATGTTGTGTAGAAAAACAAAGAACTGTCTTGACAGTTGTACTGAGTAAAACGTAGCGTTGAGGAGAGGCGAGCGGTGTATCCTCAAAAATTTACCCTTAAATTGAGCTTGTCGCCAAGTAAGAACAAAAGAAGTTTTTATTTTCCTGATATTACTTGTAGTTTCCCCATGTATTCTTCTGTAAGAAACCATAGAATAGTCTTGATAGTTGCAATATATGAAACGTAGCATTGAGGGGGATAGGCGGTGTTTTCTCAAGAATTTGTCCTTATATTCAGCTTATCACCAAATAAACACAAAAGAAGATATTATTTTCTTGATATCACTTAACATTTCCACATATGTTCTCCTATAGGAAAATAAAGAACAGTCTTAACAATTGCACTAGCTCAAACGTAGTGTTGAGGAGAGACAGACTGTGTTTTCCCTAAAATTTATCCCTAAATTCAGTATGCCTTGATATGAAAAAAAAAGAATATATCATTTTCTTGATATCACATATCATTTCTCCACATACCGTTCTATAAAGAATTTAAGAACTGTATTGATAGTTGCACTGGGTGAAATGTAGCATTGAGAAGAGACAGGCGGTGTTTTCTCAAAAATTTACTCTTACATTCAGTTTGTCACCGAATGAAAACAAAAGCAGTTATAATTTTCTCGGTACCACTAGCCGTTTTCCCATATATTTTTGTGTAAGAGAACAAAGAACTGTCTTGATAATTACACTAGGTGATACGTAACGTTGAGAAGAGACCGGCGATGTTTTCTCAAGAATTTACGCCTAAATTCAGCATAAATGAAAAAAAATAAGATATAATTTTCTTGATATCACTTATCGTTTCCTCCATCGTTCTGTAAAAAACCAAAGAGCAGTCTTGATAGTTATACTGTTTGAAATGTAGCATTGAGGAGAGGCATGCGGCGTTTTCTCAAAACTTTACCCCTAAATTGACTTTGTCACCCAATGAAAACAAAAGCAGTTATAATTTTGTCGATACTACTAGCCATTTCCTCATACATTGTTGTGTGAAAAAGAAAATAATCATCTTGATATTTGCGATGGATGAAGCGTAGAGTTGAGGAGAGGCGAGCGGTATTTCTTAAAAAATTTACCCTTAAATACAGCTTGTTGTCCAATGAGAACAAAAGAAGTTATAATTTTCTCAATTATATTTATCATTTATCCATATATTCTTATGTAGAGGAACTGAGAACCATCTTGATATTTGCAATAAGTCAAATATAACGCTAAGGAGAGGCAGGAGGTGTTTTCTCAAAAATTTACCCCTAAATTCAGTTTGTCGCCAAGTGAAAATAAAAGAAGTTTTAATTTTCTTGATATCAATTATATAGTTTACCCACATATTCTTTTATAGAAATACAAAGAATAGCGTTGATAGTTGCACTGGATGAAATGCAGCGTAGAGGAAAGGCAGGCGGTACTTTCTCAAAAATTTGTCTTTAAATTTAGCTTATCGCCAAATGATAAAAGAAGTTATAATTTTTTCAATATCATTTATCGTTTCCTCGTATATTCTTCCATAAGAAAAACGAAGATCCCTTTTGATAGTTGCAATGGGTAAAGGTAGCGTTGAGAAGTAGTAGACGGTGTTTTATAAAAAATTTACCCCTAAATTCAGCATGCCGCCAAATTAAAACAAAAGAAGGTATAATTTTCTTGATATTACTTATATTTTCCTCGCATATTTTTCTATAAAAAAGCCAAAGAACTGTCTTGATAGTTGTACTGAGTGAGACGTAGCGTTGAGGAGAAGCAAGCGGTGTTTTCTCAAGAATTTACTCTTATATTCATCTTACCCTCAAATGAAAACAAAAGAAGCTATAATTTTTTCGATACTACTTGCCACTTCCTCATATATTCCTGTATTAAAGATTAGAGAACCATCTTGATGTTTACCATAGATGAAACATAGCGTTGAGGAGAGGTGAGCGGTGTTTTCCTTAAAAATTTACCCCTAAATTAAGCTTGTCGCCAAGTGAAAACAAAAGAAGTTTCAATTTTCTTGATATCACTTGTAGTTTTCCCACATATACATCTGCAGAAAACCAAAGAATAGTCTGGATAGTTGCGTTGGATGAAACGTAGCGTTGAGAAGAGACAGGCGGTGTTTTCTTAAAAATTGTCATTTAAATTCAGCTTGTTGCCAAATGGAAATAAAAGAAGGTACTATTTTCTTCATGTCACCTAATGCTTCCTCATATAATCTTCTGTAAGAAACCAGAGAATAGTCTTTATAGTTGTAATCGGTATCACGTAGCATTGAGGAGAGACAGACGATGTTTTTTACTTATCTTTAACTTTTTTGAATTAATTGTAATACAAAAATGTTTTTAGTGGTTACCTAAGAATTTAAAAAAAGCAAAACGATTGTTGATGATAATTGACGTAATTTTATATATATATATATATATATATATATATATATATATATATATAAGATATTTTTGGTTCATCATTTATTTATTAAAATAACGAAGATATTATCTGACAAACACATTCTGGGACACACTGTATACTGAGTGTCCCAGAATATTTTGTCTGATTTATAGTCGGTCACTTTTACTAGAATTAAAATACTTTATTAATTAGTCCAAATAATTTTGTGGAAATAAGTGGCTATTTTTCACGCTTTCTTTCCTTTACCTTATATGTATATGTATGTACATATTATCTTAACAATATATTTGTATATATCGTTTACACTATGAAATGCTTACGGTATACGATGTTGGCGACCTTTCTCGTTTATAGCCGAATATTAAATGGAAATTATTCGCTTTCTAAGTACCTCGTAAATGTTACTCTCACTTTATAATCAATTCAAATATGATGCAGTTTGTTTGCATCATAATTTTATAGCGACGCAGATAGGTAATATTTATTAATTCGTAATATTTATTTGAAATTGAATAATGATTGTATAATTCATTCGTGACAGTGATTTCTGCTTTGTCATGTAAAGACGAAATGTCTTTAAACAAAACGTATTTATCTAGTGAAACTTTAATGCTTTAACGAGAGAGTATTTAAAAAAATAAAGGTCTTAGAAAGGGCATGTATCAGTCTTTTTTAAAATTGTGAAAAAAGTATATCGTCTCTAAAAAAATTCCTAAAAATCTACAAAGATTGATTAAAATTAGGAGTTTCAATTAATTTATAAAAAACAAGGTATAAGTTTTCAAAACAAAATCATTATCAATAGCATTTTAAGCAACCGAAGTTCTAGTTTTCAGTATTTTAATTGGGCTAAGTGCTGATTACCTCTTGCTACAATAAGCCCTAGGAAACTATTATATTCACTAGATATATCCCGTAAAGCCTCGACTTATTCATTGTAAAAATAAAACCGCTCAAATATTTTTTTATAGACACTCTGACTTTCTTTAATGAAAGAGTACAAGATTTTTACAGAATAATTACCCTTTCTATTGTAGAGCCTATCAGATTCCAATATAGATTACGACATCCCCCAAAGTCCTTATTATACTACTTTACAGGGGAAACTGGACAAATATTTTTTTCACTGGCACTACGATTTTGGCAGTATCTGCTACAAAACGTTCATCACAGAAATCCCGTAGAGCGTCTAATATACCACCTTAAAATCAAAATTGCTCAAATGATTATTTCACAGACATTACAATTTTTTAATTAACGAAAAATGTACAAGATTTTTAAAAAATCTAAAGCGAAATAAGCGAAAAACAAAATTGTCTAAAAATTGCTACAATTTTCTAGCGGAAATATTTACCAGTCATGTCTCACTCTCTCATTACGTTTCGTTCAAAAATAGAATCTATACTGGGTATCTTTTCGATAGTGGCTAATTTGTCTTTACTACTACCCTTCTTCAATATATCAGTATTTAGGGAGTGAGTCGGAGAGTATAATGGGCCCAGCTTGATTGCCTGAGTGCATGTGGATTCCATCTATCCCCTCCCAATTCCTCGTTGAACTGGAATTAAGTGTCAATGTATCGTCATCCATTACAGGCGACTTCCTCAGGACGATTGTTGAAGAAACTTCCAATTTGACGTTGAATCAAGAAAAAAACAAAAGGTGGTTGCGAAACTAACATTTTCCACTTATTTATGAAACAGCTTACAAGAATATGAATATTCCCGCTCCCACGTATGATTTTACAGTTCAAAATCGACAAAATCGCAGTTGGATCTTACGTCTTTGCGTGGCATCGCGGACGCCTTCCCATGGGAAATTCAATTAGCGGCACGACATAGTTGCGAATTAAACGCGGGCACAATTGTGGTTTATTCGCATAGCAGACATAGCATCAGTGAAGTTTAAACTAAACAGTGCACGCCACTTCCGCTCCATTCCTCTCGCGCTGCGCCGCCAACTTCTGCTTTCCCGAACTTTTCCTTTGCGGCCTCAACCGCGAAGAGCGAAAATCGGTCCGACTGACGTCGAGGCGCCACCCCGGGGTTGCAGAAATGCAGAAATTAACGCCGGAGGGCTTTGTGTACGTCTATCAGTGGCGCTCGACGAGGCTCCTGCCCGGAATAATAGAGATTTATTTTGGCGTTTTACGAGGAGTTTTATCGTCTAAAATTGCCGGTTGAGCGAGTAAACCAGCTGTTAATCCGCAGACAATGCGATTTAAATACGTTCTCGTGCCGTCTGTTATTCAATTTGCTCTGTGCGGTGTTAAACAGTTTCGTAATTTTATTTCCAGTGTAGCGTTCAGTTTTTGTTATGCCTCCTGCAGTCAAAACGCCTGATAGAACAGCGGAAAAAGCTATCGGTATTTTGTTGGTTGTTGAAAATCATTATATGGCAACTTTTATATGCAGTGCACAAAATATTAAAATAAAACATTTGAGACAACCTTACGGATTTTTAGGAAATTTTAGATACGCATGTTAGCCAATCCTAAAAACCCAATAGTCATGTTGACAAGGACTAATCGATGTTTTAATTTTGACTAGAACACCTTGTATTTTTAAAGTTCTCTTGTATATTTTGAAAAGAAAAAAACACAACGAAAGAACATATCAAATATCTCTGATATATTACAATTTATTTTATTAATGTACTTCATTTCAGTTTCAATACCCAATGTTAACCGGATATGCAAATATGAAACCGGAATTTGCCCATATATGGCCTAACTGCTAATGTAGTTACCGTCATATCGCGTCATTGGCGCCATTTTCTTGTTTTGACATCTGATAAAGGTTTCTATCTCACAACAATTCAAGTTTAATACAACAACATTGTTTTTAATAGCGTTGAACATGTCGAATGCTGTGCCTGGAAGATTTGTGGACAGCATTGATTTTCTGTTACCATTTGAAGAAAACTGCTGCAGAATCTCATCGAATGCTTGTCGAAGCCTACGGTGAGCATGCTCTTGGTAAACCATAGTGCTTTGAGTGGTTTAAAAAACTCAAAAGTGGCAATTTTGACATGAGAAACGAAGAACGTGGAAGATCACCGAAAAAGGTTGAAGATAGCGAATTGCAAACATTGTTGAATGAGAATGACGTTCACACGCAACAAGAACTCGCAGATCAATTAACCGTGACACGAGAAGCCGTCTCCATACGCTTGAAAGCCATGGGAAAGATCCAGATGGGAAAATGGGTTCCACATAAACTGAATGAAAAACAGCAGGAATACCTGAAAACTATTTGCGAAATGCTGCTCGTCAGGTACAAAAAATAGTAATTTCTCCATCGAACTATGACTGGCGATGAAAAGTAGATATATTTCGAGAATCCTAAGCGTAAAAGATCATGAATAACTCCAGGCGAACCATTGATATCGACTACAAGGCCAAATCGCTATGGCCGGAACACAATGCTGTGTGTTTGGTGGGATCAGAAGGGTGTGATCTATTATGAGCTGCTAAATCTTGGCCAAACCATTAATACTGAACGCTATCGACAACAAATAATCGATTTGATTCAAGATTTGCGTGAAAAACAACCAGAATATCAAAAAAGGCAACACAAAGTGATTTGGTTCATGATGATGCGCCATCAAACACAGCAAAGCCGGTCAAGGAAACGATTGAAGTATTTAGTTGGGAAATACTTTCTCATGCGGCTTACTCGCCAGACTTGGCTCCGTCCGACTACTAATTATTTGCATCGACGTAACACGCACTTGCTGAGCAGGGCTTCACTTCTTACGAAACTATACGAAAATGGCTCGATGACTGGTTTGCTTCAAAAGAGCAAGTTTTTTGGCATGGAATCCAAAATTGTCAGAAAGATGGGAATAGCAATGGGCAATATGAATAAAATATTTTTTATCGTTTTCATACCATAAACGTGTATTTTATATACAGAAAATTCCTGTTTATATTTACATACCTGTAGGTGATGATAAGATTTCACACAATATTCATAATTTTGTAATTAAACGATTTTTTTTAAAGAACTTTTGAAACACGATAACGTTATTTATTAAAAAGATATTAACTCATGTCATGTCTACCAAAATAGACCCGCGATTTTAAGTAACTTACAAAAATAAATCTAAGAGACGACTCGAATCGGGTGAACCTAATAGCTGTCCAGTTGGTCCTGGTGATGCTAACCACCTGCCATCAAAAAAAGATCGGACGTTAACACCTCAATGAGGATGAGCCCCATCTTATTCAAAACAACTTCTTTTATTGTTTTTATCGCCACGCTATATGTAGAATAATACTGTTTACATTTGTATATTTTATGGTACTTCTTCTAAAACGTCAGTAAAGAGGAAGACCAAATTATCATACTGAACTAACTTTGAACTGTGCAATGGATTTATATTTAGAACTCTTCAGATCTCTTCTCCACTCTATTCGGGAGGTCAATTTATCTAGTATACGATGCACTTTACGTCGGTTTTAAGACTTTCGTATTTTTCACAAAATGTAAGGCTATAGTCCATCGATTTTTTTCGACTAAAAAACGTTTTCTCGAGAATAAATCTGAAAAAATCCGTATGGACGTAAGAGAAGCTCTCAAATTCAACGGTACCTGCAGATTTGTTTTAACTCCAAGGGTTCTCCGGGTAGGTATGGATTTCGAAATTATGAAGTTGCGACGATATTTTCCTCGGTTTTACAAGAAAACCGACAGTTTCTCATTACAACAGAGATCTCCACCGTATTTGGGAGGTCGGTTTACCTAGTATATAATGCAATGTACGTCTATTTTAAGACTTCCGTATTTTCCACAAAATGTTGGGGTGTCCATCGATTTTTTTCGACTAAAAAACTTATCTCGAGAATAAATCTGAAAAAATTCGTATGGACGTAAGAGAAGCTATCAAATTCAATGACGCCTGCGGATTTGTTTTAACTTCAAGGGTTTTCCGAGTAAAAATGAATTTCGAAATTGTGAAGCTGCAAAGATATTTTCCTTCGCTTTACAAAAAAGCCGACAGTTTCTCATTAAAACAGAGATCCCCACCGTATTCGGGAGGCCGATTTACCTAGTATACCATGCAATCTACGTCGATTTTAAGACTTTCGTATTTTTCACAAAATGTAAGGCTATAGTCCAACGTTTTTTTTCGACTAAAAAAACGTTTACTCGAGAATAGCTTAACAGATAACTGCTATTAAGTAAACCGAACTATTTTTCGCAGTAAATATTACGGAAAAATAACCAACCAGTTACTGTAAGAATATAACTTAATACATCATATTTTGTTCATATTTAATGTAATATTTTTAGGCCACCCCATTGTTGGGTTAATCAGAATTTAAATGAAAAACTCCTGCCGCATTTTCCTTGATTTGACAAACGGGTACCCTTGAATAAAAGCTGGTATTATCCATTTTTAATCGTGAAGACACAATTCACCCAAACGTTTTTAAATTTAGGCCAACAGTGGTTAAAAAATTGTTTTTTTTTACGTAAAAAGGAATTGACTGGAATGAAGTTCTTCTTCAATTAAACATGCTGTTAATTTTCATTTAAAATTATTCAGATAGTTATAAAAAACTACTTGAAACTGCATCTATTTTAATATCTGGTCATTGTCATTATTATCGTCAAAAGAGAATTTTTTGTCATTGTTATATATTATATTCAACAAATAGGGTGTAAAGAAAGGCACAATGCTACTTACTAATTAAAATAAAAGAACGAAATAAGTACACGTTTTGAAATATTTCCTTTGCCCTGTGTGGTTAATAATTAAAAAAAATACCACCTATAATATATTTCAAACGTGTTGAAGGCCGAATAAATAACTTTCAGCGGCAAATGTCCTTGCATGGCCCCCTCATGCGCTCGCACAAAGTTTACAGATGCTCTCAACTATGTTAATCTTAAATTTTGACGGACCGGCGCTCCCTAATTAACAGCCCTAATTAATATTAGCCGGGGAAGCAGGTACGAGGCAGGCATCCGCTGCAGGTCAGGTGTTGTTTTAATGGCGCTACATTTTATTAAAACTAATAGGCGTAAATTATGATTATCATGACTGCGTTCGGTGTCGTGTTCGCGTCGTTAAAACGCCTACCATACGATGGTACAGGGCGGAAAGTAAGTAACAGGTGAAGGAGGCACGGATAAAAATTGTTGAAATTTTAGGAAGTTTCACATATTCTATATTGTGTTAACAATATTGTTAAATTTAGAATGATGGTCACTTTGAATTACTATTGTAAAAATTGTAATTTTGTTCAATTCCGTTGTCTGTAATGGTGAAATTACATAACATAGATGCATTTTGTTGAATATTTACGTGTTTTCTTAATCAAATTTTTGTTCGATTATGCATAAAAGATGTCTTAAAATGAGGCATAAAATGGAGTATTTTCATATTTGAAATTTTAATGTTGGGCTTGGGTTATTGATGGCGAAGAGTCGAAAACAACTTTAGGGCCATACTATATAGAATATATGCATGAATGACACATAATTTCACATATCTCATTCATACTTTTAAAGCACCATAAACGCAATCACACGGATCAAGTAAAAGTAATGTAAAAACTTTTCCTCGATATATTTCCCCGATAAAGTAGGCAGAATGTTGAATAAAGATAGGACAGAAGTCACCAGAAGTCTGCAGAAAATATCAACTACATGACACAAGATAAGATGTCGTAATATGGAGTCTTATACTCCAATCCATCTGTAGGATGAATTAAACAAATTAAACCAAAACAACTATTCCCCCTGCTATATACCGTCGGCGAGCGCTGAATTACGCGGCGAAATTTGCCATATTTTATTCTAACATAGAACTAAAATACAGTGATTTGGATTGTTCGAAAGCCACAAGGAAGATGCAAAGCTTCCCCTATCTCAGGATATATTGTATCTTCCTTGTGGTTTTGAGCAATCCAAATCACAATCAAATTAATCCTTAATGTTTAAGGATCTACACATGGATTGGAGTATAAGACTCCACATTACAACATCTTGTAAAACTACTATCTGAAAATTTTGCGTTATAGATGACAAAGGATACTACAAGTCACCTACAAAAACAGTTCTTGTGAAAAAGTCTACATAGGGCAAAGATGAGAAGTATTCAGTGGAGACTAAGAGAACATATACCAAAACCAAACAGAAGACTAGTGATAAGTCAGCAGTCTTGCTGTCAAAGTTTGCCAACTAGACGACGATGAATTGAGCATTAAAAAGATGATTTAGTATCAAGAGAGATCTATATAGTGTAGATAAATCAAAGTGCCTGGGAGCCCTCAATTTTTTAGCGCTTTAATTGTGATTAATCCAGAGTAGCGGAAGGCGCTATATTAGGTAACCCTTGGAATTGGTAACAAATGGGACGGCCTTTGATCCAAATTAGGGCCAAATTAGCCCACCCCGATCGCCCCTCGTGCGGGAGCTAAGAAGCATCGCCGGACCGCAACCTCATCACCCGATAGACATAAATCCCGGTTTATATGCTAATAACATTAACATGTGTCCGTATAACAAATCTATGGAAACCGGGACGTTCGAGGAATATCCCCCAACTGCTCTAAATCAGAGCCGGCCGGCTGGCCCTCCGGTGTAATTACGAAACGGTATTAGAGATAGACGAGCCGCATTATTCGGTGGCCATTGTTAATGATTAATTGCGACTGCAAACCACACGTGGATACTCACTCTGTCAAGTGCGCGCTGGCTTTCCAAAGGGTTTCTCCAGGTCGGGCTCGATCCATTCGTCCATCTATAAGACCGTCGCGTCGATGGATGGAATTTGTACTGCTCGTCAAGGATAGGAACAAGTCTCAAAACTGCGCCATCGGACCACCTACGAAATGCGCAGTAAATAGCCTAGTTTTTACTTATTGTTAGTCGAATTGAGACCTTGCAGAATGAATACCGATGAATATTAAATGTGAATGTACACGGAGTTCGATCTGGACGCACGTAAAGTGCATGCTTTTCCCTCCAAATGTTACCTTACTCTTTCTTCTACGCATACATGAGAGTCTAATAATTTTTCCTATCATTGACGAGCAGTAAGTAGGGTAATTTTTTAACCAACTTCAGCTCGCCAACAATTCTTATTAGAAACGATGGGAAAATTCGTCAGCTTACACGGCACCTCCCATAATTTTATTTGCAAATAATATCTCTGTTAAATAACAAATAGAAATGTTAAATAAATATTGATATGAATGGCGTCAAAAGTTTAAAACATACAGTCTTTCTGACTGTATGTTTTAAACTTTTTTGGTGGTTACAACCCCAAAGATACAAATCCTAACATTTTCACGTTCAGACTACAAAGTTTTAATTACACCCCTTATTTATCTTTGCTGAAATTAAATCCTCTTTTAATTATTAATATAGTGATGTACCATACTTATATTTTACTTTTATTTCTGCAATAAGAAATATTTGTTTCCAAAACGATAATTGCGCTTGGTCTTTTCCGAACTTTTTTTTTTTTTATTGAAACAGTTACAAATCGTAATAAAAAAATCATGAAAATCCTTGCCGATGGTGAAATCCTTTTCTCTGTCATACCTCCTTATCTGAAAAATAAAAAATGATATTTCTTATTCAGAAAGGTAATAGCTAAAATATATCATAGAGAAAATGTAAGATTTTGTGCAGAAAAGACAGCTGTTTGAGGAAAGAAATCTAATTTTTACAAAAATTTTGGGCTTTAAAAAATTATAAAAAATTAACGTGAAATCTAATAACACATCCTATGCTACATTTTTTATAAAATATTATAAAGAATATGTGTTATATATTTAATAAAAATTGATTGAGTAAATTTTAAGAACTCTTGTCCACCAATTTGAAAAAAAGTTGTTTCGAAAAAAACTCAGTTTTTTTCGAAACTTTGTTTTTCGAAAGAAAAACAACTCCCGCAACTAAATACCTTTAGTATTAAAAGAAAATACCTTTAATCTGCAATTCCTGAACCGTACATGAGGTTTTCCATTGATGTTGCGATGTTCTCCCACTCATTTTGCGCAGCTCTTTTTAACTTCCTGGCCTCTCTAATCTCTTATTGGGTTCTTATGTTAGTGATAGATATCCGGATTTGACTTTTCAAATGGCTAAATGCATAAAATATTTTTAAAAGTGTAAACAATATAGCCAAAAAAGAAAACGATTTTCTGAAAATCTCAAGCTAGTGTAACCTCTTAATTTAGTTGATCTTTTAAATAATCATTGCCATTAAATTTAGTATTATAAAATTGCGCATTCGTCTTTCTTCATTTTTTATCTTACCTCCTTCTTTTTTATCTTACCTTTTTTAACTTACGCACGTTAATGTAATTCTTACTGTGGTTCATGTAAAATAATGTGCTCTTTTATAAAGATTGGTTTATGTGGTTTTTAACAAAAAAGTATATTGCCTTTAGAAAAAATACTAATGACGTCATACCTCCTACATGAATCATCCTGTATGTACTAATTATATTTTAAAAAACGCCGTAACTGAAAATATACGTGTCCCAGAGTTTCCCAAAGTTACAGAAATTTTGCGAGTTCCACAGTTTCTCACAAAAGTTATTCCTTGAATTTTTAACGAATTTATCCATTACTTTACGAAAACCCTGTATGATAAATCAGGTCATGTCTTTAAAAGTAAATATTGTCGGGTTTTTTTAAATATTATGTAACAGTTTTTTCAACCAATAGATCTTCAAAAACTCTTCACCGTTATAAAACAAAATTAATACAAAGTTCCCGAAGCTCCCGTGCAATTGACTCCATTCCATTCTCCCCGCTCCTTCTAATTGCTGCTAATAATCCTTATACGTCATCCGACACCCGATTTATCCTTTGCTCCTTGCAATTTCTCTTCGATCTCTGCGGCTTCCTATCGATTTTCCTCGAAGTGGTATACAAAATTGTCTTGTCGTTAGTCTCACGTAGAATATAACAAACCTCCGCCTCGCCTTCGACGTTGTTATTCCCGTCGCAAATATCAATTTTAATCATGGAAAAAAGTTGTTTTCCAAACAATTTTCTTAACACGACCGAGTTTATTACCGAGTTGTTATTTTTCTAGCGAAACACCAGGCATTGTGGGCCGTCGACGGCAAATATAACGTCGACGTATTAGAAGCTGCGACGATTAGATCGATCTTGGCGTCACAAAAGAAGTTCTCAAGTTGAAACATTTTAAGCCGGCAGGAGTTGCGTTGCGGTCCGGGGCCCATTATGATGCACAAATGACCCGGCATTATGGCGTTAAACTCAAACTTCCAGGCAATTAATCTTGCATTTTGCCCCGACAAAATATATTTTACTCTAAACTTTGAGTTAAAGTGTTAGTAACTCGAGGAGCCGTTGTATGTGGGGAATTTTAATTTGTTGTCGGAAGTACTTAAAGATCCCGCGGCACTTTGGCAGAAAAGTTGCGGTGTCTTAGTGTTGACTTGATATTCTTCGTGGACTGTTTGGAATGCCAATCAATACGGTATATACAGGGCGGTAGAATTTTCAGGTGCCAAAATCTTCAAGATAGGATTTAAACACTACAGAGTACGTATATACTAGGCATTGGTTTTATTAACGTATTGTTGGCGTTCTATTTTTTTTGAATTATTAAATTTCTCCTAATTTAACTACTACAAAGTGAAATCACATAAGTTTGAGGTAATTATCTCGATGCTATTACAGGGTGATTTCAAAACAGTTATACAACATATACAAATTAACCTGAGATATACAAGGTGAGTAGCCGTTTGTAGCAGGATTTTTAAGGACTTATCTTGCAACTTCAAATTCAATTTTAATTTGAAATTCATACACATGTAGTAAAGTAAAATGAATTCATACACATGTAGTAAACCATGTACCGTAAAGACTATGCAGTTTTTATATCCAAAAGTGGTAAATATGACAATAACTTAATATAATCGTTACTTTTTTGGTGAGTAGAAGAAAAACAGTTTAGATTTCCTTAACTCTATAGGGCAGAGATGTATGACGTTTTTGAAATGAGTATAAGTTCAGAGGGGGAGACTAATATTTTCGGAATGGTTGGTATGTGAAGGCCAAGAGATGCCATTTGAAGAAACCACGTACCTTTGCCGAAATGTCTGCTGCAATAACAAGGGGAATTGAAGTTATTCCAGTCGACGTTATAAACCGGTGCAAGGACAATTTCTCTACTCGTTTACGGGAGTGCTTTCAAAAGACTTATCGCCCCTCAGATGACATAATTTTTTGCTCTTAATTCTTGTTTTTAATCATTTTCATATGGTAACAAAATGTCATCTTGTAACGAATGTTTTCAAGAGATAAAAAATTATTTTCGTTGAAAGATAACAGTTATTGATTTTTGAAAATCGTCATACACATCTCCCGGATCCTGTACTTCATAACATACAAATATATTGTAAAAATATCCAAACTTTTTTTTTATAACAATACACAAAATGGAGTAAAAAATTCAATATGGGTATCATATGAAATATCCCAAATTTTGCTAAATATCATTTATATAAATGCCTTATTTTCAGGCAATACGTAAATATTTATGTAAATGGAACATATTTTTTAACTGAACGATCTAAAAATAAAAAAAACTAATGTTATAGATTCAAACAATTTATTTTTATTCGCTAGCTTTTCCTTATAAGAATCAGCGTTATATAACGACGAATTAACTAAACTTTAATCAAACCTCTTACCTTAACCAGGTCCAATTACATCTCATACATCCCATTCAGCCGAGAAAAAATTGCTTTTAAATTAGCTGATATTCAAGGTGCATTCCACCTACCAATCTTGAGAAAAATATGTTTTTAATCCACGTTGCAAATAGCAGCTAATTACATACATTAAAAACGCTGTCATTATAAAAAGTTGATTGCGCGTTATTCAGGGACATACCCCGTATATGAAAGCTGTACGTAGGAGGGGTAAATTATCGATTCCGTAATGAAATAATTCGCGCAATAACATCGTTACGAATTTATCACGTTTTCAGAGAGGCAATTAAATATACGACAGAAGCACGTGTTGTGCCCTGCAATGCGTTGTAAATGTATTCAGGTTTTATTTTAAAATAGTTCGTACGCGATAAATTGTTGCGACAGACTCAAATCCAGAGCCACCTCGGCGTAAACGATATTACTGCAATAAATGTTGTTGAAAGTTTATGAAGATATCGTGTAGTAAAATAAAAGACCATTTTCTGCCTCCTTTTTCTCCAAGTCCAACACGGTAATCGGATACTACGAGTATTCGATATCGAAGTATAATTTAAAATCAACCCGTTCTGTATCATTGGTATATTCATTGGGGCATTTGAAAGCTTTGGAGTCGTGCAAATCGCTGTTAATGGTTATTTAGTTAGAGTCAAGTGGAAATAAATCGGGATTCGTTTGCGTCGTTTATGGATTATGGTTCAACAGGCAACATTTTGTCGTCCCTTGTTTTGATAAAAATGATCAGATCCCAATCCTACAGTACATAGAATAGAACACATTAAACAGTATCTGAACTGGACAGTTATGCTATGGTTTTCGTAAATATTATATATTTATTGTACTTCCTTTAATTTTAATATACATTTTAATACACCAATCAAATTATAAATATTTCCTGCTGAGGATGCCACTATCGTATTATTATCGAAATATGCGTATACATGTGTATCAAATAACGGTCTGTAGGTGAGAGTATAGTACGTTTCTCTTTCTTCATTTTGATTGTTTGTTATTCTTACTGCTTACTACTTACTCAGCAGGAAATATTATCTCATTTGATAGTGAAACAGTTCCTGCAAATATTTAAATTTCAATTAAGCTGCAACATATAATTATTATTTTTAATTCTAGTTTCTTATTATTATTTGTTTAACTTCGTAGGCAGCACATACT
This sequence comes from Rosalia funebris, assembly GCA_037954035.1. Classification (NCBI taxonomy): domain Eukaryota; kingdom Metazoa; phylum Arthropoda; class Insecta; order Coleoptera; family Cerambycidae; genus Rosalia; species Rosalia funebris. Next base: position 606,902 of record JAZFAV010000004.1, on the reverse strand, counting down.
TGCAGGAAATGTTTCACCATCAAACGTTGCATCCTCAGCAGGATATTTTCTTATTCGAATTAGGCATATTTCCTGCTAAGGATTTCTATCATTGTTATCTGTATTAAAATAATAATACGCTGTGGAAATACTGTTTATTGTTAAAAGGAATATAATAAATGTGTTATCTAGTATGTTTCTTTTAACACTGGTTTCTTGTCATTAACCTTAGTTTTAAAGGTTTCTCCACAGGACATTTTCAGTATAGAATATGTCGACAGCAAGGCATATTTCTTATTTAAATTGCTTTCGAATCAGAAACATTTCCTGCTGATGATGCTGCATCGTTCTTGAAATATGCACATTTTTCGATAGAGATGCATTAAAATAGTGTTAATAATAATTAACAAGAATATAATAAATGTGTTATGCAGTACTTTTTTATTTTTAATTCTAAAAGTTCCTTAACGGGAAATGTTTGCAGGAAATGTTACACCCTCAGCAGGAAATGTTTCTCATTCGAGTATTGCATTTGAATAAGAAATATTTCTTGTTGTCGATGCTCAATTGTTTACAAAATATGCATGCATTTTGAGATGAGTGTATTAAGTTTAATTTTCAATTTCGATGGTTTTCAGTTTCGAAAGGCAAGAATTTCTTGCAGGAAATGTTTCCGTATTAAATATTACATCCTCAGCAGGAAAAATTTCTTGTTAGAGTTTCACATTCAGATAAGAAACATATGCTGCCTAAGACATCCGAAATATACATATCTAGGTAGATTAAAATATTATTTATAGTTAAGGCTATGATAATGAATGTATTTTAAATATTTGAATCTTACTAATTTTACAGACTATTTCAATTGGCCGGCAATGCAGTATGCAAATTTGGACTCAAGTCAACCGTAAATGTAACCATCGGGAAAAACAAGAAACTGGAGAAATACAGACGTGACAAAGAATATTAGTTTGGTGTTCAGGCTGGTGAAAACGATAAAAGCCTTTGGCTTACTGATGTGATTACATACTTTCCTATATCCACCGGATGCGCAGGGAGGAAATTTTCTAACAAAATGTTATGTTTAAATACATATTTTATTCAGTAACTCCCCTATTTCCGAGGGCATTGTGAAACAAATAGGCACGACTTCGTATCATATTTCGCTTGCCTCCACCTTACATATTCAAAGGGCTTTGTGACTTTCGGAATAATGACGGATAGCTTGCGCTACCTAAAATAAGCCGACGTAAAAACGAGGTAAGGTATATCGTATGCCTTTCGTCCTCGGCCTTATAAAAAATTCATGGGGAAAAATTGCATCTTTTACGTGATACACGAAGTCACATGGAAGGTGATTTCGGTAAATCGACAGCGATATCCGGATCCAACGGTCCAGAAACTGTTATTTCATCATCATATTCAGAATTACCTGCTCGCCCGAGCGCTGAAGCTTACAGAAACGGGGCAATCTTTGCCAGTAATGGAAAGAGGAACTTGTTATTGCACATACAGGGTGTATGTGTATATTTCCTTGAGAATTATATTACCAGAGAAAGTATTGAGAATAATTTCTCTAATAAAGATATACACGTTATTAATATAATAAATATTTTGTGAAAATGTTCCTAAAAAGGGGTGCAAATACAGGAAAGGTATACGCGGAATATTTCCCTGATTATGAATGTATAATATAGTCCATTTCACTCTCCAAATGGCTTTCATAAAAACGAAAATAAAAGCACAAATGACGCGTATAATAAGGCCTCTCTTAATCGACAATCCTCGTCCCCCCTCTCGCAGATTCCTTTATTAATATTGTGACGGAAATTCCGCGGCTTTAAAGATAATTTATAAACCGCACGTTGGTGGAAATTTTCCTAATAGGTTCGTCGACTTTATAGAAATGCCTCCCTGGGAAAGGATGGTCTCATTCCGTATTGGAGCAATGTTTTCGATAACTCTTATGTAAATATATTCAAACATAATGGTACCGTTACACGGGCGACGCAAAAAACGATTTTAAATTAGAAATTTAAATCGGCGACATTATATTTTCGTCAATTTTGCGCCGTGCATGAATTTTTACAGCGAGCGCCGCGCATATCTGCATGAAATTATTATAAAATTCTGTTCCAGGCCGTTGTATATTTTTTGCGGACCGGTTTTAAGGATCGTGTCGTATATTTGAATATTTTATTACGTAATTTATTTACTGATTTAATGGAGTTTACGTTTCATATAAATGAGGTATTGGAAATATTCGCGGGATGGGTTGGGTCGATGGATTTTATCTCTCCAGGGCGCCCGCGGGTCAAAAAGCATCGACGAATGTTGTTGCTGCCTTTTGGTCAAATGTCCATCGGCACCAGACAGTGATGAGCAAAAATTTTACAGTCGAACGGTTTAGATATGTGTCAAAATTATCTCATAATTATAAAAATGATTTAATTATCAACTTTAATAATAACGTCACACGTTGTATATTAATTATATATTAATTAATTATATTATAATCTTAGAATATAATTTTAGATTAGGTTGTCAAAATTACGTTATAAAACACCTGCCCCTTACTCTTAAAATAAGAAAAAATTAATCTAAATATAATTAATCTAAGACGTTTTTAGGCATAATCTGATTCACTAATTTTATCAGTGACGTACCGTAAAATCAGTGCCGAGTTGAATTAAACCAAGTTAAGTTAAACCACATACATACACGCCAAAGGAATTTATATCTAACGAACAAGGATAAAAAAACATAATCTGATGAAGTTTGAAGACAGTGAACATTATTTTCAGAAAGAAGAACATTAAAGCCAAAGCTCAAAGTAGTACAGGGACTTTCAATAAGGACGCTCGATTTTTAAACGTAAATAAAACAAGTTGTGTGTGAGATATCTACTCAATCCTTTTTTTATATTTCATGGTATTAAGTTTGGAATATAACGTCGTTCAAATATCCGCAGTAGCTTTGCTTGGTGGCACGTTTTCAGGAGGACCAATTTTTGATGACTTTGTCTCATAAATCTGGCTGAATTTGCTTGATGGCGTTCGTTATGTTGACTTTAAGGGCATAAATTGTTTCCGGTGTATTCGCATAGATCTGCGATTTAAAATAACCCCAAAAGAAGAAGTCTAAAGATGTTAAATTGGACGATTTCGAGAGCCAGTCGACGATCACGTCGCTGCTGCTACGAGATAACCATGAACTCAAATCACTCGTGCAGAATGTCCGTGGTGGTATGCGCTGTATAACATGGAGCGCCATTCTTTCGGAACCACATATCGTCGGTATCCATATCACCTAGTTTAGGCCATAAGAAGTTGCTTATCATCGGTCTGTAGCGCTCACCGTTGACGGTTATGGCAATTCCAGTTTCGTTTTGGAAGAAGTACGGACCGATGATTCCGCCAGATCACAATCCGCACCAAACAGTGACTTTCTCGGGATGCATTTGGTGCTGGTGTATCTCGTGTGGATTGTAATCGTCCCAAATCCAACAATTTTGCTTGTCATCCAAAAATGGACCTTGTCGCTAAAGATGATTTTTTTGTCGAAATTTGTCTCAACTTCTAACTGCTCTAGAGACCAATCAGCGAACACATGGCGATGTCTATGGTCGATTACCTTAAGTTCCTAGGTCAGTTGGATTTTATACGGGTGCAAACCCAAGTCCCGACGCAATATTCGCCAAGTTGAATTCGCCTAAGGGCCAAGTTCTTGTAAACGACGAAAAATTGACTGTCTCGGGTTTTCCCGTACACTCTCCCGCACAGCAGCGATGTTTTCAGCAGACCTTGCGTTTCGGTGACGTACGGGTGTTGGCTGATTATTTATAAAACCGGCTGACTCGAATTTGGCCACCAAATGTCGAATAGTCGACTCGACAGGACGGTTGTGGCGAGAATAAAAATCGCGTAATGCGCGGGACATTCCTCGAACGGAGCACTGATTCTGAAAGTGAAATTTCATGATTTGCACACGTTGTTGAATGTTATATATAACCTTCCATGGTGATTTGCCATACACTATTAAACAATTCACAATAAATTTGACAGATGTTGCTTTAACAATGTGGCCACTATATGTAACAAATTTCAAGCGTCCCTTCACGTATTATATTCAAATAAGTAAGTTGGTTTCTGCTCTCAGCTGTCACCTATTTTCGAATATTCACGTTGAGACAAATATGGGAGATGTTTATGGTAATTATTCTTGGGTTGAGTTGGAAATCAATCAGTTGTAAATCACAATATATCTCTAAAATAACATCAAAGACAATTTTATTTCACAAGTGTTTTCCACCCCGTATCTGTAAAGGGACGGCAGCTTATCTGCTTCTCTCTCAATTTGTACGCTCCCTGAAATTCGTAGCGGATAAATCTAGTCGGTTCAAGAATTTATTACTGCTAAATGTAAGAAAATACAGACCAATTTTTAAAAATATGTTGGACCGTCAAAATAATTTTCAGATGTATAGAATTAAGGTACGTGGATAGAGAAAGGCTATGCGATAAAGAAGTTTCTGTCAATGAATTACATTTGGGAATAAAATATAGAAGTTTTAATAAAGTAAATTACGTCATAGATCGATTCTCATTACATATATCGAGTAACCAGAAGTAATACATGAAATTTCTTACGAAAACATAACCCTATCTAAAGCTCTGTAAAAAATGGAGAAGGCAGTTCATTTGTTTCTACATTTTTTAAACAAAAATATTTAATGATACTGTAAAAATACATAACTTAGTTACTATACAGATTTTATCACCATTATGATCAACTATCACAAAGTAATGGCTAACTCCATTCAGTTTTTGAAAATATTTAATGTTTTATTTAATTTTCATCACATAATTCTCCACTATTTTTACTGATTTATTTTTTATTTATTTGGCTTTATATTTATGGAGACAGGGTTTAGCTAGAGCCATTTCCTCCGCCTATCCCTCAAGTATACAGAACCGTCGAAACTATTTACACGTTTACATATTTTTTGAATGGAAGTATACATAATTATGCCTATTTTTTCATCATCATTTCCCGAGCCGCCACTGTCTTATTAGTACACTGTCTTGAATATTCCCATAAAAAGTCCGTTCACATTCGGAGACCACTTGTTTTGGCAAAGCTGGCGACTTACCGAACTGGTTCGCTTATACGAGTATGGTTTATTGAATTTTTAATAGCCGAAAAGTTTATTTGCCATTTGTGCTTGTGCGAGATCCCACTGTTGTGATAATGAAAGACATTAGCAGCACAAACGGTGTACTATTAATCTGGTGGAACGAGATTTTTATTTACTGATTACATTCTCCGGGAGAATTTTGGTGTTTGCGTTCGCTCCTGAACGAGTTCGTAGAACTACGAATTATGTTTTGATTCCTTTTGTTTTTCTTAGGCTTCACTTAAAGTTATTTGCGCTGTTTTCATCGCAACGAGTATAGCTCCCATATGAACATATTTTTTTTTTAGTGTTAAGAATAATCCCATTTATTGTATGGCATTGAACTCGTGCCTCGTATAAAGAGGTTTATTTTCCTGCAAGCGAGCTGCAGGAAACATAAAGAAGCTTAATTTATTCCTTCGAAATCACTCAGGATTTCACAAATCATTCCTCTAAAGATTGTTATTACCAGAATCGACTTTCCATCGAGATTCCATTCCATTCCATTCTAAATTCCTCACTAGTAAAGATATATACCATTTTCAATTATTGAGTAAATATTTATATAGTGAGTACTACTAATGGAGATAGTGGTAGTAAAAAATACATTCCTTTCCACACTAATGACCAATATGTTCATTTCATCAGAAGTGATAAATTGTTGAATATATAATTAAAAAAATATATATGGGAAACCCTACTGTGAAACAAGTTAATTTTATGCCAAATCTAAATTGAATTTCCTCATTGCATTTACTGTTTTAACATATATTTTGCGGTCACCCAACGATTTTTGTAACCTCATCTTTTTTCGCATCATTCTTACAACAACAATGTGAAACTTGATGATAGTATCTTGCAGCAATTTTTATTGCAGCAGAACTGTCAAAATAGAGGCTATTATATTACCACCAACTAATAAACCGCCTTATTACATAATTCGTTTCTAAAATGTCTCGTTTCATGAAATATTTAGCGACTCATTTCTCCATGAGCTAACAAAACACGTATATTCGCGATGCAGGATGAAAAACCGTCCCTGAGAGAGTTGCATACATGCATGTGGATAACGACCAATTTCACTTTCGCCAGAAAGATGCCACAGACTCGCTTTTTATAGTCTGCTGGCCTTAAGTTCTTCAAAGGAGTAAAACGGCCGTATGCACGTTACATAACTCGTGTGGTGCTCTGACAAACAGAGCGGAAAACAAAGTCTAAATGTTGGATTTGCTTTGAATGGAGTTTGCGGTCTTAAGCCTTGAATACTAGTAGCGAACTGCGGTCTTCACCGACGCTTTCTTCCCTGAGTAGTGCGTTGGATGCGGTCGATTAAGATATCCAATTTCTAGTCGCGATGGAGAAAAGTGATACCCCCAGAAAAAGAAATACATTAAAATACTCTATTTTATTTTATCACAGTTCGTATTACAACTTATCTGTAGTACAGTTTCGATACCTTTACCGTAGCATCGTCAAGGCGATTTAAACAACTGAACGAAACAAAGGAGATGGCAAACTCTTTTATAACAAGGATAACTGTTACGAAAAAAATAGTACGACTAAAAGATTAAGGTATAAGTACAGGAAAATCAGAAGGGGTGGTATAATATTTAAAATCTAAGTAGTTGGCGTCAAGTAAACTTTATTTAAAATGGTTATCTTCCACGTGTAAGATATCAAGGCTACTAAGATAAGATTCTACAGTATGATTTAAAAAGATTGAATCAGTTGTGTGAAGTTTAAATAAACGCAAATGTTCTATGTATCGTACCTCAAAGGAATCACAAGACCTATACAGCGTGGCGACAATGTTTCGTACCATGTTTATAATTACGGGGTTCTTAAGGGGTTGCAATTTAAAAAATACTATTACTGAGTTGCGTCACAACGCAAACCCAAAATCTCAAAATATTATTTCGAGACAGTGTACTACAAAAATTATAAAAATCTTACTGTGGTATATCTTTTGTATGTGAGTAGATACTATCGCATACGATATGTGATATAAATTTTCATTATTTTTTTTATTCGAAACCGTCCTCTGCAATGATTTGTGTCATTTTGAATGATAGTATCTTTGAATCTCCCAAAAGAAATAGTGATAGAACTGTACGTAGTTTGGACTATTTGGACAAAGGGTCTGATATACAGTTTCGAAATATCGACTAGTTTTCTATTTATGTTAGTTAAATTTGAATGAAAATTTTCATTTTATGATAAAAAATCTTTTTGGAATAACTATAGTTGATCTATGTTAAAATGAAATCGTAAAATATTTTATTTCTAATTAACTGATTAAGTAAAACAGTAGAATTATTTTATTAATTTTATTTTGTTTATTTGAAATATTGTATATTTGTTATTTTCATTTATTCAATTCATATTCTATTGCTGATACAATAACTTCTATAAGAATATATTTTTTTAACATTTATAACCTTGTTCTTTATTTAAATAAAAGCTTAATGTTTAAATAATCAATAACTAACAACTAGCAACCATCTATTAACACTATGTGTTTATAATAATAATAGTAACAATATATAAGGGTTTTTTATTTGCCTAATTTTTTAGTAAAAAATATTACACTTTTAATATTATTAAATTTTATAACTTCAAAACTCAGAATAACGTTCTTCTTTAAATACCCCTAAAACGACACATTTTGGCTTTATTTTTTTTTAGAGTGAAATGAATTTCTACAAAATTCGAAGCATTACGACAAGCACTCTAGAAAGTGAACAGATTTTAACAATATTTTAGAAAAAATGTTTATTTTTATTATAAAAATTGTTTTCCTGAATGAATCATGTTTTAAAATTCATAAAACAATGCTCTCTAGGAATTAAATTTCTCCGTCAAAGTTTTCCATTACAATTGTGTGTTTCTCTTTTTTCTCTTTTAGTAGCATTTAATAAACATATTTTGACAAATTACGGTTACTAATTTGAATAAAACAAAGAAACAGAAACAACGTTATGAAAGAACAATAAACGTAAACCTAAAACACGCTTCAATAATCGCCGTTATTATAGCATGCATTGTAGAGAAAGTCGTCTATTGTGTTATGCATATTTAAGCAGAATACTACAAGGTTTTGTTTAAAGGCGGTCATTAAATTTGATCATTTCTAAAACAATTTAGACGTATGAATCACGCGCACATTAAAAACTGCTCATATTTTTAGAATATTACGATGATTCCCGTGAAATCCTGACCTTTATTGACCGCATCTCCCCGGAGCAAGGTAGGCCGATAAAAATACCCAATAGTTTAGCGAAGTAACGTTTTAGTTGACTCACTGATAGTTTACATTTAACATGCCCGAGATATGTCCTACGAAGGTCACTTTTGCCATTAGGAACGGGACAAGTTTCAGTTCCGTGACTGAAGGTCGTCGTAGTCGACGTCTTTGTTTTGATACCACGCTGAATCTGAAATTTTGTCTCTCATTATCGAGTGGGTGCGGCCCATACGGCAGACCCATGTGTCACAGGAAAAAATGCACCATGTTCGTTTGATATCAAGGCAAAGCACGAACAGCATACGGTTTAAGATAGATAGGCTTGCCCGCAAGTCGCTTGATCGATTCTACAAGAAATATGAGAAGAATGGTTACATTCTGCCTGATAAATAACATATTTGGATAATGCTGAAAACAAAGCCAATGTGAGATGAAGAAATGATCAAAAAAGAAAATAAAAATAATAAAGAATTTATTATAAATGGAAATGGAAAATAACAAACGTATAGAAACATTGTTACTATAAAATATATCACCTATTATGAACCGTGTCTCAAAATAGTAATACATTCCTGGACCAACTTAACAGATCATCAGAAACTTTTCATAATTTCTTATAAGTTCTAAATCCTTAAACATTTTTTGTAGATGACCTAGGATATCTTCTGATACTACTGATAAACAATTGTAATTGTTTGACAAATGTAAAGTAACATTTTGTAATTGTTTGTTAATAAACGCAAAACGTTCACGCAACTTAAAAGAAGATGAAGCAGTAAAAGCTGTAACTTTGATTAACGAGGGACGTAGACTGATCAACAATTAATCCAACAGTTAAACGTTTCAATAAACTTGGAAGTTACTGTAGAATCTCAGGACAAGATCGTAAGAAGTTTACAGAAGCAAGAGACAAGCAATATATTATGCAAGTCATCTTAAGAAAGAGGCATTCTACCAGTTTAGAGCTAAGCAGAGCCCTAGCAACAGCTCTAAATGTAGCAATTTCTGGACGAACGGCCAGAAGAAGGCTTAATGACGGAAGATTGGATAGTAGAAGAGCAGCTATGGCACCACTGCTCACCAAAGAGCATAGAGGTACTAGGCTGCGTCTTGCAAGAGAACACGTGAATTGGATAATTGACGACTGAAAGCGAGTTTTTTTTTCAAACGAAACAAAACTACGTCTCAATTCACCAGATAGACGTCAACAAGTCTGATGAAGACTACGAGAGAGAATTGCTTCATGCAATATCTCGCCGAGGATTCCATTTTTTGGTGGATCAATAATGTTCTTAATGAGGGAGCTTATTTCGATGGTCGCACGGATTTGGTTCCTATACGGGAAAGTCCATGAATGCATCTTTTTAGGTATAAAACATCATAGAAGAACAAGATGCCATTTACCCCGTTTGTTTTTAATGAAGGATGACGCTCAATCCCACGTTGCTAGAGAGGAAGTGGATTACCTTCGATTTGTGAATATTCCAACTATAGACTGGCCATCAAGAAGCCCAGATATGAACCACATATGGGATAAACTAAAATGATCAATTAGGCCCCAAGTACCTGCCCCTATGATTCATAAGGATTTCGAACAAGTCGTTCTTATCTAATGAGAGAATATTCCTCAGCAAAACCATTTACCACTTAATCAATAGCATGCCCAGATGAATATAAGCAGTAATAAAAACTAGAGGAGGATCTATATGCTACTGAATTTAAATTCTTACGATTTAGTTTCACCTCCAATTTTTTTCTAAACTTTTCCAGTAACAGCGTTTTCATTGCATTTTGCATTATTGTTCCTTTCTGTTACGTATTCATGTTTTTTACGGATAATACCATTATAATTTGTTAAACATTAGTTGAACTCATTTAATTATATTATCACGTATGTACTATGATTTAAATCTTTGAAAAAATAAAATTTCTTAGCTTTTAACCAAGACGATGTTCTTGGCGCTGAATCATCACAATGCGATGTTCATTCCTTTAATTTTTTTTACTGCTTAAGTCAGCCGGGCGGGGGTGCGTCACGCGCACACACCCTCACTAAATCATCTAATTAGAATAGGCAGAAGAGAGTTTCCTTGAGCGTGCAATGTGTCATTTTCAAGAAGATAATATATGGGTAGATGCGCAGAGATTATGGTCTCCGACACGAGGATCTTGTCTAGATTTAATTATATCCTTTCCCTTAGCTCTTTATCGTCCTTATTTGTTCCCGGGAAGGAGATAAAGAGCGCAAACAAAGCAACTACAGAATTATTGCATCTGGAGGGTAAACAACGAAGCACTTTTTACACTTCCGGGGTTTTTCCTTTGCACAGTTACTCCGTCTTACTGACTCAATTATAAATAAAATGTCCTGCGTAGTGAAATTGCCGTCTTAGAAATGTTGAAGTAATTACGAGAACGGTAAAAATAGCCTCGAATAAATAAAATCATCCGGATGAGAACAACAGTTGCTTTCGTTAACTCTCCGTAAATTAATTGCAACTTTTTTCCGTTGTTTGCCGGGTTTTCGTCCAATTAAAATAACATTCACAATTAAATCCGCCTGCGGATTACTAGCCTAGGGTTTTTAATTAAAACAAACAGGCTAAAATAAGCCCCAACAACAAAGAACAACACTGTGTAGGGGGTCTATATATAATTCGACTCAGATCGGTAAACAGAAGGCCTTGTACTCGAATACACGCTTTATTAATTAAAAGCAAAACTAAAACAAATCCATTACTCCGGACAGACCAGGTAGAAACTGCAACATAATAAATCTCACACTATAGCCCGGGGTCTCGTAGTAAATGCCCGAGTTTGTTGTAATGTTTGGTAGAGCCAAATAAACAAAATTATACTTTAGTTAACGTAATATATTTTAGTTGGTAAATAAAGTTTTCCATGTGTTATGAAAATTGATACGCAGCGTTAATGGAAATGAGCACCGCGATATTCTAATAGCGGAAAAATAATTATTATTAATATTAAATTCACTCGCAATCTAGGATTCCTGCTGATAATTTTACAGGAAAAACCTTCGACAGATTTTATTCTAGATAACGTTTAATTGCATTTTAGACTCTTTCTATGAATTTAATATGTAAATGGGATCAAGGGTTTATTTTAATGTACTATATACTTCACAAATTATTACTAATACAAAATATCACAAACCGAGACAGTTAAAATTTTGCTGTAAAACAATAAAACTAATTTTACATTAATTAATTTAATTAAAAAACAATTAAAACGGATATTTGCTAACAAGCAAAGTAATGTTTTAAGAATGATAGATTTTGTAATTTTTTTTAACATCAAATGGCAAGTTTTCTTTTCAAAAAATAAATATTTCACAAAAAGTCAACCACAGATTAAGTTCGATGTTGTTTTTCCTATTTCAAGCGTCGAGGCATCTAAAACATAAATAACCAAAATAGCCTGAATATTGTGCCATCGAAAACCACACTATAATATATTTAGATACAGCCATGGATCATCATCATTAGGTCATCAGTCCTAAGACTGGTTGGACGCTAACCTCCAGCTTCTCCTATCTTGTGCTAACCTACGCATTTCGCTAATTGTGCTAGGGATGTAGGTTGTAGCACAGCCATGGATAAATAGGTAAAATATTCCCTGGCACATAAATCGTTTAAGAGTTTGGGGCCCTATCCGATAGGGAAACGGAAAGCCGTTGAATCCCGGGAAATTATTAGAAGTTTGTCGCCGGCATAAGATAGCACAGCTATCGGGCAGTATGCTTCTATTTCCTCGAACGCCCCAATTCGGTCCTCGAGATATATAAAATTACAAACGATGAACATCCATGGAAAAGAAACCAATCCAATACGGGATATCTGTGGGCAAAACGTAGAATACTCCTCTCATCATCGAAATAGTCGAAAATAAACTACTACTACTATTCGAATAGTATTCTATATACTCTATATTAGTTTTCCCGAAAGCATTTCGGTGACGTAACTCACAAAACTTATTTCCCCACAACACCCGAGGGATATGTTAGCGAGTTCCTTTCAAATAATTATTTTCAAGTTTAAAACGCCTTAACAGCCCCTTACGAACCGCCCCAGCGTCGGAAATTATATTAGTAGGCAACTAATAATCCCCCCTAATGATCCTCCCGTATCGATAATGACACTCTTCGGAATTCCAAGGAGGATCTGATCCTAATTCGACGGCGTAACAGGAGATACTCCCAGACCGACGGCGGCCCAGCAGGAATTAGGTCTCCTGGAATCGGTATCACAAGTAGCTGGACCACGGTTACGTTCAATAAGTACTAGTGTAGTGTGCGGCGGTCACAAAGCTGTCGATTGCATAGGAAAATGGGAATGCAGGGGCGTACAGGCCCGATCCTGTAAATTTCGAGGATGCAAATCCTGCAACGCCTAGAAAAAAATTAATTTCTACGTAATATTACTATTAATTAAATATAGAGTGGATTGTTTATACATCGTTTGTTGTATTAATGGCAATAACAAAGTTATTACCATTACCATAACATTATTTAACTCATATTTATAATAACACATTTTTGTTCACTTAATATTTTTATTTCCTTTTTATTTTTACTAGGACTGTTATATTTTATTATTTTAAGTGTATTTCAATTCTTCAAACCCTTTTGCAGTATTAACTAGTGCCGAATAAACACTCTGCTTGCTAGACCCCGTAAAAAATCACATGCATTTAAAATACTCGTTTAAGTGTACTAGAGTCGATTTACTGTGTTCCATCAATAACATCATTTTGAAAGGTATTTTTCGAGTAAGAAATTCAATCATTTTTTATCTATTATAATCCGACCGATTTTACAGTAATATGTAAGGAGATCTTTAAACCAACTGCATTTTATCTATCGCCAGTCAGCTTCTCCAGAATAATACTTGAACATCTGAAAACATTTGCTGACTTATTGCCATCTAATTAATTCTCGGTCACACCAGGATGTTCCGGAACTGTATATCATATTATTAGGAGTCCTCAGTGCAAGTGTGCCTGGCACTCTGAGAATATTAAACGGGTCTTGTAGTCCCGGGACAGCCTGATGTAACTGAAAATTAATTAGATGGCAACAATTTTTTAATTTACCCTCTCACGTGGTTTCACGCGAAAGTTTGCCTTAGACGAAGTAATTTGAGTTAGATGTATTGCTCATGCCGCCTTGGTATGTTTAATATTCTCAGAGTGCCAGGCACAGGCTGATATATTTGCACTGATACAAATATAATTAGGATTAAAAGGCCATATGCAGCTTCGAGACAACCTGGTGTAACTGAGAACTCTTTCTGAGAATTAATTAGTTAATTCTCAGAAAGTCTCACAAAAATTAATTTCTAGTCGAGGACTTATTTTAATAATATACACCGTCAATCTTTCTGAAATATTCTATAACATAGGGTTTACGCGGGATCAGTCTCCGCCTCTGGCGCTGCGGCTAAGCGAGCCCTTTATGCACCGCGAAGTTATTGTCCGTGACTGAAAAATTGATCCCTTTGAACTTGCAGTAATGAACAAATTGAAATCCTTATCCTTTAGCTTCGGCGATTCGAAGAAAATCTCTTCCGACGTCTGACGCTAAATTTAAAGTGCCCCGGACGGATTGATTTTACTTCAAATTCAGAAAAGTTACCTTTAAAATCCATATCTGAAACCCGTCAGTCATGTTCTTTGTAATAAAAGAAGCTTGTCTTCCAGCTACTTACTATTTGAATTTCCTGCAAAATGTAAAATAGTCCGCGTGTGCTTTTACAACGTATATCTCGAAGAAATACAAAAGAAAGTACGTCGAAAATTGATTTATTATCTATTGACTGGAAAAGGTTCCAAGCTCAAATGGTATTTGAATTTAATATAGGATGATATTGTAATCGCCGTATTTTTACGTCCAATCCCATAACTGAGGAATCACACAATCTCGTAAACTGTCGCCTCCCTTTAGTTGTCTCCACTTCAGATTAGGTTGGAAGGCCCTGCGATAAGGCGAAGGGATTTCAAATTTCCCAGCCTGGCTATCATCGCCATTATGCCACCCTAGTTATATTGTATTGCTGGGGAAAACAGCTTACAGTTAACACCGCTGACTCTGCATAATTGGGTGAATTTTTTCCGCCTTTTTTTATTGGATATCGATGGGGGTGGGTTTCACTATTGTAAACGTCGTTGAACTGACGCTCGCCACTTATGAATTTTCATGACGTGAAGTACTTAGGAGATGATATCCAGGACGTTTTAAATTGCCACTTCAACAGAGTTTAAATTCAATGTTGAGGGGTTTTCACGCAGACAGGCAAGGATTTTATTAGTCACTGAAATAAAACGTTGGTTGCTTTATAAATTAACTTGATAGGCGGCGTTTATCTAAACCAGGACGAATTAGTTAATTGCAGGAACGTTTCCCATACGTTTCTCGCAATTGTGTCCACTAATTTACCTTCTGAACTGCAATTCAATACGATGGCCCAATTAATGGTGACGCAATCTATATTATTTGTTGCAATGTATGTTTTGGTATAATTTTGTATGCGAATGCAAAGCCATTGTCTATTCATTAAATCAACAATTATTCTCGTGATTTTCTGTATTTGCATATTTACATGTAAAAATCTTCTGTGTAAAACAAAAGGCGGATTAACCAAATTGAAATGGTCAGTAAACTAACACAGTACTTTGATGAATTCCTTTTTATTCGATTTGAGTATTCGCAACAGACATAATAAGAAAAGAATCAATTTGTGTAAATAAGAGGATTTACACACACATTAGGTAAACTAAATTCTAAATTGAATAATAATGTGAAAAATTATTATCTTCTTATTGTGAAATGATTTGTATACACTTTACGTCGATATCAATTCCCGATAGTCATCTGTTTCCATATTATGATGATATCGTCATAATTTATGTACGTTTTTTAATTATCAAGTGTGTGTACTATTCTTCGCTACAGGTCCAGATGTACATGGCCATCCATCATATTTGGCCCTCCTCTCCTATAACATTAAGAAAAGTTAAATGCAAAAGTTGTTAGATTGTGTCTATGTTTTAAATACAAAACATAGGTGAGGTAATATAAAAATGAAGGTAATTTCTTTTAAATAGATATATAGTTTACTATACACTATATATTTTATATATATATATATATATATATATATATATATATATATATATATATATATATATATATATATATGTATATATATACATATATATACATATATATATATATATATATATATATATATATATATATATATATATATATATATATATATATATATATATATATATATATATATGTATTTTATGGGTACTAATAGAAGCAGAGTAATTATTTAACACGCTGTATATACTTAACACGACGATAACAATTCTTATTATTGCATTAAAATGTAATTAAAACATTAAAATAACAACGAAATATATACATTTAACAACTGCATGTTCAGTAATGATATTTTCTTTCAGAATAGCCTTTGGGTTAAATAAATTCCTACTTGTCATTCCTTCATAAATTCTTGTGTGAAACAATAAAGAACCGTCTTGATATTTGCAATGAGTATAACGTAGCACTGAGGAAAGACAGACAGTGTTTCCTCAAATTTTTTGTTTAATTTAACTTATCCAAATGAAAAAAAGAAGCTATAAGTTTCTTGATTCCACTTGTCGTTTCCTCGCATATTCTTCTATAAGAAGAACCGTCTTGATATTATTATAGGTTGAAACGTAGCGTTGAGCATAGAGAGGCTGTGTTTTCTTAAAAATTATCCTTTAAATTCAGCTTGTCGTCAAATGAAAATAAAATAATCTATAATATTCTTGATGTTACTTGTCCTTTTTTATATATTGTTCTATGAAAAAAACAAAGAACTATCTTGATAGTTTCAATGAGTGAAACGCAGCACTGAGGAGAGACAGGCGGAGTTCTCTCAAAAATTTTACTTTAAATTCAGATTGTCGCCAAATGAAAACAAAATAAGCTATAACTTTCTTGATGCCTCTAGTCATTTCCTTACATATTCTTCTATGAGTAGTTAAAGAATCATATTTATATTTGGAGTGGCTGAAATGTAGCACTGAGGACAGACAGGCGGCGTTTTCTCAAACATTGTGCTTTAAATTCAGCTTATCGCCAAATAAAAATAGAAGAAGCTATAATTTTCTTGACATCTCTTGTTCGTTCTTCACATATTCTTCCGTAAAACAACAAAGAACCGTCTCGATATTTGCAATGGGTAAAACGTAGCACTGAGGAGAGACATGCAGTGTTCTCTCAACAATTATCCTGTAAATTCAGCTTGTCACCAAATGAAAACAGAAGAAGCTATAATTTTCTTGATGTGTCTCGTCGCCTTCTCGCATATTCTTCTATAAGAAAATAAAGAACCGTCTTGATATTTATAATGAGTGAAACGTAGCCCTGAGGAGAGATGCTGTTTTCTCAAAAACTGTCATTTAAATTCAGTTTTATTATTTAACACAAGCTCCTACATTTTCTTAGATTTATTTAAAAAATGGACAAAACAATTGTTATTGTCCATGTCTTAAATCGTCTCTTGTTTCCTTAATTTGCCTAATTCTTTATTAAGATTATTATAAACCTTATCCTTTAAAGTATATGTAAGTAAATGTATTAAATGTGTTAGAGGAAGTGGAAATATTTAAGAAACATTTTAAACATTTTAATGAAATTTTTCGATTGGGTATGGCTTATATTCAAGTAAACAAGTTTTCGACATTCGGTTTAAATAACTCTTCGTCGTCTACTTTCTTTTTATTGAAGTACTTGTACTTCACTTCTCGAATACGTTGTACAATAAACAGATAAAATCACACGTACTATATAATCCGACTAAAATTTGTCAAGTCATTTCCGACATAAATCCCTCCCGTTTTAGCAGACTTCAAAACTTCGCTACATTTCGATGAAACTAAGAGTTGAAATACCCTCATGAGAGGATTTGGCCCCATGCCACGATGGGCCATAATGTCTATTGCTCTGCGGCTCTCGATGACGTGACAAAATGCCAGAAAACCGTATTTTATTTTGATTTGTCCCCGTGAAACTTCCACGGGAAAACTTGGAGAATATTTATGCGCCTTGTTTGGAAACTATCCCGGAAATATTTTAGGGACTCGTGTATAAGAGGCGACGAAAATAAAACGGAAAACTAATCGCATTGTATGGAAAATAAAACGTTGCTGCTTAATACGCTTTAGTTTTTTGAATTCTAGAATCGAATGTCTAATTTCCATACACTCTACGTTATATAACACAAGCAGTTAATTTACGTGATAAATGGTGTCGCTTTGATTAATTTCATGTTTCAGTAGACAGCACCCTCTCTGTAGTTCTGTAGTCGTCGCGTCTGCTAACGATTGTACCTATACTTATATATTCAAACTATTCGTTGTATCGGATGAGCAAAGAAACTTGTTTAGCATTTTTAATATCCACTTACATCGGTAAAGCCGGCGATAAATTTTTAAGCGAGTATTTATGAGAGCTCGGTGAAAGTAAATTTACTTAATCTATTCGTCGCCTACACAATTGCGTTTAGATTAATGTGCCAAAAAGTCGAAAGAGGGCCGTTGTTTTGCAGTATCGACCAAGATACACATGAAGCCAGCCACCTTTCGGATGATAATAGTATGGAATTAAGAGTACAATCACTCAAATATTTTATATTATAATAATAATCCTATTATTATAATATAAAATATTTATAATTATATAATAATCCGTCAGCCCCTCGAGTGTTACTATCAACATTGTTGCTAAAATTGTACATATTTTTTCTTTACGTCGGTAAATATTAATACTGATATACAGTATGCGTATAAGATTCGCAAATAAAATTTTGATCCTGATCGATTTTTCCTGAACGTCCTGATCAATTTCTTGTATATTCAACTAACCGAATTTTTGTTGTTTTTATTATAGAACGCTGTAATCTCGGTAATTGCAATGACTATGATGAAAAATTAGATATAATAAACAAGCTTTTAGTAACACCCTATATATAAAACGATTAGTCACGCAGAAATCAACATATTTCCCCTTAAGCCCTAGATTGTGGAAGAATAGGTTGTGCATATAGATAAAGACAAACCCCATGTTCAGAATAATATGGGGTTTCGGTGACATGGGTTTGAACATGGATTTCACAATATATAACATTAGAATAGTTATAAAGAATTACAATTTGCAACTGTATAAATTTAATAAACTCTAAGAATTATTCAATATGCCTTATATTATATAAAACACAATATTTATATGCATCTAAAGGTGTTGAATCCGGGCTGTTTGGTGGCGATAGAATAGATTTATCATCACTGATCCAAATGTAAGATGAATCCTAAAAATTCAAAAAGGAACTAATAAAGCATTCCGTCCTCCTGTGAAATTAGATTGTTATAAAAGTGCTGCATCACTATAAAGTTATGCTAGCTCTAATAAAATCAATTGTAGATATATTTTCCGTATTAGGGTAAAATATAGAGGCCCTACAATCTGACGTTTTACCAGATTCTTTAATTTGAGCAACGTACCTTTGTTGCCGATTTTTGTATTCCCCCAAACGTTTATTTCTCCTATTGAAAACCCCTGCTGTGAAACCCTGTTTGTGAAAAGGAACCCTGTACATATTATCAAATTTGCTACTATATTTTTCCATTGCCTATTCAATATTTTATTTTCTAAATAATGTAAGGTATCATAGAAAATGATTTTGAGAAAATTTTAAGCAATAAATAAATAGTTTATTGAACTCATATCTAAATGGATTCTAAATTTATTCCTACTAGAATTAATTTAGTATTCATTCTAGTAGGAATAAATTCCTAGCAGGAATTTATTCCTGCTAGACCTCTAGATTTAACCACTTTGAATTATATTCTGTGGAGTAATAAAACTTTCTTGGGGCCAAAGATTTTTTCTCCTTTAAATCCAAGCTTTAAATAAAAAAATAACAATTGAAATGGCACTTATCTCGTAGAAAACCATCAGGACAAAGATAAGTTAAATTGTCTTTTCTAAGTAAATCTCTTTTGCAAGGAAATTGTACAAGTATTGGCAATTTTAGTTTGTTTTCATCTTTTTTGTGTGCACTATATGATCACGTTTTAATTTAAATATAATTTCTGTATAACAACTTTTCAGCCTGTACTTGAAACATAGTATAATCCTCAAAAAGAAAAAAATAAATTCCCAGCATGCCAGAAAGTTTTTTTTTTAAACTATCCTTTTAAGACCGCATACGACATAAATTTCACCTGTGGAATTTTTTCCCGACGGCGACGTCGCAGCGTCACGCACTCATTTTAATCAACAACAAATTTTCTCTCAATAATATAATAGACCATTAGCTTAATTGCACCCATAACTAATCGTAAAATTCAATCATAAAAGATGACTCGAGCCATAAGCCCTAATAGCAATTCGACGGGCGCTTAAAAATATCATTAACCTATATTTCGTAACCGCCTGGTTAATAACAAGGAATTAATGTTTGCCGAGAAATTAATATCTGTGATCAATAACGTCTTAGTAGGCGGCACTCACAATGCGACGTTACGCAATCACAATGCCCTTGTAAACAGTTGAGGATTGTTTAGCGACAGACAATTGATTGTTGATGGAGATTAGATTGTGAATAGTTTAAAATGTAGCTTTAGAAGCGACGTTCAAAACCATTTTTTATGAAAAAACCAAAACGGCTTATTCGTAAAAAATGGTGACAGGCGACTGTACCATTTTGATAGCGTTAAAAAATCTAATCTGAGTGAAATAAATCTGACATATGTATGAAATTTACTTACATACTCATAAAATATTTTATTAATACTGAGGCACAAAAAAGAAATACAGAGAGTGGCAAACTTACTGTTCAGGTTTAAAACAATTTCGTTGAAATTTTTTAAAATATTTTTTTTAATCAATAGAAACACAATTCAGCGTTAATCTCTACAAACAACAGATATTAGACAATGAGATGAAAACAAACGACTATCTATCAAAAGAGTTATTTATATCCGAATGGATAAAATCATATTGTTTTATTGGCAACTTCTTCAGTTTTTTATTAATAATTCTCATGTTGAGCTTTATTTTAAAATAAAGTAATATCAATATCAAAGAGTGTAAGATCAGTGACTTTGGGAGACATTTATTGATTTGCCTATAGATCCACATCTATTTACAGTTTTTCAAAGAACGGCAGCTTCTTCAAAGAAAAAGAGATCGTACTTTGCCTATTAAAAGGAAGTGAAGTATTCAAAAACAACTATCTCCGAGTGGAAACCGTTCTTTTGACAATTACCGTCAGGCGTTTTGCATATTTCGTGTGCGCGCCACTGTTTTAACAGAGTTCTTTGAATTTAAATTGTTTCTTGTCCTGTTTACTTATTCTTCGAGCAACCTTGGGTCTTCATTAATATTCACTTGTTCGAAAAAAATGAAATAATATCTGTCCCGCCGTATTTTACATCCTTTTAGCACAAACGCACTAAATAACATTTGTAAAGCAATCGTACCAACTGTTGCCGATTCATCAGATGAAGAGCTTTAAATGATACGGCCCTTGAATAAGGGGTTCCAAAAATGTAGAGGGGCCAGGCCTCATCACTCTCATCACTTTCCCCGAGCCGAATGTTTACAATTTTCCGTGGATATTTTATTCAGGCCGCACAGGAGTTTTTACGTCTGTCGAAATGAAAGGGCTCCGGGAGGCTATTTTTTCGCCTATTTCATTAAGGAACCCGCATTCAACAATACGAGTGCTGTTTTTTACGAGTTGAACGCCGCTCCCTGAGAGGGGGCCGGCGCGTATAACTCGCGACAGTTATTTTCATTTAATTCGGCCGCAAGAAAGAAGAACGAAAACAGAGTGCGTTCAGAAGAACACGGGATAAAATAATAAAACGGCAGGAATTTGTATAATGGGGCCGCGAGGGTGGAATGCCATTTAAATAAAATTAAGAGGGCGAGGCACGCGAATTATTTGCGTCGCTCCCGCGACTACAGCGGAGTTCCATCTGCCAAGGATGCCGTTTCTAATGTCACATTTTATTTTGAAGTTTAGTAGAGTGCCCGTACAATAGGCTCTCTGGCACGTCCTATTATTACTATCTGCCGCAATTCTTTTTTATTAGAGCTCACACTCGCTCAAATTTAATACTTTACGCAAAACGTTCCAGAAAGTCCTACGCAATTGTCTTTTACTTCACGATATCCATTATGTTACAACAAATAACCACTACAATATTTGTCTCTTCGTGGAATTACGAGGGTGAGTCAAATATAAACTGGAGTTCTTATTTTAACACTCATTGGGTAAAGGCACTGGCACGTTATGTTCATATATATTAGGTGGGGATGTGAAGAGGAGGGGACTCCATCGGCGTGGCTCGCCAAGGCCGATTAACTGTCAGTAGTATCATGTCTGAGCAAGAGGTATATGGGTCCGTTGAGTAACGCATTATTATCAAATTATTGAAACGGGAGGGCGTAAATCTGCGTCGATTAACTGCAAAGTTTGTCAACAAAACCCCTTCAAAGATCCAAGTCTATGACTGGCATATCAAATTTGGCATACCCTGAAAAAAACCCACCTCGAAAATCCAAAACTCATCTTTCTAAAGGCAAAGTCCTTGCCTCTGTGTTTTGGGATTACAGAGGGGTACTGCTCATTGATTACCTTCATGAGCGGCGTATAGTTAACGCCACCTACTACTGCCAGCTTATTGATGAAGCAAAACTGGGTTTTCGGCGGAAAAGCCGAGATATGCCTATCCGAAGTGTGATTCGCTCGGCCACATACAGCTGCTTCGACCCGAGAAAAACTAGAAAGAATACATTGAGAAACACTTAAACATCCGCCCTATGGCCCGGATTTATCACCATGTGACCGTCACATATTTGGGCCACTCAAAGAAGAACTTGGAGGACGTCGTTTTGATGACGACCAAGACGTGAAAACGTTTGTGCGCAATTAATTAGAGGTACAACCAACTTCATTTTTCGATAACGGCATTAAAAAACTCCCAATCATTGGGAAAAATGTATTGATAAAAGAGGAGATCTAAAATTATCTATATGTCAACAGTAAAACAATATCAAATCTAAAGTGATCAGTAGAAATATGTGCAAATTGACCAAAATTTCGATTAATTTTTTTTTCGTAGTTCAACATAGGGTCTATAGATGTTTATTAAACTCATTTTGTGATAGTCATTTGTTTTGAACTAATAACATCGTCGTCAATATCACCATGACCGGAATTTTTTGCCGGAAAATCAGCCATGAAATCTCTGATAACCTCATAAAATATTCGTCTTCCTGCTTTACGCTCAAAATTGGGCTTAATTAATTTCTAAGAAACTTATCGCTAAATTATCGAGGAAAGATTTATATTTAAAATCGATATATTCATAATTAAGTGGTTGTAAAGTGAAAATTAAGTCAAAAGTATAGAATCAAGTGTAAAATGACTTTATAGTTATGTATTTGCGCAGTGATTAGTGATAGTCATTTTGAAGAATAGTTTGTGGATCATAAACGTAATTTTCATTCTAAACTACAACTACGTAGCTGATAACTTTAGAGGATCAGGTAAAGTAGCTACAACGTAAATGCTACTTTGAAACTACTTCAAAGTTATAAAGACTTGTAAGTGACAAATAAGTAATACTTTACTGTTCATTGTCCTAATAACTTTAAAGAAATTTGGCTTGGTGACGATATTAAATATATTTTAAAATATAATTTTATTACTTAAAAGCAATGGAACTATATAATTCCAGTAGGTAGTGAGGAGAATTATATAACGACTACATTGTTCTAGTTTAAAGTGATATTAATACGTATGATGTCTTATACGTATATTTAGTATAAATCACGTAATAATTACCCATTGGTAGTTCCAATCTCAAGTTAAATCAACTTATGTATATATTGCTTAAAAATAACAAATTTTAGCTTGCTTTTAGTAACTTCCAGATATACTAGAATTAATAATAAACTAAATAAATCAGTAATTAATAAAGGCTTCGGAATAATATTGGAAATAGAGTATTGTCGTCTATTTTTCAATTAAAATCAATCTGTCTGGGGATTTTTCAATAAACAACTCATTCGTATTTATTATAAAATCATATATCTTAAGCTTAAGAAAACAGTTTGTCGATTTCGATCCAGCGATCAAATAACTCACGCAGTCGAATACGCTCAGTTCCAAGCGCAAGAAGTTGATTCAATCGTTTCTTTATGCACCACAAAAACTAATTCGTAATTAATTGTTTAGAGAAACCGGTATAATGAAATTCGGCGCTCGCGATTTATTGACATTCTAATGTGCACACAGAATTAATGGAAATTATGTAAGAACGTGTAATCAAATTAGAAACTAAATAGTATAATGTCACAAATAGACCGAAAAAACGGCCGTTAGTAAAATGTTAGAAGACACTTGCGAAAGTCGACCGTTTACTTTGGCCCCTCTAGTTCAGTTACGTTTAGTTAAGTAACTAAGAGTAATAATTAGGCCTATGTATATGAGTAGATAATAACTATCGTAGACGCGCTTAAGTTTTAATTTATAATTTATATATTACTATGAAACACTTTATAAGTCTTAAATATTTAGATGAATTTGGTTTGATGATGTTCACTGATGTCCAAAAATGTTTTTACATAAACAAAATCACATGAACTTCTCAATCTGCTCAATTTTAATTGGCAAAATGCTCTTCTTACCATGTCCTTCAATTCTTGTCATATTTCAACCAGCATAGCATACATAGACCCGGCTTATGTGACCCCAAACAAAAATCAAGTAAAATCAGATCTGGAGACCTAACAGATCAACCACCAGAGTTCGGTTTTTGTGTGCCCAGTAATATAATCTTTTCTATGAATAGTTGATTCACTGCAAAAACCTCTTGTACATTATGAATGATGCCATGCATTTTTCTATGCAGTTCTACGAAGCATAATAGAATATACCTAGATCTTCTGCAGTCGATATTATCCAATTGTAAGGAGTCCATTAGAATATGCGACAATATTAATTGAATTTCCTTCTTCGTCTGTAATTAATTAACTTTGATCGTGGTCTGATAAATTCAACATTTTCAAATAATAAAAAAATTTATTCTATTCGATCAAATAATTTCCTATTCATTGGTGGTAGATGATAATGCCTAATTAACACATTAAGCTAATTCTATCAACAGTCTCGTTACATTGTCTGTAAATAAATTGAAAATATCAGTGTTCAAATAGTTCTTATTTTCCATCTTGAGAAACATAATAGTTAATATACACAAGAAAGATTATAATCAGCATTGCATATTTATTGATACGTGCCAAAAGAGCTTTTCCTATAAACTCGAAAAAATTCTATTTAACACCAAAACAAAGTTACTCTTTGCACACCCTGTACCTGATCAGCAGATATAACGTACCGTTAATACAACACCTTCAATTTCCAAAATTCCCACAGCACAGCAGATAATTTAAAGTTTTACAATGAAAAATCAGACCAGAACCAAAAAATCAAAATAATTTATATCTTAAGAAGGGTTAAATTTGGGTACATGGAAAGCTATTGAAAGTGCCCTTAAAATAATTAGTAGAAACCAGATGTGCAATAAAAATACAGCATTGTATTGAAATATTGTATTATTTATTATAAAAATGTGGGTGTATCTCAAGATTTATTAATGGGGGAGCAACGTGCAGCGATGGGCCCCGATCATTAAAATTTAAAATGTAGGTACTAAAAACATTGCGAAGCCATTATATAAGCTAAGCGAAAAGAAGGTAATTTTTCTGCTTCACAGAGAATAATATAACAGCGATGCATTATTTTAGAGTGCACAAAGTTGTTCCTGAATATATAAATATATATTATTACTTCGTGAGGGAAACCTATAGACTGAGAGAATAAATATCCCTTCAGGCGAGGAAAATCCCAGGGAAAATGTATAAATAGAATTAATTCGTAAAGTAACAATTTCATTTTATGCGTTGAATAATACGCTCTCGTTCTGTCATGATTTTCAGCATTCGCTAATGAGTTCCTTCGTGATTTACGAAACAGAAACTACAGAATACAATGACATTAATTCCACGCAATCCGTGTGACACTTTTACGTATGTTTTACGTAACACAAATGCACTGGAGGAACGGTTACGTGTATTTCAATAAAACTTATTGTTATTCCTATCGCGCCTCTCACGACGTAATTACCATGAACAATACACTCCCAAGTTCGTCGATATTCAATAAGAACTTTGAATGAAAACAATATGACGGGGAAATAAAAACCCGATGGGTAAACTTAATCAAACAGTTCTTTATCGAATAATAATCTCAGATTCAAACCGGTGGCGTAAACTTGTTCAGTACCGACTATAATAACTTCGGGGTCTTTAAAATTAATCAAAATGTAGCGTAGGAAACAACTACAGGGTTTTTATAGCCTGTATAATTTGACAGTCCAAACCGAACCTTGGTTTGATAGCATTATATATTTCCTACAAGTGTTCATATTAGAACAAGTTTTAATAAATATATTTCTATTGTTACAGGTAGGGACTGGCGTGGTACATAACCAAGGAAAACAAGGTAGACAATGCAGTAAAGTTTATGGTTGGTATATTGGCAATAATTGTTGTTGCAACAGATGAAGAATTAATAAAATAATTCGTCGATAGCTGTAATAATATAATATATTTTTAACGCAAATAACGTGTATAAAATAAAACAACATTATTTATTAAATAAACTGGACAAAATTAACATATGAGTGAAACTTCACATTATTACTTTTTTTTCGAAGATTTAAATCATAGTATAGTTTATTTTATGGCTATTTGCCAAATAAAAAATCTCAAAACATACCTTGGGTTATTTTTATGGCTAGGCTCAGGTAGACTGTTCCGTTTATCGGCAAGATAAGAGCGTTTTTTATTTGGCAAATAGCGATGAAATGAATAGTACCTACGTGATATTATACTTAAATGATTTCAACTAATGTTTAACAAATTAGAATGGGATTATCGGGAAAAAACATGAATAAATAACAGAAAGGAACAATAGTATTAAATGCAATGAAAATGGTGTTAATGGAACGATTGGAGGTAAAACTAAATCATAAGAATTTGAATTCAGTAGCATTTAGATCGTCCTCGTGCTCTTATCACTGTTTTCATTCGTCTGGGCATGCTATTGATCAAGTGATGAATGGCTTCCTAAGAAATATTCTCCCATTCAAGAATGACTTGTTCGAGTTCCCTAAGAGTCATAAGGGCAGGTATGTGGCGACTAACTGATCATTTTAGTGCATCCATATGGGGTTCATATTTGGGATTCTTGGTGGCCAGTCCATAGTTGGAATATTCACAAATAGTAGGTAGTCCACTACATCTCTAGCAACGTGATGCCAAGCGTTATCCTGCATTAAAATCAAATTGTCACCGACAAATGAGCCAAATAGTATCACATGTTCTTCTACGATAATTTTTTTACATAGAAATGTGCATTCATGGATAATAACCAAATCCATGCGACCATTGAAATTTTCTCCCCAGAACATTATTCATCGTCATGAGGTCATCAGTCCTAAGACTGGTTAGACGCTAACCTCCAGCTTCTCCAATTTTGTGCTAACCTACGCATTTCGCTAATTGTGCTGCAACCTACATCCCTTACTATTTACGAGCAGTAGTCTAATCTAGGCCTACCTCTGCCTTTCTTCACTCCCATTTCTGCCTCCAAAATATCGCGGACTATTTCCCCATGTCTCAGCAAGTGGCCTACCATCTATCTCTTCTCTTCTTTATATTTTTCCACATACTTCTTTTGTCGCCGACTTTCTCTAATACTTCTTCGTTTCTAACCCTATCAGTCCACGGTATTTTCATCATTCTTCGGTAACACCACATCTCAAAACCTTCTAATTTTTTCCTACTTACTTCCACTACCGTCCAGTGTTCGTAACCGTATAGTGCCGTGCTCCAAACAGACGTTTTCAAAAATCTCTTCCTTGTTTCTAAGCTTATTACCCCGAGCATAAAAGTGCTTTTTTTATTGAAAGCTACTCGACCCTACGCTATTCTTTGTTTTGTATCTTTATCGCTTCTTCCATCCCAATTTATTTTACTTCCTAAATAAGTGAAGTCTTTAACTTCCTCCAATCTTTCATTATTAATTTATACTTTCGTTTTTGCTCTGCTTTCGCACCCTCTGCACACTAACACTTTACTAATTTACGTGTTCTCTTGCAAAATGCAGTCTAGTAACTCTATGTCCTCTGGTGAGCAATGGTGCAATAACTGATCTTCTACTGTCCAATCCGCCTTCATTACGCCTTCTTCTGACTGTTCGTCCAGAAGTTGCTCTAGAAAATCAGCTAGAAATTGAATAGGACTCTGCTTAGTACTAAATTGGTATAATTCCTATTTCTGAAGGCAATTTATATCTTATAACTCTATAAGATATCGCTTATCATTGCATTTGTAGACTTCCCACAACCTTATCCTGTAATTCTAAAGTAACTTCCAAGTTCATTGAAACGTTTAACTGTTCGACTAATTACTGATTGTCTAACTCCTAATCAATTAGCCACATATCGCTATCTACGTTCCTCGTTAAGCAGAGTTACCACTTCACTACTTTATCTTCTCTTAACTTACGCGGACGATTTATTTCTTCTACTTTAAAACTTTAAGGATTTAAAACTTCCAGAAAATTATAAGAAATAATGAAAATTTTTGAAAGATTACAATTCTTTCATCTCCGATTTCAATAAAATCTCTTGCTTCTAAACTAAAGAACATTCAGTATATTTGAAACATATGTATTTGGGTTTCAGATATACAAAAATTATTAACTTAAAGAATCAAGTCTTGTTTTTTTATTTTTTGAGTTTCGCTATATAAATTGCAAAAAATCATGTCCAGTAATATTGTATCTAAGTTGTAAGGATTTTTTTGTTATACAAACATTTTTATAATAGAAAAATAAAAATAACTTGACATATAATCAACAAATAATTCCCAAAAGCACAGTTGCTTTAGCTGTATTGGATTAAAGAAGTTATTATATTATATATAGCACGTGTCTTAAGAAAATACATCATTATCGCCTAAGTCTTCGTCTTCTTCTCGTTTTCTTCTTCTTCTTATTATTCGTATTTTCTTCTCCAAGTTCTCTTCCTTCTTCTGTTTCTTCTTCCTCTTCCATTATTACAACTACGAACATTTTTTTTCCTAATTGTAGAGATATATAGCGTTTACTCATTTCGACACAATTCATACCTGCCGTAATATTTCAGATTTTCTTATAAGATTGCTCATTAATTCAGTTTCAAACTTTCCTCGCCAATGATGAGCTTAGATCAAAGTTAACTTTTTAAAAGTTTCCAGTGACCTTTGCGCCGCCTAATTGATTATAAAACATTTTAAAATTCCCAGCAGGAATATCCTGGAGAGCACCGCAGTCTCGTCATTTTTTTTTTTGAGTTTCCATACATTGGCATATTTAATTAAATCCTTTCGAAACTCTTTGTAATTTATATATTACCTTTTTCCATCTTAGTTTTAGGTATATTATTAAACTCTGTCCACAAAGTGGTATAAACAAATTTTATGTAGCGACCATTTGAACCGTAAATATTCTGACGTTAATATGCATTTAATATACATATTACAATATACAAACTATATAATAATAAATTCTACACACTGTAGGTTTTAAAAATACGCAATATCATGTCTCTTTTATTCTTATAATCACTGTGGGTATATTTTTTGTGGGAGATCGTATCATATATATAATTTTATCGTCGCAGGCGGGCATTATGGTATACCAGTTAATTATTAACATGGGATTTTAAATCCAGGCCTTAAATCGGTTTAAAATAAACCCAAACAAATTGATTATCGATTCCACAGACCGGCCAAAGCCGCAGAAGAGATAACACAATTCTAGGCCCGCCAAATAAAAACAAACATTTATTTCGGTCATAATAAAATTAACCCGGTGCTCACCATTCGTGTTAAAAATTATCGGGCGTCGCGAACCGTGAAATATTACGACGTTCCACCTCGGAAAAAGTTGCCTGTATTTTCCTGAAGTTAGTATAACGCCAGTGCGATTCGGATAAACTTTTAATGAGCTCCTAAAAAATTTATTTCGGATAATTTTCCCAAAGACGCGTTTTTTAATTAAGGCCATCGAGAGAAGTGGAGTAATTTAGGTGGGTTCCGGGGAAAAGTTTTAATTTTGAATATCCCAAACAGAAATAAGCGTCGTCAAATTCTAATAAAACTTTACAAGGAATTTAATTACATAGATTTAATTCTGCTATTTCATCTCTGAAGTAATTCGCGTCGGTGTTGGGGGTCTTATTCAGTCCCCATACCCCCACCGGATGTTGCTCCAACCCTTACAAGGAATACCACGAGATCTAAGCACGTAATAATTAAAATATTATTATTTCAATATTTGGGCTCTGACGTCATCATAGTCTTTAAATTGAAACCATCTCGCTTTTACAAAATTAATTCCGTAATAATTTACTATTTATAAGATTCTTTAAGAAAGATAAATAAAACTTTATGTTTAACAGAAATTTTAAAAGAACGTGTCACGCGTTTAAACACTTGAATCTATATTGAACCTGCGATATCGTACAAGAATAACTCCTAAGTCTCTTCATCGACATTTTCAACATAATTCTTTCATACTTGTTAGATCGCATTATCACTAGAAACGAAACATGAACGATCAGTATGATCTGGAAACAAAAGAACAACTAAGAGAATAGAAGAAAACTGATTTCCGACTATACAAAATTCGAGTAAAAAAATCGTCAGCAAAGGTTCTTCATAGTTGCAGTGGGAGAAACGTAGCCCTGAGGCGAGACCAGTGATGTTTTCCCAAAAATGTACCTTTAAATTTGTCGTATCGCCAAATGAAAAGCAAATAAGTAGTGGTCTTCTCGATTTCATTAATGATTTCACCACATTTTCTTGTATAACAAAATAAAGACAGGCCTTGATAGTTGCAATGTGTGAAATGTAGCGCTAAGGAGAGACAGGCGGTGTTATCTCAAAAATGTACCTTTAAATTCAACGTAATGCCAAGTGAGAACCAAAACAGTAACACTCTTCTCGATCTCATCAGTCGTTTCACTATATTTTCTTGTATAGAAAAACAAATATAAGCCCTGATAATTGCAGTGAAAGAAACGTAGCGTTGAGGAGAGACAAGCGGTGTTTTCTCAAAATTCAGCATATCGCCAAATGAAAAGCAAAGAAGTAACAATCTTCTCGATCTCATCAAACGTTTATTCATATTTCCTTATATAAAAACACAAGTACAAGCCTTAGTATTTTAGTTTCCCCAGTGGGGGAAACGTATTTCTGAGTTTTCTCAAAAAGTTACCTTTAAATTCAACACATCGCCAAATGAGAAACAAAGAAGTAATACTGACAAAGATGAAGAAGATCTCATCAGTCATTTCACTGTATTTTCGTGTATAAAACTGCGACGATATGTCTTGATAGCCGCAGTGAGGGAGACGTAGCGTCCAGGAGAGACAAGTGGTATTTTCTCAAAAATTTACCTTTAAATTCAGCGTATCACCAACTGAAAAGTAAAGAAATAATAATTTTCTCGATCTCACTGAACGTTTTATCATATTTTCTTATGTAAAAAACAAACACACGCCTTAGTATTTTCAGTGACATAAATGTACTGCTGAGGAGTGACAGGCGGTGTTTTCTCAAAGATTTACCTTTAAATTCAATGTATCTCCAAATGAAAAGCAAAGAAGTAATAATTATCTAAATCTCACCATACATTTTACCATGTTTTTATATGTAAAACAATAAATACACGCTTTGGTACTTGAAGTGGGAGAAATGTAGTGCTAAGTAGGGGCAGATGGTGCTTTCTCAAAAATTTACCTTTAAATTCAGCGTATCGCCAAATGAAAATCAAAAAATTTATTATCTTCTTCGATCTTACAAAACATTTCACCATATGTTCTAATATAAAAAACACAAATACAAACCTCAGTATTGGCAGCAGTAGAGCTGTAGTGCTGAGGAGAGATAGACGGCGTTCTCTGAAAAATTTACCTTTAAATTCAGCGTATCACCAAATGAAAAGAAAAGGAATAATAATATTCTCGATCTCGCCAATCATTTCATCACATCATCTTGTATTTAAAACCAAAGAAATGCCTTGAAATTTGCAGTGGAAGAAACGTGGTGCTGAGGAGAGACAGGCGGTGTTTTCTAGTTGGGCTTGTAAATAGTTTAGTGTAAATAAGTGTTCGAAATAAAGAACTTTGTAGTAAATTCGTTACAATATATCTTTAAATTCAGCATATCACCACATGAAAAACAAAAAAGTTATAATCATATAGATCTCACCAGACGTTTCAGCACATTCCTTTATATAAAAAAAAAATACACGCTTTGGAACTTCCAGTGAAAAAATGTAGTCCTGAGGAGAAGCGGGCGGTGTTATCTTCAAAATTTACCTATAAATTCAGTATGTCGCCAAATGAAATGCAAAAAAGTTATGATCTTCTCGATCACGTCATTCTCGATCTCGATCATTTTACCACATTTTCTTGTATAAAAAAATACAGACACGCCTTGGTAGCAAGTACCAAGGCGTGTCTGTATTCTGTCTGTAGTGGAAGAAACGTAGCGCTGAGGAGAGGCGAGCGGTGTTGCCTCAAAAATTTACCCTTAAATGCATCATGTTGTCAAATAAGAAGCAAATAAATAACAATCTTCTCGATCTCATCAATCATTTCATCATGCTCTCTTGCATAAAAAAACAAACAGGCTCTGATAGTTGTAGTAGGAGAAACATAACTTTAAGGATAGAGAAGCTGTGTTTTCTCAAATATTTACCTTTAAATTCATTGTGTCGGCTAATGAGAAGCAAAGAAATAATAATCTTCTCGATTTCATTAATAATTTCACAGCATTCTGTTGTGTAAAAGAAAACAAAAACAGACCTTGATAGTTGCAATATGTAAAACGTTGCACCGAGGAGATGCAGGCGGTGGTTTCTCAAAGATATACCTTTAGATTCAGCGTATCGCCAAATCAAAAACAAAGAAGTAATATTCTTCTCCATCTCATCGGTCGTTTCACTGTATTTTTGTGTGTAGAAATGCGAAGATAGATCTTGATAGTTGCAATGGGAGAAATGTAACGCTGAAGAGAGACAAGTAGTTTATTCTCAAAAATTTACATTTAAATTCAGCGTATCGCCAAATGAAAAAGAAAGAAGTAATAATCTTTTCGATCTTGTCAATAGTTTCACCAGTGGAAGAAACGTAGTGCTGAGGAGGGACAGGTAGTGTTTTCTCAAAAATTTACCTTTAAATTCAGCGTCTCGTTAAATAAAAAGCAAAAAAGTTATAATGTCCTCGATCTGATCAATCATTTCACTATATTCTCTTATGTGAAAAAACATAGACACGGCTTGATATTTGCAATTGAAGAGACGTAGTGGTGAGGAGAGACGGGCGGCGTTTTCTCGAAAATGTATCTTTCAATTCAGCGTGTTGCCAAATAAAAGGAAAAAACGTTATAATCTTCTAGATCCCATGAATAATTTCACCATATTTTCTTGTGCCAAGAAACATAGATACGACTTGGTATTTACAGTGGAAGAAATGTAGTGCTGAAGGAAGACAGGCGGTGGTTTCTCAAAAATTTACCTTTAAATTCAGCCTGTCGCCAAATAAAAATCAAGGAAGTAATAATCTTCTCAATCTCATCAATCGTTTTACCATATTTTCTTGTGTAAAAAGTAAAAGACACGCCTTGATATTTGCAGTGAGAGAAATGTAGTGCTGAGGAGAGACTCATATAGGGGCACACTAGTTCGGTGTGAAACAAAAGCGACAGTCCGCAATTCCGTTGTAGAGTTTTACCATTCACTGATGTAAATTTCCATATCAGTAATCACGACGACTGGTGTAAACTTCACCCCCTTTTCGTGTAAGCTTTATTTCAATTTTACACCTTTTACTGTCCATATTGCACAATGAAGAAAAATAAAACGTCTTTGAAATATAATACATTTATTATATTTTGTGGTCTAACCATATTGCCTCACATTTCAACAGCGTCAGCCTGAAGACTAAATGAATGCATACTCTAGAATACCAGGAATTAGGGATTATAATCTAGCTCATAATATAATATTATCTACCTCACGCGGAGTAAAGTGTACTATATTATGTTGTATTAATATTAGTTTTATACCTAAATTGTATAAAATTTTACAATTATAGTGACATAAAATTCGAGTAATTACACTATTGTTGAAGTTTACATCAGAAATAGTAAAATTTTATATCATTTTCACGCAATTCAAAATGGTAAAGCAAAGTTTTATCACCCCAATTTTTCAACAGTGCCCCAAACGATGAAATGCTTGAACCATTTATTTGAGAACCACTGTCTAATTAAACTCCCGTCGACAAAATCAAGTAACCGCAATACTTCTTCTATGTAAATACCCGGTGAACACTCCGGATATATCCCTTTCGTGCCAGTTGCAATGCAACCCTAACACCGACCGTAATCATTCACAAATTAGTACTTCGGAAACTCCGGTCCAATTCGTGCTCTGTCGGTATTTATACATCAAGCATTTCGACGGGGTCAGCGTAAATCACCGCTGACGTATCTGCCCCTAAAATAGATGGACAGCTTAATTTGGGGGTTGTCTCAATGGTAAATCACATTGAAATTTTCGCCCAGCGATCTGCCGCAAGAAGAGCCGTGAATACCTCCGGATTAACGCCCGGATTTGTTGATATATTTAGTGATCGGGAAATGGCTTTCGAATTTGATATACAACTAAATTAAATTACGCCCAACCTACTACGGGTTTTTCTTGTTTTCGCGTTGGTTTATTTATGACATTTCCACAGTTTTAACATTTCCAAACATCGGTTTTTTATATGTATCTGTTGAAATTGTAATTTTTTTCCGATCAGATTTAATGGGAGAGCCGGAAATTAGGAAAATTCCAAAGGGCTCAACTGCCACCGACGTTACTACTTTATCAGCAACGTGGGGCATCTCTAGTGGCTTCTCGTCAACATTCTAAATGTTCCCAGGACTTTCGCGAAACTGTTAAACAGTTTCTTAACAACTAGTCTACTACAAATCGTCAAGTCGCCTCGTTTATTCGTGGTCTTTTCTTTTTGCTCTGGCTAGCTCGGTCGGCCTGTTCCTGGCATAAACACCACGAGAAAAATCGGGTTTGCTACTCACATTTCAGATTAATTTAATTAGCAACAAACAAGTAACGAACAGAACAAGTGAATTTTAACATCTATATACAATATTTATACGATAAGTAAATACGATACAGTACGATAAATATGTATAATAAACATACAATACATTTTATAATTATTTATTTGTTTATTTAGTTTCACCATTCCCTCAGTGTAATATCAATTATAGGATGGGAAGTGACAGACTGGAATCATATAATTCGAATTTAATAATTCTAATTGTAAAGAATACAATTCTGATATTATGGTGGAAGACAAAACGAAAAGTTTTCTGATATGTTTAAAAATGTTTACCTAAATTAAAAAATTCAACCATGGGTTGAATCATGGAACCATGGGTTGATCAATAAAAAAGTTAACCATGGGTTAATTTTTTATGTGAAACTTCAAATAATGCTTGATATAACTAAAACCCTAATTACTTTAATGAGAAAACAGCAATAGAAATGAACAATTCATGGTTATGTAAAGAAATAATAAATAACTTAAAAACCCGTTTAAACTACTCGTTAAGAATAGGAAAAGGTGTAAGATTCTCTAGATATTCGTAGAAGAAAGAGTGAGGCAGAATTTAGAGGAAAAAGGATGCACTTTATGCGTGGCCAGATCGAACTTTGTATATTCACATTCAATATATATTCATCAATATCACTCTGCAAAGGTCACAATGTGACTGACTAAAGACCAGGCTATTTACTGCGCACCTCGTAGGCGGTCCGATATCACAGTTTTGAGACTTGTTCCTCTTCTTGACGAGTAGTACATGAAATAGGCGAGCTCTTACTTGATGATGCTGACGAAGACTGGAGTTTTTCGAAGCGGTATCAAACATAATGAGTACGAGGCATTATTAAAGCACAAATAGCTGACGATTACACTAACTACTTAACGTCAATTCAGTAAAACTTTAAGAGTGATCTCAGATGTTAGCGTATGCTTGTAATTTATTAAAATGTAATGATAAATATTTGTTTATCCGAATTTTAAACAGAGGCGTACATTTCGTTTTTTAAGGGGATATATGACGCCAATAAATGTAAAAAAATTCTTATATACCATTTAGAAAAAATGGGCTATCCCTGCGCCTCTGCTTGAAAGTCAAATAAACAAATATTCATAGCATCATCGCGATACGCCCTCCATTATTGCCTAACAAACATAACATAACGCTTCAGCGGGCAGAATGCCGTATCTAATGTTTGAAGGATCGATGCAATAACGTAACATGGTCTTCCATATCGAAGTAAAAAAGTCGCCTATTGATCTCGAGCCGTGAGACAGGTATACGCGTATACAAACAAATGTGATTGATATTCTGTCGATATCATTTTCTGCTGAGCTATGCACCGCATCTAGCGAACATACAAAATAAAAGGCCATCTTTTCAATATACTTGATTACGTCGATGCTATCTTATAGGAAAATGATAAATTATATTTTCAACAAACGCTTTTTGTCGAATAGACTTTGAGTGTTATACGCAAGGTATCGTTTATTTTTAAAGAGATACAGAAGCGAGGGACGGAATGTATATATATAGATAGATTCATCATAGATAGTATTTCAATTTAAAGCGATGCTTTTACTTTTGTTATAAGAAATAAGTTGATTGCTGGTGAAGATTACATCAACGTGCCGTGTTGGATACGGTTTTTCGCCCCGTGTTTCGGGAAACGTTAAGAAAATTATTTCTAAAAAGTTCTAGTTATAAATGGAGAGACTGGAGGAAAATTCGTTAATTGCCATTATTTTAGTTAATAAAGGCAGATGAATAATAAAACGCAAAAAAAATCTGTTAATACGTCAACAGAATTTAATTAAAATAAAGATATAGAACTTAAAATTCGACTTTGATATTTGAAACACTTTTCTGGTTAAACTAGCTGTCTTAAAATGAAACTGTAGATTACCCATATTAGTTAAGAATACGACGAATATTATATCATACAGGGCACTCGAGGAGAAGAAATACATAAATTTGTGGAATTTTTGTTAATTAATCGCTTGATCGTGTCTACCATTTTCACTTTTTGTATTAACTTTTGTATGACACTTCGATTTAAACAATTTCATTTTATTTTCTTAAAATTTAATTTGCTTAAAAAGCAATACTTGTCATTAGATAACTACAGAAGTCCAAAAAGAACCTATATTGTTCAACAGAGATGTAAAAACTATTTCAAATGATGTAGCATCCCCATTCAATTCAATTTTTTTAAAAGGATAACTGTCGCTTCAAAGGGCAGTATTAATTTATACTTAAATAAAGTCATTTTGAATTTTAAAATGTCGTATTTCAATATGTGACGTCATAGTCTTCTTTTAATTGCAACCGCATTTTTTTCTGACAAAATATCGTTTTAACATTTGTTTTTTTTTTTAAGTTTCTTAAAATTTTCTGAATACAATGGCACTTTCTTATTTTTTTAGACTGGACTGTTTTTGAGAAAAATACAAATAAAGCGAATATGATTTTTGATAGTTATTCAAAATGTCTACACACTTTCTATTGAACGTTCAATAATATTTTCCATTTTCCTTCGAACTTATTCGCTTCAGATTCTTTAAATTATTTTACTTATTAAGATAGACAAATTTATGTTTAACACCCTGTCTTATAAAAAGTAAATCCCTAATATAAAATTCAATTGCACTCAGTAAACCTTAAGGAAATTATTTTTGTTAAAAAAGGAGCAAAGACTAACTAACACTAGATTAACAGGTAAAGGAATACTGCTAAGAATAGGCTAACTCGCGTGAACTACTGAATATGGGTGCAGCTTCTTCATATACAGAGTATCTCACGAAGGCGTACATACAGTCGACACGTCGTCGACTTCTGACGAACCTATTCCTGCTGTTTGCAGTTGGCGAGATATAACTTTACAGCCGACAAAACTGACAACATTCCTTTGCTACACATAACATAATCTCTACTCATAAAAAATCCCGAGAAATACGTGTAGCGATAAACTCATGCGGTGTTGCGTAGGCGTCGAATGGCACTGAAGTATGTACGTCTAAGTTTTCCAGCTCGTTCACCGCTACAGGCTTGTATCGGAATAGTCCGAATGTGGAAAAACCGAAAAACAAATTTCAAGGTGTTAGTGTTAAGCAGATTATTGTAGACGTAAAATCTTCGGTATGAGTTTGCCGTATTGTTTGGTTTATAGTGTGTATTTCCGTTAATAAAAGACGTGAGTCATTTCCCTAAGAGACTCTTGTAAGGGTCAAGAACCTTCAGAAACGACTTGATGTACCAGAAAAAGTTTATTTGCTTATGAAATTTCCGTTCCAATTAAGCATTAAAATATTACTGATGTATTAATATATCTACGTCATATTTGGTTTAAAGATATCGGTTAAAATGAAATAAATATAATATATAAAAGAAATAGTGATAGATTTAACGTAATGCAAAACGAGCATCAGGGTGAACCAGAGCAAAGCTCATCCAAAAACTGCTCGGATGAAATCACCTATAATGGATGACTAAACATTCACACTAAGCTTTAATTGACGCAGAATCTTTTTAACTAAGAAAAATTGAACACATTTCCATACAAATTCATTTTTGTTCAATTAAGGAACCAAAGATTGTCACAATTACATTTTCAAAAAGTAAATTTCACCTAATACACCGGGACTAAATTACTAAAAATATCTGAATTAAAGGAAAATACCACGACTCTTCCACACTTAATTAACCACTTTAATTTTAACGTTGTCCAAAGTCCTCGTATTATATCGAGAATTCTTTGTTAGCAGGATACTATTACTTTGCCTTTAAACGTTTTCCAATAGACAAAGTTATCTCGCGTAAGAGCAACGAAAAAGAAACATACGAGAGTTTAAATCAGGCAAGTCGCGTGTCCTAATCCCCGGCTAGACGCAGTAAATCGTCTCCCGACCGCCGGAGAATAGAACCATGTCCCGCAAGAGAAAAGAAAATCCATTTCCCGCCTTCACAAAAGGGCGTTACAAAGACACTTAAAGGCATTAAAAACGCATCTGAAATAGGTATTTTAAACTTCGCCCAACAGACGAGATACCTCATTATTTATATGGGTATTTACTGGGATCGATTTATTCGAGGTAATTTTTATTTACTCTCGCGCCGAGAACTGATTAATTTTTTCGGAGCGATGCTATTACTGTCTGTGAAATATAAAAGTTTGTCGAAGGTATATTAGCCACTAATGGCTATGGCTTTTTAATATAAAGGGATCCTCATCTAACAGTACTCTCCGGCAGAAAAAAAATCCATCAATCATAAATTATTATCGAGATTACTTCTAGAGGCAAATTGCTCATAGAGG
Source organism: Rosalia funebris (assembly GCA_037954035.1). Taxonomy (NCBI): domain Eukaryota; kingdom Metazoa; phylum Arthropoda; class Insecta; order Coleoptera; family Cerambycidae; genus Rosalia; species Rosalia funebris. The sequence goes on along the minus strand of JAZFAV010000004.1, from coordinate 567,802 downwards.
GCTCTATTAAAAAACAAATTACTCGTCGGAAAAATGTTAATAGGCCAATCGGCGATCTCCAGTCCACTTTATATGGTAATTCAATTACGAAAGCGCGGTAAAAATAAGAAAAACCCTCTCGTGGGACTTATGTTGTGGTAGTCGAAATAAGAAAATGCGGTAAGCTGTTTATGAGGCAACCCGTTATTGATAGTCGGGTCTATTAAGGCATTATTTGCTACCTCAATCTGATATCTTCGGTTAATGAGGTGAAGCAACAAGGCGCTGTTATGTCAATCGGCGAAAGAATGGGAGCAGTGGCGGCTCGTATTTAGGTCATATCATCTCTAAAATACACAATAAATCGTTCTCATTTTAAAACCTTGGTAAATACTATTTTTCATCTCTATTTAAATGTACTATGTTCCCCTTTAAAGAAAACAGTATCTTGATATGTTTATCAACCTACTATAAACTATCGACCATGTCACAAAAATAGTCAAACAAACAAACTCATATATACTTAAATAAAAATATTCATTTACCTGATATAATAAAACATAATGAATATGACCGAATATAAATCCAAGGAACTTATTTTTACTTCGCTGCAAATATTGTTGTTTTAAGTTTTAATCTTTTGTTATAAATTGTCCTATTATACTTTTTTTTCCTTTACAATTTTTCATTTCTCTCAGACAGTAGTAAGTATTAAAATTTTCCACTGAAGACAGACGATTTGAGTATTATACTTATAAAGAAACAGCATCAATTTTCCAAGAACACCGAAGATTACATGTTTTCCAACACGCGTTTCGCCAATTAAGTTTACATCTTCGGAAATTGAATAAAACTAAAATTATTAGTAGTTTCAGCTTCAATTAATTACCTGCCGATGATACTAACTTGGTTTAGGAAATAGGCGTCAAGAAACGTGTAATTTTTCGATGTTTGTAGAAAACTAGTGTCCTGTTTTACTCGCTGCATCGAAGGCTGCCAGCCCTTTCCCAAGAGTATAATGCTAATATTCCCGTGTTAACATTTTTTTTTATTTTTATTATGTTTCACATAGAGGGAAAATGTTTCAAATTTGCATACCTATATCTTATTTTTATATTAACTTTTTAGATCTCTAAAAAAGGCGTAAAGAGGGCGATCTAAATATCATGAATAATCATATACAGTGTGGACTAAAAAAAACTGAATATTCAGGCAACATTTTCGGTAAGAGAATTAACATTTTCGCTTGTCAATATATATTTTATGGAAACCATTCGAAGTTACTAATAAAGCTTTCTTTATTTTGCTCAGATATGAATGCGATTTTCAATATAACGCATGAAGAAGGAATCGCTACGACAATTTATACATTACTTTTATTGATAAGTGATTGAAATGATTCTTCCTCGAATTATTTTGCCATAGTCGAAGTTTATAAAGAAAGTGGTAACAAGTACAATGTTGTACCTTACCTGTTCGCTTTTTTTTTTTTTTATTTTTGAACAGAATTATAGTTAGTAACATATAAGTCGGAAATCGAGAAAAGAACCACGAAGCCGCCAAGCGGCTATCAAAGTAGTTCCCGAATAGCAAAGCTATTACATAATCGCTCTAGGAAACAACTACTCTTCGGGCTAAAGCCCCGCCAGGCATTGAATTATACCCAGAAGCGATCCTCGACCCCTTTCTCGTGTTTCTGCACGATCAGATAAGGTTTCAAAAAATAAAACCCGCCACAGGTAGGATTCGACATTTGTCCCGGATCGGAACCGAACAACATACAGCTGTTTCGAACTTGTTAGTTCTCATCAGTGCCGAACACGGTACGTCGATTCAGGACAAATGCCGAATGAACTTTATGGCCTATACATCTTTATCGATACGATCTCTGTCAGTAACATATAAGTCGGAAATCGAGAAAGGAACCACCAAGTTTAGCCCGAGGAGTAGTTGTTTCCTAGAGCGATTATGTAATAGCTTTGCTATTCGGGAACTACTCTGATAACCGCTTGGCGGCTTCGTGGTTCCTTTCTCGATTTCCGACTTATAAGTTACCGACAAAGATCGTATCGATAAAGATGTATACGCCATAAAGTTCATTCGGCGTTTGTCCTGAATCGGCGTACCGTATGCGGCACTGATGAGAACTAACAAGTTCGAAACAGCTGTATGTCGTTCGGTTCCGATCCGGGACAAATGTCGAATCCTACCTGTGGCGGGTTTTATTTTTTGAAAAGAATTATAGTTGATCATTTTTGTATAATTTATTAATGTCTGAGATAACTGTTGAATAACTATTATCTAGTACGTTATTTTATAGGTAAACTGCGCCTTTCTCGCGGCATTTAGACACGTCCATGAATGTCGATCTCAATTGCAAAATATTTACCGAGCGAGTCGCCTTGAAGCCGGTGCCACACCTCGTACCTCGTCCCAGCGCACCTCTGCAGATCAGAACTTACCATTTCCCATTTTAGGTATCGACACGGAGTTTCCAATCGATATTTTAACTTAATTGCACATTGCGTAAACCGTAAACAGACGTCTCGTTTTACAATAAAGACGAGAAAATTCACCGCCGCCAGGACAATCGTCTGAGCGGGAAACCTTGGATTTTTTTTTCTGTTCTCAAAATGATTCAACCTCGCGTAGTTTATGACTGATAATAGGTAGTTCGAGACGGTAGTCGATTAAATGGGACTCGGGGAGAACTGAATGAAATACACCGTGGAAAAGAAATCTGGAACACCCGAAAAATCTCGCAAAATATTTTTTACAATTTCGCTCGAAGGAGTCAACACCGGATAGGATTTCGAGAAATCGAAAATTAATAAACTACTATTTTTCTTCCCTTCTCTGCCATTTTACATTTTGTTAGTTTAAAGGAAGGTATCAGTTTTCTTATTTAAAAACTGATACCTTCATTTTTCTCTCTAAACTTTAGATCGTTTCCTACGGCTCACTATAGATGTTTACGATAATTACATACTGTCTTGATCCTCGCGTTTATCTTTGGAAACTGTGCTTACAATACGACGATTCTTCCCATATTGCGCCGAGGAGGCTGAAGAAGCCTCGAAGAGGTTAATTAAACGTTAATCCTAGTGACAGCGACGGCCTCGGCTCCGCCCGCTCTGCTGGGCGTTTTAAACAAAACTGTACGACAAATGTAGTTTCAGCTCTATGAAGGGTTCTACGCTATCTAATAAACTCGGAGCAAACAGGCTAATCCATTAATAGCTCCAGCTTCGTGAATTGTTGCGGCGCACGGTAATGACCCGCCTGCGACTGTCCTGTCACGAACGGTAAGTGACAAGTTCATTTTCTGTTTTCCTGCGGAGGAACGAAAAGGTACCTTCGCCGGAATGAAAAAAAATCGGAGTGTAACTCTAACTGGATCGGAGCTGAAATCGTTTTTAATTATATCTTGGTCGGCGGATTATAGAATATGTGGTTTATCTCTTAATATTTCTAATTCATTCTATAAAGTAATTTATATACGTTCGGCAAGTTTTTATATCCTTGAAAATTTACTTTTAAATTCAGCGTGTCGCCAAATGAAAAGCAAAGACGTAATAATCTTCTCAATTTCACTAATCATTTCACCATATTTTCTTGTATTAACAAGCACTAATAAGCCATGATAGCTGCAGTGGGACTGCGGAGAGCACTGAGGAGAGGCAGGCAGTGTTTTCTCAAAAATTTACCCTAAAATTCAGAGCGTCGCGAAATGAAAAGCAAGGAAGTAATAATCTTCGCAATCTCACTATGAGTTTCACCATATTTTCTTGTATAACGAAATAAAAATACGCCCTGATAGTTACAGTGGTAAAGATGTAGCAATGAGGAGAGACAGGCTGTGTTTTCTCCAAAAATTATCATTTAAATTCAGCATATAACCAAATAAAAATCCAAAAAGTAAAAAGTCTTCCCGATTTTTAAAATCACTTCACCCTTCCTTATGTGATGAAAATAAAGACACGCCTTAATAATGGCAATGTGTGAATCGTAGCGTTAACGAGAGGCGGGCGTTGTTTTCTCAAAAATTTACCTTTAAATTCAGCGTATCATTAAATGAAAATCAAAGAAGAAATAATCCTCTCGATCTCATTAGTCGTTCTAACATATTTTCATGTACAAAATGTCAAATACACGTCCTAATAGTTGTAGTAGGAAGAACGTAGCACTGAGGAGAAACAGGTGGAGTTTTCTCAGACATTTGCCTTTAAATTCAGTGTGTCGCCACATAAAAACCAAAAAAACAACAATCTTCTCGAATGCACTAAAAATTTTACCATATTTTCTTGTATTAAAAGACAAGAACACACCATGATAGCTGCAGTGGGAAAAACGTAGCACTGAGAAAAGATAGGTGGTATTTTCTAAAAAGATACTCTTATATTCAGTGTGTGGCCAAATGAAAAGCAAATAAGTTATAATCTTCTCGATATTATTCGCTGTTTTACCACATTTTTTTGTGTTAAAAAACAAACACACCCCCTGATAGTTGTACTGAGAATAGCGTAGCACTGAGGAGAGACAGGTGGTATTTTATCAGAAATTTATCCTTAAACTCACCGTATCACCAAATGAAAATCAAAGGAGTTGTAATCTTCTCGATATGATTTTCCATTTTAGCATATTTTCTTATGTTTAAAGCCAAAAATACGCTTTGATCGTTGCGGTGGAAGAAACGTAGCATTGAAGAGAAGCAGGTGATGTTTCTTCAGAAATTTACTTTTAATTTAGCGTGTCGCCAAATAAAAAACAAAAAAATAGTCTTTTCGATATCGTCAATCATTTCACAATATTCTCTTGTGTTAAAAAGCAAAAATACCCTTTGATAGTTGCAGTGAGAAAAACGTAGCACTGAGGAGGGGTAGGCGGTTTTTCTTATAAATTTATCCTTAAATTCAGCGTGTTGCCAAATGATAATAAAAGAAGTTATAATCTTCTCTATATCATTCTTAATTTTATCATATTTTCTTATGTTGAATGCTAAAAATACTCCTTGATAGTTGCAGTGGGAGAATCGTAGTACTGAGAAAGGTAGGCGATATTTTTTTCAGAAATTTACCTTTAAATTCAGCGTGTCGCCAAATGAAAAACAAAAAAGTAATAATCTTCTCGATTTCATTAGTCATTCCACCATATTTTCTTGGCTTAGAAAGTAAAGATATGCCTTGATAGTTGCAGTGGAACACATGTAGCACTGGGGAGAGACAGGGGGTGTTTTCTCAGAAATTTACCTTTAAATTCAGCGTGTCGCCAAACAATAAGCAAACAAGTAATAATCTTCTCAATTTCACTAATCATTTTAGCATATTTTCTTGGGTAAAGAAACAAAAGTACGCCTTAATAGTGGCAATATGTAAAACGTAGCACTGAGGAGAGACAGGCGGTGTTCTCTTAAAAATTTACCTTTAACTTCGACGTCTGGCCAAATAAAAAGCAAAGAAATTGCTTTGTTGTTGAAGCCGGTCGAGATGTTGAATCTTCTCGATATTATCAGTCACTCACTCATTTTGCTATACTTTTTTGCATGGAAAACGAAATAATTTTCTTAATTGTTGCAATCTATGAAGCGTAGCATTGTGCACAGTCAGGCGGTGTTTCCTCGAAAATATATTCGCTAAATTAAAACGAAAGAAGCTAGTGTCTTCCAATACATAACTCTTGGAATTATATATCGTAAGCAACAGAAATATCTGGATCAAGGGAGCATGCAAACAAAGATTCTCCCAAGAAGATATTTTGCAAATAGTCATTTTGAGACAGCCGTTAAAAAGTAACACATTAATCTACTATAGACAACTCTATATGTAAAGTAGAAAAAAGAGTATCAATAACTTTCTATTTTTACTTAGTAATTTGCAAACTGTATCCTAAAGGGTGACGTTTTTGTGGTCCTTCGAGCCGGTTCTTTCGCGGATTAAACGTTACCTTATAGTATAAGAACGAACGTTTCGGAATTTAAAGATAAAGTGTAGACTATATATTTTCGTGTGATGCACAGCGACTGTCTCGATGCCTCTCCGTACGCGAACTTTTTAGCGTGTAATTCTATTTCTAGAACTGAAAGCCCGATGTTGGAATGTAATTAATGTAAATTAAATCTAAAATATTGTCGGCTGAGCCATTATCTTCTCTCGGGAACATTTGGCTTTAACGTCTGGTTTACTCCTTTGTCTAACACCTCTTTATGTATGTGTGTAGTGTGGCTTGATTGTCTGCTATGATATCAATCCAAGTTTAGGTCTGTAAGCATAATTGTTTTGTTGAGCTTCTCCGCAGTCTAACTATTATCGTTGCTGAATATTCGCAGTTACGTGCGTGAAGTGGGAGGAATGTTTTTCAGTTTCTGCTCGCTCAACGTACTTACGTGGATATTTTTTTATAAATTCCGAAAAACGCTTATTCGTGAGTTAGTATTTATTAAACAACTATGCCACATATAGTGAGAATGTAAATGTTGCACAACCAATTAAACTACCTATTACACACACATAATTATGAGTAAAAGAGAAGCAAAACTTTAAAATTTTGTTACTCTCAGAAATAATTATAATTAACGTCGCCCTGCCGTTGTTAGCCGAAAGTTACGCGGTTCCATGTATTACTAGATGTGCAGGAGAATCCTTATTCCACAACCAACTAACTTGCGGTATCGCATGAGAGCTTATAAACATGTTTTATATGTTTTAAAATGCCTTAAAAAGAATAAAAGGCGCTTATACAAAGCGCAGTTTAGTTCACGAGTTTCAGGAAGGTGATTTCGATCTTTAATGATGTAATTTTTTATTTAAATGAGTATGAGTTGCAGGTATTCCCTCTCAAAAACCTCTGAAATTAGATAATAAAGAGACTGTTTTAGTGCCGCAGCAATATTTATTTAAGGTGCATTAATTGCTGAAAAGTATTTGGGTTGCTCAACTTCACATAGTTCCCTCACTCGAAATAATAAAAATCTATTAGCTCTAGGAGCTATTGGGTGACCAGCTACATGACCGAATCTATCTGCGTTGGCCTATTTTCGATAAGGTGACCTTAAGGGAGTATTCTGGTCTGGAGTTTTGAAAAAATCGATTTCTTTTTACATATTTTCAAAGTTTATACCTTTAAGAATATATCCTCCGGAGGAATTTTCAAAATTTCAATTATTTACGGAGTTATACTTTAGTGAAGCGGCAACTAAACCAGTCCTGCCGGAGCGAATCGAACAATAGACGGTAAATATTTCCCGACTACCTGAAGATGGTATATATAAAGCCAATATATGAAAATTTGTTTTCAGAAAGCTTATTACATCTATGTTTGGGTTCAGAAACCCAAAATAATAATGAATCGTTAAATTCATTGATCTGGACTTTTACACCAAACCAAAACATATACATGCAGGAACGCGGACAACTGAAATTGCAAATTATATAGCTGTGTGCATTTTCAATGAAGGCTTTTTACCAATTTTAAAAATTATGAACGTCATGGGAATCACTATTGGTCCTAAAGCCCGTTCACTATCAAACGAGACGAAACTCGCATTAAAAGCTCTGAGCTACGAGCTTCTAATGCTTCTAAGGAATCTAGAAATACTCGTCTAGCAGAAAGAACTTCGAAAAATTTACATCTTGAAGTAGAAGAAAACCCATTGTTGTATTAGGAATCGTCGATTAACGAAATGTAAGTATAACTCACCATTATATGACTTATACTGCCTGAAGCTTTGCTCAAATCTTTAAACGGGTTTTTCTCGAAACTATATTTTTCAACGCGGTTGACATGATATCTCAAGTTCTAATAAACAGATTTACTTGAAATTTGGTACGAGCCTTCTCTATAAAACCCTCTATCGCCCCTACCAGATTCATGTAAAATTTTTTTTGCTATTTTTAAAAAATTGAAAACTGAAAGAATAAGGGAAAAATTACTTTTTTCCAAACAGTCACCATTTTGCAAAGAAAAGTGCTTCAGATGACTAGAAAGGTTGAATTCATGTCAACCAGGACGCGCCCTTTTTTTTATCCCCCGCTTTACCAGCCTGTAACTTTTTTAATTTTCTTTTTTGAATTTATTTTGTATATTCTTAAAATGTCAATAAATATCTGGTACAAAAATGGATCATCATCATCATGAGGTCATCAGTCCTAAGACTGGTTGGACGCTAACCTCCAGCTTCTCCAATTTTGTGCTAACCTACGCATTTCGCTAATTGTGCTACAACCTACATCCCTTACTATTTGCGAGCAGTAGTCCAATCTAGGCCTACCTCTGCCTTTCTTCACTCCTATTTCTGCCTCCAAAATATCGCAGACTATTCCGTCATGTCTCAGCAAGTGGCCTACCATTCTATCTCTTTTCTTCTTTATGTTTTTCCACATACATCTTTTCTTGCTAATACTTCTTCGTTTCTAACCCTATTAGTCCACGGTATTTTCATCAATCTTCGGTAACACCACATCTCAAAAGCTTCTAATTTCTTTCTACGTGCTTCCCCTACCATCCAAGTTTCACAACCGTATAGTGCCGCGCTCCATACATACGTTTTCAAAAATCTCTTCCTTGTTTCTAAGTTTATTACCCCCGAGCATAAAAGTGCTTTCTTTTTGTTAAAAGCTACTCAACCCAGCTCTATTCTTTGTTTTATATCTTTATCGCTCCTTCCATCCCAATTTATTTTACTTCCTAAATAAGTGAAGTCTTTAACTTGCTCCAATCTTTCATTATTAATTTGTATTTTCGTTTTTGCTCTGCTCTCGCGCCCTTTGCACCATAACACTTTAGTTTTGTCTTATTCGCCCTCATTCCGTATTCCTCTGTCAACACTGCCTCCATTTCGTTCAACGCTGATTCTAATTCCTCCTTACTTAGATGCTAATATTGCTATATCATCCGATAATCTCAGCATTTTTAGTTTCTGTCCCTGTACTTTAATCTTTTACCACATTAATCGCCTCTTCGATGTACAGATTAAAAATTAGTGGTGATAGCGTACATCCTTGTCTTACTCCTTTCCTAATACCCACTTCCCTTCTTTCCCCGTCTACTTCTATAACAGCAGTTTGCTCTTTGTATAGATTGGATAGTAAAAATAATTTTTTAATCGCACTTGAAGAAACGCCTAAAATTTGTGCCTCTAGACCAGAATACCCCCTTAAATCCAAGGTATATCATACAATATACTATTAAAGCAATAAAAGATACAACAGTGTACCAAAAATTTGCATCTCAAAAACAAAATAGATCTTTCCGAGTACTTTTTTCTTAGTTTCTCGGTAACAATTTTATAAATAATATCCGCATAAATGAGATTTTATATAAACTGAGTATGTTCTACTCTGAAACTCTGGAAGCAGGCAGTAATTTCCGAAGTGTATATTTCATTACATCAAACATTTAATACAGCATGCGTTCAATAGAAACTATAGATATGCAATACCTATTATATCGAGTCAAAGAAAGGTAGGTCTATGAAGAAAGCCCCCGATAAAACAGAAACTCGTAAATGGCAACGAGAATCTGTTCGTATTCCGTTCAATGAGCGTCCAATCAAATCAAATAAATGATTACTGAACTGCAACGGTGAACGAACCATTTCCATTAATTGATTATTCACACTTTTTCGACCATTATTTATTCAAAGTTTGGGACATTTCAGTCTCTTTTTAATCGGCGCAAAAAAAAACTACTGGCTCGTAATATAAATTTAACGTCGAGTTTCTCGAATTTTTTATCCCGTACCAATTACAAACGACGTTAAAGTTTCAAATTAGGTTTTCGTCAAACGGCTCCGCATCCGCATACCGATAGTCAAAGGGGAATTGCTCACGTGAGCGAATAGTACGCTAATTGGATTTTAAATTCCTAGCTTCATTATAAAACTTTATTGAAATTTGAATCGTACCCTTGGGGCCCTTTTTATCAGTCTACCTGCGCATAAAACGTTGGATGAGTTTATGCCGCACGAAGAATCGACAGACCGTGTCTAGCGATTACGTACCATTTTTTGTATGGGATTTTCACAGAGTGCTTACTTTCAACAGCTATCAGCGAACGCGGTGTACATGTCAATGGTATCGGTTTTATTTATTTCAATTACCAACAATACAATTACCAACAATATTAGCCAATCGAACACAGAACACAGATAGTCCAAAGTGTATAAGTGGCATATTTACAACAACAATATAAAGTTAGTAACGCTAAGTTGTAAGCTTATTTTCTATCCTTATCCTAGACAAATGAAAATGAAAAAATAAGAAAAGACATGCGGAGTTCCTTCAAGGACTTCAAAATTCAACATGTTGCCAAACGAAAAGGATAATAATTGTAATATTCTTGATACCATCAATCTCTTCACTATAATATCTTGTATGTAAAATAAAAAAATGACTTGATGGTCGCACTTTGCGAAATGCAATGCTAAGAAGAGACAGATGGTGTTTTCCCAAAAATTTAATACTATATTCAGCATATCGCCAAATGAAAATGAAAAAATCTGCAATATTTTGAATATCATCAGTCAATTAGTAATATTCATTTTATGGGAATCACAATAACTGTCTGACAGTTGTAATATGTGAAGTATGGCACTGAGGAGAGATGGGTGATGTTATCTCAAAAATGTTCTCCTATATTCAGCATGTCATCAAATGAAAATTAAATAAGCTATAGTCTTAGAATCTTTATCGATAAATTCATCATATTTTCTTTTATAGAAAATGAAATAATTGTTTTAATACTTGCAATCTATGAGACATGGCATTGAGGAGAGATAAGTGATGTTTGCTCAAGAATTTACTATGATATTCAGCACGTCGGCGAACGCAAATAAAAAAGGTGTAATATTATAATATCAATTCGTCATTCCCTCTCTTGTAGAAAACAAAAGAAATATCTTAATAATTGCAATATTTGAGACATAGCGCTGAGGAGGGACAGGTACTGGTTATATATAAAATAAGGAACTGCCTTTATAATTACATTCTGTGAAACATAGCGCCGAGGAGAGGCATGTGATATGTTCTCAAAGATTTACTACTATATTCAGCTTGTCGCCAAATGGAAATTTAAAAAATCTGTAACCTTTTAAATATCATCAATCAATTCATTATATCTACTTTTATGTAAATCGAAAGAATTGTCTAGATGTGAGATATGTCGCTGAGGAGAGACGGGTGATGCTTTCTCAAAGATTTACTACTATATTCAGCATATCGCCAGATCAAAATTAAGAAAGCTGTAACTCTTTAATTACCATCAGTCAATTCGCTATATGTTCTTTTATATCAAGTGAAAGAATTGTCTTGATGGTTGCCATCTACAACTGTAAAAAAGCTGTAATCTTTTCACATCACTGATCAATTCATCATATCTTCTTTTGTATAAGACGATATAACTAGCTTGATAAATGCAATCTGTGATACATAGCGCTGCCGAGAGACAGATGATGTTTTCTCGAAATTTACTACTATATTCAGCATGACGCCAAACGTAAATTAAAAAAGCTCTAACCTTTTATCATTAGTTCAATATCATCAGTCAATTTATTATATCTTTTTTTATATTAGGCGAAAGAATTGTCTTGACAGTTGTAATCTGTGAGACATAGCACCGAGAATCGGCACGTGATGTTTTCTCAAAAGTATACCACTGTATTCAGATATCGCCAAATACAATTTAAAAAAGCTATAACATTTTTGATATCACTGGTCAATTCGCTATAGTTTCTTTTGTATAACAAGAAATACCTGACTTGATAAATGCAATCTGTGAGACATCGCACTGAGAAGAGTCAGGTGATGCTTTCTCAAAGACTTACTACTACATTCAGCATATCGCCAAATGGAAATTAAAAAAGCTGTAACCCTTTAAATATCATCAGTCAATTCCTCATATATTATTTTATATAAAACGAGAGAATTGTCGTGATAGTCGCAATCCGTGAGACATGGCGCTGAGGAGAGATAGATAATGTATGCTTAAAAATTGACAGCTATATTCAGTATGTCGCTACAAGAAAATAAATAAAACTGTAATCTATTCAATTTCATATATTCTTTTATATAAAGTGGGAAAATTGTCTTTATAGTTGCAATCTGCTAGATATGGCGCTGAGGAGAGGCAGATAATGTTTTCTTAAAAATTTACCACAACATTCATTATGTCCCCACATGAAAATTACAAAATCTGAAATACTTTCATTATCATTGGTCAATTTGTCACATTCTCTCTTACATAACACGAAATAACTAGCTTGGTAAATGCAACCTGTGAGACATGGCGCTGAGGAGAGACAGGTGATGTTTTCTTAAGTATTTACTACAGTACTCAGCATATCGCCAAATTGAAATTAAAAAATCTGTAACCCTGTAAATGTCATCAGATAATTTCCCATATCTTTCTTTATATGAACCAAAAGAATCGTCTTAATTATTGTAATCTGTGAGACATGGCGCTGAGGAGAAGCAGGTGATAATTTCTCAAATATTTACTGCCATATTCAGTATGTCGCCAAATGGAAATTAGAAAAGCTATAACCTTCTAGATATCATCAGTCAATTTCTCATATCTTCTTTTATGTAAAAAATGAAAATTGCCTTGATAGCCTCAATCTGTGGACATATCGCTAAAGAGAGACAGGTGATGTTTTCTTAAAAATTAACCACTATGTTCAGTGTGTCGCCACATAAAAATTAAAAAATCTGTAATCTCTTCAATACTATTGGTCAATTCGTCATATCTTCTTTTATACAACACGAAATAACTAGCTTGATACATCCAACCTGTGAAACATGGCGCTGAGGAGAGGCAGGTGATGTTTTCCTAAATATTTACTACTACATTCAGCATATCGCCAAATGGAAAATAAAAACGCTGTAAACTTTTAGGTATCATCAGTCAATTTGCCATATCTTTTTTTATATGAAGCCAATGAATTGTCTTAATAGTTGTAATCTGTGAGACATGGCGCTGAGGAGAAGCAGATGATAATTTTTCAAAATTTTACTTCTAAATTCAATATGTCGCTAGATGTGAATTAGAAAAGCTATAACATTCTAGGTATCATAAGACAACTTCCCAAATCTCGTTCTATGTGAAGAAAGATAATTTCCCTAATGGCTTCAATCTGTGAGACAATCGCTGAAGAGGGGCAGTAGATGTTTTCTTAAAAATTAACTACTATATTCAGTCTGTCGCCACATGAGAATTTAAAAATGTGAAATATCTTCAATACTATTGGTGAATTCACCATATTTTCTTTTATATAACACGAAATAACTAGCTTGATAGATGCAACCTGTGAGACATGGTGCTGAGGAGAGACACATGATGTTTTCTTAAATATTTACTACTATATTCAGCATATCGCCAAATGTAAATTAAAAAAGCTGTTATCTTTTAAATATCGTCACTCAATTTCCCATATCTTTTTTTATTAAATGCAAAAGAATTGTGTTAATAGCTGTAATCTGTAAGACATGGCGCTGGGGAGAAGCAGGTGATAATTTCTCAAAAATTTACTACTATATTCAGTATGCTGCCAAATGGAAACTAGAAGAGCTATAGCCTCTTAAGTATCATCAGTCAATTTCCCATATCCTTTGTTACGTAAATAGAGAATTGCCTTGATACCTTTAATATCTGCGACATATCGCTGAAGAGAGGCAGGTGATGTCGTCTTAAAAATTAACCACTATATTCAGCATGTCGCCACGTGAAAATTAAAGAAACTGTAATCTTTTCAATATTACTTGTCAATTCACCATATGTTCTTCGATATGACAGGAAATAACTAACTTGATAAATCTAATCTGTGAGACATGAAGCAGTAGAGAGGCCGGTGATGTTTTCTTAAATACTTACTACCATATTCAGCATGTCGCCAAATGGAGATTTAAGAAGCTGCAACCTTTTAAATATAATCAATCAATTTTCAATATCTATTTGTATATGAATCGACAGAATTGTCTTAATAGTTGCGACCTGTGAGACATGGCGCTGAGGAGAAACAGGTGATAATTTCTCACAAATATACTGCTACATTCAATATGTCGCCAAATGGAAATTAGAAAAGCTATAACCTTTTAAATATCATCAGTCAATTTCTCATATCTCCTTTTATGTAAAGAAGGAGAATTGCCTTGATAGTTTCAATCTGTGAATCATATCGCTGAAGAAAGGCAGGTGATATTTTCTTCAAAATTAACTACTATATTAAGTGTGTCGCCACATGAAAATTAGAAGGGCTATAATCTTTTCAGTACTGTTTGTCGATTAGTCATATTTTTATTTATATAATGTGAAATATCTAGCTTGATAAATGCAATCTGTGAGACATGGTGCTGAGAAGAGACAGGTGATGTTATCTTAAAAATTAACCAATATATTTAGTGTGTAGCCACATGGAAATTAAAAAATCTATAATCTCTTCAATACTATTGGTCAATTCTTCATATTTTCTTTTATACAACAGAAAACAAACAGCTTGATAAATGCAATCTGTGAGTCATGGCGCTGAGTAGAAGCAGGTGATGTTTTCTTAAATATTTACTGCTATATTCAGCATATCGCCAAATGGAAATTAAAAAAGCTGTAAACTCTTAAACATCATCACTCAATTTCCCATATCTTTTATTATATAAAGCGAAAGAGTTGTCTTAATAGTTGCAATCTATAAGACATGGCGCTGAGCAATAACAAGTGCTAATTTCTCAAAAATTTACTACTATATTCAGTATCTTGCCAAATGAAAACTAGAAAAGCTATGACCACTTAAATATCATCAGTCAATTTCTCATATCCTCTTTTATGTAAAGGAAGAGGACTGGCTTGATAGTTTCAATCTGTGCGACACATCGCTGAAGAGAGACTGGTGATGTCTTCTTAAAAATTAACCACTATAATCAGTATGTTGCCACGTGAAAGTTAAAAAAGCTGTAATCTTATCAATATAATCGATCAATTCGTTGTATGTTCTTTTATATGATATGAAATTATTAGCTTGATAAATGGAATCTGTGAAACAAGGCGCTGAAGATAAACAGGTGACGTTTTCTTAAATATTTACCACTATATTTAGCATGTCGCCAAATGGAAATTTAAGAAGCTGTAACATTTTAAATGTCATCAGTCAATTCCCATATATTTTTGTATATAAATCGACAGAATTGTCTTAATAGTTGTAATCTGTGAGTCGTGGCGCTGAGGAGAAGCAAGTGATAATTTCTTACAAATATACTACTACGTTCAGTATGTCGTCAAATGGAAATTAGAAAAGCTATAACCTTTTAAGTATCATCAGTCAATGCAAATCTTCTTTTATGTAAAGAAAGAGAAATTTACTTGATAGTTTCAATCTGTACACATATCGCTGAAGAGAGACAGGTGATGTTTTCTTAAAAATTAACTGCTATATTCAGTGTGTCGCCACATTAAAATTAAAAAATCTGTTATCTCTTCAATACTATTGGTCAATTCATCATATTTTCTTTTATTTAACATGAAAGAACTAGCGTGATAAATGCAATCTGCGATACATAGCGCTGAGGAGACACAGGTCGTGTTTTCTTAAATATTTACTGCTATATTCCCTATTTATATTTACTGCTATATATATATATATATATATATATATATATATATATATATATATATATATATATATATATATATATATATATATATCGCCAAATGGAAATTAAAAAAGATGTAACATTTTACATATCATTAGTCAATTTTCCATATATTTTTTTATAGAAATCGAAAAAATTGTCTTAATAGTTGCAATCTGTAAGACATGGCGCTGAGGAGAAGTAGGTGATAATTTCTCAAAAATTTACTACTATATTCAGTATGCTGACAAATGAAAATTAGAAAAGCTGTAGCCTCTTAAATATCATGAGTTAATTTCTCGTATCTTCTTTTATGTGATGAGAGAGAATTGCCTTAATAGTTTTAATCTCTGCGACATATTGCTGAAGAGAGGCAGGTGATGTTTTCTTAAAAATTAACCACTGTATTCAGTATGTAGCCACACGAAAATTAAAAAATCTGTAATCTTTTCGATATTTTTGGTCAATTCGCCATATTTTATTTTATGTAACGCAAAATAACTGACTTGATAAATGTAATCTGTGAGAGATGGCACTGAGGAGAGGCAGATGATGTTTTCTCAAATATTTGCTACTACATTCAGCATGTCGCCTAATGGAAATTTAAAAAGCTATAACCCTTCAAATATCATCAGTTAATTCCTCATATCTTCTTTTATATGAAGCGAGAGAATTGTCGTGATAGTTGCAGTCTGTGAGACATGGCGCTGAGGAGAAGCAAGCGATGTTTTCTTAAAAATTTACCACTACATTCAGCATGTCGCCAATTGAAAAAGAAAAATATTACTTCATCACATTTTCTTTTATAGAAAACGAAAGAACTGTCTTGATAATTCGAATCTGAGACATCGTGCTGAGGAAAAGCAGGTGATGTTATCTGAACAGTATACCTCTTAATTCGACTGATTCAATATCTCATGCTCTCTTACCGACTTTATTCCACCAGACTTGGATGATACGTTAATAATAATGCAGCGTTATCTTGAAATCGTTGATTTTCAACTGCAAACAGTCTTGTCGGGGAATGTTTTATTAAAAAAATCAAATCTTATATGTGTGCGTGTCCGCCTCTGCCAAGGAGTACATAGAATAAATTCAAACCGGCCTGGTAGTTAGTTTTAATTTACGAGCCCCATAATTTGAGAAGCAAAAAACAACTAATTGGCCGTTGAAGCCGCACTTTACAGCTTCTTTGTTCCGAGATATGCGTGTACGTATTCATATGACTGGCCGACCATTGTCGAGGCGTCAGTTAAATTTGTTTGCATTGTGCCTAATATGGAATAGATGGAAAACACGCGAGTTATAAATTATATTTACAACAGCCCGTGTATGTGTCGCCGAGACGAGCAAGGGAAAATGGAATTAATCATAAAATCCGCGATTTGTTACATTGTACATTGTTTCTTTGTGCTGTTCTTTAATATCAATCTGGCAGACGCGAGCTGCCGCTTCAGCAGGACAGGCTTGATTCCGTCCCGAAGATAAAGGGATTTTCTTGAATGGACCCTGTAATGCTTGTCGAAACGGATCTATAACAAAGTCTCCTTTACATGATGTATTTCAGACTGAAAGGTAATTCCTGTATATCTTAGCTGTTTTACTCCAATTCATAAACGACAATATCCATGTTATATGAAATATATTGTATGGTTTTTATAATGATCCTTTGCGTGTGCGCAAACACTCGTATGAATCAATCAACTGACATTTTTGAACAGAGTCGTGCCGAAAACACATTTTAGGATAACACTTAATATAATACAAATCTGTCAACCTATGACAGTATAATGAAAAGGTTCTCCATAAGATTCTTCAATGGAAGTGATATTTCCATCAAAATAAATTAAATGAGTTCAACAAAAATAAAAATAAATGAAACAAAAATGAAGTAAATTTTACAGAAATATTGAGACACATAAATGCATTTTGTTCGGCAAATTATTAATTGTCTATGCCGTACGTAGTTTACTGAAACATATGTCACTAGACATGCGTGCTGGTAGTTGTGGCATATTAGTAACAATTGCGGTTGGTATAGCATGTGATCCGTGTATCGTCACTAAATTGATACACGCGCAAGGATCCATTATACAAATTGTATTTCATTTATTATTTAAAACAGCTTTTGCACTTGTATAACTTTTATTCTCAGATAACATAAAACCCTCAGTATGTTATCTGAAGGCTAGATGTAATTTGATACTGCTGTGTCTTATCATAAAACTAAATTGTAACCAAACTCACGTTTATGATGACTTTCTGAGACTTTATAACGTTATTTCTTTAAATTAATCTTTTGCAAACTATATTTGATACATTGCTTTTGATTCTGTCAGCATAATAGAACTTATAAAGTCGCAGCGGAGCCATTGCACAAGCAGTATAGTTTTAGAAAAGTTTACAGAATATATAATTATTCTGTAAACTTTGGTTTTAGTACCGTATTATAATTATACTCACAATCCAAAATTCTTGTTCGTCTCAAATTAAAATAAAAATTGTTTTTAAAAAGTTTAAATCAAAAAAAGTGATTCAGTGACTTCAATTTATTGTACGCTTGAATGCATATCACTTTATATTAAAATAACACCCTATATATGCATAAAATTATATTTATCTTTGTATATGAAAAACAAAAATATGTCAATACTGCCATTTTTTGATTATAAAACGTTTTTGTCATTTGATGCAATAATAATTTATATTTATACCAAAATTCGATTTTATAGTAAATGGAAGACGACATACTTATTTTATTTCGTATTTTTAATAACCGTTACATAAATGCCGTTATTGTTTTATTGTTATGCCTCTATCAGTATAATAAATATGCAAATGTATGAGCTATAAATATATAATTCAATTGAGTACTACGCTCACGTAGAGAATAAACAACTGGAAATAAATGTAATTATGTAAAAAGTTTAGAATTCAGTACCTACCTGCTTTTGGTATGCTAGTTTTATGACCTTGAAAACTGCATATTTTATATAAAAAAATATAATAAATTGATGGCCAGATCAATTCAATGTTATATCCTATTTAACCGGTTATTAACTTAGTTTAGAAATAATTTTTCACTTATGCCCAATTCCGATTGTTCTCGTTCTAAATTTAGAAAATCCAACGGGTTTTCCAGAGTTAGCAGTCACATTTTACATGTGTTCCTGTACGTAAAGCGTAAATATAACCCCAATTGCATTTTATGAAGCGTCATCTGAAAAACATTTGACATTCCTTCAGCTATTTATCTTGAAAGACGTGTTAAATAAAATAAAACTGTTGTTTTCTTTTTTTTTGTATTACCAAACATCGTTGTCTCTTCCGACGTATGGAACATAAGAACTGCCATGATTGGCAAGGTCCTCTAGACATAACACCGAGGAGTGACCGATTATGCGTTCTCAGCAATTAATCTCGAATTTCGACATATACAAAAAAAATTTAAACTGTTTTAATCTTCTTGATGCCACAAGTCGAATCGCGTTATATTCTTGAATAAATTTCTTAAGAGTTATCTTGATTGTCGTAGTTTGCGAGGCTGTAATACCGAGGAGAGACAAGCGATGTCATTTCGATCATTTATCCTTAATTTCGGTGTACACAGGAAAGGAAACCAGTGAAGTTTTAGTTTTATTGATAGTAGTAATCGAATCGCCTTATTGTCATGAGTAAGATACCTTCAATTCATCTTCATTCGCGCAGTCTGTGAGACGCAGTAGGCTTTCCTCAATCTTTGTATACACGACATATAACCCTCAGAGCCTCTACTAGAGTACAATAAACACAGAATCTTCCTACCACTTTTTTTCAAACGCTACTAATTTTTAAAAGAAAAAACTACACGATCCTTAGAGAAGACTATTTATTCACACCATACACCCGCTTGGATTTCTTCAACCTTGATATTTATGAAATATAACCCTCAGTGTCTCTACTATGATATGATAAGGTCAATACTGCCCTGCCAATTGTTTACAGACGTTACGAATTTTTGAAGGAATCAAGTGATATTCACGACATACAACCCTTAGAGTCTCCAATAAGGCACCATAGTGACAAAAGAGCCCTATCAATGTTTTGACAGGCGCTACAAACTTTTAAATGAAAATAGTACAAGATTCTTAGAGAAGAAAATTTTTTTAAAAATTGACTATATCCCGAGTAGCCTCTTTGCAACCTTGACATATAACCCTCACGGTCTCTACTAACAATAAGCTAAAATAAAAACGGAATTATTCTGTCAATATTTTTACAGACGCATTCTCAATGATTAATCGTGAATTTCGATGTATACAAAAAAAATCAAAACAGTTTTAATCTTCTTGACACCACAAGTCGAATCGCCTTATACTCTTGAGTAAATTTCTTGAAGAATTATCTTGATTGTCGTAGTTTGTGAGATTCAATATCGAGTAGAGACAAGCGATGTTATTTTGAGAATTTATCTCTAGTTTCGGCATACACGGAAAAGAAAAGTAATGCAGTTTTAGTTTTGATGGATGTCGAATCCTACCCGTGGTGGGTTTTCTTTTCTGGAACCTTATCGTACAGAAACAGGAGAAAGGGATCAAGGATCGCTGTTAGGTATAATTCAATGCCTGACGGGGCTTTAACTCGAGGAGTAGTTGTATCCTATAGCGATTATGTAATAGCCTTGCTATTCGGGAACTACTTGATAACCGCCTTGCGGTTTGGTGGTTCTTTTCTCGATTCCCGACTTATAAATCGCTGTCATAAGAAACGTAACAAATGTTTCTTTATCGTAGCTTATAGGGCGTGGTATGAAAGATGGTGACTGTGCCTTTTGGCTTATTCAGGTTAGAAGTAAAATAATTGAGATTGTTTCGATATAGTAACCTTGACATTCTAATTCTTTTATAAAGAGAAGGGTTTAGTTACAAATGATGAAACAGAGCTACATTCGATTTGATATTAGATAAAATTGTTGGGTATAAATAATGTTATTGTGTTGTTTGACATTTCGGTGGTTTAAAGGCGACATATTGTGAATAATTCTCTTCTCATGCGCAAAATCTAATGCGATATTACCGTACCTGCTAAAGAAAGTACTCATAGTTTATTATTAGCTGAAAACGTTTTCTTTCGCAATGCCGCCGAAGTGAATTCCTCAGATGCCCACAAAAACGACAGCCAAAGGACGCCTTATGCCATACAGTGGACTATGCCTACAACGAATTGAGGGGTTCCTCTCAACAAAAACCCCAACCGAGCGACAGTTGATAGAGCAAGACGCTGTCCCTAAACTCCACTTATCCATTCAATTTAGCCTCCGGCAAGTTCAAAAGGCGGAAACATTGCAAATGGTCACGTAGCTGGTATAAGCATTGTACGGCTTAGCCGAGCAACTTAAAAAAAAGTGCGGTAAGCCCTCGGCCGCGAACCAGTCACGAAGACCGAAAGTGAAAGCGGGCCCATGCACAAATCCAGATTACTGCATAATCGGCATGCGTACGTTGGTGCGGATGGAATCACGTCAACTGAGAAAGGAGTTTGGGAGCTGGCGAAACCCGTCTTCTAGTTGGATGTGTTTAATCGTCCCAATACTTCACCACCATCTAATTTCAACTAAATGGGACACTGAAGTTGATATCTAGCAAGATATATCAGCAGCTCTGCCTTCCCAACAGAGGGTCGCGTAGTTTGCGGGACATTTTCAAGCCAAATTACTTCGTATTTTACTCGGGGTGTTTCAGATAGGATTTGAGTACAGAGTGGAAAATAAAACTAGTTGTCTGCAGTCTGTTTTCATAAAAAGAGTGTCTCTGATTGTATAGACAAATCATCTACGAATTAATATTATAGGTCAGTAGATATATGAATATCGTACGAAAGTAAAGACGAAGAATATTAATTAAAAGTAGATTCAGGGGCCTTATACAAAATTTCATCTAAAATTTACGGATTTCTAGTCGTTGAGCCTTCGACACAATGTTAAAGTTAACAATTTGTATAAAAATACATATGCGCATATACTAAGTATACTGAGAGCGAGACAGTCGGAAGGGCAATATGAACCTAAGAGAGTAAAAATATGTGAATGACAACATAACATTTCTAAAATAAGCAGGTAATGAACAAGTTTTATCAATTATCAAAGTAAAACTGCTTAAAATATTGTTAAATAATGATAATTTAAAAACCTATCGTTCCTTTTTAGTTGTATTTAAATGAAAATATATATAACACTGATTTAGTTTTCCACAAAACAACAAAACACTATCCTCGACGCGCGTGTCGTCAACAAAGTTGGCATCATCTGAAGATGATTAAAACTTGTTGTATGGTGTTTTAGTGTTTTGTGGAAAACTAAGTCAGTGTTATCTTCACACCAAAGGTACCGACCTACTTCAGTATTAAAGTATATATGAATTAATTAATGAATAATCCTGTACATTTAACACATTTAGATGAACCTGTATATTCCAAAATGCCCATCGCGTTCGCCGATGCCCTCGGCCATGTTAAAAGCCAATCAATTATAACCTGGTTACTCTTCGCGTGTTCGAATAATCTCGTTCCTGCAGGACGTCAGTTAGTCGAGAAAGCCGCCAATAACTCGGCGATGGCCGATGGCCAATTTGCACCCCTTGACCCACAGCGCGACGACCACCCACCTTGTAACCGAGTTATCTCTGCAGCCGACCGAGTCCACCGTCAGTCACATCCCACAGGTCAACATGTTCGACGTATTAGTTTTCGCCCTCGACTTTATGCATATTCAAATGTTTAACGAAGTCGGAGTTGATTAAACATGTAAAAGCACTTTGGCCGTAATTTGTCTATTATGAAGTTATGCTCCCGCGGTTTATTATGTCGCCAGTGGGTACCGTCGCGCCGCCCCAGGCGGCTGGCGGAACTCATTTGGAGCCTATTCAGTATCTTTCTAAAGGTGGTAATTACCGGGACACCAGAGCACGGGGCGCAGAGTGGAAGTCCTGGCCACATACGTGATGGAAAGTCAATTGTGTTACTCCTCGATTTTTCTATGCTATACCAAAGACTTTATTGTGGTGACCTGTAGAAAGAAATATGTCATGTGGAGGGCATAACAAAAGCGACCCCGATATCCACAATAACTACGAGAAATAATTTGAAATGTACATTGAATTTGAAGACATCATTAAGGATGCTTCATCATTAAGGATGATTCGCTATATGACTGAAACATATCCATGTTATAAAAAAGGATTTTTAGAAAAAACTACATTACAACAAATTTATAATTGTTTAACATAATACAACCCTCAGGGCCCCTATTAAGGCAACATAAAGACAGAATTAACCCACCAATTTTTTTACAGATGCTACGAATTTTTAAAAGAAAAAAGTACAATATTCTTAGGGGCGAATTTTTTTTTAAATCGTCACACCTCCAGCAACCTCTTCGTCGCATTGATACTCACGGCATATAATCCTGAGGTCATATATTAAGGCATCATAGAAACGGAACACCCCTGCCAATATATTTTCACACGCTATGACTTTTTAAAGAAAAAAGTACAAGATTCTTTTTTCTCTAAATTCACTACGCCCCCAGTAGGCTTTCTACAACCTGGATATTCACCAAATATAACCTACAGAGCTAACCCAACTTTTTATAAACGTTACGAATTTTTAAAAGAATCAAGTACAAGATTCTTATGGAGGTTTTTTTAATTCATCACATCATCACACCCCCAGTAGACTTTCTGTAACCTGAATATTCATAGAATTAATCGTTAAAGCCTCTATTAAAGCACTACAAAGACAGAATTGCCCTGCCAGCTTTTTTACAGACGTTCCGAATTTTTAAAGGAATTAAATATAAGATTTTTAAGGAATATATTCTTTAAAAGTTCTTCACACCCCCAGCAGGCTCTCTGTAACCTTGATATTCACCTCCGAAGCATGCCTCTAGAGGCTTCGGATCAAAAAACAAAAGTTACCACGTTGTTCGCAAGGGTCGATTTACTATATTAATTTTGTCAAAATGTCGGAATTCGAACGAAAAGCGTTTCGTACATCGACCTAAAAATTTCGTGACACACACACGAAAACAGCCGTTTAGTAAATATTGATATACAATCCTCAGAGCCTCTAGTAAGGCATTATAAAGACAAAACCACCTTGTCAATTTTTTTTAAAGACGCTACGAATTTTTAAAATAAAAAAGTACAAAATTCTTAGGGAAAGACATTTCTTTTTAAATTCGCAACACCCTCAATACGCTTTCCGCAACCTTGTATTCAGAACATACAACCCTGAGACGCTTTACTACGGTACTATATAGATAGAGTTGACCTGCTGGTTTTTAACAGATGCTACCAATTTTTAAAGGAAAAATTTACAGGATCCTTGGGGTATAATTTTTCTTTAAATTCACCACATCCCCGGTAGCCTCTTCGTAACCTTGATATTCATGACATATAACCCTCATAATCTCTACTAAGGTATCATAAAAACAGTATTTTTATAGACATTCCGAATTTTTAAAAGAAAAATGTACACGCTCCTTGGGGAAGAAATTTTTTTACAATCACCTCACCTCCAGTAAGCTGTTCACATCTTTGACATTGACGACATACAACTATTAGAGCCTCTACTGAGACACCATAGGACACAACTGTCCTACCAATTTTCTTACAGACGCTACGAATCTTTAATAGGAAAAAAATAAAAGAATCTCAGGGAAAAAAATTATTTACAAATTCACCACACCCCTAGTAGGCTTTCCACAATTCTTAGGGAAATGTTTTAAAAATTCACCACACCTTGAGTGGACCTTCCGCAACCTTGATAGTCATGACATACAACCATCAGATATTTTAATAAGGCACCATAGAGACAGAACTGCCCTGCCGATTTTTACAGATGCTGCGAATTTTTAAAAGAAAAAAGAACAAAATTCTTAGGAATTTTTTTTTAAATTCACCACATTCCAGTAGGCTTTCTGCAACCTTGATATTCACGAAATGTCACCCTCAGGGCCTCTACTAATGTACCATATAAATAGAGTGACCCTACCAAATAAGTACAAAATTCTAAGGGCAAAAAGGTTTGTCTGATATAATTCTAAATCTGATATAGTTCCAGCGAGAGAGATTAAGATTAAACCTCAAATAACCCTAATATCTCTCTCGCTACACTTAACTAGTCTTGAAGATGGCACTTAAAATATCGAAACTACAGCAGCGTTAACTTATAATAAATACTGCGATAAAACCAAAGTAAAGCGCTTTACTATATCAAAGATATTTTCATAGAATTAAACGGGAATGCACACTTCACAAGAATGTTCAAACCTCTCCTTTTTGTGATCCGTCAATTTTTGTTACGGCACTTCGCATCCCATACGGCACTCCGGGATCTCTCATCGATCTCTTCCATTACAAGAGAATTGCAATTCGTGGAACAGTGAGCATTATATTTCTAACTGAAAGCACTTCTCTATCGAGAAGTTATTAGAGTTAACACAGAACAGCTGTACATTTTCCATTATATGTCATATCGTGTATGTGCCCGTATTTTAAAATTTCAAATTTACTTCGAATTAAAGCTTGTTATTTCGTTTCCGTGACGGCTTCAACACAAAGTATATAAGACGCGAACATGCACGTACTTAAACTGAAAATTACGACGTAAACAATATTAGATATGTAATATGTTCGTAAAATATATATTACCTTTTATTTTAATGTGGGATATAAGACATAAGTTTTTCAAATGTAATTCTCGTTGATTCTTTTCTATACCAAATGCAACTAGTAACTGATTCCAAGCGCCAGCACTGGTCATGTTCCTAGGAATGGATGTTGCCAGCGTTTCTTCAATGTGTATTTTGCGCCCCTCCCGTTAACACCCCCAAAAATACCTTGAATTTAGAGGATAGTGTAGATTATGTAATATATTTTTACGTATTTAATTACCTATCCAAAAAGAGATATATCATTATACTGAAATATATACAATTTTTAGAATTAATTTTATGCATCTCACCTTCTTACTTGTCTTTTCAGTTTGGAAAAATATATAAATCTAAATCAAAATTGGAATTTTATCACCAAAATTTTGATCATTCCTGCAGAATTTCATTTGATATTTCAGCGAACTATTAGTGTGTTTGCTTGCACTTCACGAAATAATTTAATGAGTATCGAAAATATATAAGTCAGGCTTACTAGACGTTTTATTACAAAAGAAATCGTATTACTTCTTTATAATTTATCACTTTTAAATGTTTTTAAGAATTGTTAATTGTGATATAAGTAACCCAATATAATATTTATTATCGCAATTCCTACCATCTGCTTTCCATTACTTCGTACGTCTGCTACAATACGCTTCCTTTTTTTGTGCAAATAAAACCTCTCTCGCATGAGACCTCGTACAAGAATTCCGAAAGGAAAATGTATCATTTCGCGTAACCCAGGGGCGTTTCAGAAAAAAAAAACCATTAAGCATCGGCCTCGGAAACAAAACAGATCCCCTTCCTCTGAAAAGGTAAACAAAAGCGCATTATCTAAAATCGCCTAAGGGGTTCTTGGATCCGTGTTCTCGATCTGCCAATGTCAATAATCACTTTAGCGCATTGTTGACAGAACCAACAATGGTCGCGACTCGCTATTAATCTCGGCCCTACAGAGGACAGATTGTTGAGCTGTCCTGTGTGACAAGCTGCATAGTGATTGGCGCGGTCTTCCCGACTCAAAACGGCAATAGTAGTTGGATGCTAACAATAGCATTATTATCTCGGAAATACCTCGCATTCTTATGAGGTCTGGTGCAATAAAAATATATTTTTTTAATATTTCATAGCAAATTTGTTTAAATGAACTAATAAATAAACAGTTGAATTGCTTAAGTCGTGGGAAATGGTAGAGTGAAATTAAACCTTATTGATTATAGTGTAAAATATTACAATACTATTTACAACCTTAATATTTTTAAATTGTCTGTTGTGACAATGGCGAATGCGCCAGTAATATAACAAATATCGTGTTTCAAATTTAAATATGACTACAAAAAATATGGTACAATAGATTTACAATAGTCATTGTATATGCTATAAAAATTCAGAATAAAATTGTTCTGCGTATTATGCCAAACAATTATTAATATGAAAATTCGATTTTTTTTTAACCAAATTTTGTATTTCTTAATACAAAATATGTAACAAGCTCTACAATTCTTCACCAAAAAGTCAAAAAGTAACTCATGCAGCACAAACATACAACATTTGTCACATAGATTTACATTTGATATTACACTGTAAAAATGATTTTAAAGTAATGTTTTATGGTGAGTGGAAAACTGTTAAACAATTAAAAAAAACAGAACACCAAGCAATATATTTTTACAGAGGATTACATTTAATATATAAACAATTAATTTAATACTGATAAAAATTATCTACACTGCTCTACATTGACAATGAAACTGGAAAAAAATGGGACCAATTTATTTGACGCCAAAAAAATGTATCCACATTTTCATATTCCTATTCATATATTCATACCACTTTTTTACGTATAGATAGCTTCCTGAATTTAACAAATTTATAACTTCCATAAAGAATCTTTGACTACTAGCAAGGTCGAATAACTAGTGATTTTACTTAGCCATAAAATTTGACCATGTTCTTTAAATACCTATATTTATATATTTGAATGTTATAAATATAAATCATAGCTAATGATTTATTATATATGTTTTCTAATTAAAATATTATTATATTTTAGGTACAGTAATGTTCATATAGTACGTAGTGATCTGTTATCCTTGATATCGGGTTAAGCGTTCCTTCGGTAATTAATTAACAATTAAATTGATTCAGCAAAAAAACGAGACAATGTTTAATTACCATTGTATAGTTCAATTAGTTCGACAGACAAAATCTCTTTTTTTTTATTGTAAACGTTATTTCACAAGAATTTAAGTATAATCGCTAGCGTCTAGGAAATTCCGGTAAAATTGACGTGTGCATTTCGAACAAAGCCTCGACGTAGGGCTGGTAATCTCTCAACCTCGATAAAGAAGAACACATAAACAACGGTCCCTCGCTAGTATAAGAAATCTCCCGGAATCCGCGTATCCGCACGATTATTTGGCGGCGTTGCCTTGGGGAAACGTATACGACGAAAGGCAAAGGCTCCGTCCTCGAACGGGAACTCGGCCCTTTAACGGGAAGTAATAAATATAAATCGAAGGAGGTAGTGGAGCAAAAACATGTAAATGTCAATCTGTAGCATAAATCCCACTTAATACCCCATTTGTTGGTACATTCTAGCGAAAAAGCTCGATTTTTTATTGTATGGAAACAGTCTATAGTCGATATAGATATATACGATCGTCGATCGGGCCGGGGTGGAAGTATTTATCATAAAAAGGATAAGGGGAAGTAGACGGGACAATTATTCAAAGGGGTCGGTGATAGGGACGGAAATTTGCTTTGAATGCGTCGCAGAATATATTCAGTAGGAAATAAATATATTTCACAGCGAAAATTTACTTTATTTTTTAACTCCTTGAAGAAAAAATATTATGCGAGCTAATGCTTATTCAGTTAATTAATACATGGTACAAGACATATAAAACATAATACAAACTATAAAATTGTTCTTCTATTCTACATACAAGAAATTCTATTAAAATTCCACTTCTTAACACCGTGTCCAAATTTTCAAATCTCTTATCTCTAAAGTGCTATATCAATGATATTGTTTCTTAAAGAACTAAAAAAAGGTTGTAATTAAAATTTGTTACTTTATATCTGTAGTTCAATATATCTTTTTCACTTTTCCGAAAAAAACTGATAGTTTTTTAGAAGGAGACATTGATATCGTATTCAGAACGTCGATTTACATTAGACTACATGCGTCCTTTTAGAGATTTTCATATTTTCTACAAAATATTACTATAGTCCATCGATTTTCGTCAAAGAAAAACGCTAGGGAAACTTTAAAACGTACTAAGGAAAGTATGGAATTCGTATATGTAAGAAATACTAATTCAATTGTGCCTTCTTGTGTAGAAAACGTAAAAACGTCTTGATGCAGCAGCATGTGAGGCGTAACACAGGAGATATTCTCTCGATGACTACCTCAATATACGCCCTGTTCAAGAAATACAAACAAACTAGATATAATCTTGTCGATATCACCAGTTGATTTACTATATTTTTCTTGTGCAGAATACGTAAAAATTATCTCGATTCAGACAACATGTGACATGTAACACCAGAGAGAGACGTATGATGTTTCCTCAAAGAGATGTGTCAGTATTCGGCATGTTTCAGAAAAATAAATGTACAAGATGCAGCCTTCTCGATATCACCAATCATTTTACCATACTTTCTTGTATAAGTAGCGTAAAAATTGTCTTGATTGTGGAGGCCTATGGAACGTAATCCCAGGGAGAGACAGGTAATGTTCTCTCTGCTAATTTCCTCAACTCACTGTGTTCAATAAAAGGAAATGAGCTAAATAATCTTTCAGATATCACCAATAATTTCATCACATTTTCTTGTGTATGAAACTTAATAATCGTCTTGATTGCGACAACATGTGGAACACAACGCAAGTGAAGTTCCCTCGATGAATTACGATAACGTATATATCAATATACGACATGTTCAAGAAATTCAAGAAGACTAGGTATTATCTTGTTGATACCACGAATCCGTGCACTATACCTTCTTGTGCAGAATACGTAAAGATATTCTCAATTAAGCCAGCAAATGACACGTAACACGGGGGAGAGACGTACGATGTTTTCTCAACGAGATATCTCAGTATCCGGCATGTTTCAGAAAAATAAACAAACTAGATCCAACCTTCTCGACATCACATATCGATTTACCATACTTCCTTGTGTAAGTAAGGTAAAAATTATCTTGATTTTGGCGGCCTATGAAATATAATACCAGGGAGAGACAGATGATGTTCTCTCGGCGAATTACCTCAATTCGACAATAGGTACAAATAAGCTAAGGAAAATCTTCCAAATATCAAAAATCATTTCACCATATTTATTTGTGAAGAAAACGTAAGAATCGTCTTGAATGCGGCAGCATGTGGAACGTAATTCAGGCGATCACCAGTTGGTTCATTATACTTTCTAGTGCAGAATACGTAAAAATGATCTAGATTCAGTCATCACGTGACCTGTAATATCGAGGAGAGACGTAGGATGTTTTCTCGACGAGATGTCTCAGTATTCGGTATGTTTCAGAAAAATAAACAAGCTAGATGATGCAATCTTTTCGATATCACCAATCATTTTTCCATATTTTCTTGTGTAAATATTATCAAAATTGTCTCGATTTCGAAGACCTATGAATCGCAGTACCAGGGAGAGACAGGCGATGTTCTCTCGGTGAACTACCTCAATTCAACATGTTCAATAAAAACAAATAAGCTAAGAAAAATATTCTAGATATCACCAATAACTTTACCATATTTTTTTTTTGTGTAGAAGACGTAAGAATTATCTTGATTTTGACAGCCTTGTATATAAACGTAACGCAGGCTGTTAACTCGATAAATTACCTCCATATGCGACATGTTCTTGTAATATGTCGCATATTCAGTAACATCTACATAATCTTGTCGATATTATTAATCGCTTCGATATATTTTCTTGTGCAGAACACATAAGAACCATCTTAATTGTGGCAGAATATGTCACCTAATACCGGGGAGAAATACGATATTTCCTGAACGAATTACTTCAATATTCGACATGGCCAGGAAAAACAAACAAATTAAGTATCTTCTTGGTATCGCCAATTATATCAATATATGTTCTTGTGTAAAGAAAAATTATGAACCACCTTGATTGTCATAATATGTGAAATATAACACCGGGGAGAAACAGGCCATGTTCTCTCGATGAGTTACATCGGTTAAGGAAGATTCAATATTCTCGATTAATATAACAGTGTTGCCATATTCTTTTATATAGATAATATATAAACAGTTTTGAAAGTTATATTAGGATGGTCAGATATTATAATTTCTTATATTATATATCTATATTATATATCTTTCTTATATTATTATCTTAATTATAGTGTAGAGAAGAGTAATAATGCGAATTATCGTTATTTTTGCAGTCTTCATTTATCATTTTAACCACATTTTAATTTAATCTTTAAATTAAGTCAGTTGTTTATCATCTCAATATTTGAAAGCCTACTTTTTATGTCTGTGTGAACCTAAATATTACATTTCTCACTAAATTAAGACACCCAGAAGTCAATTATGACTCGTTCAAATCCAATCTAATAAGGTAAAATTTTCTTATACTTTCGTAATCAAAACTTTACCAATTTCAAGACTATTTTACTACATCACTTGTATATTTTTCTACACACAATTATTTCCTTACTTTCTCTCAAAGAATAAAGCGCTTGAACGCGACTGCGTTTACATTGTTCTGTACATTAAACAAAAAGCAGGGGACCGCGTAGTCATCAAATAAATTTAATTACGATTCCGTACCGTTCTTCAGTTTCGAATACGACTCGCAATTAAAGGTACCCGGCCCGTCCTTATAGGGAACAAAGCGATCCAAAATTACCGAGATTATTATTCAGTGTGTGTAAATCGACAAATGAGCATCCTTCTAAATAGGATACCCGACACGGCACGTAGAGGGAATAGATTCCCTACGCGACGCGGGGTCGCCTTTCGAAAACCGTATTTCATTCATACGTACCTGCGTCGCATGCCAATAATACCTCCTGTATTACCACTAATTCACACTTTCCTGTAACCCGTAAATTTTATTTAGCAGTTACTTCCACGCACCTGACGATTTCCAAGCCAGTGTGAAAGCTAGAGTCTCAAAGCTAGTAGCAATTAGTTACTACCCTAAACGTATTTTTTAATAGTATTGAGATATAATTACCATTTCAAATTCATTGCTAATATTTAACTATTTTTTTCTAATAAGCAGGTCATATAGAAACGACAGGATAACGAATCCGTTTAAAAATGCCGTATTTTGGAACGATGTATTATTAAATCCTCAATTCCGCGGAAATAATAAAGTTTACCCGCCCTTAGGGCTCTCGGTAATTGAATGGTGGGGACCCTTTTTTGCGCCCGCATTACAATAATACATCCAATGTTTGGGATCGAATGGAATCAACATGAAACCGAGTACGCCGCAGGAATTTTCCTGCAGCAAGGGGTCCCTTTGAACCGCATTCTTTCATTTATTAACTTTTCCTTGACATTTTTTCCAAGAACACACACGACGCGGGGGCGCCATTGGAAGCGTTATAAATGGGTAATACGGAAAATATGCTCTCCTGTGATATATAGGTGGGGTATTGCGAAAAATGGAGTTGTTTGATAAATGAGTCCGTTAAATAAAAAACAACGACCCTTTTTCAGCAAAACTGCAGATGAGTTTTTTAAAATATTACACGGCCAGGTACGCTGTGATATGTTCACCCGCTTTATGAGAATATACTAATTTACATATTGCTAAAGGGAACAAACTGACGCAAAATCATGTTTATGTTAAAGCGTAACATCGTATAAGCATAATCATTAATTAATTATTTATACTACTTGTTTCAACTTCATATTTGTTGTTGCAGGGCAGGAATACGTCTTCACAGGTCCGGCTGGTACGCAGTACATCCCCTACCAACAGGATCAGAGCCAGTTTATCAACCCTTCCAACATAATCCCCTTTCGTCAGTCCCCCGCTGGATTTCAATCTGTAGACACCCCGTCGCCATACATACCGAGAGATTTACAGCCTCGCGATCTACAAACGTCGGATTTACCCCTTCACCTACAACATACCTTACCCCAATACAGGTTCACCACCAACGAACCCATTCCCGTACAGTACAACTTCCAACAGCAACCCTCCAACAGGGTAGTGAACACCCCGGTGGGATTCAGACCATCGCAGACTATCAAACCGACTACCCTCAGGCCTAATTACTCCCATTTATTCGCGAAGAACCACAATCACGACCCCTCACAAACGGAGACGTTTCTAGGGCAAATCACATTACCCATAGAGAGTCCCCCGTCGTTCAACGATTTCAAACCGGACGGAAATTTCCCACAGAAGTCGGAGGAAATTACATCGAATTCTTTTGGTAACACCCTGGAGGATGGAAGGAACAGCAGGCTAAATGAAAACAGCGAACAACTGGGGGCCAGGCCAGACTTTTTGAACCACAGGTAAGATTTAATATGACTGAGCTGTAAAACATGCTTGTAATAAATGCTTAATTGGGGCGTTCCCTTGGGCCAAACAGTATAATTATGTAAACTTCCTTTAGGGAAATATATTGTAATATTATTTCTGGCTAAAGAGAACTTTCCCTGAAAGACGTTGTGATGAAGAACAATTTAGGTTTGTTTAATTAGAAAACATTATTATATAAATTCCTTTTTAGAAAATTATCTAAACGCCAGTGGAAAATTTAGCGAGATGTACAAACACTCATGAATAAACAATAGGAGGAAAAAAGAGACGTGGCAAGTGTGTAAAACAATGCGTTTTCCATTCCATTATTTATTTAAGAAAGTCCCCATTCATCAGTAACGTTTTCAACAGCGTAAAATACACAAAGTTTATTACAGACACATCGCGTTGTTGTGTTTACGTTTTATTAATAAAATAAAATTTCATATGTGGTACGTTTTATTTTTATTTCAATATATGAACTCCATTTAATAATTTCCATATATGTCCGAATAACTTATTTCAATAGTTTCTATTTATTATTTTTGTTTGCGCGTTCTCTTTCGATAGAAAATATTAAAACGTTATTAAACTATTAAAAAGCTAACGATAGAAAATCGTTTAATTTTGGTATTAAATAAAAAAATATGTATATGTATTGTGCAATATGCAACATATAAAAGGAACTATTTTATCGCTTTCGAACTTTTTTAGGTATTCATTGGCCGTTTTAACTTTATTGGCTCAGGACTTTTGATTTCACGTCTACTGTATTTATTTTTTATAAACACTGAAGAGTCAAATTCTTGTTTCGTCTCCTAATGCAATCTACAATTTAAATAAATGTCACTAAAATATGGACCTATATGATCTATTTTATAATATAATATTCTTTCTGTAGGACTAGAATTTTTGCCCCGGACACCTCCAAAAAATCTGGTCGACCACACGCGAAAGACTATTTCGTGAACAATAACGGCGATGTTTTTATCACCACCAAAATCCCTTTCAGTCCCAAACCAACCGTCCTTACGCCTACCACTACAACCTTGGCTAGAAAGAACAACTTCAAGCCCGCCACGAAAACAACAGGGAAACCAGTCGGCTTTAGCTGGAAAACCGACAAAATGGAAGATCAAAAAATCCCGACACCATTACCTCTGAGGTCCTTGGATCTGGAGCCCCTCCTAGAAGAACCCATAAAAGAAGGCCATGCTAACGACGATGATGACGTTGAAGTTATTAAATCCGACGCTGAAGAAACGGCTGACGCGACTACTATTTCTGAGGTAACGAAAGATCAGAACATTACTGCGTCTGTTGCTGCGCCAACGGGAGTGAATACTGAAGATATTATCACGTATGAGGACGAAATCGAGGACAGCACGAATAATCCAGCCGACTATAATTATTCCGAAGAAGAATACGATGAAATTGACGAAGGAGAAGATTTGGAGAATAAGGAGGAAATTAGCAACGAGAACGATATACAAAACGAAGACTATCCAGAGCCTAGTGGAGAAGTTCATGGTAACAACAAAACAGAGGTAATATTAGTTTTTTAATATACCATATATGATGTAATATTTAAAGTAAATTTGTATATGATAATGATTGTCAATTAACTTTGTTTTATATGTGTGAATTTGTTGTTATTTTTGTAAAATTTATACAATTAAATCCGTCGTTATCCCTCAATTACTCTTTTACATTTTCTAATTCGTATTTCATTGCATTCAAGAATGAAGAATTAAATGAAACGCCGCCACCAACCCCAAAACCAGATCCTTCCTACGACATCGTAACGATGAAACCTACGACGATGATGAAGGGCAATTTCGAATCCTTTGTGGAGAGCTCTGAAGACGACACAACAGACGCCCAAAATAGAGTGGAGGTCACCACGATTCCCATGACCGTTTCAATGTCTTCCTCTGTGAATATCAAGAAGGGAGACAAGATCATCAGTGAACCTCGAGAGGAACCAGAGCTGGTTATATCGGTGGTAACCAGTAAAACTGTGGTGAACAATACCATTATAGCACCTGTGACGCCCATGCCAGACGCCACGGAGGCCGCTAAGGCGGTTACACAGTTTTCTATTACGAATAATGATGAAAATACGACAGATACCTGGGTGGTTGTTGCTTCAGTTCAGACCAGTAGAAGCGTCTCTGGCGCCAGGTAAGATCAAAAATTCCAAAATACGTATTTAAACTTAAACAAACACCATCATAGTGGTTTTAGTTAAATATCGTCACTACATACTGATTAAATGTATATTTTAATTATGCATTTTCTTTTTTATTACGTAACTAATTATGAAATTTATTAACGGTAATACCATAGTATTTATTATTAAAATAAAATAATTTTGCCACTGTAATCACTTGCATAAATTGATTATTACCGAGTATCCCATACATAGTTCTCTATAAATGTATTAAAATATTATACTATAAATATATAACATAAAATACATAAACGCCAACATTTATTGAACATGTTTTGTTCAGGTATCTTCCATCTTCAATCGTGGAACAA
This sequence comes from Rosalia funebris, assembly GCA_037954035.1. NCBI lineage: Eukaryota > Metazoa > Arthropoda > Insecta > Coleoptera > Cerambycidae > Rosalia > Rosalia funebris. The sequence goes on along the minus strand of JAZFAV010000004.1, from coordinate 532,445 downwards.
GAAGAACGTGTCAAATTATTAAACGAACCATCCGCAGAAGACCTAGACACCTCAAAAGAATCTTCCAACAGCTCAGAAAATTATCAGGATTATTCTAGAGAGATCGCTAACAACACGTCCAAAGAAGAATCTGGGGAAAAAGATACAACTCCCCCACCAATCTCGGCCAAGCCTAGAACTTCGACCGAGAGCCTTATCGACAAACTTGATAGAGTCCAATCGGACCTATCGAGCGGTCTACTAACAGGCGGCCTTGGGAATAACATCGCGGTGATAAAAGAGAACATGTCGGAGAAAGCAGACATGACAACGATGGTAGATGTCGCCGTATCCTCAAGCACATCCACCACCACTAAAGCGCCGTACCCGCTAGTAAATATAAGGAAGTTTTCACCAGCAAACCGTCCCTCTAGCACCAAGAGGCCTAAAGCCTCAACAAAACCTGACGAACCTACTGGGCTTCTCCCACCAGGATTCAAAACAAAATATTCGGGGGGTAGGAAAACAATAACGCAACCTTCAATAAATGTAAATGAGCCTCAAGCGGATCAACCTAAGGCAGATATATCGCAATTCCTTCCACCAGGCTTTAAATTAAAAGGCAGCGATGATAAGAGTTCTAAACTCTTAGAGGAAATCTTAAGTAAAGCTAAGAAAGCTAATGAGGAGGTAAGCGAAACAAAGAATGAAGAAAAACCGACGGAAAATACACATAACGATACAAATACCGCCGACGTTTCGAAACTTTTACCTCCTGGCTATAAGTTACCGAAAAGCGAGGAGAAGACGACTGAAAGCGGCATTTTTAAGAACACGAAAGCGGATGATATAGCCAAGTTCCTACCACCTGGATATAAATTGCCGAAAAGTGAAGAAAAGACTACAGAAGCCAGCATTTCTAAGAACACTAAAGTCGATGATATATCTAAATTTTTACCGCCCGGGTATAAGCTTCCGAAAAGTGACGAAAAAACAACTGAAGCCAGTATTTTCAAAAACACCAAGGCTGACGATATTTCTAAATTCTTACCTCCAGGATACAAACCGCCAAGAACGACGACCGAAAGCAGCATATTCAAAAACACTAAAGCGGACGATATCGCCAAGTTCTTGCCACCAGGTTATAAGTTGCCTAGAACTACGACCACTGAGAAGCCCACGTCTGACCCAATGGAACCAAACATTAAATCTCCTGATATTAATGTTCTTTTGCCACCTGGGTATAAACTTCCCAAAGACGATGGCTCCAATGGTAAATCTTATTCCACATTAATTCAAGTCATTAATGTTACAACAAATATTTTGCACTTGTGTTGTCCGAAAACCTATGTGGCTGTATTATTTTTTTATTCTTTAGGACTGGCAGCGCAACCCGTGGACATCTCCGCACTCTTACCATCAGGCTACAAACTCAACTCATCAGAGCCTAAAGTCAACCCTCAAAATATCCCCGCCAATTTGCTCCCTCCTGGATTTAAAGACGGCGCTGACAGCAGTACAACCACCACTGCAAAACCTGCTGGAGGATTCAAGGTCGTATTTCCCAGCAGGCCCGGCGGGCCCAGAAGGTCTTCCTCGAGGACCACGGCCAGGCCTTCTAACAACGATGAACCTGTCATTAAACCTGCTGCTGCTGCTCCTACTATACATAAAGGGTGGCCCACGAGGTATTAAATTATATATAAATCAAAACCGAGGAATTGGGGATAACCCGTGTATTTTTAGGGCTACGACTGAGTTTACAGGCTGGCCAACTCCTTCTACAACTCCTATATCTATTGAGAAGCTATTGGAAGCGGCCCGTACGGCTTCTACGAGCACCACGGAGAAAGTCGAGACAACTGTGTCCACAACTACTACTACAACGACCACCACGACGACCACACCTAAGCCTACTACGCCAGGCGTTTGCGTGGATGACTGCGACTTGGCTGGTACTATTAAACTTGTGGGAGGAGCCAAGTGGGTGCCGGAACTGTTGGATAGGAATACTAAGGAGTGGCAGATTTTGGCTAATGAGGTTCAGACACAGGTAAAGATAAATTTTTAATTAGGTATATGGAATATAAGAATTATTTTAATTCTTTTTTTTTAGCTTGACGATACTTACAGCTCCTCTCCATTGCTCAGCAAGTGGTATAAAACGATCAGGATAGACGGATTTAGGTAAGAATTGCCCCGTTGAAAGTCAAATCACCTCGCAAATGTCATTATCGTTACCGCGATTTCAGCAAAGGAAGCGTTTTGGTGGACTACATTGTTGAATTAAATGAAGTAGGCAGGACAATCGATACTCAAGAAATAAAAAAACTTTTCCACGAATCCCTTAATGACGCCGCTTCATTGTCTAGTTCGAATAGAGAGGGAAAAGCCCTTAACGAGAGTGTTAAGTTGGAAGAAAAATTGGCTTTAGGAAATTTCATTGTTGATCCTAAGTATACGGACTTCGTAGGTGAGTAATCGAGATAAAATTGAAATAAATGTAGTACAATTAAAGTGATGTTGATTTCTCCAAGATTTGTCCTATGTAACTTTCAATGCTTATTTTTTTATTTAGTGTTACCAAAACCGATGTATCCCACTGTGGGTTATGCAGAAAATGACGTACTTTTACCACAATGGGCTATAGCAGTTATTGTTATAGGATTAGCATCCCTATTATTCGTTATAATTTTCGGAGTTACAGTGGTAAGTCAAGAACGCATCAGGTTTGTAAATACTTTACAGGGAGTTATTCGAATATTTAGCTTGATAACAGAAAATAGTATAACATAGCTCTAACAGATTTCATATTGAATTAATAATTAACAACCTTCACTTAACAATAAGTGAATATAATCAAAGTTTTAAAAACATACTAGTGGACTAATATTCCAATATTAAATGTCTCCCTTTCAGCTAGTGAATCGTCAGAAGAATGCGAAGAAGAAGACCCCGACGCCCCTCACTGAAGACATGTTAAACGAACTGAACAAGAACCATATGGGTGGCTTCGATAACTATGGCGCTGAAGACCTTTATAACATGGAAGACGTCTGGAATGACAGAGGATATGATCAGAAACCACCTAAAAAGGTAACTATTTCATTGTCTTCTTAAACTTTATACTAATAAGTATCGTTTTAGAGATCCAATGGGTCTATCCACGACAACAGTATGTCCAACCTTTACGACAGCTGGCGATCCGAATGGAATGGTTACTACTACAACGCCTATTACGGTAACAATCCTGGTAGTAGCCACAGTGGTTACAATGGTAGAAGGCGGTCAGACTATGATACCAACTTCTAAGATCCAGAGGGAAATGAATATGAAAAAACTGCCTAACCCAAATGAATTTCGACGTCTGTACAAAAAAGATCTTCTCATATTTTTACACCTCAAGTTACAATGATATATTGAGAGTATTGTAAAGAACAGAAACGATCAGTTTTAATTGTTCGTTACGTTTTTCGTTTACGCTGAAGAATACTCACCAGAGGCATTCCGCTAGTTTTAGGTTGTAATTCATAGTCTTAACGTCGTAACGTAATTGTAGTGTTGCTCAATTTTTTATATCCCTCCCCTTGCCCGTCCCCGTCTGCACAGAAAATTCCTGTATAAATATGAAAAGTTACAGCTTCCGATTCTGAGAGCTGAGGAAAATGATTTAGGGTACTTAAATGTAGGCGAGTTGATGTGAAAATGGCGTTGGAAAGCTTATTTATGAGACTGTTTTGCTCCAATAATGTACAGGAAAACTGAGAAGTTTTCCGTATGTTGTTGTAACAAATAAGTTTTACAACGTTTGTCTTTTGGTAATTTTGGAAAATTTCCTTCGCCTAGTAGAAACTTTTAATTGTCTTTTTTATTCCATAATGCTGATTATTTGAATAATAAAGATAATTTCGTGACGCCTAATTTCAAATACCTACTAAAATTACCTTTAAGTTGACATATGAAGTAAAGTAGTTCATATTGAATAGTTTTTTAATATTTTTTCAATCTGAAAAATCAGATTTGTATCTCAGATTTGTGTTTCTTTTACGAATAATTTTTAATGGAATTTTCCTAAAGCTAAGGCTCGAGTAAATATTACTATTAGATGTATAACAAAACGGCTGTATGACAATTACAGGTTAAGTCTGACCAGGTTTTTCTAGTCAAGCAGCCTACTAACAGTGTTTTTCCACTGTAGTTTAATGGCTGTGATTTCACCTATCAAGACTTTTAATTAAATTAAAAAAACATCGATTTTATTTCCCTAAACTAGATATTATTTCCCTTAGTAGAACAGAAACTGGAAAACACAACTTGATTAACTGATTCTCATCTCTAAAAACATAAGTTAAAATGTTTCTTTAACAGAAAATGTTATGATATATATTTTGTTACACACATTAACAACTTAAGACTTTCGATGCACGATTATTTTTCGGTTTGCCCAATTGTCGGAATACGTTTAACATATTTTGTGTATGTTCCAGTTTTTCTGGTGTATTTGTTAAATGTCAGTGCATGCACTAATTGTAGATCATGCATATTACCAGCTTTATTATTTATGAGAAATGCAATTTCGAATTCACATGCGAAATTGCGATGGATTTCTCATTAGCAGTTGGTGTATTCTAACAGGATAATTAACTTAATGTTAAATGTGTAAATAATTGTAAATATACCATGAAATTATGTCTATTTTCCCATTAAATAATTTTTAGGGTTACTATATTGAATTTACTTTACCGTTTATAAATTAAATTATTATAATTGTAGATTATGTAAAGTGTTAAAATAATAAAGAAAATCCCAAAATAATTTTCCTGTTTTCTTTATCTCCTTTAATCACCCCATAAGTAAGAGCACTAAGAAAGATAACTCATCAGTCTTCAGTACAAAGAACGAATACAAGAATTGTACATATAAAAACTTCCAACAAAAACCTAACCACTCTCAGTCAAGGATAGATATTCACAATAATAATAATTCCATAATTTAAAGTTATAATAAAAAATTATAATGAAGCTTTCATAAAAATAGGTTGTCATGTTGGATTTGTCAAATTCAGATCAACTGAAGCATTATCTAGAATTAACAATCATCACCGCCAGATCTGAATGCCAGAAGCAATGCTCTGATACATTTCATTTTCAGAAATTAAAATATCAGTGCAGATAGTTTTTCATTTGTAACTATAAATTCCGTTAGATTGCAGAACAAGGCTGTGTGCGCCATATATTGGTAGTTAATCAAATTATGCCATATTTCATTAGAGATTTCTGTATTTCAAATATATGTAAATATCTGTAATATTACTCTTGTCATCTATTATTGAATATATTTATTAGTAGGCAAGTTATAAACAGAAACCTGTATCATAAAGATTATGGAAAAAAATTAATTCAATATCATTCCTGTCTACAAATTAATAATGGTTTTTAAATTTTTAACACTACACAGATTTCTGTGAACACTAGAAGGAACACAAATTGATTTTAAATATGTATCCAATAATTATTGACTAGTTTTTAAACAATGATTTCAGTTGTAAGAAAAAATATGTAAAACTAATTTTAGTTTCATTTAGTGGTTTTCTCTTTGAAAAAAAAATCGTAACACCTATAAAGAATATTAGAGCAGATTCTTGTCATAGTGACTTCTGTAGTACATATTTTAAGATTGTCGTGAATATCAAGGTCGCACAAAGCCTACTGATGTGATTTTTAAAAAAATTTCTTTCCCAAAAATCGTCCATAAAATGTTTTCATAGAAATATTCATAGCGCCTATAAAATAAAAATTATGACAATATTATCTTTAGAATAACTTAATAGAGGCTCTAAGGATTGTCTGTCATAAATATCAAGACTGCAGAAAGCCTATTGATAGTGTGGTAATTATTTGTAATTTTCTTTCCCAAAAATCTTGCATTTTTGCAGAAAAAAAATCATAGTGCCTGTAAAAACTATATTATGGCCAATTTTATATTAAAGGCAACATATTATAGACTCTAAGCTCTAAGGGTTATCTGTCGTATATGTCAAGGTTGTGAAAAGGTGTTTTTTATTAATCTTTCCTAAAATCTCACTTAATTAAAAAAATTTTAACACTTGTAAAATAAATATCTTTAGGGTAACTTAATAGAAGCTCTAAGAATTATCTGTTGTAATATTAAGGTTGCAGAAAGCCCAGCAAGGGTGTGGTCAATATTTTAAATTTTCTTCCCCAAAAATCTCTGTGAAAAAAATTAGGGCAATTTTATCTTTAAGGCAACATATTACTGACTGTAAGGATTATCAGTGGTGAATATCATGGTTACAAAAAGCCTATTTAAGGTGTGGTGTTTTTGTAATCTTCCTTAAAAGCCTTGTACTTCATTAGAAAATTAGTAGCATTTTTAAAAATACATTATGACACTTTTATCTTCAGATTGACTTAGTAGAGGCTCTAAGGGTTGTCTATCGTGAATATCAAGGTTACAGAAAGCGTGTTTGGCTTATAGTGATTTTATTTTTATCTGTAAAGTTTTTCTCATAAAAAAATTCATAGCACCTAGAAATATATAGATCAGGGTTGTTCTATCATTCTAATGACTTAGTAGAAACACTCTAAGGGTTATCTGTCATGAATATCAAGGTTGTGGAAAGCCCACAGAGGTAGTGGTGATTTTTTTTGTCATCCCAAGAAATGTAGATTTCTCATGAAAATATTCAATAGCGTCTATAAAAAAATATTAGAACAGTTTTATTTTAAATATCAATGTTCTAGATTTCCTACTAGGGTTGTAGTTCATTTTTTTTTTTTTACTTTTCATCCCTAAAAATATTGTAGTGTTATTAAAAAATTGTAGCTTGTTTAAAAAAAATATTAGGGCAGCTTTCTTTTAAAATTCTATTTTAAGTCATATACAACTTTTAGTCGCTGATTTCTAACATTCATGTTTAGATAATCTTGACTTGAAGACAATAAATGGTATCAGATTAAGTAAATATTTACAAAAGTATATCAATGCTGTTCAAATTAAAAAAAAAACATATTTCACTTATCACGCTTTTTATTTTTAATAAGCCTCAATTCAGGAATCCTCTTCTGTCTACCAATAACAGTTTTTCCTCTCATAAACCTATGTAGAGGTTCTGGTATATTAATAACCCCCTTTTTATCTTGTTCTGTTTCCGTAAGGGCTATCAACAGTCGAGGTATAGCGCATGCTGTACCATTTAACGTGTGCACAAACTGGAGATAACCTCCTTTTGATCTATACTTGATGCCGAGCCTAAAACAGTTCCATATCATTTGCAATAGATATAATAATATGTAATAAAATGTATCAGACCTCCTAGACTGATAATCTGTGCAGTTGCTGCAACTGGATATTTCACCGTATAAGCCTCTCCCAGGCATCCACGCCTCCAAATCATATTTTCTATAGGCCTGGGCACCCAACTCATGCGGAGGCATGTCTAAAACTTGGAAATGTAGTCCAAGGGAACTGAAATTCTCTTCCTGTAAGGAACGTATATGTTCTAACGCTACATCAGACTCGTCTGGCGTAGAAACCATAAACATTTCAACTTTGGTGAACTCGTGTACCCTGAAAGTAACTATATGCAACACAAGATCAATTTTATGTGGTATATCAATATCTAATTAACTTTTCTATAGCACACATACCTAAATATGCCCCGTTCTTCAGCTATACTAGACGTTTCTGCTCTATAACACCGACTCACTGCTGCTAATTTTAAAGGAAGTTCCTTCTCAGTAAACAATTTGTTTGTTAGAAAGCCCGCTAGAGCCATCTCTGACGTTCCAGACAAACATAAGTCGGGCCCGTGCATATCGGAATCTAAGGTATAAACCTAAAAACATATGCCTTAAATTATTATAGACCAATTATCTGTGGATATTTCTACTTGATTCCGTTGTCCACGTGTATTCATCCCGCAACTTTCAATTACATCTCGCTGCAATATATCAGGTACAGACACGAATTGAAAACCTTTTAGTATCAACTTTTCAACAAAATAATGTGTTAATGCTTGCTCAAACTCAGCCATTTCGCCCAACAAATAATAACTTCTATTGCCACTAACATTGCCCAGTTGTTCTGTGCGTACTAGATTTAAACGCTTCGTTATCTCATGAAATTCTAATTGTTTGAAATCAAACAACCTCTTCGACCCTACTTCCTTAATAACCCTAGGCTCATCGCCGTACTGAAACACATCTGGGTGTGTTTTATTAGGTATTTTGTATAATTCTTCAATTAATCTCTTCCTGATTGAGTCATAATTCTGGTCTGTCTTTTCGGCATTGTCTAATTTAGCCTTCAGATCTCTGACTAGTCTAATATCTCCAATACCTTTCCTGTTAGAAATATTCTTTTCTATTTGTTCGATACATTTTTCGTCAGTCAGATAATCCATATCTAACTCTGAAAACTTGGGAACGTTTCTAAGTAGACTATAACTCGTTGAGAAGTGATGTTTGATACCTTTACTTATCTCAAGTAGAGATTTTGTTTTACGTATTAACATTTTACTGTTTATTCCCTTTAAGCTAACCTCAAAACTGCATTCAGCGCTATTAGCACAGAATACTAAAGTCATAGAAGAATCTATAGAATCAGAAGGCAAGAAAAGTTTTCGAGTCAGAGAATAATTAAGTCAACACAAATACAGTGATACAGTGTTCGCTTTAGATGGCATTGAGTACCAATCACATTTTGACCATAATATAATTTTATAAAAAGAATTTCACCCAAGAACAAGATGTATATTTTCTGAAACCACAAAATACTAAGAAAATGCAATTAAGGCAGAACAAATGTGCATGAAATAATAATATATAGATGTATATTATAGATAATACATACAGATAATTATTATATTATATAACTAATTAGTTATCATTTGTAGCCTATCAAAAGAATAGTTTATTTTAACGCAGTTTCTATTTATAAGGAATAATTTCAGCGTTCCCCTATATATAACCCGAATAACGAATAACAAATTCCTTATATTATTGACATTATTGTATAATTATTATTACACAGTTTTCTCGTTTAAGGAAAAATGTGAAATATAAAAAGTTTGTTTAACAACTACTCTGATAAAAATAGAAAGTGTGTCCACTCTATGATGTTAATATACAAAAATCAAGAAAATAAAGATAGATGGAAGAGGAAGACACTAAGAAGGTGACCTTTGAATGTAATCAACCTGTATGAACGTCAGTGGCGTACCTTCCTCTTTATTAATAACATAATAACCATCGTGTTATAATATACATGTTAACTTTATTGGTTTGTAATATTTAATTTACATTAAAATTAATGAGACTATCAATTGCCAAACACTGACAAGTACTTCTACAAGAAGTATACTACTAGGGCTACTTATTACATTAAAATTATCCATCTAAATATTTTTTTAAAGTAAAGTTTATTTCATTTAATTAATTAATTGAGTGATTAAGTCAAAACACGTATTGAACTGTACTACAGGTATATTTATGGTAGTAATACGCACAAATCTTAAAAGCTCTGCTGTGTCGGTTGAGCATGGAATTGTGCCATTATAACTAAATACGTCGTTCCAGTAGCGACTGCCTAAAAATATATCTTTAAATAATCTCAAACATTTAACATTCTATAAATTACTGACAGCCGTGATTAAACCAACATCTATTTTAAAAAATCCACACGCAGTGAAATATACTTTATTTAGCATGGTGTGTGCTAAATAGATCCACAACTAGAAAACGTAATGAATTGAGTATATTACATGATTCAGAAATACATATCACCTCTTGTTTTGCTCTCTTGTCAGGATTTCTTGTCATTACGTCGCATATAACAGATTTCGTAGAATTTGCCTAAAATACAGTACAGGAATATAAAAAATATTAAGTTCATATTCATACCGTCTTCGTTAAATAACCTGCAACAGTACAAAGCAAAATAAACTGGCTAAAATAATATAAGCTCCAAACAACATTCTGGACGGCATTCTGGATAGGCTGGGCAATATATTCTGTCGTTGTAGTCGTTGTGTACCCTCCAAAAATGGCAAAATAGAGATTTAATAACACATTAGTCACTGTACTTCCTAATGAAACGAGTAGCTGACAGTCATATAGCGAATTTAATTTGCAGCAGCTCTCATGCAACAACCTGTAGGACTTTCTACTTCTAATTATCCTCGCCAGCATCTTTTCATTAAAATAAGGCTTTATTATTGAAGGATTTTCAGAGTCTACACAGTTTGTTAGAATGAGAAGTCCATCGTCTACAATATTAAGAATGAATATACAATTATATTTAATATTTTTTAGGCACATGTTTACCAGTAATTGTAGGATTTTTTTTTAAATATAGCATTTTCAATTCGTCGTTAATGTAACTGAACCTAGTTTTGATAATCCAGCAAACCGAGAGAAACTGAAATTCGCAGCAAACAGTCGAAAAATTGTTGTATATATTTAAGAATATCATTAATGCAAAACTAACATTTTTCTCTATAACTATGAGAGAATAAATTTGAAATGGCCAGGATATTAGTACTGCAGTCGCTATAAATAAATAAATATTTATATTCTTATAGAATTACATTGGATAATATTTTTTTCAACTGTTAATTAAAAAAGGAAATATTTTCATTACCTGTAAATATTAATATCCACTTATGATCATGACTTTCCAAGACTGGAATCATTCGATCCACAATTTCAACCATTTTAAGAACTTGTGGTAAAATTTTGTGCAATTGGATGAAATTACAGGCTCTCAAGATGATCGAAGTTACTGAAATTATTATAGGATTAGCCATTTTTGTAATAAAATGTTGACTATTGACGAGATTGTTTACATCACTTTCATTTTTGAACAGTTTTTCTGTCAGAGAGATCTGAGAAAAAATACATTAATAGTATACTATAAATTCTCTTTAAGTAACAGTTTACTTACCTTGATTTCCATTGAAGTAATATTATACGGTATAGAAATCAAGTGTAAAATATTTATAACCAATACAATGATCTGAAGTAATATTAAAAACCGTGAAACGACTATCTCGTTTTTCTTTTTGTCGTTTTTAACCGTGCAGATTCCAGCAAATTGTGAAATGAGTAAAATGGGGTTCAAATTCTCGTGTATGGTTAAAACCTTCTTATTGCAAAGCGTCTTCATTTTTTAATGGAAAGATGATGGAATATAATGTTGTAGTTCTTAATGTCATATTGCACGAAAACACGGAATAAAGTAATTGGGTATTTAGTTCAACTATTATCGTTTACGTCGATCGAATTCCGTGGATCAAGATAGTACTAGGAAAATGTAGTATCCGTTTGCAGTTCGGTTTAAAACTTATAATTTAGTCCTTGTTTATTTAACAAAGTTACAGTGATAAAATAGAATTACATCATTTCAGACAAACGTGTTCTTTAAAAAAAAACGTGAGGCAGCCTATTATCAAAGTACACATTATTAAAATTGTCATTCAAATATATATCTAAAATCTAAATTTAAAATCAATACAGATATTCAATTATCTAATTGCAAGGCACTATTTTTTAATGTCATACGATGTAGTGCTTCAATAACAAACCTATTTTTAGCGTTTTATTTGAAACTGTGCTAAAATTACGAGATAAGTCGCACCAGTGGTCACAGCCTAAAACAATGCTATTTAGACACGAGCAAATATAAAGCGCTTTTCCCTTACAGAAGTGATTAATGAAATATTCACTTTGAAGAATCCATAAGCGCTGAAACTTATTTCGTTCGCTAGAGCGTACGCTAGAAAAGTCCATAACTGAAAAATATTAAAATACATTTGGGTACTGTAGAAATGTTTACTGTATATTATTCCTCGCTTACCTCTTGCTTTATGTCATCTTCTAAAGACCGGTGTATAATATTAGATATTAACTTTTTCGTGTGATTTGCCTAAAACGATACAACCCATGAATGCCTGCCCGTTCGAGACATTTATTTATTTTACCTGATCTGTGAGGCGTCCAGCAGCAACGCAAATCAAAAACAGTCTGCCGAAATAATAAAAACTCCAAATAGTGTCGTTCATGGCACCAGATATTTGGTGGGTCTCGGACGACATAGTCGCCGAATTTCGTTTAAACCCACCAAATATCGCAAAATACAAGTGGAATAGAACGGATAAGCTTAAACTCGCTAGTATGATGAGCAATTGAAAGCTATACAGGATATTCAACTTGGCGCAAATTTCGTTTAAAGTCTTGTAGACTTTCCTTAGTCTGCCGATTTTATTCAGAACTGATTCATCTAAAGAAACTCAAAAACATGTACAACAACTTTCAACATATAATACTGCCTTTATTTTACCTTCATCTATCACAATGGCCAATCCCAAGTCTCTCAATTCTTCATTTAAACCACTAAATCTTGTTTGGATGACCCAACAGAGCGATATGAATTGAAATTCACAAGAAATTATAGAAAAATTATTATAAAGGTTTATCGAAAACACGACGAACGCCGTCCAATTGTTTGTCGTTACCATTATAATCGAATAAAGCTGATATGGCCAAGAAATCAATATTAATACGACTAAAAATTAAAATAATGTTATCACACCAACAGATGTCATAAAATATTGAAATTTTATACTTGAAAATGCAATTATCCATAACTCATCTTTATCTTTTTTCATATTTAACGAATAATCGAGAACTGTCATAGTTTTTAATAAAGAGGGTAATATTTTGTGTATCTGAATCAGGCTAGATCCTCTGACTGCGATAGCTGTTACAGATATTAGTACGTTGTTAGTCATTTTCGTTATGAAGCTTTGGCTATTCAGGATCTGGTCGCTGTCTTCATTGTCTCCTGCTTGCGACAACTAAAAGGAAAGGAATTATTTTTATGCACAAAACTTGTCCAGCTATCCCTGAATATCGGGGAAAGCAATCAACGCAACTCACGGGATTACTTTCTTTGTTTTGAGACGATGTAAACATATACTCCTGGACAAAATTAATGCAACAGCAAAATTTATTGTTATTTCTGATATGATTTTTCAAAGTTTTAAGTCCTTAGAGATTTTATGTAAGTGGCCTGGGATATCCTTTTTCACTACTGATAAACAATCGTAATTGTTTGGCAGATATAAAGTAACATTTTGTAATTGTTTGTTAATAATATATTTAACGCAGTTTAAAGTAATTTGCAAAAGGGAATACGTTCAGTTACGTTAGTATTTTTTTTTTTAATTTAATTTAATTCAATACTTTATCCAGTGCACTTAGAGTAGAAAAAATGAACGACACGACACGCAACTAAAGAGAAGGTGGAGTGGAGTAGTGAAATCGGTAACTCCTGGTTAACGAAGGACGTAGCCACCGACATATGGCTAATTTGTTAGGAGTTAGACAATCAATAATTAGTGGAACAGTTAAACGTTTCAATGAACTTGGAAGTTACTGTAGAACCCCAGGAAAAGTTTGCAAAAACTCTCTCAGGTGCAAGAAATGAGCGATATTTTATGCACGTGGTCTTAATAAACAGTCATTCTGCAAGTTTAGAGCTAGGCATAGCTCTGACAGCAGCTCGAAATATAACAATTTCTGAACAAATGGTTAGGAGAAAGCTTAATGAAGGAGGATTGGACAGTAGAAGACTAGCTATTGCACTACTGCTCACCAGAAAACATAGAGTTATTAGACTGAGTTTTGCAAAAGGACACGTAAATTAGACCATTGACGACTTTACATATTTCTAATTAGAAAAAAATACTAACCTTTTCAAGATAAATAATGCCGTAAGGTATAAATATCAGGTGCCCAATGCTGATAATCGATACGCCAATTTGGAAAACGACCAACAAATATGAAATCACAAACTCCTTTTTATCGGCATCCTTTGTGATCGTACAAACCGCCGCTAGTTTGGAGACAATCAGGATCGGATTCACTGCCTCGTTAACGGTTCTTAATTTTTTCAGGCGCAAGGCTTTCATGGTCAAGAGGTACTGCTGCTGGGGGTAGATTCCCCTCACGAAGGCTCGTATTTGTTTAACAGTAATCGTGCACGGCGTACTAATTTTATGGATATTAATATAATCAAGATCGATGTTGTGTATAGATAAACAATTATGCTGTATTAAATTATTGGGAAGTACAGGTGAGGTTATCGTTGATCAAATTTTATTTTTTAATAAGCATGAAATAATTACATGCAGAACAGGGAAATATTGGGGATGGTTGTGGTAATTTCACGAATTTACGGTCGTTTTTATCGTCGGACGTGATGAAGCTCATTAAAACAAATTGCTTTGGTAGCTTTATTAGGATTCTGATTGCAAATATCCGAAAAACAGTCATATAGTCGATATAGGAGTGTAAAATTGATCCGTCAATAAGATGTCCTACGTTATTTTCGTGTTGGCTTTTGGTATTTCAGTTTCTTGGTTGAAAACTAATTTTAATACGTAATTGAGGCAAACTGAACTTTTGCTTAACTACCCATTAATCCATACATAATTTTATTGGCAATATAACTATAGAAGTGGTTACTTGTAATAAGTCTTCTTACATAATCGCCCTTTTGATTTTTGATATTGGTTTCTTGGTTCACAATTAACTTTTTATATAGGGCATCTCAATTAGAACTATAGGATTTGAATTTAGCGCCATTTGTGTTCTATCAAAGATAGGACGTCAATATTTACCGACTGTCATCTACAAATCATACGACGTCAGTCAACATGCCGCGATTAGTAAATCAACGGATAGTTTGTGTACAACTGTCTTATGAAAGTAGGCGATCGTTTACCATTGCATTAAAGAAAATTCGCATAAAATTAGGACAAAACGAAGTGCTTAGAGAGTTAACAGTCTGAAACTTAACCAAGAGATTTGGATAGACGTGTTCTGTTATTGATAAGGCAACACCAATATGTTCTTATCGTGACCAATCAGATGAAAATATTTCTGCAGTGAAAGAAACTATACTGGAGTATACAAATATGTCAATTCGTATTTGGATACTCCAAATTTAATTTGTTTATGTAATTGTGACCACCTGAACTAACTGCTCCCAGCTCATACAGGATTTTGTGGTGCAATATAATGATAGAAGTGTATAATTATACTGTCAATAAGGCATCTTAAATTTTTCCAGTTTCGCAAATTTAATGGTAGGTGAGACGTAAGTTAAGGTATCATTAACAGACACATAGTTTGCAAAACTGATTTATTCCATAAAGTAATGTTCATTTAAATTACAATCTTAAAAATCTGCATAAACTATACAAACATTTTTGGTTAACTGGTAACTGTTTAGTATACGTACATCGAGAGTCTGCAGGGACTGAAACGGATATCGACGAAGTTCTGTCGTTCGCCTGGCATGCCATCAGTTGACTGTCACATACATACAGATATTCGTTGCGCTTTTATACAATTACGTTCATTAAACGAACCTTACATTAAAACTCACCGAATCAATCAATTGTAATTATCTTTTTAAAATTTCCAATACACGCTTATCCGCTTTGTTTCAATTCGATTCGTTTAACGTGATTCAAGTGTATCAATCAAACGTATGAACGTCAGTCCTTTATTATTACAGGTTTAATTGTTGGACATTTTTATATATACACAAATTTCAATCGGTTCGCAATCATTATTTTTCTTTGCCGGATCAAAGATACCGCATAAAATTCAACCGGCGCAAAATATAACAGTTCTGAATGGAATTTACCTGAAAATAACGTCTATCTATCAATAAATCATCTGAATAAAAAAATCACAGTGCTCACTTCCAAATTAGCTTTAAATACTTTATAAAAAAATATATTTCACTAGCAGTCCTCTTCACGCTCGTCGAATATTCGCGAGGAGTCCAAGCACAGAGAACACGAGAAAATTAAATTGTCTTCTTACGTACACGACACCCGCGGACGAGTTTTGAACCACTATGTGTCCCCTAGGGGACGTGAACCACTGGTAGCTCTCGGACAACTCCCCATAACCATGCTGGTTTTTCGCCTGAACCAGGCACTCGTAGGTCGAATCCGCTTGGAGGTTGATCAGTCGGTACCTTTGGGTTCTCTCGCTCGTGGCTGAATTGTAGGTTTGAGACGGTGTCACCGAGAGGTCATGCCACTGACCTGGGTAGTGATACGTGGAATTTATCTATAAATAATGATTCAAATTTAATTGAAATATTCATGTTGATAACTGTTGGTAACATATCGATAACCTACTATTGAATTTAAGCCGATTATTAGTTCAAATAAGTGGAAATTCGACCCTTATTCTATCTACGTAGTACGCCGCTGAGTTTCGACACTACCACCACAGTAATGCAGTAACGCGCAAATCAGCTTGAGATGACTTACCATAATTCTCCTGTAAAGGATCCTAACTTCGGTAATAGGAAAAACCGACTGAACCACCCACTTCAGATCGTACTCGTGGGGATTTGAATATTGCGAGCTGATAATCTTGGCGGGCCCCGGTTTCCCTGATAGTTCGATGTAGCGTTTATCTCTGCCGATGGAATTGGAAACCACGCAGCTGTAGTTGCCGAAATCTGACAGCTGCACGTTGCGGATGATGAGGCTGTGCGTGTGGCCCTTCTTTGACATCAGACGTCTGTCAGTGGGCTGGAGCACGAATGAGTCCTGGTACCACATAACCTAGAAGAAAGTCACTAACTAATAAACACTAAGAGCTAATTTTGTGAAAAATTGTTCTTCGAACGTTCGTAAGGAAAATAATTGTGAAATATGACATTCTAGAATAACATAAGAAATAATACAACATTTACATGTGTAAAAAATGTTGACCTAAGAATTACAGACTAAATTGTTAAAAATGCATCGATTAAAATGCAATTATTTGTCTTTAAAGGCTCTTCTATCTTCTCTTATTAACTGTATATGTATGAATGCTGTTAAAATATTATTACAATAAAAAAATTAATAGTTAATATAAATAAATTCGTTACTATATCTGAATAATATCTAAGTTATTTTGATAATATTAATATCGTATTGCCCCAAAGTAATATTTAGTCTGTTTGCGTACACTTTACTTTTCATATGAGCCTACAAACCAAAATCCAATAGATTTAATTAAGATAAACATGCTATCTGGCTAAGAAAATATCGTGCAGATAATTTTGTTAATACGACATCGAGAATGAGGAAGAACTCCACACCATTGAAACATATTATTAGAAAAAATATTATTTAAGAATACATAGATGTGTAGGCGTATCAAATTATTGCAAGGAACAAAGAATAGTTCTACCATGAATTTTATTACTAAAAACAAATGATTGCTATATTTATATGTGCAATAAAATGAAAGAAATGAATGGTGTTATAGTCCTGTTACAACATTTCAAATATTAATTGAAACCTTTTTTGCCTTTTTTTTAATAGAATATGCAAAAATATTATTATACTATTTATCTTGAACGCACTATATAGGTTAAATCATTTAAAAAATTTTGTCGATAATTTCTTGCAGATTTGTGTGTTCCTGGAAATAATGTACAAAAAAGTCTCCATACTATGCCTTAATTATCACTTTTATTTTTAAGGGACATCTAAATTAAACCGGTACATGAAGAAGGTATAAATATTTTCAATTGTTCCTCGAAACAACTCTCGAGCGATTTTTCTTTTTCAACCGAAGTAGCAACTTCTGAAATTATATTGGAGAAAAGAACAGAGCATCCAAACTCTGTGATTTCTATATAATTTACTTGAGATATTCCAATTAGTATAAGAGACGTTCCGCAGTAAGTGATATTACTGGGTAAAATGGAACAGTAATATAATTATGAATCTGGAGATTAAACATTTAAGAAGATTGGAGGCGTAATTGCCTAGAAATGTCGAGACTAAGATATGCGCTTAAAGTCTTATTGCCGAATCGCGATTTCCATTTCGTTTCGGCTATGCTACGTCTATTCCGCTTTGAAAGGGGAAATAATAATGTCTATATACTTTTTGGGCGATTTATACGTAAAAACTGCTCTCGACGGGTACATAAATTACTTTGATTGTAGTGTATACCGGAGTACTCTGCCGAGCAATCGTTTGTCTTTAAAATTTATATGTCGGGGATTTGGATTTGTCTCCTTTTTAGAAATATTACATGGCAACTCCGGCGTACTTCTTGTATTAAATTTGCTCAAGTAATCGCGAGCCACATATGTCAGAAAGGTTAAGTGGATGATTTTTCGAAGACCTTTGGCAAGGTGAATCAAAATATACTAATTTCAAAATTATAATTATATGAATTCAGTAGTAATCTTCTTCACTTAGTCAAGTCGTATTTAACCAAACGTATATTATTTACTTCATATATTGGCTTTAAATCCGAGGCCTTTTTAGCGTCCTCTGGAGTACCTCCTCTGGAGTACAAAGCTCAAATTTGGGACCATTATTCTTTAACTTATTAATTAATAATTTATTTGTAATATTTATGTCACATCATCTTTCTTCTGCATATATCATCACTTGAGGCCCCAAGAACTCATCGATCTTGTTGTGTCGTGGTGTTCGGAAAATCAACTATCAATAAACATAAATAAATGTAAATTTTGTTCATACAGCTTAAAGAAACAACCAGTGATACAGGACTATTCTCTTGGTGGTACAGTTTTACCACGGTTTGAAAATCTTGAGGATCTTGGTCTTGGATATTTGAAGATAAACTATCGTTCTCTGAGCATATCAACCATCTGGTTCTTAAGGTATATAAAACCCTTGGATTCACTATTGGACATACAACGTCGTTTATCATTTCTCATAGACCATTATTACCCAGTAAGGGGTTACGACCATACTGTGCTTCTACAAAGATTTGACATCCAGTTATTGGACTGTAGAAAGGTGCTTACCTACTAGCCTCTTATTTTCATTTAAATTGTTCCACAGTAGTATAGAAGCACCCGCATTAGTAACCATATTTAGTATACGCATACCTAGACTAAGCTTTCAAGTGGAAAGTGTGTTTTATTATCAGACTATGAGAATTAGCATACTGTTAAAATATTCAGTGTTATAATATCACAACATTTTAAATATATATTTTTTGGGACAATAAACGGATTATTATTATTATTATTATTAAAACAGAATAATAAACATAAAATAAAAGACTCGATTCTTTTGTATGTTTATCCTTCACTTATATTTTTAACAGAAAATTGTATACCTCGGCCGGAGGATCTGCGTGCACAATACAATCCAATTTGGCTTCTAATCCTTCACCGGAATTAACCCACGACCGCAGCACACTAACTTCGGGCGGATCTGAAAAAAAAATATCTCGTAGAACAACTTTTAAAAAAAAGATCACGTGTATTTGTTTATTTATCGCAAGATACGTACATAACTCTTAGATAAATATAACTGAACAATACAGTAAACACATCACTAAAGCGACTTACATAGAACGTGTAATCGAATTTCCCCTGTGACGGGCTGTCCAATTCCGTTTGAAGCAGTACACTGATAGATTCCGCCGTCCTGCCTCTGAACTTCATTTAAATTTAGCAAATACCCTGTCTCAACTTGCAGACCAGAAGGTAGTAATCCGTCCTAGAAAACATATATTTGGAGATATATAATTGACGTCGGGAAAAATATCACAAATTTATGTTACGTGCACTTTTACAGTTGGTATGTAAAGGTTGGATTATATTCAATAAAATTGTTATAAGGAAAGCAAGAAAAAAATACTCGAAATCGCTAATATTACAATTGTATGACCATTTTTGTTAATTGGGCATTAACTGTGGAAAAGTATTTGGAGCTCGTGTGGAAAAGCGGATGGCAGACCATTTGGGCACTTGATTTAATGATTTTTGTATATTCTCTTTCTTAAATTACATCTTTATACTCCTCTAAATTGAGTCACTAGATGAGAGTATTGCTATTTAAAAAGAAATAGTGTACCTCCACTTTATAAGCATACAATTGAAGTGAAACTTCTGGAAGAGATATTAGGAATTGAGTTTGAAAGTAATTATTAGAGTTGTGTTTTATAATGTTATTGATTTATTGGATCATTTTCTTTTACAAACGTCACAAGTGGCTTATGATAACTAAAATGCGATACAATATTCGCGTTTCTACTGTGTGTAAATATGTATTAAAAATAGCATCTGTTGTTGTTCCATGTTTCGTTGTTGATGTCGCAGGATCACTCGACATTATCAGATCAAATTTTTCTCTCAAAAAGGTTATAAGAGGTGCTAATGATTCTGCAGTAAAATTTATATTGAAATTGCCTCCAAAAATCATTGGAATCTATTCAAAACCCAAATTAAGGATTGTAGCTACTTGTGATAAATATGGAAGTAGCTTTGGGTGGAGAAAAGAAATAATGTTTTTAATAGATTGATTTGGAGATATACATATGGCTACTAACAACACCTCTTGACCGTGCTCCGTGCTACATAATGCACAGCCACTCATTCCTCACACTACGGACGCACAAGCCTATGCGTATCCCTTCTACACTCCTCACACGTCCCCACTCTCGTTCATTCGCATACACTGATTGTATCTCCTCCACTGAAGTGTTTCACTTTGAATTCCGTTTCAGTTTTTCGGACTCACTACCTCGCTAAAGAAGTTTCACTTCAAAACTAGTAATGTCGTCATAGAGTTATGACGAAGTGACAGTAGTGACGTCAAAAAATATATGTATACCAAAAAATTCACAGCGGAAAACCAACGTTGAACTATCGGAGTATTTTTTCCTGCCTGCCCGGTACATACTGAACCTTTACGTGTACACTGTATACATTGTCTATTTTTATTTCTGATCTAGGGGAATTCAAACCGTTATTATTATTAACCTTTTTTGACCACTGAACTGTAGGAGTCGGATTACCATTAGCCTTACATTCAAACGACACCGGTCCACCTTTTCTTGTTACTATCTGTCCATTTGGAGGAAGTATCTGTATACTCGGCGGCACTGAAACAAAACACTCGATAAATTTATGATTAGTGACCTAATCTTTGTCAAAAAAGAGAAAGAACTTAAGATGTTAACTAAATTAATATCTTTAAATGTTAAAATAGATTTAACGTCTCCTCTCCGAAGTCCTTAAGCGAATTATTTAATGCATTATATTTAATTAGGGAGGCATCAAAATCCGAAATACCAATTAAGTGTAATGTTCGAAATTAAAACGCAATTTGGGATCCTAAACGATGTGCCCCGGGGCGCACTTCCTGAGCGGAAAATTATGCGAATAAGTCCAATTAATAGCGGGGCAGGCAGTTTTTATTGCCCTGGAAAAATAAACAGGCTTCGCTTCGGCCCTGCCGGCGGAAAAAAGCAAACATCGCGGGGCAAGAGAAAAGGCACACCTGTAAAAACATGCAGCCCGAAAGAGTGAGAGGGCCCACCCCCAGCCCTCCGTGTTACATAACGTGTTTTTGTGGCGGTTTTCGCAGACATGCTTTTTAAATGGCACAAAATCCCTGAGAGACGTTGTCCTGGAACGCCTCCGTCGACCATCATATGAATATTTATATACCCTTTTGCTTGATTGCAAGTTTAAAATGCAAAATAGGCAATTTGCATTCATTAGAATGGAAGTTTTCGTCTGACATTTCAGTTGTGCCGCGATCAGGGGCGTAGAAAAACTTTTACTCCTAACAGGTCCGGAAGCGTTTTACACTTCTTCTTTTAATTAACTTATTTCAGTTCTTTTTTTAATGGAGCGATCATTTCTGGTGGCGACGAAATTAATTCCATTTAAAGTTTGTCCGATCTCCTTCTTGATTCTTAAATTTTAATAATTTCCTTCACATATACAACGGGAATTAGTCTTGATTTTTGTTCTCAAGGCTATTTAAATATCATTTCCAATAATACTTGCATTTTTAAATAATATACGGTCAGGATTACATAGTTGGATAAAGGCAGGTCTACGTAGCTGCAGATTTTTAAGTGTACTTAATTATAACAAAATTTTAATATCTAGTAGTTAATTATTAGACACGTCTACAATGTAGAAACCTTTGACGAATAAAATTAATGAGAGTTATTTGCACATTTTCGCGTTTGGGCCAGATGTTAACGACAGAGAGATCGTTTCAGATGCTCCGCAATATCGGACGAATATTTTTCCGGCTTCTCAGCTTTACCACAGGCTACCAGAAGCGTCTAATCAATCACCGAGCACGTCAACTCTGTGAGAAAATTCGCCTTGAAACAAATTGCTGCTAGTACGAATTGGCAACCCCAATCGCCTTTAAATTAAATATCATTTAATAATTCCCAAATCGACTCGAGGACACGGTTAGGGTAATTTGCATAATATCAAACCGAATTACGACAGGATTACAACACGATGTGGTGAAATTCGTACAAGATTTACGGGCGGAGAATCCACAAAAGTTAAAGCTCGATCGGAATCAAGTTATTTATAAAATATGTAAATTGAAGGGAACTCTAACGTGGAACTCTAACATCAAAAACAACCGTCGTTCTTCTAATCAAGCTGTCAAAGAGTATGGCAGTAGTGTGCGCACACGTTCCGCTTGGGGATATTTTTGAATGGTATATTTCAAGACTTCTACAGGACAGAAGTATTCCTCTAGTATATTTAATTTACAAAATTATTTTGAAAAAATTCCAGCTAAACCTCAAGTACAAAAAAAAAGAAAAAATTGAACTTAATTTGACGTAAGATGTTCTTTTCTTGGTCTAGTCATCTGCTTTTGCATCAAATATAAATAAATAAAATCACATTTTCATAATTATATATCAAAAATACAAAATTCCAACTAACACTCAGAGAAAGTTGAATAAGTCAAACTAAAAATTATGTAATAATTCTTTTCATAATTCAATCACTATCTTTAATAGTAGTATTGTTAATGAATTTTAGTTCACATCAGGTTCCACCTGACTACCAAGTAAGGTGGTCAGGTTACCACGATTACATATGTAATGATGAAAAAGTCTCGCACAAACTTACAGATTGAAAAAAGAGATGTCATTATTCTCCAATACAATCGCTTATTTCAATAGTAACGTTACAAAAAAATTGTATGTTCCCTTAAAGTACACAGAATAGAAGTTAACATAAGCATTTTTTCGATATCGCATACAAGTATATTATAATAGAATTTTTAATAAAATATGCTGACAATAACAGTTTTAGAACTTAGGTACATGACCCAAATACAAATAACTGATTGGGATTGTTGACTTGAGACATGGATATGCGAATGTTACTGTTGATTTAGCACATTGGCAAATTCTGGCGGAGGCGCGGGGAATTGACTATTTATTAGACATTCTCTTCTATCTGTTGTAACACACCAACTGGGCCGATTAGACGCCTGTATCGATAATTTATAAGCCTAAGTAAATATTTGGCTATCAGAACAGCATAATTTTCAAAGCACCTACATATTTATATAATCTGAAAACACTAACCCACTCGTATATCTGTAATTACCTGTCCGGAATCTACTAAGTAAAGTTACTGTCGTATAGCAGGCTGACTGTCAGTGTAAACTTCCCTATTAGCTACAGGTTAGTTCATTGATTTCTAGAGATATTGTTCGCATCGTCTTATTGCTAGAAACGAATTCCATTGGACTCCATTGCATCGGTTCCAGCGGCTATGAGCACCTTGATTAGGAAATATTTATCGTGTAAATAAAACAGAGCCCGGCGGAACGGAACAGACTATGGTCGGGCAAATTGGCGTTATAATCTTACCAGGAATAATGGTGTACGGCCGCCGCGGGCGCGCAGCTCTTGATCAAACACCGCTCCGGCCCGAACGGGCAAAGTTTTTCCTGCTGAATGATATTGCGGCAATTATAGTTGGCCCTGCGGTCATTCCTTTCTGTGATCAGCGGGCTTTGATAAATTAATGTAGTCAACCCGAATCCTATTTATGAACTACCCCTTTGCTTTTTACGTTAGCCGTAATAATCAAAGGGAATGCTTGATTACATTTGAATATATAATTCGGGATGGAGTGAGGTAGGAGGCCGCAGCCGCCGTTAGATTTTAAATGTAAAAAGAATAACGTTATTGATCTGGTTTTTAATTTCGTTTTCGAATGGAGGATATCACTTGGGCTTGATGCGAAATTGCCATCGAATGTATTCACTGTTCTAACGTATTCACCAAAGCAATTTTAAATCACCATGTATAATGTATTACAAATTGTTACAGATTATTAATATAGTACAATTTATAAAATCATAATAGCAATTTCTCGTACCTTCACACGGAGGTTTGAGACTCCGTAAATAAACATACGTTTTTAAAAATGTTTCAAAGACTATTGAATTGCTATTGAATATACTACTCATATTATAACCCTGAGCTAGTTTTAATAACGGTTACAATAGAATTCATGGATTAATTTTAATATTAGCAATAAGGGGACAGCTAAATGGGTAACTAGGCATCTAAACCTGGAACTAGGTGTTTATCGTAGATGCAAAACAAACAGAAAACCAGTTTTCTATAAAATAATTAACACACTATACCCATAATAGTGAATCATTGTTGGTGTCTTCTGAATTAATTGACGCAATGCGAAAAAAGTAGAGCATATCGTTTTGTAAAAAACTAGTCGTTGTTATGCAATTTTCTTTATTCCAAATTTGATTTTAATAACGGATTTTGATTAAGCCAACTCATAAAAATTGGAACGAATTCAATAAAGTCGTTACCGGGTGAATACGAAAACGAAACTGGGACAGGTCGAATTTGTTTTTAGACGCGCATTTTTTGATATGCGTGTATTTTTTTGACTATGGCAAAATTTTTATGTCATGGATAGTTACCTTTGCTTGATGATATTATTCAAAAAATCCCAGTACATTACTTATGACTATTCAAATTCTGTGGCAGGTTACACGACAATTGTTTTGATAAATAAAAAATATTTTAGCAAATCAACCAGAGCAATGTTATGAAAAATAATAATTTATACAAACAAAAACCACCTTGACAATATGCAAGTCGAAATTGAAATTCATGTAAAACGTTATTCGTCGTTTTAGCGTTAATTAGTCTTACTTCGTTCCCAATTCTGCCTTTTAGTGCTTCAATGGTATTTGATGTGTTAAGATATACATTCGACTTACGATAACCCTATAAAATATAGTCCAAGAGAATTAGATCCGGAGATCTAGGTGGCTAGTCAATAGTTCAGTTAATCACGCACAATTTGTAAATACTGTGGTAGTACACCCTTTTTGTATTTAGGGACTTTCATGAGCAAAGAAATATTCTCACAAAAAAATGCATGCTATTAAAAATTGAGTTAATAAATTTCTCTGAACCGTTGTTATATCTACATATACCCTATCAAAAAATTTACTCCAGTAGTCATAATGGCTAAAAACATCATATACCAAAAAATGGACATCTAAATAACAAAATCGACCAGACCGAGCATTTTTTTTTATTTACCCGGTAAAGGTTTTATAAAATTTTTGTTCCAACCCTTAAGCGCTCACTGTATGTTTCCACCACTGTGAAATCTCATCATATTCATATCATGGCAGATCCTGACTAACCCTGATGGCCCCAAAGTGGGTTAGTTTTATTTTTCACATTTTATTATGACAAATCACTCAATATTTACTTTTATTAACACTTTTTAATCAACAAAATTGGCAGTTATCAAAAACAGATCAATATATTTCTGGGCGTAATTAAATATAAACCAAATTTTGGTTAAAAAGTATGAACGTGAACATGAGAGACTTTTTGATAATATCTCATTTCCAACTAATGGTTAGTCTCTACAAGAGGATCTACAACGTCTCGTCCGCAACATAAAAAAGATAATATCTCGAAAACTAACCATTTCCTGTCAAATCTGGTTTCAACATCAAATTCCAAATTATTTTGTGCATGAGATACAAAATACACAAATACTCATTTTTATGAGAAATATTTTAAAGAACACCTGGAATGAGAAGCTGCTAATTTTGCTGTAGAGAAGCTGTACAGATCTCGTCTCTCCCTGTCGTCACACCTTACACATTCCTAGGATTGAGATATTTCAATGACATTCTATGTCAAAGAGTATAAGAAATGAATTGGTGAAATTTATAAAATGTGCATTATTTAATTTTAAATATAACGTGGTCAAACTCAAGACAAACGAGATTCTACAACATCTTGCCAGCAAAAACTTAATATTTCAAAAACCAACTATTTTCTGTCAAAAATCATTTTAATATCAAATTATCCATGATATTCTACATGAAATATATAGTTTACTCATATATTGCTCTTAGGTAAATACTCATTTCTTTGAGAATTATTTAAAGAACACCTGAAAATAGAACCTGCTAGTTGAAGCTGTACATATCTCCCAGCCGTAAGACTTTAAACATTTGTAGTATCTGGATATTTCCAAGATATCTTATGTCAAAGAGTAGAAGGAGTCGATTGGTAGATTCTACAAAAATCTACATTGATTTATTTCAAGGATACGGTGAGAATTTACGTCTTGTCCGAAAAAAATGTATATCTCGAAAGTCAAACATTTTCTATCACAAATGATTTTATCACTAAGTTTAGCGTCATTTTCTGCATACGATATAAAATACATATACACTCATTTCTACGAAAATTATTGATAACACACCTGGAAAGAGAAACTGCTAGTTGTAATCTGTACATATTCTGCCTCTCCCCACCGTCGCACCTTACATAATTGTAGTACTCGGTTACATTCATGATATTTTATGTCAAAGCGTACAGGGAACCTATTGGTAAAAACTAAAAAAAATATACTTTATTTAATTTCAAAGATACGGTGGTCAAAATCAAGAAAAATGAGAATCTACAACGTCTCGCCCACAAAGAAAATTAATATGTCGAAAACCAACCATCTTTGTCGTATATACTCGTAATCCACCACTTTAACACAGATTAATATTTTGTCTAAGATATCGGCATATACTGGAATAATTCTGTACTAAAGTACAACTACTGTTCCCACCCAGACAAGTTTGCAAGACAGCTTTGCAAAAACTGTAATACTTTTATTCTAATTTTAAGCAAATTCAAATTTCCTTTCAACATTTCAAAAGAAATGTTAAGTTAGTTAAAATTTTGTGAAAATCTTTCAATTTAAACCATTTAATATGCATCGAAGTCTCCAAAGCGTAATGTTTTAATACTGGACTATGTTTCGGGTGAAAAAGGCACAAACGTGATTAAACGTCGATTCCAATGTCCAATCCGTCGACAATTTGTTTTTGTTTTTACTTTATTGGTCGAGGGTCACATTATTCCAAACTAGTGCAAAAGTCATTCCTTTATACATTCGCAGAAAATAATTTTCTATTTTTCGTACTATAACTTAGAGAAAACGCGACAGCTTGAAGAGCCTCTCTCTGCCTCAGGCGAAACTTTAACAGCATTTGAACAAGTGCACGGCAATATTTACCGTACAACAATGTTATAAAACGCGACGGCAACCTCTGGGCGGGATTTGAATAATAGAAGGAGCATAACATCGTGCATGTTCAGCGTTTCGAAATGCAATTTAATGGATTCAGCATTTGGCGCTCCGCAGCAGTTGATGTTAAACTTTAAAACTTAATTAAAATATGAATAGTTTCAGGCCTTTTGTCGCTAATTTAGATTGACGGCAGCGGGCGCATTCTATTCACCGCAGGAAAAATCAGATGAGGGAATTAGCCCGAGTAGGCGATCGTCCATACCGGATTGCGTGGAAGTTTTTATTTTAGTAGGTTGGTATTACTATCGCAGATTCCTATTTCAGGTTGACATTCACTAAGAAATTCTCAATGTTTTTTTCACAGGCCACCCTTTATCACCCTTTTATTACAACGAAGGCCTCTATAGTGTTATGTCTGAAAGTTTTTATTTTAGTAGGTTGGTATTACTATCGCAGATTCCTATTTCAGGTTGACATTCACTAAGAAATTCTCAATGCTTTTTTCACAGGCCACCCTTTATCACCCTTTTATTACAACGAAGGCCTCTATAGTGTTATGTCTGAAAGTTTTTATTTTAGTGGGTTGGTATTACTATCGCAGATTCCTATTTCAGGTTGACATTCACTAAGAAATTCTCAATGCTTTTTTCACAGACCACCCTTTATCACCCCGTTTATTACAACGAAGGCCTCTATAGTGTTATTATATACATATATTTTTCTATTCATTTTTATTGCGAAGTCCTTTAATTGCTTCTAAGTGTGTTTTCCATTCCAACTTAATGAAAACAATCATTATAAAACCCTTCGTGGTAAAAAGCGAAAGTACAACACGATCTAATTTATATAAAGTCTCATTAAAATCTGTTTAACCAGCCAATTAAATTTATCGGCGTCCTGTTTTCATCCCCAAGTACGAGTACCTTTTTAATTCCCTAATTAAGCAAGATCTCAATTAAACTGTGTAATTTTCACGGAACATGGGCTATCATGAGCTTAATGCAGCAAATAATTTTAAATAGACATTATCTCATGCGTAAGCATATTCCCATACAGATGACTAAATATTGTATAATTTATGCGAATTCGTTAATTATCGGGAACAGAATAATTGTATACAGCGGTTAAAAATACGATGAATTATCCCTCAATAATAAACCGCTAATTTTATTCTGCAATATTAATAAATATAGGCCGAATGATTTAGATAAGATCGAAAATTGATAATCATAATATAAATATCAATGGAATTTTCCTTAATTTTTAACTTTTACATAATCAATCAATATTTATATGCCTATTTATATAGATTTTATTATTCGTCCTATAAATATTTTTCAAGAAAATTGGGTCGTAAGCATTAACATTGATTTTAGGATAACAGATCTTATTCATGAAATATATATATCTTGCAAATATTATTATAAAAAAGAATTATTACTTGTCTCTTTGAAAGATTTTACTAAAACTTTAAAAAAATTTATTTTCAGTGACGTTCCAGCACAAAGTAATGAGATCCGGAAAATGTGAGGTATATAATTTATATACTGTACATTTTCTTTTCACCGATGAACATTTTATTTCACCTGAGTTATGGCGAAACTTAGCAAACTAATATTACCGTCTCATTACAAAACGATTTAATGTTGATAAACAGTTTAGATTCTACTATAAATGCTTATCAGACGGTAACAGCAGGCGACCGCATTTGAACCAGCAGTGTTTGTGAATTTGTAAGTGAATAATTCATTATTCTTATAATATGCACCCGCTCCATGGAGCCTTTTCTCACATTTATAAAGGCAAAGAATGAAAATATATGATCCAATTTCAGGTGAACCGTTACTTAAGTATGTTTTGATATTAGAGCTTATATTAATATCTGATATTACTAAAAATGAGGGTCTGTGAAACTGGCGTCGATTATCTCTAACTCGATGGAGCTGTGAATCAACATAAATTAATGGAATAGAATATAATCTTAAAGACAAACTGATACTGTCATTTAAAACTAATTAAAGCCTTGTGAAAACGCCATCTTAATGACTTTAAAGAAATATACTACTCAATAACAAAACAAAATATTTGAAAGCAAAATTAATTAAAAATGGATTAAATTAGATAATTAATCATTGATGATCACTTCATGATAGAAAAGTTTATTCTCATGTATCACAAATACTGAATTATGTTTGTTGGTGTTGACTTATTGGATATTGATGCAATTTCTTGAGTTTCCTAGAATTGGAAGAAAATTTACGGTGAGTTAAGCTAGCTTGTCATTACTAATATTATTTTAGTATTTATTTTGAAGTATTGAGGCATCAAGTCGGAGACCAAACCAGTTCCCGTTATTGCCGAGTTTCAGCTCCTTTCCTCGACATGGGCACGATTAAACTTGCATTCTTTCTATTTTCCACCGTTCATTATGCCCCTCCATCCCTTCTATAGCGCCATTTTAATTAAATCCCATTCGTCGTTCCCTGAAATAATACGCGACACAGTACAAAGTATTTTGCACATCATTTTCATTGTGCCCGTCATCCCATGGTGATTTTCAATTGTTTTTCTTATCTCGTTTGTTTTTAGCGAATGCGGACGGCCGTATTGGAACTTTATTAAAAGGTTTATTCATGAATATTCAGCCTGTCAGCCGGAATGTTTACTGAAAACAGAGGCGTATTGTCGTTGGACGCCCAAATTAGAGACCCTCTGATTTTTTGGTCTCACCTGACGACTCCATATGATGTACTAATAATAGTAATCACCCGTTTGCTCATACCGTTGAGATTGAATTAATTAATGGCAAATGTTTAGTTCTAATTCTAAATTTAACAGTATTTTAATAGTTATAAGAAGAAGTCTCAGATTGTAATAACCTTTTTCCCCATTCTGCCATAGTCTACAAACTTAACGGTTGAGCAATGTTTTAAAGACTTATGCTAATGTCGTCAACTCTTCCTTATATACTGCTGTTGTGTTTCACTACTATGCTTATTCGGGGTGTTCGATTGACTGTGATTTTCCAAATTACTGGTACTTACAGAGCCAATCTTCATATGGTACTCCATATGGAGTATTCCTCCAATCTCCATAAGATAGTATCCCCCAACCCTCCTTTCTCTCTACTGTAGCTATTTTTGATGATCCAGGAGTAATCCAGGAGTAAAAACAAGTTGTCAAAATTAATCTTATAGTTTTGGTTATCGTGAAAGTCCTCTAGTACTGTTGATTTATACGTATATCTAACATCAACATGTCTCTGAAACTTTTTAATCTTGTACTGGATGATCTGATCTGTCTAGCCAATGCAACTTTATTTTTTGTAATTTCCTAGTTTTTTAATTTCACTTGGTCCCTATCAGATTTAATACTGATACCTTTATTGATCCAGGATATTCTTTATCATTGTAATTCTATATTTTTCATAACTCATCAAACATGATATTAACGTTAAAATCATTTCTGTAAATATAATGTTGATAAGTAGTATGCAAGTAAATATCAGTATAAGTTTTCTTTCTTCATACATCATTTTGCTTTTATTTTTGTTGTGAATTCGGTCCAAGATCTTTACATAAGATATAAGTACTGAAATGTTTTCCATAATTTTCATCGGACCTAGCTATCAAAAACTATCATCCCAAGAACCAATCTAATCGATTTTTATTAAAATCAAACGCCTTTGAATAGCTTCCAGCTTGAGGGTAACAGACAATAAACTAGATTACCCGTACCGAACCACCACTGGCGTTTATTCCGGTCCTGAGCTAACCGGTTTACGGGCAAATCTGAATCTGACGAGTTTGCACAATTCAGGCTCGGAATTTAAATCATCTCATTATTTTTGACCACATGTGACATACGCGACCAACCCCTTCGTTTAATTTTAAAATGTGGGTGATACTTTTACGGGCGTTCATCCATCCGGGGGCCCATAAAACATCGGTTTGGCATTTCATTTTCGAATGTTCAAATTTAAACGGCACTCCTAAGCTATTCCATGTCCCTCGTGCAACTTTAGGACGTCACCGAGGTCTGTTACTCGTAGCTGACTTATCAATATTTCTTTAAATATATTCAACAGTTGGGTTTTTACGGCCCAAAATATTAAAAATTATTAATGAAGAGTTCAGTAGGCTTATACAGTTTTAAGAAGGTACATCCACCTAGAAACATGAAAAATTAGTCGATCTTCGGAATGAATTTTCTTGGAAACTATTGACGATAAATAAACATTTTTTAATTGAAGATAAATTTATTGTAAATATGGTGAAATGAACACAATTTAAAACCGGAAGAGATATGCCCGCCGGAAGTGGAGCGTCTATTTTGCGACCCGGTTTGCGGTGACCCTTCTTCTGCTAAAACTGATCATCTGAAATCAAAGATAATAAGCTATCATGAAGTTAAGTACATAGGAAACATATTGACGATCGCCGTTTTCGAAAAATGTTCTTAAGAAAACGGCACATGGAAATGAAGTATAAAAATTCGATAAAAAAAACTCAGTTATTATCGTAATTTTTTAAGCAATTTTGGTAATTCTTGAAAAATGTGATCGTTGTTGTGTTAACAATGGCCTCTGACTGTCCAAATAGTTTACAAATTAACTCCTACAGTGCAGTCAAAAATAGTTTTGTTAACATCAATTAACTATTTGGTGAGCAAAATTTGTTTTCAATTAGGAAATTGTAGTTTCCACCATGGAGTTCCCTCGAAAAGAGAAATTAAGAATGGGGGACGAATATGTTTTTCTATTCCTCCTGTAGTTCATGATACGAACATCTACCCACCCTTTACAGAAAAAACAAGAAAAAAGTTCGTTCACTATACATATAATAGAAGAATATATAACTTGTAAGTGTTTTAATAAAATTATAATCGACTTTTTATTTGTTCATTAGAAGTGTACGAATATAATAAATTCTTTCATTGATTTTTCGAATGTATGGACATAGAGGCGAACATATTAATACTAAATAACTCATTAATTCAAATCAAACGCAAACATGGCGTTTATATAACTTTGTACGTACATTACGTGAAAACAAAAACTTTGACGAAGTCCTGCTTACGACACCTACGTGTATGAAGAGGCGGGGCATCAATGG
The DNA here is from genome assembly GCA_037954035.1 of Rosalia funebris. Taxonomy (NCBI): domain Eukaryota; kingdom Metazoa; phylum Arthropoda; class Insecta; order Coleoptera; family Cerambycidae; genus Rosalia; species Rosalia funebris. The sequence continues at coordinate 499,869 of JAZFAV010000004.1, read as the reverse complement.
CCCGAAATTATGGTGGTGGCATATGTAAGTTTGATGGTGGTGTAGTTTAAGTTCAGTAAACTTTTTTTATATGCTCCCTGTCGTCAGCGACATCATAATATACCACAATATATAACCGTACGCAAGAGAAACCGTAAGAGTTAGCACGGTTGGTTGGAGATCAATTTCTCGAAATACGTTTCAGTTTTGTGTTAGTTCCTCAACTTGCTCAATTCTTCTAATTAATTGAGACTAAGGGTTTATTAATTCATCGATATCTAATATCAATCTTAGCTATTTTAATATCGTGGTGTAAATGGCTCTTTTCTATTTGCAATAGAACTTTCTCTGGAAATAGCATGCAATCTTTTATGATTTAATTGTTTTTAAACTATTTTCAAAATTTCCTTCAATCGGTGTAACCAAGAATAACTCCTTCCATTTGTCTTCCTTATTCCGATTCACTGAAATGCTATTAACGTTGGAGAGGACCCACTTCGACAATAACAGATTGTTTCGTCAATATCGTACTGACGTCCTTAGAGGACTAACTCGGAAGATAGCCGAACTGTCGCTGTCGACAAGCCCCCAAGTTTGTTGCAGATAATCGACTGTCCTACAAGAACACGGGCTGCCTTTTTCAGGACTGGGAAGTAACGAGGAGCACTTTGTTGAAACTGAACTGTTACGACTCCCTTTGGGCTGTGAGGCCAGGACAAAACGCTACCCGGGAATTTATCCTTTACAGTGGCGTTTAACTTCGCTAAATAAATAATCGTCTCGCGCACGGTCGGAGAAAAATAATGGGGATTATGGAAAATTATCTCATGGTAAGCGACGTTACAGAAAGTTGTATATACCGAACTTGACTGTACCAGTTCGGATCAGAAGAAATCCCAAACGTATGTTCGTGTACTCTTACTTAAATTCTATTGGGGAACGTGCCATTTTTTCTTAAACCAAACAGTGTCAACCTTCCATTGTCATTCAAATTAATCTCCCAGGCTCATAATAATTCGGTGAGGCATAATTTTGCAACTAATATATTTAAATAAAAGTAATAACACTCTCAAAACTATTTTCGAATAGTTCGGCAAGTTGCTGAAATGCATAGTAGGCTAGACGTTTGTACCGTTTTAATACAAAATGGAATCTCAATTGTTGTTAAAGTGAAACGGATATTATAATGTATTTTAGACGCGTCTACTAAAATTTTCTAAAAATAATGGCACGTGGCATGGCATTAAATGACGATATGTAAAAATCAATTGTTAATACTCATAAGCAGGGAATTTCGGCTCGGAAATTATCTGCTACGTATTCTCTGCCTAAGTCTATAGTGCAAGGTATTATCAACTTGTATAAAAAAGTGGATCCACAGCGCAAAGGAAGAAAACTGGTCGACCATCCCAAATTTCATGCTTAAGTCAACATGTTTGAAAAGGATTGTAACAGGAAATCGACGATCCAATGCAAAAGAACTTATGATACTATGGACGTAAGCCATTGGAAAAAATATTTCTGTATCCAAAACTAAACGCTCAATAAAGAAAATAGGATACAAATTCTACAAGGTAAAGTTTGGTTCTTTACATTTTACTTTTGAACTTACTGGTTTCTCCTTCAGGCAAAAGAAGCCGTTATTAACTAAACGACCGAAAATCAATCGGTTACGGTGGGCCAGAGAATAGAGGCACTGGACTTTACAACAATGGCACCAGGTAATTTGGAGTGGAAAATCCAAATTTGAAATCTGATTGGGTAAAACATGTGCTAAGAACTCCACAGGAAACTTATCATCCTGACTGTTTGGTTAGGAAAGTGAAATTCACTGCGTCTTTTATGATTTGGGGATGTCTGAGTGGTATGGGTGTCGAAAATTGCATTTTCTACACCCTTTTTACACTACGTAGATGGTACTGTGACAGCAGAAAAATATAAACAAATTTTGACAGACAGTTTATTGCCGTCAATACCAATATGTCAAGGCACTGACGCACAGTACATTTTCCATCGGGATGGTGCAGCGTGTCACACAACAAAAACTGTCAAACCTTGGTTTAGAGAACATAATGTCCCTGTTATAGAATGGCCCTTTAGTACTCCAGACCTCTCGCTAATAGAAACATTGTGGCATAAAATGAAAAAGCATTTGCGCAAACATCCAGCCCGCTCAGTTAACGATCTAGGCACCAAATTACAAAAAATTTGAGACAGCGCGCTTCCTTAAGGGTGCGCTAAGCTGGTAGATAGGACGCATGCCAGATCTAAAGCTGTATATTTTTAATAAAGGTGATGTAACATAGTTTTGATGAGGCGGTCAAACTATTCTGAACCGCGCATCTTAATGATTTTTATTAATAAACTTGCCACTGACACATCATAACGTAGTAATATTTCATCGTATTTAAGTCAAAAGTTTATACTTTGTTTCCAATATCAATATTTTTCGTTAATGAAATAGTTTTGAGAATATGTTTTGAGAGATTACTTTTATTTAAATATATTAGTTGTAAAATTATACCTGACCGAACTATTATGAGCCTGAGCTCGTATAATTAATTAAGTTTTCAATTACTGTTAAGTAGTTACACAACTTTAACTACTATATTTTATTAAGTTAATTTTGTTCATCCCTAATTTAAACCTTCTGGATTTATTACGAATAAATCAGTTAACCTCGAAGATGCTAAATTCGTTTCAAGGTGAGTAAATTACATATTCCCTCGTGTTTTTGAGACTCCCTACGAACGTGGCAGACCTCGATGGAATCTTCGCTTTAATTTGAATAATGAGCACGAAGCAACCCCTTGTTCCGCAAACCGCTACCCTGCATAATCGATTAAACAAATCATTTGCACTTGCACAATCCCATTGTCAACATGTTGATTAGGCATAATAGGGGAGGGCCCTGCGTTGACTTGAGGGATCACCAGCGAGGTATTATCGCATTGTTAACTGGCCCCCGGATACGCTTCTTTTACGCCGAAAATGTCGAGTGCGTCGGGGGGGTTATTCTTTTTCAAATTTCATTATGATATTCCGGAACGAATTGGGGGAATTCGACATTTATGTTACAACAGAATTTAATCGAAATAACGTTCATACGTGATTTGTGCATACCACCCCTCGGGCAGATACACATTTCACCTAATTATATAATTTTCCAGAAAGGAAATGCTTTAACAGTCACTATATATGTATACATAATTTGTTTATTTATAGTAGTAAAACTATTTATTTGAAATTGAAAGCCTTTTAATTGTTTCATATGCATTATAGTTTTGGTACACTTGTAAATGTACCTTCAAATAGATTTAAATTACGAAGGGAAAAAGAGAGATAGATACTTGCACTTAATATTTCAATAAATACTCGATGTAATTTAGAAAGGAAATGGTTCACATATCTACACAGATAACTGATTTTATTTATTTTTGTTTTGTTTATTCTTTGCCAACCAAATAGTTTTATAATAATCACGTTTAGAGTTCTACGATACATAACATTAATAGTTTTAGGAATTATAAGAATAATGTAAGCAAATATTCAATAAGTAGTTAATTAATTCAATACAGTTTAAATTAATATTACACTCACGCAAGGAAAAGTATTAGAACAACGTTGTTTTGTCTACATTTTCAGGAAAAAGCTAACACCAAGCATTGTTTACCTCGCCGTGTTTGTTGCATGCTAAATAGCTGTCCCGGGTTTAAATTACCAGTAGGTATGTTCATACGTTCCACGTAAATGTCGAGTGTGCCCCAATTATTACAATGTCCGCCGAGATAGTATCAAAGCCTTGCCCAAGGGTTGTAACAAATTCGGATCTGGCCATCAAGTATAAGAGTCGGGCATTTGGAGAGCGAAATTTACAATATAGGTTACAACTGAAAAATTGACAGAATACAAAAATCATTTATTTTAATATATGGCATTTTTATGTTAATTTAACATCGTTGTAATTAAACTTAATTTGGATCACGGTTCAAGCATTGTTTTACGTATTTCGAGCACTATCTAGTGGAAATTTTAATACCGTTATATTTTTGTAAAGCGAATGCCGGGATAGCCATTAGTATGCAAATTCTGCAATTTGCTATATTCCTATTTTTCACGTTTTATATTTTGCGCTGCTGTCAGACATGTGCGCTCTATTTTAAACCTCTTTGTATGTCAAACAAAGCCACATTAAATTGGATATATCATTGCTGAAGTTCTGCTAATGGAATTTTATACAGAGTTATCAGATTACTAAATAAATAATACATATTTGTGCCGTCATAAATAAATCAATTTTACTCTTCGCTAATCGTTTTTAATGTTAATTTTGTAGTACCAAATATTATCACAGCTTTAACAGTATTTATATTCCAAAATTATTAAATTTATATGTTAAGTTTTTATATTTAGTTAAAAACAACGATATTTTTTCCAGTCAGCGAATATTACCAACTGTTATAAAAATTTATTATGTCTCCTAATATGTACAACGATCGAGAACAAGTTTTAATACTGGAAGCACATTGGGAAATATTCTCACTCTTCATCTTCAATTAGTTTTGAAAAACTTATAAAAAGTGTTTCTAATAAATTGTGAAAAATAACAGATTCATATATGTTTCGATTTAGATATCAAAAAGACGCAGTAACATAATAATTAGTATACAAAAATTTTCATTATATTTGACAGAGTTGCAAACATTATCGATGAGGATTTTAATTAAAACGCTTTCCATTTTTCTATGATAAACTATAGGAAAAAAATACCTCATTTTGTACGTGCTCTAGAAACAACTTCCATTCCTAAAGTTGTATTTTTAGAAATATCCATGAATCATTCATTTTATTAGACATAGTAGTACACATGTAAGAAAAGTGAACATTAAAAATTGAAAACTTGTATTTATTAGTAGCCAGTAAGTATAAAAATAAGTATGCGAAACACTATTAGGTGAACAAGAATATTAAAAATCAACATTTAGGCTTCATTTATGAAAGTTACACAAAATATAGTTAAATATGTAAATTTTTTTTAATTTTTGGAACACACTGTTTGTATTTCTGTATTAGCAGATCTCATCCATCTACGCGGGAATATTAAACAAGCCTTTTTCTATTTTGCACCGGAATCGCTGGATGATCCTCTAATTCTATTTTGCGAAATATCCAGATTGGCTCTCTGGCTCTGCGAATTCTTATTCCTGATGTAAATACCGAACTCAATGAAAGATGAAATTGCCTTCGAAGTGCCCTGGGATATTAAAATAATACTGAGTTGCGGAAATCCCGTTCCAGTGTACAACAAAACAACAGCTATCTACCTACCTGAATTCCGAAAACGACCCGTGGTGTGCCGGTGAAGTTTTGATTAAATTTATGCGTAGCCCTCCAAAAGAAATTGGACAAGAAGTGATGATTTCAATTGGATTTTAAATTAATCTCAGAAACAAATCAGGAAAGAGTTCGGAAAATTAAGTTAGCTCTGCTTGAATGTGGGAATATTATACAGCAGTTTTCATTAGAAGAATAATTTTCATTGCATTGTACCCATCTTTAAAAAGTGTTTATTATTTCTTGAGATTGTTGTCAATTACAATTTAAAAAATGGTTTAAATATTACATTTCGGTTTCAATAGCCATCTTCAGAGAATGACAATAGTTAATAAAGGATAGACGACCAAGTTAAAATGAAAAACGTTCTGTGCAAAATGTTTTTAGTATCACAGATTTATGGAAACTGAGTCTGCATTAAAAAAGAAAGTGAAAAATTGCAAAAACACAATACAAATCCCCAGAAACATTGGCCTTCAATATTTTATAGATATACCAGTTGTGTAATTTTGTTGTATTTTTATTGCATTGTACCTATATTTAAATAGTTTCTTTTTTTTGTTTTTGTGATTCCTATGTCAATTAAAATTAAAGAAAAGGTTTCAATATAACATTTCGGTTTCAATAACCATCTACAGATAATCACAATAATCAATAAAGTACAAATAACTGAGTTAAAGCGAAAAACGTTCAGAGCGAAATGTTCTTAGTGTCAGAGAATTAATGAAACTGAGTCTGCATTGGAAAAAAATGTAAAATGGGAAAAACACAATACAAGTACCCATAAATAGATTTACTGACCTTCAATATTTAATATATATGCCAATTGTGTAACCAAAAGTTGTAAATATGAACAAAGAATTAATTTCTATTAAGAATCAATTTTCATTAAGCATGGTTTGAACTTTCTTTCCTGGTTTTCACTGTTTATAATCTTCTCTGAATTGAAAAATTGTACATATTTCTCTCCAACAAAAGCATTCAGCCTATCATCATTTTTACACGTAAAAATTAGTTCCCCACTATAAAAAATGCTGTTATTAAGTAAAAAAATATCGACATGAAAATATCGGCATACTTTTCAAAAAGAAAACGTAAATTATGTCGAAAAGTGACATTTAGGATCTTTTAAATTCTTGAATTTATTAGAAATCTTCGAATAATTCTTGTAATAATGTTAAAAAATTTGGACATTACTTTCAAAGATACTGTACATTAAAAATCTCTGAGTCTCATAAAATGTCTATTTTTTGTAACCTTTTTCTTTGTGTGGTAGTTAATAAAAAAGAAAATAAATATCGCATCCAATGTTTCAATTAATTGTAGAAATGAACTAGAATGATATTGAATTTACAGTTTTTACTAGAGCTATGTTATTGTATATGTCCAAGAGTATCCGAAACTCCGAAATAAGCAACTACGTCTATCCGGGAATAGGTTAAAAATTAAGCTGAAAGAGAAAAGCTGCGAAAAAGGCCTCATTTACATTTCAAATTTAATTTCCGTTTGGAATATGTCTGCTGTACAAAGCCAGTAAACGTAGGTTATATATATAGTAGATACCACAAAAAAGACCTTAAATTGCCTTTGATCACTTCTCGGAGTTTTCCCGGTTTCGTCTTTTCTCTTTGATATTGAAACGACGTTTAAGCCACCTTTTAAGGAGAAATTCTCCCAATGCTCGACCTTCCGCATTTACATAACGCACAATTATGAATAAAATTCACCTCTTTACGTAGAGATTTATGAATATATCTGATGCTAATTGTGGCAGTCGACAAAAGTAAATTAGAGATAATTCATTTATTTTTTTGTTATTTATTGCTGATTTATTTTTAAATACCGTATTTAAAAACTTTGGTCAAATTTTTTTGGAACGTCCCTCCTACATGAAATATTCTATCGATTAATCTCGATGTTTCCCGGTGAAGTTACTGACCTATACCACCTACGGATACGCTAGAACTGGCTAATTATTTATTGCAAATGTCGAACCCTTTTAGCTGATGTATAAAATAAACATCCGCCATCGCTATATTTTTCATGATTATGAATAGAGCGCGCACAGCGCGGCGATATATTTCCCGAAAATTTGTATAAACATAACCTAATATTTGTTTTACCGGAACCGCAAATGCAAAGCAAACAACGTCAAAATAAATTTATGCCCCTAACAGTATCATTAAATCAAATTGAGTGTGCAACGGATTCGCGTTCACAATGGCGAATGTGATGAATAATATTAATTGTTTTTATTTTCCTTTAATTTCTGCCAGTTGTTTAGTTTCCTGTTATCATATTTATACACTCATGTTATCCACGTACGGGACGTAGAGATTTATTTTAATAATAAAAACGTAGAATGGGCGATAGCGCTAAAACCCCTCTTGACCAATGTTAAATTGTAGACAGAAAGACCTAAAAAAATTCAAAACACAAGGTATGTATTATCAATATAATAAAGGAATATTTTCTATTCGACATCTAAAAAAGTCATGTGTAATGAATGATTACCTTTCGAAAAGTGTTCTTAGTATAACCAAAATGCTTGAATAATAATTTTATTCTCTTTAACCAACTCCAATCCCTTCGAATCTTTACTAAGACCTTCTTAAGACAAAATAGCTCATTTTTTTAATTGACATTACAATTTTGTTTTAAAAAAAAAATACAACATTTTTAGCGAGGAAGATAAAAAATGCACTTCTTCCACAGTAGGTCTTGCGTTACTTCGATATTCTCCACATACATTGCTTGTAGTCCCTGCTAAGACATTTTGATGATAAAACTGCTCGAAATTTTTTATAACAGATATTACGAATTTTTTTTTAAGAAAAGCCACAAGCTATTTAGCAAAGAAAATAAAAAAATCGCCGCTTCCACAGTAGGTCTTATGTTACTTCGAGACTCTTTACAGAGATCCCTTGGGGTCTCTATTAAGACTTTATGAAGGCTAATCTGTTCAAATACTTTTTTAGTATACGCTACGAATTTTTCTAAAGAAAAAGTACAAGATTTTTAGTAAAGAAAATAAAAAATCTCTGCTTCCACCGTAGGTCTTGCGCTACTTCGATATTCTCCACAGACATCCCTTTGAGTCTCTGCTAAGATATTCTGAAAGTAAATCTACTCTAAATTGTTTATAATAGATGTTACAAATTTCTTTAAAGAAAAACAAGATATTTAGCAAAGAAAATAAAAAACAATCGCCGCTTCCACAGTAGGTCTTGTGTTACTTCGATATTCCTTACAGAAACCCTCTGGAATCTCTACTAAGATTTTCTGAAGGCTAATCTTCTCAAATAATTTATTAGTAGACGCTAAGAATTTTTCTGAAGAAAAAGTACAAGATTCTTAGCGAAGAAAATAAAAAAGAAATCACTGGCTCCACAGTAGGTCTTGTGCTATTTCGATATTTTCTATAAACATGCTCTGGAGTCTCTATTAAGATTTTTTGGAGACACATCAGTAGTGTAGCAAAACCAGTACGGGCTCACCCTCGGATTTGTCCGCGGACATTTGATGCGGATGGCATGTGGTCATTGTTGATCTGAAGAACTCTTGGCGCAGGTATTAAACAGGTGTGTATCGGTTTAAAACAGGTATGGTGGTATTAGGAAAAAACATGACGTCATTAAACAGGTTACCATACCTGTTTTAAACCGATACACACCCGTTTTATACCTGTACAGACCTGTTTAATACCTGCGAAAAGAGTTCTTCAGATCAACAATGACCACATGCCATCCGCATCAAATGTCCGCGGACAAATCCGAGGGTGAGACCATACTGTTTTTGCTATACTACTCACATCTGTTGAAATATTTTTTTAATAGACGCTACGATTTTTTTAAAGCGAATTACAAGATTTTTAGCGAAGAAGACAAAAAAAATTCAACGCTTCCACAGTAGTCCTGACGTTACTTGGATATTCTACAAAAATATCCCTTGGAGTATCTTTTAAGACCTCTTAAGGACAAAGTTATTCATACATTTTTTTAATAAACGCTACGAATTTGTTTAAAAGAAAAAAGTACAAGATTTTTAGCGGAGAAAATAAAAAAAATCGCATCTTCCACAGTAGGTCTTGCGTTACTTCGATATTCTCCATAGACATCCCTTGGAGTCTCTACTAGGAATTTATGGAGCATATTTGCTCAAATATTTGTTTAATAGACGCTACGAATATTTTTGAAGAAATAATACAAGATTTTTAACGAAGAAGATAAGAAAAATCACCACTTCCAGAATAGGTCTTGTATTACTTGGATATTCTGGATACGAATTTTTTTAACGAAAAAGTACAAGATTTTTAGCGGAGAACATAAAAAAATTACTGCTTCCACAGTAGATCTTACAATAAGTCGATATCCTCCACAGACATCCTTTGGAGTCTCTACTAAGACCTTCTGAATTTATTTTTTTTTTTAATTAACAAAATGTTTTCTTAAAATATAATGCTGTTTTCTATGGAGAATTGTACTTAAAATATTTAATATTAAAGTACTTATGTCTTCAGAATGAAGTGGATATTCATTTTTAGGGTAAAAGAAGGTTGAGTGAAATTTGAAACCGGTAGTTAGGTTTCTTTTAAGGATTGAAAGAAGTATGACGATTCTCAATCAGCATCTTTTTTCTACAATTTTAAATAGTTTTTGATTTACCTTTTTATATTTTCAAAGAACAGGGTTATTAACTGTGAAAACATTTTGGGACAGCCTGTATATGGACAATTACTATCTATATAGTTTAGTATCACATATTTTCAGTTTAATTTCAATTCAAAATGAATTCATGAAGAATAATCTCTTAGAAATAATCCCGTATTATTGCAATACACTAATAAAAGTGTTCGTTTATAAACTTTCGTCTACTATGTGTGAGTTAGTAAGTTAAACAACTTGAATACTTTTGATAAAACGAGTACTAATAAGTTATAAGTGAATGGTAAACACTGTATTACGATTTATGATAATCGTAGATACATGTATGTTAGTATCACAATTGAATTGCCACAGATGTTTCTCTGTGTATTTGGTAAATATGGGGAGACGTAATAAATCGTCGATAGATCATCAGTTATAGGATAAACTTGTTAGAAAATCCTTTTTATTTCGTATTATTTTATCGGAAACAATCTTCTGTCGTATTAATGACAGAATTACGAGCTGCATCCGGGAATAGTGCACCATAAAATTAAGAAAACGTTACCAATTTTGTTTACAGTACTGATGAAACGCAGTAAAATGCAATAATTGTGTTATGCATTGCAGAACCCTAGCGTGTTTGGTGTTGTTAGAATACTTGAAAATTTTATTGGGACGACAATGTCATAAACCGGAATTTATTACGCGGCACAACGATAAAACGTTGGTTGTAACATTAATGATGATTTCCCCATATATAACACGAAACATAATAGCTGATGTAAAATGGCAAATCGGTTTATTTTATTTCCCGTTAAAATTGATGAATAATTCATAAAAACGCTTCCTTTAATTGCGCTCCCAATATTTTGCGTGATGTGGATTTAAAAATATATATTTGCTGTCAGACTGATTGTCAATAAGATCGAAATATAGTTGTAGATTATTGTCTGTTTATTTTTTCATTTTGTAATAACAAATATGATTGATTACGTTAAAAATAATCATTACATAAGAGGATAATTATTACAAAATCAAGAAGTGGTTCATGTATTTTTTTTTAGTTGACAATATACTATCTCATACCTATATAAAATATTAACCCCTATTTAGTTCTCCTTAATATTCCATTGATTATTAAACCCAGGAATAAATTTGTCAGAAGATGACAAAAATATATCATCTGTATTTTTTCAATACAAGGGTATGTCAAAGAATACATTCTACGAAACTTTACTTAAAGATAAATCGAGAAATAATAATAATTAATTTAATAAAAACAAAAATTACATTTTATTTACAATGTAGCGGATAAAAAATTAAAATTAGGATCCTTCAGAAATAATTATAAAAATCCCTATATCCAAATTACAGATTCTCTTACGATTTTCATTCTGTATACTCCTCTCACTTATTTCAATAATGTTTCTTTTCCTTTGTTCTAATAAGCATGTCTTTTGAACTACATGAAAAATTATTTTACGGTATAAAATTCAGAACACTATCGAATATGTAAGTTACAAGATCGGCCCTTAATTACGTCGAATTAACCGTCTCTAATCGGAACAAGTTAAAACTCTTTTAAAATTAATTCGAGCTAATTACGTTTTTGCAAAGTTGGAGAGCCGAAAAAGTAAAGAGGAGTTGGAAGATAAGTATCGGCCTAATGAACCTCCCAATTTATACAGTTTTTATCGCCGTTATTTTGTAATTCTCTCTTTGGACTGTGCGGGTAGATGCTCTTAAGATAAAGATGATACGCCCGAACTTTCCATTCGCAGTGTACCCGCGGGACTCTGAAACGAACAATCTTCATAGGCGAGTGGTGAATATTGTGGTTGTTCACCTCCTTCCTCCTTAAGTTGGTCGTTGCTACGTCTGGTAGTTCTGGCACTAATAAAATGTAATTCTCTATACCCAAATACTTTGTAAACAAATATAGTTATCGATAAAATTATAAAAAATTTCTTTGGGCCATAGTATCGACTTTCATTTTATCTCAGACACTCTTTTAATATAAAAAAATCATCTTGTAGCCTTCATACATTCTTTACACGGGTCCTTACAGTAAAATTAAATAGAAAATTGGAATCGTATAAGGACTCATTATGATTATTTTTTTGAGGAATGGTAATACGCAATGCTGATACAAAACACTGACAGGAAAAAAAATAGGATACAAACTAACAAATTATTAGTTAAGAAATGAAATTATTAAATTACTAGCTCACTTTATTGAAAACCAATTAATTCTAATAACTGCATATTTACACAATTGAAGACACGAATGGAAGAAGGTGTTATGCAAGAAACACAAAACATTGGGGCATTTGAATTCACACAGTTTTTGTTATAATTTTCTTTTATATATTTTATACTTATTACCATATACTTAAAATGTTAATGTTGCTGATACAAAATTCAATCTAGACTATCAACAAAGTCTATTAAACTCAAAATTCTCAAATTGAAACATTTTAAGTATATTCCGCGATTCTTGTACATAATACCTTGTTCCGCTCCTGTTTTCAATTGTTTTTTACGATTTAATAAACTGTTTTCTCCGTGTATGATAGTAGTGAACTAAACAAATTAAAACCGAATGCGCTTTGGATTAGTGTTCATAAAGCAATTTCCTCGTTCAATATAATTAACGTTTATTAAATTTCATTTATTGCATCGCTGACCCTCCAGTATATTAACATAAAGTTGAATATGTTTGATTTATGTATAATAAAATGAAACGTGGCCGCAAATCGTTGCGTATTTCCGATGAGATGGCAAATTTTGCTTTGCCACGCCAACATGCAGTTGCGATCCGCAGGCAGCTATGAATTTTATTTATTGCAGCAATACACAAGCTCTTGTGCAAATACTTTGTGCCGTTTCCATGTTAATTCGGGACATAATTAAATAGCTGTGCCCGTCGGGTTTTAATTGATTCAGTTCAATTAATATAACCGAGTTAAATCGGTTTACGTACGACGAGGATTTATCTGCAGTATGTTCCATGTTCCAGCTACGGAAAAACAGTGCTTCAAAGTTAATACGCTTCTTTGTTCTCGGAAATGTTACTCTGCCAGCCATTCTAATTATTTTAAATGGTCTTCTCTAGACTTCGGCGCTCTATCGATTTTATTAATTCAAATTTGAGGTGGGATATATCCGAGATATACCGCAAATAGTTTAGTCTAATTCAACTCCGACTCTCAGTTGTTTGTTATTGCTAACTAACAATAGAATAAAACATTCCAAAGAACGATTTTACGTGAGACAATATTTTACAGATATTTAAAAATTACGTGGGAATTTTCAAAATATTCTCAAGAAAAATTGTATGTGTTTTTAATCACAATCAACCTGTGTCGGGATTGGTAGAGAACTATTTACTACGAATGTATGTAGTTCTTTCCGCTTACTGTAGGTTACAGATTATAACTTAATTATTTGGTTTAGATATATCCTTACATGTAACTTTTTGATAACCAGCAAATAATTGTTGTATCTCAAAACGCTACTGTTTTGTAAATACTTTCTAATATTTACTCTTATAATCATACTATATACAAACAATACTTGGAACAATTGAGGTGATTGCTATGTAAAATAAAATATTATTTTCTATTATGCGACTCTTTACGAAATTGAATCCATATCTCTTACCGAGGTACTCTGCAAATTTGTTTGCTTGCTCTCTATATAAAGTATATACTCTCTATTTGATATTTTAAGAAGTTTCGGTTTTTTACTTGTTGCTTGTTGAAAATCCAAGTCGATATTTTTAAGCACACAATATAATAAAATTAAAATTTTATTAGCCCATATATTAAGGTTTTTTGTAAGCGACTTCTTTATACTTACTCAGTAAAATGCCTAAAAAATTGTAGATCTTTTGAGCATGAGTAAATAAAGAATTAATTATTATATGCATTTTGAGAATGATTGATGTTCTGCATAACTTTACGAATTTTTATACTGGAGTAGGTTGGAACTTTTGATGTGAAGATAACACTGACTTAGTTTTCCACAAAATACCAAAACACTATACACTGATAGATTGGAGATGATAAGAACTAGTTTTTACCATCTCCAGTGATGCCAACTTTGTTGCACGTCGAGTGTAGTGTATAGTGTTTGGTGCTTTGTGAAAAGCTAAGTCAGTGTTACGAATTTTTAATTTAGCATAATTTGTAAACCAATTGAGTATTTGACTAGAAATGTATTATTAAGGTAATCAGTAGGCCTTTATTAGTATCTATAGGTAATAAAAAAGATTGTGTTTTCAGCTATAACTTGCAAACTAAAGTTTACAGCTAAATAATTTTCGTCAGAATTTGGCGATATAGACATTTAGTAATGCAAATCTATTTATAATTCAAGCAGTTTTTAAATATTTTTATTTAACTTTGACCACGTCACTTTCTATTAACAGTTGGCTTTAAATTGAACACAAAAAAGAAATTGAAACCAATAGAAAACTAGTAAGATTATAAGTGATAGTGAAACTCTGTATATGGGCCACCCGATGTATTTTATGGTAATTTTTCGAATCTTACATCAACGAGAACTTCGAAAGGGTTGAAAATCCATCCTGAACTTTACGCGGGAGTTTATTTTCCTGAAGGTCGTTCCGCCAACGGCGAGAAACAACGTGTCGCGCAACTGATAAATTCGAGCACGCGACAATTCGAGTGTTATAGCTATGAGCTCGGTGCGTGCTTTAATTTTCTTTGGCGGCTATAAATTTGCATACAGATTAATTCTCTATTATGGAGCGCCATGTCTCGCTCTGGGCGCTCCGCAGCGTCCCCACAACATCCCCACTGCTTTCGCCAGTAACTTACCCCGCGCGCCGGTATGTCGTGTTACTAATTAACATTCAGGTTGTGTCGCTTTGTGTGTTACCGGAAAGTCGGCGAATTGCCCTTTTGAATTTGGATATTGGAGCAGCCGATTACATTATGCGTTTGCTCGATTGTGTTCACGGTTCGGTGTGGAATTTGGGAGAGATTTACCCTCATCAGGGTTGTCAGTATCCTGTTTAATGTCAATACAGCGGTTTTCGAAATTTTTATCCTGAAGATGTACAATATATTCACGAACAAATATTTTTATTTTCACATCACAGTTTTCGTCAATTAATATACGAACTATTCAAAAAGAATATGGTATGTTTAAAACAAATTATTTGAAATTTATTGCATGTGGAATAATTGTCGAAATATATTTCGTCGGCTAAACCATTAGAAGTTCTACACGTTGGACGAGGAAAAACGAAATTAATCAACAAACAAATATTTACATTACTATATTCTCCTGAACATTTAAGTGTGTTCATAAAACTGAAGAAAGTAATTCGGTAACTCTCGATCAGTATTTTTGGCGGAGGCGCCAGTCATTCAGATTTGCTAAAGAGGTTTCTTATTAAATGATTTTTATTACACTTTTTACAACTGTGAAGTTAAGCATAACGTTCGTATAAACATCAGACCGTCTTTTAAATCAACATTGAATAATTAGTAAAGTATTCACTTTCATCAGGTAAACCAAAAAAAAATTGACTCAACCCTGATAACACACGTCTTCTAGTTACACCATAATGCACAACATTCGTCATCAAACATTAATATTGACATTATTACTATCTCTTGTATGTTTAAGAGTCTCAATAACACTAACTAAACTAATTTAATAGCTTCTAATAAATGTTAAAGAATTTCTAAAGATTCTGGCGTCGCCAATAATACAACTAATTGAAAACCTTTTTCAATGATCTTTTATCATACTAATTCCAACTCTGAAGACAAGTACAAAACTCGTATAAACATTAAGCGTCATTTTAAGGAACATTGGATAATTGATGAAGTGTTCAGCCTCAATACTTATGTAAATCACCGAAAATTTTGATTCGATCACGACAACTTACATGTCTTCTACTTAGACGAAATGGGCATGGCGTTCACCATCAAAGCTAATATTGATATTATGATTATTCCGGAATATTTAAATGTGTTAACGATATTATTGAACTAAGTTGGTGACATCACAATAGTATTCTATATTGTGGCGAATGCGCCAGTAACGCAGTTAATAGAAAATTCGTTTTTAATGACTGTGGATGCGATAATAGTGCAGATAAATGAAACCAAGTACAATATTGTAAATTCTCTTTTAATATCCATTAAAAAATTGGTTAAGTATTAATATTCAATATGTCGTTAGACAAACCAACACAAATTTTATATAAATAGAACAGATAGAAGGAGAGCATATTTATCACAAAAAGAACCATTATTATCAACCTGGATGTTTGGTGTTAATACTATTAATGAAAATAATTTGGTGGGTTCTGAGTAATGTTTAAATATTTGAAGAAGTAATACAATCTAATGCGTCCGTACCTAATCTTTCCCAACTATGGTAGCCAATGCATCTGTGTAAACATCGAACCGCCTTTAAATCAACATTGAGATGGATACAATCTCCTGTAAAAGTACATGAACAATTAAGTGTTCCCATTTAAATACAATATTTAAATGTTTTCCCACTTAAATATTGTCAACTATTTCGGAGAGATTTACTCTCACCGGTGTTATCAAGATTCAGTTTCACTTCTCGTCAGTTAACACACAAACTATTCTAAAAGAGTGGTATATTTAAAGGAAAATTATTTTGAATTTATTCCATATGGAATAATTGTCGAAATATGTTTCTGCAACACTTCGTCGACTATACCGCTAAAAGTTGGGACGGACAAAAGGAACTGTAATCGGCGGCTATTATTTAACAAATATATACATTACTAAATCCTCTTGGACATTTAAATGTGTTCACAAAATTGAAGAAACTAATTCTGCAACTCACGAAAAGTATTTAACATTCTGGCGGAGGCGCCAGTCATTCCAATTTGATACAAGGGGTTTTTTATTAAATAAACACTTTTTACAACTGTGAAGTTAAGAATAACATTCGTATAAATATCAAACCGTCTTTTAAATCAACACTGAATAATTAGTGAAGTATTCACCTTCAATACTTCATCAGGTAAACAAAAAAAATTGGACTCGACCCTGATAACTCACACGTCTTCTATTTACACCTCAATGGCACAATATTCACCATCAAACATTAATATTGACATAATTATTATTTCTTGTATGTTTAAAGGTCTCAATAACACTAACGAAACTAATTTAATGGCTTCTAATAATTGTTAAAATTAAAATTTTTAAAGATTCTGGCGTCGCCAATTATACAACTAAATGAAAACCTTTTTCAGTGATCATTTATCATACTACTTCCAACTCTGAAGACAAGTACAAAACTCGTATAAACAGTAAGCTTCATTTTAATTAACATTGAATAATTGATTCATCCTCAAATTTTTGATTCCACCACGACAACTTACATATCTTCTACTTAGACGAAATGGACACGGCAAACACCATTACACTCTAATATTAACATTATGATTATTCTGAAATGTTTACATGTGTTAATGATATTATTGAAACTAATTTGACTTCACAATAATATTCTAAATTATGACGAATGCGTCAGTAATACGGAACTTCATATATATCAGATCGTCGTTTAAATCAACATTGAATAATTAATGAAATATTCATTATCAATATTTCATCAGGTAAATCAAAAAAAAATTGGACTCGACCATAATAACTCACACGTCTATTATTTACACTATAATGGCACAACATTCGTCATCAAACGTTAATATTAACATTATTATTACCTATTGTATGTTTAAGTGTCTTAATAACACTAACAATGTAATTTAACGACTTGTAATAATGTTAAAAAATTTCAGTATTCTGGCGTTGCCAATAATGCAATTAACTGAAAACCTTTTTCAGTGATCTTTTATCATACTATTTTTAACTCTGACCAATACAAAATTCGTATAAACATTAAATTGCATGTTAATTAACATTGAATAATTGGTGAAGTACCTATTCATCCTCAAAATTTTGATTCCACCACGACAACTTACATATCTTCTACTTAGACAAAAAGGGGACGGCGATCGCCATTAAATTCTAATATTGACATTATGATTATTCCGGAATGTTTAAATGTGTTAATGATATTATTGAAACTAATTTTACGACGTTACAATAATATTCGATATTATGGCGAATGCGCCAGTAATACGGTACTTCGTTTGTAATAACTGTGGATGCGATAATAGTGCAGATAAATGAAAACAGTTTTCGTTAAAGATGTTTTATTATATTAACCAATTTTTCAATTTTTATTTAAAAGACGATTTACAATGTATTTGTTTTTGGTTGGATATAATATAATGAAAAATCCTTAACGAAGACTGTTTTCATTTATCTGCACTATTATCGCATTATGCACTATTATCTGCACTATTATCGAAGTATTAATATTCAATATTTCGTTAGATAAACCGACTCAAATTTTATGTGTGTGTTAACGCTATTAAAGAAACTAATTTGGTGACTTCTGAGTAGTGTTTAAATATTTGGCGAAGGCGTCAATAATACAATCTAAAGCGTCCGAACCTAATGTTTCCCAACCCTGGAGCCAATACGTCCATATAAACATCGAACCGATGAACCATCGAACCATCGAAATTATTTGGAATTTATTCCAAATGGAATAACTGTCGAAATATGTTTCTTCAACACTTCGTCGACTATACCGCTAAAACTTGGGATCGACAAAAGAAACAGTAATCGGCAGCTATGAGTTAACAAATATATACATTACTATATCCTCTTGGACATTTAAGTGTGTTCACAAAATTGAAGAAACTAATTTGGTAGCTCTCGAAAAGTATTTAACATTCTGGCGGAGGCGCCAGTCATTCCAATGTGATACAAGCGGTTTTATATTAAATTACTTTTTATTACCCTTTTTACAACTGTGAAGTTAAGCATAGCGTTCGTATAAACATCAGACCGTCTTTTAAATCAACACTGAATAATTAGTGAATTATTCACCTTCAACACTTCATCAGGTAAATAATGGCACAACATTCATCATCAAACATTAATATTGACATTATTATAATTTCTTGTATGTTTAAGAGTCTCGATAGAACTAACTAAACTAATTTAATGGCTTCTAATAAATGCTAAAATTAAAATGTTTTAAATATTCTGGTGTTGCCAATAATACAACTAATTGAAAACCTTTTTCAGTGATCATTTATCATACTAATTCCAACTTTGAAGACAAGTACAAAACTCATATAAACATTAAGCTGCATTTTAATTAACATTGAATAATTGATGAAGTATTCATCCTCAAAATTTTGATTCCACCACGACAACTTACATATCTTCTACTTAGACGAAATGGGCACGGCAATTGCCATTAAATTCTAATATTGACATTATGATTATTCTGAAATATTTAAATGTGTTAATGATATTACTGAAACTAATTTGGCGACTTCACAATAATATTCGAAATTATGGCGAATTCGCCGGTAATACGGAACTTTGTAATAACTGTGGATGCGATAATAGTGCAGATAAGTAAAAACAGTCTTCGCTAATGATTTTTTATTATATTAGCCAATTTTTCAATGTTTATTTAAAAGACGATTTACAATGCTGTACTTGTCTTTGGTTGGATATAATATAATGAAAAATCATTGACGAAGACTGTTTTCATTTATCTGCACTATTATCGCATCCGCACTATCGCATTATGCACTATTATCGAAGTATTAATATACAATATTTCGTTAGATAAACCGACTCAAATTTTATCTCAACAGAAGGGACAGGAAGAGAGCACATTTATCACGAAAAAAAACATTATTATCATATCCGGGATGTTTGTGTGTGTTAACGCTATTAAAGAAACCAATTTGGTGACTTCTGAGTAGTGTTTAAATATTTGGCGAAGGCGTCAATAATACAATCTAAAGCGTCCGTACCTAATGTTTCCCAACTCTAGAGACCAATACATCCGTGTAAACATCGAACGTGCTTTAAATCAACATTGAGATGGATATAATCTCCTATAAAAGTACATGCACAATTTATTGTTACTGAAAAGGAACAATTTCTATTTTCATTAAATATCAGGGCGCTATGGAAGAACATCAATACTTCTCCCAATTTAATGCCGCCCATTGCGGGCAAGAGACTTGAAAAATGTTGTTAATTATTTCGAAGAGATTCGAATAATTCGATGCGGATTTCCTGTTCTCTGCGCGTTCCATTCGTTTTTATTGTTCTGCGTTATATCCTACATTCCAATGGGTACGGCTAATAAACTGAGGGTCTAGCGAACTTGAGGGATGCTTTGCATTCCGTTTTCAATTCAATTTTCATCAAAATAAAATAACACATTATAGAATTAAAGGTATTCCGGTTCGTATCTAAGGATTTTCTTATTATAATGTGTTCAGGTAAAAATAACTAATTTAATTATCAATGGCAATACTCAAATTTTGGTTTCAATTAAGCTACTCTGAACTTCTTGAGGAAACGATAAGACTGTTGTCAAGAGCTTTAAGTTTTTCGAGAAAGTTAAACAAAAATGTTTGCTGTTATTTATTTATTAATACTAATTTTATTTTGCTATCAATATAAAAACTTTACTATAATAACCACGAATATTTAGAACTTCAAAAAACAAAATTTTAAAATTTGGAGCAATATCATTACAGTTCCCCGAAGCCATATCGCACCCTTTCTGGTCGTTATTCCACCCTTCGTCGTTGTAACAATTATTCAATATATCCCATTCATATCGATATAAAAATGTACTCACTTAATATTTCGATGGTATGTATGAGATCCCCTTGGGTGCCGTCCCCTATCTGGCAAGTGTAGTCGCCCTGATCTGCATGGCGGATATCCTTCAATTGTAGATTGTACCCTATAAGGGATATCCTGGGGTCCATACTGATTATTTGCGGACCCGCACTCAGCAGTGTTGTGCCCCTTTTCCACACTATCACAAACGGACCTGAAAGAATACGATAACGTCATATTCTTTTATTGTGCAATGTACTGAAAATGAGAACAGAAACAATTTATTTGAAAATGTTTTATTTTGAATTTTTCAATTATATATTAATACAGTTTTTATAAATAAAATATTTATAGAATGTTTACCAGATTTCGATAATTTCATTTACATTGAAACATTCTTTGATGTTATTATTCAATGACCATTAACGTTGTAAAAAGCATACGAGTGTTTATAGCTAAACTAAAATTGTAATAACTTTGTACAGCGAATCAATTTAATGTTGGTTTTAATTAAATCACGTTAATTCATGATATCCCCGAATATCAAATCGTTTGGAGTGTGCGTCGTCCTGTGGTAGTGTATTTTCAACATTTCTGCTTCTGTGATTTTTTTATATCATTGCATCAAAACCTGACAAAATCAAATAAAGACTACATTTCATTAATTAAATACTTCAAATTCATATTCGAGAAGCTAATTTACTTGTTACCAAGGATTTTAATATACATTTGGCACGAAAATTGAGGAATGTAAAAAAATCCTAAATTTTTAGGTGATTCTCAAAGGGCTGTAACTTGGAGAAAAATAATCACAGAGCTATTTAAAAAAAGGAAACTGAAGCTTCAAGTTTCTAATTTTCAGATCATATATTAAAAATTTTTTACCAACAGCAGTTTTTGAGAGATCATAAGAGAACCATCGGAGAACAAATGTTCCATACTTTGCTTGCCTTTCAATAGATCAGATACAGACACAAACTTCAATAATTGTTTTTCAATGATTTTATTGTAATTTTTTATGTTTTTATTTTCTTTAATTTGAAAAACCTAAAAGCTTTGTACGATGAGTTTTCGCCGAGCTATTGTCGTTCAAAGCAAGAAGAGCTTTTGGTTACTCAATTTAAAGAGGATAAAAGTATCTAAAAAGGTTTTATGATAAAACTACTGAAAAAAATGTATTTAAATCCCTGGACCTTTTGAAAAGCAAGAAAAAATTTGGAAAATTTATTTTCCGATTGCTTTCTTGTGATTATTCAAAAACTGTTGATGATAATCTAATATTCAATAAAGTTTGTAATTTAAAATCTTGAAACTAGACTAAAATCTACAATTGTTTTTTTTTAATTGTTCTGCGACTATTTCTCTCCAAGTTACAACCCTACGAAAATCACCTAAAAATTTAGGATTTTTTTACATCCCTTAATTTGTGTGCCAAGTTTACATATATATCCTAAATTTGAATCATTTCAAGAGTATTTAAATACAATTTGAAATCCCAGGAAAGATATATATTAAACAGAACGGGGGATGCATGATGTCAATTCAGAATCAACGTCCCATATAACACAAACAATAAATTAATTTCGATCTTTTTTTCCACATTTATAACACAAAATTCTTACGATACTTTTATGAAATAAAATACATTTAAAAAGTGCATATTAGTTTCGTTTTTCGGTTTACGAGAAACTATAATAGACATATGAATGTAATTAAGATCGCCCCGCTCCTCTTACTTTACATCACTCGCAAGTAGTTTTGCTGTACCTTCTTAACTTTATAATACAGTCAATTAATAATACATTCTACGATTTATTCCATTTAGAAAACGATTTATCAGAACAGTGTGCGTAATATTATAAAATAAATAATTCTTACATTTTTTTTATGAAAGAATAAGTTTTTCTTAAAAAAATACTTCTCCTGTCGACCTCTTGTTATGGATTAATGCTTGGCATTTCCCGGGAGTGCGAAATCGAAATCCAGTCTCTGTTATTCAGAAAAAAATATATCTACCTATGTATAAAGTAGTAAATAGGTTTGTTGACCTTTATAGAACCTACAATTATTTTATAGGAAAACCGATATCAGACTCGCATTTATAATGATCATATTTTTTATTATTTAATATGCGCAATTTGATATTATAGAATCTACGAAGAATAATATTATAATACATAATTCTGAGCAGAAAGTAGAGTAATTGTGCCCGATATGTTATTCATTACCTTCAGTTCTGTATAAGTATTAAGTAGTTGTGTACGTCATTCCAATTTTATCACTAAAATTAACGTCACATTGTGATTATGAAGTCCCAAAATTCATTAACATCTGTTGTGGACAAATTTGTCCATTAGATTTACGCAATATTGTCATTATTTAGTTACTTAATGAACTTGCTTCTTTTATTTAGATTGCTTTACTTATTGACGATATTGTTTCTAAGAATTTTCAGGGTTTTGTCCCATTTTGTTCATATTACGAATATATATGTACATGTTAAACAATGCATTTATTTTCCATACATCTAAATTGATCTACGCCATACCTGATAAAGAAACTAACGCAAATCTTGTCACTATAACGCCAAACTAGGAGCGCCCTCGTGTTCTCATTTTGATCGTATACAATGACAAAAAGGAGTGTGCCACCCCAGCCAGAGCAGTTAGCAAGTGGCAAACAGGTGAAATTACTTCCCGCAGTCTTTTCATGATATTTAGAACGATCTCATTTGTAACCCGTCGCAGTAATTTCTCAAGCTACAATTATTTTTATGAAAGCCCCCGGGAGAACGAATGCTGTGCCAGTAACTCAGGTAATAATAAAAATATTTACCATAGCAAACTTCAGAACAACTTTTCAGTTACAAGTCGGACGTAATTAATAACGATTTTATATTTGTACCTGCATCAGTTGTCGTGCGTTACCAACTACTGTCGGATTTCAGATTACTCAAATATTAAAATTGTAGGATTTGATGTAATTTTATCTCGATTTTATAAAACTGTTTAAGGCGTCGACAGTTTGCATGTAAGCAACGGACCAACAATAACAAGATGGGCCGATAAAAAACATATTAAAGAGGCACATGGCAAACTGAGTTGGTTAGAACTCGAACTTTGTCGCGTTGAAGTAACTAACTTACTTCAACGCGAGGTAAGAGGTTTAAAATATTATCCCCTATTTTCTTACTATAGTGATCAGAATGGCAGCAGATGTGACACGCTTGTGCTTCATCGCCAATCGTTTTGGGTTGAATATTTTTGGATTTCATATAAGACCCCTATAATATTGCGGGAATCATTATTGTAAAAGCCTCAAGTAATTTGTAAGAGACTGCAAACGATCAAAATGTCGTTAGAAAAACAATTTTTTATCGCTTTTGCTTCCGGCGACCGATAGACCCTTAGGGAGGCCTACGTCCTATAAACCGAAGTTAACTATGATTTATTTTTGACGTAGATGTTGCGGGCGGAGTAATTGAGTTGGCAACGTACAAAACGTCGACGGCGCACAGGCCGACGTTGATCAAACGCCAATTGTATCTATTTGTAATCATTCATCGTGCATACGAAACGACATTTATTCCTCATGTATGTTTAACAAGTCCACTCGACTGGCCCCCGTCATTGTGTACGCCGTGAATACAATTCTATGGATAAATAACCGCAGAATCACAGCACCGAGGCCCCACTGTCACTGGTTACGCCGCAATCGAGAGGCATGTTGTGACGAGTATCGCACGATGCAAACGCAACTGAACCAATCTGGCACCTACGTTTCGTTCGCTGACGATACATGCGGGTGGTTTTCACCACAATGGAATCATCACCAACGTATCTACATTGTCTGAAATATGGGGTAAAATGTTATCCAAATTTCTCACCAAACGGGGTACACATAGAGACACCACAAGGGCGTGATAGAATTTTACCATTCGGTATAAATTTTCATATCAGTAATGTAATATAATCAACACGATGTATGGTCTAAACTTCACCATCTTTAGATGTAAGCTTTATTTCACTGTTACACCTTTTACTCCAATAGTGTACGTTTTTCCATTCTTGTCAGAAATCAAGAATACTGCGTCAGGTATTAGCAATTGTTAATAATTCTTTTTGTGATTTAGTTTTCGATGAAAATAATTCAAATATAAAACATTCTTGTTAAAGTTTATATACTATTATTATTAAATAATAAGCAAACAATAAATGAGAAATGTGCCAAAAAATGCGAATCAAGAAAATGTATTCCTATCTTTACAGGCTCTCTGTATGGTAGATTTTTCAAGAAAATCACATCACAGAATACCTGCCTTTTGACAAATAAAACATGGTTGTCGTAACAACCTGAATCCATTTTATTTATCAAAAAGGTGCCAAGCTAATTAGAGATATAAAATCAATACCTCCTCTTGATGGAATTATAATAAATTTCAGTGTTTAATACAGAATATAATTCTACCCTCCACGTGATTAGAAATGCTCTCATTTACACCACGGCGGGCGATGTTACTCCATACTCCATTGCGAATGTTTGCAATATCCTTTGCATGATATTGTGATGAGAAAATGATCCGGCAAAAATAATCCGAAAAAAATCTCTCTCGGTACGTACAATGTCCCACATGTGGTATTTCCATACAAATACAGAAAGATATTAATTAATCCCTCACGTATTCGCATTCGATCAGTGTCAGCGTGAAAACCCTTTCCAAATATCTGCCGACAATAAAACAATAACCTACCGTCCAATTCCCATATCATAAGTTACTCAATTCCAACGGCACCAAAGTTTTATTTGTCGAACTTTTGTCAAACTATCCTAGCGAACTTTCCTAGAACTTCCCTCGCTTCTATTCTGTTCCATCTGATTATTTGTGCTGTGTAGGATAGGTAGGAATAGCTGACGCTGACCGCTTCAAGGATATATCTTGCCCAATAATTTTCTGACCAATCCAACAACAATAATTATGTATAGCTGAGTTGAGACTTCGCAGTGAATTGATAGCGGTCGTACTCGATCAATAAGGGATGATTTAATGCGGCCGGATTTGCATAGTTTTCACCCGCATATGATAGGACCGTTTCTTCATTTCCTGTTTAATATTCATATTTAAATAGCCGTCCCTGTTTCATTTCGAGGCTGACCCCATTTCATATTATATAAAATTAATATAACACATAGTGTGTCCATGTCTTTTTCATCTCTATTCTATCCGTAAGCGATACTAGAGACTTTAGCTCTTGTGATGCCATGAATTTCTCTTTATTTCACACCCAGACCGCTCAAGTGACTAGCATAGTATTTCTTACAAAGCGAAAACCGCCGAACTTATTAAAATGAAGACCGAAATATGAATCCAATTTCCGTGGCTTGAGTGGCGGAACATCTTCAAGTCCCGCTATTATAAAATATGAACGGGGAGTAATAAAGGGAAAGAGAAGAGGGTATAGTATATTCAAATGACAGCAGATGAGCTGACAGCCCGGGGCTGTGATGCACATTTTATATGAATCGCCCCGGCATCTTGATTTATTACGTAGTTGATACAGAGAAACAAATTGTTCGATTCGCCGCTAATATGATTGATTAGGGCATCTTTTGTTCCTGAACGCACGCGAGTTAAAAGTTAGCCATGATTTATGATACTTTTTGCAACGTTCATTTGTCATTTTAAACCCGACCGAGTCTCAACCGCTCGTGTGGTACATGGCCAAACATAAAAAACCCACTTTAAATGTGAAATACACTACATCGCAATTACTGCGTTAAATTTAATACCAGTTCTGATACAGACAGAAATTAGGCAAATAGTAGTGAACCACATATTAAATAGGTAATTCAATACTGTAGTAAACAGGTGGAATATGAAACACGGTATTTTCGCAAATTCCGCTTCATTTTCCGCAAATTTATCACTATATTATGGAACTTTTGTTCTTGAAATGTAATTGAGTGTAAATATAAAATGTATACGGCCTGTATTATTATATACGTTTTATCTTGAATAATTTGTTTCTTAAAGTTATTGTTACATTTAAGTTGATTTTAAACCAGTACCAAACATTTAAACAGAATTAACTATGCGGTACATAGGTTCATTCAGAAGATAATAATTTTGCCAATCAATCGATATGACATCCTAATCAGCATTTTTCCTAATAACTTTTAATACGAACAGTTTTTATTTCTCTTGCATCGTTTCCTTGAATAGAAACACAATAATTATTATTAATATTATTCCAACAGGTTGAAGCCATTTGCAGGAATGAATTTAACATAATTATCAAAAGTATCTATTACACATCCTACATAATTAACAATCTAGAATCTGTTCTTAACTGAGTTCTTTTCGTTTGGTAGGCAGATGGCGTTTGCCAATTTCTACATGTATACTCCTGCCAGATTGGTACAAGAGCCGTCTAATATTTTCCGAACACCAGATATTGTTCGCTATACTTACACTGATGATTCCTAAGGATAAAATCGCGATATGCAGTTTCGGGTCGACCTGGTCTTTTGAGTTGAGAATCAATTATATGGCAATAACTTCTTTTAAATTTTGACCCCCTAACGTGGTGTACGTGAAGGCCTGAGTTAAATAATTTTTAAATAAACTTTGAAGCCACCTGCAAATATCAGTGTCTCAGATGAAACGTCAGGAAGAACAGTAACATAAGGAACATCATTGAAGAACAATAGTATAGGTCCTAAATTAGAATCATGTGGTACACTTGAAGAAGGAAAGATAATAATATCGAAGATTTCTTCCACCATTCGATTACGTATTGTAATGAGTTATGTATTGTATGAGTATTTCGTCAATCTACAACAAGGAACTATTTTTTATTTCAATTTATCGTTTTCATGTCCGTTTGGTTGTTTTTATTTCGTATTTAAATCGCACCAGGTTTATCGAAAATAAGTTTGAAAATTCGGTGCTACAAAACAGTTTAAACAGTAAATCGTGGCATAAAAGCATCTCGAGCTTTACCCATCAAGCTATTTATTTCGCCGAGGCAAATTCGTTTTATTCGCCTGCCCTTTTAACGATGCCCCCGTTCAATGCGACAAAAAGGTAAGTCCGCACAGAAAACACAGTCGCCGACCGAATCCCCGCATATCCGCGAATTCCAAATCCACCAGCCACACCGGCCATTCGCGTTGATCACCCTTCGGGGTCCCATTAAAATGGATTAATCGAAGCGATGGGTCTCTGTCGCATTTTCGAATCAAATCCGATTACGTGCCGCGTCTGTTGCCCCGAGCCCGGTCCTGGCGAGGTCCAGCCTCAATTGTCGAGTTAATTGCGAGGGTAATGAGCCGTTGTCGTTTTAATGAAACGCTTTCCGATACGACTCCACTCCAGCCCGCACAAGGTTGCCGGTTCTGACTGTTCAGTTCCCGTTTCGGTTTCTGAAAGGCGCTTTTTTTAGGGATGACAAAAGCTGTGTCCCATCGCATAATTTCACATTCAGCCGTTCGTCTTTTGCAGGCCCCTAGAAACCGAGTTTAACCGCTATCGCGTTTATTTCCACAATCATTCTAAGCCTGCCACAAGGTACGCTCCCTTCTCGATAACCCCCTAGTGTCTTAATTGTGAAATAATGTTTTCGTGAAAAAAATTAAGTCAATATCCCCAGTATCCACTGCTTAATGACAATATCTTCTATAATATTGATATCGATAATCATCTAAGGGTATCGATCTTTATATTCCTCACTTTACAAAACTAATTCTAATTTCTATTTACATAGGTGTCTTATTTAAAACTAAATACTCGGAAACTGTTGAAAATAGATTTTGAACATATAATATTTTTTTGCTAGAACTAAACCAACTATCATACTTCCATGAAGTGGTACAATCTATGTTTGAACTGTGTCTAAACTGCTTGTAATCTAATGTTATTCCTTGATACTCCTCTTCAATTCGTGGCCTCAGTTCCTCTAAATTATCATGTTTAATAGCATATACTCTTTATTTCAGGTGTCCCCATACAAAATAAGTCTAGTAGTGTTAAATCTGACTATCTGGTCGGCCACTTCATTAAATCTCTTCGTCCTCTCCATCACGCAAAGCATCTCTAGTCCAAAGATTCCCTTATCCACACATCATAACGTGGAGAACCCCATCCTGAAAGAAGGATAGCTCATCTTCATGTCTTCTAATTCTTGGGCGGTTACATGATCAATTATTTTCTTAAATGGATCAAAATAAATTCCTCAATTTAGTTTCTGGGAATAAATAGATGAAGAGAAAAATATGACCTTCCAGAATGTCGATACAGACATTAAGTTTTTGTGGTTTTTGCGTATGATTTTTTCAACAAAAAAAAATAAGGGGTTTTGTCGGGTCGATACCTGCAGTTGTGTCTGTTGACATATCCCGTTAAACCAAACGTACTCTCAGCTGAAACGCATTTTGTGTAAACAAAAATTAGGTTTCCTCGAAAATGGTCAGAGGTGTTCTCGCAAAACTGTGAGCAACGATCCCTCACGATATACCTCATTTAACTTATATAAAGGGGATTAAATAATAACATTTTAAAGGAAAACAATGTAATTTAAAGCTAATCTAACTCCATTTAATATTGCAGAATAATAATTTTAATTGGTTTCTGGTTTTAATGTTGAATATAGAAGAAGAGGATTTGCAACAATTCTTGAGACTATGCCAATATTTTAAAGATTCTATGAATTCCTGTGTACTTCAGATTCTTAAGATAGTTATCTAATACCTTTATATTGAGTCCAAGTATTTGACTCGTTTCACCAATCACCATCTCACCAGTTCCATTATGTGCTTCAGGTGAACGTTTTTATCAGAAAAATATTCATTAAAAATGTGAACAACTTCTTTAATGCAATCGTTATTGCATTTATTATATAATTTCTATTTTCTTTTTTCGAAAGTACATATGTACCATTATTGGGCGAATTTCAGATGTTTTATATTACAAATAATACATGACTGGCAGTCAACATCATAAATCAAGGATAAATTTTATTTTCTCTAGTTTTGTTGTTTTTGCATTTTTTTTTTTTTGTTATTGTTGCTACATACAAACGACTACAAATCATATAGTGAAAAAGCACTAGGGAAAGTACGTATTTTTATCGTACACTACAAAATAAAATATACCTAAATATTAAATATATGGTTAAAAATCTGGCAACTGCGATCCTGGCTAAAATCTCGCTTTGCCTGTCACGGGCTCACATTTGTTCTTATCTCCTGCTCCCGGCATTGCTCCGTTCCAACCTTCGACTACGATTATACACGGACCGATTCATGTTTTAGTCGGGTGTATCTTGCTCTCCCGGTTCCAAAACGTTCCACCCTTCATTAAATAACCTTCACTATGCCATCTCAAAAATAAATAGGCGTTATATAACACTAACAGGAGTACAGATATTAAACACACTTCAAATAAAAGACAAAGCAAAATACGAACTCGCCCTTTACAAAATATTCGCTGTCAAATTTAGTGGAGATTTTTATATGTGTTTCGCCATTTTATGTGTCGTAATTTACCGGAAAATGGACAAGATTTTTTCCCAATCAAGATTCAGTGTTGCAACATATTTATGGTCTATAACGGGATATTGACCTGTGAACTTTGACTTGCTAAAATGATCTAGAAACATGCGTGATATAAAATCGGAAACATCACACTTTCTATGCTTGCTCCCAGTTAACATGGGGTTGTATCTTTGTTTGTTCAGCCGTTGCGCAAACTTTGGCCCGTCAGTTTTTAGTTTACGGCCCGCACTTTGCGAATTTACATAACAAACTTTCAGTTTCGGTTCGTCAATAGACGTAATGACAATCGCTTCAATTGGGAACAGGACGAACCTCATCAGCGTTCCTTTTCATGTCTACATATCTGTCTGGGGGCGGCGACGTTTGTGACTTTTTTGTTGTTGCCACAGAGTCGCTAACAAATGAAAAGTCGCTGCGGCACAATGCAATGGGAAAATATGAAACTGTAATTTTACCGAGGGCTCTTCGAAAACAATGTGCGGCGGGGACACATCAATTTCTAAAACGTTGGAATATGCATAAGAATCGGTGTAATAAGTTTTCCATGAGACGTATTGAAAATTGGTATTTAATTATATCTCAATTGTTAACTAATATTGCAATAATATAAGGTGTTATAATAAGAGCGTCAGATGTGAATTTTAAATAAAACCTGGTTTTCTGTATCAAAGTTTTTAATATTCATTGATTTATAATGTATGTAGATATTTAGGAATTATGTATAAAATAACACATCCGGTAAATGGCTGTCACGGCTTTAGTGGCACGCAAGTACTCTTCTTGCGAGTTTCAATAACGGTTTTGCAAAAATGTGGTAGCATTTAATTGATACAGCGTTCAATTTTGGTCTTCAATGCTTTGGTGGTCATTGACTTGTTGGCGTAAACCTAATGCTTCAGAAAACCCCAGAGAAGGAAGTCCGTAAGTCCAATACTGGTTACCAAAACCGGATATGACACGACCAGGAAAAAGCTCGTGTAAGACCGTCAATGTTTCACAGATAGTATGGCAAGTGGCACCGTCCTACTGAAACCACATGTCTTCAAGAGCAATGTCTTCCAATTGAGGATCAAAGATGAGGAGCAAAAAAAATTGTTCAATGATTCCTTCAGACCACAATGCACACCAAAAGTGACACATTGGGGATGCATTTGTTTCTCATAAATCATTCGTGGATTTTCTAAGCCTGAAATGTGGCAAATTTGCCTATTAACGAAGCTATTAAGGTGAAAATGAGCCTCATCGCTGAAGATGATTTTATCCACAAAAGCTACATCCACTTTTTGTTCAATGATCCAATTAGTGAACTCTCTTTGCTGTGCATGGTCTGTTGACAGAAGTTGTTAAATCAATTGGACTTTATAAGCATGGAGATATTAATCTTTAGTAAAAATACGGTGAAGAGTGACTTGAAATGATCAAATCATATGCAACCCTATATATATATATATATATATATATATATATATATATATATATATATATATATATATATATATATATATATATATATATATATATATATATATATATATATATATATATATATATATATATATATATATATATATATAATATATAGGGTTAATCCAGCAAACTACATACATATATGTGTTATAAGTCTTACAAAACCACATACATACAAACAATGATAATATAAAAGTAATATACTGAATATTTCTCTCGGCGCATATGTGTTTATCCCTTTAAAAATATGATCTTAGTAAAAGCCCTCGCACTTTATGCCCCCTTGATATTATAACAGGTAATAATTCGAGACTAGAACAGATTAATGAGTTCCCATATTAGTATTAGTGGAACCATCATGGAACTCTATAATAATAATTTTTATTAAAAGCAATCATCTGTCCCATTTCTATTGTAAAAAATTAATCAATTATTCATCGAAATTAGTTTCAGTCAAAGGGGTTATTCATCCCAACCTATTCATTTTTAAACGTTTGATCGATATTACGATGATTGTACGTTTTACGGTTTAATATTACCTATTAAACAAGAGGTTAAGTAGTGTACGTGCTATGTATTTTATGGCATGTAATTTCATTATTCATGAAATGAACAGAAATTATTGGCAATAATACATATGCTTTATAAATGTGTCCTACATTTTTTTTTATTAAACGAGAATAAAGAATAAACTTGAAAAATAAAAAAAAAAGTTAGAACACTGATCAAATATATGAAGAATTGTGATACCGTTACATATATGCAAATAATACTATAATAGTTATAATAAAATTTGTTTGTTAATAATACATATCTATATTATTACTTTTTGACTCGAAGCTTATATAAATATTGTTAGAACAAGATAATAATTTGTAACGAAACAGCGATCCGCCTATTTGTTTAAATCAGTTTATTTATAGGAAGTTAATAAACAAGATATTTTTTACCTACAACTATTCGGTTCATCCTGATATGAATAGTAATCGCCCCTAGACTTCATTATCCTACAGAGTATTTCTTACAGTAACTTAGATGGAGGGCGATGGGATTAGTTTTCACAGGAGTATTTCATCCTATCGTTATCAATTTTCTTTTATGTCCTAGCCAATTATAGTGAAACCCATTTCAAAGTTTTTCACTTTGTTGGAAAATGACGCGGTTAGAATTGTGTCGATTGAGCAGTGTTTTTTATACGTCTGTGGAAGATATAACGAATTTCGGTCCTTCCATCTTATGAGAAGGAAGATCGGATTAAAACTAATACACTGTTTCTATAAAAGTCGTTCGAGGTTTTCAGGTTCCTCTCTTTCGCAGTTGTAGATGAGTTTTATTTTGTTAAATGCATAACTGAAATAATAAAATATCGTAACGTTGTGAATATATATCCATCTCTCCATAGAAATTTCTCAATTAAAATTAACTTCTAATAGCTATTCTTATAGTTAATTACCATAGTGTCTACTTATACGTATCCCACTTATTTAAATTGCCTACGCAATAAAGAATGATGTAGCTGCAAAACATTACATTAGATATGCTTGACAGGTTGGGGTTCCTGCGAAGCGATATCTGTGCAGTAAAATTAAATACAATAGGTGTCTTCTAAATCGATATACTTAAACCAGATTTAAAGAAAAATGTAACTTATACAACAAAGTGAACAAAAATCTTCAGTTAGTATATTTGGTTATTGCGAATTGACCAAACATATTTATATGTTTGTATATAAAATATTTAGTTATATAAATTAGTAGTTTGGGTATACGATAAGGTCTATATGTTATATATTTCATGATTTTTTAGGCAATAAATACGTCTATGTTTATTCTGTTAAAGCACTACAAATATTACAATGGTGTAGCTATAAAGACAGTCTAAGTATTCAAAAATGTATATTTAATGAGTCATAATGTATTTATTTATTTATAATACAATTAATTCTTTATGAAAAGCTGCCAATATATTCAACATTATATGTGTAGTTTTGGCGAATGCGCCGGTAAATAGTCTTAAAAATATATATAGCTTATTTTATAAGTTTTATAATTAATATTATGTTGATTGATTTAAAATGATGTTTGAAATACGTCCTGAAATATTTTGTATTGCTATTATTCTAAAAAAAATATTTTGTTAATAAGAAAATCATTATTTTGTCGCACAATGATAACTTCCCAAGAATTACCGTTGCGTAATAAAACCTTTTCCTGCACGCCAAGGTGTTGTTTTATATAATAAACATTATATTATATCATGAAACATATAAGAAAAATCTAAATTTCACTAGAATATACAAGGCCAACTCAGAGCAAAGCGCAAAATATTATAAAAATAAATTAACTAAACCAGGAGCAGTAAACATTACGAAGAATTTTCTCTTTATAATAATATGCTTATTTCTTGAAAGACGACAGTAATGAGTGGTGAAAATACAGATTTTCTTGGCGAGGTAAGCGTATTTGCCAAACTAGTCAGTTTGCCACGTCTGAAGTTTCGTGTACGCCTTTACGTTCCGCAAACATAAAAGGGTCTTTCCGTCACCGCAATTAACAACCACAAACTTAATTACATGTACTGCTTGCATGTATGTCACTTACAACCCACATAAATTGAGCAACGCACCCTTTATACAGCTATTATTATTACAACAACGATGTCGAATTCGATGAAACAACGCCTAAGAGTTATATGTAGTTGTTTTAAATTTCGAAAATTCTTAATTTAGTAACTATATAATTGACTATTTACCACGGGTATTTATAAAAAGACATCTTTAATGTCAACATTTTCCATTAAGGTAACATCAAGAGAAGTATTTTTCTAACCAAAAAATGAAACCATTAAATATTTTTATTTCTTTTTATACTGAATCAATTGGACAAACAAAAATTTACCTGATTATTCGTGGTAATAATCTATCCGATTAAATGTATAAATAAGCAACCCTAATAACATTTTAGGCTTGCAAATATGGTGCGTTTCCATTTTATTACAAAAATATCCTAAAAAAATATACCTATACAAGGAAATAATTTATATCAATTAATACCACTATTAAATGTGTAATATGTGATGGTTCTCTGGAAAATGTAACAACATAACAAGAGTTAAGAATTATACCCCAGAAAATAATATTCAGATAACGTTCTTTATGCTTCATATCTCCACACGAGTTTATATTAAAGAACTATAATTAATCAAGAAGGCAAACCCGTTTCTTGATCGAGGAGATAAAGCTGTCTCTAAAAATGTTATATTTTAAGTGCACAGCATAATGATGAATTTAAAATTTCCCCAGCTGGGGAGGGAAGGAGTTGCTGAAAGTGGGTTTAGAAACAATGGCATATAAAACTGAATTGTTAACGTTTAGCTATGGAGTAGCGTTAAAAGGCTAACGATCTCTGCCTTGAGAACCATCATCCACAGTCACCCTACTCCGAGCATAAAAGCCCTTAATATAACTGCGAACTACTTACTTTATATATCCAGCTCTACCACCAGCGTTTCATACGTACAGCTTAAGAAACGCCGTGTACGTGTTGGCGCACAAAAAAGTTAAAACTCCGTGAGAATTCGGATGAATTATAAGTTGTGTTCTATGCAGAAATTCGCGAAATTTAATTGCAATAAACATTCGAATATTCGCTGGAATATTTCAGATACAAAATGCGTGCGTTAATTATAGCAATCTATCGAAATATAAAATGGAACACGTAATAGCACAAAAGAACTTTTGATCCCCTTGATGATGTTGGCATTTGTGATACAAGTGGACTTATAACACGCGTACCCTGTCAAATAAACGTCAATATATTGATGAGGGACACATTTACGTCAATTTTTGCGCCCATAAAATATCCCACGCCTATCTGCGACATTAAATCGAGCGATTGTCCGTAGTAATGGCACACATACGTGTACTCAATAACATTTGCTAATCCCGTCCCAATACCTGAGTCGTAAGTGCCTAGAACTAACTACAGTTTCCAAAATATTATACTGAAATATCGTCACTAGTGCTGCAATAGATTTGAAGGTCTTTTCAGGAATAGACAAAAAAGGAGTAAAAATTCAATTAAAAACATTTGGCAACAATGCAATTACAATATAATCATAATTATATGTATTATCATTATAGGTTTTATTATATTACTGATATTAGTTTTTGTTTTTAGAAAATTAAATATTCTGTGGAATATTATGTAGTATAGAAACGATGTATAGAATAAATTTGGGGACTTACTTGATACAAGTACATATGAAAAGTGGTGTCTTGAGGACATACTTTGGCGTTCTATATAAAAATAATTGAAATGATAATGTCCTATATGCCGTTATCTACTATAACGGCATATAGCT
This sequence comes from Rosalia funebris, assembly GCA_037954035.1. Lineage (NCBI taxonomy): Eukaryota > Metazoa > Arthropoda > Insecta > Coleoptera > Cerambycidae > Rosalia > Rosalia funebris. The sequence goes on along the minus strand of JAZFAV010000004.1, from coordinate 463,766 downwards.
TCGAGAAGTTTGATAAAACATTTTCTGGCAGGCAGAGGAATTGATACCAGTGAATGGCCAGCGCATTCGCTTGATTTAATGTAATAGATTTCTTTTTGTAGGGTTATCTGAAGTGTACAGTCTTTATATCAATGCCGAATAGCTTACAGTAGCGAATTATAACTGAATGAAATTTTACAGCAGATTTTAAACAATTATATCTCCTACTTTTAATTTATTAATATGTTTTATTGGCTTACTAATTTGACTACTAATATTTGGTATGCAATATTATAATGAGAAAAACTAAATAATGCTGATGAAGAAAATGTTATAATAATGGCGTCATAATTCGAAAATCAGTAATGTCAGAAAGAAATAAAAATTTTAAAAATATTCAAATTTACATTAGTGTTCAAAATTTGTGTTTATTATTTTAGGCGCGATTTTATAAATTCTAGAATATTTTCAAATTACTGAATATTCCATATATTCATAGATTCCAGGTTGTATAAAGCAATTGATTAGCTTATAAACAAATAATTAAATATATTTTTTGCCTACGATTTACTATCTCAGTTTAATTGTCTTTAAGTTATCACACTTATGCTGTGCACGCCAAGACGATATTGACGTTTCACGCGTTTAGCTTAAAGTTAAAGTGGAACTAACACTATTTTGCATTCGACTCGACTTGGAAATTGCCTGAGTTGCACCAGAACTAAATTAATAACGGTTATAAACTAGCAATATGGGAAGGTTGTGCAATAACCAGACGCCATTTGCTTTTTGTGCGATAGTCCCATAAGTAGTAAAGCTTGAATCTAATGACTTTATGACAGCAGCGGGCTTAATTTGATCCCTTATAACTAATTTTAAGATGCAGCCATCTATATCTCGCGATAACCTTCACAAAACGCAACATCGATAAAATATTATGGTGTAACATGGAAATTAATGTTATCGCATAAATGTTTGAGTGGATTATTAATAAAATTTTACTCGCATATGATTTGCATTAATTAAAATAACGGCGCTAACTGAATTAATGTCGGGGCTTATACACAATGTAACGTTTAATCTCAGTTAACGTGCAGCTTGTCTATTTTCATATTACGTGAAATTTAAATAAAGCGGGGAAAAACGTTTGATTATATACAAATTCATATTTATAAATTTGTCGAAATGCTGTTTTCATTACCGAAACATTGCCTATATTGAGTTTTTGGAGTGGTTTAGCTAAAGCCATTTCTACTTATAAGTCATTTTACAGACCACGACTTCCAAACTGAGGGAGCTGAAAAATACTGATCCTAGTGACTCAAACTACAGGACTGATCCTCCTTATTGAGAATCAATTAAACGTTCTCACGCAGTAAAAACAACTTATGTTTGTTACCGATTCCCCTGCCTTTTATTTTCGGTCTCACATTTCTTCTACCGTTTGCAATACCACAATGGCGATTATTGTTGAAACGCTGGGAATTGAACTTAGATATTTGAATATCAGATCATGTGTTAATTTGCAGGTTATGCGAAGGGGCGCACTTAACGGTCCTAATGAGCAAACACGACCAATATTGAATGAACAGGTGAATCTACAAACCCCCAACAGTGGATGGTGGTTTGATATATGCCAAACATAACTTGGTACCTAGTACGCAAATTTGCATATAGATTGTAGCAGGTAGCGCCGCTAGCATCCCGTCGCAGTGAGCTGTGCCAGCAAATTGCACGCATAGAACTGTTCCGCCATCAGTTGTCGTATTAATGAATACAATTATCGACCAATTATTTTTGTAAAAATATATATGTGAACGCTGTATATAAATTGCAACTATAGCTAAATACGAAAATATGCATATAAAACGGTACGATTTATGTGAAATAATATTACTTTTTAATTTATAAAATCATCATTTGTTTATCTTAAATTCTAATGTATGAGTTTTTATGTTTATTGTATTAACTGTAATGATTTGAAAGAATTAACTCTACCGGGTTTTCAAGTAATAGTTATTGATTTAAATGTCTATGCCCTGTTGTCTTTCAAGATCTTACAGTTTTTACGTATAACTTAAATGTGTTCAATATAATATATATGATAGTCCAAATTCGATGATATTTTAGGTTTTCCCGAAAACTATTTTCAATTTTTTTTATCCTTTACAAATAGATCGTTATACAGAGTCCACATTGGTAAAAACGCAATGACGTAAACTGCAGCCTTCCACCTCTTTATGTCTCAAATATACAGAGTGTTTACCTCAATATTTAAGTGTCATGCCGAAAAATTACAAAACCATTGTTAATGCACTTTTTTAAGTGGAATTCAATAATAGTAAAAAATTATACATCCATTATCTATTTCTCAAAAATTGATACGTGTATAATTTTTGTATTATTGAATTCTACTTTAAGTGTCTTAATAATGTTTGCCATTTGTTAATCCAAACTTTTAGAAATTGATATGCAGAACTCAGGTTAAAGTGCATATTTTTGAGAAACGCTCGGTATCTCTGACATGGATGGAAGGGTATATCTTGCATCATTACTTTTTTTACAGTATTGAGGTATAGCAACTGCGCATCGGTTATTCTGTATCCTTTATAGTTTTAGAGAAAATTCCGAATTCCATCAGTTTCGACTACTCTATACACAGTTATTCAGATGTAATGTTTATAAGTTATTATTATAAATAAATAATATTGTAAAACATTATTCAATACAAACTATGTTTTTAAAACAATTATGCAAATCCCTAGGACTTACGCAAAGGAAATTTTTTAAAACACTATATGCGATACATTCTGTTTTCAATATTTATCTTGAAATTTTAATTATACAATAGTTTAGTTTCGCTAGTGCAACTCACACTTTAAGACCACCGAAACTACCGAACAATTCTAAATAAAGTCAAATAAGTGGATATGATAGAATTGTTCGGTAGTTTCGGTGGTCTTAAAGTAATTTCAAAGTTTTGAAGATGATCCGTTAATGTATCGGAACTATAGTATCGTTAAGCTGTAAATACATTTTCCTAATATATCAATGTTATACACTTTGTTATTTTTAAAGTGAACACTTTGTAAATGGTGTTCGCTGTCTACAATCGTGGGTTAGTTATTTATGGAGATTACGTATTCGTCCTCTTGACAAATTTGCGTCCTTATCGTAAGGCCTTGGTAGAAGTGATAAGTAGGTATTCTTATCAAATCGGGGATCCGCCATAAATTATGGGAAGCAACGATTTGTAATGTCGTATCTAAAATCCAAACAAACTAGAGTTCTAACTCAAAACTCTATCTAGATTTTTATCTATATAACATCATTAAACGCTATCGCTATTTGCATATTAAAACACAACGTACCTAACGAAGTATTGTAGGAAGTTCTTTCACATTTATATGAATTATACTATACCTTTTTAGTATAATTCCCTTCACAGTGAATAATATACAAAAAATATAACAAAAAGATGCAAGAATTAAAAAAAAATAATTGAAAACGTAGTTGTGTAACATTTATTTAATAAAATAGATAACGAGAAAATTATTATAGTTTTTCCGGAACTCAGTCGCGGAATAAAAAGTACCATATTACACAGTATCCGTCTAGATATGAATTTGACGGAATATAAATGGCAATTAATGACATTTGAAATGGAATCAGCCGAGAGTCAGCAGCGCGCGTATGCAGCCGAGCCGGGCACGGTACACTACAAATATGAAATTTTAATTAATTTTATGATTGCCCTATTCATTCCGCGAGTGCTGCACTTGGTTTTGTTTGCGAACGCAGAACCACCCACCGCTTTGAGACTCCCACCCGGTCGTCCCCAGGAGCAGTTTCCCAGATGCTAATTGTTTGTTTTTCCATTTTGTTTCGGAATTTTACTTTTTTTTTTCTTAATGAGCGCGGTAATGAGCGATTTATAAACGTCCCAGTGTCTTCTCCTTCTACTTCCTACTTAATAAATGTCAGAAGTTTTTACCCGATGCTTAGAGCTACTCGCCCAAATGAAAAATGGAATCGTCTTACGTTAAAATGTTTACTAGTTTTCATAAATAGCATAAAAGTATATCCTGTAATAACGAGGTTGAAATATAAACTATAGGTCAATAGAAACATCAGATATTATTTAGTATATTGTAACATAGATTATTTCTTTATAAATTAATGAAATAACTAGGAATATTGTGTGCGAAAAAAATAAGTCTTCTTTTGAAAGTATCAACAATGAGAATACAAAAGCTACATACATTAAAAAAGACTGGCCCAGTCAAATTACTAATAGTCTCATATCATATTAGTGCAGTCTAGTGTTTCAATTAAATTTCAACAATTAAATGTTGAAATACAAATATCTTGATATACAAAAATATAATAAGACGTCAAATAGCAATATGCAGCTAAAAGAACACACAGTGTAATTTCGCTACAAGTATATATATATATATATATATATATATATATATATATATATATATATATATATATATATATATATATATATATATACCCCATTAAATAAAATATGTTAATTTAAAATGGTCTCGTCAATTTTGTGGTAACGTTTGGCTTCATATTGCATAGTATAATTAAATAGATTACAGTTCAATGGCATTACAGTTTGATATAGAATATCCCATACTTCATTAGCCTCACATACATATACATATAATCAAAGGCATTAAAATGTATATTACTGTACTTGTATTTTACTGTAATCTACATTGATATAAATTGGGACATAACATTTGGAATTGTTAAAATATCCCGCCTAAAATGTTTTTATGCGAATTTTAATATAGAGTACTCTTACACTAAATACACGTATGTAAGAAACCTCTATCAGGTATTATTTTATTAATAAATAAAACATCGGAGAGAAGCGTAACGTGTATATTGCAAGTGAGAGCGTATTCTTAAAATAACTCTTGAGAAAGGACCAGAGATATGGAGTAGCAAGCTGCAGTAAATCATACGCAACAGGTCTCTTCTTTAACTTTCTTATACTTTTTTGTTGGAATTTAAGGCGGCGTGCAATGTAAAGCCCTGTAAAATTTATCCGGTGATAATAATGTATATGTTTAATAGTTTAAGTTCAGGTAATATGCTTGTAGTATATACTCATAATAAGATGTATAGATCGTATATTAGGATTCGAGTTAGAGTTTAATAAAATATAACTGGTTTCATTTCATTTATGCATCAATTAATGTTGCACATTTCATTACTGCAACAAAAAAATTTTCATAAAATACATATTCCTAAATATCCATCAAATTTCCATAATCGTTTACAATTGCAGATTAATAACAATAAATGGTGCATCATTAATTCGATATTAATGTATGATATCCACTGACATTTACAAGCAATATAGGAAAGCCACCCTTCTTGCTCACATAGATTTTTACCCTATAACTGCCTTCCGTTTAGTTAATGGACCTTAAACTTCAATTTTCATATCGACCTTTAAAAATAAGGTTGGGGTAACAGAAATGAATGCGTCTATACTCAAGAATTAATAATTGGTTGATGTCAACTTGGATTGAACCAAGTCGGCATCATCGGAAGATGATTAAAGCTAGTTTTAAATTATTAACTACTAATTTTAATATAATTAACTTCTAAAACTTCAAACGTTAAGACCTAAAATTGTAAAAGTCATTGGAACACACAGCAGTAGTGTTCTAATGTATATGTTAGTATTACTTTGAAACATTTTCGTTCTTGAAATTCTATATTCTATCTATAGCTCCGCCAGTAACGGAATTTTGATTTACTGTCATACATGTAGAAATTAGCAAACACGCCATCTGCCTGCTGAGTCAATGGACGCAATAATACTGTCATATGGAGCAGAAGAATTCACCACTTGTATTCATATTGTCGCGATATTAAAAAAAATCAGCTACCAAGTAATGAATCTGCATTGGGAAACATTTATTTTTAAAGTGCAACTTCTATAGCGTGGTAGTGAGTCCGAAAAACTGAAACGGAATTCAAAGTGAAACATTTTGGTGGAGGAGATACAAGCAGTGAATGCGAATGAACGAGAGTGGGGACACGTGAGGAGTGTAGAGGGGATACGCATAGGCTTGTGCGTCCGTAGTGGCTGTGCATAAATAGTGCATCAGTCTCTGTGTAAATTGTAGTCTATATCGAGATACAACTTCTATATAGTTCATATTAAAGTGTTTAAATTATTCGTTATTGAAGTAATTTATTGGAGAAATGATTTAAAATGATTGAAAAAATAATTTAAAATCTTATTTTATACGAAAATACTATCAATGTAAGTATGCTATACGTGGATATGTAATAATTTATTTTAAAATGAAACGCAAATGTACCGATACGATATTTATCTTGCACGTAATAAATTCAGAATACCGATGGAATTATCAACGAGACGCGTTCGCGAATTTAGAGCAAGACAGCGGCAAGAGCTAGTGCAACGACCACGTGGCGACTATAGGCAAAATGCAGGATGACCACTAGGTAACCGGACAGCAGCTAATTATCTTCGTGATTATCGACAGCGCCAGCGAGAGAATCGAGAACGTGATGTCGATATGCATAGAGCAAATATGTAAAATGAAATAGGTGGTTAGTAAATTTTGAATTATTTATATTCATTGTTGTTTATATATTGTCATATTTATTATATAAACTAATATGGATTTACAAATACTTTTCAGATGAAAATAATTCTACTGCTGATATATCTGAACACCAAGAGCCTTCTGAAATTGAGCAGTATGAAGATTTTCATTCTCACGAAGGTGCCAGAAAAATCTTCAAAAAATTTTTAGATAATCCATTTGGAAAATTTAAACGCGAAAAACGCGAATATTTGTATCGCATTTTCGTCACTTCATAAGCCATTTGTAACATTTGTAAAAGAAAATGATCCAATAAATCAATAATATTATAAAACACAACTCTAATAATTACGTTGATTCCTTCTATCAACTCAATTCCTAATATCTCCTTCAGAAGTTTCACTTCAATTGTGTAACACTATTCTTTTACTATTAGTTCAACAAATGAAACCTACAGAAGTTAAATTAAAATAAAAAATTATAATAAACGCCATAAATATGACAAGATTATTTATACGTTACTCTCTTGTGGTTTCGTGTTGACGGAATATATCGCAGATTTAAACAAGTTCTAATCTGTAGCAAATCGGTTTGCCGTGAACAATATAAGCCGACAATAGAGCAAAGTTTGATTATCCGAGTTAAACAAACGGCGAATACATTTATAACTTTTATGATAAAACTTAGTTCCCGCTCTATAAACAGTGGAACATCCGATGTCGTTTTGTCGGAGCGGAGTTCAATAAAGCTCAAGGCTCGATTCGGAGAGATGGAAACTAATCCTTTGGCCTGCTAAGATCGGCAGAATAGATGAATTAATCCAATGAACAAACAAGTAGAGCCGGTATCACCGAATTCAAGTTGAGAGTACACACTCATAACTCACGGTTTTAGCTCGAGGATTATGAAATGAAATGAAATGGTTTCAGTACGCTTCCCCGCTCTTTCCACTCTACAGCCCGCCGAAGAATACCCTTCGAGGTTATTCTGTTACGTTCAAATAGACGAAAATATAATGCAATATTTCAGTTTCAATATAATCTACATTTTCGTATGTCATTCCTGATTGCATTAAGCATATCAAGTGCTGGAAAATATATTTATTCTGGCAATATTTTTCTTACAATTAGAAACACTTCACTGTACGTATATCATATTTCTTAAACATTATTTAAAATATTCAAATTATCAAAAACTAACTAAGTTTCCTAGCGTTAGTAAATCAAGGGAACCTATATGCTTACACAGAGTGAGATATAATCTCGATTGATACTATTTTTTGCGATATAAAGTTTAAGCAAAAAATGTATCCAAAAATACAAAAACTGGAAAACATGTAATTCATTTAGCTTTTTTTATTTAGTTTTTAATTTTATCTCGCTTTGTTCGCAGTTTGCAAACTATTTTTAAAACTAACATAACATAATACAATTAATTTGTTAGTAAATCCAAATGGAGACTTCAAAAACTCCATCGAAAAAGTTATGTTAAGCTTTATATACTTGATTTCTTGATATCACAAACAGAGTACTCAGACCATATACGTAAAGATATTACAAATTGATGTATTCAAATAGATTTAAAATGAACATGTCTAAATTTGTGTCACATATAACCCAGCATTTCTTAATGTTCTTTGAAATTTACAAAGCGAATACTAATTTAATTATTCATCGTAGGGACTATGTACGGTCAGTTGCAGATTTATTCAATTGATATTTAACTCCAAGGGATATTCCGATTTTATGTAATACCGAAATTACGTACAGACTATTATAATGGGTAGCTATTTGCACTCCGTGATAATGTTGACATATAAAGCTGTCTAAGATTAGCATCGATTGTTAGTTTTCCCAGTCGTACCAGGTTGAACAATCGTATCTAACATCAGCGAGTGAATTGTAAAGCGATCTGCGCCAAGGGAGAGCGGGCTTATCAAGATCTTGCACCCTTTTCGAATCTTTTGTTATTGTAATTCTTCTTTTAAATATTAACAGCTGCCGGTTGATCAAGATTTACGCATGTGTGAAAAAATACCGCAACTTTGAGAGACTCATCTCCGTTCAAGTCTGACCTTGGTGTGGCTTTATTTTTTATCCCTTTTCACTGGAAGCACCGGCCTGGAACGCGATGATAACCAAGTTGTATCCTTGAGGAATTAAAATAAATTTTTGTTAGCAAGAATATCAAATGCGATACCGCAAAAATGTAAATATTTTATTTTTCTTTAAAATACATGCGTTTTAATATACTAAAAATTATAAAGCGTTATAATCATAGAGCCCTGAATTATCATATTCTTGTAGATCAATTAACCATTCTATGAAATTAAATATTCAATATTTTGTCGCGAGATAGAGTTTTGTTTATACTCCAATCCATCTGTAAATTCCTTAAACATTAAGGATAAAACAAATTAAGCCAAAACAGCTACTCCCCCGGCTATATGCTGTCGACGGACACTGAATTATATGACGAAATTTGCCATATATTTGATTTCTTTTGTTATTGTATTGATATATATTTGATTGTTTCCGAAACTACCAAGAGATGGCGCATTGTTTACGTTCTACAGTTTTACTACTGTAGAACGTAGCGGTGTCTATGAGATGTGAAGCCTCGTTTTGTCAAAGGCATACTCGCTTACACTACACTGACGAGACTCAATAAGGTCGAAACCGGTCTGAAGTTAGCGGTATCCTGTGATAGAGAATGCTTTGCATCTTCCCTGTGATTTTCAAGCAATCCAAATCATTGTATTTTAGTTCTATGTTGGAACAAAATACGGCAAATTTCGCCATATAATTCAATGCCCGTCGAAGGCATATAGCCGGGGGAGTAGCTATTTTGGCTTAATTTGTTTTATCCTTAATGTTTAAGGAATTTACAGATGGATTAGGGTATAAGGAAAACTCCATCTTGCGACAGTTTATAAAACTACCATCTGGAAACTTTGTGTTATAAATTATTCAATATTTCACTATCGCATACGTTCTAGAGACAATATTAAATTTTCCTGTGATAGACAAAATTAAAATTGAACTTACATATCAGAAAATGCAATAGTTGAATTAAATAGGAATTTTAAAGTGAAATTTTAATTTGTACTTGGTATTTTATTTCCAACATCACGATTCACAAAAAAGCAATATTGGTTAAACGTGTGTTTGCGCTTCCTGCAATTTTTCATTAATATGTGAGCGTAATTAAACTTGTTGATAGTTTTTGTTTTAGATTTATAAAAACAAATTTTGAAGGTTATAATACATATCCTATATATATATATATATATATATATATATATATATATATATATATATATATATATATATATATATATAGTCTTTTCCCAAGGATGTAATAACTTTCAAATTTAATAAGAAGAATTTAGATTTTGCTGAATAGAAAGAAGCCATAGGAAATTGCGATGGGCTGCCGTCTCTAAGCACTTCGTTCGAGTGCAGCTGAGAGTGCACATAAAGAAAGTATAGCTTGCTATAGGGGATAAAAGAATTAAATTTTAGCAGAATGAGAAAATATCTTTGTCTGAAACCTTATTATGTTGAGGAGAGCTAGACTTAACTTAGTTTCCTCAGTATGAAATCAAGCGTACAAGATGGAAATACGATTTTCTACACTACATTAACCCAGTATCGGAGATTTTCCGACAGAATTCACCCACAGCCCGAAGAGTGGAGGACGACATCGTCATTTTTCAATGTATTACCTGAATTTGTCGTTCCTCCTATGCTATTTCTTTATAACCATTATTGAGTTGGGCATATTAACGGCATATTTCTACAAATAATAACCAATAAATGTAAAAATATTTATGTAAGAGGCATTTTGTAACTTCATTAACTTATAATTTATAAAATAATAATAGTTGTAGAAAATAATGTACAGAACACTATTTTTTTTTATTTTATTTTAGATCTGATAAACGGTTGTTTACAAAAGTTTTATCATTCGTTAAGCTGTTTGTTTTCTGTACTTATTTCCAATTTAGTAATTGAAAAAAACCTGTTACATAAACATGAACACATCAAAATATTCAAAATAATTTGAATAAGACAAAAATGAATAACAGAACCACGGAAAGAAAATAGAGAAAATCGTATACGAAAGCCATTTTTCGGTGTTATGTACATACTAATAAGTAATGCATTTTTTCCCTTTCAGATATTGTTCAGTTTAAGCTCAACGAAAACTCTAAGGCAAGGTATAAGTATTCAAGGCAAGAACAAAAGGCATATTAATAGCCAGACACCACCCCCTAATATAATAAGGCATCTTCTAACGGATTAGAAGTTCATAATAGTTAAATATAACACACTACCGATTTAACTCTAATTTATCTTTGATTAAGCTGCAATTCTGGCGAAATTAAAATAACATGGAGCTTGTACGTCAGATTCGAGCCGACCGGTTCCTTTGCGGGCAGCCTGTAATTTGAAACCCCTCATTTGCATATAAATTGTCAAACGGGCCCGTCCAACTTGAATATCCACATACACTCGATTCACACTATTATTTTGTAAATACAAATTCATTTGCATTAGTTCTACGAAAAGTGGTGGTGTGATAAAAAGAAAAGGGAATAAAGCGCTGGCCGCTATTTAATTTGTTAAAATTAGAACCGCTTATTTGGGCATAACTATTCTTTATGGCGAAGTGTAAACGGTAGAATCGTCTAGCTGTATGCGATTCGTTTATTTGGTTTTTTTCTGTATGCACGGAATGAATTAAACATAGACCTATGAACAATTTATTTCACTTTGGCAATTAGTGTCTGTGAATGTTTGTACAAATTCTATATATATTCGAGTAAATCGCTTTCTTGTATTAAATCCACTTACTAAAATACATTGCAATATATTATTAGTATAATTTTAAGGCAATGTAATATTTATAATAACACAATACACAGTGCTTTCATTTAAAAACAACCCACCCCCATTATTCATTTTAGCAAGCAAAATGACCTCTAGACAAAAACAAGTAAATTTAGACATTAAGGTGGAAGTTTAAAACCAGTGTCCATTACAGTTTAAGTTTCACCAGCTACCCTCACTTAAAAATTAAAAATGGCACTCCCTATATTACAAATATTCTATTATCTATAATAGAATGTATTATCTATTATAATGGCACATTCTATTATAGATCTTTAAAATTCTGATTCCGTTTAGGAAAATTAATTCTATTGAGCCATTCTCATAAGACGCAAAAATGGAATAATTTAAATAAAACACAAAATAAACTAATGCAAGAAATTTACTTTCAACTCTATTTGAAACCTTACTTAAGTACTCAAAATGTTCACCATTTTTGATTAAACAAAAGTATAATCTATTCTCGAATTCTTGTCAAATAGTTTGAAATGTATCTTTAGTAGTTAGCCTGCATGTATGGGTAATCCTAGTTCTTAGGTCTTAAATATTCTGGGCCATGGTTTTTTACACAATTGGTTTCAAATAATCCCAGAGAAAGAATTCAGTTATATCTATAAATCTAGCCGGCAATTGCAGAACGACTTTTCTGCTATTTCATTTGTCGGGAAACCTTCGGTCCAGCCATTGTCGAACATATAATACGTTGTGGTGGTATGCCATTCTGCTGAAAGTGTAAATGTTCATCAAACAGTGAGTTTCTTCTTCATCAGCTTGTTTTTCTATGGAAACCTATGGAAACGTTTCCATAGGTTTTCTATGGTGTTATGAAACACAGAATTCCAATCCGATGTCGATGTTTTGAGGAAACTGAGTGTGATCCTCTCGAAGTACTTGTGGATTTCCTTTGTCTCTGTATCTACAGTTATGTTTATTTACAAATCCATTAAGAAAAGCAGTTACTTCATCGTTGAAATATTCTTTATCAAATTATGGTCATTTTGAATTTTTACAATCATTATTTCACAAAATTAAATCGTCTTTCATCATAGTCGTCTTCGCCTCGTTGTCTTTTAAAGTATTGTGTATGGAACGAACTGAAATATTTGTTAGCTTGGCGACTTGGAATTGAAATTGTAGGATTGATGGAGAAATGGCCCAAAATCCCAATATGTCCAGCTTCAGTAAGAACTCTAGCCTGTTTATTTACTTTGTTGCACACCGACCCAGTCTCTAAAATTTTTTCAACAAGATCAAGCACATATTTTGTCATGATGCATTTCATTAAAAACTCACGAGTGTTTAATCCATCACATCGCACGAAAGCACCTTTTCAACGTCATAAATAAAATAAATTTAAATTAAATTTAAAATAAATTAAATATACACCTGTATATTTAATAATAATATTTAATAATATAAGATAAATCCTGTCACTGTCACTGTAACTCACACCACTTGACAAACATTTAAAATCACTAATACTTCCGATAGATGTTCTCAAAATTTATTTCTAACTATAGTCAGTAGGAAATTGTGCGCCAATATGCAAATGAGCGACGAGTTAAAATAGACATCCTCTTATCTCATTTTGAGTATCAGCAGAAGAAAAGTGATGTGGATAAAAAATTGGGAAAGGAAACATAAAACTCATCGGTGTTGAGTCTGCGGCAGTAATTTTACAAAAACAGTACCTCCTACTTTCATTTAACTCATATCTCAGTTCTTAGAATATTCCATTAGTTTATTTTGTATTTTACTTAATTTAGTATATCTCTGAGAATTATTTTGATAGACTTTTATTGAAAATGTACGCCACGCGTTGCCACAGAATATCTACGTGTGGGCAGAATTATTGGTACTACAGTTGTAAGACCATTTTTTACTGACAGTGCATTAATTTCTGAAGAACTTTGGAATTACGGTTTCTCAAAACAATTGTTACGTAACTTACTACAACATTCGAGGTGTCATACGTAAACAGATATGTTTTCTTAAATGGTATCATTAGATAAGGGTGTTACCACTTAATAAAACTGATGATGACGTCGTAACTCCAACAGTCACTTCAGAAAATATACATGAACCAAAAAATGCATGCGCAAATATATTTTTCTTATTTGCCCGGTCAAGATATATCCTATATATATTTTATATATATTTACTCCAACCTATACGTGCTCACATAAACGTATGAAACTGTCGATAAAGTAAGATACTTACCAAGATTTTGAATCTCACATGGCAAAATCACGGTATCTCCAGTGACTACTTTGAATGTTTTCCCTCTAGAAATGAACCTCGGTGTTGGTTGATTACTGAAAATTGTACCTGAAATGATAATTATTTTTATATTGTATATACAATACGTTACACAGTTGGTACAGTAATTGACAAAAAACCTCTGTTCACTAGACAAGTTTACAACAATATTTATTTATTATGATAATTATGTTTAGTTAAATTGTTCTATACATTCAGTATATATTTGAATACGGTATATTACTATCGGTATTAAGATCACGATTATTAAATTAGACCCGAATTATAATTGAAACTTCATGTAGTATTTAATTTAACGAATTCGGATATCCTGCAACGAAATTCCGGTGTAATCGAACGAAGTGGCAAATTGGCAGGACCTCAAACTGAGTTGGCGCCGCACTGTATCGAATACATATCGAATATATGCCGCGGTGTATTGTATATTGTATGGTTATAAATTGGGGGAGGTTGTGGCGATGTATTGCTTTCCGCCATCTATAATTCAACTTCCAGTGGAACAGTGAGCGGCTCGCTGTTAAACAATGCCGCGCTAATCAATCTCCCTCCAACGCGATAGATATATATATATATATATATATATATATATATATATATATATATATATATATATATATATATATATATATATATATATGTATATATATGATGGGGATATATCCTGTCCAACTTCGTCTATAAAACCTTCTAAATTTTTAGCGTTGAACATTACAGTGGAGTTGTATCGTTGAACTCGCATTAAACCATAAAAGCACCAAAAACAAATTTTTCGATAGGAAATAATTATGTATTAATGACTGCTAATTGCATTTATAAAATGTTAATTGCATTTTTTATAAGTTAATAGGCTGAAAATTATGAAATGGAGACGTAGGCAGTAATTTTCATTCGCCCATAAAGTATTTAGTCTAAAATATTTGAAATAATTGAATAAATATTTGAATAAATAATCAATAAATGTGTACTAACTCTTTGTTAAGTGAAGTCTACCTTATCTAAACGTAATCAGTAATCATAGACGAAGAAAGTAGTGTTAAAAAACAAAAATTAAACCATATCCCTGGCGCCTCCGCCAAAATATCAACACGGATGATTCTATTGATTTTCATTTGAATGTAAATTATTCTTATTTAAATGACTTATTCAAAATTGAATATTATTATTTTAGATAAATAACAATATACACTGTCTGAAATGTAATAAAATAAATTTTACACCAATATCACGCCAAACGGGGTACCTACAGCGCCACGCCAATTTGATGTGAAATGAACACAGCAAGGTCGTGATAGAATTTTACCATTCGCTGATGTGGATTTTCATACCAGAGTAATGGAGTAAAACCAACACAAGGTCTGGGGTAAACTTCACCACCTTTTGGTGTAAATTTCATTTAAATTTTACACCTTTTACTGCCCCATAGTATACAATGAAGGAAAATAAAACGCCTTTGAAATAAAATACACATTATTATTTATTTTTTAAGTTAATTTCTTTATTACACTAATGATATATTGGTATATATTATATGTATGTGCTGATGCAAGTCTAGAAAGTATTTACATATTCGTGAACAACACAACTAAATTCCTAACTATCATGTTTGAAATAATACTTGTATTATCGAGCTTTTCAATAAAATATTATGATCTTATCCTAAAGTGAATATTCTTCCTGACTAATTAGTACTAAACGGTCTTCGTTGATTCCAAATTCCTTGGGATATTTAATAATAATTCTTCTTATAATGAGGGGATTTTGTCCTTACTAAAAATATAAATTATAATTTGAACAGCGTTAATAATAATAACGTAGTCAAGAATGTACCCAATTATTAAATTCATTACTTAAATATTAAATATCACTTAACTACCTACCCAACTAAGTCCTCCAGCGAATTTGTCAAAATTTAACATACAGGTATATTTCAAATTACAGAAATAAGGAGTTTATACTCCAACCCATCTGCAAATGCCTTAGACATATAATAAGGACTAAACAACTTAGGTCAAAACAGCTATTCTCCTGGCTATATACCAAACGCCGAGCGCTGAATGACATGACAAAATTTGCCGAATTTTTGTCTAACAAAGTTAGCACTAAAATACAGTATTCAGTAATACAGTACAATATACAGTAATATACAGTTAGCACTAAAGTACAGTACATATATTTCAAACATCTAGTATCTAGCAGTTTTAATAAACTTGGCCATGACAATGACTATGTTTACTTCTTAGGACAGATAAACCATTTGCACATATGTTTATTATTCATAAATTATAAATAGGTACAGCATTTCAGATTTTAGCCATTGTTAATAATTCTTCTTATTGGGATTTAGTTCTCGCTGAAAATAAAAATTTAGTAATATTTCTGGTAAAATTTATATATTATTATTATTATTAAATAATAAGTAGGCGGTAAATGAGAAATGACAGATACAAAATATGCATTTATATTGCCTTATTTACTTCCTAATCGCGAAATACAAATAAATTAGGTACATGTATAATATCTATTCGGTGAAATCATCCAGCGACCATCGTCCAGTGATATAATTCAATACAATATTCGGTCATCTTTACAAAATAGATTAATAAACTTGGCCAACACAATTTATTTTAGCTTCTTGAGACACATAACATTTGGGCATAAGTTGGTTAATCATAAATCACGCTAGCAGAAGCCATATTGCCTTACGCTTTAGCAGTGTCCGCGCGAAGATCACATAGATGCGTACTCTAGAATAGTTACCACACAAGAATTATAGTCTACTCCACGCGAAGTAAAGTGTACTATATTGTGGTGTATTTATATTACTTTTATATCTAAAATATACACTAGGCACAAAAATTAAGAGATGCAATAATATCCTAAATTTTTAGGTGATTTTCAATGGGATATAATTTAGAGAAAAAAGTCCACTCTTTCAAAAGGTCCACGGACTTCAATACATATTTTTCAGTAATTTCATCATAAAGCTCTTTTTGATAACTTTATCCTCTTTAATTTGAGCGGTCGTTCAAATCCGTGCTTTTTAAAAGGCAATAAAAAAAATTATTTTTTTTTCCGATGGTTTTCTTATGATTGCTCAAAAATTGGTGATGGTAGAAAACTATAAACTTGGAGCCTCAATTTGCTTTTTTTTAAATGGCTCTGCGATTATTTTTCTCCAAGTCCTTTCACCAAATCACCTAAACATTTTTAATTTTTTTACATCCCTTAATTTTTGTGCCTAGTGTATAAGAGTTTACAATTATAGTGGTGTAAAATTTTACTAATTACACTGGTGTTACGTTTCATATCAGAGATAGTGAAATTTATACCATTTTGACAGCATTAAAAGTGATAGGGCTCTGCCACTGCAGATGTTCAAAAGTGTAGGATGAGAATTAATTTCAACATTCCGCGGCATCGTATATATCAGTGATTGTTACAGCTTTCCATTATTTCCAGGTCGAAATTAAAATAGCGTCATGTCGGTGCCCGTATAGGTTTGGTTTTTACGTCGTTGCCATACCATGATCGGGCAGGCGTCGGGCTTTGCAGCATAAACAAAAATCGCGGTTTAGTTTAAAGGTGTCAAGTGCAGATATCGGAGTAAAAGCCCGACTTGGCAAAAAGCGGGTCACAGATAAGCTACCTAAAATACAATTACGAAATTTCATTAAACCCCCGACTCTTGCAAATGACAACTTGACCCCTTAACGTTCCGGTGAGCACGGATTTAATTCAAAACAAATAACTATTTCGCCGTCCAGCGTGCATGCAGGGAAAATTTCGTTTCACTAATTTAGAAAACGTTACTTCAATTTGCTGTCAATTTCAATCTCGATCGCTGTCTTAAACTTATGTAGATCAGCACCAGATCAGTGGTGTTTACATCTTCTTTGGATGTATGTAGCTACTCTAATTGAATGAACATATATTATTACTAATCGCTTACTAATTATAATTACTAATTATAAATAGTTAATACTCAGAAAATGTGTGAGCCAAGAAATCATATACACTAAGCACAAAAATAAAGGGATGTATAAAAATTCTAAATTTTTAGGTGATTTTCAAAGGGCTGTAACTTGAAGAAAAGTAGTTGCAGAGCAATTTAAAAAAACAGAAAATTGAAGTTCCAAGTTTCTAGTTTTCAAGTCTTTGGTTCAAAATCTTTTTGCCATCAGCAATTTGTGAGTAAGAAAACCATCGGAAAGAAAATTACAAATTCTTGCTTGCCTCAAAAGGTCTACGGACATCAATAGAATTTTTTCAGTGATTTCATTATAAACTTTTTTAGATAATTTTATCCTCTTTAACTTGAGCGGTCTAAAAGCTTTGTACGATATTTTTTCGCTGAGTTATCGCCATTCAAAGCAAAAAAGTCAGTTTTGAGTTCGGCAATTAATTATTCGGGAAATAATGATCGTACAGAAAACTCAAGAAGGATTTTTAAAACTTCAAAGTATTCTTAATAAGTTGTAGTTACTATGGGAAAATGTTGATTGAGAAAGAGGTAAGAAATTGCGTGTTTAGGGATATTCGCTTAACTTGTCATAATTTTACAAAGAAGGGATAGACTAAGGATGTTGACTGTCGCTCTTCAACCTCAAAATATCCCAAAGAAACCCTGAAATTTTCAAAGCGTTGCGATTTTTTTTTTTTTCATTTTGTTCAGATTGAATTTTTCGTTTTTGCATTTTGCTACAAATCGATTTAAGAATAAATTTTTTATTTTTTATTCATTTTTTGAGGTTGAAAATGGTTTTTAGCAATAATCCATATTTTTTTTATCGAGAAATGTTAGTTATTGTAAGAAACGAAAATGAAAAGAAAATTAAAAAAAGTCAAAACTGACTTGTTTACTTTGAACGACGATAACTCAGCGAAAATATATCGTAGAAGGCTTTTAGACCGCTCAAGTTAAAGAGGATAAAATTATCTAAAAAATCTTTATAATGAAATCACTGAAAATAGATTATTGAATTCCGTGGACCTTTTCAAAAGTAAGCAAAAACTTGGAATTTTTTTGCGATGGTTTTCTTATAAGTAAGTACTCAGAAAATGCTGATGCTAAAGAATTTGGTAAATCAAAATCTAAAAACTAGAATATTGGAGCTTCAATTTGCTTCTTTTTTTTTTAAATTGCTCTGCGACTATTTTTCTCCAAGTTACAGCCCTTTAAAAATCATTTAAAAATTTATAATATTTTTACATTCCATAATTTTTGTGCCTTGTGTATGTTATATATACAATTTATATGAAATTTTATGTAATCTTTGACCTGGAATATATTTAAGGATAAAGATTTTATTATGCACAATTTTAATTTAAAGTAATTACCTCACAGCCCTCTAACTAATTACATTGGCAACAGCAGTTTTTAATATTAGGAAAATTCATTGCCGGGACAGACAGACAGCTGTGCATAGTATATAATGCAGGAACATGAACTTTTACAATTCCGTACCTATAAAAGTTTGAAACGTCGTTCCTCCTTTTCCGTAGAAACGTAGTAGTCAAAACAGTTTTACAGCGGTATTTATTATTGCACTTTCGCCGCAAACTCTATAGCATGAACGTACTTTTCGTTATTACCGCACTATAAAATTGCCACGTAAGTAAATATTATTTTTAACAAGTGAAATTTTAAAAATATGGCGACTGGATATGCATATACAAACATAATACACAGTCACCACGCGAACAGAACTTATTTCCTATCAAGATAATTTTCATATAATTTACTCGGTATAGATAGAATACGTAACATATTTTTTATTCCAGAACAATACATTCTCCACCCTAGTAAACAATGTCAGTGCCGGATATTTCTCTTGGACATTTTCAATAATTTATGTTCCCTTTTATTTCTATATCTGATGAACTTCCTTCTAGTAGTTGCCCCAATATAATCAAGTCATCTCTAAAGCATGAAGCCTATCACCCCAAATAATCTCTGCGGGACGAGAATAATTTTCTTCTCAAACGTTGGCTAATGTGGCGTAAACTTGTATATACGATAATTGATGACCTTTTTCTCGTACATTTTATTACTTGATGAATTGGCATACATTTCTGCGAGATCTCAATCGTTTTCCGCCCCTTCAACATTCATTTCCACTTACAATTAATCGTGGGGGGTTTCGAGAGTTAGCACAACTCATATTTATTTCAACGCAGACAGTAATGAAAACATTACAAATTTAAGGAAAATTATAGTTTTAATGACTAAAACTAAAGACTGATATATCTAAAATAATACGTAACATGAATATAAAACTTTAATTCCTGTCTGGTAGAAGATTATTTTATATTTGAAACAAACATGCCGCCATGTCAATTAATAAAAAATTAGCTCTAAATATTAGAGTAAAAAAACATTGCAATTTATATTTTCTTATACTGTCTTGCAATACATATTATTTCTTTTAAATAAGCCAGTTTCCTTTGAAAACTTATACATTAATTAATCTAATTAGCACGCACTGTATGTTTTGAAAATTTAACGCCAGTTAAATTAAGGAATTTAATATTTACTACATAATATGAAAAAAAATATTGTGTCAATTTCATATTGAAATATTTATACAGTTAGATATACATATACATTTAGATTTCTCTATCTATTAAATATATAAATCTTATACAATGTATTCCATTCCGTTGTGGCAATTTATAACAAATACATTCTAATTCATTCAAATACAAACTAGAATGTAGATATTATTTTTCGCCTAAATCGAAATTTTGTTACTACCATTTTGGTAAACATTTTTTTAGAGAGTCTGTCAAGAAATACATTCATTGTACCAAACATTTATTTATGTTCTGTTTATCCGTCAAAGAAAATATTTTATGTTTGGTTTCATCTAGAAATTTGTAATTTTACTATAGGGCTTCTTATATATTTTTTTCAGTGTATGATATATTTTATATATTAAGATCGGTCTTAGGTTTTTTTTAATTTAAACTTCAAAATATATTTACGGTTTCCCCACAGTTCATGTAAATTTTAAAGAATGGCTACCTTAATTACATATATTTCATATTATTTTTAAATCAGAATTGTAAAAATTAATAAGTATATTAATTTATAGATAACTCAATATTCATACGTATATAGTTCATAGAATTCTCAATTTTTTTCTCTATGTATACATACCTCCATTCAATATGGCCAAACACTCAACCAGTAGATTCACACACAGAATAAAAATTCCTAAATTTCCCATTTTAGAATTAATCTAGGGTCCTGTATATATATTTTTTCACACAATCCATCCATAATCATGTACAACGTCTATTTTTAAATCAACTTTAATGTACATTCTCTCTTTTTCGTATTCCGTATAAATAAAAATATTACTTTTTTTATTCAAAATTTTGTGAAAGTTTTAGTCAACGGCAGCGTGGTATCTAGTTGGCGGGAAACGACACGAGCGTGGACCGCAGACACCGAGCGATATGGAGCTTTCGCGATTCAGGACTGTCAGTGGTTGGCCAAACCAAAAGCTTGCTGCGTTCCGACTAGCAGTCAACTTCTGAAACGTCGTCTGCTGCACACTTTGCGGTTGTACCCGAACAATTTGCATACGATCCGCTTTCTCAATGCAGTGGAGCCTGCGACATCAGACCTCGATGAACTATGTTTGCCATCACCAAACTAAATTACGCACAAGAAATTTAACTGGGTATAAATCAATTTGTTAGCTCAAAAAAGAACTAGAAAAAACTAACAAAATAATATGAAAAGTACAGCAATGGGAATAATACTGGTAGCTAAATGAAAATAACGTGTTACAGTCGAAATATGTAGATACCTTCCCAACTGGACTGCCACTGTGTGCAGATGTGGGTTAAACCAGCATTTAAACAACCGTTATAAATTATAATTATTTATACGATTGATATCGATCCTTCGTAAAACTGAATATAGCTCGATTCGTACCTCAGTTTGAATTTACCATGATGGGTGATTTAACGAAATTGAAATTACTAATTATTTTCATATTACAAGTAAGTAGGTCTTTATAATGTATTTAGAAAAAGTAAGAACTGTGAAAATGAAAAAATGCATCGTATATTATATGCTTCATGTTAGTAAATGTTTTCAGCAATTATTTAAATAAATGTGCCAGTAAATTAGATTGTAAAACGAAACTAATGTTTATTTTAAATAATAGTTAGGCATCGCTATTATAATTAAATAAATTGGCAATTTATTCCTAAGGTTTCAGTCAACGATGGAAAGAATGACCGAGGATTTCTCGATTTCCTGTTCAGTCCCTGCAAGTGCAGTATGTATTCCTGTTAGTAGCCTAATTTTGTTTTACTTTTGGTCTCCTTTTGAGGGTGTGGTATTCCAAACAGAGAAGTTCGCCTCTTGGGTGGAGAATACACAAAAGGTCATGAGTTTCCTTGGGCTGCTTTAGCACAAATAAAAGATGCACACTCTGCGTTATCCACTCTAATTAACGACAAGTATCTCATCACTGCTGCCACGAACCTCATTGGGTACGCTCTTTAACTGCTTACTTTTATTAAAATGCAGTATAATCTTTATGAAATTTTAAAAATACTTACACAGTATTATCTGAGATATTATTTTGTATCTAAATAGTTCAAAAGGCTTCCAAATTTACAGATCAATTAATAATATATTTAATAATAGTTGTGATATTTTTTAGTTTAACTCCTCTCGATGTTAAAATTACTGTCGGACAATTCGATCGTTGCTTTCCTGACGTATCTTCGACTAATATGAGTGTGGAAAAAATTATTATCCATCCAGATTTTAGTCCAGGAAGTAGAGCTCATGATATAGCTCTAATAAAACTAAGTACACCAATCAATATTGAACGAAGAATTTCGCCAATCTGCCTAGCCGTACCATGTAAGTTGTCCAATGCTGTCACAATAACCCTCCTTATAACACATTTGCACTTCCTTATAACGAATAAGGAAGTAGAAATATAAATAGAATATGTTTAAAATAAAATTATAAATATATACTCTTACGGTTCAAATAATTTAGATACGCAATATTTGGGACAAGTAGCCACGACATTTAGCTGGGCAGAAGACGCAACAAAAGAGGGACCAGTGTCAGCTTCTTGTAGGCCACGAAAGTTAGGATTACCTGTTTTGGGACGACCAGAATGTGCGGGGGCTGCTTTTGATTCACAATACTTCAGTGACGATAAGGGTTGTATTGGCGTTATCGGAATTCCCAATCCTATTTGTAAAGTAAGTTTAATTGAATCTATTTAATCTTAATTGATACACTAACAGTTTCCTAAAAATTGTCATGATGTTACGTGTTTATAGGTGGATGCTGGTGGCCCAGTAATGTATCGTTCTCACCAAGGGGTGTACGAATTAATAGGTAAATTGTTATGTTGCAAATTGGAAATGTATAACAGTATGTATGTATGTTTTTTTTCCATTCTAGGAGTACTTACAGACAAAAACGAATGTAATATTAAACCAAGTGTGGCCCTATACACAAATATCAATGACCACTTATTTTGGATAACACAAAATACAAGAGATGCATGTTATTGCTTTAAAACTTAGGATAAATATATCTGTATTAAATATAATACAATAATTTATTAGTAATACAAATAGTTTTGCTAATGCAATGTTTCATAACAAAAAAAAATTATATTATATATTACTTTCTTTTAAGTAAATGAAATGTAACTTATTTCATTGTTATAGATTATTTAAATAAAATTTTCTCACTGGAATACCCTTCTGTATCTATTTATATGAGTAGTAACCTCACATATACAAAGTTATTCTATATGAAAATTAAAAAATTATTCTAAAATAAAACATAGATATTTTGTTTCCAAATGTTATAGCCGTGGTATAACAATTGTACGAGATGATCCAATTCATAAATATGAGATTGCTTGCCGAACTTTCTAAATGTGACCCCTATTTTGTTCGCATTGATATACAGTGCTATTCAAAAGTCCCCTCCCTCCCTCTTATCTTTTTAACGATTATACATAAACTAGTGAAATTTGATAACTGAATATTAAGGGTTGTAAACTTCCCTACTAGTGATGATAGATGATGTATGCGTCAAAGATGACGTCACAAGGTCATTGTGACCAATAAAATTATTGGTCAATATTCTGGTTATTACTGTCAGGAAGTAGATGGAGCTCACTTCGAACAATTACTATAAGTAGGTACTGATTCTTGAATCTGTAATTAAAATTATTATCCAAGTTTACTGATTACTGATTTAATCCATCGAAACTACCATAAATACAAACAATATTAATATCATTGAATACGTTTTTTCGATACCTTTTAAAAGAGGTGTCGCTTGTCATAGGGTTCCATTTAAAATTATTGGTCACAATGACCTTGTGACGTCATCTTTGACGCATACGTCATCTATCATCACTAGTAGGGAAGTTTACAACCCTTAATATTCAGTTACCAAATTTCACTAGTTTATGTATAATCGTTCCAAAGATAAGAGGGGTGGCGGGGACTTTTGAATAGCACTGTATTAGCATAATTATACTAGCTGAATTCCATTCTGAACTGAACATCTACTAGATCCATAGATTAACATCTAGTACATGTTCAGCTTAGAATGAAACTCAGCTAATATAATTTGACCTATCACTGCTGTCATCTGTTAATAATTAAAATTCTTCCTAATGTTACCCATAGCCTACGAGCAAATTCTGTCTTTTTGCTCGTAGAGCTAGTCATAGCCGTATGTTAAGTAACCTAAAATATAAAGTTGTTATTAAATAAAAAAAAATCAGCAAAATGCGTGAACAAGAAAATTTATCTGATGTTATAAAGCTAGTAAGCGATATAAAACACAAGTAAGTCAATATTTTCATATAATATTTTAGTAAACTTATAAACGGGTTATTTGTAGAAAACTATATACTTCTTACGATATCGCTTTAAGAACCGAAGAACTCTTAGCAGCATTAATTTCACAAGGGCAATGGAAAAGTGCCCGGTAAGTTACATAGATAGTAACAATACTTGCATAACCTGTTTCTATTGTGCAGAGAACTAATGATGTTGGTAAAAATCAGGATAAAGTATATCATAGAAAACTTACCACAAGAAGCTGCGGCAGCCAATATAATGAGGCATGTTTTAAAAATTATAAGAGAAGAATATGAAGCTGCATCTAAAGTGAGTGTATGTATTTAAACCTGATGTAATTTCCAATATATCCACTTAATTATAGAAAAAAGGCGAAGGACAATCCTTGCATCAATTGGTAACAGCAAATCCAAACGACGTATTAGATTACTCTGAATCTTTAAGTAATTTAAAGTCTAGTTTGTTAGACCATCTGACAGAGTACAAGGTAGAATTAGAATCAAGGTAAATATAAGAATATTTATAATATTTTACATTTTATATGAATGAATTAGTTTACTTTAAATTAGTCATTTCAGTTTTACGTAACAAGTACAAAAATAACTATTTAGACACTATAAACGGTAATATATTTTTAGTATGGAAAATATTGCATCTCAAGCCTCGGAACATATTCATATGAATGAAATAATACTTACAGTGGGAAAGTCAAAGACAGTAGAGAAATTTTTAAAATCGGCTGCTAAGAAACGAGCTTTTAATGTGATGGTAGTTGAAGGAGCTCCATTTTATTATGTAAGATCCATTTGTACTAACTACCCCATCCTTTCTCTGTATCAACCTGGATAACAATGATTGAAAAATAAATTTTTTCCAGGGCCACGCGATGGCAGCGAGTTTAGGTAAAAGCAACATACAGACCACGGTGATTCCTGACTCTGCAGTATTTGCGATGATGTCCAGAGTTAACAAAGTCATTATTGGAACCCACACAGTACTTGCAAATGGAGGCCTAAGAGCACCAAGTGGAATACACGCAGTTGCTCTTGCTGCTAAACACTATTCAGTTCCTGTCAGTGAAATTTAAGAAATGCCTATCAAAGCCTCTAGTCTATAAAATCTCTAATTTCAGGTGATGGTATTATCACACATGTTTAAGTTTACACCTATTTATGTGGCTTCTCATGACCATGGTACTTTTAACGTTTGTGCATCGCCCGCAAATGTTATTCCCTATGCTACAGGACAACTATTAAACAAAATAGAAGTTTTTAATCCGATATTTGACTACGTTCCACCAGAACTTGTAACCCTCTTCATATCCCATCAGTAAGTAATATAAATATACTAAATAATAAGAGTAACATGTTTTTTTTTTTTTTTAGGGGAGGAAATGCACCTTCTTATGTTTACCGTTTATTATCGGAGTTATATCATCAAGATGACTACGATATTTAAAGCTTTTATATAATTATTTTGTACAACTATAATTGTATTAAAGAATGAACTGCCTGCTTTATTCTTTGATTCCACTAAGGATTGAACGTATACTAAAAGTATCTTTTAGTATATATAATTTCATAACTTTGTACAGTTTGGGTAATAAAGTGTAATAACTAATAATTATAAGAACACAAAATTTTAGACGAGACATTTTTATAAAAGTTTTATTAAAAACTCAATACAATAGTTATTCTTAGTATTAACTAATACCATATTTATATAGGCTTAATTTTAAAGTGGAGTCCAATCAATGAAAATACTAAACATTTCAAGTCTTGAACGAGATAATAAAAGCATCGAAGGCCTTCTGGATCTTTCGACTGACTAACATCTACAAGGGACCCAGTTTTCGATGTAGTGAAGGATATATGTTCATCCTTTATTACAATCTCCAATTCCTGCCTTCCGATACGGTCAGGTGGTGGCCATAAAGAATCATCCTCTTGCATTATCTCAGAGTCAATTATAATCCTTTTCAGCTCCTCCATTACGCATTGGTGGACGTAAACTTCTTTCCTAATCATAGTGTCGTTCTTGTAATTAGAATTATTAGCGTACCTGAGCTTGCCATCGGGACGAAATTCAAATTCGAGGAATTCATGACCAAATTTTCCTTTATGGCCAACATAGTAGCGGATATAGAAGTCTGCAGTCATTTCTTTTCATGTATATATTACCACGTTTATAAGAAATAATTATTAATTAACTGTAAACTTACAGCCACACAAAACCTAATTGACAACTTATGCGGCGCAAATGTCGTGTGAAGTTAAACGTTTCAGGAAGCAGTAGAGCCAATCTTCGAAATATTTTGTAGCTGCATTCCGTGATTACTCGGACTAATTAGAGATGTGTAGTTCGCGAACGAACTAGTTCAATTGAACTATTCACGTCACTGAATGAAATGAATCATTCAGTTGTATATGAAAGAATCATTCACTTGCGAACTAAACCCAAGTGAAAACGGACCTAAAACCAATTTCTATTACTCTTGTAATTCGGTGTTTGTATTCACAATTCGGTTCGGTACTAGGACGATTCGAGTCAGTCAATGAACTAATTGAATGGTTTGTTTTGAAGTATGCCACTAAGATGCAAACGTACAATTTCGTGGAAGGTCTGTCGCTATCGGTATGAGCAGATGGGCGGTTTAAACACAAAGGGCATTGTTAATGATACTGGCACGTACATTAGTATAAGCTGTACTTATGTGTTATGTATATATAGAGTGCCGAAATAGATTTTTTTGTTTTGTATATGTTTTTAATTGTGATCTTGTTTCGTATCACTAGGGCATACTGTTGTACCACGTCTGTTGTTGTTGCGTTAAGGGCTGTGAAATAAACATAGATGTCTACTTCAACACATAAATTTATTAAAATTAAGCAACAACGGTGAACACTTTAAATAAAACGTTCTAAAATAATTCTAAAAACTGACTAATACCCAAGTTACGTCTAAGGCAATGGGTGTTATAGCAATTAGCAATGCAATATGCAATTAATGCATATCTGTCGGTTTTCGGTTATCTATTTTATAATCTGTCTCTCACATCTGGCTGTGACCTGACGGTAATGGCTTTTGTGTCACTTAACATAGTTCTTCTTGATTCCGAAATAAATGCACAAATGCATCCGGCCGTTCCCATGACAAGTACATTTTTAAAGGAATCGAATTATTTACTGTGACCCTAATAAACCCACTGCCATAAACTAATAAAAATCGTTTCTTTTATAAATCAACATCCCTTTCCTATTTTAAGCCATAAACAAATTCCGCACAAAACTGAAATAACTGAATCAAATGAATCGTTCAAGTGAATGATTCAGTCAAGTGAATGAGACTGAAAGAATTAGTTCATTAAAATGAACTAAACTTGTCATCTCTAGGACTAATTGTTCAATAAGAAGATCCATGTTCTTATATATCTTTTTCCAGGGCAGGTAGAACAGAAACAACATAGATATAGAAAGTGCCTAATTTAGTGTAACGTGTAATATTCCGGGGATTAGATATCCAGTTAATTGTAACTTATTGTTTAGATAGGCATATGGTCATTCTAACTCTATTATCCGCGGCACAATTTTGAACACAAAGATTATGGGAATTCATAACTCTAACCAGGGGCCTGGCACTGCCTATATGTTACATAGTGTGAGCTTGCAATTACCTGTACAACGACCGCCAGGGGTGCTAGTGCTCTTGCAGTGTCGTCTCCCCCTTTCTCTTACGTCCCTCACCTATCGTTACAGTAAACATAACCTCGCGTACATGTAAACAAACGCCTAAACACGAGTTGTAATAAATCTGCAAATAGTGTAAAATGGAGGATTTGCCGAAAGTAAAAAGGAAAATGCGTCATGTGATACGCCCTTGCATACTGCCCGCATGCAATTACAAAAAGAACAAACTTGTTAGATTGTGCAGATCTTAATTCTAACTTCACTTAAAGGGACAATGAAGCTTTCTGTCTATAATCATTTCACAATGTACTGAAACACATAATTTACACTAATACCTACCACGTTAAACCGTTATCCACAATTCTACACCAGTGTGTTCAAAATTTACGATATTGTGGCGTGTTCTGTTTTCGGTAAAGTGCAATGAAATATATAGCTTCATTTTCCCTTCAAAGATACTTTTATTACTCCCAATTTATAATATTATAATTTGTAGTATATACTACAAATTTATATTATTTACTTTTCTGAATTAATATTTTGAAATTATTTCTCTTATTTGTAACAGAAATGTTCATTGAATCAGTTTCAGGCAAATTTAATACGTATGTATACATATTACGTGTAAAATTGCAGGAACACAGGAAATCTTATTTTTTATAATTGCAAATTAACCTAATTCAATTTCACCTGTACGGTAAACAATAATAATCGTTACGTAATACATTGTAGGTCAGATAATTTTTTCTTTAAATTCATTTTGTTATTAATTTTACATCATCCGTTACGTATATACTAAAATTTAAAAACATTTATGTTTAAATTTACCAGCAATTTCGCACTGCAAGACTACTAACGCACCTTATACAGTCATTTATACCTTGCACTTTTACAACACTTTTACGTACCTTGTACTTTTACAACAACCCCATGCGAAGAAACGGATCATTGAAGAGAATTATTATGTCCATCTCTATTCACCGAGGACTTACTCCACCTACTCCTATCTACAAGGTCAATATACCGTAGAGATATACAAAGGAAATATGCCTATGCAATTGACATGTTCTTTGATTTATATGAAGGCGTGTGTTAGGTATTCTATGGCATTAAATAAATGGCAAAATAAACTACTGAAGTGTGTGAAAATGAATAACTTTTGTAGATGTTCTGTGGTATCCTGTTTCTGCTTATCATTTATCATACTAATACTTATATATATATAATACTTACATATAATTGTCCGTATGTACAAAATAAAAACATATAATCATATTAACAACAGAATGGACAGTTTAAATGAACAAAGAATATTAACAGATTTGGCATTACAGAAGATTAAACTTGGCGAAGAACTTATAAAATGTTTAGAAGATTTCAAAGATATCGAAGGATCACAAAAATTGAGTAAAAAAATAAACCAGGAAATAAAATTTCTGAAAAAGGTTTGTTCAGGAATATCATTTTGTGCAGTAAATCTGATCTCATTAATTTTCAGGTGCAAAAAAATCAATTGTTGAAAAAAGAGCATTTGCAATGTTCTAACCTAGCACATTTTTCTGCTCTTATAAATGCACTAAAAACTATAGAAAACTGCCAAAGTATTAATAAAGTATTTATATTAGAAGATAGAAAAATAATTGTAGATATTGTTAGTGATGGAGGACTAACGTGGACAAAAGTAATTGCACGAAATCCTAAATCTGTAAGTCAAATATGTTTAGGAAATGCCAGTTATGGAGTTAGAAGCATAATTGATCAGGCAGAAGAATTTAGTCAGTGTGCCAAATTATACCCTTGTTTATTTCAAACCCCAAAGGTAAAAACATTGATTGTCATTATTCATAATTTTTTTTTTTATTAAAACGTAAACTAAAAACTATTTGCAAAAAAAAAGGAATTTTTTAGATAATATTTATCTTTGTAAATGGAATAAGTAACAATATAGCAGTCAAATTAGAATCATATGGAATTATCGTAAAAGGAATTAGATTACATGATTTTGATGAGTTTGATGATAGTTCTGATGAAAACGAGAGTAACGAATGTCGCAGTGGAATTCAAAGTATTTCAGATTTGTCAACAAAAAATGTATCAAATATAATCAAACTGAACTTAGATGTTTCTGCTATGCTAGCATATTGTAGCTCTGTAACAAACGGTAGTACTGATCTATATGACTTTGATGTAGGTGTATTGAAACAGCAGGCGGAATGGGAAAGACTACGACCTCAAAAACAAATATTAGATCGGTTTTTTGAAGGTTTTATTAGTCTATTTAAATTAGGCGTAAATCTCTGTAATGTAAAATTTTAGGGAAACAACTATACTGCTGCCAAACTGCTAAAGATAATTTTGTGAATATACTAGAAACAGTAGGAGGACCTAATGAAAAAGATCGAGGTGAAAAACTTCTCAGACGTATCATAGTTCTTCCTGATGATGCCAACTCAAATAGATCATTAGAGGATGACAAGTTTAAAGAAATATTCGACAAGGTTCAATTCACAAATGATAAATCCTTAAAAGTGGGAGGCAAGATTAGACAACGGTCTCTTACAATATTCTCATTTGGGGACCGAATACAGGCAGTCACGGTAACTGCAAATGATGGATTCGTTCGAGCTGCAAAACAACAAGTAAGGTTAAAAATCATTCGGTTGACAAATATGTTTCTATATGTCATTTTAGGGAATCAATTTTGTGGTTTTTGTTCACGAATCAAGAGCGCTTACTGAGCAAAAAGAAAAGGCTAAAGCAATCCCAGTCATGAAATAAAATTTATTGTCTGTGATATTTATTTGTCGAGTGCCTTTTCGAGGAATTTAATAAAATGTGTTTGTATGCAAAGGTATTGTTTATTGTTGTGTTTCTCCCCAACACGGCAAGTAGAATGTTTTCTTAACAACTCTATTTGTAACTGTCAAATAAAACACTTGTTTATGATACTGATCCTAATTGATTGTCTTCGGTATTGTATATACTTGGCACTTTCAACCACTATCTCCAGAAATAAAAGTCGAATATTTGCAACACAAGAAGTAGGTCCAAAATAACTAAATCATGTAGTAGGTGGTAAAAATAGTAGTTCTAAATTAACAAACTAATGATAAATTATACAAATTTCAGTTTTGCTACATATTGTCTAGTATTTTGTACCATTTCTTTTAGAAAACTCTAATTTCAACTCTGTAAAAGGGGAAACTAATTTTATATAATCCGTAACGTCCAAGAAAATTAATAATAATTTTACACAGAACTTGATAATCATATCTTGGATATTCTAGATCCACAAAAAAAATAACTAATATAATCCCTTTTTATAATATCGCCAATGAAATAGTTGTATACATAAATGTATTGTTAGACAATAAAATTCCACATAGTAATTCTTCTTTAGGGCCTTGTTTCAAGAATAAATACACTTTAATGATGTTATAAAATTCAATGTTTAATAGAAAACAATTAATATACACATAAATAATTGAAACAATTATATAATCTACAAAAAATACTATGTACATTGGACTTATAGAATTATCGCCATTGCAAGAAACATAACTTGATCGCTTTCTTCCAGTATTATAAGAAAAACTCCATTTCACGTTTTCTCTCACGAAAATTCATTATAGACTTTATTTCTGACCTCTCGTTTAATGCAATGTTGACTTCCCTGATCGTTATTTCGCTAATCTCCTCCCTAAAACAGTTTTTCTTGTAGAATATTTTTGATGATGTGACACTTTAATCACCTGAAATCTTCTCGGCATACCAGATGATGTCTGGATCTACGTATCAGCCCCTCCGCAAAGCATTTGATGGCCTCGAATATCAGCCTTTCTGCGGCATTCATTACAACACCCTCGGATATCTCCTCGGGCTTTAAAATTACACCACAATCTAGAGCGGCCTCTTTCACGAAAGCACAGTGATTTTTGAGCAAGGTGTCTGATATGTCCACAACGTGATTCTTCTCCAAAGCCAAATTGGGACCTAACGATCGTTATACGTTATATACAGTTAAACAAAATATTTATACTTTTATATTGTTAAAAAATATTAATAATTAAATACAAAAAGGAGTAAAGGGAAATATTTTATAATTATTTTTGCACTCACGGTCAGGGGTTTCGACGTCCACGGACATATCAACGTCGTCATTACTTTGGTCCTCCAGCATGAATTTATTCAGCAATAAAGACTTGGAAAAACAAGAATGTAACAATTTCAGCTCTTCTGAGCCTTGTCTAAATAGAATAACACGCTTTACTAAGGGGCTGTATCCATGAGATCGCCCATACATAAAGAACGCTTTCGTATTCCACTTTTCTAAATCAGGAAAAGTCTCAGTTGACAGTATGTTCCTTATGGCTTTGGCTCTGCACCACTAAAAAAAATAAATACATTCTGTAAAACTGATGACACTCCAATCAAACAATTATGCACCTCCGAATTAACTCTTTTTCCGATGCTCCAAGATAAAAATTCAGTTGACGAGGTGGCAACGAAAGGGTAAGCGCACTTAAAATCGACATCGTTAGCCATTTTACTCCACAAGGGTAATCTTTTAAATAAATATGGCAATACTTCGCCCATGTTTTTAAAACCTTTCCTTGGCAACAAAACCCTGAATTTCTCACAATCAATAATAACCTTATCGTCAGAAATTGTATCAGGCCGCAATTGAGTATCGCAGTGAACTCTTTTCGTAACTGGTTGCGTTGGCCTTACTAATTGTATTTGTACAGTGTTTCCATTGCTCAGCAACACTTTATTGAAACTTTTTGGTAAAAGCCGGATCGGTTGCCCGTTGGCAGTAGTGAATGTCTTAACGATGCACTAAAAATGAGATAGTTATATTAATACTATCTATTGGACACATATCCTTATGTGCAAAAAGTAGTTTGTGAACATTTCAACTGTCCTTATCTTACAAAAAGTACATCCGTAAAATTGCTACTTTCGTTACTTTTTGGTTCGTACTATTAAATGTAGACAAGCAAATATTTACATTTGAAAAAAAATGTTTAAAAGATTAACTGAAATAAATTAAAGCTACCTTATCTGTAGATGCACACAATTTTTCCTGTTTGTTATCGGTGGTGTCTTTTGTAGTATCCTTTTCAGTATAAAACTCGCCTAAACCGTGAATTAAAGTGTTATTCTGCTGTCCATTCAAAATATCTGGATCATTCTTTACCGAACTTATAGGCGGAGACAATACTTTATACTCATTACTAGGAATACTATATGTGTGGTCAAATAAGAAACTGTTTCCTGTAGAATCGACTTCAAAGTCTGTGGTATTCTCAATGATTTC
Source organism: Rosalia funebris (assembly GCA_037954035.1). Lineage (NCBI taxonomy): Eukaryota > Metazoa > Arthropoda > Insecta > Coleoptera > Cerambycidae > Rosalia > Rosalia funebris. Next base: position 430,117 of record JAZFAV010000004.1, on the reverse strand, counting down.
TTCTTCATAACAATAATTATGTTCAAAACTAGTAGAAGTCACATCTGTGGCTATGTTGTATTCATCTTCTTTTTTAATAAAATCATATACAGCAGGGCTTTGAGCTCTGTCTTCTTCTATTGCCGACTCCTGTTCAATACAGTCGTCTAAATCAGTTTCTATCGTCGATTCTACATTTTGGCAGTTTTCCCTTTCTCGTTCGTGTACAAAATCTTCATCGTGCAGGTATAAATCAACAACAGTTTCATTACCTAAAACAATTAATAATAAATCAAAGAATACACACATCTATTAAATGTCTTACCCAATGTTTGTCGACCCGTATAAGTTTGATCTAATTTTAAATTATGTACAATACTGACTGGCTTGTTCAGAGGACATTTAAAGAAAATCTGTACACGTAAAGGGAATTCTCCCCAACCTCGTCGGGAAAGGTGAAAAGGGTAATTACTGAAAACAATTTGTTTAAGCCTCTATGTATATCACAATAGTAATAAAACATATTTTATAACATTTACAGTATAGTGCACTCTATAAATCAAAAAAACATAATGTATAATTGCATTTCAATCACATAATGCGCTGAGTTACTCAATTATAATGATCAAAATGCAATTACAAATCTTTTTGTTTTCCTTTTTAGCAAAATTAAGAGAATATGATTTCTGGCTTTTTAGGAGACGCAAATGTTCTGGGATCAACAAAATATTTACCTAATTTCAACAATATCATGCGGTTTATAAGAGGGATGCAAATAAAATACAACTTTGTTAACCACATGAGATATATCAGCAGCTTCCTTTATATCTCTAACATATACCATCCACTTATGAGTTGTATTGTCATTTTCTAAAGAAGGCATCCATTTAGAGATGTTACCAACTACTATCCTGTATCTTGTTTTTTTTCTATTCTTATGCAAATTTTGATTACTATCTACTGGCTGGAGTTTAAATATATTTCCGCAGCCTTCTTTTGGATCCAGTTTTAGTTTTTTCATTGTAGGTAAATGAGACAATGAAGTTTCATTATTATGATGGTTTTTGTTAGCTACTCTCCTTTTGCCCCTCGAGTTTAATACTTCCAGAGATGCATTCTTGCCTAATAACTTTTTAACGGCAGGATGTATTCTGCTTTGAACGTCCAAAATCGAGTTTGTATTAACATCTACACCAGTGTTATAATATTCCAAACCTTTTTTATTATAATAAGAAGTAATTAAAACATAACGTACTAGGTGCAAAAGTTTTTGAGCCCTATAAATTTTATCTTCAATCTCTTCTAATTGTTTTTCGCGAACAGACAGTTCCTTATCAAATTCCTCCGATATAATTTTTGAAATTTCCTCTGCCGTAAATTTAGTCTCTATAATAAGGAAATCATATGATAAATATAAAAGCTATTACTCACCAACTTTACCTTCTTCCCCTTTTTCTTTGATTTTCCTTAAAGCTGTGGTATTTATTTTGTAATCTGGATCTATATCTTCCACACTAATATTTTTAGACTCCATTTGTTGCTTCCAGAAAATTAAGCAGTGGATCAATTTAGTAAATAATACAATGTATATTACAGGGAGTTCATTCATATGTAATCGGGGTCATCTACTTTTTCATACACAGAACATACATGGAATTTTTTCTATAGAAAAATTAATTAAGAGGTTATTTTAACTATGATACACAGAACTACGAGCAAAGAGACAGATAAGAAATATGAAGGCACAGAATACTTATGAGAAAAGAAAACAAGAGTGACAGCGGTGATATTTATCGCTACCGAAGCGCCATCTACTCGCATGGGGTTTTGAGAAACTGCAGAAGGACGAAATTTTTATAAGTTTAATTCTGTTACGCCTACATATATGTAATAGAATCGAATATAAATGATAAACATTCAATAGTTGCATGGTATTTATTATTTAAGCGAGTAAGCAAATCTCAATATTACGCCGCCGCCCTCTCGCTCATATCGAAGGCACCTCCGGAGCATGCCTCTAGAGGCTTCAGATCAAAAAATGAAAGTTACCACGTTGTTCGCAAGGGTCGATTTACTATATTGATTTCATCAAAATGCCGAAATTCGAACGAAATGCATTTCGTACATCGACCTAAAACTTTCGTGACACACACACACACACCGAAACAGCCATTTAGTAAATAGGGACAAGTAAGCAAATCGCAATGATATTGCGCCGTCCCCTCGCTCATATCGAAGGCACCTCCGGAGCATGCCTCTAGAGGCTTCGGATAAAAAAAAAGATACCACGTTGTTCGCAAGGGTCGATTTACTATATTGATTTTGACACACACACACACACACACACGAAAACAGCCGTTTAGTAAGTAAATCTATATACAAAACTTCATTTAAGTGTAAACAGCATCTATTGCCGCTGACTAATAATTAATAATATTGATACACAACGGTATGGATATAGTCAAAAGTAGGGTATTATTCTACCTTCAATATATCAAGAGTTTTGATGGTTTATATTAGATGTTACGGGTAGAAATTGTATAATTTTAAGAGACAGCAGTAGGTAGCATAGAGGGAGCGACAAACTTGAATTGTAATTTTTCGATCAATGCAATGTAATAAATAAATTTATTCTAGTAGGTCTATTATCAACTAAATTTTTGATTTCATAATCGGATTCGAGATATCCCATTTTGGTGTTTTATACCCTCTTCCAGTCCTCTAGAACCACAAATAGTGAAAATACATGCCAATAGTTTTTTCAAAAATCGGTAGTGGTGACCTTAAAGTGAAACAAATACCTTACACTCGGACCCGTTCAAGGTTGACCCAGAAACTCCCATTGTCGAAATATTTTGTTTTTTCTAAATATCAATCGTCTTGCACCTCATACTTAAACTTTTGTAGTGGCATCAAAGAGGATCGCCTACCCTACAACTGGACCCGCTCAAGGTCGATCCAGGACCTCATGTTCTCGATATATAGTTTTTTCTATATGTCTCGATCATTTTGCACCTCACACGAAAACTTTTGTGCTGTCCTTGAAGGGGACCGCCTACCCTATAATCGCACCCGTTCAAGGTCGACCCAGGATCTGGCGTTCTCGAGATATCGTTTTTTCGGTCACCTTGCACTTCACACAAAAACTCTTATGGTTCACTTGAAAAGGACCGCCTACCCTACAATCGAACCCGTTCCAGGTCCACCCACGACCGCGCATTCTCGAGATATCGTTTCTTCTAAATATCTCGGTCGCCTTGTACCTCACACAAAAATTCTTGTGGTTAGCTTGAAGAGGACTCTATTGAAGGCCAAAGTAAGAGTTTTCGTCTGAGGTACAAGGCAACCGAGATATTTGGGGCAAACTATCTGCAGAACCCGAGGTTCTGGGTCGATTCTGAAAGGATCCAATGGGAGGAGGGACAATCCTATTGAAGACCATAGCAAAATTTTTCGTCTGACGTATAAAGCTACCGAGATATTTGGAAAAAAACGAGAACCCGAGATCCTGGCTCAACTCTGAATGGGTCCGATGGTAGGGGGGGTGATCCTATTGGAGGCAATAGGAACGGTATTGGTCTGATGTGTAAGGCTACCGAGATATCAGGAAAAAACTCTATAACGAGAACCCGAGGTCCTGGGTCGGCTCTGAAGAAGTCTGATAGTAGGGGGGGGGGGGGGGTCCTATTGAAGACCATAGCAAAACCCTTCGTCTGAGGTACAAGGCTACAGAGATATTTTGAGAACACGCTATCTTAAGACCCGAGTGGCTGGGTCAACTCTGAATTAATGAATGAATTTAACGGAAATACGTATTATTGTCGCCGTTATTACCCCGACAATACTCGACGGCACCGACAACCCCTCGTGGTGTCTCTAATTGCGTCACCACCAAACGTAGGCGTAAATGGTGTGTGTATAAATTTTTAAAGAAATCTGAAAGACTCACATCCACGTAAGTTATAGCGAAAGCTACGTAAAATGGCCTCCCGAATGCGGCACTACCTTCCGATTTTTGTAGAATGCACGGTTTCCTCGCAAACCGACAAAAACTCTTGAGATTTCGAGATCAATACATCAATCTGGAAATTCTGTCCTGCCAAGAGAACCTTCAACTTTAGAAGGAAACTGAGAGCGCCATTGCATTCTCGAGGCTTTCTTACGTCTATTCTAATCTTTGCGGCTTTGTTCTCGAGAAAAAGCTTTTTAGAGAGAAAAATTCGATGGACATTCGATGGCATGTCAATTTTTAAGAAAATCTGAAAGACTCACATCTACGTAAATTATAGCGAAAGCTACGTAAAAAAGCCTTCCGAATGCGGCACTATCTTCCGTTTTTCTGTAGAATGCACGGTCTCCTCGCAAACCGACAAAAACTCTTGAGATGTCGAGATTAATACATCATTCTGGAAATTCTATCCTGCCAAGAGAACCTTCAACTTTAGAAGGAAGCTGAGAGCGTCATTGCATTCTCGAGGCTTTCTTACGTCTATACTAATCTTTGCGGCTTTGTTCTCGAGAAAAAGCTTTTTAGAGAGAAAAATTCGATGGACTATATAGCATGTCAATTTCTAAAAAAATCTGAAAGACTCACATCCACGTAAATTATAGCGAAAGCTACGTAAAAAAGCCTCCCGAATGCGGCACTACCTTCCGTTTTTCTGTAGAATGCACGGTTTCCTCGCAAACCGACAAAAACTCTTGAGATGTCGAGATTAATACATCATTCTGAAAATTCTATCCTGACAAGAGAACCTTCAACTTTAGAAGGAAGCTGAGAGCGCCATTGCATTCGCGAGGCTTTCTTACGTCTATACAAATCTTTGCGGCTTTGTTCTCGAGAAAAAGCTTTTTAGAGAGAAAAATTTGGTAGACTACAGCATGTAAATTTTTAAAGAAATCTGAAAGACTCACATCCACGTAAATTATAGCGAAAGCTACGTAAAAAAGCCTCTCGAATGCGGCACTACCTTCCGTTTTTCTGTAGAATGCACGGTTTCCTCGCAAACCGACAAAAACTCTTGAGATGTCGAGATTAATACATCATTCTGAAAATTCTATCCTGACAAGAGAACCTTCAACTTTAGAAGGAAGCTGAGAGCGCCATTGCATTCGCGAGGCTTTCTTACGTCTATACAAATCTTTGCGGCTTTGTTCTCGAGAAAAAGCTTTTTAGAGAGAAAAATTTGGTAGACTATAGCATGTAAATTTTTAAAGAAATCTGAAAGACTCACATCCACGTAAGTTATAGCGAAAGCTACGTAAAATGGCCTCCCGAATGCGGCACTACCTTCGGTTTTTCTGTAGAATGCACGGTTTCCTCGCAAACCGACAAAAACTCTTGAGATGTCGAGATCAATATATCATTCTGGAAATTCTGTCCTGGATAGGAAATCTTCAACTTTAGAAGGAAGCTGAGAGCGCCATTGCATTCTCGAGGCTTTCTTACGTCTATACTAATTTTTGCGGCTTTGTTCTCGAGAAAGAGCTTTTTACAGAGAAAAATTCGCTGGACTATAGCATGTCAATTTTTAAGAAAATCTGAAAGGCTTACATCCACGTAAATTATTGCGAAAGCTACGTAGAAAAGCCTCCCGAATGCGGCACTACCTTCCGTTTTTCTGTAGAATGCACGGTTTCCTCGCAAACCGACAAAAACTCTTGAGATGTCGAGATCAATACATCATTCTGGAAATTCTGTCCTGCCAAGAGAACCTTCAACTTTAGATGGAAACTGAGAGCGCCATTGCATTCTCGAGACTTTCTTACGTGTATACTAATCTTTGCTTCTTTGTTCTCGAGAAGAAGCTTTTTAGAGAGAAAAATTCGATGGATTATAGCATGTCAATTTTTAAGAAAATCTGAAAGGCTCACATCCACGTAAATTATAGCGAAAGCTACGTAAAAAAGCCTCCCGAATGCGGCACTACCTTCCGTTTTTCTGTGGAATGCACGGCTTCCTGGCAAACTGACAAAAACTCTTGAGATGTCGAGATCAATACATCATTCTGGAAATTCTGTCCTGCCAAGAGAACCTTCAACTTTAGAAGGAAACTGACAGCGCCATTGCATTCTCGAGGCTTTCTTACGTCTATTCTAATCTTTGCGGCTTTGTTCTCGAGAAATAGCTTTTTGGACAGAAAAATTCGATGGACTATATATAGCATGTCAATTTTTAAGAAAATCTGAAAGACTCACATCTACGTAAATTATAGCGAAAGCTACGTAAAAAAGCCTTCCGAATGCGGCACTATCTTCCGTTTTTCTGTAGAATGCACGGTCTCCTCGCAAACCGACAAAAACTCTTGAGATGTCGAGATTAATACATCATTCTGGAAATTCTATCCTGCCAAGAGAACCTTCAACTTTAGAAGGAAGCTGAGAGCGTCATTGCATTCTCGAGGCTTTCTTACGTCTATACTAATCTTTGCGGCTTTGTTCTCGAGAAAAAGCTTTTTAGAGAGAAAAATTCGATGGACTATATAGCATGTCAATTTCTAAAAAAATCTGAAAGACTCACATCCACGTAAATTATAGCGAAAGCTACGTAAAAAAGCCTCCCGAATGCGGCACTACCTTCCGTTTTTCTGTAGAATGCACGGTTTCCTCGCAAACCGACAAAAACTCTTGAGATGTCGAGATTAATACATCATTTTAAAAATTCTATCCTGACAAGAGAACCTTCAACTTTAGAAGGAAGCTGAGAGCGCCATTGCATTCTCGAGGCTTTCTTACGTCTATTCTAATCTTTGCGGCTTTGTTCTCGAGAAATAGCTTTTTGGAGAGAAAAATTCGATGGACTATAGCATGTCAATTTTTAAGAAAATCTGAAGGGCTCACATCCATGTAAATTATAGCGAAAACTACCTAAAAAAGCCTCGCGAATGCGGCACTACCTTCCGCTTTTCTGTAGAATGCACGGTTTCCTGGCAAACTGACAAAAACTCTTGAGATGTCGACATCAATACATCATTCTGGAAATTCTGTCCTGCCAAGAGAACCTTCAACTTTAGAAGGAGGCTGAGAGCGCCATTGCATTCACGAGGCTTTCTTACGTCTATACTAATCCTTGCGGCTTTGTTCTCGAGAAAAAGCTTTTTAGAGAGAAAAATTCGATGGACTATAGCATGTCAATTTCTAAAAAAATCTGAAAGACTCACATCCACGTAAATTATAGCGAAAGCTACGTAAAAAAGCCTCCCGAATGCGGCACTACCTTCCGTTTTTCTGTAGAATGCACGGTTTCCTCGCAAACCGACAAAAACTCTTGAGATGTCGAGATTAATACATCATTCTGAAAATTCTATCCTGACAAGAGAACCTTCAACTTTAGAAGGAAGCTGAGAGCGCCATTGCATTCGCGAGGCTTTCTTACGTCTATACAAATCTTTGCGGCTTTGTTCTCGAGAAAAAGCTTTTTAGAGAGAAAAATTTGGTAGACTACAGCATGTAAATTTTTAAAGAAATCTGAAAGACTCACATCCACGTAAATTATAGCGAAAGCTACGTAAAAAAGCCTCCCGAATGCGGCACTACCTTCCGTTTTTCTGTAGAATGCACGGTTTCCTCGCAAACCGACAAAAACTCTTGAGATGTCGAGATCAATATATCATTCTGGAAATTCTGTCCTGGATAGGAAATCTTCAACTTTAGAAGGATGCTGAGAGCGCCATTGCATTCTCGAGGCTTTCTTACGTCTATACTAATTTTTGCGGCTTTGTTCTCGAGAAAGAGCTTTTTACAGAGAAAAATTCGCTGGACTATAGCATGTCAATTTTTAAGAAAATCTGAAAGGCTCACATCCACGTAAGTTATAGCGAAAGCTACGTAAAATGGCCTCCCGAATGCGGCACTACCTTCCGATTTTTGTAGAATGCACTGTTTCCTCGCAAACCGACAAAAATTCTTGAGATTTCGAGATCAATACATCATTCTGGAAATTCTGTCCTGCCAAGAGAACCTTCAACTTTAGAAGGAAACTGAGAGCGCCATTGCATTCTCGAGGCTTCCTTACGTCTATTTTAATCTTTGCGGCTTTGTTCTCGAGAAAAAGCTTTTTAGAGAGAAAAATTTGGTAGACTATAGCATGTAAATTTTTAAAGAAATCTGAAAGACTCACATCCACGTAAATTATAACGAAAGCTACGTAAAAAAGCCTCCCGAATGTGGCACTACCTTCCGTTTTTCTGTGAAATGCACGGTTTCCTGGCAAACTGACAAAAACTCTTGAGATGTCGAGATCAATACATCATTCTGGAAATTCTGTCCTGCCAAGAGAACCTTCAACTTTAGAAGGAAACTGAGAGCGCCATTGCATTCTCGAGACTTTCTTACGTCTATACTAATCGTTGCGGCTTTGTTCTCGAGAAAAAGCTCTTTAGAGAGAAAAATTCGATGGACTATAGCATGTCAATTTTTAAGAAAATCTGAAAGGCTCACATCCACGTAAATTATAGCGAAAGCTACGTAAAATGGCCTCCCGAATGCGGCACTACCTTCCGATTTTTGTAGAATGCACGGTTTCCTCGCAAGCCGACAAAAACTCTTGAGATGTCGAGATTAATACGTCATTCTGGAAATTCTATCCTGCCAAAAGAACCTTCAACTTTAGAAGGAAGCTGAGAGCGACATTGCATTCGCGAGGCTTTCTTACGTCTATACAAATCTTTCCGGCTTTGTTCTCGAGAAAAAGCTTTTTAGAGAGAAAAATTTGGTAGACTATAGCATGTAAATTTTTAAGGAAATCTGAAAGGCTCACATCCATGTAAATTATAGCGAAAGCTACCTAAAAAAGCCTCGCGAATGCGGCACTACCTTCCGCTTTTCTGTAGAATGCACGGTTTCCTGGCAAACTGACAAAAACTCTTGAGATGTCGACATCAATACATCATTCTGGAAATTCTGTCCTGCTAAGAGAACCTTCAACTTTAGAAGGAGGCTGAGAGCGCCATTGCACTCACGAGGCTTTCTTACGTCTATACTAATCCTTGCGGCTTTGTTCTCGAGAAAAAGCTTTTTAGAGAGAAAAATTCGATGGACATTCGATGGCATGTCAATTTTTAAGAAAATCTGAAAGACTCACATCCACGTAAATTATAGCGAAAGCTACGTAAAAAAGCCTTCCGAATGCGGCACTATCTTCCGTTTTTCTGTAGAATGCACGGTCTCCTCGCAAACCGACAAGAACTCTTGAGATGTCGAGATTAATACATCATTCTGGAAATTCTATCCTGCCAAGAGAACCTTCAACTTTAGAAGGAAGCTGAGAGCGTCATTGCATTCTCGAGGCTTTCTTACGTCTATACTAATCTTTGCGGCTTTGTTCTCGAGAAAAAGCTTTTTAAAGAGAAAAATTCGGTGGACTATAGCATGTCAATTTTTAAGAAAATCTGAAGGGCTCACATCCATGTAAATTATAGCGAAAACTACCTAAAAAAGCCTCGCGAATGCGGCACTACCTTCCGCTTTTCTGTAGAATGCACGGTTTCCTGGCAAACTGACAAAAACTCTTGAGATGTCGACATCAATACATCATTCTGGAAATTCTGTCCTGCTAAGAGAACCTTCAACTTTAGAAGGAGGCTGAGAGCGCCATTGCACTCACGAGGCTTTCTTACGTCTATACTAATCCTTGCGGCTTTGTTCTCGAGAAAAAGCTTTTTAGAGAGAAAAATTCGATGGACATTCGATGGCATGTCAATTTTTAAGAAAATCTGAAAGACTCACATCCACGTAAATTATAGCGAAAGCTACGTAAAAAAGCCTTCCGAATGCGGCACTATCTTCCGTTTTTCTGTAGAATGCACGGTCTCCTCGCAAACCGACAAGAACTCTTGAGATGTCGAGATTAATACATCATTCTGGAAATTCTATCCTGCCAAGAGAACCTTCAACTTTAGAAGGAAGCTGAGAGCGTCATTGCATTCTCGAGGCTTTCTTACGTCTATACTAATCTTTGCGGCTTTGTTCTCGAGAAAAAGCTTTTTAAAGAGAAAAATTCGGTGGACTATAGCATGTCAATTTTTAAAAAAATCTGAAAGACTCGCTTCCACGTAAATTATAGCGGAAGCTACGTACAAAGCTACGTTTCTTACGTCTATACTAAACTTTGCGGCTTTGTTCTCGAGAAAAAGCTTTTTAGAGAGAAAAATTTGGTAGACTATAGTGTATAAATTTTTAAAGAAATCTGAAAGACTCACATCCACGTAAGTTATAGCGAAAGCTACGTAAAATGGCCTCCCGAATGCGGCACTACCTTCAGATTTTTGTAGAATGCACGGTTTCCTCGCAAACCGACAAAAATTCTTGAGATTTCGAGATCAATACATCATTCTGGAAATTCTGTCCTGCCAAGAGAACCTTCAACTTTAGAAGGAAACTGAGAGCGCCGTTGCATTCTCGAGGCTTTCTTACGTCTATTTTAATCTTTGCGGCTTTGTTCTCGAGAAAAAGCTTTTTAGAGAGAAAAATTTGGTAGACTATAGCATGTAAATTTTTAAAGAAATCTGAAAGACTCACATCCACGTAAATTATAACGAAAGCTACGTAAATAAGCCTCCCGAATGTGGCACTACCTTCCGTCTTTCTGTGAAAGGCACGGTTTCCTGGCAAACTGACAAAAACTCTTGAGATGTCGAGATCAATACATCATTCTGGAAATTCTGTCCTGCCAAGAGAACCTTCAACTTTAGAAGGAAACTGAGAGCGCCATTGCATTCTCGAGACTTTCTTACGTCTATACTAATCGTTGCGGCTTTGTTCTCGAGAAAAAGCTCTTTAGAGAGAAAAATTCGATGGACTATAGCATGTCAATTTTTAAGAAAATCTGAAGGGCTCACATCCATGTAAATTATAGCGAAAACTACCTAAAAAAGCCTCGCGAATGCGGCACTACCTTCCGCTTTTCTGTAGAATGCACGGTTTCCTGGCAAACTGACAAAAACTCTTGAGATGTCGACATCAATACATCATTCTGGAAATTCTGTCCTGCTAAGAGAACCTTCAACTTTAGAAGGAGGCTGAGAGCGCCATTGCACTCACGAGGCTTTCTTACGTCTATACTAATCCTTGCGGCTTTGTTCTCGAGAAAAAGCTTTTTAGAGAGAAAAATTCGATGGACATTCGATGGCATGTCAATTTTTAAGAAAATCTGAAAGACTCACATCCACGTAAATTATAGCGAAAGCTACGTAAAAAAGCCTTCCGAATGCGGCACTATCTTCCGTTTTTCTGTAGAATGCACGGTCTCCTCGCAAACCGACAAGAACTCTTGAGATGTCGAGATTAATACATCATTCTGGAAATTCTATCCTGCCAAGAGAACCTTCAACTTTAGAAGGAAGCTGAGAGCGTCATTGCATTCTCGAGGCTTTCTTACGTCTATACTAATCTTTGCGGCTTTGTTCTCGAGAAAAAGCTTTTTAAAGAGAAAAATTCGGTGGACTATAGCATGTCAATTTTTAAAAAAATCTGAAAGACTCGCTTCCACGTAAATTATAGCGGAAGCTACGTACAAAGCTACATTTCTTACGTCTATACTAAACTTTGCGGCTTTGTTCTCGAGAAAAAGCTTTTTAGAGAGAAAAATTTGGTAGACTATAGTGTATAAATTTTTAAAGAAATCTGAAAGACTCACATCCACGTAAGTTATAGCGAAAGCTACGTAAAATGGCCTCCCGAATGCGGCACTACCTTCAGATTTTTGTAGAATGCACGGTTTCCTCGCAAACCGACAAAAATTCTTGAGATTTCGAGATCAATACATCATTCTGGAAATTCTGTCCTGCCAAGAGAACCTTCAACTTTAGAAGGAAACTGAGAGCGCCGTTGCATTCTCGAGGCTTTCTTACGTCTATTTTAATCTTTGCGGCTTTGTTCTCGAGAAAAAGCTTTTTAGAGAGAAAAATTTGGTAGACTATAGCATGTAAATTTTTAAAGAAATCTGAAAGACTCACATCCACGTAAATTATAACGAAAGCTACGTAAATAAGCCTCCCGAATGTGGCACTACCTTCCGTCTTTCTGTGAAAGGCACGGTTTCCTGGCAAACTGACAAAAACTCTTGAGATGTCGAGATCAATACATCATTCTGGAAATTCTGTCCTGCCAAGAGAACCTTCAACTTTAGAAGGAAACTGAGAGCGCCATTGCATTCTCGAGACTTTCTTACGTCTATACTAATCGTTGCGGCTTTGTTCTCGAGAAAAAGCTCTTTAGAGAGAAAAATTCGATGGACTATAGCATGTCAATTTTTAAGAAAATCTGAAAGGCTCACATCCACGTAAATTATAGCGAGAGCTTCGTAAAAAAGCCTTCCGAAAGCGGCACAACCTTCCGTTTTTCTGTAGAATGCACGGTCTCCTCACAAACCGACAAAAACTCTTGAGATGTCGAGATTAATACGTCATTCTGGAAATTCTATCCTGCCAAAAGAACCTTCAACTTTAGAAGGAAGCTGAGAGCGCCATTGCATTCTCGAGGCTTTCTTACGTCTATTCTAATCTTTGCGGCTTTGTTCTCGAGAAATAGCTTTTTGGAGAGAAAAATTCGATGGACTATAGCATGTCAATTTTTAAGAAAATCTGAAAGGCTCACATCCATGTAAATTATAGCGAAAACTACCTAAAAAAGCCTCGCGAATGCGGCACTACCTTCCGCTTTTCTGTAGAATGCACGGTTTCCTGGCAAACTGACAAAAACTCTTGAGATGTCGACATCAATACATCATTCTGGAAATTCTGTCCTGCCAAGAGAATCTTCAACTTTAGAAGGAGGCTGAGAGCGCCATTGCATTCACGAGGCTTTCTTACGTCTATACTAATCCTTGCGGCTTTGTTCTCGAGAAAAAGCTTTTTAGAGAGAAAAATTCGATGGACATTCGATGGCATGTCAATTTTTAAGAAAATCTGAAAGACTCACATCCACGTAAATTATAGCGAAAGCTACGTAAAAAAGCCTTCCGAATGCGGCACTATCTTCCGTTTTTCTGTAGAATGCACGGTCTCCTCGCAAACCGACAAAAACTCTTGAGATGTCGAGATTAATACATCATTCTGGAAATTCTGTCCCGCTAAGAGAACCTTCAACTTTAGAAGGAGGCTGAGAGCGCCATTGCATTCACGAGGCTTCCTTACGTCTATACTAATCCTTGCGGCTTTGTTCTCGAGAAAAAGCTTTTTAGAGAGAAAAATTCGATGGACTATAGCATGTCAATTTCTAAAAAAATCTGAAAGACTCACATCGACGTAAATTATAGCGAAAGCTACGTAAAAAAGTCTCCCGAATGCGGCACTACCTTCCGTTTTTCTGTAGAATGTACGGTTTCCTCGCAAACCGACAAAAACTCTTGAGATGTCGAGATTAATACATCATTCTGAAAATTCTATCCTGACAAGAGAACCTTCAACTTTAGAAGGAAGCTGAGAGCGCCATTGCATTCGCGAGGCTTTCTTACGTCTATACAAATCTTTGCGGCTTTGTTCTCGAGAAAAAGCTTTTTAGAGAGAAAAATTTGGTAGACTATAGCATGTAAATTTTTAAAGAAATCTGAAAGACTCACATCCACGTAAATTATAGCGAAAGCTACGTAAAAAAGCCTCCCGAATGCGGCACTACCTTCCGTTTTTCTGTAGAATGCACGGTTTCCTCGCAAACCGACAAAAACTCTTGAGATGTCGAGATTAATACATCATTCTGAAAATTCTATCCTGACAAGAGAAGCTTCAACTTTAGAAGGAAGCTGAGAGCGCCATTGCATTCGCGAGGCTTTCTTACGTCTATACAAATCTTTGCGGCTTTGTTCTCGAGAAAAAGCTTTTTAGAGAGAAAAATTTGGTAGACTATAGCATGTAAATTTTTAAAGAAATCTGAAAGACTCACATCCACGTAAGTTATAGCGAAAGCTACGTAAAATGGCCTCCCGAATGCGGCACTACCTTCGGTTTTTCTGTAGAATGCACGGTTTCCTCGCAAACCGACAAAAACTCTTGAGATGTCGAGATCAATATATCATTCTGGAAATTCTGTCCTGGATAGGAAATCTTCAACTTTAGAAGGAAGCTGAGAGCGCCATTGCATTCTCGAGGCTTTCTTACGTCTATACTAATTTTTGCGGCTTTGTTCTCGAGAAAGAGCTTTTTACAGAGAAAAATTCGCTGGACTATAGCATGTCAATTTTTAAGAAAATCTGAAAGGCTTACATCCACGTAAATTATTGCGAAAGCTACGTAGAAAAGCCTCCCGAATGCGGCACTACCTTCCGTTTTTCTGTAGAATGCACGGTTTCCTCGCAAACCGACAAAAACTCTTGAGATGTCGAGATCAATACATCATTCTGGAAATTCTGTCCTGCCAAGAGAACCTTCAACTTTAGAAGGAAACTGACAGCGCCATTGCATTCTCGAGGCTTTCTTACGTCTATTCTAATCTTTGCGGCTTTGTTCTCGAGAAATAGCTTTTTGGACAGAAAAATTCGATGGACTATATATAGCATGTCAATTTTTAAGAAAATCTGAAAGGCTCACATCTACGTAAATTATAGCGAAAGCTACGTAAAGAAGCCTCCCGAATGCGGCATTACCTTCCGCTTTTCTTTAGAATGCAGGATTTCCTCGCAAACCGACAAAAACTCTTGAGATGTCGAGATTAATACATCATTTTGAAAATTCTATCCTGACAAGAGAACCTTCAACTTTAGAAGGAAGCTGAGAGCGCCATTGCATTCTCGAGGCTTTCTTACGTCTATTCTAATCTTTGCGGCTTTGTTCTCGAGAAAAAGCTTTTTAGAGAGAAAAATTTGGTAGACTATAGTGTATAAATTTTTAAAGAAATCTGAAAGACTCACATCCACGTAAGTTATAGCGAAAGCTACGTAAAATGGCCTCCCGAATGCGGCACTACCTTCCGATTTTTGTAGAATGCACTGTTTCCTCGCAAACCGACAAAAATTCTTGAGATTTCGAGATCAATACATCATTCTGGAAATTCTGTCCTGCCAAGAGAACCTTCAACTTTAGAAGGAAACTGAGAGCGCCATTGCATTCTCGAGGCTTCCTTACGTCTATTTTAATCTTTGCGGCTTTGTTCTCGAGAAAAAGCTTTTTAGAGAGAAAAATTTGGTAGACTATAGCATGTGAATTTTTAAAGAAATCTGAAAGACTCACATCCACGTAAATTATAACGAAAGCTACGTAAAAAAGCCTCCCGAATGTGGCACTACCTTCCGTTTTTCTGTGAAATGCACGGTTTCCTGGCAAACTGACAAAAACTCTTGAGATGTCGAGATCAATACATCATTCTGGAAATTCTGTCCTGCCAAGAGAACCTTCAACTTTAGAAGGAAACTGAGAGCGCCATTGCATTCTCGAGACTTTCTTACGTCTATACTAATCGTTGCGGCTTTGTTCTCGAGAAAAAGCTCTTTAGAGAGAAAAATTCGATGGACTATAGCATGTCAATTTTTAAGAAAATCTGAAAGGCTCACATCCACGTAAATTATAGCGAAAGCTACGTAAAATGGCCTCCCGAATGCGGCACTACCTTCCGATTTTTGTAGAATGCACGGTTTCCTCGCAAGCCGACAAAAACTCTTGAGATGTCGAGATTAATACGTCATTCTGGAAATTCTATCCTGCCAAAAGAACCTTCAACTTTAGAAGGAAGCTGAGAGCGACATTGCATTCGCGAGGCTTTCTTACGTCTATACAAATCTTTCCGGCTTTGTTCTCGAGAAAAAGCTTTTTAGAGAGAAAAATTTGGTAGACTATAGCATGTAAATTTTTAAGGAAATCTGAAAGGCTCACATCCATGTAAATTATAGCGAAAGCTACCTAAAAAAGCCTCGCGAATGCGGCACTACCTTCCGCTTTTCTGTAGAATGCACGGTTTCCTGGCAAACTGACAAAAACTCTTGAGATGTCGACATCAATACATCATTCTGGAAATTCTGTCCTGCTAAGAGAACCTTCAACTTTAGAAGGAGGCTGAGAGCGCCATTGCACTCACGAGGCTTTCTTACGTCTATACTAATCCTTGCGGCTTTGTTCTCGAGAAAAAGCTTTTTAGAGAGAAAAATTCGATGGACATTCGATGGCATGTCAATTTTTAAGAAAATCTGAAAGACTCACATCCACGTAAATTATAGCGAAAGCTACGTAAAAAAGCCTTCCGAATGCGGCACTATCTTCCGTTTTTCTGTAGAATGCACGGTCTCCTCGCAAACCGACAAGAACTCTTGAGATGTCGAGATTAATACATCATTCTGGAAATTCTATCCTGCCAAGAGAACCTTCAACTTTAGAAGGAAGCTGAGAGCGTCATTGCATTCTCGAGGCTTTCTTACGTCTATACTAATCTTTGCGGCTTTGTTCTCGAGAAAAAGCTTTTTAAAGAGAAAAATTCGGTGGACTATAGCATGTCAATTTTTAAAAAAATCTGAAAGACTCGCTTCCACGTAAATTATAGCGGAAGCTACGTACAAAGCTACGTTTCTTACGTCTATACTAAACTTTGCGGCTTTGTTCTCGAGAAAAAGCTTTTTAGAGAGAAAAATTTGGTAGACTATAGTGTATAAATTTTTAAAGAAATCTGAAAGACTCACATCCACGTAAGTTATAGCGAAAGCTACGTAAAATGGCCTCCCGAATGCGGCACTACCTTCAGATTTTTGTAGAATGCACGGTTTCCTCGCAAACCGACAAAAATTCTTGAGATTTCGAGATCAATACATCATTCTGGAAATTCTGTCCTGCCAAGAGAACTTTCAACTTTAGAAGGAAACTGAGAGCGCCGTTGCATTCTCGAGGCTTTCTTACGTCTATTTTAATCTTTGCGGCTTTGTTCTCGAGAAAAAGCTTTTTAGAGAGAAAAATTTGGTAGACTATAGCATGTAAATTTTTAAAGAAATCTGAAAGACTCACATCCACGTAAATTATAACGAAAGCTACGTAAAAAAGCCTCCCGAATGTGGCACTACCTTCCGTTTTTCTGTGAAATGCACGGTTTCCTGGCAAACTGACAAAAACTCTTGAGATGTCGAGATCAATACATCATTCTGGAAATTCTGTCCTGCCAAGAGAACCTTCAACTTTAGAAGGAAACTGAGAGCGCCATTGCATTCTCGAGACTTTCTTACGTCTATACTAATCGTTGCGGCTTTGTTCTCGAGAAAAAGCTCTTTAGAGAGAAAAATTCGATGGACTATAGCATGTCAATTTTTAAGAAAATCTGAAAGGCTCACATCCACGTAAATTATAGCGAGAGCTACGTAAGAAAGCCTCCCGAATGCGGCACTACCTTCCGTTTTTCTGTAGAATGCACGGTTTCCTCGCAAACCGACAAAGACTCTTGAGATGTCGAGATTAATACATCATTTTGAAAATTCTATCCTGACAAGAGAACCTTCAACTTTAGAAGGAAGCTGAAAGCGCCATTGCATTCTCGAGGCTTTCCTACGTCTATTCTAATCTTTGCGGCTTTGTTCTCGAGAAATAGCTTTTTGGAGAGAAAAATTCGATGGACTATAGCATGTCAATTTTTAAGAAAATCTGAAGGGCTCACATCCATGTAAATTATAGCGAAAACTACCTAAAAAAGCCTCGCGAATGCGGCACTACCTTCCGCTTTTCTGTAGAATGCACGGTTTCCTGGCAAACTGATAAAAACTCTTGAGATGTCGACATCAATACATCATTCTGGAAATTCTGTCCCGCTAAGAGAACCTTCAACTTTAGAAGGAGGCTGAGAGCGCCATTGCATTCACGAGGCTTCCTTACGTCTATACTAATCCTTGCGGCTTTGTTCTCGAGAAAAAGCTTTTTAGAGAGAAAAATTCGATGGACTATAGCATGTCAATTTCTAAAAAAATCTGAAAGACTCACATCGACGTAAATTATAGCGAAAGCTACGTAAAAAAGTCTCCCGAATGCGGCACTACCTTCCGTTTTTCTGTAGAATGCACGGTTTCCTCGCAAACCGACAAAAACTCTTGAGATGTCGAGATTAATACATCATTCTGAAAATTCTATCCTGACAAGAGAACCTTCAACTTTAGAAGGAAGCTGAGAGCGCCATTGCATTCGCGAGGCTTTCTTACGTCTATACAAGTCTTTGCGGCTTTGTTCTCGAGAAAAAGCTTTTTAGAGAGAAAAATTTGGTAGACTATAGCATGTAAATTTTTAAAGAAATCTGAAAGACTCACATCCACGTAAGTTATAGCGAAAGCTACGTAAAAAAGCCTCCCGAATGTGGCACTACCTTCCGTCTTTCTGTGAAAGGCACGGTTTCCTGGCAAACTGACAAAAACTCTTGAGATGTCGAGATCAATACATCATTCTGGAAATTCTGTCCTGCCAAGAGAACCTTCAACTTTAGAAGGAAACTGAGAGCGCCATTGCATTCTCGAGACTTTCTTACGTCTATACTAATCGTTGCGGCTTTGTTCTCGAGAAAAAGCTCTTTAGAGAGAAAAATTCGATGGACTATAGCATGTCAATTTTTAAGAAAATCTGAAAGGCTCACATCCACGTAAATTATAGCGAGAGCTTCGTAAAAAAGCCTTCCGAAAGCGGCACTACCTTCCGTTTTTCTGTAGAATGCACGGTCTCCTCCCAAACCGACAAAAACTCTTGAGATGTCGAGATTAATACGTCATTCTGGAAATTCTATCCTGCCAAAAGAACCTTCAACTTTAGAAGGAAGCTGAGAGCGCCATTGCATTCTCGAGGCTTTCTTACGTCTATTCTAATCTTTGCGGCTTTGTTCTCGAGAAATAGCTTTTTGGAGAGAAAAATTCGATGGACTATAGCATGTCAATTTTTAAGAAAATCTGAAAGGCTCACATCCATGTAAATTATAGCGAAAACTACCTAAAAAAGCCTCGCGAATGCGGCACTACCTTCCGCTTTTCTGTAGAATGCACGGTTTCCTGGGAAACTGACAAAAACTCTTGAGATGTCGACATCAATACATCATTCTGGAAATTCTGTCCTGCCAAGAGAATCTTCAACTTTAGAAGGAGGCTGAGAGCGCCATTGCATTCACGAGGCTTTCTTACGTCTATACTAATCCTTGCGGCTTTGTTCTCGAGAAAAAGCTTTTTAGAGAGAAAAATTCGATGGACATTCGATGGCATGTCAATTTTTAAGAAAATCTGAAAGACTCACATCCACGTAAATTATAGCGAAAGCTACGTAAAAAAGCCTTCCGAATGCGGCACTATCTTCCGTTTTTCTGTAGAATGCACGGTCTCCTCGCAAACCGACAAAAACTCTTGAGATGTCGAGATTAATACATCATTCTGGAAATTCTGTCCCGCTAAGAGAACCTTCAACTTTAGAAGGAGGCTGAGAGCGCCATTGCATTCACGAGGCTTCCTTACGTCTATACTAATCCTTGCGGCTTTGTTCTCGAGAAAAAGCTTTTTAGAGAGAAAAATTCGATGGACTATAGCATGTCAATTTCTAAAAAAATCTGAAAGACTCACATCGACGTAAATTATAGCGAAAGCTACGTAAAAAAGTCTCCCGAATGCGGCACTACCTTCCGTTTTTCTGTAGAATGCACGGTTTCCTCGCAAACCGACAAAAACTCTTGAGATGTCGAGATTAATACATCATTCTGAAAATTCTATCCTGACAAGAGAACCTTCAACTTTAGAAGGAAGCTGAGAGCGCCATTGCATTCGCGAGGCTTTCTTACGTCTATACAAATCTTTGCGGCTTTGTTCTCGAGAAAAAGCTTTTTAGAGAGAAAAATTTGGTAGACTATAGCATGTAAATTTTTAAAGAAATCTGAAAGACTCACATCCACGTAAATTATAGCGAAAGCTACGTAAAAAAGCCTCCCGAATGCGGCACTACCTTCCGTTTTTCTGTAGAATGCACGGTTTCCTCGCAAACCGACAAAAACTCTTGAGATGTCGAGATTAATACATCATTCTGAAAATTCTATCCTGACAAGAGAAGCTTCAACTTTAGAAGGAAGCTGAGAGCGCCATTGCATTCGCGAGGCTTTCTTACGTCTATACAAATCTTTGCGGCTTTGTTCTCGAGAAAAAGCTTTTTAGAGAGAAAAATTTGGTAGACTATAGCATGTAAATTTTTAAAGAAATCTGAAAGACTCACATCCACGTAAGTTATAGCGAAAGCTACGTAAAATGGCCTCCCGAATGCGGCACTACCTTCGGTTTTTCTGTAGAATGCACGGTTTCCTCGCAAACCGACAAAAACTCTTGAGATGTCGAGATCAATATATCATTCTGGAAATTCTGTCCTGGATAGGAAATCTTCAACTTTAGAAGGAAGCTGAGAGCGCCATTGCATTCTCGAGGCTTTCTTACGTCTATACTAATTTTTGCGGCTTTGTTCTCGAGAAAGAGCTTTTTACAGAGAAAAATTCGCTGGACTATAGCATGTCAATTTTTAAGAAAATCTGAAAGGCTTACATCCACGTAAATTATTGCGAAAGCTACGTAGAAAAGCCTCCCGAATGCGGCACTACCTTCCGTTTTTCTGTAGAATGCACGGTTTCCTCGCAAACCGACAAAAACTCTTGAGATGTCGAGATCAATACATCATTCTGGAAATTCTGTCCTGCCAAGAGAACCTTCAACTTTAGATGGAAACTGAGAGCGCCATTGCATTCTCGAGACTTTCTTACGTGTATACTAATCTTTGCTTCTTTGTTCTCGAGAAGAAGCTTTTTAGAGAGAAAAATTCGATGGATTATAGCATGTCAATTTTTAAGAAAATCTGAAAGGCTCACATCCACGTAAATTATAGCGAAAGCTACGTAAAAAAGCCTCCCGAATGCGGCACTACCTTCCGTTTTTCTGTAGAATGCACGGTTTCCTCGCAAACCGACAAAAACTCTTGAGATGTCGAGATCAATACATCATTCTGGAAATTCTGTCCTGCCAAGAGAACCTTCAACTTTAGAAGGAAACTGACAGCGCCATTGCATTCTCGAGGCTTTCTTACGTCTATTCTAATCTTTGCGGCTTTGTTCTCGAGAAATAGCTTTTTGGACAGAAAAATTCGATGGACTATATATAGCATGTCAATTTTTAAGAAAATCTGAAAGGCTCACATCTACGTAAATTATAGCGAAAGCTACGTAAAGAAGCCTCCCGAATGCGGCATTACCTTCCGCTTTTCTTTAGAATGCAGGATTTCCTCGCAAACCGACAAAAACTCTTGAGATGTCGAGATCAATTCATTATTCTGGAAATTCTATACTGCCAAGAGAACCTTCAACTTTAGAAGGAAGCTGAGAGCGTCATTGCATTCTCGAGGCTTTCTTACGTCTATACTAATCTTTGCGGCTTTGTTCTCGAGAAAAGCTTTTTAGAGAGAAAAATTCGGTGGACTATGGCATGTCAATTTTTAAAAAAATCTGAAAGACTCGCTTCCACGTAAATTATAGCGGAAGCTACGTAAAAAGCTACGTTTCTTACGTCTATACTAAACTTTGCGGCTTTGTTCTCGAGAAAAAGCTTTTTAGAGAGAAAAATTTGGTAGACTATAGTGTATAAATTTTTAAAGAAATCTGAAAGACTCACATCCACGTAAGTTATAGCGAAAGCTACGTAAAATGGCCTCCCGAATGCGGCACTACCTTCCGTTTTTCTGTAGAATGCACGGTTTCCTCGCAAACCGACAAAAACTCTTGAGATGTCGAGATTAATACATCATTCTGAAAATTCTACCCTGACAAGAGAACCTTCAACTTTAGAAGGAAGCTGAGAGCGCCATTGCATTCGCGAGGCTTTCTTACGTCTATACAAATCTTTGCGGCTTTGTTCTCGAGAAAAAGCTTTTTAGAGAGAAAAATTTGGTAGACTATAGCATGTAAATTTTTAAAGAAATCTGAAAGACTCACATCCACGTAAATTATAGCGAAAGCTACGTAAAAAAGCCTCCCGAATGCGGCACTACCTTCCGTTTTTCTGTAGAATGCACGGTTTCCTCGCAAACCGACAAAAACTCTTGAGATGTCGAGATTAATACATCATTCTGAAAATTCTATCCTGACAAGAGAAGCTTCAACTTTAGAAGGAAGCTGAGAGCGCCATTGCATTCGCGAGGCTTTCTTACGTCTATACAAATCTTTGCGGCTTTGTTCTCGAGAAAAAGCTTTTTAGAGAGAAAAATTTGGTAGACTATAGCATGTAAATTTTTAAAGAAATCTGAAAGACTCACATCCACGTAAGTTATAGCGAAAGCTACGTAAAATGGCCTCCCGAATGCGGCACTACCTTCGGTTTTTCTGTAGAATGCACGGTTTCCTCGCAAACCGACAAAAACTCTTGAGATGTCGAGATCAATATATCATTCTGGAAATTCTGTCCTGGATAGGAAATCTTCAACTTTAGAAGGAAGCTGAGAGCGCCATTGCATTCTCGAGGCTTTCTTACGTCTATACTAATTTTTGCGGCTTTGTTCTCGAGAAAGAGCTTTTTACAGAGAAAAATTCGCTGGACTATAGCATGTCAATTTTTAAGAAAATCTGAAAGGCTTACATCCACGTAAATTATTGCGAAAGCTACGTAGAAAAGCCTCCCGAATGCGGCACTACCTTCCGTTTTTCTGTAGAATGCACGGTTTCCTCGCAAACCGACAAAAACTCTTGAGATGTCGAGATCAATACATCATTCTGGAAATTCTGTCCTGCCAAGAGAACCTTCAACTTTAGATGGAAACTGAGAGCGCCATTGCATTCTCGAGACTTTCTTACGTGTATACTAATCTTTGCTTCTTTGTTCTCGAGAAGAAGCTTTTTAGAGAGAAAAATTCGATGGATTATAGCATGTCAATTTTTAAGAAAATCTGAAAGGCTCACATCCACGTAAATTATAGCGAAAGCTACGTAAAAAAGCCTCCCGAATGCGGCACTACCTTCCGTTTTTCTGTAGAATGCACGGTTTCCTCGCAAACCGACAAAAACTCTTGAGATGTCGAGATCAATACATCATTCTGGAAATTCTGTCCTGCCAAGAGAACCTTCAACTTTAGAAGGAAACTGACAGCGCCATTGCATTCTCTAGGCTTTCTTACGTCTATTCTAATCTTTGCGGCTTTGTTCTCGAGAAATAGCTTTTTGGACAGAAAAATTCGATGGACTATATATAGCATGTCAATTTTTAAGAAAATCTGAAAGGCTCACATCTACGTAAATTATAGCGAAAGCTACGTAAAGAAGCCTCCCGAATGCGGCATTACCTTCCGCTTTTCTTTAGAATGCAGGATTTCCTCGCAAACCGACAAAAACTCTTGAGATGTCGAGATCAATTCATTATTCTGGAAATTCTATACTGCCAAGAGAACCTTCAACTTTAGAAGGAAGCTGAGAGCGTCATTGCATTCTCGAGGCTTTCTTACGTCTATACTAATCTTTGCGGCTTTGTTCTCGAGAAAAGCTTTTTAGAGAGAAAAATTCGGTGGACTATGGCATGTCAATTTTTAAAAAAATCTGAAAGACTCGCTTCCACGTAAATTATAGCGGAAGCTACGTAAAAAGCTACGTTTCTTACGTCTATACTAAACTTTGCGGCTTTGTTCTCGAGAAAAAGCTTTTTAGAGAGAAAAATTTGGTAGACTATAGTGTATAAATTTTTAAAGAAATCTGAAAGACTCACATCCACGTAAGTTATAGCGAAAGCTACGTAAAATGGCCTCCCGAATGCGGCACTACCTTCCGATTTTTGTAGAATGCACGGTTTCCTCGCAAACCGACAAGAATTCTTGAGATTTCGAGATCAATACATCATTCTGGAAATTCTGTCCTGCCAAGAGAACCTTCAACTTTAGAAGGAAACTGAGAGCGCCATTGCATTCTCGAGGCTTTCTTACGTCTATTTTAATCTTTGCGGCTTTGTTCTCGAGAAAAAGCTTTTTAGAGAGAAAAATTTGGTAGACTATAGCATGTAAATTTTTAAAGAAATCTGAAAGACTCACATCCACGTAAATTATAACGAAAGCTACGTAAAAAAGCCTTCCGAATGTGGCACTACCTTCCGTTTTTCTGTGAAATGCACGGTTTCCTGGCAAACTGACAAAAACTCTTGAGATGTCGAGATCAATACATCATTCTGGAAATTCTGTCCTGCCAAGAGAACCTTCAACTTTAGAAGGAAACTGAGAGTGCCATTGCATTCTCGAGACTTTCTTACGTCTATACTAATCGTTGCGGCTTTGTTCTCGAGAAAAAGCTCTTTAGAGAGAAAAATTCGATGGACTATAGCATGTCAATTTTTAAGAAAATCTGAAAGGCTCACATCCACGTAAATTATAGCGAGAGCTTCGTAAAAACGCCTTCCGAAAGCGGCACTACCTTCCGTTTTTCTGTAGAATGCACGGTCTCCTCACAAACCGACAAAAACTCTTGAGATGTCGAGATTAATACGTCATTCTGGAAATTCTATCCTGCCAAAAGAACCTTCAACTTTAGAAGGAAGCTGAGAGCGACATTGCATTCGCGAGGCTTTCTTACGTCTATACAGATCTTTGCGGCTTTGTTCTAGAGAAAAAGCTTTTTAGAGAGAAAAATTTGGTAGACTATAGCATGTAAATTTTTAAAGAAATCTGAAAGACTCACATCCACGTAAGTTATAGCGAAAGCTACGTAAAATGGCCTCCCGAATGCGGCACTACCTTCCGATTTTTGTAGAATGCACGGTTTCCTCGCAAGCCGACAAAAACTCTTGAGATTTCGAGATCAATACATCATTCTGGAAATTCTGTCCTGCCAAGAGAACCTTCAACTTTAGATGGAAACTGAGAGCGCCATTGCATTCTCGAGACTTTCTTACGTGTATACTAATCTTTGCTTCTTTGTTCTCGAGAAGAAGCTTTTTAGAGAGAAAAATTCGATGGACATTCGATGTCCATTTCCATCCATGTCGAGTTACCATTTTTACGTTATAACTCAATCGCATTGAGTCTCACACTAAAACTGATGCGATGACCTTGAAGAGGACCGTCTAGCCTACAATCTGACATATGAACGGTCGCTCTAGCACTTCTCGTTCTCGAGTTACCATTTTTGCGTTATAACTCAGTCGCATTGAGTCTCACATCAAAACTGACGCGACGACCTTGGAGAGGACCGTCCACCCTACAATCTGACATATGAACGGTCGCCGTAGCACTTCGCCTTCTCGAGTTACCATTTTTACGTTATAACTCAGTCGCATTGAGTCTCACATCAAAACTGACGCGACGACCTTGAAGAGGACCGTCTAGCCTACAATCTGACATATGAACGGTCGCTCTAGCACTGCTCGTTCTCGAGTTACCATTTTTGCGTTATAACTCAGTCGCATTGAGTCTCACATCAAAACTGACGCGACGACCTTGTAGAGGACCGTCCACCCTACAATCTGACATATGAACGGTCCCTCTAGCACTTCTCGTTCTCGAGTTACCATTTTTGCCTTATAACTCAGTCGCATTGAGTCTCACATCAAAACTGATGCCACGACCTTGAAGAGGACCGTCCACCCTACAATCTGACATATGAACGGTCGCTCTAGCACTTCTCGTTCTCGAGTTACCATTTTTGCGTTATAACTCAGTCGCATTGAGTCTCACATCAAAACTGATGCGACGACCTTGGAGAGGACCGTCCACCCTACAATCTGACATATGAACGGTCGCTGTAGCACTTCGCGTTCTCGAGTTACCATTTTTGCGTTATAACTCAGTCGCATTGAGTCTCACATCAAAACTGATGCGACGACCTTGGAGAGGACCGTCCACCCTACAATCTGACATATGAACGGTCGCTGTAGCACTTCGCGTTCTCGAGTTACCATTTTTACGTTATAACTCAGTCGCATTGAGTCTCACATCAAAACTGACGAGACGACCTTGAAGAGGACCATCTAGCCTACAATCTGACATATGAACGGTCGCTCTAGCACTTCGCGTTCTCGAGTTACCATTTTTACGTTATAACTCAGTCGCATTGAGTCTCACACTAAAACTGAAGCGACGACCTGGAAGAGGACCGTCTACCCTACAATCTGACATATGAACGGTCGCTCTAGCACTTCTCGTTCTCGAGTTACCATTTTTGCGTTATAACTCAGTCGCATTGAGTTCCACACTAAAACTGACGCGACGACCTTGAAGAGGACCGTCTGCCCTACAATCTGACATATGAACGGTCGCTCTAGCACTTCTCGTTCTCGAGTTACCATTTTTGCGTTATAACTCAGTCGCATTGACTCCCACACTAAAACTGACGCGACGACCTTGAAGAGGACCGTCTACCCTACAATCTGACATATGAACGGTCGCTCTAGCACTTCTCGTTCTCGAGTTACCATTTTTGCGTTATAACTCAGTCGCATTGAGTCTCACATCAAAACTGATGCCACGACCTTGAAGAGGACCGTCCACCCTACAATCTGACATATGAACGGTCGCTCTAGCACTTCTCGTTCTCGAGTTACCATTTTTGCGTTATAACTCAGTCGCATTGAGTCTCACACTAAAACTGAAGCGACGACCTGGAAGAGGACCGTCTACCCTACAATCTGACATATGAACGGTCCCTCTAGCACTTCTGGTTCTCGAGTTACCATTTTTGCGTTATAACTCAGTCGCATTGAGTCTCACATAAAAACTGAAGCGACGACCTGGAAGAGGGCCGTCTACCCTACAATCTGACATATGAACGGTCCCTCTAGCACTTCTGGTTCTCGAGTTACCATTTTTGCGTTATAACTCAGTCGCATTGAGTCTCACACTAAAACTGAAGCGACGACCTTGAAGAGGACCGTCTACCCTACAATCTGACATATGAACGGTCGCTCTAGCACTTCTCGTTCTCGAGTTACCATTTTTGCGTTATAACTCAGTCGCATTGAGTCCCACACTAAAACTGACGCGACGACCTTGAAGAGGACCGTCTGCCCTACAATCTGACATATGAACGGTCGCTCTAGCACTTCTCGTTCTCGAGTTACTATTTTTGCGTTATAACTCAGTCGCATTGAGTCCCACACTAAAACTGACGCGACGACCTTGAAGAGGACCGTCTACCCTACAATCTGACATATGAACGGTCGCTGTAGCACTTCTCGTTCTCGAGTTACCATTTTTGCGTTATAACTCAGTCGCATTGAGTCTCACACTAAAACTGACACGGCGACCTTGAAGAGGACCGTCTACCCTACAATCTGACATATGAACGGTCGCTCTAGCACTTCTCGTTCTCGAGTTACCATTTTTGCGTTATAACTCAGTCGCATTGAGTCTCACACTAAAACTGAAGCGACGACCTGGAAGAGGACCGTCTACCCTACAATCTGACATATGAACGGTCGCTCTAGCACTTCTGGTTCTCGAGTTACCATTTTTGCGTTATAACTCAGTCGCATTAAGTCTCACACTAAAACTGATGCGACGACCTGGAAGAGTACCATCTACCCTACAATCTGACATATGAACGGTCGCTGTAGCACTTCGCGTTCTTGAGTTACCATTTTTACGTTACAACTCAGTCGCATTGAGTCTCACATCAAAACTGATGCGACGACCTTGAAGAGAGCCGTCTAACCTACAATCTGACATACGAACGGTCGCTGGAGCACTTCGCGTTCTCGAGTTACCATTTTTACGTTATAACTCAGTCACATTGAGTCTCACACTAAAACTGATGCGACGACCTGGAAGAGGACCGTCTACCCTACAATCTGACATATGAACGGTCGCTCTAGCACTTCTCGTTCTCGAGTTACCATTTTTGCGTTATAACTCAGTCGCATTGAGTCTCACACTAAAACTGACGTGACGACCTTGAAGAGGACCGTCTACCCTACAATCTGACATATGAACGGTCGCTCTAGCACTTCTCGTTCTCGAGTTACAATTTTTGCGTTATAACTCAGTCGCATTGAGTCTCACACTAATACTGACGTGACGACCTTGAAGAGGACCGTCTACCCTACAGTCTGACATATGAACGGTCGCTGTAGCACTTCTCGTTCTCGAGTTACCATTTTTGCGTTATAACTCAGTCGCATTGAGTCCCACATTAAAACTGACGCGACGACCTTGAAGAGGACCGTCTGCCCTACAATCTGACATATGAACGGTCGCTCTAGCACTTCTCGTTCTCGAGTTACCATTTTTGCGTTATAACTCAGTCGCATTGAGTCCCACACTAAAACTGACGCGACGACCTTGAAGAGGACCGTCTACCCTACAATCTGACATATGAACGGTCGTTCTAGCACTTCTCGTTCTCGAGTTACCATTTTTGCGTTATAACTCAGTCGCATTGAGTCTCACACTAAAACTGAAGCGACGACCTGGAAGAGGACCGTCTACCCTACAATCTGACATATGAACGGTCGCTGTAGCACTTCTCGTTCTCGAGTTACCATTTTTGCGTTATAACTCAGTCGCATTGAGTCTCACACTAAAACTGAAGCGACGACCTGGAAGAGGACCGTCTACCCTACAATCTGACATATGAACGGTCCCTCTAGCACTTCTGGTTCTCGAGTTACCATTTTTGCGTTATAACCCAGTCGCATTGAGTCTCACATAAAAACTGAAGCGACGACCTGGAAGAGGACCGTCTACCCTACAATCTGACATATGAACGGTCCCTCTAGCACTTCTGGTTCTCGAGTTACCATTTTTGCGTTATAACTCAGTCGCATTGAGTCTCACACTAAAACTGAAGCGACGACCTGGAAGAGGACCGTCTACCCTACAATCTGACATATGAACGGTCGCTCTAGCACTTCTCGTTCTCGAGTTACCATTTTTGCGTTATAACTCAGTCGCGTTGAGTCTCACACTAAAACTGACGTGACGACCTTGAAGAGGACCGTCTACCCTACAATCTGACATATGAACGGTCGCTGTAGCACTTCTCGTTCTCGAGTTACCATTTTTGCGTTATAACTCAGTCGCATTGAGTCTCACACTAAAACTGACGCGACGACCTGGAAGAGGACCGTCTACCCTACAATCTGACATATGAGCGGTCGCTCTAGCACTTCTGGTTCTCGAGTTACCATTTTTGCGTTATAACTCAGTCGCATTGAGTCTCACACTAAAACTGACGCGACGACCTTGAAGAGGACCGTCTACCCTACAATCTGACATATGAACGGTCGCTCTAGCACTTCTGGTTCTCGAGTTACCATTTTTGCGTTATAACTCAGTCGCATTGAGTCTCACACTAAAACTGAAGCGACGACCTGGAAGAGGACCGTCTACCCTACAATCTGACATATGAACGGTCGCTCTAGCACTTCTCGTTCTCGAGTTACCATTTTTGCGTTATAACTCAGTCGCATTGAGTCCCACACTAAAACTGACGTGACGACCTTGAAGAGGACCGTCTACCCTACAATCTGACATATGAACGGTCGCTCTAGCACTTCTCGTTCTCGAGTTACCATTTTTGCGTTATAACTCAGTCGCATTGAGTCTCACACTAAAACTGAAGCGACGACCTGGAAGAGGACCGTCTACCCCACAATCTGACATATGAACGGTCGCTCTAGCACTTCTCGTTCTCGAGTTACAATTTTTGCGTTATAACTCAGTCGCATTGAGTCTCACACTAAAACTGACGTGACGACCTTGAAGAGGACCGTCTACCCTATAATCTGACATATGAACGGTCGCTGTAGCACGTCTCGTTCTCGAGTTACCATTTTTGCGTTATAACTCAGTCGCATTGAGTCTCACACTAAAACTGACGCGACGACCTTGAAGAGGACCGTCTACCCTACAATCTGACATATGAACGGTCGCTCTAGCACTTCTGGTTCTCGAGTTACCATTTTTGCGTTATAACTCAGTCGCATTGAGTCTCACACTAAAACTGAAGCGACGGCCTGGAAGAGGACCGTCTACCCTACAATCTGACATATGAACGGTCGCTCTAGCACTTCTCGTTCTCAAGTTACCATTTTTGCGTTATAACTCAGTCGCATTGTCGACAAAAACTCTTGAAATGTCGAGATTAATACGTCATTCTGGAAACTCTGTCCTGCCAAGAGAACCTTCAACTTTAGAAGGAAACTGACAGCGCCATTGCATTCTCGAGGCTTTCTTACGTCTATGCTAATCTTTGCGGCTTTGTTCTCGAGAAACAGCTTTCTAGAGAGAAAAATTCGATGGATGTCAATTTTTAAGAAAATCTGAAAGGTTCACATCCACGTAAATTATAGCGAAAGCTACGTAAAGAAGCCTCCCGAATGCTGCACTACCTTCCGTTTTTCTGTAGAATGCACGGTTTCCTCGCAAACCGACAAAAACTCTTGAGATTTCGAGATCAATACATCATTTTGGAAATTCTGTCCTGCCAAGAGAACCTTCAACTTTAGAAGGAAACTGAGAGCGCCATTGCATTCTCGAGGCTTTCTTACGTCTATACTAATCTTTGCGGCTTTGTTCTCGAGAAAAAGCTTTTTAGAGAGAAAAATTCGATGGACTATAGCATGTCAATTTTTAAGAAAATCTGAAAGGCTCACATCCACGTAAATTATAGCGAAAGCTACGTAAAGAAGCCTCCCGAATGCGGCACTACCTTCCGTTTTTCTGTAGAATGCACGGTTTCCTCGCAAACCGACAAAAACTCTTGAGATTTCGAGATCAATACATCATTTTGGAAATTCTGTCCTGCCAAGAGAACCTTCAACTTTAGAAGGAAACTGAGAGCGCCATTGCATTCTCGAGGCTTTCTTACGTCTATACTAATCTTTGCGGCTTTGTTCTCGAGAAAAAGCTTTTTAGAGAGAAAAATTCGATGGACTATAGCATGTCAATTTTTAAGAAAATCTGAAAGGCTCACATCCACGTAAATTATAGCGAAAGCTACGTAAAGAAGCCTCCCGAATGCGGCACTACCTTCCGTTTTTCTGTAGAATGCACGGTCTCCTCGCAAACCGACAAAAACTCTTGAGATGTCGAGATCAATACATCATTCTGGAAATTCTTTCCTGCCAAGAGAACGTTCAACTTTAGAAGGAAACTGGGAGCGCCATTGCATTCTCGAGGCTTTCTTACGTCTATACTAATCTCTGAGGCTTTGTTCTCGAGAAAAAGCTTTTTAGAGAGAAAAATTCGATGGACTATAGCATGTCAATTTTTAAAAAAATCTGAAAGACTCACATCCACGTAAATTATAGCGAAAGCTACGTAAAATAGCCTCCCGAATGCGGCACTACCTTCCGTTTTTCTGTAGAATGCACGGTTTCCTCGCAAACCGACAAAAACTCTTGAGATTTCGAGATCACTACATCATTTTGGAAATTCTGTCCTGCCAAGAGAACCTTCAACTTTAGAAGGAAACTGAGAGCGCCATTGCATTCTCGAGGCTTTCTTACGTCTATACTAATCTTTGCGGCTTTGTTTTCGAGAAAAAGCTTTTTAGAGAGAAAAATTCGATGGACTATAGCATGTCAATTTTTAAGAAAATCTGAAAGGCTCACATCCACGTAAATTATAGCGAATGCTACGTAAAAAAGCCTCCAGAATGCGGCACTACCTTCCGCTTTTCTGTAGAATGCACGGTTTCCTCGCAAACCGACAAAAACTCTTGAGATGTCGAGATCAATACATCATTCTGGAAATTCTGTCCTACCAAGAGAACCTTCAACTTTAGAAGGAAACTGACAGAGCCATTGCATTCTCGAGGCTTTCTTACGTCTATACTAATCTTTACGGCTTTGTTCTCGAGAAACAGCTTTTTAGAGAGAAAATTTCGATGGACTTTAGCATGTCAATTTTTAAGAAAATCTGAAAGGCTCACATCCACGTAAATTATAGCGAAAGCTACGTAAAAAGGCCTCCCGAATGCGGCACTACCTTCCGTTTTTCTGTAGAATGCACGGTTTCCTCGCAAACCGACAAAAACTCTTGAGAAGTCGAGATTAATACGTCATTCTGGAAATTATGTCCTGCCAAGAGAACCTTCAACTTTAGAAGGAAACTGAGAGCGCCATTGCATTGACGAGGCTTTCTTACGTCTATACTAATCTTTGCGGCTTTGTTTTCGAGAAAAAGCTTCTTAGAGAGAAAAATTCGGTAGACTATAGCATGTCAATTTTTAAAGAAATCTGAAAGACTTACATCCACGTAAATTATAGCGAAAGCTACGTAAGGAAGCCTCCCGAATGCGGCACTACCTTCTGTGTTTCTGTAGAATGCACGGTTTCCTCGCAAACCGACAAAAACTCTTGAGATATCGAGACTAATACGTCATTCTGGAAATTCTTTCCTGCCAAGAGAACCTTCAACTTTAGAAGGATGCTGAGAGCGCCATTGCATTCGCGAGGCTTTCTTACGTCTATACTAATCTTTGCGGCTTTGTTCTCGAGAAAAAGCTTTTTAGAGAGAAAAATTCGATGGACTATAGCATGTCAATTTTTAAGAAAATCTGAAAGGCTCACATCCACGTAAATTATAGCGAAAGCTACGTAAAAGAGCCTCCCAAATGCGGCACTACCCTCCGTTTTTCTGTAGAATGCACGGTTTCCTCGCAAACCGACATAAACTCTTGAGATGTCGAGATCAATTCATCATTCTGGAAATTCTGTCCTGCCAAGAGAACCTTCAACTTTAGAAGGAAGCTGAGAGCGCCATTGCATTCTCGAGGCTTTCTTACGTGTATACTAAACTTTGCGGCTTTGTTCTCGAGAAGAACCTTTTTAGAGAGAAAAATTCGATGGACTATGGCATGTCAATTTTTAAAAAAATCTAGAAGACTCACATCCACGTAAGTTATAGCGAAAGCTACGTAAAAAGGCCTCCCGAATGCGGCACTACCTTCCGTCTTTCTGTAGAATGCACGGTTTCCTCGCAAACCGACAAAAACTCTTGAGATGTCGAGATCAATACATCATTCTGGCAATTCTGTCCTGCCAAGAGAACCTTCAACTTTAGAAGGAAGCTGAGAGCGCCATTGCATTCTCGAGGCTTTCTTACGTGTATACTAAACTTTGCGGCTTTGTTCTCGAGAAGAACCTTTTTAGAGAGAAAAATTCGATGGACTATGGCATGTCAATTTTTAAAAAAATCTGAAAGACTCACATCCACGTAAGTTATAGCGAAAGCTACGTAAAAAGGCCTCCCGAATGCGGCACTACCTTCCGTCTTTCTGTAGAATGCACGGTTTCCTCGCAAACCGACAAAAACTCTTGAGATGTCGAGATTAATACATCATTCTGGAAATTCTATCCTGCCAAGAGAACCTTCAACTTTAGAATTAAACTGAGAGCGCCATTGCATTCGCGAGGCTTTCTTACG
This sequence comes from Rosalia funebris, assembly GCA_037954035.1. NCBI lineage: Eukaryota > Metazoa > Arthropoda > Insecta > Coleoptera > Cerambycidae > Rosalia > Rosalia funebris. The sequence continues at coordinate 396,860 of JAZFAV010000004.1, read as the reverse complement.
TCTATACTAATCTTTGCGGCTTTGTTCTCGAGAAAAAGCTTTTTAGAGAGAAAAATTCGATGGACTATAGCATGTCAATTTTTAAGAAAATCTTAAAGGCTCACATCCACGTAAATTATAGCGAAAGCTACGTAAAGAGGCCTCCCGAATGCGGCACTACCTTCGGTTTTTCTGTAGAATGCACGGTTTCCTCGCAAACCGACAAAAACTCTTGAAATGTCGAGATTAATACGTCATTCTGGAAACTCTGTCCTGCCAAGAGAACCTTCAACTTTAGAAGGAAACTGACAGCGCCATTGCATTCTCGAGGCTTTCTTACGTCTATGCTAATCTTTGCGGCTTTGTTCTCGAGAAACAGCTTTCTAGAGAGAAAAATTCGATGGATGTCAATTTTTAAGAAAATCTGAAAGGTTCACATCCACGTAAATTATAGCGAAAGCTACGTAAAGAAGCCTCCCGAATGCGGCACTACCTTCCGTTTTTCTGTAGAATGCACGGTTTCCTCGCAAACCGACAAAAACTCTTGAAATGTCGAGATTAATACGTCATTCTGGAAACTCTGTCCTGCCAAGAGAACCTTCAACTTTAGAAGGAAACTGACAGCGCCATTGCATTCTCGAGGCTTTCTTACGTCTATGCTAATCTTTGCGGCTTTGTTCTCGAGAAACAGCTTTTTAGAGAGAAAAATTCGATGGACTATAGCATGTCAATTTTTAAGAAAATCTGAAAGGCTCACATCCACGTAAATTATAGCGAAAGCTACGTAAAAAGGCCTACCGAATGCGGCACTACCTTCCGTTTTTCTGTAGAATGCACGGTTTCCTCGCAAACCGACAAAAACTCTTGAGATTTCGAGATCAATACATCATTTTGGAAATTCTGTCCTGCCAAGAGAACCTTCAACTTTGGAAGGAAACTGACAGCGCCATTGCATTCTCGAGGCTTTCTTACGTCTATGCTAATCTTTGCGGCTTTGTTCTCGAGAAACAGCTTTCTAGAGAGAAAAATTCGATAGACTATAGCATGTCAATTTTTAAGAAAATCTGAAAGGCTCACATCCACGTAAATTATAGCGAAAGCTACGTAAAAAGGCCTCCCGAATGCGGCACTACCTTCCGTTTTTCTGTAGAATGCACGGTTTCCTCGCAAACCGATATAAACTCTTGAGATGTCGAGATCAATTCATCATTCTGGAAATTCTGTCCTGCCAAGAGAACCTTCAACTTTAGAAGGAAACTGAGAGCGCCATTGCATTCTCGAGGCTTTCTTACGTCTATCCTAACCTTTGCGGCTTTGTTCTCGAGAAAAAGCTTTTTAGAGAGAAAAATTCGATGGACTATAGCATGTCAATTTTTAAGAAAATCTGAAAGGCTCACATCCACGTAAATTATAGCGAAAGCTACGTAAAAAAGCCTCCAGAATGCGGCACTGCCTTCCGCTTTTCTGTAGAATGCACGGTTTCCTCGCAAACCGACAAAAACTCTTGAGATGTCGAGATCAATACATCATTCTGGAAATTCTGTCCTGCCAAGAGAACCTTCAACTTTAGAAGGAAACTGACAGCGCCATTGCATTCTCGAGGCTTTCTTACGTCTATACTAATCTTTGCGGCTTTGTTCTCGAGAAACAGCTTTTTAGAAAGAAAAATTCGATGGACTATAGCATGTCAATTTTTAAGAAAATCTGAAAGGCTCCCATCCACGTAAATTATAGCGAAAGCTACGTAAAAGAGCCTCCCAAATGCGGCACTACCTTCCGTTTTTCTGTAGAATGCACGGTTTCCTGGCAAACCGACAAAATCTCTTGAGATGTCGAGATCAATACATCATTCTGGAAATTCTGTCCTGCCAAGAGAACCTTCAACTTTAGAAGGAAACTGAGAGTGCCATTGCATTCTCGAGGCTTTCTTACGTCTATACTAATCTTTGTGGCTTTGTTCTCGAGAAAAAGCTTTTTAGAGAGAAAAATTCGATGGACTATAGCATGTCAATTTTTAAGAAAATCTGAAAGGCTCACATCCACGTAAATTATAGCGAAAGCTACGTAAAAGAGCCTCCTAAATGCGGCACTACCTTCCGTTTTTCTGTAGAATGCACGGTTTCCTCGCAAACCGATATAAACTCTTGAGATGTCGAGATCAATTCATCATTCTGGAAATTCTGTCCTGCCAAGAGAACCTTCAACTTTAGAAGGAAACTGACAGCGCCATTGCATTCTCGAGGCTTTCTTACGTCTATACTAATCTTTGCGGCTTTGTTCTCGAGAAACAGCTTTTTAGAAAGAAAAATTCGATGGACTATAGCATGTCAATTTTTAAGAAAATCTGAAAGGCTCCCATCCACGTAAATTATAGCGAAAGCTACGTAAAAGAGCCTCCCAAATGCGGCACTACCTTCCGTTTTTCTGTAGAATGCACGGTTTCCTGGCAAACCGACAAAATCTCTTGAGATGTCGAGATCAATACATCATTCTGGAAATTCTGTCCTGCCAAGAGAACCTTCAACTTTAGAAGGAAACTGAGAGTGCCATTGCATTCTCGAGGCTTTCTTACGTCTATACTAATCTTTGTGGCTTTGTTCTCGAGAAAAAGCTTTTTAGAGAGAAAAATTCGATGGACTATAGCATGTCAATTTTTAAGAAAATCTGAAAGGCTCACATCCACGTAAATTATAGCGAAAGCTACGTAAAAGAGCCTCCTAAATGCGGCACTACCTTCCGTTTTTCTGTAGAATGCACGGTTTCCTCGCAAACCGATATAAACTCTTGAGATGTCGAGATCAATTCATCATTCTGGAAATTCTGTCCTGCCAAGAGAACCTTCAACTTTAGAAGGAAACTGAGAGCGCCATTGCATTCTCGAGGCTTTCTTACGTCTATCCTAACCTTTGCGGCTTTGTTCTCGAGAAAGAGCTTTTTAGAGAGAAAAATTCGATGGACTATAGCATGTCAATTATTAAGAAAATCTGAAAGGCTCACATCCACGTAAATTATAGCGAAAACTACGTAAAAAGGCCTCCCGAATGCGGCACTACCTTCCGTTTTTCTGTAGAATGCACGGTTTCCTGGCAAACCGGCAAAAACTCTTGAGATGTCGAGATCAATACATCATTCTGGAAATTCTGTCCTGCCAAGAGAACCTTCAACTTTAGAAGGAAACTGAGAGCGCCATTGCATTCACGAGGCTTTCTTACGTCTATACTAATCTTTGCAGCTTTGTTCTCGAGAAAAAGCTTTTTATAGAGAAAAATTCAGCACTTCGCGTCCTCGAGTTACAATTTTTGCGCTATAACTCAGTCGCATTGAGTCTCACACTAAAACTGACGCGACGACCTTGAAGAGGACCGTCTACCCTACAATCTGACATATGAGCGGTCGCTCTAGCACTTCTGGTTCTCGAGTTACAATTTTTGCGTTATAACTCAGTCGCATTGAGTCCCACACTAAAACTGACGCGACGACCTTGAAGAGGACCGTCTACCCTACAATCTGACATATGAACGGTCGCTCTAGCACTTCTCGTTCTCGAGTTACCATTTTTGCGTTATAACTCAGTCGCATTGAGTCCCACACTAAAACTGACGTGACGACCTTGAAGAGGACCGTCTACCCTACAATCTGACATATGAACGGTCGCTCTAGCACTTCTCGTTCTCGAGTTACCATTTTTGCGTTATAACTCAGTCGCATTGAGTCTCACACTAAAACTGACGTGACGACCTTGAAGAGGACCGTCTACCCTACAATCTGACATATGAACGGTCGCTCTAGCACTTCTCGTTCTCGAGTTACCATTTTTGCGTTATAACTCAGTCGCATTGAGTCTCACACTACAACTGACGTGACGACCTTGAAGAGGACCGTCTACCCTACAATCTGACATATGAACGGTCGCTGTAGCACGTCTCGTTCTCGAGTTACCATTTTTGCGTTATAACTCAGTCGCATTGAGTCTCACACTAAAACTGACGCGACGACCTTGAAGAGGACCGTCTACCCTACAATCTGACATATGAACGGTCGCTCTAGCGCTTCTGGTTCTCGAGTTACCATTTTTGCGTTATAACTCAGTCGCATTGAGTCTCACACTAAAACTGAAGCGACGACCTGGAAGAGGACCGTCTACCCTACAATCTGACATATGAACGGTCGCTCTAGCACTTCTCGTTCTCGAGTTACCATTTTTGCGTTATAACTCAGTCGCATTGAGTCCCACACTAAAACTGACGTTACGACCTTGAAGAGGACCGTCTACCCTACAATCTGACATATGAACGGTCGCTCTAGCACTTCTCGTTCTCGAGTTACCATTTTTGCGTTATAACTCAGCCGCATTGAGTCTCACACTAAAACTGACGTGACTACCTTCAAGAGGACCGTCTACCCTACAATCTGACATATGAACGGTCGCTCTAGCACTTCTCGTTCTCGAGTTACCATTTTTGCGTTATAACTCAGTCGCATTGAGTCTCACACTAAAACTGACGTGACGACCTTGAAGAGGACCGTCTACCCTACTATCTGACATATGAACGGTCGCTGTAGCACTTCTCGTTCTCGAGTTACCATTTTTGCGTTATAACTCAGTCGCATTGAGTCTCACACTAAAACTGACGCGACGACCTTGAAGAGGACCGTCTACCCCACAATCTGACATATGAACGGTCGCTGTAGCACTTCTGGTTCTCGAGTTACTATTTTTGCGTTATAACTCAGTCGCATTGAGTCTCACACTAAAACTGACGCGACGACCTTGAAGAGGACCGTCTACCCTACAATCTGACATATAAACGGTCACTCTAGTACTTCTCGTTCTCGAGTTACTGTTGTTTCGTTATAACTTAGTCGCATTGAGTCTCACACCAAAGCAGTTACGGTGGCCTTGAAGAGGACCGTCTACCATATATGTAATCGGATCCATTAACGTATGTAGAATGCACGGTTTCCTCGCAAACCGACAAAAGCTCTTGAGATGTCGAGATCAATACATCATTCTGGAAATTCTGTCCTGCCAAGAGAACCTTCAACTTTAGAAGGAAACTGGGAGCGCCATTGCATTCTCGAGGCTTTCTTACGTCTATACTAATCTTTGCCGCTTTGTTCTCGAGAAAAAGCTTTTTAGAGAGAAAAATTCGGTAGACTATAGCATGTCAATTTTTAAAGAAATCTGAAAGACTTACATCCACGTAAATTATAGCGAAAGCTACGTAAGGAAGCCTCCAGAATGCGGCACTACCTTCCGCTTTTCTGTAGAATGCACGGTTTCCTCGCAAACCGACAAAAACTCTTGAGATGTCGAGATCAATACATCATTCTGGAAATTCTGTCCTGCCAAGAGAACCTTCAACTTTAGAAGGAAACTGAGAGCGCCATTGCATTCTCGAGGCTTTCTTACGTCTATACTAAACTTTGCACCTTTGTTCTCGAGAAGAACCTTTTTAGAGAGAAAAATTCGATGGACTATGGCATGTCAATTTTTAAAAAAATCTGAAAGACTCACATCCACGTAAGTTATAGCGAAAGCTACGTAAAAAGGCCTCCCGAATGCGGCACTACCTTCCGTCTTTCTGTAGAATGCACGGTTTCCTCGCAAACCGACAAAAACCCTTGAGATGTCGAGATTAATACATCATTCTGGAAATTCTATCCTGCCAAGAGAACCTTCAACTTTAGAAGGAAGCTGAGATCGCCATTGCATTCTCGAGGCTTTCTTACGTGTATACTAAACTTTGCGGCTTTGTTCTCGAGAAGAACCTTTTTAGAGAGAAAAATTCGATGGACTATGGCATGTCAATTTTTAAAAAAATCTGAAAGACTCACATCCACGTAAGTTATAGCGAAAGCTACGTAAAAAGGCCTCCCGAATGCGGCACTACCTTCCGTCTTTCTGTAGAATGCACGGTTTCCTCGCAAACCGACAAAAACTCTTGAGATGTCGAGATCAATACATCATTCTGGCAATTCTGTCCTGCCAAGAGAACCTTCAACTTTAGAAGGAAGCTGAGAGCGCCATTGCATTCGCGAGGCTTTCTTACGTCTATACTAATCTTTGCGGCTTTGTTCTCGAGAAAAAGCTTTTTAGAGAGAAAAATTCGATGGACTATAGCATGTCAATTTTTAAGAAAATCTGAAAGGCTCACATCCACGTAAATTATAGCGAAAGCTACGTAAAAGAGCCTCCCAAATGCGGCACTACCTTCCGTTTTTCTGTAGAATGCACGGTTTCCTCGCAAACCGACAAAAACTCTTGAGATGTCGAGATCAATACATCATTCTGGCAATTCTGTCCTGCCAAGAGAACCTTCAACTTTAGAAGGAAGCTGAGAGCGCCATTGCATTCGCGAGGCTTTCTTACGTCTATACTAATCTTTGCGGCTTTGTTCTCGAGAAAAAGCTTTTTAGAGAGAAAAATTCGATGGACTATAGCATGTCAATTTTTAAGAAAATCTGAAAGGCTCACATCCACGTAAAATATAGCGAAAGCTACGTAAAAGAGCCTCCCAAATGCGGCACTACCTTCCGTTTTTCTGTAGAATGCACGGTTTCCTCGCAAACCGACAAAAACTCTTGAGATGTCGAGATCAATACATCATTCTGGCAATTCTGTCCTGCCAAGAGAACCTTCAACTTTAGAAGGAAGCTGAGAGCGCCATTGCATTCGCGAGGCTTTCTTACGTCTATACTAATCTTTGCGGCTTTGTTCTCGAGAAAAAGCTTTTTAGAGAGAAAAATTCGATAGACTATAGCATGTCAATTTCTAAAAAAAAATGAAAGACTCACATCCACGTAAATTATAGCGAAAGGTACGTAAAAAGGCCTTCCTAATGCGGCACTACCTTCCGCTTTTCTGTAGAATGCACGGTTTCCTCGCAAACCGACAAAAACTCTTGAGATGTCGAGATCAATACATCATTCTGGAAATTCTTTCCTGCCAAGAGAACCTTCAACTTTAGAAGGAAACTGAGAGCGCCATTGCATTGACGAGGCTTTGTTACGTCTATACTAATCTTTGCGGCTTTGTTCTCGAGAAAAAGCTTCTTAGAGAGAAAAATTCGGTAGACTATAGCTTGTCAATTTTTAAAAAAATCTGAAAGACTCACATCCACGTAAATTATAGCGAAAGCTACGTAAAAAGGCCTCCCGAATGCGGCACTACCTTCCGTTTTTCTGTAGAATGCACGGTTTCCTCGCAAACCGACAAAAACTCTTGAGATGTCGAGATTAATACATCATTCTGGAAATTCTGTCCTGCCAAGAGAACCTTCAACTTTAGAAGGAAGCTGAGAGCGCCATTGCATTCTCGAGACTTTCTTACGTCTATACTAATCTTTGCGGCTTTGTTCTCGAGAAAAACCTTTTTAGAGAGAAAAATTCGATGGACTATAGCATGTCAATTTTTAAAAAAATCTGAAAGACTCACATCCACGTAAATTATAGCGAAAGCTACGTAAAAAGGCCTCCCGAATGCGGCACTACCTTCCGTTTTTCTGTAGAATGCAGGGTTTCCTCGCAAACCGACAAAAACTCTTGAGATGTCGAGATCAATACATCATTCTGGAAATTCTGTCCTGCCAATAGAACCTTCAACTTTAGAAGGACACTGAGAGCGCCATTGCGTTCTCGAGGCTTTCTTACGTCTAAACTAATCTTTGCGACTTTGTTGTCGAGAAAAAGCTTTTCAGAGAGAAAAATTCGATGGACTATAGCATGTCAATTTTTAAGAAAATCTGAAAGGCTCACATCCGCGTAAGTTATAGCGAAAGCTACGTAAAAAGGCCTCCCGAATGCGGCACTACCTTCCGTTTTTCTGTAGAATGCACGGTTTCCTGGCAAACCGACAAAAACTCTTGAGATGTCGAGATCAATACATCATTCTGGAAATTCTGTCCTGTCAATAAAACCTTCAACTTTAGAAGGAAACTGAGAGCGCCATTGCATTCTCGAGGCTTTCTTACGTCTATACTAATCTTTGCGGCTTTGTTCTCGAGAAAAAGCTTTTTAGAGAGAAAAATTCGATGGACTATAGCAAGTCAATTTTTAAGAAAATCTGAAAGGCTTACATCCACGTAAATTATAGCGAAAGCTACGTAAAGGAGCCTCCCGAATGCGGCACTACCTTCCGTTTTTCTGTAGAATGCACGGTTTCCTGGCAAACCGACAAATACTGTTGAGAAGTCGAGATTAATACGTCATTCTGGAAATTCTGTCCTGCCAAGAGATCCTTCAACTTTAGAAGGAGACTGAGAGCGCCATTGCATTCACAAGGCTTTCTTACGTCTATACTAATCTTTGCGGCTTTGTTCTCGAGAAAAAGCTTTTTAGAGAGAAAAATTCGGTAGACTATAGCATGTCAATTTTTAAGAAAATCTGAAAGGCTCACATCCACGTAAATTATAGCGAAAGCTACGTAAAAGAGCCTCCCAAATGCGGCACTACCTTCCGTTTTTCTGTAGAATGCACGGTCTCACACTAAAACTGACGTGACGACCTTGAAGAGGACCGTCTACCCTACAATCTGACATATGAACGGTCGCTGTAGCACTTCTCGTTCTCGAGTTACCATTTTTGCGTTATAACTCAGTCGCATTGAGTCTCACACTAAAACTGACGTGACGACCTTGAAGAGGACCGTCTGCCCTACAATCTGACATATGAACGGTCGCTGTAGCACTTCTCGTTCTCGAGTTACCATTTTTGCGTTATAACTCAGTCGCATTGAGTCTCACACTAAAACTGACGCGACGACCTGGAAGAGGACCGTCTACCCTACAATCTGACATATGAGCGGTCGCTCTAGCACTTCTGGTTCTCGAGTTACCATTTTTGCGTTATAACTCAGTCGCATTGAGTCCCACACTAAAACTGATGCGACGACCTTGAAGAGGACCGTCTACCCTACAATCTGACATATGAGCGGTCGCTCTAGCACTTCTGGTTCTCGAGTTACCATTTTTGCGTTATAACTCAGTCGCATTGAGTCTCACACTAAAACTGACGCGACGACCTTGAAGAGGACCGTCTACCCTACAATCTGACATATGAACGGTCGCTCTAGCACTTCTGGTTCTCGAGTTACCATTTTTGCGTTATAACTCAGTCGCATTGAGTCTCACACTAAAACTGAAGCGACGACCTGGAAGAGGACCGTCTACCCTACAATCTGACATATGAACGGTCGCTCTAGCACTTCTCGTTCTCGAGTTACCATTTTTGCGTTATAACTCAGTCGCATTGAGTCCCACACTAAAACTGACGTGACGACCTTGAAGAGGACCGTCTACCCTACAATCTGACATATGAACGGTCGCTCTAGCACTTCTCGTTCTCGAGTTACCATTTTTGCGTTATAACTCAGTCGCATTGAGTCTCACAGTAAAACTGAAGCGACGGCCTGGAAGAGGACCGTCTACCCCACAATCTGACATATGAACGGTCGCTCTAGCACTTCTCGTTCTCGAGTTACCATTTTTGCGTTATAACTCAGTCGCATTGAGTCTCACACTAAAACTGACATGACGACCTTGAAGAGGACCGTCTACCCTACAATCTGACATATGAACGGTCGCTCTAGCACTTCTCGTTCTCGAGTTACCATTTTTGCGTTATAACTCAGTCGCATTGAGTCTCACACTAAAACTGACGTGACGACCTTGAAGAGGACCGTCTACCCTACAATCTGACATATGAACGGTCGCTGTAGCACTTCTCGTTCTCGAGTTACCATTTTTGCGTTATAACTCAGTCGCATTGAGTCTCACACTAAAACTGACGTGACGACCTTGAAGAGGACCGTCTACCCTACAATCTGACATATGAACGGTCGCTCTAGCACTTCTCGTTCTCGAGTTACAATTTTTGCGTTATAACTCAGTCGCATTGAGTCTCACACTAAAACTGACGTGACGACCTTGAAGAGGACCGTCTACCCTACAATCTGACATATGAACGGTCGCTCTAGCGCTTCTGGTTCTCGAGTTACCATTTTTGCGTTATAACTCAGTCGCATTGAGTCTCACACTAAAACTGAAGCGACGACCTGGAAGAGGACCGTCTACCCTACAATCTGACATATGAACGGTCGCTCTAGCACTTCTCTTTCTCGAGTTACCATTTTTGCGTTATAACTCAGTCGCATTGAGTCTCACACTAAAACTGACGTGACTACCTTGAAGAGGACCGTCTACCCTACAATCTGACATATGAACGGTCGCTCTAGCACGTCTCGTTCTCGAGTTACCATTTTTGCGTTATAACTCAGTCGCATTGAGTTTCACACTAAAACTGACGTGACGACCTTGAAGAGGACCGTCTACCCTACAATCTGACATATGAACGGTCGCTGTAGCACTTCTCGTTCTCGAGTTACCATTTTTGCGTTATAACTCAGTCGCATTGAGTCTCACACTAAAAGTGACGTGGCGACCTTGAAGAGGACCGTCTACCCTACAATCTGACATATGAACGGTCGCTCTAGCACTTCTCGTTCTCAATTTACCATTTTTGCGTTATAACTCAGTCGCATTGAGTCTCACACTAAAACTGACGCGACGACCTTGAAGAGGACCGTCTACCCTACAATCTGACATATGAACGGTCGCTGTAGCACTTCTGGTTCTCGAGTTACTATTTTTGCGTTATAACTCAGTCGCATTGAGTCTCACCCCAAAACTGACGCGACGACCTTGAAGAGGACCGTCTACCCTACAATCTGACATATAAACGGTCACTCTAGTACTTCTCGTTCTCGAGTTACTGTTGTTTCGTTATAACTTAGTCGCATTGAGTCTCACACCAAAGCAGTTACGGTGGCCTTGAAGAGGACCGTCTACCATATATGTAATCGGATCCATTAACGGGCGCTCTAGAAATTCGCTTCGAAACGCAGGCGTAAATGATGTGTGTGCGAACGAAATCGTCTCGCCGTACCGCCAACGTCCACGCAGGCCCAAAGCACAGCTTACTTAATACTGACAGTATTGAGTAAGTACTTACAGTATTGAGTAAGCTGTGCCCAAAGATAGTGTCTGCGCTGTGTTGTCTTAATGATACGGCCGCCCCGACGCGTATTTTCGCTGGCGCCCCGGGTATCTTAACGTAGATTGCGCGGGATCCGCAGGGGAGAGGAATTGACGGTGGGAAACGGTCGCACGTCCCGGAGGGCTATCCGTTTGGCGTTGCGGTGTGGCGTCCACCGGCCAATGCTTGGCCTCCCCATCGCGTCAGTGTTTCACGGGAAAATCGCGGGGTCCGCATAGAAAAACGCCGCGAATGGGGCGCCGAAGGTTGCCTATGAGCGGGAGAGAATGGGAGACGTGACAGAGGGCCGGTCGGAATCGCGGCGTTTTCCGAGCTCCTGCGGCAGCCCTGAGGCAGTTCGCCGATCGTCTTCGAGGGATATATAGCGAATTTCCCTTTCGGAAAAACTACGTCGAATTTCTCTGCGCCGTCAGTACTTCTGCCGTTTGTATTTCCGCGTAGTATTATTCCGTGGCGTGAAACACGGAACAATTCCTGGAACAGCTGGCTGTCACTGTCGGATTAGGTTAGGTATTCGGGGTATTCGTTTTCGTTTATATTCGAACATGTCAAGAAGTGTCCTTATCGAATTCAATGTTTACTGTGGACATCTCCCACCCAATGGGCATCTGGGCATCTCCCAGTTAACGCCGGTACAAGACGAGAGGCCCGTCGACGGATCTGCCCGCGAAACGTCAGCAGAATCAATTCTGCCGCGTAGGAGAGGCAGGAGGGCGCCGCAGGAATCAATTTACGACAGGCCGCAATACAATTGACCGTCCCCTACCTGGAATGCTGTAAGTTGAAGTTTCCGAAGTAAGCAGGAAACAGTATCATCGAATTGCAAATTCAACGTGACGACATGTAAGTCCCTGCCTACCTGGAGGAGCTCCGGATTCAGGATAAACGTGAAGATACCGTTGAATTCGTCCGTCCTTCTTTGGTGTGTACGAATTTTCTCAGGTTTTTCCTGCGCAATACATTTGTTTGGCGAAAGGCAATTGATGGACTATAAAACTATGAGAATTTGTGGAAAATACTCCCGTCTCGAAACCGTCGCAAATTAAAATGAAGACGACGTAAATAGATCTCCTGAATATGATGGAAATCACCGTTTCAATGGGAAACTATACCTTTCCTCCGATCCCTGACAATTTTCCTCGTGAACGCACCTTCAAGGTAAGTTAACAAACAATTTAGGATAAATCCGATGGTGCCTATGCGTTAGTCTGCTGCCCCTCTTTGAACTGTATGTTGTTTTTTAGGTTATTTTACATCGAGAGGATGTGTGTTTTGATTAAGAAATTCGACGGACCCATCGTATAGTAAGAGAATTTTCTGGAAGATACGGATGCCGCTGAAAATCGGCGGGAATCGTGTAGGATCTCATTTTCAACGAAAAACCGTCCAGTTTCGTGGAAATCGAAAAAGCCTTTCGCCGAAACCATACGTTCGAGGTAACCGCCTGAGAAACTGCCGCGTACCTGGAGCACCTCTGGATTCAGGATAAATGTGAAGGTACTGTTGAATTCGTCTGTCCTTCTTCCTACTATACGCATGTTTTGAGCGTTCTTTCAGAGAAGGCGTCCCTGCGAAAGGCAAGCTGTAGGTATTCATCAAAATGGTGTTTACAGCGCCATCTCGTAGGAATAGCGTGAACCTGATCTGTCACCAATTCTCATATACAGATTACATGAGATGGGAATTAATTATGTATTCGGTTGCGGTTATCAGCCTGTAGATGGCGGCTAAATCGCCATCTACTCGCGGAAGTGTTAACTAAACGTAATTCCATGGTTAGGAATGTTTATACAATAGGTTTCCGTGACTGGAGGTCCGTAACGTTCCCACGAGATGGCGCCACAGTACTTGGCTGAGTAACCTAAAATTATTTACAATTTTTACTTTTTAGAAAGGAAATTATATATATTATAGCGGCTCAACGTTCATCGTATATGACGTGACGGTTTGTCGCGATCACGCGAAAGGTTTTATGTTTGTCCGTGAAGAACATTTCGAGATGATTGTTGTAGGACGAAAGAAGAACTGTCAAGCCCTCCGATGCCCGACAAGTTTCCTCGTGAATGCGCCTTCAAGATAAGGTAACAAAATATTCAGGATCTGCCATAATAAACAGTAAGATATTAATAGATATTTATAGTAATGTCATTGTTTATGCATCGAATTATTTCAATATTTTGGTTTTACTTTGTCACTTAAAATATTTATGGCTTTTATAATATGCCCGCCTTATCTAACTCGTGCGGAAGGTGTCTTCCCTGCACTCGACTGCCTGTTCGGCACCTGTTGTGAAAATAACTTTTTCCGCGTTAATGCAGAAATGTTTTAGATAGAGTTGCAAACCGTCAGGGAGGAAATTCAATCATGTAACCGCGGCACGAAGAGGAAATCAACGAATTTATCAGATAGGAGGTAGGAGAGACGAATCAGGTTAACAGATCAGGTCCAGGCACAAAGCAAACGAAGTCTTCAATGGGAAAACAACTTACAACATTTCGTAGAAGGATTAGATGACGGGAATTTCCCGAACCGAATTTATGAAAGACATCCAAGGAACTGTACCGTAAATCTCGAGACAAAAGATAAATAGAACTACACAGAGACGAGAAATGGAAGAAACAGGAATATTTTCCTTCCAACAGACGTCCAGAAGTGAGTAAAATATTAATTATCCGACAAAGTATTTAATTCTACAATCCCATACCTAACATACTTATTTTATTATGTGTGTATCTTGCTTTTGTATCTATATTGAATATTATTCATTTCAGGGTTAGGATTACTTACAAGAAAGAAGAAATTAAATAGTGGACATTATTACAACTCATCTATGATTATAATAAGTTTTAAGTTTGTTAATAATAATCCCGTTAGATGGGTGTCTTATCTTATTCAGACAATGAAACTGTTAAACTTACGTATAATTAAATACACATCTTAATATTTAAATCATTAAATCATTAAATACGCATCTTAATATTTATCGTACGTTGCAAGGCAATTTGCAATCGATATATTTCGAAAGGTATCTTTCAGTGGTGATAATATGTTAGTATTCTTTGAAACTTCTTAGTGTATCTGGATTATCACATACAACTGTGGCGCCTGAGGAGAAAAATTCGATAGACTATAGCATGTCAATTTTTAAGAAAATCTGAAGGGCTCACATCCACGCAAATTATAGCGAAAGCTACGTAAAAGGGCCTCCGGAATGCGGCACTACCTTCCGCTTTTCTGTAGAATGCACGGTTTCCTCGCAAACCGACAAAAACTCTTGAGATGTCGAGATCAATACATCATTCTGGAAATTCTGTCCTGCCAAGAGAACCTTCAACTTTAGAAGGAAACTGAGAGCGCCATTGCATTCTCGAGGCTTTCTTACGTCTATACTAAACTTTGCACCTTTGTTCTCGAGAAGAACCTTTTTAGAGAGAAAAATTCGATGGACTATGGCATGTCAATTTTTAAAAAAATCTGAAAGACTCACATCCACGTAAGTTATAGCGAAAGCTACGTAAAAAGGCCTCCCGAATGCGGCACTACCTTCCGTGTTTCTGTAGAATGCACGGTTTCCTCGCAAACCGACAAAAACTCTTGAGATGTCGAGATCAATATATCATTCTGGAAATTCTTTCCTGCCAAGAGAACCTTCAACTTTAGAAGGAAGCTGAGAGCGCCATTGCATTCGCGAGGCTTTCTTACGTCTATACTAATCTTTGCGGCTTTGTTCTCGAGAAAAAGCTTTTTAGAGAGAAAAATTCGATGGACTATAGCATGTCAGTTTTTAAGAAAATCTGAAAGGCTCACATCCACGTAAATTATAGCGAAAGCTACGTAAAAGAGCCTCCCAAATGCGGCACTACCTTCCGTTTTTCTGTAGAATGCACGGTTTCCTCGCAAACCGACAAAAACCCTTGAGATGTCGAGATTAATACATCATTCTGGAAATTCTATCCTGCCAAGAGAACCTTCAACTTTGGAAGGAAGCTGAGAGCGCCATTGCATTCTCGAGGCTTTCTTACGTCTATACTAATCGTTGAGGCTTTGTTCTCGAGAAGAACCTTTTTAGAGAGAAAAATTCGATGGACTATGGCATGTCAATTTTTAAAAAAATCTGAAAGACTCACATCCACGTAAATTATAGCGAAAGCTACGTAAAAAGGCCTCTCGAATGCGGCACTACCTTCCGTCTTTCTGTAGAATGCACGGTTTCCTCGCAAATCGACAAAAACTCTTGAGATGTCGAGATTAATACGTCATTCTGGAAATTCTGTCCTGCCAATAGAACCTTCAACTTTAGAAGGAAACTGAGAGCGCCATTGAATTCACGAGGCTTTCTTACGTCTATACTAATCTTTGCGGCTTTGTTCTCGAGAAAAAGCTTTTTAGAGAGAAAAATTCGATGGACTATAGCATGTCAATTTTTAAGAAAATCTGAAAGGCTCACATCCGCGTAAATTATAGCGAAAGCTACGTAAAAAAGCCTCCCGAATGCGTCACTACCTTCCGTGTTTCTGTAGAATGCACGGTTTCCTCGCAAACCGACAAAAACCCTTGAGATGTCGAGATTAATACATCATTCTGGAAATTCTATCCTGCCAATAGAACCTTCAACTTTAGAAGGAAACTGAGAGCGCCATTGAATTCACGAGGCTTTCTTACGTCTATACTAATCTTTGCGGCTTTGTTCTCGAGAAAAAGCTTTTTAGAGAGAAAAATTCGATGGACTATAGCATGTCAATTTTTAAGAAAATCTGAAAGGCTCACATCCGCGTAAATTATAGCGAAAGGTACGTAAAGAGGCCTTCCTAATGCGGCACTACCTTCCGTTTTTCTGTAGAATGCACGGTTTCCTCGCAAACCGACAAAAACTCTTGAGATGTCGAGATCAATACATCATTCTGGAAATTCTGTTCTGCCAAGAGAACCTTCAACTTTAGAAGGAAACTGAGAGCGCCATTGCATTCTCGAGGCTTTCTTACGTCTATACTAATCGTTGAGGCTTTGTTCTCGAGAAAAACCTTTTTAGAGAGAAAAATTCGATAGACTATAGCATGTCAATTTTTAAAAAAATCTGAAAGACTCACATCCACGTAAGTTATAGCGAAAGCTACGTAAAAAGGCCTCCCGAATGCGGCACTACCTTCCGTGTTTCTGTAGAATGCACGGTTTCCTCGCAAACCGACAAAAACTCTTGAGATGTCGAGATCAATATATCATTCTGGAAATTCTTTCCTGCCAAGAGAACCTTCAACTTTAGAAGGAAGCTGAGAGCGCCATTGCATTCGCGAGGCTTTCTTACGTCTATACTAATCTTTGCGGCTTTGTTCTCGAGAAAAAGCTTTTTAGAGAGAAAAATTCGATGGACTATAGCATGTCAGTTTTTAAGAAAATCTGAAAGGCTCACATCCACGTAAATTATAGCGAAAGCTACGTAAAAGAGCCTCCCAAATGCGGCACTACCTTCCGTTTTTCTGTAGAATGCACGGTTTCCTCGCAAACCGACAAAAACCCTTGAGATGTCGAGATTAATACATCATTCTGGAAATTCTATCCTGCCAAGAGAACCTTCAACTTTAGAAGGAAGCTGAGATCGCCATTGCATTCTCGAGGCTTTCTTACGTGTATACTAAACTTTGCGGCTTTGTTCTCGAGAAGAACCTTTTTAGAGAGAAAAATTCGATGGACTATGGCATGTCAATTTTTAAAAAAATCTGAAAGACTCACATCCACGTAAATTATAGCGAAAGCTACGTAAAAAGGCCTCTCGAATGCGGCACTACCTTCCGTCTTTCTGTAGAATGCACGGTTTCCTCGCAAATCGACAAAAACTCTTGAGATGTCGAGATTAATACGTCATTCTGGAAATTCTGTCCTGCCAATAGAACCTTCAACTTTAGAAGGAAACTGAGAGCGCCATTGAATTCACGAGGCTTTCTTACGTCTATACTAATCTTTGCGGCTTTGTTCTCGAGAAAAAGCTTTTTAGAGAGAAAAATTCGATGGACTATAGCATGTCAATTTTTAAGAAAATCTGAAAGGCTCACATCCGCGTAAATTATAGCGAAAGGTACGTAAAGAGGCCTTCCTAATGCGGCACTACCTTCCGTTTTTCTGTAGAATGCACGGTTTCCTCGCAAACCGACAAAAACTCTTGAGATGTCGAGATCAATACATCATTCTGGAAATTCTGTTCTGCCAAGAGAACCTTCAACTTTAGAAGGAAACTGAGAGCGCCATTGCATTCTCGAGGCTTTCTTACGTCTATACTAATCGTTGAGGCTTTGTTCTCGAGAAAAACCTTTTTAGAGAGAAAAATTCGATAGACTATAGCATGTCAATTTTTAAAAAAATCTGAAAGACTCACATCCACGTAAATTATTGCGAAAGCTACGTAAAGAAGCCTCCCGAATGCGGCACTACCTTCCGTTTTTCTGTAGAATGCACGGTTTCCTCGCAAACCGACAAAAACTCTTGAGATGTCGAGATTAATACATCATTCTGGAAATTCTATCCTGCCAAGAGAACCTTCAACTTTGGAAGGAAGCTGAGAGCGCCATTGCATTCTCGAGGCTTTCTTACGTCTATACTAATCGTTGAGGCTTTGTTCTCGAGAAAAATCTTTTTAGAGAGAAAAATTCGATAGACTATAGCATGTCAATTTCTAAAAAAATCTGAAAGACTCACATCCACGTAAATTATTGCGAAAGCTACGTAAAGAAGCCTCCCGAATGCGGCACTACCTTCCGTTTTTCTGTAGAATGCACGGTTTCCTCGCAAACCGACAAAAACTCTTGAGATGTCGAGATTAATACATCATTCTGGAAATTCTATCCTGCCAAGAGAACCTTCAACTTTGGAAGGAAGCTGAGAGCGCCATTGCATTCTCGAGGCTTTCTTACGTCTATACTAATCGTTGAGGCTTTGTTCTCGAGAAAAACCTTTTTAGAGAGAAAAATTCGATAGACTATAGCTTGTCAATTTTTAAAAAAATCTGAAAGACTCACATGCACGTGAATTATAGCGAAAGCTACGTAAAAAAGCCTCCCGAATGCGTCACTACCTTCCGTGTTTCTGTAGAATGCACGGTTTCCTCGCAAACCGACAAAAACCCTTGAGATGTCGAGATTAATACATCATTCTGGAAATTCTATCCTGCCAAGAGAACCTTCAACTTTAGAAGGAAACTGAGAGCGCCATTGCATTCTCGAGGCTTTCTTACGTCTATACTAATCTTTGTGGCTTTGTTCTCGAGAAAAAGCTTTTTAGAGAGAAAAATTCGATGGACTATAGCATGTCAATTTTTAAGAAAATCTAAAAGGCTCACATCCACGTAAATTATAGCGAAAGCTACGTAAAAGAGCCTCCCAAATGCGGCACTACCTTCCGTTTTTCTGTAGAATGCACGGTTTCCTCGCAAACCGACATAAACTCTTGAGATGTCGAGATCAATTCATCATTCTGGAAATTCTGTCCTGCCAAGAGAACCTTCAACTTTAGAAGGAAACTGAGAGCGCCATTGCATTCTCGAGGCTTTCTTACGTCTATACTAATCTTTGTGGCTTTGTTCTCGAGAAAAAGCTTTTTAGAGAGAAAAATTCGATGGACTATAGCATGTCAATTTTTAAGAAAATCTTAAAGGCTCACATCCACGTAAATTATAGCGAAAGCTACGTAAAAAGGCCTCCCGAATGCGGCACTACCTTCGGTTTTTCTGTAGAATGCACGGTTTCCTCGCAAACCGACAAAAACTCTTGAGATGTCGAGATTAATACATCATTCTGGAAATTCTGTCCTGCCAAGAGAACCTTCAACTTTAGAAGGACACTGAGAGCGCCATTGCGTTCTCGAGGCATTCTTACGTCTATACTAATCTTTGCGACTTTGTTCTCGAGAAAAAGCTTTTCAGAGAGAAAAATTCGATGGACTATAGCATGTCAATATTTAAAAAAATCTGAAAGACTCACATCCACGTAGATTATATCGAAAGGTACGTAAAAAGGCCTCCCGAATGCGGCACTACCTTCCGTTTTTCTGTAGAATGCACGGTTTCCTGGCAAACCGACAAAACCTCTTGAGATGTCGAGATCAATACATCATTCTGGAAATACTGTCCTGCCAATAAAACCTTCAACTTTAGAAGGATACTGAGAGCGCCATTGCATTCTCGAGGCTTTCTTACGTCTATACTAATCTTTGCGGCTTTGTTCTCGAGAAAAAGCTTTTTAGAGAGAATAATTCGATGGACTATAGCATGTCAATTTTTAAGAAAATCTGAAAGGCTTACATCCACGTAAATTATAGCGAAAGCTACGTAAAGGAGCCTCCCGAATGCGGCACTACCTTCCGTTTTTCTGTAGAATGCACGGTTTCCAGGCAAACCGACAAATACTGTTGAGAAGTCGAGATTAATACGTCATTCTGGAAATTCTGTCCTGCCAAGAGATCCTTCAACTTTAGAAGGAGACTGAGAGCGCCATTGCATTCACAAGGCTTTCTTACGTCTATACTAATCTTTGCGGCTTTGTTCTCGAGAAAAAGCTTTTTAGAGAGAAAAATTCGATAGACTATAGCATGTCAATTTCTAAAAAAATCTTAAAGGCTCACATCCACGTAAATTATAGCGAAAGCTACGTAAAAAGGCCTCCCGAATGCGGCACTACCTTCGGTTTTTCTGTAGAATGCACGGTTTCCTCGCAAACCGACAAAAACTCTTGAGATGTCGAGATTAATACATCATTCTGGAAATTCTGTCCTGCCAAGAGAACCTTCAACTTTAGAAGGACACTGAGAGCGCCATTGCGTTCTCGAGGCATTCTTACGTCTATACTAATCTTTGCGACTTTGTTCTCGAGAAAAAGCTTTTCAGAGAGAAAAATTCGATGGACTATAGCATGTCAATATTTAAAAAAATCTGAAAGACTCACATCCACGTAGATTATATCGAAAGGTACGTAAAAAGGCCTCCCGAATGCGGCACTACCTTCCGTTTTTCTGTAGAATGCACGGTTTCCTGGCAAACCGACAAAACCTCTTGAGATGTCGAGATCAATACATCATTCTGGAAATACTGTCCTGCCAATAAAACCTTCAACTTTAGAAGGATACTGAGAGCGCCATTGCATTCTCGAGGCTTTCTTACGTCTATACTAATCTTTGCGGCTTTGTTCTCGAGAAAAAGCTTTTTAGAGAGAATAATTCGATGGACTATAGCATGTCAATTTTTAAGAAAATCTGAAAGGCTTACATCCACGTAAATTATAGCGAAAGCTACGTAAAGGAGCCTCCCGAATGCGGCACTACCTTCCGTTTTTCTGTAGAATGCACGGTTTCCAGGCAAACCGACAAATACTGTTGAGAAGTCGAGATTAATACGTCATTCTGGAAATTCTGTCCTGCCAAGAGATCCTTCAACTTTAGAAGGAGACTGAGAGCGCCATTGCATTCACAAGGCTTTCTTACGTCTATACTAATCTTTGCGGCTTTGTTCTCGAGAAAAAGCTTTTTAGAGAGAAAAATTCGATAGACTATAGCATGTCAATTTCTAAAAAAATCTGAAAGACTCACATCCACGTAAATTATAGCGAAAGGTACGTAAAAAGGCCTTCCTAATGCGGCACTACCTTCCGCTTTTCTGTAGAATGCACGGTTTCCTCGCAAACCGACAAAAACTCTTGAGAAGTCGAGATTAATACTTCATTCTGGAAATTCTGTCCTGCCAAGAGAACCTTCAACTTTAGAAGGACACTGAGAGCGCCATTGCATTGACGAGGCTTTCTTACGTCTATACTAATCTTTGCGACTTTGTTCTCGAGAAAAAGCTTCTTAGAGAGAAAAATTCGGTAGACTATAGCATGTCAATTTTTAAAGAAATCTGAAAGACTTACATCCACGTAAATTATAGCGAAAGCTACGCAAATAAGCCTCCCGAATGCGGCACTACCTTCCGTTTTTCTGTAGAATGCACGGTTTCCTCGGAAACCGACAAAAACTCTTGAGATGTCGAGATCAATACATCATTCTGGAAATTCTGTCCTGCCAAGAGAACCTTCAACTTTAGAAGGAAACTGAAAGCGCCATTGCATTCACGAGGCTTTCTTACGTCTATACTAATCTTTGCGGCTTTGTTCTCGAGAAAAACCTTTTTAGAGAGAAAAATTCGATGGACTATAGCATGTCAATTTTTAAAAAAATCTGAAAGACTCACATCCACGTAAATTATAGCGAAAGCTACGTAAAAAGGCCTCCCGAATGCGGCACTACCTTCCGTCTTTCTGTAGAATGCAGGGTTTCCTCGCAAACCGACAAAAACTCTTGAGATGTCGAGATTATTACATCATTCTGGAAATTCTATCCTGCCAAGAGAACCTTCAACTTTAGAAGGAACCTGAGAGCGCCATTGCATTCTCGAGGCTTTCTTACGTCTAAACTAATCTTTGCGGCTTTGTTCTCGAGAAAAAGCTTTTTAGAGAGAAAAATTCGATGGACTATAGCTTGTCAATTTTTAAAAAAATCTGAAAGACTCACATGCACGTGAATTATAGCGAAAGCTACGTAAAAAAGCCTCCCGAATGCGCCACTACCTTCCGTTCTTCTGTAGAATGCACGGTTTCCTCACAAACCGACAAAAACTCTTGAGATGTCGAGATTAATACGTTATTCTGGAAATTCTGTCCTGCCAAGAGAACCTTCAACTTTAGAAGGACACTGAGAGCGCCATTGCGTTCTCGAGGCATTCTTACGTCTATACTAATCTTTGCGACTTTGTTCTCGAGAAAAAGCTTTTCAGAGAGAAAAATTCGATGGACTATAGCATGTCAATATTTAAAAAAATCTGAAAGACTCACATCCACGTAGATTATATCGAAAGGTACGTAAAAAGGCCTCCCGAATGCGGCACTACCTTCCGTTTTTCTGTAGAATGCACGGTTTCCTGGCAAACCGACAAAACCTCTTGAGATGTCGAGATCAATACATCATTCTGGAAATACTGTCCTGCCAATAAAACCTTCAACTTTAGAAGGATACTGAGAGCGCCATTGCATTCTCGAGGCTTTCTTACGTCTATACTAATCTTTGCGGCTTTGTTCTCGAGAAAAAGCTTTTTAGAGAGAAAAATTCGATGGACTATAGCATGTCAATTTTTAAGAAAATCTTAAAGGCTCACATCCACGTAAATTATAGCGAAAGCTACGTGAAAAGGCCTCCCGAATGTGGCACTACCTTCCGTTTTTCTGTAGAATGCAGGGTTTCCTCGCAAACCGACAAAAACTCTTGAGATGTCGAGATTATTACATCATTCTGGAAATTCTATCCTGCCAAGAGAACCTTCAACTTTAGAAGGAAGCTGAGAGCGCCATTGCATTCTCGAGGCTTTATTACATCTATACTAATCTTTGCGGCTTTGTTTTCGAGAAACAGCTTTTTAGAGAGAAAAATTCGATAGACTATAGCTTGTCAATTTTTAAAAAAATCTGAAAGACTCACATGCACGTGAATTATAGCGAAAGCTACGTAAAGAGGCCTTCCTAATGCGGCACTACCTTCCGTTTTTCTGTAGAATGCACGGTTTCCTCGCAAACCGACAAAAACTTGAGATGTCGAGATTAATACGTCATTCTGGAAATTCTGTCCTGCCAAAAGAACCTTCAACTTTAGAAGGACACTGAGAGCGCCATTGCGTTCTCGAGGCTTTCTTACGTCTATACTAATCTTTGCAGCTTTGTTCTCGAGAAAAAGCTTTTTAGAGAGAAAAATTCGATGGACTATAGCATGTCAATTTTTAAAAAAATCTGAAAGACTCACAACCACATAGATTATATCGAAAGGTACGTAAAAAGGCCTCCCGAATGCGGCACTACCTTCCGCTTTTCTGTAGAATGGACGGTTTCCTGGAAAACCGACAAAAACTCTTGAGATGTCGAGATCAATACATCATTCTGGAAATTCTGTCCTGCCAAGAGAACCTTCAACTTTAGAAGGAAGCTGAGAGCGCCATTGCATTCTCGAGGCTTTCTTACGTCTATACTAATCGTTGAGCTTTGTTCTCGAGAAAAACCTTTTTAGAGAGAAAAATTCGATAGACTATAGCATGTCAATTTTTAAAAAAATCTGAAAGACTCACATCCACGTAAATTATTGCGAAAGCTACGTAAAGAAGCCTCCCGAATGCGGCACTACCTTCCGTTTTTCTGTAGAATGCACGGTTTCCTCGCAAACCGACAAAAACTCTTGAGATGTCGAGATTAATACATCATTCTGGAAATTCTATCCTGCCAAGAGAACCTTCAACTTTGGAAGGAAGCTGAGAGCGCCATTGCATTCTCGAGGCTTTCTTACGTCTATACTAATCGTTGAGGCTTTGTTCTCGAGAAAAACCTTTTTAGAGAGAAAAATTCGATAGACTATAGCATGTCAATTTCTAAAAAAATCTGAAAGACTCACATCCACGTAAATTATAGCGAAAGCTACGTAAAGAAGCCTCCCGAATGCGGCACTACCTTCCGTTTTTCTGTAGAATGCACGGTTTCCTCGCAAACCGACAAAAACTCTTGAGATGTCGAGATTAATACATCATTCTGGAAATTCTATCCTGCCAAGAGAACCTTCAACTTTGGAAGGAAGCTGAGAGCGCCATTGCATTCTCGAGGCTTTCTTACGTCTATACTAATCGTTGAGGCTTTGTTCTCGAGAAAAATCTTTTTAGAGAGAAAAATTCGATAGACTATAGCATGTCAATTTCTAAAAAAATCTGAAAGACTCACATCCACGTAAATTATTGCGAAAGCTACGTAAAGAAGCCTCCCGAATGCGGCACTACCTTCCGTTTTTCTGTAGAATGCACGGTTTCCTCGCAAACCGACAAAAACTCTTGAGATGTCGAGATTAATACATCATTCTGGAAATTCTATCCTGCCAAGAGAACCTTCAACTTTGGAAGGAAGCTGAGAGCGCCATTGCATTCTCGAGGCTTTCTTACGTCTATACTAATCGTTGAGGCTTTGTTCTCGAGAAAAACCTTTTTAGAGAGAAAAATTCGATAGACTATAGCATGTCAATTTCTAAAAAAATCTGAAAGACTCACATCCACGTAAATTATAGCGAAAGCTACGTAAAGAAGCCTCCCGAATGCGGCACTACCTTCCGTTTTTCTGTAGAATGCACGGTTTCCTCGCAAACCGACAAAAACTCTTGAGATGTCGAGATCAATACATCATTCTGGAAATTCTGTCCTGCCAAGAGAACCTTCAACTTTAGAAGGAAACTGAGAGCGCCATTGCATTCTCGAGGCTTTCTTACGTCTATACTAATCTTTGTGGCTTTGTTCTCGAGAAAAAGCTTTTTAGAGAGAAAAATTCGATGGACTATGGCATGTCAATTTTTAAAAAAATCTGAAAGACTCACATCCACGTAAATTATAGCGAAAGCTACGTAAAAAGGCCTCCCGAATGCGTCACTACCTTCCGTGTTTCTGTAGAATGCACGGTTTCCTCGCAAACCGACAAAAACTCTTGAGATGTCGAGATCAATATATCATTCTGGAAATTCTTTCCTGCCAAGAGAACCTTCAACTTTAGAAGGAAGCTGAGAGCGCCATTGCATTCTCGAGGCTTTCTTACGTCTATACTAATCGTTGAGGCTTTGTTCTCGAGAAAAACCTTTTTAGAGAGAAAAATTCGATAGACTATAGCTTGTCAATTTTTAAAAAAATCTGAAAGACTCACATGCACGTGAATTATAGCGAAAGCTACGTAAAAAAGCCTCCCGAATGCGTCACTACCTTCCGTGTTTCTGTAGAATGCACGGTTTCCTCGCAAACCGACAAAAACCCTTGAGATGTCGAGATTAATACATCATTCTGGAAATTCTATCCTGCCAAGAGAACCTTCAACTTTAGAAGGAAACTGAGAGCGCCATTGCATTCTCGAGGCTTTCTTACGTCTATACTAATCTTTGTGGCTTTGTTCTCGAGAAAAAGCTTTTTAGAGAGAAAAATTCGATGGACTATAGCATGTCAATTTTTAAGAAAATCTAAAAGGCTCACATCCACGTAAATTATAGCGAAAGCTACGTAAAAGAGCCTCCCAAATGCGGCACTACCTTCCGTTTTTCTGTAGAATGCACGGTTTCCTCGCAAACCGACATAAACTCTTGAGATGTCGAGATCAATTCATCATTCTGGAAATTCTGTCCTGCCAAGAGAACCTTCAACTTTAGAAGGAAACTGAGAGCGCCATTGCATTCTCGAGGCTTTCTTACGTCTATACTAATCTTTGTGGCTTTGTTCTCGAGAAAAAGCTTTTTAGAGAGAAAAATTCGATGGACTATAGCATGTCAATTTTTAAGAAAATCTTAAAGGCTCACATCCACGTAAATTATAGCGAAAGCTACGTAAAAAGGCCTCCCGAATGCGGCACTACCTTCGGTTTTTCTGTAGAATGCACGGTTTCCTCGCAAACCGACAAAAACTCTTGAGATGTCGAGATTAATACATCATTCTGGAAATTCTGTCCTGCCAAGAGAACCTTCAACTTTAGAAGGACACTGAGAGCGCCATTGCGTTCTCGAGGCATTCTTACGTCTATACTAATCTTTGCGACTTTGTTCTCGAGAAAAAGCTTTTCAGAGAGAAAAATTCGATGGACTATAGCATGTCAATATTTAAAAAAATCTGAAAGACTCACATCCACGTAGATTATATCGAAAGGTACGTAAAAAGGCCTCCCGAATGCGGCACTACCTTCCGTTTTTCTGTAGAATGCACGGTTTCCTGGCAAACCGACAAAACCTCTTGAGATGTCGAGATCAATACATCATTCTGGAAATACTGTCCTGCCAATAAAACCTTCAACTTTAGAAGGATACTGAGAGCGCCATTGCATTCTCGAGGCTTTCTTACGTCTATACTAATCTTTGCGGCTTTGTTCTCGAGAAAAAGCTTTTTAGAGAGAAAAATTCGATGGACTATAGCATGTCAATTTTTAAGAAAATCTGAAAGGCTCACATCCGCGTAAATTATAGCGAAAGGTACGTAAAGAGGCCTTCCTAATGCGGCACTACCTTCCGTTTTTCTGTAGAATGCACGGTTTCCTCGCAAACCGACAAAAACTCTTGAGATGTCGAGATCAATACATCATTCTGGAAATTCTGTCCTGCCAATAGAACCTTCAACTTTAGAAGGACACTGAGAGCGCCATTGAGTTCTCGAGGCTTTCTTACGTCTAAACTAATCTTTGCGACTTTGTTCTCGAGAAAAAGCTTCTCAGAGAGAAAAATTCGATGGACTATAGCATGTCAATTTTTAAGAAAATCTGAAAGGCTCACATCCGCGTAAGTTATAGCGAAAGCTACGTAAAAAGGCCTCTAGAATGCGGCACTACCTTCCGTCTTTCTGTAGAATGCACGGTTTCCTCGCAAACCGACAAAAACTCTTGAGAAGTCGAGATTAATACTTCATTCTGGAAATTCTGTCCTGCCAAGAGAACCTTCAACTTTAGAAGGACACTGAGAGCGCCATTGCGTTCTCGAGGCATTCTTACGTCTATACTAATCTTTGCGACTTTGTTCTCGAGAAAAAGCTTTTCAGAGAGAAAAATTCGATGGACTATAGCATGTCAATATTTAAAAAAATCTGAAAGACTCACATCCACGTAGATTATATCGAAAGGTACGTAAAAAGGCCTCCCGAATGCGGCACTACCTTCCGTTTTTCTGTAGAATGCACGGTTTCCTCGCAAACCGACAATAACTCTTGAGTTGTCGAGATCAATATATCATTCTGGAAATTCTTTCCTGCCAAGAGAACCTTCAACTTTAGAAGGAAGCTGAGAGCGCCATTGCATTCTCGAGGCTTTCTTACGTCTAAACTAATCTTTGCGGCTTTGTTCTCGAGAAAAAGCTTTTTAGAGAGAAAAATTCGATGGACTATAGCTTGTCAATTTTTAAAAAAATCTGAAAGACTCACATCCACGTAAATTATAGCGAAAGCTACGCAAAGGAGCCTCCCGAATGCGGCACTACCTTCGGTTTTTCTGTAGAATGCACGGTTTCCTCGCAAACCGACAAAAACTCTTGAGATGTCGAGATCAATACATCATTCTGGCAATTCTGTCCTGCCAAGAGAACCTTCAACTTTAGAAGGAAACTGAGAGCGCCATTGCATTCTCGAGGCTTTCTTACGTCTAAACTAATCTTTGCGGCTTTGTTCTCGAGAAAAAGCTTTTTAGAGAGAAAAATTCGATGGACTATAGCTTGTCAATTTTTAAAAAAATCTGAAAGACTCACATGCACGTGAATTATAGCGAAAGCTACGTAA
This sequence comes from Rosalia funebris, assembly GCA_037954035.1. NCBI lineage: Eukaryota > Metazoa > Arthropoda > Insecta > Coleoptera > Cerambycidae > Rosalia > Rosalia funebris. The sequence continues at coordinate 369,511 of JAZFAV010000004.1, read as the reverse complement.
AAAAGCCTCCCGAATTCGCCACTACCTTCCGTTCTTCTGTAGAATGCACGGTTTCCTCACAAACCGACAAAAACTCTTGAGATGTCGAGATTAATACGTTATTCTGGAAATTCTGTCCTGCCAAGAGAACCTTCAACTTTAGAAGGACACTGAGAGCGCCATTGCGTTCTCGAGGCATTCTTACGTCTATACTAATCTTTGCGACTTTGTTCTCGAGAAAAAGCTTTTCAGAGAGAAAAATTCGATGGACTATAGCATGTCAATATTTAAAAAAATCTGAAAGACTCACATCCACGTAGATTATATCGAAAGGTACGTAAAAAGGCCTCCCGAATGCGGCACTACCTTCCGTGTTTCTGTAGAATGCACGGTTTCCTCGCAAACCGACAAAAACCCTTGAGATGTCGAGATTAATACATCATTCTGGAAATTCTGTCCTGCCAAGAGAACCTTCAACTTTAGAAGGAAGCTGAGAGCGCCATTGCATTCTCGAGGCTTTCTTACGTCTATACTAATCTTTGCGGCTTTGTTCTCGAGAAAAAGCTTTTTAGAGAGAATAATTCGATGGACTATAGCATGTCAATTTTTAAGAAAATCTGAAAGGCTTACATCCACGTAAATTATAGCGAAAGCTACGTAAAGGAGCCTCCCGAATGCGGCACTACCTTCCGTTTTTCTGTAGAATGCACGGTTTCCAGGCAAACCGACAAATACTGTTGAGAAGTCGAAATTAATACGTCATTCTGGAAATTCTGTCCTGCCAAGAGATCCTTCAACTTTAGAAGGAGACTGAGAGCGCCATTGCATTCACAAGGCTTTCTTACGTCTATACTAATCTTTGCGGCTTTGTTCTCGAGAAAAAGCTTTTTAGAGAGAAAAATTCGATAGACTATAGCATGTCAATTTCTAAAAAAATCTGAAAGACTCACATCCACGTAAATTATAGCGAAAGGTACGTAAAAAGGCCTTCCTAATGCGGCACTACCTTCCGCTTTTCTGTAGAATGCACGGTTTCCTCGCAAACCGACAAAAACTCTTGAGAAGTCGAGATTAATACTTCATTCTGGAAATTCTGTCCTGCCAAGAGAACCTTCAACTTTAGAAGGAAGCTGAGATCGCCATTGCATTCTCGAGGCTTTCTTACGTGTATACTAAACTTTGCGGCTTTGTTCTCGAGAAGAACCTTTTTAGAGAGAAAAATTCGATGGACTATGGCATGTCAATTTTTAAAAAAATCTGAAAGACTCACATCCACGTAAGTTATGGCGAAAGCTACGTAAAAAGGCCTCCCGAATGCGGCACTACCTTCCGTCTTTCTGTAGAATGCACGGTTTCCTCACAAACCGACAAAAACTCTTGAGATGTCGAGATCAATACATCATTCTGGCAATTCTGTCCTGCCAAGAGAACCTTCAACTTTAGAAGGAAGCTGAGAGCGCCATTGCATTCGCGAGGCTTTCTTACGTCTATACTAATTTTTGCGGCTTTGTTCTCGAGAAAAAGCTTTTTAGAGAGAAAAATTCGATGGACTATAGCATGTCAATTTTTAAGAAAATCTGAAAGGCTCACATCCACGTAAATTATAGCGAAAGCTACGTAAAAGAGCCTCCCAAATGCGGCACTACCTTCCGTTTTTCTGTAGAATGCACGGTTTCCTCGCAAACCGACAAAAACTCTTGAGATGTCGAGATCAATACATCATTCTGGCAATTCTGTCCTGCCAAGAGAACCTTCAACTTTAGAAGGAAGCTGAGAGCGCCATTGCATTCGCGAGGCTTTCTTACGTCTATACTAATCTTTGCGGCTTTGTTCTCGAGAAAAAGCTTTTTAGAGAGAAAAATTCGATGGACTATAGCATGTCAATTTTTAAGAAAATCTGAAAGGCTCACATCCACGTAAATTATAGCGAAAGCTACGTAAAAGAGCCTCCCAAATGCGGCACTACCTTCCGTTTTTCTGTAGAATGCACGGTTTCCTCGCAAACCGACAAAAACTCTTGAGATGTCGAGATCAATACATCATTCTGGCAATTCTGTCCTGCCAAGAGAACCTTCAACTTTAGAAGGAAGCTGAGAGCGCCATTGCATTCGCGAGGCTTTCTTACGTCTATACTAATCTTTGCGGCTTTGTTCTCGAGAAAAAGCTTTTTAGAGAGAAAAATTCGATGGACTATAGCATGTCAATTTTTAAGAAAATCTGAAAGGCTCACATCCACGTAAATTATAGCGAAAGCTACGTAAAAGAGCCTCCCAAATGCGGCACTACCTTCCGTTTTTCTGTAGAATGCACGGTTTCCTCGCAAACCGACAAAAACTCTTGAGATGTCGAGATCAATACATCATTCTGGCAATTCTGTCCTGCCAAGAGAACCTTCAACTTTAGAAGGAAGCTGAGAGAGCCATTGCATTCGCGAGGCTTTCTTACGTCTATACTAATCTTTGCGGCTTTGTTCTCGAGAAAAAGCTTTTTAGAGAGAAAAATTCGATGCACTATAGCATGTCAATTTTTAAGAAAATCTGAAAGGCTCACATCCACGTAAATTATAGCGAAAGCTACGTAAAAGAGCCTCCCAAATGCGGCACTACCTTCCGTTTTTCTGTAGAATGCACGGTTTCCTCGCAAACCGACAAAAACCCTTGAGATGTCGAGATTAATACATCATTCTGGAAATTCTATCCTGCCAAGAGAACCTTCAACTTTAGAAGGAAGCTGAGATCGCCATTGCATTCTCGAGGCTTTCTTACGTGTATACTAAACTTTGCGGCTTTGTTCTCGAGAAGAACCTTTTTAGAGAGAAAAATTCGATGGACTATAGCATGTCAATTTTTAAGAAAATCTTAAAGGCTCACATCCACGTAAATTATAGCGAAAGCTACGTAAAAAGGCCTCCCGAATGCGGCACTACCTTCCGTCTTTCTGTAGAATGCACGGTTTCCTCGCAAACCGACAAAAACTCTTGAGATGTCGAGATCAATACATCATTCTGGCAATTCTGTCCTGCCAAGAGAACCTTCAACTTTAGAAGGAAGCTGAGAGCGCCATTGCATTCGCGAGGCTTTCTTACGTCTATACTAATCTTTGCGGCTTTGTTCTCGAGAAAAAGCTTTTTAGAGAGAAAAATTCGATGGACTATAGCATGTCAATTTTTAAGAAAATCTTAAAGGCTCACATCCACGTAAATTATAGCGAAAGCTACGTAAAAAGGCCTCCCGAATGCGGCACTACCTTTGGTTTTTCTGTAGAATGCACGGTTTCCTCGCAAACCGACAAAAACTCTTGAGATGTCGAGATTAATACGTCATTCTGGAAATTCTGTCCTGCCAAGAGAACCTTCAACTTTAGAAGGAAACTGAGAGCGCCATTGCATTCACAAGGCTTTCTTACGTCTAAACTAATCTTTGCGGCTTTGTTCTCGAGAAAAATCTTTTTAGAGAGAAAAATTCGATAGACTATAGCATGTCAATTTTTAAAAAAATCTGAAAGACTCACATCCACGTAAGTTATAGCGAAAGCTACGTAAAAAGGCCTCCCGAATGCGGCACTACCTTCCGTCTTTCTGTAGAATGCACGGTTTCCTCGCAAACCGACAAAAACCCTTGAGATGTCGAGATTAATACATCATTCTGGAAATTCTATCCTGCCAAGAGAACCTTCAACTTTAGAAGGAAGCTGAGATCGCCATTGCATTCTCGAGGCTTTCTTACGTGTATACTAAACTTTGCGGCTTTGTTCTCGAGAAGAACCTTTTTAGAGAGAAAAATTCGATGGACTATGGCATGTCAATTTTTAAAAAAATCTGAAAGACTCACATCCACGTAAGTTATGGCGAAAGCTACGTAAAAAGGCCTCCCGAATGCGGCACTACCTTCCGTCTTTCTGTAGAATGCACGGTTTCCTCGCAAACCGACAAAAACTCTTGAGATGTCGAGATCAATACATCATTCTGGCAATTCTGTCCTGCCAAGAGAACCTTCAACTTTAGAAGGAAGCTGAGAGCGCCATTGCATTCGCGAGGCTTTCTTACGTCTATACTAATCTTTGCGGCTTTGTTCTCGAGAAAAAGCTTTTTAGAGAGAAAAATTCGATGGACTATAGCATGTCAATTTTTAAGAAAATCTGAAAGGCTCACATCCACGTAAATTATAGCGAAAGCTACGTAAAAGAGCCTCCCAAATGCGGCACTACCTTCCGTTTTTCTGTAGAATGCACGGTTTCCTCGCAAACCGACAAAAACTCTTGAGATGTCGAGATCAATATATCATTCTGGAAATTCTTTCCTGCCAAGAGAACCTTCAACTTTAGAAGGAAGCTGAGAGCGCCATTGCATTCTCGAGGCTTTCTTACGTCTATACTAATCGTTGAGGCTTTGTTCTCGAGAAAAACCTTTTTAGAGAGAAAAATTCGATAGACTATAGCTTGTCAATTTTTAAAAAAATCTGAAAGACTCACATGCACGTGAATTATAGCGAAAGCTACGTAAAAAAGCCTCCCGAATGCGTCACTACCTTCCGTGTTTCTGTAGAATGCACGGTTTCCTCGCAAACCGACAAAAACCCTTGAGATGTCGAGATTAATACATCATTCTGGAAATTCTATCCTGCCAAGAGAACCTTCAACTTTAGAAGGAAACTGAGAGCGCCATTGCATTCTCGAGGCTTTCTTACGTCTATACTAATCTTTGTGGCTTTGTTCTCGAGAAAAAGCTTTTTAGAGAGAAAAATTCGATGGACTATAGCATGTCAATTTTTAAGAAAATCTAAAAGGCTCACATCCACGTAAATTATAGCGAAAGCTACGTAAAAGAGCCTCCCAAATGCGGCACTACCTTCCGTTTTTCTGTAGAATGCACGGTTTCCTCGCAAACCGACATAAACTCTTGAGATGTCGAGATCAATTCATCATTCTGGAAATTCTGTCCTGCCAAGAGAACCTTCAACTTTAGAAGGAAACTGAGAGCGCCATTGCATTCTCGAGGCTTTCTTACGTCTATACTAATCTTTGTGGCTTTGTTCTCGAGAAAAAGCTTTTTAGAGAGAAAAATTCGATGGACTATAGCATGTCAATTTTTAAGAAAATCTTAAAGGCTCACATCCACGTAAATTATAGCGAAAGCTACGTAAAAAGGCCTCCCGAATGCGGCACTACCTTCGGTTTTTCTGTAGAATGCACGGTTTCCTCGCAAACCGACAAAAACTCTTGAGATGTCGAGATTAATACATCATTCTGGAAATTCTGTCCTGCCAAGAGAACCTTCAACTTTAGAAGGACACTGAGAGCGCCATTGCGTTCTCGAGGCATTCTTACGTCTATACTAATCTTTGCGACTTTGTTCTCGAGAAAAAGCTTTTCAGAGAGAAAAATTCGATGGACTATAGCATGTCAATATTTAAAAAAATCTGAAAGACTCACATCCACGTAGATTATATCGAAAGGTACGTAAAAAGGCCTCCCGAATGCGGCACTACCTTCCGTTTTTCTGTAGAATGCACGGTTTCCTGGCAAACCGACAAAACCTCTTGAGATGTCGAGATCAATACATCATTCTGGAAATACTGTCCTGCCAATAAAACCTTCAACTTTAGAAGGATACTGAGAGCGCCATTGCATTCTCGAGGCTTTCTTACGTCTATACTAATCTTTGCGGCTTTGTTCTCGAGAAAAAGCTTTTTAGAGAGAAAAATTCGATGGACTATAGCATGTCAATTTTTAAGAAAATCTGAAAGGCTCACATCCGCGTAAATTATAGCGAAAGGTACGTAAAGAGGCCTTCCTAATGCGGCACTACCTTCCGTTTTTCTGTAGAATGCACGGTTTCCTCGCAAACCGACAAAAACTCTTGAGATGTCGAGATCAATACATCATTCTGGAAATTCTGTCCTGCCAATAGAACCTTCAACTTTAGAAGGACACTGAGAGCGCCATTGAGTTCTCGAGGCTTTCTTACGTCTAAACTAATCTTTGCGACTTTGTTCTCGAGAAAAAGCTTCTCAGAGAGAAAAATTCGATGGACTATAGCATGTCAATTTTTAAGAAAATCTGAAAGGCTCACATCCGCGTAAGTTATAGCGAAAGCTACGTAAAAAGGCCTCTAGAATGCGGCACTACCTTCCGTCTTTCTGTAGAATGCACGGTTTCCTCGCAAACCGACAAAAACTCTTGAGAAGTCGAGATTAATACTTCATTCTGGAAATTCTGTCCTGCCAAGAGAACCTTCAACTTTAGAAGGACACTGAGAGCGCCATTGCGTTCTCGAGGCATTCTTACGTCTATACTAATCTTTGCGACTTTGTTCTCGAGAAAAAGCTTTTCAGAGAGAAAAATTCGATGGACTATAGCATGTCAATATTTAAAAAAATCTGAAAGACTCACATCCACGTAGATTATATCGAAAGGTACGTAAAAAGGCCTCCCGAATGCGGCACTACCTTCCGTTTTTCTGTAGAATGCACGGTTTCCTCGCAAACCGACAATAACTCTTGAGTTGTCGAGATCAATATATCATTCTGGAAATTCTTTCCTGCCAAGAGAACCTTCAACTTTAGAAGGAAGCTGAGAGCGCCATTGCATTCTCGAGGCTTTCTTACGTCTAAACTAATCTTTGCGGCTTTGTTCTCGAGAAAAAGCTTTTTAGAGAGAAAAATTCGATGGACTATAGCTTGTCAATTTTTAAAAAAATCTGAAAGACTCACATCCACGTAAATTATAGCGAAAGCTACGCAAAGGAGCCTCCCGAATGCGGCACTACCTTCGGTTTTTCTGTAGAATGCACGGTTTCCTCGCAAACCGACAAAAACTCTTGAGATGTCGAGATCAATACATCATTCTGGCAATTCTGTCCTGCCAAGAGAACCTTCAACTTTAGAAGGAAACTGAGAGCGCCATTGCATTCTCGAGGCTTTCTTACGTCTAAACTAATCTTTGCGGCTTTGTTCTCGAGAAAAAGCTTTTTAGAGAGAAAAATTCGATGGACTATAGCTTGTCAATTTTTAAAAAAATCTGAAAGACTCACATGCACGTGAATTATAGCGAAAGCTACGTAAAAAAGCCTCCCGAATTCGCCACTACCTTCCGTTCTTCTGTAGAATGCACGGTTTCCTCACAAACCGACAAAAACTCTTGAGATGTCGAGATTAATACGTTATTCTGGAAATTCTGTCCTGCCAAGAGAACCTTCAACTTTAGAAGGACACTGAGAGCGCCATTGCGTTCTCGAGGCATTCTTACGTCTATACTAATCTTTGCGACTTTGTTCTCGAGAAAAAGCTTTTCAGAGAGAAAAATTCGATGGACTATAGCATGTCAATATTTAAAAAAATCTGAAAGACTCACATCCACGTAGATTATATCGAAAGGTACGTAAAAAGGCCTCCCGAATGCGGCACTACCTTCCGTGTTTCTGTAGAATGCACGGTTTCCTCGCAAACCGACAAAAACCCTTGAGATGTCGAGATTAATACATCATTCTGGAAATTCTGTCCTGCCAAGAGAACCTTCAACTTTAGAAGGAAGCTGAGAGCGCCATTGCATTCTCGAGGCTTTCTTACGTCTATACTAATCTTTGCGGCTTTGTTCTCGAGAAAAAGCTTTTTAGAGAGAATAATTCGATGGACTATAGCATGTCAATTTTTAAGAAAATCTGAAAGGCTTACATCCACGTAAATTATAGCGAAAGCTACGTAAAGGAGCCTCCCGAATGCGGCACTACCTTCCGTTTTTCTGTAGAATGCACGGTTTCCAGGCAAACCGACAAATACTGTTGAGAAGTCGAAATTAATACGTCATTCTGGAAATTCTGTCCTGCCAAGAGATCCTTCAACTTTAGAAGGAGACTGAGAGCGCCATTGCATTCACAAGGCTTTCTTACGTCTATACTAATCTTTGCGGCTTTGTTCTCGAGAAAAAGCTTTTTAGAGAGAAAAATTCGATAGACTATAGCATGTCAATTTCTAAAAAAATCTGAAAGACTCACATCCACGTAAATTATAGCGAAAGGTACGTAAAAAGGCCTTCCTAATGCGGCACTACCTTCCGCTTTTCTGTAGAATGCACGGTTTCCTCGCAAACCGACAAAAACTCTTGAGAAGTCGAGATTAATACTTCATTCTGGAAATTCTGTCCTGCCAAGAGAACCTTCAACTTTAGAAGGAAGCTGAGATCGCCATTGCATTCTCGAGGCTTTCTTACGTGTATACTAAACTTTGCGGCTTTGTTCTCGAGAAGAACCTTTTTAGAGAGAAAAATTCGATGGACTATGGCATGTCAATTTTTAAAAAAATCTGAAAGACTCACATCCACGTAAGTTATGGCGAAAGCTACGTAAAAAGGCCTCCCGAATGCGGCACTACCTTCCGTCTTTCTGTAGAATGCACGGTTTCCTCACAAACCGACAAAAACTCTTGAGATGTCGAGATCAATACATCATTCTGGCAATTCTGTCCTGCCAAGAGAACCTTCAACTTTAGAAGGAAGCTGAGAGCGCCATTGCATTCGCGAGGCTTTCTTACGTCTATACTAATTTTTGCGGCTTTGTTCTCGAGAAAAAGCTTTTTAGAGAGAAAAATTCGATGGACTATAGCATGTCAATTTTTAAGAAAATCTGAAAGGCTCACATCCACGTAAATTATAGCGAAAGCTACGTAAAAGAGCCTCCCAAATGCGGCACTACCTTCCGTTTTTCTGTAGAATGCACGGTTTCCTCGCAAACCGACAAAAACTCTTGAGATGTCGAGATCAATACATCATTCTGGCAATTCTGTCCTGCCAAGAGAACCTTCAACTTTAGAAGGAAGCTGAGAGCGCCATTGCATTCGCGAGGCTTTCTTACGTCTATACTAATCTTTGCGGCTTTGTTCTCGAGAAAAAGCTTTTTAGAGAGAAAAATTCGATGGACTATAGCATGTCAATTTTTAAGAAAATCTGAAAGGCTCACATCCACGTAAATTATAGCGAAAGCTACGTAAAAGAGCCTCCCAAATGCGGCACTACCTTCCGTTTTTCTGTAGAATGCACGGTTTCCTCGCAAACCGACAAAAACTCTTGAGATGTCGAGATCAATACATCATTCTGGCAATTCTGTCCTGCCAAGAGAACCTTCAACTTTAGAAGGAAGCTGAGAGCGCCATTGCATTCGCGAGGCTTTCTTACGTCTATACTAATCTTTGCGGCTTTGTTCTCGAGAAAAAGCTTTTTAGAGAGAAAAATTCGATGGACTATAGCATGTCAATTTTTAAGAAAATCTGAAAGGCTCACATCCACGTAAATTATAGCGAAAGCTACGTAAAAGAGCCTCCCAAATGCGGCACTACCTTCCGTTTTTCTGTAGAATGCACGGTTTCCTCGCAAACCGACAAAAACTCTTGAGATGTCGAGATCAATACATCATTCTGGCAATTCTGTCCTGCCAAGAGAACCTTCAACTTTAGAAGGAAGCTGAGAGAGCCATTGCATTCGCGAGGCTTTCTTACGTCTATACTAATCTTTGCGGCTTTGTTCTCGAGAAAAAGCTTTTTAGAGAGAAAAATTCGATGCACTATAGCATGTCAATTTTTAAGAAAATCTGAAAGGCTCACATCCACGTAAATTATAGCGAAAGCTACGTAAAAGAGCCTCCCAAATGCGGCACTACCTTCCGTTTTTCTGTAGAATGCACGGTTTCCTCGCAAACCGACAAAAACCCTTGAGATGTCGAGATTAATACATCATTCTGGAAATTCTATCCTGCCAAGAGAACCTTCAACTTTAGAAGGAAGCTGAGATCGCCATTGCATTCTCGAGGCTTTCTTACGTGTATACTAAACTTTGCGGCTTTGTTCTCGAGAAGAACCTTTTTAGAGAGAAAAATTCGATGGACTATAGCATGTCAATTTTTAAGAAAATCTTAAAGGCTCACATCCACGTAAATTATAGCGAAAGCTACGTAAAAAGGCCTCCCGAATGCGGCACTACCTTCCGTCTTTCTGTAGAATGCACGGTTTCCTCGCAAACCGACAAAAACTCTTGAGATGTCGAGATCAATACATCATTCTGGCAATTCTGTCCTGCCAAGAGAACCTTCAACTTTAGAAGGAAGCTGAGAGCGCCATTGCATTCGCGAGGCTTTCTTACGTCTATACTAATCTTTGCGGCTTTGTTCTCGAGAAAAAGCTTTTTAGAGAGAAAAATTCGATGGACTATAGCATGTCAATTTTTAAGAAAATCTTAAAGGCTCACATCCACGTAAATTATAGCGAAAGCTACGTAAAAAGGCCTCCCGAATGCGGCACTACCTTTGGTTTTTCTGTAGAATGCACGGTTTCCTCGCAAACCGACAAAAACTCTTGAGATGTCGAGATTAATACGTCATTCTGGAAATTCTGTCCTGCCAAGAGAACCTTCAACTTTAGAAGGAAACTGAGAGCGCCATTGCATTCACAAGGCTTTCTTACGTCTAAACTAATCTTTGCGGCTTTGTTCTCGAGAAAAATCTTTTTAGAGAGAAAAATTCGATAGACTATAGCATGTCAATTTTTAAAAAAATCTGAAAGACTCACATCCACGTAAGTTATAGCGAAAGCTACGTAAAAAGGCCTCCCGAATGCGGCACTACCTTCCGTCTTTCTGTAGAATGCACGGTTTCCTCGCAAACCGACAAAAACCCTTGAGATGTCGAGATTAATACATCATTCTGGAAATTCTATCCTGCCAAGAGAACCTTCAACTTTAGAAGGAAGCTGAGATCGCCATTGCATTCTCGAGGCTTTCTTACGTGTATACTAAACTTTGCGGCTTTGTTCTCGAGAAGAACCTTTTTAGAGAGAAAAATTCGATGGACTATGGCATGTCAATTTTTAAAAAAATCTGAAAGACTCACATCCACGTAAGTTATGGCGAAAGCTACGTAAAAAGGCCTCCCGAATGCGGCACTACCTTCCGTCTTTCTGTAGAATGCACGGTTTCCTCGCAAACCGACAAAAACTCTTGAGATGTCGAGATCAATACATCATTCTGGCAATTCTGTCCTGCCAAGAGAACCTTCAACTTTAGAAGGAAGCTGAGAGCGCCATTGCATTCGCGAGGCTTTCTTACGTCTATACTAATCTTTGCGGCTTTGTTCTCGAGAAAAAGCTTTTTAGAGAGAAAAATTCGATGGACTATAGCATGTCAATTTTTAAGAAAATCTGAAAGGCTCACATCCACGTAAATTATAGCGAAAGCTACGTAAAAGAGCCTCCCAAATGCGGCACTACCTTCCGTTTTTCTGTAGAATGCACGGTTTCCTCGCAAACCGACAAAAACTCTTGAGATGTCGAGATCAATACATCATTCTGGCAATTCTGTCCTGCCAAGAGAATCTTCAACTTTAGAAGGAAGCTGAGAGCGCCATTGCATTCGCGAGGCTTTCTTACGTCTATACTAATCTTTGCGGCTTTGTTCTCGAGAAAAAGCTTTTTAGAGAGAAAAATTCGATGGACTATAGCATGTCAATTTTTAAGAAAATCTGAAAGGCTCACATCCACGTAAATTATAGCGAAAGCTACGTAAAAGAGCCTCCCAAATGCGGCACTACCTTCCGTTTTTCTGTAGAATGCACGGTCTCACACTAAAACTGACGTGACGACCTTGAAGAGGACCGTCTACCCTACAATCTGACATATGAACGGTCGCTGTAGCACTTCTCGTTCTCGAGTTACCATTTTTGCGTTATAACTCAGTCGCATTGAGTGTCACACTATAACTGACGTGACGACCTTGAAGAGGACCGTCTGCCCTACAATCTGACATATGAACGGTCGCTGTAGCACTTCTCGTTCTCGAGTTACCATTTTTGCGTTATAACTCAGTAGCATTGAGTCTCACACTAAAACTGACGCGACGACCTTGAAGAGGACCGTCTACCCTACAATCTGACATATGAGCGGTCGCTCTAGCACTTCTGGTTCTCGAGTTACCATTTTTGCGTTATAACTCAGTCGCATTGAGTCTCACACTAAAACTGAAGCGACGACCTGGAAGAGGACCGTCTACCCTACAATCTGACATATGAACGGTCGCTCTAGCACTTCTCGTTCTCGAGTTACCATTTTTGCGTTATAACTCAGTCGCATTGAGTCCCACACTAAAACTGACGTGACGACCTTGAAGAGGACCGTCTACCCTACAATCTGACATATGAACGGTCGCTCTAGCACTTCTCGTTCTCGAGTTACCATTTTTGCGTTATAACTCAGTCGCATTGAGTCTCACACTAAAACTGACGTGACGACCTTGAAGAGGACCGTCTACCCTACAATCTGACATATGAACGGTCGCTCTAGCACTTCTCGTTCTCGAGTTACCATTTTTGCGTTATAACTCAGTCGCATTGAGTCTCACACTACAACTGACGTGACGACCTTGAAGAGGACCGTCTACCCTACAATCTGACATATGAACGGTCGCTGTAGCACGTCTCGTTCTCGAGTTACCATTTTTGCGTTATAACTCAGTCGCATTGAGTCTCACACTAAAACTGACGCGACGACCTTGAAGAGGACCGTCTACCCTACAATCTGACATATGAACGGTCGCTCTAGCGCTTCTGGTTCTCGAGTTACCATTTTTGCGTTATAACTCAGTCGCATTGAGTCTCACACTAAAACTGAAGCGACGACCTGGAAGAGGACCGTCTACCCTACAATCTGACATATGAACGGTCGCTCTAGCACTTCTCGTTCTCGAGTTACCATTTTTGCGTTATAACTCAGTCGCATTGAGTCCCACACTAAAACTGACGTTACGACCTTGAAGAGGACCGTCTACCCTACAATCTGACATATGAACGGTCGCTCTAGCACTTCTCGTTCTCGAGTTACCATTTTTGCGTTATAACTCAGCCGCATTGAGTCTCACACTAAAACTGACGTGACTACCTTCAAGAGGACCGTCTACCCTACAATCTGACATATGAACGGTCGCTCTAGCACTTCTCGTTCTCGAGTTACCATTTTTGCGTTATAACTCAGTCGCATTGAGTCTCACACTAAAACTGACGTGACGACCTTGAAGAGGACCGTCTACCCTACTATCTGACATATGAACGGTCGCTGTAGCACTTCTCGTTCTCGAGTTACCATTTTTGCGTTATAACTCAGTCGCATTGAGTCTCACACTAAAACTGACGCGACGACCTTGAAGAGGACCGTCTACCCCACAATCTGACATATGAACGGTCGCTGTAGCACTTCTGGTTCTCGAGTTACTATTTTTGCGTTATAACTCAGTCGCATTGAGTCTCACACTAAAACTGACGCGACGACCTTGAAGAGGACCGTCTACCCTACAATCTGACATATAAACGGTCACTCTAGTACTTCTCGTTCTCGAGTTACTGTTGTTTCGTTATAACTTAGTCGCATTGAGTCTCACACCAAAGCAGTTACGGTGGCCTTGAAGAGGACCGTCTACCATATATGTAATCGGATCCATTAACGTATGTAGAATGCACGGTTTCCTCGCAAACCGACAAAAGCTCTTGAGATGTCGAGATCAATACATCATTCTGGAAATTCTGTCCTGCCAAGAGAACCTTCAACTTTAGAAGGAAACTGGGAGCGCCATTGCATTCTCGAGGCTTTCTTACGTCTATACTAATCTTTGCCGCTTTGTTCTCGAGAAAAAGCTTTTTAGAGAGAAAAATTCGGTAGACTATAGCATGTCAATTTTTAAAGAAATCTGAAAGACTTACATCCACGTAAATTATAGCGAAAGCTACGTAAGGAAGCCTCCAGAATGCGGCACTACCTTCCGCTTTTCTGTAGAATGCACGGTTTCCTCGCAAACCGACAAAAACTCTTGAGATGTCGAGATCAATACATCATTCTGGAAATTCTGTCCTGCCAAGAGAACCTTCAACTTTAGAAGGAAACTGAGAGCGCCATTGCATTCTCGAGGCTTTCTTACGTCTATACTAAACTTTGCACCTTTGTTCTCGAGAAGAACCTTTTTAGAGAGAAAAATTCGATGGACTATGGCATGTCAATTTTTAAAAAAATCTGAAAGACTCACATCCACGTAAGTTATAGCGAAAGCTACGTAAAAAGGCCTCCCGAATGCGGCACTACCTTCCGTCTTTCTGTAGAATGCACGGTTTCCTCGCAAACCGACAAAAACCCTTGAGATGTCGAGATTAATACATCATTCTGGAAATTCTATCCTGCCAAGAGAACCTTCAACTTTAGAAGGAAGCTGAGATCGCCATTGCATTCTCGAGGCTTTCTTACGTGTATACTAAACTTTGCGGCTTTGTTCTCGAGAAGAACCTTTTTAGAGAGAAAAATTCGATGGACTATGGCATGTCAATTTTTAAAAAAATCTGAAAGACTCACATCCACGTAAGTTATAGCGAAAGCTACGTAAAAAGGCCTCCCGAATGCGGCACTACCTTCCGTCTTTCTGTAGAATGCACGGTTTCCTCGCAAACCGACAAAAACTCTTGAGATGTCGAGATCAATACATCATTCTGGCAATTCTGTCCTGCCAAGAGAACCTTCAACTTTAGAAGGAAGCTGAGAGCGCCATTGCATTCGCGAGGCTTTCTTACGTCTATACTAATCTTTGCGGCTTTGTTCTCGAGAAAAAGCTTTTTAGAGAGAAAAATTCGATGGACTATAGCATGTCAATTTTTAAGAAAATCTGAAAGGCTCACATCCACGTAAATTATAGCGAAAGCTACGTAAAAGAGCCTCCCAAATGCGGCACTACCTTCCGTTTTTCTGTAGAATGCACGGTTTCCTCGCAAACCGACAAAAACTCTTGAGATGTCGAGATCAATACATCATTCTGGCAATTCTGTCCTGCCAAGAGAACCTTCAACTTTAGAAGGAAGCTGAGAGCGCCATTGCATTCGCGAGGCTTTCTTACGTCTATACTAATCTTTGCGGCTTTGTTCTCGAGAAAAAGCTTTTTAGAGAGAAAAATTCGATGGACTATAGCATGTCAATTTTTAAGAAAATCTGAAAGGCTCACATCCACGTAAAATATAGCGAAAGCTACGTAAAAGAGCCTCCCAAATGCGGCACTACCTTCCGTTTTTCTGTAGAATGCACGGTTTCCTCGCAAACCGACAAAAACTCTTGAGATGTCGAGATCAATACATCATTCTGGCAATTCTGTCCTGCCAAGAGAACCTTCAACTTTAGAAGGAAGCTGAGAGCGCCATTGCATTCGCGAGGCTTTCTTACGTCTATACTAATCTTTGCGGCTTTGTTCTCGAGAAAAAGCTTTTTAGAGAGAAAAATTCGATAGACTATAGCATGTCAATTTCTAAAAAAAAATGAAAGACTCACATCCACGTAAATTATAGCGAAAGGTACGTAAAAAGGCCTTCCTAATGCGGCACTACCTTCCGCTTTTCTGTAGAATGCACGGTTTCCTCGCAAACCGACAAAAACTCTTGAGATGTCGAGATCAATACATCATTCTGGAAATTCTTTCCTGCCAAGAGAACCTTCAACTTTAGAAGGAAACTGAGAGCGCCATTGCATTGACGAGGCTTTGTTACGTCTATACTAATCTTTGCGGCTTTGTTCTCGAGAAAAAGCTTCTTAGAGAGAAAAATTCGGTAGACTATAGCTTGTCAATTTTTAAAAAAATCTGAAAGACTCACATCCACGTAAATTATAGCGAAAGCTACGTAAAAAGGCCTCCCGAATGCGGCACTACCTTCCGTTTTTCTGTAGAATGCACGGTTTCCTCGCAAACCGACAAAAACTCTTGAGATGTCGAGATTAATACATCATTCTGGAAATTCTGTCCTGCCAAGAGAACCTTCAACTTTAGAAGGAAGCTGAGAGCGCCATTGCATTCTCGAGACTTTCTTACGTCTATACTAATCTTTGCGGCTTTGTTCTCGAGAAAAACCTTTTTAGAGAGAAAAATTCGATGGACTATAGCATGTCAATTTTTAAAAAAATCTGAAAGACTCACATCCACGTAAATTATAGCGAAAGCTACGTAAAAAGGCCTCCCGAATGCGGCACTACCTTCCGTTTTTCTGTAGAATGCAGGGTTTCCTCGCAAACCGACAAAAACTCTTGAGATGTCGAGATCAATACATCATTCTGGAAATTCTGTCCTGCCAATAGAACCTTCAACTTTAGAAGGACACTGAGAGCGCCATTGCGTTCTCGAGGCTTTCTTACGTCTAAACTAATCTTTGCGACTTTGTTGTCGAGAAAAAGCTTTTCAGAGAGAAAAATTCGATGGACTATAGCATGTCAATTTTTAAGAAAATCTGAAAGGCTCACATCCGCGTAAGTTATAGCGAAAGCTACGTAAAAAGGCCTCCCGAATGCGGCACTACCTTCCGTTTTTCTGTAGAATGCACGGTTTCCTGGCAAACCGACAAAAACTCTTGAGATGTCGAGATCAATACATCATTCTGGAAATTCTGTCCTGTCAATAAAACCTTCAACTTTAGAAGGAAACTGAGAGCGCCATTGCATTCTCGAGGCTTTCTTACGTCTATACTAATCTTTGCGGCTTTGTTCTCGAGAAAAAGCTTTTTAGAGAGAAAAATTCGATGGACTATAGCAAGTCAATTTTTAAGAAAATCTGAAAGGCTTACATCCACGTAAATTATAGCGAAAGCTACGTAAAGGAGCCTCCCGAATGCGGCACTACCTTCCGTTTTTCTGTAGAATGCACGGTTTCCTGGCAAACCGACAAATACTGTTGAGAAGTCGAGATTAATACGTCATTCTGGAAATTCTGTCCTGCCAAGAGATCCTTCAACTTTAGAAGGAGACTGAGAGCGCCATTGCATTCACAAGGCTTTCTTACGTCTATACTAATCTTTGCGGCTTTGTTCTCGAGAAAAAGCTTTTTAGAGAGAAAAATTCGGTAGACTATAGCATGTCAATTTTTAAGAAAATCTGAAAGGCTCACATCCACGTAAATTATAGCGAAAGCTACGTAAAAGAGCCTCCCAAATGCGGCACTACCTTCCGTTTTTCTGTAGAATGCACGGTCTCACACTAAAACTGACGTGACGACCTTGAAGAGGACCGTCTACCCTACAATCTGACATATGAACGGTCGCTGTAGCACTTCTCGTTCTCGAGTTACCATTTTTGCGTTATAACTCAGTCGCATTGAGTCTCACACTAAAACTGACGTGACGACCTTGAAGAGGACCGTCTGCCCTACAATCTGACATATGAACGGTCGCTGTAGCACTTCTCGTTCTCGAGTTACCATTTTTGCGTTATAACTCAGTCGCATTGAGTCTCACACTAAAACTGACGCGACGACCTGGAAGAGGACCGTCTACCCTACAATCTGACATATGAGCGGTCGCTCTAGCACTTCTGGTTCTCGAGTTACCATTTTTGCGTTATAACTCAGTCGCATTGAGTCCCACACTAAAACTGATGCGACGACCTTGAAGAGGACCGTCTACCCTACAATCTGACATATGAGCGGTCGCTCTAGCACTTCTGGTTCTCGAGTTACCATTTTTGCGTTATAACTCAGTCGCATTGAGTCTCACACTAAAACTGACGCGACGACCTTGAAGAGGACCGTCTACCCTACAATCTGACATATGAACGGTCGCTCTAGCACTTCTGGTTCTCGAGTTACCATTTTTGCGTTATAACTCAGTCGCATTGAGTCTCACACTAAAACTGAAGCGACGACCTGGAAGAGGACCGTCTACCCTACAATCTGACATATGAACGGTCGCTCTAGCACTTCTCGTTCTCGAGTTACCATTTTTGCGTTATAACTCAGTCGCATTGAGTCCCACACTAAAACTGACGTGACGACCTTGAAGAGGACCGTCTACCCTACAATCTGACATATGAACGGTCGCTCTAGCACTTCTCGTTCTCGAGTTACCATTTTTGCGTTATAACTCAGTCGCATTGAGTCTCACAGTAAAACTGAAGCGACGGCCTGGAAGAGGACCGTCTACCCCACAATCTGACATATGAACGGTCGCTCTAGCACTTCTCGTTCTCGAGTTACCATTTTTGCGTTATAACTCAGTCGCATTGAGTCTCACACTAAAACTGACATGACGACCTTGAAGAGGACCGTCTACCCTACAATCTGACATATGAACGGTCGCTCTAGCACTTCTCGTTCTCGAGTTACCATTTTTGCGTTATAACTCAGTCGCATTGAGTCTCACACTAAAACTGACGTGACGACCTTGAAGAGGACCGTCTACCCTACAATCTGACATATGAACGGTCGCTGTAGCACTTCTCGTTCTCGAGTTACCATTTTTGCGTTATAACTCAGTCGCATTGAGTCTCACACTAAAACTGACGTGACGACCTTGAAGAGGACCGTCTACCCTACAATCTGACATATGAACGGTCGCTCTAGCACTTCTCGTTCTCGAGTTACAATTTTTGCGTTATAACTCAGTCGCATTGAGTCTCACACTAAAACTGACGTGACGACCTTGAAGAGGACCGTCTACCCTACAATCTGACATATGAACGGTCGCTCTAGCGCTTCTGGTTCTCGAGTTACCATTTTTGCGTTATAACTCAGTCGCATTGAGTCTCACACTAAAACTGAAGCGACGACCTGGAAGAGGACCGTCTACCCTACAATCTGACATATGAACGGTCGCTCTAGCACTTCTCTTTCTCGAGTTACCATTTTTGCGTTATAACTCAGTCGCATTGAGTCTCACACTAAAACTGACGTGACTACCTTGAAGAGGACCGTCTACCCTACAATCTGACATATGAACGGTCGCTCTAGCACGTCTCGTTCTCGAGTTACCATTTTTGCGTTATAACTCAGTCGCATTGAGTTTCACACTAAAACTGACGTGACGACCTTGAAGAGGACCGTCTACCCTACAATCTGACATATGAACGGTCGCTGTAGCACTTCTCGTTCTCGAGTTACCATTTTTGCGTTATAACTCAGTCGCATTGAGTCTCACACTAAAACTGAAGCGACGACCTGGAAGAGGACCGTCTACCCTACAATCTGACATATGAACGGTCGCTCTAGCACTTCTCTTTCTCGAGTTACCATTTTTGCGTTATAACTCAGTCGCATTGAGTCTCACACTAAAACTGACGTGACTACCTTGAAGAGGACCGTCTACCCTACAATCTGACATATGAACGGTCGCTCTAGCACGTCTCGTTCTCGAGTTACCATTTTTGCGTTATAACTCAGTCGCATTGAGTTTCACACTAAAACTGACGTGACGACCTTGAAGAGGACCGTCTACCCTACAATCTGACATATGAACGGTCGCTCTAGCACTTCTCGTTCTCAATTTACCATTTTTGCGTTATAACTCAGTCGCATTGAGTCTCACACTAAAACTGACGCGACGACCTTGAAGAGGACCGTCTACCCTACAATCTGACATATGAACGGTCGCTGTAGCACTTCTGGTTCTCGAGTTACTATTTTTGCGTTATAACTCAGTCGCATTGAGTCTCACCCCAAAACTGACGCGACGACCTTGAAGAGGACCGTCTACCCTACAATCTGACATATAAACGGTCACTCTAGTACTTCTCGTTCTCGAGTTACTGTTGTTTCGTTATAACTTAGTCGCATTGAGTCTCACACCAAAGCAGTTACGGTGGCCTTGAAGAGGACCGTCTACCCTACAATCTGACATATGAACGGTCGCTCTAGCACTTCTCGTTCTCGAGTTACAATTTTTGCGTTATAACTCAGTCGCATTGAGTCTCACACTAAAACTGAAGCGACGGCCTTGAAGAGGACCGTCTACCCTACAATCTGACATATGAACGGTCGCTCTAGCACTTCTCGTTCTCGAGTTACCATTTTTGCGTTATAACTCAGTCGCATTGAGTTTCACACTAAAACTGACGTGACGACCTTGAAGAGGACCGTCTACCCTACAATCTGACATATGAACGGTCGCTGTAGCACTTCTCGTTCTCGAGTTACCATTTTTGCGTTATAACTCAGTCGCATTGAGTCTCACACTAAAAGTGACGTGGCGACCTTGAAGAGGACCGTCTACCCTACAATCTGACATATGAACGGTCGCTCTAGCACTTCTCGTTCTCAATTTACCATTTTTGCGTTATAACTCAGTCGCATTGAGTCTCACACTAAAACTGACGCGACGACCTTGAAGAGGACCGTCTACCCTACAATCTGACATATGAACGGTCGCTGTAGCACTTCTGGTTCTCGAGTTACTATTTTTGCGTTATAACTCAGTCGCATTGAGTCTCACCCCAAAACTGACGCGACGACCTTGAAGAGGACCGTCTACCCTACAATCTGACATATAAACGGTCACTCTAGTACTTCTCGTTCTCGAGTTACTGTTGTTTCGTTATAACTTAGTCGCATTGAGTCTCACACCAAAGCAGTTACGGTGGCCTTGAAGAGGACCGTCTACCATATATGTAATCGGATCCATTAACGGGCGCTCTAGAAATTCGCTTCGAAACGCAGGCGTAAATGATGTGTGTGCGAACGAAATCGTCTCGCCGTACCGCCAACGTCCACGCAGGCCCAAAGCACAGCTTACTTAATACTGACAGTATTGAGTAAGTACTTACAGTATTGAGTAAGCTGTGCCCAAAGATAGTGTCTGCGCTGTGTTGTCTTAATGATACGGCCGCCCCGACGCGTATTTTCGCTGGCGCCCCGGGTATCTTAACGTAGATTGCGCGGGATCCGCAGGGGAGAGGAATTGACGGTGGGAAACGGTCGCACGTCCCGGAGGGCTATCCGTTTGGCGTTGCGGTGTGGCGTCCACCGGCCAATGCTTGGCCTCCCCATCGCGTCAGTGTTTCACGGGAAAATCGCGGGGTCCGCATAGAAAAACGCCGCGAATGGGGCGCCGAAGGTTGCCTATGAGCGGGAGAGAATGGGAGACGTGACAGAGGGCCGGTCGGAATCGCGGCGTTTTCCGAGCTCCTGCGGCAGCCCTGAGGCAGTTCGCCGATCGTCTTCGAGGGATATATAGCGAATTTCCCTTTCGGAAAAACTACGTCGAATTTCTCTGCGCCGTCAGTACTTCTGCCGTTTGTATTTCCGCGTAGTATTATTCCGTGGCGTGAAACACGGAACAATTCCTGGAACAGCTGGCTGTCACTGTCGGATTAGGTTAGGTATTCGGGGTATTCGTTTTCGTTTATATTCGAACATGTCAAGAAGTGTCCTTATCGAATTCAATGTTTACTGTGGACATCTCCCACCCAATGGGCATCTGGGCATCTCCCAGTTAACGCCGGTACAAGACGAGAGGCCCGTCGACGGATCTGCCCGCGAAACGTCAGCAGAATCAATTCTGCCGCGTAGGAGAGGCAGGAGGGCGCCGCAGGAATCAATTTACGACAGGCCGCAATACAATTGACCGTCCCCTACCTGGAATGCTGTAAGTTGAAGTTTCCGAAGTAAGCGGGAAACAGTATCATCGAATTGCAAATTCAACGTGACGACATGTAAGTCCCTGCCTACCTGGAGGAGCTCCGGATTCAGGATAAACGTGAAGATACCGTTGAATTCGTCCGTCCTTCTTTGGTGTGTACGAATTTTCTCAGGTTTTTCCTGCGCAATACATTTGTTTGGCGAAAGGCAATTGATGGACTATAAAACTATGAGAATTTGTGGAAAATACTCCCGTCTCGAAACCGTCGCAAATTAAAATGAAGACGACGTAAATAGATCTCCTGAATATGATGGAAATCACCGTTTCAATGGGAAACTATACCTTTCCTCCGATCCCTGACAATTTTCCTCGTGAACGCACCTTCAAGGTAAGTTAACAAACAATTTAGGATAAATCCGATGGTGCCTATGCGTTAGTCTGCTGCCCCTCTTTGAACTGTATGTTGTTTTTTAGGTTATTTTACATCGAGAGGATGTGTGTTTTGATTAAGAAATTCGACGGACCCATCGTATAGTAAGAGAATTTTCTGGAAGATACGGATGCCGCTGAAAATCGGCGGGAATCGTGTAGGATCTCATTTTCAACGAAAAACCGTCCAGTTTCGTGGAAATCGAAAAAGCCTTTCGCCGAAACCATACGTTCGAGGTAACCGCCTGAGAAACTGCCGCGTACCTGGAGCACCTCTGGATTCAGGATAAATGTGAAGGTACTGTTGAATTCGTCTGTCCTTCTTCCTACTATACGCATGTTTTGAGCGTTCTTTCAGAGAAGGCGTCCCTGCGAAAGGCAAGCTGTAGGTATTCATCAAAATGGTGTTTACAGCGCCATCTCGTAGGAATAGCGTGAACCTCATCTGTCACCAATTCTCATATACAGATTACATGAGATGGGAATTAATTATGTATTCGGTTGCGGTTATCAGCCTGTAGATGGCGGCTAAATCGCCATCTACTCGCGGAAGTGTTAACTAAACGTAATTCCATGGTTAGGAATGTTTATACAATAGGTTTCCGTGACTGGAGGTCCGTAACGTTCCCACGAGATGGCGCCACAGTACTTGGCTGAGTAACCTAAAATTATTTACAATTTTTACTTTTTAGAAAGGAAATTATATATATTATAGCGGCTCAACGTTCATCGTATATGACGTGACGGTTTGTCGCGATCACGCGAAAGGTTTTATGTTTGTCCGTGAAGAACATTTCGAGATGATTGTTGTAGGACGAAAGAAGAACTGTCAAGCCCTCCGATGCCCGACAAGTTTCCTCGTGAATGCGCCTTCAAGATAAGGTAACAAAATATTCAGGATCTGCCATAATAAACAGTAAGATATTAATAGATATTTATAGTAATGTCATTGTTTATGCATCGAATTATTTCAATATTTTGGTTTTACTTTGTCACTTAAAATATTTATGGCTTTTATAATATGCCCGCCTTATCTAACTCGTGCGGAAGGTGTCTTCCCTGCACTCGACTGCCTGTTCGGCACCTGTTGTGAAAATAACTTTTTCCGCGTTAATGCAGAAATGTTTTAGATAGAGTTGCAAACCGTCAGGGAGGAAATTCAATCATGTAACCGCGGCACGAAGAGGAAATCAACGAATTTATCAGATAGGAGGTAGGAGAGACGAATCAGGTTAACAGATCAGGTCCAGGCACAAAGCAAACGAAGTCTTCAATGGGAAAACAACTTACAACATTTCGTAGAAGGATTAGATGACGGGAATTTCCCGAACCGAATTTATGAAAGACATCCAAGGAACTGTACCGTAAATCTCGAGACAAAAGATAAATAGAACTACACAGAGACGAGAAATGGAAGAAACAGGAATATTTTCCTTCCAACAGACGTCCAGAAGTGAGTAAAATATTAATTATCCGACAAAGTATTTAATTCTACAATCCCATACCTAACATACTTATTTTATTATGTGTGTATCTTGCTTTTGTATCTATATTGAATATTATTCATTTCAGGGTTAGGATTACTTACAAGAAAGAAGAAATTAAATAGTGGACATTATTACAACTCATCTATGATTATAATAAGTTTTAAGTTTGTTAATAATAATCCCGTTAGATGGGTGTCTTATCTTATTCAGACAATGAAACTGTTAAACTTACGTATAATTAAATACACATCTTAATATTTAAATCATTAAATCATTAAATACGCATCTTAATATTTATCGTACGTTGCAAGGCAATTTGCAATCGATATATTTCGAAAGGTATCTTTCAGTGGTGATAATATGTTAGTATTCTTTGAAACTTCTTAGTGTATCTGGATTATCAC
Organism: Rosalia funebris; assembly: GCA_037954035.1. NCBI lineage: Eukaryota > Metazoa > Arthropoda > Insecta > Coleoptera > Cerambycidae > Rosalia > Rosalia funebris. The sequence goes on along the minus strand of JAZFAV010000004.1, from coordinate 345,830 downwards.
ATACAACTGTGGCGCCTGAGGAGAAAAATTCGATAGACTATAGCATGTCAATTTTTAAGAAAATCTGAAGGGCTCACATCCACGCAAATTATAGCGAAAGCTACGTAAAAGGGCCTCCGGAATGCGGCACTACCTTCCGCTTTTCTGTAGAATGCACGGTTTCCTGGCAAACCGACAAAAACTCTTGAGATGTCGAGATCAATACATCATTCTGGAAATTCTGTCCTGCCAAGAGAACCTTCAACTTTAGAAGGAAACTGAGAGCGCCATTGCATTCTCGAGGCTTTCTTACGTCTATACTAAACTTTGCACCTTTGTTCTCGAGAAGAACCTTTTTAGAGAGAAAAATTCGATGGACTATGGCATGTCAATTTTTAAAAAAATCTGAAAGACTCACATCCACGTAAGTTATAGCGAAAGCTACGTAAAAAGGCCTCCCGAATGCGGCACTACCTTCCGTCTTTCTGTAGAATGCACGGTTTCCTCGCAAACCGACAAAAACTCTTGAGATGTCGAGATCAATACATCATTCTGGCAATTCTGTCCTGCCAAGAGAACCTTCAACTTTAGAAGGAAGCTGAGAGCGCCATTGCATTCTCGAGGCTTTCTTACGTCTATACTAATCGTTGAGGCTTTGTTCTCGAGAAAAACCTTTTTAGAGAGAAAAATTCGATAGACTATAGCATGTCAATTTCTAAAAAAATCTGAAAGACTCACATCCACGTAAATTATAGCGAAAGCTACGTAAAGAAGCCTCCCGAATGCGGCACTACCTTCCGTTTTTCTGTAGAATGCACGGTTTCCTCGCAAACCGACAAAAACTCTTGAGATGTCGAGATTAATACATCATTCTGGAAATTCTATCCTGCCAAGAGAACCTTCAACTTTGGAAGGAAGCTGAGAGCGCCATTGCATTCTCGAGGCTTTCTTACGTCTATACTAATCGTTGAGGCTTTGTTCTCGAGAAAAATCTTTTTAGAGAGAAAAATTCGATAGACTATAGCATGTCAATTTCTAAAAAAATCTGAAAGACTCACATCCACGTAAATTATAGCGAAAGCTACGTAAAGAAGCCTCCCGAATGCGGCACTACCTTCCGTTTTTCTGTAGAATGCACGGTTTCCTCGCAAACCGACAAAAACTCTTGAGATGTCGAGATCAATACATCATTCTGGAAATTCTGTCCTGCCAAGAGAACCTTCAACTTTAGAAGGAAACTGAGAGCGCCATTGCATTCTCGAGGCTTTCTTACGTCTATACTAATCTTTGTGGCTTTGTTCTCGAGAAAAAGCTTTTTAGAGAGAAAAATTCGATGGACTATGGCATGTCAATTTTTAAAAAAATCTGAAAGACTCACATCCACGTAAATTATAGCGAAAGCTACGTAAAAAGGCCTCCCGAATGCGGCACTACCTTCCGTGTTTCTGTAGAATGCACGGTTTCCTCGCAAACCGACAAAAACTCTTGAGATGTCGAGATTAATACATCATTCTGGAAATTCTATCCTGCCAAGAGAACCTTCAACTTTGGAAGGAAGCTGAGAGCGCCATTGCATTCTCGAGGCTTTCTTACGTCTATACTAATCGTTGAGGCTTTGTTCTCGAGAAAAACCTTTTTAGAGAGAAAAATTCGATAGACTATAGCATGTCAATTTCTAAAAAAATCTGAAAGACTCACATCCACGTAAATTATAGCGAAAGCTACGTAAAGAAGCCTCCCGAATGCGGCACTACCTTCCGTTTTTCTGTAGAATGCACGGTTTCCTCGCAAACCGACAAAAACTCTTGAGATGTCGAGATTAATACATCATTCTGGAAATTCTATCCTGCCAAGAGAACCTTCAACTTTGGAAGGAAGCTGAGAGCGCCATTGCATTCTCGAGGCTTTCTTACGTCTATACTAATCGTTGAGGCTTTGTTCTCGAGAAAAATCTTTTTAGAGAGAAAAATTCGATAGACTATAGCATGTCAATTTCTAAAAAAATCTGAAAGACTCACATCCACGTAAATTATAGCGAAAGCTACGTAAAGAAGCCTCCCGAATGCGGCACTACCTTCCGTTTTTCTGTAGAATGCACGGTTTCCTCGCAAACCGACAAAAACTCTTGAGATGTCGAGATCAATACATCATTCTGGAAATTCTGTCCTGCCAAGAGAACCTTCAACTTTAGAAGGAAACTGAGAGCGCCATTGCATTCTCGAGGCTTTCTTACGTCTATACTAATCTTTGTGGCTTTGTTCTCGAGAAAAAGCTTTTTAGAGAGAAAAATTCGATGGACTATGGCATGTCAATTTTTAAAAAAATCTGAAAGACTCACATCCACGTAAATTATAGCGAAAGCTACGTAAAAAGGCCTCCCGAATGCGTCACTACCTTCCGTGTTTCTGTAGAATGCACGGTTTCCTCGCAAACCGACAAAAACTCTTGAGATGTCGAGATCAATATATCATTCTGGAAATTCTTTCCTGCCAAGAGAACCTTCAACTTTAGAAGGAAGCTGAGAGCGCCATTGCATTCTCGAGGCTTTCTTACGTCTATACTAATCGTTGAGGCTTTGTTCTCGAGAAAAACCTTTTTAGAGAGAAAAATTCGATAGACTATAGCTTGTCAATTTTTAAAAAAATCTGAAAGACTCACATGCACGTGAATTATAGCGAAAGCTACGTAAAAAAGCCTCCCGAATGCGTCACTACCTTCCGTGTTTCTGTAGAATGCACGGTTTCCTCGCAAACCGACAAAAACCCTTGAGATGTCGAGATTAATACATCATTCTGGAAATTCTATCCTGCCAAGAGAACCTTCAACTTTAGAAGGAAACTGAGAGCGCCATTGCATTCTCGAGGCTTTCTTACGTCTATACTAATCTTTGTGGCTTTGTTCTCGAGAAAAAGCTTTTTAGAGAGAAAAATTCGATGGACTATAGCATGTCAATTTTTAAGAAAATCTAAAAGGCTCACATCCACGTAAATTATAGCGAAAGCTACGTAAAAGAGCCTCCCAAATGCGGCACTACCTTCCGTTTTTCTGTAGAATGCACGGTTTCCTCGCAAACCGACATAAACTCTTGAGATGTCGAGATCAATTCATCATTCTGGAAATTCTGTCCTGCCAAGAGAACCTTCAACTTTAGAAGGAAACTGAGAGCGCCATTGCATTCTCGAGGCTTTCTTACGTCTATACTAATCTTTGTGGCTTTGTTCTCGAGAAAAAGCTTTTTAGAGAGAAAAATTCGATGGACTATAGCATGTCAATTTTTAAGAAAATCTGAAGGGCTCACATCCACGCAAATTATAGCGAAAGCTACGTAAAAGGGCCTCCGGAATGCGGCACTACCTTCCGTTTTTCTGTAGAATGCACGGTTTCCTCGCAAACCGACAAAAACTCTTGAGATGTCGAGATCAATACATCATTCTGGAAATTCTGTCCTGCCAAGAGAACCTTCAACTTTAGAAGGAAACTGAGAGCGCCATTGCATTCGCGAGGCTTTCTTACGTCTATACTAATCTTTGCGGCTTTGTTCTCGAGAAGAACCTTTTTAGAGAGAAAAATTCGATAGACTATAGCATGTCAATTTTTAAAAAAATCTGAAAGACTCACATCCACGTAAATTATTGCGAAAGCTACGTAAGGAAGCCTCCAGAATGCGGCACTACCTTCCGCTTTTCTGTAGAATGCACGGTTTCCTCGCAAACCGACAAAAACTCTTGAGATGTCGAGATCAATACATCATTCTGGCAATTCTGTCCTGCCAAGAGAACCTTCAACTTTAGAAGGAAGCTGAGAGCGCCATTGCATTCGCGAGGCTTTCTTACGTCTATACTAATCTTTGCGGCTTTGTTCTCGAGAAAAAGCTTTTTAGAGAGAAAAATTCGATGGACTATAGCATGTCAATTTTTAAGAAAATCTTAAAGGCTCACATCCACGTAAATTATAGCGAAAGCTACGTAAAAAGGCCTCCCGAATGCGGCACTACCTTCGGTTTTTCTGTAGAATGCACGGTTTCCTCGCAAACCGACAAAAACTCTTGAGATGTCGAGATCAATACATCATTCTGGAAATTCTGTCCTGCCAAGAGAACCTTCAACTTTAGAAGGAAACTGAGAGCGCCATTGCATTCACAAGCCTTTCTTACGTCTAAACTAATCTTTGCGGCTTTGTTCTCGAGAAAAATCTTTTTAGAGAGAAAAATTCGATAGACTATAGCATGTCAATTTTTAAAAAAATCTGAAAGACTCACATCCACGTAAATTATAGCGAAAGCTACGTAAAAAGGCCTCCCGAATGCGGCACTACCTTCCGTCTTTCTGTAGAATGCACGGTTTCCTCGCAAACCGACAAAAACCCTTGAGATGTCGAGATTAATACATCATTCTGGAAATTCTATCCTGCCAAGAGAACCTTCAACTTTAGAAGGAAGCTGAGATCGCCATTGCATTCTCGAGGCTTTCTTACGTCTATACTAATCTTTGCGGCTTTGTTCTCGAGAAGAACCTTTTTAGAGAGAAAAATTCGATGGACTATAGCATGTCAATTTTTAAGAAAATCTGAAAGGCTCACATCCACGTAAATTATAGCGAAAGCTACGTAAAAGAGCCTCCCAAATACGGCACTACCTTCCGTTTTTCTGTAGAATGCACGGTTTCCTCGCAAACCGACAAAAACTCTTGAGATGTCGAGATCAATACATCATTCTGGCAATTCTGTCCTGCCAAGAGAACCTTCAACTTTAGAAGGAAACTGAGAGCGCCATTGCATTCGCGAGGCTTTCTTACGTCTATACTAATCTTTGCGGCTTTGTTCTCGAGAAGAACCTTTTTAGAGAGAAAAATTCGATAGACTATAGCATGTCAATTTTTAAAAAAATCTGAAAGACTCACATCCACGTAAGTTATGGCGAAAGCTACGTAAAAAGGCCTCCCGAATGCGGCACTACCTTCCGTCTTTCTGTAGAATGCACGGTTTCCTCGCAAACCGACAAAAACTCTTGAGATGTCGAGATCAATACATCATTCTGGCAATTCTGTCCTGCCAAGAGAACCTTCAACTTTAGAAGGAAGCTGAGAGCGCCATTGCATTCGCGAGGCTTTCTTACGTCTATACTAATCTTTGCGGCTTTGTTCTCGAGAAAAAGCTTTTTAGAGAGAAAAATTCGATGGACTATAGCATGTCAATTTTTAAGAAAATCTGAAAGGCTCACATCCACGTAAATTATAGCGAAAGCTACGTAAAAGAGCCTCCCAAATACGGCACTACCTTCCGTTTTTCTGTAGAATGCACGGTTTCCTCGCAAACCGACAAAAACTCTTGAGATGTCGAGATCAATACATCATTCTGGCAATTCTGTCCTGCCAAGAGAACCTTCAACTTTAGAAGGAAGCTGAGAGCGCCATTGCATTCGCGAGGCTTTCTTACGTCTATACTAATCTTTGCGGCTTTGTTCTCGAGAAAAATCTTTTTAGAGAGAAAAATTCGATAGACTATAGCATGTCAATTTCTAAAAAAATCTGAAAGACTCACATCCACGTAAATTATAGCGAAAGCTACGTAAAGAAGCCTCCCGAATGCGGCACTACCTTCCGTTTTTCTGTAGAATGCACGGTTTCCTCGCAAACCGACAAAAACTCTTGAGATGTCGAGATCAATACATCATTCTGGAAATTCTGTCCTGCCAAGAGAACCTTCAACTTTAGAAGGAAACTGAGAGCGCCATTGCATTCTCGAGGCTTTCTTACGTCTATACTAATCTTTGTGGCTTTGTTCTCGAGAAAAAGCTTTTTAGAGAGAAAAATTCGATGGACTATGGCATGTCAATTTTTAAAAAAATCTGAAAGACTCACATCCACGTAAATTATAGCGAAAGCTACGTAAAAAGGCCTCCCGAATGCGTCACTACCTTCCGTGTTTCTGTAGAATGCACGGTTTCCTCGCAAACCGACAAAAACTCTTGAGATGTCGAGATCAATATATCATTCTGGAAATTCTTTCCTGCCAAGAGAACCTTCAACTTTAGAAGGAAGCTGAGAGCGCCATTGCATTCTCGAGGCTTTCTTACGTCTATACTAATCGTTGAGGCTTTGTTCTCGAGAAAAATCTTTTTAGAGAGAAAAATTCGATAGACTATAGCAAGTCAATTTTTAAAAAAATCTGAAAGACTCACATGCACGTGAATTATAGCGAAAGCTAGGTAAAAAAGCCTCCCGAATGCGTCACTACCTTCAGTGTTTCTGTAGAATGCACGGTTTCCTCGCAAACCGACAAAAACCCTTGAGATGTCGAGATTAATACATCATTCTGGAAATTCTATCCTGCCAAGAGAACCTTCAACTTTAGAAGGAAACTGAGAGCGCCATTGCATTCTCGAGGCTTTCTTACGTCTATACTAATCTTTGTGGCTTTGTTCTCGAGAAAAAGCTTTTTAGAGAGAAAAATTCGATGGACTATAGCATGTCAATTTTTAAGAAAATCTAAAAGGCTCACATCCACGTAAATTATAGCGAAAGCTACGTAAAAGAGCCTCCCAAATGCGGCACTATCTTCCGTTTTTCTGTAGAATGCACGGTTTCCTCGCAAACCGACATAAACTCTTGAGATGTCGAGATCAATTCATCATTCTGGAAATTCTGTTCTGCCAAGAGAACCTTCAACTTTAGAAGGAAACTGAGAGCGCCATTGCATTCTCGAGGCTTTCTTACGTCTATACTAATCTTTGTGGCTTTGTTCTCGAGAAAAAGCTTTTTAGAGAGAAAAATTCGATGGACTATAGCATGTCAATTTTTAAGAAAATCTGAAAGGCTCATATCCACGTAAATTATAGCGAAAGCTACGTAAAAGAGCCTCCCAAATGCGGCACTACCTTCCGTTTTTCTGTAGAATGCACGGTTTCCTGGCAAACCGACAAAAACTCTTGAGATGTCGAGATTAATACGTCATTCTGGAAATTCTGTCCTGCCAAGAGAACCTTCAACTTTAGAAGGAAACTGAGAGCGCCATTGCATTCACGATGCTTTCTTACGTCTATCCTAACCTTTGCGGCTTTGTTCTCGAGAAAGAGCTTTTTAGAGAGAAAAATTCGATGGACTATAGCATGTCAATTTTTAAGAAAATCTGAAAGGCTCACATCCACGTAAATTATAGCGAAAGCTAGGGAAAGAGGCCTACCGAATGCGGCACTACCTTCCGTTTTTCTGTAGAATGCACGGTTTCCTCGCAAACCGACAAAAACTCTTGAGATGTCGAGATCAATACATCATTCTGGAAATTCTGTCCTGCCAAGAGAACCTTCAACTTTAGAAGGAAACTGGGAGCGCCATTGCATTCTCGAGGCTTTCTTACGTCTATACTAAACTTTGCACCTTTGTTCTCGAGAAGAACCTTTTTAGAGAGAAAAATTCGATAGACTATAGCTTGTCAATTTTTAAAAAAATCTGAAAGACTCACATCCATGTAAATTATAGCAAAAGCTACATAAAAAAGCCTCCCGAATGCGTCACTACCTTCCGCCTTTCTGTAGAATGCACGGTTTCCTCGCAAACCGACAAAAACCCTTGAGATGTCGAGATTAATACATCATTCTGGAAATTCTATCCTGCCAAGAGAACCTTCAACTTTAGAAGGAAGCTGAGATCGCCATTGCATTCTCGAGGCTTCCTTACGTGTATACTAAACTTTGCGGCTTTGTTCTCGAGAAGAACCTTTTTAGAGAGAAAAATTCGATGGACTATGGCACGTCAATTTTTAAAAAAATCTGAAAGACTCACATCCACGTAAGTTATAGCGAAAGCTACGTAAAAAGGCCTCCCGAATGCGGCACTACCTTCCGTCTTTCTGTAGAATGCACGGTTTCCTCGCAAACCGACAAAAACTCTTGAGATGTCGAGATCAATACATCATTCTGGCAATTCTGTCCTGCCAAGAGAACCTTCAACTTTAGAAGGAAGCTGAGAGCGCCATTGCATTCGCGAGGCTTTCTTACGTCTATACTAATCTTTGCGGCTTTGTTCTCGAGAAAAAGCTTTTTAGAGAGAAAAATTCGATGGACTATAGCATGTCAATTTTTAAGAAAATCTGAAAGGCTCACATCCACGTAAATTATAGCGAAAGCTACGTAAAAGAGCCTCCCAAATGCGGCACTACCTTCCGTCTTTCTGTAGAATGCACGGTTTCCTCGCAAACCGACATAAACTCTTGAGATGTCGAGATCAATTCATCATTCTGGAAATTCTGTCCTGCCAAGAGAACCTTCAACTTTAGAAGGAAACTGAGAGCGCCATTGCATTCGCGAGGCTTTCTTACGTCTATACTAATCTTTGCGGCTTTGTTCTCGAGAAAAAGCTTTTTAGAGAGAAAAATTCGATGGACTATAGCATGTCAATTTTTAAGAAAATCTTAAAGCCTCACATCCACGTAAATTATAGCGAAAGCTACGTAAAAAGGCCTCCCGAATGCGTCAGTACCTTCCGTGTTTCTGTAGAATGCACGGTTTCCTCGCAAACCGACAAAAACTCTTGACATGTCGAGATTAATACGTCATTCTGGAAATTCTGTCCTGCCAAGAGAACCTTCAACTTTAGAAGGAAACTGAGAGCGCCATTGCATTCACAAGGCTTTCTTACGTCTAATCTAATCTTTGCGGCTTTGTTCTCGAGAAAAATCTTTTTAGAGAGAAAAATTCGATAGACTATAGCATGTCAATTTTTAAAAAAATCTGAAAGACTCACATCCACGTAAATTATTGCGAAAGCTACGTAAAGAAGCCTCCCGAATGCGGCACTACCTTCCGTTTTTCTGAAGAATGCACGGTTTCCTCGCAAACCGACAAAAACTCTTGAGATGTCGAGATTAATACGTCATTCTGGAAATTCTGTCCTGCCAAGAGAACCTTCAACTTTAGAAGGAAACTGAGAGCGCCTTTGCATTCTCGAGGCTTTCTTACGTCTATACTAATCTTTGCGGCTTTGTTCTCGAGAAAAAGCTTTTTAGAGAGAAAAATTCGATAGACCATAGCATGTCAATTTTTAAAAAAATCTGAAAGACTCACATCCACGTAAATTATAGCGAAAGCTACGTAAAAAGGCCTCCCGAATGCGTCACTACCTTCCGTGTTTCTGTAGAATGCACGGTTTCCTCGCAAACCGACAAAAACCCTTGAGATGTCGAGATTAATACATCATTCTGGAAATTCTATCCTGCCAAGAGAACCTTCAACTTTAGAAGGAAACTGAGAGCGCCATTGCATTCTCGAGGCTTTCTTACGTCTATACTAATCTTTGTGGCTTTGTTCTCGAGAAAGAGCTTTTTAGAGAGAAAAGTTCGATGGACCATAGCATGTCAATTTTTAAGAAAATCTGAAAGGCTCACATCCACGTAAATTATAGCGAAAGCTAGGGAAAGAGGCCTACCGAATGCGGCACTACCTTCCGTTTTTCTGTAGAATGCACGGTTTCCTCGCAAACCGACAAAAACTCTTGAGATGTCGAGATCAATACATCATTCTGGCAATTCTGTCCTGCCAAGAGAACCTTCAACTTTAGAAGGAAGCTGAGAGCGCCATTGCATTTGCGAGGCTTTCTTACGTCTATACTAATCTTTGCGGCTTTGTTCTCGAGAAAAAGCTTTTTAGAGAGAAAAATTCGATGGACTATAGCATGTCAATTTTTAAGAAAATCTGAAAGGCTCACATCCACGTCAATTATAGCGAAAGCTACGTAAAAGAGCCTCCCAAATGCGGCACTACCTTCCGTTTTTCTGTAGAATGCACGGTTTCCTCGCAAACCGACAAAAACTCTTGAGATGTCGAGATCAATACATCATTCTGGCAATTCTGTCCTGCCAAGAGAACCTTCAACTTTAGAAGGAAGCTGAGAGCGCCATTGCATTCGCGAGGCTTTCTTACGTCTATACTAATCTTTGCGGCTTTGTTCTCGAGAAAAAGCTTTTTAGAGAGAAAAATTCGATGGACTATAGCATGTCAATTTTTAAGAAAATCTGAAAGGCTCACATCCACGTAAATTATAGCGAAAGCTACGTAAAAGAGCCTCCCAAATGCGGCACTCCCTTCCGTTTTTCTGTAGAATGCACGGTTTCCTCGCAAACCGACAAAAACCCTTGAGATGTCGAGATTAATACATCATTCTGGAAATTCTATCCTGCCAAGAGAACCTTCAACTTTAGAAGGAAGCTGAGATCGCCATTGCATTCTCGAGGCTTTCTTACGTGTATACTAAACTTTGCGGCTTTGTTCTCGAGAAGAACCTTTTTAGAGAGAAAAATTCGATGGACTATGGCATGTCAATTTTTAAAAAAATCTGAAAGACTCACATCCACGTAAGTTATAGCGAAAGCTACGTAAATAGGCCTCCCGAATGCGGCACTACCTTCCGTCTTTCTGTAGAATGCACGGTTTCCTCGCAAACCGACAAAAACTCTTGAGATGTCGAGATCAATACATCATTCTGGCAATTCTGTCCTGCCAAGAGAACCTTCAACTTTAGAAGGAAGCTGAGAGCGCCATTGCATTCGCGAGGCTTTCTTACGTCTATACTAATCTTTGCGGCTTTGTTCTCGAGAAAAAGCTTTTTAGAGAGAAAAATTCGATGGACTATAGCATGTCAATTTTTAAGAAAATCTTAAAGGCTCACATCTACGTAAATTATAGCGAAAGCTACGTAAAAAGGCCTCCCGAATGCGGCACTACCTTCGGTTTTTCTGTAGAATGCACGGTTTCCTCGCAAACCGACAAAAACTCTTGAGATGTCGAGATTAATACGTCATTCTGGAAATTCTGTCCTGCCAAGAGAACCTTCAACTTTAGAAGGAAACTGAGAGCGCCATTGCATTCACAAGGCTTTCTTACGTATAAACTAATCTTTGCGGCTTTGTTCTCGAGAAAAATCTTTTTAGAGAGAAAAATTCGATAGACTATAGCATGTCAATTTTTAAAAAAATCTGAAAGACTCACATCCACGTAAATTATTGCGAAAGCTACGTAAAGAAGCCTCCCGAATGCGGCACTACCTTCCGTTTTTCTGTAGAATGCACGGTTTCCTCGCAAACCGACAAAAACTCTTGAGATGTCGAGATTAATACGTCATTCTGGAAATTCTGTCCTGCCAAGAGAACCTTCAACTTTAGAAGGAAACTGAGAGCGCCTTTGCATTCTCGAGGCTTTCTTACGTCTATACTAATCTTTGCGGCTTTGTTCTCGAGAAAAAGCTTTTTAGAGAGAAAAATTCGATAGACCATAGCATGTCAATTTTTAAAAAAATCTGAAAGACTCACATCCACGTAAATTATAGCGAAAGCTACGTAAAAAGGCCTCCCGAATGCGTCACTACCTTCCGTGTTTCTGTAGAATGCACGGTTTCCTCGCAAACCGACAAAAACTCTTGAGATGTCGAGATCAATATATCATTCTGGAAATTCTTTCCTGCCAAGAGAACCTTCAACTTTAGAAGGAAGCTGAGAGCGCCATTGCATTCTCGAGGCTTTCTTACGTCTATACTAATCGTTGAGGCTTTGTTCTCGAGAATAATCTTTTTAGAGAGAAAAATTCGATAGACTATAGCAAGTCAATTTTTAAAAAAATCTGAAAGACTCACATGCACGTGAATTATAGCGAAAGCTACGTAAAAAAGCCTCCCGAATGCGTCACTACCTTCCGTGTTTCTGTAGAATGCACGGTTTCCTCGCAAACCGACAAAAACCCTTGAGATGTCGAGATTAATACATCATTCTGGAAATTCTATCCTGCCAAGAGAACCTTCAACTTTAGAAGGAAACTGAGAGCGCCATTGCATTCTCGAGGCTTTCTTACGTCTATACTAATCTTTGTGGCTTTGTTCTCGAGAAAAAGCTTTTTAGAGAGAAAAATTCGATGGACTATAGCATGTCAATTTTTAAGAAAATCTAAAAGGCTCACATCCACGTAAATTATAGCGAAAGCTACGTAAAAGAGCCTCCCAAATGCGGCACTATCTTCCGTTTTTCTGTAGAATGCACGGTTTCCTCGCAAACCGACATAAACTCTTGAGATGTCGAGATCAATTCATCATTCTGGAAATTCTGTCCTGCCAAGAGAACCTTCAACTTTAGAAGGAAACTGAGAGCGCCATTGCATTCGCGAGGCTTTCTTACGTCTATACTAATCTTTGTGGCTTTGTTCTCGAGAAAAAGTTTTTTAGAGAGAAAAATTCGATGGACTATAGCATGTCAATTTTTAAGAAAATCTGAAAGGCTCATATCCACGTAAATTATAGCGAAAGCTACGTAAAAGAGCCTCCCAAATGCGGCACTACCTTCCGTTTTTCTGTAGAATGCACGGTTTCCTGGCAAACCGACAAAAACTCTTGAGATGTCGAGATTAATACGTCATTCTGGAAATTCTGTCCTGCCAAGAGAACCTTCAACTTTAGAAGGAAACTGAGAGCGCCATTGCATTCACGATGCTTTCTTACGTCTATCCTAACCTTTGCGGCTTTGTTCTCGAGAAAGAGCTTTTTAGAGAGAAAAGTTCGATGGACTATAGCATGTCAATTTTTAAGAAAATCTGAAAGGCTCACATCCACGTAAATTATAGCGAAAGCTAGGGAAAGAGGCCTACCGAATGCGGCACTACCTTCCGTTTTTCTGTAGAATGCACGGTTTCCTCGCAAACCGACAAAAACTCTTGAGATGTCGAGATCAATACATCATTCTGGCAATTCTGTCCTGCCAAGAGAACCTTCAACTTTAGAAGGAAGCTGAGAGCGCCATTGCATTTGCGAGGCTTTCTTACGTCTATACTAATCTTTGCGGCTTTGTTCTCGAGAAAAAGCTTTTTAGAGAGAAAAATTCGATGGACTATAGCATGTCAATTTTTAAGAAAATCTGAAAGGCTCACATCCACGTAAATTATAGCGAAAGCTACGTAAAAGAGCCTCCCAAATGCGGCACTACCTTCCGTTTTTCTGTAGAATGCACGGTTTCCTCGCAAACCGACAAAAACTCTTGAGATGTCGAGATCAATACATCATTCTGGCAATTCTGTCCTGCCAAGAGAACCTTCAACTTTAGAAGGAAGCTGAGAGCGCCATTGCATTCGCGAGACTTTCTTACGTCTATACTAATCTTTGCGGCTTTGTTCTCGAGAAAAAGCTTTTTAGAGAGAAAAATTCGATGGACTATAGCATGTCAATTTTTAAGAAAATCTGAAAGGCTCACATCCACGTAAATTATAGCGAAAGCTACGTAAAAGAGCCTCCCAAATGCGGCACTCCCTTCCGTTTTTCTGTAGAATGCACGGTTTCCTCGCAAACCGACAAAAACCCTTGAGATGTCGAGATTAATACATCATTCTGGAAATTCTATCCTGCCAAGAGAACCTTCAACTTTAGAAGGAAGCTGAGATCGCCATTGCATTCTCGAGGCTTTCTTACGTGTATACTAAACTTTGCGGCTTTGTTCTCGAGAAGAACCTTTTTAGAGAGAAAAATTCGATGGACTATGGCATGTCAATTTTTAAAAAAATCTGAAAGACTCACATCCACGTAAGTTATAGCGAAAGCTACGTAAATAGGCCTCCCGAATGCGGCACTACCTTCCGTCTTTCTGTAGAATGCACGGTTTCCTCGCAAACCGACAAAAACTCTTGAGATGTCGAGATCAATACATCATTCTGGCAATTCTGTCCTGCCAAGAGAACCTTCAACTTTAGAAGGAAGCTGAGAGCGCCATTGCATTCGCGAGGCTTTCTTACGTCTATACTAATCTTTGCGGCTTTGTTCTCGAGAAAAAGCTTTTTAGAGAGAAAAATTCGATGGACTATAGCATGTCAATTTTTAAGAAAATCTTAAAGGCTCACATCTACGTAAATTATAGCGAAAGCTACGTAAAAAGGCCTCCCGAATGCGGCACTACCTTCGGTTTTTCTGTAGAATGCACGGTTTCCTCGCAAACCGACAAAAACTCTTGAGATGTCGAGATTAATACGTCATTCTGGAAATTCTGTCCTGCCAAGAGAACCTTCAACTTTAGAAGGAAACTGAGAGCGCCATTGCATTCACAAGGCTTTCTTACGTATAAACTAATCTTTGCGGCTTTGTTCTCGAGAAAAATCTTTTTAGAGAGAAAAATTCGATAGACTATAGCATGTCAATTTTTAAAAAAATCTGAAAGACTCACATCCACGTAAATTATTGCGAAAGCTACGTAAAGAAGCCTCCCGAATGCGGCACTACCTTCCGTTTTTCTGTAGAATGCACGGTTTCCTCGCAAACCGACAAAAACTCTTGAGATGTCGAGATTAATACGTCATTCTGGAAATTCTGTCCTGCCAAGAGAACCTTCAACTTTAGAAGGAAACTGAGAGCGCCTTTGCATTCTCGAGGCTTTCTTACGTCTATACTAATCTTTGCGGCTTTGTTCTCGAGAAAAAGCTTTTTAGAGAGAAAAATTCGATAGACCATAGCATGTCAATTTTTAAAAAAATCTGAAAGACTCACATCCACGTAAATTATAGCGAAAGCTACGTAAAGGAGCCTCCCGAATGCGGCACTACCTTCGGTTTTTCTGTAGAATGCACGGTTTCCTCGCAAACCGACAAAAACTCTTGAGATGTCGAGATCAATACATCATTCTGGAAATTCTGTCCTGCCAAGAGAACCTTCAACTTTAGAAGGAAACTGAGAGTGCCATTGCATTCTCGAGGCTTTCTTACGTCTATACTAATCTTTGCGGCTTTGTTCTCGAGAAAAAGCTTTTTAGAAAGAAAAATTCGGTAGACTATAGCATGTCAATTTTTAAAGAAATCTGAAAGACTTACATCCACGTAAATTATAGCGAAAGCTACGTAAGGAAGCCTCCAGAATGCGGCACTACCTTCCGTTTTTCTGTAGAATGCACGGTTTCCTCGCAAACCGACATAAACTCTTGAGATGTCGAGATCAATTCATCATTCTGGAAATTCTGTCCTGCCAAGAGAACCTTCAACTTTAGAAGGAAACTGAGAGCGCCATTGCATTCGCGAGGCTTTCTTACGTCTATACTAATCTTTGCGGCTTTGTTCTCGAGAAAAAGCTTTTTAGAGAGAAAAATTCGATGGACTATAGCATGTCAATTTTTAAGAAAATCTTAAAGGCTCACATCCACGTAAATTATAGCGAAAGCTACGTAAAAAGGCCTCCCGAATGCGGCACTACCTTCGGTTTTTCTGTAGAATGCACGGTTTCCTCGCAAACCGACAAAAACTCTTGAGATGTCGAGATTAATACGTCATTCTGGAAATTCTGTCCTGCCAAGAGAACCTTCAACTTTAGAAGGAAACTGGGAGCGCCATTGCATTCTCGAGGCTTTCTTACGTCTATACTAAACTTTGCACCTTTGTTCTCGAGAAGAACCTTTTTAGAGAGAAAAATTCGATAGACTATAGCTTGTCAATTTTTAAAAAAATCTGAAAGACTCACATCCATGTAAATTATATCAAAAGCTACATAAAAAAGCCTCCCGAATGCGTCACTACCTTCCGTGTTTCTGTAGAATGCACGGTTTCCTCGCAAACCGACAAAAACCCTTGAGATGTCGAGATTAATACATCATTCTGGAAATTCTATCCTGCCAAGAGAACCTTCAACTTTAGAAGGAAGCTGAGAGCGCCATTGCATTCTCGAGGCTTTCTTACGTGTATACCAAACTTTGCGGCTTTGTTCTCGAGAAGAACCTTTTTAGAGAGAAAAATTCGATGGACTATGGCATGTCAATTTTTAAAAAAATCTGAAAGACTCACATCCATGTAAATTATATCAAAAGCTACATAAAAAAGCCTCCCGAATGCGTCACTACCTTCCGTGTTTCTGTAGAATGCACGGTTTCCTCGCAAACCGACAAAAACCCTTGAGATGTCGAGATCAATACATCATTCTGGAAATTCTGTCCTGCCAAGAGAACCTTCAACTTTAGAAGGAAACTGAGAGTGCCATTGCATTCTCGAGGCTTTCTTACGTCTATACTAATCTTTGCGGCTTTGTTCTCGAGAAAAATCTTTTTAGAGAGAAAAATTCGATAGACTATAGCATGTCAATTTTTAAAAAAATCTGAAAGACTCACATCCACGTAAATTATTGCGAAAGCTACGTAAAGAAGCCTCCCGAATGCGGCACTACCTTCCGTTTTTCTGTAGAATGCACGGTTTCCTCGCAAACCGACATAAACTCTTGAGATGTCGAGATCAATTCATCATTCTGGAAATTCTGTCCTGCCAAGAGAACCTTCAACTTTAGAAGGAAACTGAGAGCGCCATTGCATTCGCGAGGCTTTCTTACGTATAAACTAATCTTTGCGGCTTTGTTCTCGAGAAAAATCTTTTTAGAGAGAAAAATTCGATAGACTATAGCATGTCAATTTTTAAAAAAATCTGAAAGACTCACATCCACGTAAATTATTGCGAAAGCTACGTAAAGAAGCCTCCCGAATGCGGCACTACCTTCCGTCTTTCTGTAGAATGCACGGTTTCCTCGCAAACCGACAAAAACCCTTGAGATGTCGAGATTAATACATCATTCTGGAAATTCTATCCTGCCAAGAGAACCTTCAACTTTAGAAGGAAGCTGAGATCGCCATTGCATTCTCGAGGCTTTCTTACGTCTATACTAATCTTTGCGGCTTTGTTCTCGAGAAGAACCTTTTTAGAGAGAAAAATTCGATGGACTATGGCATGTCAATTTTTAAAAAAATCTGAAAGACTCACATCCACGTAAGTTATGGCGAAAGCTACGTAAAAAGGCCTCCCGAATGCGGCACTACCTTCCGTCTTTCTGTAGAATGCACGGTTTCCTCGCAAACCGACAAAAACTCTTGAGATGTCGAGATCAATACATCATTCTGGCAATTCTGTCCTGCCAAGAGAACCTTCAACTTTAGAAGGAAGCTGAGAGCGCCATTGCATTCGCGAGGCTTTCTTACGTCTATACTAATCTTTGCGGCTTTGTTCTCGAGAAAAAGCTTTTTAGAGAGAAAAATTCGATGGACTATAGCATGTCAATTTTTAAGAAAATCTGAAAGGCTCACATCCACGTAAATTATAGCGAAAGCTACGTAAAAGAGCCTCCCAAATACGGCACTACCTTCCGTTTTTCTGTAGAATGCACGGTTTCCTCGCAAACCGACAAAAACTCTTGAGATGTCGAGATCAATACATCATTCTGGCAATTCTGTCCTGCCAAGAGAACCTTCAACTTTAGAAGGAAGCTGAGAGCGCCATTGCATTCGCGAGGCTTTCTTACGTCTATACTAATCTTTGCGGCTTTGTTCTCGAGAAAAATCTTTTTAGAGAGAAAAATTCGATAGACTATAGCATGTCAATTTCTAAAAAAATCTGAAAGACTCACATCCACGTAAATTATAGCGAAAGCTACGTAAAGAAGCCTCCCGAATGCGGCACTACCTTCCGTTTTTCTGTAGAATGCACGGTTTCCTCGCAAACCGACAAAAACTCTTGAGATGTCGAGATCAATACATCATTCTGGAAATTCTGTCCTGCCAAGAGAACCTTCAACTTTAGAAGGAAACTGAGAGCGCCATTGCATTCTCGAGGCTTTCTTACGTCTATACTAATCTTTGTGGCTTTGTTCTCGAGAAAAAGCTTTTTAGAGAGAAAAATTCGATGGACTATGGCATGTCAATTTTTAAAAAAATCTGAAAGACTCACATCCACGTAAATTATAGCGAAAGCTACGTAAAAAGGCCTCCCGAATGCGTCACTACCTTCCGTGTTTCTGTAGAATGCACGGTTTCCTCGCAAACCGACAAAAACTCTTGAGATGTCGAGATCAATATATCATTCTGGAAATTCTTTCCTGCCAAGAGAACCTTCAACTTTAGAAGGAAGCTGAGAGCGCCATTGCATTCTCGAGGCTTTCTTACGTCTATACTAATCGTTGAGGCTTTGTTCTCGAGAAAAATCTTTTTAGAGAGAAAAATTCGATAGACTATAGCAAGTCAATTTTTAAAAAAATCTGAAAGACTCACATGCACGTGAATTATAGCGAAAGCTAGGTAAAAAAGCCTCCCGAATGCGTCACTACCTTCAGTGTTTCTGTAGAATGCACGGTTTCCTCGCAAACCGACAAAAACCCTTGAGATGTCGAGATTAATACATCATTCTGGAAATTCTATCCTGCCAAGAGAACCTTCAACTTTAGAAGGAAACTGAGAGCGCCATTGCATTCTCGAGGCTTTCTTACGTCTATACTAATCTTTGTGGCTTTGTTCTCGAGAAAAAGCTTTTTAGAGAGAAAAATTCGATGGACTATAGCATGTCAATTTTTAAGAAAATCTAAAAGGCTCACATCCACGTAAATTATAGCGAAAGCTACGTAAAAGAGCCTCCCAAATGCGGCACTATCTTCCGTTTTTCTGTAGAATGCACGGTTTCCTCGCAAACCGACATAAACTCTTGAGATGTCGAGATTAATACGTCATTCTGGAAATTCTGTCCTGCCAAGAGAACCTTCAACTTTAGAAGGAAACTGAGATCGCCATTGCATTCTCGAGGCTTTCTTACGTCTATACTAATCTTTGTGGCTTTGTTCTCGAGAAAAAGCTTTTTAGAGAGAAAAATTCGATGGACTATAGCATGTCAATTTTTAAGAAAATCTGAAAGGCTCATATCCACGTAAATTATAGCGAAAGCTACGTAAAAGAGCCTCCCAAATGCGGCACTACCTTCCGTTTTTCTGTAGAATGCACGGTTTCCTGGCAAACCGACAAAAACTCTTGAGATGTCGAGATTAATACGTCATTCTGGAAATTCTGTCCTGCCAAGAGAACCTTCAACTTTAGAAGGAAACTGAGAGCGCCATTGCATTCACGATGCTTTCTTACGTCTATCCTAACCTTTGCGGCTTTGTTCTCGAGAAAGAGCTTTTTAGAGAGAAAAATTCGATGGACTATAGCATGTCAATTTTTAAGAAAATCTGAAAGGCTCACATCCACGTAAATTATAGCGAAAGCTAGGGAAAGAGGCCTACCGAATGCGGCACTACCTTCCGTTTTTCTGTAGAATGCACGGTTTCCTCGCAAACCGACAAAAACTCTTGAGATGTCGAGATCAATACATCATTCTGGAAATTCTGTCCTGCCAAGAGAACCTTCAACTTTAGAAGGAAACTGGGAGCGCCATTGCATTCTCGAGGCTTTCTTACGTCTATACTAAACTTTGCACCTTTGTTCTCGAGAAGAACCTTTTTAGAGAGAAAAATTCGATAGACTATAGCTTGTCAATTTTTAAAAAAATCTGAAAGACTCACATCCATGTAAATTATAGCAAAAGCTACATAAAAAAGCCTCCCGAATGCGTCACTACCTTCCGCCTTTCTGTAGAATGCACGGTTTCCTCGCAAACCGACAAAAACCCTTGAGATGTCGAGATTAATACATCATTCTGGAAATTCTATCCTGCCAAGAGAACCTTCAACTTTAGAAGGAAGCTGAGATCGCCATTGCATTCTCGAGGCTTCCTTACGTGTATACTAAACTTTGCGGCTTTGTTCTCGAGAAGAACCTTTTTAGAGAGAAAAATTCGATGGACTATGGCACGTCAATTTTTAAAAAAATCTGAAAGACTCACATCCACGTAAGTTATAGCGAAAGCTACGTAAAAAGGCCTCCCGAATGCGGCACTACCTTCCGTCTTTCTGTAGAATGCACGGTTTCCTCGCAAACCGACAAAAACTCTTGAGATGTCGAGATCAATACATCATTCTGGCAATTCTGTCCTGCCAAGAGAACCTTCAACTTTAGAAGGAAGCTGAGAGCGCCATTGCATTCGCGAGGCTTTCTTACGTCTATACTAATCTTTGCGGCTTTGTTCTCGAGAAAAAGCTTTTTAGAGAGAAAAATTCGATGGACTATAGCATGTCAATTTTTAAGAAAATCTGAAAGGCTCACATCCACGTAAATTATAGCGAAAGCTACGTAAAAGAGCCTCCCAAATGCGGCACTACCTTCCGTCTTTCTGTAGAATGCACGGTTTCCTCGCAAACCGACATAAACTCTTGAGATGTCGAGATCAATTCATCATTCTGGAAATTCTGTCCTGCCAAGAGAACCTTCAACTTTAGAAGGAAACTGAGAGCGCCATTGCATTCGCGAGGCTTTCTTACGTCTATACTAATCTTTGCGGCTTTGTTCTCGAGAAAAAGCTTTTTAGAGAGAAAAATTCGATGGACTATAGCATGTCAATTTTTAAGAAAATCTTAAAGCCTCACATCCACGTAAATTATAGCGAAAGCTACGTAAAAAGGCCTCCCGAATGCGTCAGTACCTTCCGTGTTTCTGTAGAATGCACGGTTTCCTCGCAAACCGACAAAAACTCTTGACATGTCGAGATTAATACGTCATTCTGGAAATTCTGTCCTGCCAAGAGAACCTTCAACTTTAGAAGGAAACTGAGAGCGCCATTGCATTCACAAGGCTTTCTTACGTCTAATCTAATCTTTGCGGCTTTGTTCTCGAGAAAAATCTTTTTAGAGAGAAAAATTCGATAGACTATAGCATGTCAATTTTTAAAAAAATCTGAAAGACTCACATCCACGTAAATTATTGCGAAAGCTACGTAAAGAAGCCTCCCGAATGCGGCACTACCTTCCGTTTTTCTGAAGAATGCACGGTTTCCTCGCAAACCGACAAAAACTCTTGAGATGTCGAGATTAATACGTCATTCTGGAAATTCTGTCCTGCCAAGAGAACCTTCAACTTTAGAAGGAAACTGAGAGCGCCTTTGCATTCTCGAGGCTTTCTTACGTCTATACTAATCTTTGCGGCTTTGTTCTCGAGAAAAAGCTTTTTAGAGAGAAAAATTCGATAGACCATAGCATGTCAATTTTTAAAAAAATCTGAAAGACTCACATCCACGTAAATTATAGCGAAAGCTACGTAAAAAGGCCTCCCGAATGCGTCACTACCTTCCGTGTTTCTGTAGAATGCACGGTTTCCTCGCAAACCGACAAAAACCCTTGAGATGTCGAGATTAATACATCATTCTGGAAATTCTATCCTGCCAAGAGAACCTTCAACTTTAGAAGGAAACTGAGAGCGCCATTGCATTCTCGAGGCTTTCTTACGTCTATACTAATCTTTGTGGCTTTGTTCTCGAGAAAAAGCTTTTTAGAGAGAAAAATTCGATGGACTATAGCATGTCAATTTTTAAGAAAATCTAAAAGGCTCACATCCACGTAAATTATAGCGAAAGCTACGTAAAAGAGCCTCCCAAATGCGGCACTATCTTCCGTTTTTCTGTAGAATGCACGGTTTCCTCGCAAACCGACATAAACTCTTGAGATGTCGAGATCAATTCATCATTCTGGAAATTCTGTCCTGCCAAGAGAACCTTCAACTTTAGAAGGAAACTGAGAGCGCCATTGCATTCGCGAGGCTTTCTTACGTCTATACTAATCTTTGTGGCTTTGTTCTCGAGAAAAAGCTTTTTAGAGAGAAAAATTCGATGGACTATAGCATGTCAATTTTTAAGAAAATCTGAAAGGCTCATATCCACGTAAATTATAGCGAAAGCTACGTAAAAGAGCCTCCCAAATGCGGCACTACCTTCCGTTTTTCTGTAGAATGCACGGTTTCCTGGCAAACCGACAAAAACTCTTGAGATGTCGAGATTAATACGTCATTCTGGAAATTCTGTCCTGCCAAGAGAACCTTCAACTTTAGAAGGAAACTGAGAGCGCCATTGCATTCACGATGCTTTCTTACGTCTATCCTAACCTTTGCGGCTTTGTTCTCGAGAAGGAGCTTTTTAGAGAGAAAAGTTCGATGGACCATAGCATGTCAATTTTTAAGAAAATCTGAAAGGCTCACATCCACGTAAATTATAGCGAAAGCTAGGGAAAGAGGCCTACCGAATGCGGCACTACCTTCCGTTTTTCTGTAGAATGCACGGTTTCCTCGCAAACCGACAAAAACTCTTGAGATGTCGAGATCAATACATCATTCTGGCAATTCTGTCCTGCCAAGAGAACCTTCAACTTTAGAAGGAAGCTGAGAGCGCCATTGCATTTGCGAGGCTTTCTTACGTCTATACTAATCTTTGCGGCTTTGTTCTCGAGAAAAAGCTTTTTAGAGAGAAAAATTCGATGGACTATAGCATGTCAATTTTTAAGAAAATCTGAAAGGCTCACATCCACGTCAATTATAGCGAAAGCTACGTAAAAGAGCCTCCCAAATGCGGCACTACCTTCCGTTTTTCTGTAGAATGCACGGTTTCCTCGCAAACCGACAAAAACTCTTGAGATGTCGAGATCAATACATCATTCTGGCAATTCTGTCCTGCCAAGAGAACCTTCAACTTTAGAAGGAAGCTGAGAGCGCCATTGCATTCGCGAGGCTTTCTTACGTCTATACTAATCTTTGCGGCTTTGTTCTCGAGAAAAAGCTTTTTAGAGAGAAAAATTCGATGGACTATAGCATGTCAATTTTTAAGAAAATCTGAAAGGCTCACATCCACGTAAATTATAGCGAAAGCTACGTAAAAGAGCCTCCCAAATGCGGCACTCCCTTCCGTTTTTCTGTAGAATGCACGGTTTCCTCGCAAACCGACAAAAACCCTTGAGATGTCGAGATTAATACATCATTCTGGAAATTCTATCCTGCCAAGAGAACCTTCAACTTTAGAAGGAAGCTGAGATCGCCATTGCATTCTCGAGGCTTTCTTACGTGTATACTAAACTTTGCGGCTTTGTTCTCGAGAAGAACCTTTTTAGAGAGAAAAATTCGATGGACTATGGCATGTCAATTTTTAAAAAAATCTGAAAGACTCACATCCACGTAAGTTATAGCGAAAGCTACGTAAATAGGCCTCCCGAATGCGGCACTACCTTCCGTCTTTCTGTAGAATGCACGGTTTCCTCGCAAACCGACAAAAACTCTTGAGATGTCGAGATCAATACATCATTCTGGCAATTCTGTCCTGCCAAGAGAACCTTCAACTTTAGAAGGAAGCTGAGAGCGCCATTGCATTCGCGAGGCTTTCTTACGTCTATACTAATCTTTGCGGCTTTGTTCTCGAGAAAAAGCTTTTTAGAGAGAAAAATTCGATGGACTATAGCATGTCAATTTTTAAGAAAATCTTAAAGGCTCACATCTACGTAAATTATAGCGAAAGCTACGTAAAAAGGCCTCCCGAATGCGGCACTACCTTCGGTTTTTCTGTAGAATGCACGGTTTCCTCGCAAACCGACAAAAACTCTTGAGATGTCGAGATTAATACGTCATTCTGGAAATTCTGTCCTGCCAAGAGAACCTTCAACTTTAGAAGGAAACTGAGAGCGCCATTGCATTCACAAGGCTTTCTTACGTATAAACTAATCTTTGCGGCTTTGTTCTCGAGAAAAATCTTTTTAGAGAGAAAAATTCGATAGACTATAGCATGTCAATTTTTAAAAAAATCTGAAAGACTCACATCCACGTAAATTATTGCGAAAGCTACGTAAAGAAGCCTCCCGAATGCGGCACTACCTTCCGTTTTTCTGTAGAATGCACGGTTTCCTCGCAAACCGACAAAAACTCTTGAGATGTCGAGATTAATACGTCATTCTGGAAATTCTGTCCTGCCAAGAGAACCTTCAACTTTAGAAGGAAACTGAGAGCGCCTTTGCATTCTCGAGGCTTTCTTACGTCTATACTAATCTTTGCGGCTTTGTTCTCGAGAAAAAGCTTTTTAGAGAGAAAAATTCGATAGACCATAGCATGTCAATTTTTAAAAAAATCTGAAAGACTCACATCCACGTAAATTATAGCGAAAGCTACGTAAAAAGGCCTCCCGAATGCGTCACTACCTTCCGTGTTTCTGTAGAATGCACGGTTTCCTCGCAAACCGACAAAAACTCTTGAGATGTCGAGATCAATATATCATTCTGGAAATTCTTTCCTGCCAAGAGAACCTTCAACTTTAGAAGGAAGCTGAGAGCGCCATTGCATTCTCGAGGCTTTCTTACGTCTATACTAATCGTTGAGGCTTTGTTCTCGAGAATAATCTTTTTAGAGAGAAAAATTCGATAGACTATAGCAAGTCAATTTTTAAAAAAATCTGAAAGACTCACATGCACGTGAATTATAGCGAAAGCTACGTAAAAAAGCCTCCCGAATGCGTCACTACCTTCCGTGTTTCTGTAGAATGCACGGTTTCCTCGCAAACCGACAAAAACCCTTGAGATGTCGAGATTAATACATCATTCTGGAAATTCTATCCTGCCAAGAGAACCTTCAACTTTAGAAGGAAACTGAGAGCGCCATTGCATTCTCGAGGCTTTCTTACGTCTATACTAATCTTTGTGGCTTTGTTCTCGAGAAAAAGCTTTTTAGAGAGAAAAATTCGATGGACTATAGCATGTCAATTTTTAAGAAAATCTAAAAGGCTCACATCCACGTAAATTATAGCGAAAGCTACGTAAAAGAGCCTCCCAAATGCGGCACTATCTTCCGTTTTTCTGTAGAATGCACGGTTTCCTCGCAAACCGACATAAACTCTTGAGATGTCGAGATCAATTCATCATTCTGGAAATTCTGTCCTGCCAAGAGAACCTTCAACTTTAGAAGGAAACTGAGAGCGCCATTGCATTCGCGAGGCTTTCTTACGTCTATACTAATCTTTGTGGCTTTGTTCTCGAGAAAAAGTTTTTTAGAGAGAAAAATTCGATGGACTATAGCATGTCAATTTTTAAGAAAATCTGAAAGGCTCATATCCACGTAAATTATAGCGAAAGCTACGTAAAAGAGCCTCCCAAATGCGGCACTACCTTCCGTTTTTCTGTAGAATGCACGGTTTCCTGGCAAACCGACAAAAACTCTTGAGATGTCGAGATTAATACGTCATTCTGGAAATTCTGTCCTGCCAAGAGAACCTTCAACTTTAGAAGGAAACTGAGAGCGCCATTGCATTCACGATGCTTTCTTACGTCTATCCTAACCTTTGCGGCTTTGTTCTCGAGAAAGAGCTTTTTAGAGAGAAAAGTTCGATGGACTATAGCATGTCAATTTTTAAGAAAATCTGAAAGGCTCACATCCACGTAAATTATAGCGAAAGCTAGGGAAAGAGGCCTACCGAATGCGGCACTACCTTCCGTTTTTCTGTAGAATGCACGGTTTCCTCGCAAACCGACAAAAACTCTTGAGATGTCGAGATCAATACATCATTCTGGCAATTCTGTCCTGCCAAGAGAACCTTCAACTTTAGAAGGAAGCTGAGAGCGCCATTGCATTTGCGAGGCTTTCTTACGTCTATACTAATCTTTGCGGCTTTGTTCTCGAGAAAAAGCTTTTTAGAGAGAAAAATTCGATGGACTATAGCATGTCAATTTTTAAGAAAATCTGAAAGGCTCACATCCACGTAAATTATAGCGAAAGCTACGTAAAAGAGCCTCCCAAATGCGGCACTACCTTCCGTTTTTCTGTAGAATGCACGGTTTCCTCGCAAACCGACAAAAACTCTTGAGATGTCGAGATCAATACATCATTCTGGCAATTCTGTCCTGCCAAGAGAACCTTCAACTTTAGAAGGAAGCTGAGAGCGCCATTGCATTCGCGAGACTTTCTTACGTCTATACTAATCTTTGCGGCTTTGTTCTCGAGAAAAAGCTTTTTAGAGAGAAAAATTCGATGGACTATAGCATGTCAATTTTTAAGAAAATCTGAAAGGCTCACATCCACGTAAATTATAGCGAAAGCTACGTAAAAGAGCCTCCCAAATGCGGCACTCCCTTCCGTTTTTCTGTAGAATGCACGGTTTCCTCGCAAACCGACAAAAACCCTTGAGATGTCGAGATTAATACATCATTCTGGAAATTCTATCCTGCCAAGAGAACCTTCAACTTTAGAAGGAAGCTGAGATCGCCATTGCATTCTCGAGGCTTTCTTACGTGTATACTAAACTTTGCGGCTTTGTTCTCGAGAAGAACCTTTTTAGAGAGAAAAATTCGATGGACTATGGCATGTCAATTTTTAAAAAAATCTGAAAGACTCACATCCACGTAAGTTATAGCGAAAGCTACGTAAATAGGCCTCCCGAATGCGGCACTACCTTCCGTCTTTCTGTAGAATGCACGGTTTCCTCGCAAACCGACAAAAACTCTTGAGATGTCGAGATCAATACATCATTCTGGCAATTCTGTCCTGCCAAGAGAACCTTCAACTTTAGAAGGAAGCTGAGAGCGCCATTGCATTCGCGAGGCTTTCTTACGTCTATACTAATCTTTGCGGCTTTGTTCTCGAGAAAAAGCTTTTTAGAGAGAAAAATTCGTTGGACTATAGCATGTCAATTTTTAAGAAAATCTTAAAGGCTCACATCTACGTAAATTATAGCGAAAGCTACGTAAAAAGGCCTCCCGAATGCGGCACTACCTTCGGTTTTTCTGTAGAATGCACGGTTTCCTCGCAAACCGACAAAAACTCTTGAGATGTCGAGATTAATACGTCATTCTGGAAATTCTGTCCTGCCAAGAGAACCTTCAACTTTAGAAGGAAACTGAGAGCGCCATTGCATTCACAAGGCTTTCTTACGTATAAACTAATCTTTGCGGCTTTGTTCTCGAGAAAAATCTTTTTAGAGAGAAAAATTCGATAGACTATAGCATGTCAATTTTTAAAAAAATCTGAAAGACTCACATCCACGTAAATTATTGCGAAAGCTACGTAAAGAAGCCTCCCGAATGCGGCACTACCTTCCGTTTTTCTGTAGAATGCACGGTTTCCTCGCAAACCGACAAAAACTCTTGAGATGTCGAGATTAATACGTCATTCTGGAAATTCTGTCCTGCCAAGAGAACCTTCAACTTTAGAAGGAAACTGAGAGCGCCTTTGCATTCTCGAGGTTTTCTTACGTCTATACTAATCTTTGCGGCTTTGTTCTCGAGAAAAAGCTTTTTAGAGAGAAAAATTCGATAGACCATAGCATGTCAATTTTTAAAAAAATCTGAAAGACTCACATCCACGTAAATTATTGCGAAAGCTACGTAAAGAAGCCTCCCGAATGCGGCACTACCTTCCGTTTTTCTGTAGAATGCACGGTTTCCTCGCAAACCGACAAAAACTCTTGAGATGTCGAGATCAATACATCATTCTGGAAATTCTGTCCTGCCAAGAGAACCTTCAACTTTAGAAGGAAACTGGGAGCGCCTTTGCATTCTCGAGGCTTTCTTACGTCTATACGAATCTTTGCGGCTTTGTTCTCGAGAAAAAGCTTTTTAGAAAGAAAAATTCGGTAGACTATAGCATGTCAATTTTTAAAGAAATCTGAAAGACTTACATCCACGTAAATTATAGCGAAAGCTACGTAAGGAAGCCTCCAGAATGCGGCACTACCTTCCGTTTTTCTGTAGAATGCACGGTTTCCTCGCAAACCGACATAAACTCTTGAGATGTCGAGATCAATTCATCATTCTGGAAATTCTGTCCTGCCAAGAGAACCTTCAACTTTAGAAGGAAACTGAGAGCGCCATTGCATTCGCGAGGCTTTCTTACGTCTATACTAATCTTTGCGGCTTTGTTCTCGAGAAAAAGCTTTTTAGAGAGAAAAATTCGATGGACTATAGCATGTCAATTTTTAAGAAAGTCTTAAAGGCTCACATCCACGTAAATTATAGCGAAAGCTACGTAAAAAGGCCTCCCGAATGCGGCACTACCTTCGGTTTTTCAGTAGAATGCACGGTTTCCTCGCAAACCGACAAAAACTCTTGAGATGTCGAGATTAATACGTCATTCTGGAAATTCTGTCCTGCCAAGAGAACCTTCAACTTTAGAAGGAAACTGGGAGCGCCATTGCATTCTCGAGGCTTTCTTACGTCTATACTAAACTTTGCACCTTTGTTCTCGAGAAGAACCTTTTTAGAGAGAAAAATTCGATAGACTATAGCTTGTCAATTTTTAAAAAAATCTGAAAGACTCACATCCATGTAAATTATATCAAAAGCTACATAAAAAAGCCTCCCGAATGCGTCACTACCTTCCGTGTTTCTGTAGAATGCACGGTTTCCTCGCAAACCGACAAAAACCCTTGAGATGTCGAGATTAATACATCATTCTGGAAATTCTATCCTGCCAAGAGAACCTTCAACTTTAGAAGGAAGCTGAGAGCGCCATTGCATTCTCGAGGCTTTCTTACGTGTATACCAAACTTTGCGGCTTTGTTCTCGAGAAGAACCTTTTTAGAGAGAAAAATTCGATGGACTATGGCATGTCAATTTTTAAAAAAATCTGAAAGACTCACATCCACGTAAGTTATAGCGAAAGCTACGTAAAAAGGCCTCCCAAATGCGGCACTACCTTCCGTCTTCCTGTAGAATGCACGGTTTCCTCGCAAACCGACAAAAACTCTTGAGATGTCGAGATCAATACATCATTCTGGCAATTCTGTACTGCCAAGAGAACCTTCAACTTTAGAAGGAAACTGAGAGCGCCATTGCATTCGCGAGGCTTTCTTACGTCTATACTAATCTTTGCGGCTTTGTTCTCGAGAAAAAGCTTTTTAGAGAGAAAAATTCGATGGACTATAGCATGTCAATTTTTAAGAAAATCTTAAAGGCTCACATCCACGTAAATTATTGCGAAAGCTACGTAAAGAAGCCTCCCGAATGCGGCACTACCTTCCGTTTTTCTGTAGAATGCACGGTTTCCTCGCAAACCGACAAAAACTCTTGAGATGTCGAGATTAATACGTCATTCTGGAAATTCTGTCCTGCCAAGAGAACCTTCAACTTTAGAAGGAAACTGAGAGCGCCTTTGCATTCTCGAGGCTTTCTTACGTCTATACTAATCTTTGCGGCTTTGTTCTCGAGAAAAAGCTTTTTAGAGAGAAAAATTCGATAGACCATAGCATGTCAATTTTTAAAAAAATCTGAAAGACTCACATCCACGTAAATTATTGCGAAAGCTACGTAAAGAAGCCTCCCGAATGCGGCACTACCTTCCGTTTTTCTGTAGAATGCACGGTTTCCTCGCAAACCGACAAAAACTCTTGAGATGTCGAGATCAATACATCATTCTGGAAATTCTGTCCTGCCAAGAGAACCTTCAACTTTAGAAGGAAACTGGGAGCGCCTTTGCATTCTCGAGGCTTTCTTACGTCTATACTAATCTTTGCGGCTTTGTTCTCGAGAAAAAGCTTTTTAGAGAGAAAAATTCGATGGACTATAGCATGTCAATTTTTAAGAAAATCTGAAAGGCTCACATCCACGTAAGTTATAGCGAAAGCTACGTAAAAAGGCCTCCCGAATGCGGCACTACCTTCCGTCTTTCTGTAGAATGCACGGTTTCCTCGCAAACCGACAAAAACTCTTGAGATGTCGAGATCAATACATCATTCTGGCAATTCTGTCCTGCCAAGAGAACCTTCAACTTTAGAAGGAAGCTGAGAGCGCCATTGCATTCGCGAGGCTTTCTTACGTCTATACTAATCTTTGCGGCTTTGTTCTCGAGAAAAAGCTTTTTAGAGAGAAAAATTCGATGGACTATAGCATGTCAATTTTTAAGAAAATCTGAAAGGCTCACATCCACGTAAATTATAGCGAAAGCTACGTAAAAGAGCCTCCCAAATGCGGCACTCCCTTCCGTTTTTCTGTAGAATGCACGGTTTCCTCGCAAACCGACAAAAACCCTTGAGATGTCGAGATTAATACATCATTCTGGAAATTCTATCCTGCCAAGAGAACCTTCAACTTTAGAAGGAAGCTGAGATCGCCATTGCATTCTCGAGGCTTTCTTACGTGTATACTAAACTTTGCGGCTTTGTTCTCGAGAAGAACCTTTTTAGAGAGAAAAATTCGATGGACTATGGCATGTCAATTTTTAAAAAAATCTGAAAGACTCACATCCACGTAAGTTATAGCGAAAGCTACGTAAATAGGCCTCCCGAATGCGGCACTACCTTCCGTCTTTCTGTAGAATGCACGGTTTCCTCGCAAACCGACAAAAACTCTTGAGATGTCGAGATCAATACATCATTCTGGCAATTCTGTCCTGCCAAGAGAACCTTCAACTTTAGAAGGAAGCTGAGAGCGCCATTGCATTCGCGAGGCTTTCTTACGTCTATACTAATCTTTGCGGCTTTGTTCTCGAGAAAAAGCTTTTTAGAGAGAAAAATTCGATGGACTATAGCATGTCAATTTTTAAGAAAATCTTAAAGGCTCACATCTACGTAAATTATAGCGAAAGCTACGTAAAAAGGCCTCCCGAATGCGGCACTACCTTCGGTTTTTCTGTAGAATGCACGGTTTCCTCGCAAACCGACAAAAACTCTTGAGATGTCGAGATTAATACGTCATTCTGGAAATTCTGTCCTGCCAAGAGAACCTTCAACTTTAGAAGGAAACTGAGAGCGCCATTGCATTCACAAGGCTTTCTTACGTATAAACTAATCTTTGCGGCTTTGTTCTCGAGAAAAATCTTTTTAGAGAGAAAAATTCGATAGACTATAGCATGTCAATTTTTAAAAAAATCTGAAAGACTCACATCCACGTAAATTATTGCGAAAGCTACGTAAAGAAGCCTCCCGAATGCGGCACTACCTTCCGTTTTTCTGTAGAATGCACGGTTTCCTCGCAAACCGACAAAAACTCTTGAGATGTCGAGATTAATACGTCATTCTGGAAATTCTGTCCTGCCAAGAGAACCTTCAACTTTAGAAGGAAACTGAGAGCGCCTTTGCATTCTCGAGGCTTTCTTACGTCTATACTAATCTTTGCGGCTTTGTTCTCGAGAAAAAGCTTTTTAGAGAGAAAAATTCGATAGACCATAGCATGTCAATTTTTAAAAAAATCTGAAAGACTCACATCCACGTAAATTATAGCGAAAGCTACGTAAAAAGGCCTCCCGAATGCGTCACTACCTTCCGTGTTTCTGTAGAATGCACGGTTTCCTCGCAAACCGACAAAAACTCTTGAGATGTCGAGATCAATATATCATTCTGGAAATTCTTTCCTGCCAAGAGAACCTTCAACTTTAGAAGGAAGCTGAGAGCGCCATTGCATTCTCGAGGCTTTCTTACGTCTATACTAATCGTTGAGGCTTTGTTCTCGAGAATAATCTTTTTAGAGAGAAAAATTCGATAGACTATAGCAAGTCAATTTTTAAAAAAATCTGAAAGACTCACATGCACGTGAATTATAGCGAAAGCTACGTAAAAAAGCCTCCCGAATGCGTCACTACCTTCCGTGTTTCTGTAGAATGCACGGTTTCCTCGCAAACCGACAAAAACCCTTGAGATGTCGAGATTAATACATCATTCTGGAAATTCTATCCTGCCAAGAGAACCTTCAACTTTAGAAGGAAACTGAGAGCGCCATTGCATTCTCGAGGCTTTCTTACGTCTATACTAATCTTTGTGGCTTTGTTCTCGAGAAAAAGCTTTTTAGAGAGAAAAATTCGATGGACTATAGCATGTCAATTTTTAAGAAAATCTAAAAGGCTCACATCCACGTAAATTATAGCGAAAGCTACGTAAAAGAGCCTCCCAAATGCGGCACTATCTTCCGTTTTTCTGTAGAATGCACGGTTTCCTCGCAAACCGACATAAACTCTTGAGATGTCGAGATCAATTCATCATTCTGGAAATTCTGTCCTGCCAAGAGAACCTTCAACTTTAGAAGGAAACTGAGAGCGCCATTGCATTCGCGAGGCTTTCTTACGTCTATACTAATCTTTGTGGCTTTGTTCTCGAGAAAAAGTTTTTTAGAGAGAAAAATTCGATGGACTATAGCATGTCAATTTTTAAGAAAATCTGAAAGGCTCATATCCACGTAAATTATAGCGAAAGCTACGTAAAAGAGCCTCCCAAATGCGGCACTACCTTCCGTTTTTCTGTAGAATGCACGGTTTCCTGGCAAACCGACAAAAACTCTTGAGATGTCGAGATTAATACGTCATTCTGGAAATTCTGTCCTGCCAAGAGAACCTTCAACTTTAGAAGGAAACTGAGAGCGCCATTGCATTCACGATGCTTTCTTACGTCTATCCTAACCTTTGCGGCTTTGTTCTCGAGAAAGAGCTTTTTAGAGAGAAAAGTTCGATGGACTATAGCATGTCAATTTTTAAGAAAATCTGAAAGGCTCACATCCACGTAAATTATAGCGAAAGCTAGGGAAAGAGGCCTACCGAATGCGGCACTACCTTCCGTTTTTCTGTAGAATGCACGGTTTCCTCGCAAACCGACAAAAACTCTTGAGATGTCGAGATCAATACATCATTCTGGCAATTCTGTCCTGCCAAGAGAACCTTCAACTTTAGAAGGAAGCTGAGAGCGCCATTGCATTTGCGAGGCTTTCTTACGTCTATACTAATCTTTGCGGCTTTGTTCTCGAGAAAAAGCTTTTTAGAGAGAAAAATTCGATGGACTATAGCATGTCAATTTTTAAGAAAATCTGAAAGGCTCACATCCACGTAAATTATAGCGAAAGCTACGTAAAAGAGCCTCCCAAATGCGGCACTACCTTCCGTTTTTCTGTAGAATGCACGGTTTCCTCGCAAACCGACAAAAACTCTTGAGATGTCGAGATCAATACATCATTCTGGCAATTCTGTCCTGCCAAGAGAACCTTCAACTTTAGAAGGAAGCTGAGAGCGCCATTGCATTCGCGAGACTTTCTTACGTCTATACTAATCTTTGCGGCTTTGTTCTCGAGAAAAAGCTTTTTAGAGAGAAAAATTCGATGGACTATAGCATGTCAATTTTTAAGAAAATCTGAAAGGCTCACATCCACGTAAATTATAGCGAAAGCTACGTAAAAGAGCCTCCCAAATGCGGCACTCCCTTCCGTTTTTCTGTAGAATGCACGGTTTCCTCGCAAACCGACAAAAACCCTTGAGATGTCGAGATTAATACATCATTCTGGAAATTCTATCCTGCCAAGAGAACCTTCAACTTTAGAAGGAAGCTGAGATCGCCATTGCATTCTCGAGGCTTTCTTACGTGTATACTAAACTTTGCGGCTTTGTTCTCGAGAAGAACCTTTTTAGAGAGAAAAATTCGATGGACTATGGCATGTCAATTTTTAAAAAAATCTGAAAGACTCACATCCACGTAAGTTATAGCGAAAGCTACGTAAATAGGCCTCCCGAATGCGGCACTACCTTCCGTCTTTCTGTAGAATGCACGGTTTCCTCGCAAACCGACAAAAACTCTTGAGATGTCGAGATCAATACATCATTCTGGCAATTCTGTCCTGCCAAGAGAACCTTCAACTTTAGAAGGAAGCTGAGAGCGCCATTGCATTCGCGAGGCTTTCTTACGTCTATACTAATCTTTGCGGCTTTGTTCTCGAGAAAAAGCTTTTTAGAGAGAAAAATTCGATGGACTATAGCATGTCAATTTTTAAGAAAATCTTAAAGGCTCACATCTACGTAAATTATAGCGAAAGCTACGTAAAAAGGCCTCCCGAATGCGGCACTACCTTCGGTTTTTCTGTAGAATGCACGGTTTCCTCGCAAACCGACAAAAACTCTTGAGATGTCGAGATTAATACGTCATTCTGGAAATTCTGTCCTGCCAAGAGAACCTTCAACTTTAGAAGGAAACTGAGAGCGCCATTGCATTCACAAGGCTTTCTTACGTATAAACTAATCTTTGCGGCTTTGTTCTCGAGAAAAATCTTTTTAGAGAGAAAAATTCGATAGACTATAGCATGTCAATTTTTAAAAAAATCTGAAAGACTCACATCCACGTAAATTATTGCGAAAGCTACGTAAAGAAGCCTCCCGAATGCGGCACTACCTTCCGTTTTTCTGTAGAATGCACGGTTTCCTCGCAAACCGACAAAAACTCTTGAGATGTCGAGATTAATACGTCATTCTGGAAATTCTGTCCTGCCAAGAGAACCTTCAACTTTAGAAGGAAACTGAGAGCGCCTTTGCATTCTCGAGGTTTTCTTACGTCTATACTAATCTTTGCGGCTTTGTTCTCGAGAAAAAGCTTTTTAGAGAGAAAAATTCGATAGACCATAGCATGTCAATTTTTAAAAAAATCTGAAAGACTCACATCCACGTAAATTATAGCGAAAGCTACGTAAAGGAGCCTCCCGAATGCGGCACTACCTTCGGTTTTTCTGTAGAATGCACGGTTTCCTCGCAAACCGACAAAAACTCTTGAGATGTCGAGATCAATACATCATTCTGGAAATTCTGTCCTGCCAAGAGAACCTTCAACTTTAGAAGGAAACTGAGAGTGCCATTGCATTCTCGAGGCTTTCTTACGTCTATACTAATCTTTGCGGCTTTGTTCTCGAGAAAAATCTTTTTAGAGAGAAAAATTCGATAGACTATAGCATGTCAATTTTTAAAAAAATCTGAAAGACTCACATCCACGTAAATTATTGCGAAAGCTACGTAAAGAAGCCTCCCGAATGCGGCACTACCTTCCGTTTTTCTGTAGAATGCACGGTTTCCTCGCAAACCGACAAAAACTCTTGAGATGTCGAGATCAATACATCATTCTGGAAATTCTGTCCTGCCAAGAGAACCTTCAACTTTAGAAGGAAACTGGGAGCGCCTTTGCATTCTCGAGGCTTTCTTACGTCTATACGAATCTTTGCGGCTTTGTTCTCGAGAAAAAGCTTTTTAGAAAGAAAAATTCGGTAGACTATAGCATGTCAATTTTTAAAGAAATCTGAAAGACTTACATCCACGTAAATTATAGCGAAAGCTACGTAAGGAAGCCTCCAGAATGCGGCACTACCTTCCGTTTTTCTGTAGAATGCACGGTTTCCTCGCAAACCGACATAAACTCTTGAGATGTCGAGATCAATTCATCATTCTGGAAATTCTGTCCTGCCAAGAGAACCTTCAACTTTAGAAGGAAACTGAGAGCGCCATTGCATTCGCGAGGCTTTCTTACGTCTATACTAATCTTTGCGGCTTTGTTCTCGAGAAAAAGCTTTTTAGAGAGAAAAATTCGATGGACTATAGCATGTCAATTTTTAAGAAAATCTTAAAGGCTCACATCCACGTAAATTATAGCGAAAGCTACGTAAAAAGGCCTCCCGAATGCGGCACTACCTTCGGTTTTTCAGTAGAATGCACGGTTTCCTCGCAAACCGACAAAAACTCTTGAGATGTCGAGATTAATACGTCATTCTGGAAATTCTGTCCTGCCAAGAGAACCTTCAACTTTAGAAGGAAACTGGGAGCGCCATTGCATTCTCGAGGCTTTCTTACGTCTATACTAAACTTTGCACCTTTGTTCTCGAGAAGAACCTTTTTAGAGAGAAAAATTCGATAGACTATAGCTTGTCAATTTTTAAAAAAATCTGAAAGACTCACATCCATGTAAATTATATCAAAAGCTACATAAAAAAGCCTCCCGAATGCGTCACTACCTTCCGTGTTTCTGTAGAATGCACGGTTTCCTCGCATACCGACAAAAACCCTTGAGATGTCGAGATTAATACATCATTCTGGAAATTCTATCCTGCCAAGAGAACCTTCAACTTTAGAAGGAAGCTGAGAGCGCCATTGCATTCTCGAGGCTTTCTTACGTGTATACCAAACTTTGCGGCTTTGTTCTCGAGAAGAACCTTTTTAGAGAGAAAAATTCGATGGACTATGGCATGTCAATTTTTAAAAAAATCTGAAAGACTCACATCCACGTAAGTTATAGCGAAAGCTACGTAAAAAGGCCTCCCAAATGCGGCACTACCTTCCGTCTTCCTGTAGAATGCACGGTTTCCTCGCAAACCGACAAAAACTCTTGAGATGTCGAGATCAATACATCATTCTGGCAATTCTGTACTGCCAAGAGAACCTTCAACTTTAGAAGGAAACTGAGAGCGCCATTGCATTCGCGAGGCTTTCTTACGTCTATACTAATCTTTGCGGCTTTGTTCTCGAGAAAAAGCTTTTTAGAGAGAAAAATTCGATGGACTATAGCATGTCAATTTTTAAGAAAATCTTAAAGGCTCACATCCACGTAAATTATTGCGAAAGCTACGTAAAGAAGCCTCCCGAATGCGGCACTACCTTCCGTTTTTCTGTAGAATGCACGGTTTCCTCGCAAACCGACAAAAACTCTTGAGATGTCGAGATTAATACGTCATTCTGGAAATTCTGTCCTGCCAAGAGAACCTTCAACTTTAGAAGGAAACTGAGAGCGCCTTTGCATTCTCGAGGCTTTCTTACGTCTATACTAATCTTTGCGGCTTTGTTCTCGAGAAAAAGCTTTTTAGAGAGAAAAATTCGATAGACCATAGCATGTCAATTTTTAAAAAAATCTGAAAGACTCACATCCACGTAAATTATTGCGAAAGCTACGTAAAGAAGCCTCCCGAATGCGGCACTACCTTCCGTTTTTCTGTAGAATGCACGGTTTCCTCGCAAACCGACAAAAACTCTTGAGATGTCGAGATCAATACATCATTCTGGAAATTCTGTCCTGCCAAGAGAACCTTCAACTTTAGAAGGAAACTGGGAGCGCCTTTGCATTCTCGAGGCTTTCTTACGTCTATACTAATCTTTGCGGCTTTGTTCTCGAGAAAAAGCTTTTTAGAGAGAAAAATTCGATGGACTATAGCATGTCAATTTTTAAGAAAATCTGAAAGGCTCACATCCACGTAAGTTATAGCGAAAGCTACGTAAAAAGGCCTCCCGAATGCGGCACTACCTTCCGTCTTTCTGTAGAATGCACGGTTTCCTCGCAAACCGACAAAAACTCTTGAGATGTCGAGATCAATACATCATTCTGGCAATTCTGTCCTGCCAAGAGAACCTTCAACTTTAGAAGGAAGCTGAGAGCGCCATTGCATTCGCGAGGCTTTCTTACGTCTATACTAATCTTTGCGGCTTTGTTCTCGAGAAAAAGCTTTTTAGAGAGAAAAATTCGATGGACTATAGCATGTCAATTTTTAAGAAAATCTGAAAGGCTCACATCCACGTAAATTATAGCGAAAGCTACGTAAAAGAGCCTCCCAAATGCGGCACTACCTTCCGTCTTTCTGTAGAATGCACGGTTTCCTCGCAAACCGACATAAACTCTTGAGATGTCGAGATCAATTCATCATTCTGGAAATTCTGTCCTGCCAAGAGAACCTTCAACTTTAGAAGGAAACTGAGAGCGCCATTGCATTCGCGAGGCTTTCTTACGTCTATACTAATCTTTGCGGCTTTGTTCTCGAGAAAAAGCTTTTTAGAGAGAAAAATTCGATGGACTATAGCATGTCAATTTTTAAGAAAATCTTAAAGCCTCACATCCACGTAAATTATAGCGAAAGCTACGTAAAAAGGCCTCCCGAATGCGGCACTACCTTCCGTTTTTCTGTAGAATGCACGGTTTCCTGGCAAACCGACAAGGACTCTTGAGATGTCGAGATTAATACGTCATTCTGGAAATTCTGTCCTGCCAAGAGAACCTTTAACTTTAGAGGGAAACTGAGAGTGTCATTGCATTCACGAGGCTTTCTTACGTCTATACTAAACTTTGCGGCTTTGTTCTCGAGAAAAAGCTTTTTATTAAGTTAACTTTTTTCTCTTCTGCTTTTCTTAATTAAAAATTGTCTCAATAATTGTAGCTTTAGAAGAACTTCTTGAGTTTCCCTTAATTGTCATTTTTATCTTTATCAGGCCATTGCTATGTTAATAACCAAATGGATTTCAATGACAGTAGTTGGAACATGTAGTAGACAGAAATAGTTGACACAACCGATTATTAGGACAAAAGAATGTCCGCAAATACTGAATACCTAGTCTATAAATGTTACCAATGAGAAATGGCATAGCAAGTTCGCATTTAGGAAAAGAAATTGATTGTTTTAATAAATATGGTGCGCGTAGTTTATAAAGAAGTAACTTAATACATCTCCTTTGTATGCAGTATGATGTTCTAGAGATGCTGACTAACCATCGCCGCATGTGTGCCAGATAATTTGTCGAACATGTCGTTGCGTGAATTCCCTTCAATTTTGTGAACTCCTGTTTGACTTCTGCAGTCTGCTTTAAATATTTATGCTCGAGTTAATTTGTTGATTAAACAATGTCTTCAAAAATTGTATTGATTATTGTAAAAAAGTTATTTGAGTAAATAGTACTAACTGAAACAAAGAAGGAAAATAAATAAATAAATAAATGATAATAATAAAGATGTTACCAACTATTTACCTATTTTTAATCAGATACACTACATTACATTTTAAACCTAAAATATTACCTATCTACTTTCAGTTCATTAGATAGGCGCAACATTAAAAATTTTTAAATGAAGGAATAGGTAAATCTGTTATTAGTTTTTTTTTATTTAGACGTTAAACGAATCGTAAAATGCAAATAACATATCACTTTTTACAAACGTGAAACCCGCCGTAATTTAAATCGGGACGCGCCCGCCGACCAATCAGCGCAACGTGTCGGGTTGTGTCTTTTACCACCGTAGTCTGCTGTCAACCAACTGTCAGATTAGGTTAGGCGTCCGGAGACGGGTTATTCGCTTCGTTTTATTTACTTTACACGTCGAGGGGCGTCCCTTGTCGAATTCAACGTCTATTGTGGACGTCTCCCAGTTAACGCCGCCGGTACGAGATGCCCGCGAAACGTCGACAGAACGTACGGAAGCAGGAGGCAGCAATGGGTTGCGACACAGGCCGCAATACAATCGACCGCCCCCTAGCCCCCTAACTGGATTGTCGTTGGTCGAAGTTTCTGCGGAGTAAGGGAAAAACAGTTTCATCGAACTGCAGATTTAACGCGACGACATGCAAGTCCCTGCCCACCCGGATGAGCTCCGGATTCCCTTCAATTCGTCTGCCCCTCTTTGGTCTATACGAATTTTCTCGGGTTCTTTCTAGGCACAACGTTTGTTCGGCGAAAGGCGATCGACGGACCTATAATATAGCTACGGGAATATGTGGAAAATACCCCCGCCTCGGAATCGTCGCAAATTAAAATGAAGGCGGCCTAAATTGGTCTCCCGAATACGGTGGAAAATCGCCGTTTCAATGAGAAACTGTTCCCCTCCACAGAGATGCCGGACAATTTTCCTCGTGAATGCACGCCTTCGAGGTAAGTTAACAACACGTAGTCTAGGATACATCCGATGGCGCCTCATTCGATGCGTTCGTCTGCTGCCCCTTCTTGAACTGTACGAACTTTTTCAGGATTCTACCTTGAGAGGTAGAATGTGTGTTTTGCGTAAGAAATTCGACGGACCCATCCCATCGTGCAGTAAGGGAATTTCGTGGAAGATACGGATGCCGCGCTCGAAATCGGCCCGAATCGTCGGTGACGCATACGTATATCGACCTCCCCATTGCGATGGGCGTCTCATTTTCAATGAAAAACCGTCCGGTTTCCTGCGAAATCGAGAAAGCCCTTCGCCGAAACGGTACGTTCGAGGTAACCGCCTGAGAAACTGACGCCTACCTGGGGCACCTGTGGATTCAGGATAAATGTGAAGGTACCGTTGAATTCGTCTGCCTTTCCTACTGCTTTATGCACGTTTTCGGCGTTCTCCTTCCTGTGAAGTTGTCCCCGCGAAAGGCGATCGAATGCGTGTACGCAGGAATCATCAAAATGCTGTCTGCAGCGCCATCTCGTAGGAACTGTGCGAACCCCATCTGTCATCGATGCTCGTGTCGTACAGATTACATAAGACGGGAATCAATTACGCATTCGGTTGCGGCTATCGACCGTCAGATGGCGGCCAATTCCGCGATTAGGGATCTTTACGCGACGAGTATCCGTGACCGGTGGTCCGTAACGTTCCCACGAGATGGCGCCCCAATCCCCGGGCCGGCTAACTTAACCTTAAATTATTTACGATTTTTACTTTTCAGGAAGGAAATTATATATATCATTATAACGGCTTAACGTTCAAAGTATATGACTGACGCGACAATCTGTCGCGATCACGGGAGAAGGTTTTATGTTTGTCCGTGAAGAACATCTCAGGATGGTTGTCGTAGGACGAACGAAGAATAACTGTCACGTCCCTCCGATGCCCGACAAGTGAGGTAACAAAATATTCAGGATATGTCATGATAAACAGTAACGGACAGATAGATATCTATGGTAATATCGTTGTGTATGCATCGAATTATTTCAATATTTTGGTTTTACTTTGTCACTTAAAATATTTATGGCGTTGTTAATATGTCCGCCTTATCTAACTCGTGCGGAAGGTGTCTTCCCTGCACTCGACTGCCTGTTCGGCGCCTGTTGTGAAAATAACTTTTTCCACGTTAATGCAGAAATGTTTTAGATAGAGTTGCAAACCGTCTGGGAGGAAATTCAATCATGTAACCGCGGCACGAAGAGGAAATCAACGAATTTATCAGATAGGAGGTAGGAGAGACGAATCAGGTTAACAGATCAGGTCCAGGCACAAAGCAAACGAGGTCTTCAATGGGAAAACAACTTACAACATTTCGTAGAAGGATTACATGACGGGAATTTCCCGAACCGAATTTATGAAAGACATCCAAGGAACTGTACCATAAATCTCGAGACAAAAGATAAATAGAACTACACAGAGACGAGAAATGGAAGAAACAGGAATATTTTCCTTCCAACAGACGTCCAGAAGTGAGTAAAATATTAATTATCCGACAAAGCATTTAATTCTACAATCCCATACCTAACATACTTATTTTATTATGTGTGTATCTTGCTTTTGTATCTGTATTGAATATTATTCATTTCAGGGTTAGGATTACTTACAAGAAAGAAGAAATTAAATAGTGGACATTATTACAACTCATCTATGATTATAATAAGTTTTAAGTTTGTTAATGATATTCCCATTAGATGGGTGTCTTATCTTATTCAGACAATGAAACTGTTAAACTTACGTATAACTAAATACACATCTTAATATTTAAATCATTAAATACGCATCTTAATATTTATCGTATGTTGCAAGGCAATTTGCAATCGATATATTTCGAAAGGTATCTTTCAATGGTGATAATATGTTAGTATTCTTTGAAACTTCTTAGTGTATCTGGATTATCACATACAACTGTGGCGCCTGAGGAGAAAAATTCGATAGACTATAGCATGTCAATTATTTAAAAAATCTGAAAGACTCACATCCACGTAAATTATAGCGAAAGCTACGTAAAGACGCCTTCCTAATGCGGCACTACCTTCCGTTTTTCTGTAGAATGCACGGTTTCCTCGCAAACCGACAAAAACTCTTGAGATGTCGAGATCAATACATCATTCTGGAAATTCTTTCCTGCCAAGAGAACCTTCAACTTTAGAAGGAAACTGAGAGCGCCATTGCATTCTCGAGGCTTTCTTACGTCTATACTAATCTCTGAGGCTTTGTTCTCGAGAAAAAGCTTTTTAGAGAGAAAAATTCGATGGACTATAGCATGTCAATTTTTAAGAAAATCTGAAGGGCTCACATCCACGTAAATTATAGCGAAACGAACGTAAAAGGGCCTCCCAAATGCGTCACTACCTTCCGTGTTTCTGTAGAATGCACGGTTTCCTCGCAAACCGACAAAAACTCTTGAGATGTCGAGATTAATACGTCATTCTGGAAATTCTGTCCTGCCAATAGAACGTTCAACTTTAGAAGGAAACTGGGAGCGCCATTGCATTCTCGAGGCTTTCTTACGTCTATACTAATCTCTGAGGCTTTGTTCTCGAGAAAAAGCTTTCTAGAGAGAAAAATTCGATGGATGTCAATTTTTAAGAAAATCTGAAAGGTTCACATCCACGTAAATTATAGCGAAAGCTACGTAAAGAAGCCTCCCGAATGCGGCACTACCTTCCGTTTTTCTGTAGAATGCACGGTTTCCTCGCAAACCGACAAAAACTCTTGAAATGTCGAGATTAATACGTCATTCTGGAAATTCTGTCCTGCCAAGAGAACCTTCAACTTTAGAAGGAAACTGACAGCGCCATTGCATTCTCGAGGCTTTCTTACGTCTATGCTAATCTTTGCGGCTTTGTTCTCGAGAAACAGCTTTCTAGAGAGAAAAATTCGATGGATGTCAATTTTTAAGAAAATCTGAAAGGTTCACATCCACGTAAATTATAGCGAAAGCTACGTAAAGAAGCCTCCCGAATGCGGCACTACCTTCCGTTTTTCTGTAGAATGCACGGTTTCCTCGCAAACCGACAAAAACTCTTGAAATGTCGAGATTAATACGTCATTCTGGAAATTCTGTCCTGCCAAGAGAACCTTCAACTTTAGAAGGAAACTGACAGCGCCATTGCATTCTCGAGGCTTTCTTACGTCTATGCTAATCTTTGCGGCTTTGTTCTCGAGAAACAGCTTTTTAGAGAGAAAAATTCGATGGACTATAGCATGTCAATTTTTAAGAAAATCTGAAAGGCTCACATCCACGTAAATTATAGCGAAAGCTACGTAAAAAGGCCTCCCGAATGCGGCACTACCTTCCGTTTTTCTGTAGAATGCACGGTTTCCTCGCAAACCGACAAAAACTCTTGAGATTTCGAGATCAATACATCATTTTGGAAATTCTGTCCTGCCAAGAGAACCTTCAACTTTGGAAGGAAACTGACAGCGCCATTGCATTCTCGAGGCTTTCTTACGTCTATGCTAATCTTTGCGGCTTTGTTCTCGAGAAACAGCTTTCTAGAGAGAAAAATTCGATAGACTATAGCATGTCAATTTTTAAGAAAATCTGAAAGGCTCACATCCACGTAAATTATAGCGAAAGCTACGTAAAAAAGCCTCCAGAATGCGGCACTACCTTCCGCTTTTCTGTAGAATGCACGGTTTCCTCGCAAACCGACAAAAACTCTTGAGATGTCGAGATCAATACATCATTCTGGAAATTCTTTCCTGCCAAGAGAACCTTCAACTTTAGAAGGAAACTGAGAGCGCCATTGCATTCTCGAGGCTTTCTTACGTCTATACTAATCTTTGCGGCTTTGTTCTCGAGAAAAAGCTTTTTAGAGAGAAAAATTCTATGGACTATAGCATGTCAATTTTTAAGAAAATCTGAAGGGCTCACATCCACGTAAATTATAGCGAAACGAACGTAAAAGGGCCTCCCAAATGCGTCACTACCTTCCGTGTTTCTGTAGAATGCACGGTTTCCTCGCAAACCGACATAAACTCTTGAGATGTCGAGATCAATTCATCATTCTGGAAATTCTGTCCTGCCAAGAGAACCTTCAACTTTAGAAGGAAACTGAGAGCGCCATTGCATTCACAAGGCTTTCTTACGTCTAAACTAATCTTTGCGGCTTTGTTCTCGAGAAAAATCTTTTTAGAGAGAAAAATTCGATAGACTATAGCATGTCAATTTTTAAAAAAATCTGAAAGACTCACATCCACGTAAATTATTGCGAAAGCTACGTAAAGAAGCCTCCCGAATGCGGCACTACCTTCCGTTTTTCTGTAGAATGCACGGTTTCCTCGCAAACCGACAAAAACTCTTGAGATTTCGAGATCAATACATCATTTTGGAAATTCTGTCCTGCCAAGAGAACCTTCAACTTTAGAAGGAAACTGAGAGCGCCATTGCATTCTCGAGGCTTTCTTACGTCTATCCTAACCTTTGCGGCTTTGTTCTCGAGAAAAAGCTTTTTAGAGAGAAAAATTCGATGGACTATAGCATGTCAATTTTT
This sequence comes from Rosalia funebris, assembly GCA_037954035.1. NCBI lineage: Eukaryota > Metazoa > Arthropoda > Insecta > Coleoptera > Cerambycidae > Rosalia > Rosalia funebris. The sequence goes on along the minus strand of JAZFAV010000004.1, from coordinate 302,279 downwards.
AAGAAAATCTGAAGGGCTCACATCCACGTAAATTATAGCGAAACGAACGTAAAAGGGCCTCCCAAATGCGTCACTACCTTCCGTGTTTCTGTAGAATGCACGGTTTCCTCGCAAACCGACAAAAACTCTTGAGATGTCGAGATTAATACGTTATTCTGGAAATTCTGTCCTGCCAATAGAACGTTCAACTTTAGAAGGAAACTGGGAGCGCCATTGCATTCTCGAGGCTTTCTTACGTCTATACTAATCTCTGAGGCTTTGTTCTCGAGAAAAAGCTTTCTAGAGAGAAAAATTCGATGGATGTCAATTTTTAAGAAAATCTGAAAGGTTCACATCCACGTAAATTATAGCGAAAGCTACGTAAAGAAGCCTCCCGAATGCGGCACTACCTTCCGTTTTTCTGTAGAATGCACGGTTTCCTCGCAAACCGACAAAAACTCTTGAGATGTCGAGATCAATACATCATTCTGGAAATTCTGTCCTGCCAAGAGAACCTTCAACTTTAGAAGGAAACTGAGAGCGTCATTGCATTCTCGAGGCTTTCTTACGTCTATACTAATCTTTGTGGCTTTGTTCTCGAGAAAAAGCTTTTTAGAGAGAAAAATTCGATGGACTATGGCATGTCAATTTTTAAAAAAATCTGAAAGACTCACATCCACGTAAATTATAGCGAAAGCTACGTAAAAAGGCCTCCCGAATGCGTCACTACCTTCCGTGTTTCTGTAGAATGCACGGTTTCCTCGCAAACCGACAAAAACTCTTGAGATGTCGAGATCAATATATCATTCTGGAAATTCTTTCCTGCCAAGAGAACCTTCAACTTTAGAAGGAAGCTGAGAGCGCCATTGCATTCTCGAGGCTTTCTTACGTCTATACTAATCGTTGAGGCTTTGTTCTCGAGAAAAACCTTTTTAGAGAGAAAAATTCGATAGACTATAGCTTGTCAATTTTTAAAAAAATCTGAAAGACTCACATGCACGTGAATTATAGCGAAAGCTACGTAAAAAAGCCTCCCGAATGCGTCACTACCTTCCGTGTTTCTGTAGAATGCACGGTTTCCTCGCAAACCGACAAAAACTCTTGAGATTTCGAGATCAATACATCATTTTGGAAATTCTGTCCTGCCAAGAGAACCTTCAACTTTGGAAGGAAACTGACAGCGCCATTGCATTCTCGAGGCTTTCTTACGTCTATGCTAATCTTTGCGGCTTTGTTCTCGAGAAACAGCTTTCTAGAGAGAAAAATTCGATAGACTATAGCATGTCAATTTTTAAGAAAATCTGAAAGGCTCACATCCACGTAAATTATAGCGAAAGCTACGTAAAAAAGCCTCCAGAATGCGGCACTACCTTCCGCTTTTCTGTAGAATGCACGGTTTCCTCGCAAACCGACAAAAACTCTTGAGATGTCGAGATTAATACATCATTCTGGAAATTCTATCCTGCCAAGAGAACCTTCAACTTTGGAAGGAAGCTGAGAGCGCCATTGCATTCTCGAGGCTTTCTTACGTCTGTACTAATCGTTGAGGCTTTGTTCTCGAGAAAAACCTTTTTAGAGAGAAAAATTCGATAGACTATAGCATGTCAATTTCTAAAAAAATCTGAAAGACTCACATCCACGTAAATTATAGCGAAAGCTACGTAAAGAAGCCTCCCGAATGCGGCACTACCTTCCGTTTTTCTGTAGAATGCACGGTTTCCTCGCAAACCGACAAAAACTCTTGAGATGTCGAGATCAATACATCATTCTGGAAATTCTGTCCTGCCAAGAGAACCTTCAACTTTAGAAGGAAACTGAGAGCGCCATTGCATTCTCGAGGCTTTCTTACGTCTATACTAATCTTTGTGGCTTTGTTCTCGAGAAAAAGCTTTTTAGAGAGAAAAATTCGATGGACTATGGCATGTCAATTTTTAAAAAAATCTGAAAGACTCACATCCACGTAAATTATAGCGAAAGCTACGTAAAAAGGCCTCCCGAATGCGTCACTACCTTCCGTGTTTCTGTAGAATGCACGGTTTCCTCGCAAACCGACAAAAACTCTTGAGATGTCGAGATCAATATATCATTCTGGAAATTCTTTCCTGCCAAGAGAACCTTCAACTTTAGAAGGAAGCTGAGAGCGCCATTGCATTCTCGAGGCTTTCTTACGTCTATACTAATCGTTGAGGCTTTGTTCTCGAGAAAAACCTTTTTAGAGAGAAAAATTCGATAGACTATAGCTTGTCAATTTTTAAAAAAATCTGAAAGACTCACATGCACGTGAATTATAGCGAAAGCTACGTAAAAAAGCCTCCAGAATGCGGCACTACCTTCCGCTTTTCTGTAGAATGCACGGTTTCCTCGCAAACCGACAAAAACTCTTGAGATGTCGAGATCAATACATCATTCTGGAAATTCTGTCCTGCCAAGAGAACCTTCAACTTTAGAAGGAAACTGACAGCGCCATTGCATTCTCGAGGCTTTCTTACGTCTATACTAATCTTTGCGGCTTTGTTCTCGAGAAACAGCTTTTTAGAGAGAAAAATTCGATGGACTATAGCATGTCAATTTTTAAGAAAATCTGAAAGGCTCACATCCACGTAAATTATAGCGAAAGCTACGTAAAGAAGCCTCCCGAATGCGGCACTACTTTCCGTTTTTCTGTAGAATGCACGGTTTCCTCGCAAACCGACAAAAACTCTTGAGATTTCGAGATCAATACATCATTTTGGAAATTCTGTCCTGCCAAGAGAACCTTCAACTTTAGAAGGAAACTGAGAGCGCCATTGCATTCTCGAGGCTTTCTTACGTCTATCCTAACCTTTGCGGCTTTGTTCTCGAGAAAAAGCTTTTTAGAGAGAAAAATTCGATGGACTATAGCATGTCAATTTTTAAGAAAATCTGAAGGGCTCACATCCACGTAAATTATAGCGAAACGAACGTAAAAGGGCCTCCCAAATGCGTCACTACCTTCCGTGTTTCTGTAGAATGCACGGTTTCCTCGCAAACCGACAAAAACTCTTGAGATGTCGAGATTAATACGTTATTCTGGAAATTCTGTCCTGCCAATAGAACGTTCAACTTTAGAAGGAAACTGGGAGCGCCATTGCATTCTCGAGGCTTTCTTACGTCTATACTAATCTCTGAGGCTTTGTTCTCGAGAAAAAGCTTTCTAGAGAGAAAAATTCGATGGATGTCAATTTTTAAGAAAATCTGAAAGGTTCACATCCACGTAAATTATAGCGAAAGCTACGTAAAGAAGCCTCCCGAATGCGGCACTACCTTCCGTTTTTCTGTAGAATGCACGGTTTCCTCGCAAACCGACAAAAACTCTTGAAATGTCGAGATTAATACGTCATTCTGGAAATTCTGTCCTGCCAAGAGAACCTTCAACTTTAGAAGGAAACTGACAGCGCCATTGCATTCTCGAGGCTTTCTTACGTCTATGCTAATCTTTGCGGCTTTGTTCCCGAGAAACAGCTTTCTAGAGAGAAAAATTCGATGGATGTCAATTTTTAAGAAAATCTGAAAGGTTCACATCCACGTAAATTATAGCGAAAGCTACGTAAAGAAGCCTCCCGAATGCGGCACTACCTTCCGTTTTTCTGTAGAATGCACGGTTTCCTCGCAAACCGACAAAAACTCTTGAAATGTCGAGATTAATACGTCATTCTGGAAATTCTGTCCTGCCAAGAGAACCTTCAACTTTAGAAGGAAACTGACAGCGCCATTGCATTCTCGAGGCTTTCTTACGTCTATGCTAATCTTTGCGGCTTTGTTCTTGAGAAACAGCTTTTTAGAGAGAAAAATTCGATGGACTATAGCATGTCAATTTTTAAGAAAATCTGAAAGGCTCACATCCACGTAAATTATAGCGAAAGCTACGTAAAAAGGCCTCCCGAATGCGGCACTACCTTCCGTTTTTCTGTAGAATGCACGGTTTCCTCGCAAACCGACAAAAACTCTTGAGATTTCGAGATCAATACATCATTTTGGAAATTCTGTCCTGCCAAGAGAACCTTCAACTTTGGAAGGAAACTGACAGCGCCATTGCATTCTCGAGGCTTTCTTACGTCTATGCTAATCTTTGCGGCTTTGTTCTCGAGAAACAGCTTTCTAGAGAGAAAAATTCGATAGACTATAGCATGTCAATTTTTAAGAAAATCTGAAAGGCTCACATCCACGTAAATTATAGCGAAAGCTACGTAAAAAAGCCTCCAGAATGCGGCACTACCTTCCGCTTTTCTGTAGAATGCACGGTTTCCTCGCAAACCGACAAAAACTCTTGAGATGTCGAGATCAATACATCATTCTGGAAATTCTGTCCTGCCAAGAGAACCTTCAACTTTAGAAGGAAACTGACAGCGCCATTGCATTCTCGAGGCTTTCTTACGTCTATACTAATCTTTGCGGCTTTGTTCTCGAGAAACAGCTTTTTAGAGAGAAAAATTCGATGGACTATAGCATGTCAATTTTTAAGAAAATCTGAAAGGCTCACATCCACGTAAATTATAGCGAAAGCTACGTAAAGAAGCCTCCCGAATGCGGCACTACTTTCCGTTTTTCTGTAGAATGCACGGTTTCCTCGCAAACCGACAAAAACTCTTGAGATTTCGAGATCAATACATCATTTTGGAAATTCTGTCCTGCCAAGAGAACCTTCAACTTTAGAAGGAAACTGAGAGCGCCATTGCATTCTCGAGGCTTTCTTACGTCTATACTAATCTTTGCGGCTTTGTTCTCGAGAAAAAGCTTTTTAGAGAGAAAAATTCGATGGACTATAGCATGTCAATTTTTAAGAAAATCTGAAAGGCTCACATCCACGTAAATTATAGCGAAAGCTACGTAAGGAAGCCTCCCGAATGCGGCACTACCTTCCGTGTTTCTGTAGAATGCACGGTTTCCTCGCAAACCGACATAAACTCTTGAGATGTCGAGATCAATTCATCATTCTGGAAATTCTGTCCTGCCAAGAGAACCTTCAACTTTAGAAGGAAGCTGAGAGCGCCATTGCATTCTCGAGGCTTTCTTACGTGTATACTAAACTTTGCGGCTTTGTTCTCGAGAAGAACCTTTTTAGAGAGAAAAATTCGATGGACTATGGCATGTCAATTTTTAAAAAAATCTAGAAGACTCACATCCACGTAAGTTATAGCGAAAGCTACGTAAAAAGGCCTCCCGAATGCGGCACTACCTTCCGTCTTTCTGTAGAATGCACGGTTTCCTCGCAAACCGACAAAAACTCTTGAGATGTCGAGATCAATACATCATTCTGGCAATTCTGTCCTGCCAAGAGAACCTTCAACTTTAGAAGGAAGCTGAGAGCGCCATTGCATTCTCGAGGCTTTCTTACGTGTATACTAAACTTTGCGGCTTTGTTCTCGAGAAGAACCTTTTTAGAGAGAAAAATTCGATGGACTATGGCATGTCAATTTTTAAAAAAATCTGAAAGACTCACATCCACGTAAGTTATAGCGAAAGCTACGTAAAAAGGCCTCCCGAATGCGGCACTACCTTCCGTCTTTCTGTAGAATGCACGGTTTCCTCGCAAACCGACAAAAACTCTTGAGATGTCGAGATCAATACATCATTCTGGCAATTCTGTCCTGCCAAGAGAACCTTCAACTTTAGAAGGAAGCTGAGAGCGCCATTGCATTCTCGAGGCTTTCTTACGTGTATACTAAACTTTGCGGCTTTGTTCTCGAGAAGAACCTTTTTAGAGAGAAAAATTCGATGGACTATGGCATGTCAATTTTTAAAAAAATCTGAAAGACTCACATCCACGTAAGTTATAGCGAAAGCTACGTAAAAAGGCCTCCCGAATGCGGCACTACCTTCCGTCTTTCTGTAGAATGCACGGTTTCCTCGCAAACCGACAAAAACTCTTGAGATGTCGAGATTAATACATCATTCTGGAAATTCTATCCTGCCAAGAGAACCTTCAACTTTAGAATTAAACTGAGAGCGCCATTGCACTCGCGAGGCTTTCTTACGTCTATACTAATCTTTGCGGCTTTGTTCTCGAGAAAAAGCTTTTTAGAGAGAAAAATTCGATGGACTATAGCATGTCAATTTTTAAGAAAATCTTAAAGGCTCACATCCACGTAAATTATAGCGAAAGCTACGTAAAAAGGCCTCCCGAATGCGGCACTACCTTCGGTTTTTCTGTAGAATGCACGGTTTCCTCGCAAACCGACAAAAACTCTTGAAATGTCGAGATTAATACGTCATTCTGGAAACTCTGTCCTGCCAAGAGAACCTTCAACTTTAGAATTAAACTGACAGCGCCATTGCATTCTCGAGGCTTTCTTACGTCTATGCTAATCTTTGCGGCTTTGTTCTCGAGAAACAGCTTTCTAGAGAGAAAAATTCGATGGATGTCAATTTTTAAGAAAATCTGAAAGGCTCACATCCACGTAAATTATAGCGAAAGCTACGTAAAAAGGCCTACCGAATGCGGCACTACCTTCCGTTTTTCTGTAGAATGCACGGTTTCCTCGCAAACCGACAAAAACTCTTGAGATTTCGAGATCAATACATCATTTTGGAAATTCTGTCCTGCCAAGAGAACCTTCAACTTTGGAAGGAAACTGACAGCGCCATTGCATTCTCGAGGCTTTCTTACGTCTATGCTAATCTTTGCGGCTTTGTTCTCGAGAAACAGCTTTCTAGAGAGAAAAATTCGATAGACTATAGCATGTCAATTTTTAAGAAAATCTGAAAGGCTCACATCCACGTAAATTATAGCGAAAGCTACGTAAAAAGGCCTCCCGAATGCGGCACTACCTTCCGTTTTTCTGTAGAATGCACGGTTTCCTCGCAAACCGATATAAACTCTTGAGATGTCGAGATCAATTCATCATTCTGGAAATTCTGTCCTGCCAAGAGAACCTTCAACTTTAGAAGGAAACTGAGAGCGCCATTGCATTCTCGAGGCTTTCTTACGTCTATCCTAACCTTTGCGGCTTTGTTCTCGAGAAAAAGCTTTTTAGAGAGAAAAATTCGATGGACTATAGCATGTCAATTTTTAAGAAAATCTGAAAGGCTCACATCCACGTAAATTATAGCGAAAGCTACGTAAAAAAGCCTCCAGAATGCGGCACTGCCTTCCGCTTTTCTGTAGAATGCACGGTTTCCTCGCAAACCGACAAAAACTCTTGAGATGTCGAGATCAATACATCATTCTGGAAATTCTGTCCTGCCAAGAGAACCTTCAACTTTAGAAGGAAACTGAGAGCGCCATTGCATTCTCGAGGCTTTCTTACGTCTATCCTAACCTTTGCGGCTTTGTTCTCGAGAAAGAGCTTTTTAGAGAGAAAAATTCGATGGACTATAGCATGTCAATTATTAAGAAAATCTGAAAGGCTCACATCCACGTAAATTATAGCGAAAACTACGTAAAAAGGCCTCCCGAATGCGGCACTACCTTCCGTTTTTCTGTAGAATGCACGGTTTCCTGGCAAACCGGCAAAAACTCTTGAGATGTCGAGATTAATACGTCATTCTGGAAATTCTGTCCTGCCAAGAGAACCTTCAACTTTAGAAGGAAACTGAGAGCGCCATTGCGTTCACGAGGCTTTCTTACGTCTATACTAATCTTTGCAGCTTTGTTCTCGAGAAAAAGCTTTTTATAGAGAAAAATTCAGCACTTCGCGTCCTCGAGTTACAATTTTTGCGCTATAACTCAGTCGCATTGAGTCTCACACTAAAACTGACGCGACGACCTTGAAGAGGACCGTCTACCCTACAATCTGACATATGAGCGGTCGCTCTAGCACTTCTGGTTCTCGAGTTACAATTTTTGCGTTATAACTCAGTCGCATTGAGTCCCACACTAAAACTGACACGACGACCTTGAAGAGGACCGTCTACCCTACAATCTGACATATGAGCGGTCGCTCTAGCACTTCTGGTTCTCGAGTTACCATTTTTGCGTTATAACTCAGTCGCATTGAGTCCCACACTAAAACTGACGCGACGACCTTGAAGAGGACCGTCTACCCTACAATCTGACATATGAGCGGTCGCTCTAGCACTTCTGGTTCTCGAGTTACCATTTTTGCGTTATAACTCAGTCGCATTGAGTCCCACACTAAAACTGACGCGACGACCTTGAAGAGGACCGTCTACCCTACAATCTGACATATGAGCGGTCGCTCTAGCACTTCTGGTTCTCGAGTTACCATTTTTGCGTTATAACTCAGTCACATTGAGTCCCACACTAAAACTGACGCGACGACCTTGAAGAGGACCGTCTACCCTACAATCTGACATATGAGCGGTCGCTCTAGCACTTCTGGTTCTCGAGTTACCATTTTTGCATTATAACTCAGTCGCATTGAGTACCACACTAAAACTGACGCGACGACCTTGAAGAGGACCGTCTACCCTACAATCTGACATATGAGCGGTCGCTCTAGCACTTCTGGTTCTCGAGTTACCATTTTTGCGTTATAACTCAGTCGCATTGAGTCCCACACTAAAACTGATACGACGACCTTGAAGAGGACCGTCTACCCTACAATCTGACATATGAGCGGTCGCTCTAGCACTTCTGGTTCTCGAGTTACCATTTTTGCGTTATAACTCAGTCGCATTGAGTCTCACACTAAAACTGAAGCGACGACCTGGAAGAGGACCGTCTACCCTACAATCTGACATATGAGCGGTCGCTCTAGCACTTCTGGTTCTCGAGTTACCATTTTTGCGTTATAACTCAGTCGCATTGAGTCTCACACTAAAACTGAAGCGACGACCTGGAAGAGGACCGTCTACCCTACAATCTGACATATGAGCGGTCGCTCTAGCACTTCTGGTTCTCGAGTTACCATTTTTGCGTTATAACTCAGTCGCATTGAGTCCCACACTAAAACTGAAGCGACGACCTGGAAGAGGACCGTCTACCCTACAATCTGACATATGAACGGTCGCTCTAGCACTTCTCGTTCTCGAGTTACCATTTTTGCGTTATAACTCAGTCGCATTGAGTCCCACACTAAAACTGACGTGACGACCTTGAAGAGGACCGTCTACCCTACAATCTGACATATGAACGGTCGCTCTAGCACTTCTCGTTCTCGAGTTACCATTTTTGCGTTATAACTCAGTCGCATTGAGTGTCACACTAAAACTGACGTGACGACCTTGAAGAGGACCGTCTACCCTACAATCTGACATATGAACGGTCGCTCTAGCACTTCTGGTTCTCGAGTTACCATTTTTGCGTTATAACTCAGTCGCATTGAGTCTCACACTAAAACTGAAGCGACGACCTGGAAGAGGACCGTCTACCCTACAATCTGACATATGAACGGTCGCTCTAGCACTTCTGGTTCTCGAGTTACCATTTTTGCGTTATAACTCAGTCGCATTGAGTCTCACACTAAAACTGAAGCGACGACCTGGAAGAGGACCGTCTACCCTACAATCTGACATATGAACGGTCGCTCTAGCACTTCTCGTTCTCGAGTTACCATTTTTGCGTTATAACTCAGTCGCATTGAGTCCCACACTAAAACTGACGTGACGACCTTGAAGAGGACCGTCTACCCTACAATCTGACATATGAACGGTCGCTCTAGCACTTCTCGTTCTCGAGTTACCATTTTTGCGTTATAACTCAGTCGCATTGAGTCCCACACTAAAACTGATGCGACTACCTTGAAGAGGACCGTCTACCCTACAATCTGACATATGAGCGGTCGCTCTAGCACTTCTGGTTCTCGAGTCACCATTTTTGCGTTATAACTCAGTCGCATTGAGTCTCACACTAAAACTGACGCGACGACCTTGAAGAGGACCGTCTACCCTACAATCTGACATATGAACGGTCGCTCTAGCACTTCTCGTTCTCGAGTTACCATTTTTGCGTTATAACTCAGTCGCATTGAGTCTCACACTAAAACTGACGTGACGACCTTGAAGAGGACCGTCTACCCTACAATCTGACATATGAACGGTCGCTGTAGCACTTCTCGTTCTCGAGTTACCATTTTTGCGTTATAACTCAGTCGCATTGAGTCTCACACTAAAACTGACGTGACAACCTTGAAGAGGACCGTCTACCCTACAATCTGACATATGAACGGTCGCTCTAGCACTTCTCGTTCTCGAGTTACAATTTTTGCGTTATAACTCAGTCGCATTGAGTCTCACACTAAAACTGACGTGACGACCTTGAAGAGGACCGTCTACCCTACAATCTGACATATGAACGGTCGCTGTAGCACTTCTCGTTCTCGAGTTACCATTTTTGCGTTATAACTCAGTCGCATTGAGTCTCACACTAAAACTGATGCGACGACCTTGAAGAGGACCGTCTACCCTACAATCTGACATATGAACGGTCGCTGTAGCACTTCTCGTTCTCGAGTTACAATTTTTGCGTTATAACTCAGTCGCATTGAGTCTCACACTAAAACTGACGTGACGACCTTGAAGAGGACCGTCTACCCTACAATCTGACATATGAACGGTCGCTGTAGCACGTCTCGTTCTCGAGTTACCATTTTTGCGTTATAACTCAGTCGCATTGAGTCTCACACTAAAACTGACGCGACGACCTTGAAGAGGACCATCTACCCTACAATCTGACATATGAACGGTCGCTCTAGCACTTCTGGTTCTCGAGTTACCATTTTTGCGTTATAACTCAGTCGCATTGAGTCTCACACTAAAACTGAAGCGACGACCTGGAAGAGGACCGTCTACCCTACAATCTGACATATGAACGGTCGCTCTAGCACTTCTCGTTCTCAAGTTACCATTTTTGCGTTATAACTCAGTCGCATTGAGTCCCACACTAAAACTGACGTGACGACCTTGAAGAGGACCGTCTACCCTACAATCTGACATATGAACGGTCGCTCTAGCACTTCTCGTTCTCGAGTTACAATTTTTGCGTTATAACTCAGTCGCATTGAGTCTCACACTAAAACTGAAGCGACGGCCTGGAAGAGGACCGTCTACCCTACAATCTGACATATGAACGGTCGCTGTAGCACTTCTCGTTCTCGAGTTACCATTTTTGCGTTATAACTCAGTCGCATTGAGTCTCACACTAAAACTGACGTGGCTACCTTGAAGAGGACCGTCTACCCTACAATCTGACATATGAACGGTCGCTCTAGCACTTCTCGTTCTCAATTTACCATTTTTGCGTTATAACTCAGTCGCATTGAGTCTCACACTAAAACTGACGCGACGACCTTGAAGAGGACCGTCTACCCTACAATCTGGCATATGAACGGTCGCTGTAGCACTTCTGGTTCTCGAGTTACTATTTTTGCGTTATAACTCAGTCGCATTGAGTCTCACCCCAAAACTGACGCGACGACCTTGAAGAGGACCGTCTACCCTACAATCTGACATATAAACGGTCACTCTAGTACTTCTCGTTCTCGAGTTACTGTTGTTTCGTTATAACTTAGTCGCATTGAGTCTCACACCAAAGCAGTTACGGTGGCCTTGAAGAGGACCGTCTACCATATATGTAATCGGATCCATTAACGGGCGCTCTAGAAATTCGCTTCGAAACGCAGGCGTAAATGATGTGTGTGCGAACGAAATCGTCTCGCCGTACCGCCAACGTCCACGCAGGCCCAAAGCACAGCTTACTTAATACTGACAGTATTGAGTAAGTACTTACAGTATTGAGTAAGCTGTGCCCAAAGATAGTGTCTGCGCTGTGTTGTCTTAATGATACGGCCGCCCCGACGCGTATTTTCGCTGGCGCCCCGGGTATCTTAACGTAGATTGGGCGGGATCCGCAGGGGAGAGGAATTGACGGTGGGAAACGGTCGCACGTCCCGGAGGGCTATCCGTTTGGCGTTGCGGTGTGGCGTCCACCGGCCAATGCTTGGCCTCCCCATCGCGTCAGTGTTTCACGGGAAAATCGCGGGGTCCGCATAGAAAAACGCCGCGAATGGGGCGCCGAAGGTTGCCTATGAGCGGGAGAGAATGGGAGACGTGACAGAGGGCCGGTCGGAATCGCGGCGTTTTCCGAGCTCCTGCGGCAGCCCTGAGGCAGTTCGCCGATCGTCTTCGAGGGATATATAGCGAATTTCCCTTTCGGAAAAACTACGTCGAATTTCTCTGCGCCGTCAGTACTTCTGCCGTTTGTATTTCCGCGTAGTATTATTCCGTGGCGTGAAACACGGAACAATTCCTGGAACAGCTGGCTGTCACTGTCGGATTAGGTTAGGTATTCGGGGTATTCGTTTTCGTTTATATTCGAACATGTCAAGAAGTGTCCTTATCGAATTCAATGTTTACTGTGGACATCTCCCACCCAATGGGCATCTGGGCATCTCCCAGTTAACGCCGGTACAAGACGAGAGGCCCGTCGACGGATCTGCCCGCGAAACGTCAGCAGAATCAATTCTGCCGCGTAGGAGAGGCAGGAGGGCGCCGCAGGAATCAATTTACGACAGGCCGCAATACAATTGACCGTCCCCTACCTGGAATGCTGTAAGTTGAAGTTTCCGAAGTAAGCGGGAAACAGTATCATCGAATTGCAAATTCAACGTGACGACATGTAAGTCCCTGCCTACCTGGAGGAGCTCCGGATTCAGGATAAACGTGAAGATACCGTTGAATTCGTCCGTCCTTCTTTGGTGTGTACGAATTTTCTCAGGTTTTTCCTGCGCAATACATTTGTTTGGCGAAAGGCAATTGATGGACTATAAAACTATGAGAATTTGTGGAAAATACTCCCGTCTCGAAACCGTCGCAAATTAAAATGAAGACGACGTAAATAGATCTCCTGAATATGATGGAAATCACCGTTTCAATGGGAAACTATACCTTTCCTCCGATCCCTGACAATTTTCCTCGTGAACGCACCTTCAAGGTAAGTTAACAAACAATTTAGGATAAATCCGATGGTGCCTATGCGTTAGTCTGCTGCCCCTCTTTGAACTGTATGTTGTTTTTTAGGTTATTTTACATCGAGAGGATGTGTGTTTTGATTAAGAAATTCGACGGACCCATCGTATAGTAAGAGAATTTTCTGGAAGATACGGATGCCGCTGAAAATCGGCGGGAATCGTGTAGGATCTCATTTTCAACGAAAAACCGTCCAGTTTCGTGGAAATCGAAAAAGCCTTTCGCCGAAACCATACGTTCGAGGTAACCGCCTGAGAAACTGCCGCGTACCTGGAGCACCTCTGGATTCAGGATAAATGTGAAGGTACTGTTGAATTCGTCTGTCCTTCTTCCTACTATACGCATGTTTTGAGCGTTCTTTCAGAGAAGGCGTCCCTGCGAAAGGCAAGCTGTAGGTATTCATCAAAATGGTGTTTACAGCGCCATCTCGTAGGAATAGCGTGAACCTCATCTGTCACCAATTCTCATATACAGATTACATGAGATGGGAATTAATTATGTATTCGGTTGCGGTTATCAGCCTGTAGATGGCGGCTAAATCGCCATCTACCCGCGGAAGTATTAACTAAACGTAATTCCATGGTTAGGAATGTTTATACAATAGGTTTCCGTGACTGGAGGTCCGTAACGTTCCCACGAGATGGCGCCACAGTACTTGGCTGAGTAACCTAAAATTATTTACAATTTTTACTTTTTAGAAAGGAAATTATATATATTATAGCGGCTCAACGTTCATCGTATATGACGTGACGGTTTGTCGCGATCACGCGAAAGGTTTTATGTTTGTCCGTGAAGAACATTTCGAGATGATTGTTGTAGGACAAAAGAAGAACTGTCAAGCCCTCCGATGCCCGACAAGTTTCCTCGTGAATGCGCCTTCAAGGTAAGGTAACAAAATATTCAGGATCTGCCATAATAAACAGTAAGATATTAATAGATATTTATAGTAATGTCATTGTTTATGCATCGAATTATTTCAATATTTTGGTTTTACTTTGTCACTTAAAATATTTATGGCTTTTATAATATGCCCGCCTTATCTAACTCGTGCGGAAGGTGTCTTCCCTGCACTCGACTGCCTGTTCGGCACCTGTTGTGAAAATAACTTTTTCCGCGTTAATGCAGAAATGTTTTAGATAGAGTTGCAAACCGTCAGGGAGGAAATTCAATCATGTAACCGCGGCACGAAGAGGAAATCAACGAATTTATCAGATAGGAGGTAGGAGAGACGAATCAGGTTAACAGATCAGGTCCAGGCACAAAGCAAACGAAGTCTTCAATGGGAAAACAACTTACAACATTTCGTAGAAGGATTAGATGACGGGAATTTCCCGAACCGAATTTATGAAAGACATCCAAGGAACTGTACCGTAAATCTCGAGACAAAAGATAAATAGAACTACACAGAGACGAGAAATGGAAGAAACAGGAATATTTTCCTTCCAACAGACGTCCAGAAGTGAGTAAAATATTAATTATCCGACAAAGTATTTAATTCTACAATCCCATACCTAACATACTTATTTTATTATGTGTGTATCTTGCTTTTGTATCTATATTGAATATTATTCATTTCAGGGTTAGGATTACTTACAAGAAAGAAGAAATTAAATAGTGGACATTATTACAACTCATCTATGATTATAATAAGTTTTAAGTTTGTTAATGATATTCCCATTAGATGGGTGTCTTATCTTATTCAGACAATGAAACTGTTAAACTTACGTATAACTAAATACACATCTTAATATTTAAATCATTAAATCATTAAATACGCATCTTAATATTTATCGTATGTTGCAAGGCAATTTGCAATCGATATATTTCGAAAGGTATCTTTCAATGGTGATAATATGTTAGTATTCTTTGAAACTTCTTAGTGTATCTGGATTATCACATACAACTGTGGCGCCTGAGGAGAAAAATTCGATAGACTATAGCATGTCAATTATTTAAAAAATCTGAAAGACTCACATCCACGTAAATTATAGCGAAAGCTACGTAAAGACGCCTTCCTAATGCGGCACTACCTTCCGTTTTTCTGTAGAATGCACGGTTTCCTCGCAAACCGACAAAAACTCTTGAGATGTCGAGATCAATACATCATTCTGGCAATTCTGTCCTGCCAAGAGAACCTTCAACTTTAGAAGGAAGCTGAGAGCGCCATTGCATTCTCGAGGCTTTCTTACGTCTATACTAATCGTTGAGGCTTTGTTCTCGAGAAAAACCTTTTTAGAGAGAAAAATTCGATAGACTATAGCATGTCAATTTTTAAAAAAATCTGAAAGACTCACATCCACGTAAATTATTGCGAAAGCTACGTAAAGAAGCCTCCCGAATGCGGCACTACCTTCCGTTTTTCTGTAGAATGCACGGTTTCCTCGCAAACCGACAAAAACTCTTGAGATGTCGAGATCAATACATCATTCTGGCAATTCTGTCCTGCCAAGAGAACCTTCAACTTTAGAAGGAAGCTGAGAGCGCCATTGCATTCTCGAGGCTTTCTTACGTCTATACTAATCGTTGAGGCTTTGTTCTCGAGAAAAACCTTTTTAGAGAGAAAAATTCGATAGACTATAGCATGTCAATTTTTAAAAAAATCTGAAAGACTCACATCCACGTAAATTATTGCGAAAGCTACGTAAAGAAGCCTCCCGAATGCGGCACTACCTTCCGTTTTTCTGTAGAATGCACGGTTTCCTCGCAAACCGACAAAAACTCTTGAGATGTCGAGATTAATACATCATTCTGGAAATTCTATCCTGCCAAGAGAACCTTCAACTTTGGAAGGAAGCTGAGAGCGCCATTGCATTCTCGAGGCTTTCTTACGTCTATACTAATCGTTGAGGCTTTGTTCTCGAGAAAAACCTTTTTAGAGAGAAAAATTCGATAGACTATAGCATGTCAATTTCTAAAAAAATCTGAAAGACTCACATCCACGTAAATTATAGCGAAAGCTACGTAAAGAAGCCTCCCGAATGCGGCACTACCTTCCGTTTTTCTGTAGAATGCACGGTTTCCTCGCAAACCGACAAAAACTCTTGAGATGTCGAGATTAATACATCATTCTGGAAATTCTATCCTGCCAAGAGAACCTTCAACTTTGGAAGGAAGCTGAGAGCGCCATTGCATTCTCGAGGCTTTCTTACGTCTATACTAATCGTTGAGGCTTTGTTCTCGAGAAAAATCTTTTTAGAGAGAAAAATTCGATAGACTATAGCATGTCAATTTCTAAAAAAATCTGAAAGACTCACATCCACGTAAATTATAGCGAAAGCTACGTAAAGAAGCCTCCCGAATGCGGCACTACCTTCCGTTTTTCTGTAGAATGCACGGTTTCCTCGCAAACCGACAAAAACTCTTGAGATGTCGAGATCAATACATCATTCTGGAAATTCTGTCCTGCCAAGAGAACCTTCAACTTTAGAAGGAAACTGAGAGCGCCATTGCATTCTCGAGGCTTTCTTACGTCTATACTAATCTTTGTGGCTTTGTTCTCGAGAAAAAGCTTTTTAGAGAGAAAAATTCGATGGACTATGGCATGTCAATTTTTAAAAAAATCTGAAAGACTCACATCCACGTAAATTATAGCGAAAGCTACGTAAAAAGGCCTCCCGAATGCGTCACTACCTTCCGTGTTTCTGTAGAATGCACGGTTTCCTCGCAAACCGACAAAAACTCTTGAGATGTCGAGATCAATATATCATTCTGGAAATTCTTTCCTGCCAAGAGAACCTTCAACTTTAGAAGGAAGCTGAGAGCGCCATTGCATTCTCGAGGCTTTCTTACGTCTATACTAATCGTTGAGGCTTTGTTCTCGAGAAAAACCTTTTTAGAGAGAAAAATTCGATAGACTATAGCTTGTCAATTTTTAAAAAAATCTGAAAGACTCACATGCACGTGAATTATAGCGAAAGCTACGTAAAAAAGCCTCCCGAATGCGTCACTACCTTCCGTGTTTCTGTAGAATGCACGGTTTCCTCGCAAACCGACAAAAACCCTTGAGATGTCGAGATTAATACATCATTCTGGAAATTCTATCCTGCCAAGAGAACCTTCAACTTTAGAAGGAAACTGAGAGCGCCATTGCATTCTCGAGGCTTTCTTACGTCTATACTAATCTTTGTGGCTTTGTTCTCGAGAAAAAGCTTTTTAGAGAGAAAAATTCGATGGACTATAGCATGTCAATTTTTAAGAAAATCTGAAAGGCTCACATCCACGTAAATTATAGCGAAAGCTACATAAAGGAGCCTCCCGAATGCGGCACTACCTTCCGTTTTTTTGTAGAATGCACGGTTTCCTGGCAAACCGACAAATACTGTTGAGAAGTCGAGATTAATACGTCATTCTGGAAATTCTGTCCTGCCAAGAGATCCTTCAACTTTAGAAGGAGACTGAGAGCGCCATTGCATTCACAAGGCTTTCTTACGTCTAGACTAATCTTTGCGGCTTTGTTCTCGAGAAAAAGCTTTTTAGAGAGAAAAATTCGATAGACTATAGCATGTCAATTTTTAAAAAAATCTGAAAGACTCACATCCACGTAAATTATAGCGAAAGCTACGTAAAGGAGCCTCCCGAATGCGGCACTACCTTCGGTTTTTCTGTAGAATGCACGGTATCCTCGCAAACCACAAAAACTCTTGAGATGTCGAGATCAATACATCATTCTTGAAATTCTGTCCTGCCAAGAGAACCTTCAACTTTAGAAGGAAACTGAGAGCGCCATTGCATTCTCGAGGCTTTCTTACGTCTATACTAATCTTTGCGGCTTTGTTCTCGAGAAAAAGCTTTTTAGAGAGAAAAATTCGATGGACTATAGCATGTCAATTTTTAAAAAAATCTGAAAGACTCACATCCACGTAGATTATATCGAAAGGTACGTAAAAAGACCTCCCGAATGCGGCACTACCTTCCGCTTTTCTGTAGAATGCACGGTTTCCTGGAAAACCGACAAAAACTCTTGAGATGTCGAGATCAATACATCATTCTGGAAATTCTGTCCTGCCAATAGAACCTTCAAATTTAGAAGGAGACTGAGAGCGCCATTGCATTCACAAGGCTTTCTTACGTCTATACTAATCTTTGCGGCTTTGTTCTCGAGAAAAAGCTTTTTAGAGAGAAAAATTCGATAGACCATAGCATGTCAATTTCTAAAAAAATCTGAAAGACTCACATCCACGTAAATTATAGCGAAAGGTACGTAAAAAGGCCTTCCTAATGCGGCACTGCCTTCCGTTTTTCTGTAGAATGCACGGTTTCCTCGCAAACCGACAAAAACTCTTGAGATGTCGAGATCAATACATCATTCTGGAAATTCTTTCCTGTCAAGAGAACCTTCAACATTAGAAGGAAACTGGGAGCGCCATTGCATTCTCGAGGCTTTCTTACGTCTATACTAATCTTTGCGGCTTTGTTCTCGAGAAACAGCTTTTTAGAGAGAAAATTTCGATGGACTTTAGCATGTCAATTTTTAAGAAAATCTGAAAGGCTCACATCCACGTAAATTATAGCGAAAGCTACGTAAAAAGGCCTCCCGAATGCGGCACTACCTTCCGTTTTTCTGTAGAATGCACGGTTTCCTCGCAAACCGACAAAAACTCTTGAGAAGTCGAGATTAATACGTCATTCTGGAAATTATGTCCTGCCAAGAGAACCTTCAACTTTAGAAGGAAACTGAGAGCGCCATTGCATTGACGAGGCTTTCTTACGTCTATACTAATCTTTGCGGCTTTGTTTTCGAGAAAAAGCTTCTTAGAGAGAAAAATTCGGTAGACTATAGCATGTCAATTTTTAAAGAAATCTGAAAGACTTACATCCACGTAAATTATAGCGAAAGCTACGTAAGGAAGCCTCCCGAATGCGGCACTACCTTCCGTGTTTCTGTAGAATGCACGGTTTCCTCGCAAACCGACAAAAGCTCTTGAGATATCGAGACTAATACGTCATTCTGGAAATTCTTTCCTGCCAAGAGAACCTTCAACTTTAGAAGGAAACTGGGAGCGCCATTGCATTCTCGAGGCTTTCTTACGTCTATACTAATCTTTGCGGCTTTGTTCTCGAGAAAAAGCTTTTTAGAGAGAAAAATTCGATGGACTATAGCATGTCAATTTTTAAGAAAATCTGAAAGGCTCACATCCACGTAAATTATAGCGAAAGCTACGTAAGGAAGCCTCCCGAATGCGGCACTACCTTCCGTTTTTCTGTAGAATGCACGGTTTCCTCGCAAACCGACAAAAACTCTTGAGATATCGAGACTAATACGTCATTCTGGAAATTCTTTCCTGCCAAGAGAACCTTCAACTTTAGAAGGAAACTGGGAGCGCCATTGTATTCTCGAGGCTTTCTTACGTCTATACTAATCTTTGCGGCTTTGTTCTCGAGAAAAAGCTTTTTAGAGAGAAAAATTCGATGGACTATGGCATGTCAATTTTTAAAAAAATCTGAAAGACTCACATCCACGTAAATTATAGCGAAAGCTACGTAAAAAGGCCTCCCGAATGCGTCACTACCTTCCGTGTTTCTGTAGAATGCACGGTTTCCTCGCAAACCGACAAAAACTCTTGAGATGTCGAGATCAATATATCATTCTGGAAATTCTTTCCTGCCAAGAGAACCTTCAACTTTAGAAGGAAGCTGAGAGCGCCATTGCATTCTCGAGGCTTTCTTACGTCTATACTAATCGTTGAGGCTTTGTTCTCGAGAAAAACCTTTTTAGAGAGAAAAATTCGATAGACTATAGCTTGTCAATTTTTAAAAAAATCTGAAAGACTCACATGCACGTGAATTATAGCGAAAGCTACGTAAAAAAGCCTCCCGAATGCGTCACTACCTTCCGTGTTTCTGTAGAATGCACGGTTTCCTCGCAAACCGACAAAAACCCTTGAGATGTCGAGATTAATACATCATTCTGGAAATTCTATCCTGCCAAGAGAACCTTCAACTTTAGAAGGAAACTGAGAGCGCCATTGCATTCTCGAGGCTTTCTTACGTCTATACTAATCTTTGTGGCTTTGTTCTCGAGAAAAAGCTTTTTAGAGAGAAAAATTCGATGGACTATAGCATGTCAATTTTTAAGAAAATCTGAAAGGCTCACATCCACGTAAATTATAGCGAAAGCTACATAAAGGAGCCTCCCGAATGCGGCACTACCTTCCGTTTTTTTGTAGAATGCACGGTTTCCTGGCAAACCGACAAATACTGTTGAGAAGTCGAGATTAATACGTCATTCTGGAAATTCTGTCCTGCCAAGAGATCCTTCAACTTTAGAAGGAGACTGAGAGCGCCATTGCATTCACAAGGCTTTCTTACGTCTAGACTAATCTTTGCGGCTTTGTTCTCGAGAAAAAGCTTTTTAGAGAGAAAAATTCGATTGACTATAGCATGTCAATTTTTAAAAAAATCTGAAAGACTCACATCCACGTAAATTATAGCGAAAGCTACGTAAAGGAGCCTCCCGAATGCGGCACTACCTTCGGTTTTTCTGTAGAATGCACGGTTTCCTCGCAAACCGACAAAAACTCTTGAGATGTCGAGATCAATACATCATTCTGGAAATTCTGTCCTGCCAAGAGAACCTTCAACTTTAGAAGGAAACTGAGAGTGCCATTGCATTCTCGAGGCTTTCTTACGTCTATACTAATCTTTGCGGCTTTGTTCTCGAGAAAAAGCTTTTTAGAGAGAAAAATTCGATGGACTATAGCATGTCAATTTTTAAGAAAATCTGAAAGGCTCACATCCGCGTAAGTTATAGCGAAAGCTACGTAAAAAGGCCTCTAGAATGCGGCACTACCTTCCGATTTTCTGTAGAATGCACGGTTTCCTCGCAAACCGACAAAAACTCTTGAGATGTCGAGATCAATACAGCATTCTGGAAATTCTTTCCTGCCAAGAGAACCTCCAACTTTAGAAGGAAACTGAGAGCGCCATTGCATTGACGAGGCTTTCTTACGTCTATACTAATCTTTGCGGCTTTGTTCTCGAGAAAAAGCTTCTTAGAGAGAAAAATTCGATGGACTATAGCATGTCAATTTTTAAGAAAATCTGAAAGGCTCACATCCACGTAAATTATAGCGAAAGCTACATAAAGGAGCCTCCCGAATGCGGCACTAAATTCCGTTTTTTTGTAGAATGCACGGTTTCCTGGCAAACCGACAAATACTGTTGAGAAGTCGAGATTAATACGTCATTCTGGAAATTCTGTCCTGCCAAGAGATCCTTCAACTTTAGAAGGAGACTGAGAGCGCCATTGCATTCACAAGGCTTTCTTACGTCTAGACTAATCTTTGCGGCTTTGTTCTCGAGAAAAAGCTTTTTAGAGAGAAAAATTCGATTGACTATAGCATGTCAATTTTTAAAAAAATCTGAAAGACTCACATCCACGTAAATTATAGCGAAAGCTACGTAAAGGAGCCTCCCGAATGCGGCACTACCTTCGGTTTTTCTGTAGAATGCACGGTTTCCTCGCAAACCGACAAAAACTCTTGAGATGTCGAGATCAATACATCATTCTGGAAATTCTGTCCTGCCAAGAGAACCTTCAACTTTAGAAGGAAACTGAGAGTGCCATTGCATTCTCGAGGCTTTCTTACGTCTATACTAATCTTTGCGGCTTTGTTCTCGAGAAAAAGCTTTTTAGAGAGAAAAATTCGATGGACTATAGCATGTCAATTTTTAAGAAAATCTGAAAGGCTCACATCCGCGTAAGTTATAGCGAAAGCTACGTAAAAAGGCCTCTAGAATGCGGCACTACCTTCCGATTTTCTGTAGAATGCACGGTTTCCTCGCAAACCGACAAAAACTCTTGAGATGTCGAGATCAATACAGCATTCTGGAAATTCTTTCCTGCCAAGAGAACCTCCAACTTTAGAAGGAAACTGAGAGCGCCATTGCATTGACGAGGCTTTCTTACGTCTATACTAATCTTTGCGGCTTTGTTCTCGAGAAAAAGCTTCTTAGAGAGAAAAATTCGGTAGACTATAGCATGTCAATTTTTAAAGAAATCTGAAAGACTTACATCCACGTAAATTATAGCGAAAGCTACGCAAATAAGCCTCCCGAATGCGGTACTACCTTCCGTTTTTCTGTAGAATGCACGGTTTCCTCGGAAACCGACAAAAACTCTTGAGATGTCGAGATCAATACATCATTCTGGAAATTCTGTCCTGCCAAGAGAACCTTCAACTTTAGAAGGAAACTGAGAGCGCCATTGCATTCACGAGGCTTTCTTACGTCTATACTAATCTTTGCGGCTTTGTTCTCGAGAAAAACCTTTTTAGAGAGAAAAATTCGATGGACTATAGCATGTCAATTTTTAAAAAAATCTGAAAGACTCACATCCACGTAAATTATAGCGAAAGCTACGTAAAAAGGCCTCCCGAATGCGGCACTACCTTCCGTTTTTCTGTAGAATGCACGGTTTCCTGGCAAACCGACAAGGACTCTTGAGATGTCGAGATTAATACGTCATTCTGGAAATTCTGTCCTGCCAAGAGAACCTTTAACTTTAGAGGGAAACTGAGAGTGTCATTGCATTCACGAGGCTTTCTTACGTCTATACTAAACTTTGCGGCTTTGTTCTCGAGAAAAAGCTTTTTATTAAGTTAACTTTTTTCTCTTCTGCTTTTCTTAATTAAAAATTGTCTCAATAATTGTAGCTTTAGAAGAACTTCTTGAGTTTCCCTTAATTGTCATTTTTATCTTTATCAGGCCATTGCTATGTTAATAACCAAATGGATTTCAATGACAGTAGTTGGAACATGTAGTAGACAGAAATAGTTGACACAACCGATTATTAGGACAAAAGAATGTCCGCAAATACTGAATACCTAGTCTATAAATGTTACCAATGAGAAATGGCATAGCAAGTTCGCATTTAGGAAAAGAAATTGATTGTTTTAATAAATATGGTGCGCGTAGTTTATAAAGAAGTAACTTAATACATCTCCTTTGTATGCAGTATGATGTTCTAGAGATGCTGTCTAACCATCGCCGCATGTGTGCCAGATAATTTGTCGAACATGTCGTTGCGTGAATTCCCTTCAATTTTGTGAACTCCTGTTTGACTTCTGCAGTCTGCTTTAAATATTTATGCTCGAGTTAATTTGTTGATTAAACAATGTCTTCAAAAATTGTATTGATTATTGTAAAAAAGTTATTTGAGTAAATAGTACTAACTGAAACAAAGAAGGAAAATAAATAAATAAATAAATGATAATAATAAAGATGTTACCAACTATTTACCTATTTTTAATCAGATACACTACATTACATTTTAAACCTAAAATATTACCTATCTACTTTCAGTTCATTAGATAGGCGCAACATTAAAAATTTTTAAATGAAGGAATAGGTAAATCTGTTATTAGTTTTTTTTTATTTAGACGTTAAACGAATCGTAAAATGCAAATAACATATCACTTTTTACAAACGTGAAACCCGCCGTAATTTAAATCGGGACGCGCCCGCCGACCAATCAGCGCAACGTGTCGGGTTGTGTCTTTTACCACCGTAGTCTGCTGTCAACCAACTGTCAGATTAGGTTAGGCGTCCGGAGACGGGTTATTCGCTTCGTTTTATTTACTTTACACGTCGAGGGGCGTCCCTTGTCGAATTCAACGTCTATTGTGGACGTCTCCCAGTTAACGCCGCCGGTACGAGATGCCCGCGAAACGTCGACAGAACGTACGGAAGCAGGAGGCAGCAATGGGTTGAGACACAGGCCGCAATACAATCGACCGCCCCCTAGCCCCCTAACTGGATTGTCGTTGGTCGACGTTTCTGCGGAGTAAGGGAAAAACAGTTTCATCGAACTGCAGATTTAACGCGACGACATGCAAGTCCCTGCCCACCCGGATGAGCTCCGGATTCCCTTCAATTCGTCTGCCCCTCTTTGGTCTATACGAATTTTCTCGGGTTCTTTCTAGGCACAACGTTTGTTCGGCGAAAGGCGATCGACGGACCTATAATATAGCTACGGGAATATGTGGAAAATACCCCCGCCTCGGAATCGTCGCAAATTAAAATGAAGGCGGCCTAAATTGGTCTCCCGAATACGGTGGAAAATCGCCGTTTCAATGAGAAACTGTTCCCCTCCACAGAGATGCCGGACAATTTTCCTCGTGAATGCACGCCTTCGAGGTAAGTTAACAACACGTAGTCTAGGATACATCCGATGGCGCCTCATTCGATGCGTTCGTCTGCTGCCCCTTCTTGAACTGTACGAACTTTTTCAGGATTCTACCTTGAGAGGTAGAATGTGTGTTTTGCGTAAGAAATTCGACGGACCCATCCCATCGTGCAGTAAGGGAATTTCGTGGAAGATACGGATGCCGCGCTCGAAATCGGCCCGAATCGTCGGTGACGCATACGTATATCGACCTCCCCATTGCGATGGGCGTCTCATTTTCAATGAAAAACCGTCCGGTTTCCTGCGAAATCGAGAAAGCCCTTCGCCGAAACGGTACGTTCGAGGTAACCGCCTGAGAAACTGACGCCTACCTGGGGCACCTGTGGATTCAGGATAAATGTGAAGGTACCGTTGAATTCGTCTGCCTTTCCTACTGCTTTATGCACGTTTTCGGCGTTCTCCTTCCTGTGAAGTTGTCCCCGCGAAAGGCGATCGGATACGTGTACGCAGGAATCATCAAAATGCTGTCTGCAGCGCCATCTCGTAGGAACTGTGCGAACCCCATCTGTCATCGATGCTCGTGTCGTACAGATTACATAAGACGGGAATCAATTACGCATTCGGTTGCGGCTATCGACCGTCAGATGGCGGCCAATTCCGCGATTAGGGATCTTTACGCGACGAGTATCCGTGACCGGTGGTCCGTAACGTTCCCACGAGATGGCGCCCCAATCCCCGGGCCGGCTAACTTAACCTTAAATTATTTACGATTTTTACTTTTCAGGAAGGAAATTATATATATCATTATAACGGCTTAACGTTCAAAGTATATGACTGACGCGACAATCTGTCGCGATCACGGGAGAAGGTTTTATGTTTGTCCGTGAAGAACATCTCAGGATGGTTGTCGTAGGACGAACGAAGAATAACTGTCACGTCCCTCCGATGCCCGACAAGTGAGGTAACAAAATATTCAGGATATGTCATGATAAACAGTAACGGACAGATAGATATCTATGGTAATATCGTTGTGTATGCATCGAATTATTTCAATATTTTGGTTTTACTTTGTCACTTAAAATATTTATGGCGTTGTTAATATGTCCGCCTTATCTAACTCGTGCGGAAGGTGTCTTCCCTGCACTCGACTGCCTGTTCGGCGCCTGTTGTGAAAATAACTTTTTCCACGTTAATGCAGAAATGTTTTAGATAGAGTTGCAAACCGTCTGGGAGGAAATTCAATCATGTAACCGCGGCACGAAGAGGAAATCAACGAATTTATCAGATAGGAGGTAGGAGAGACGAATCAGGTTAACAGATCAGGTCCAGGCACAAAGCAAACGAGGTCTTCAATGGGAAAACAACTTACAACATTTCGTAGAAGGATTACATGACGGGAATTTCCCGAACCGAATTTATGAAAGACATCCAAGGAACTGTACCATAAATCTCGAGACAAAAGATAAATAGAACTACACAGAGACGAGAAATGGAAGAAACAGGAATATTTTCCTTCCAACAGACGTCCAGAAGTGAGTAAAATATTAATTATCCGACAAAGCATTTAATTCTACAATCCCATACCTAACATACTTATTTTATTATGTGTGTATCTTGCTTTTGTATCTGTATTGAATATTATTCATTTCAGGGTTAGGATTACTTACAAGAAAGAAGAAATTAAATAGTGGACATTATTACAACTCATCTATGATTATAATAAGTTTTAAGTTTGTTAATGATATTCCCATTAGATGGGTGTCTTATCTTATTCAGACAATGAAACTGTTAAACTTACGTATAATTAAATACACATCTTAATATTTAAATCATTAAATCATTAAATACGCATCTTAATATTTATCGTACGTTGCAAGGCAATTTGCAATCGCTATATTTCGAAAGGTATCTTTCAATGGTGATAATATGTTAGTATTCTTTGAAACTTCTTAGTGTATCTGGATTATCACATACAACTGTGGCGCCTGAGGAGAAAAATTCGATAGACTATAGCATGTCAATTATTTAAAAAATCTGAAAAGCTCACATCCACGTAAATTATAGCGAAAGCTACATAAAAAAACCTCCAGAATGCGGCACTACCTTCCGTTTTTCTGTAGAATGCACGGTTTCCTCGCAAACCGACAAAAACTCTTGAGACGTCGAGATCAATACGTCATTCTGGAAATTCTTTCCTGCCAAGAGAACCTTCAACTTTAGAAGGACACTGAGAGCGCCATTGCATTCTCGAGGCTTTCTCACGTCTATACTAATCTTTGCGGCTTTGTTCTCGAGAAACAGCTTTTTAGAGAGAAAAATTCGATGGACTATAGCATGTCAATTTTTAAGAAAATCTGAAAGGCTCACATCCACGTAAATTATAGCGAATGCTACGTAAAAAGCCTCCCGAATGCGGCACTACCTTCCGTTTTTCTGTAGAATGCACGGTTTCCTCGCAAACCGACAAAAACTCTTGAGATGTCGAGATCAATACATCATTCTGGAAATTCTGTTCTGCCAAGAGAACCTTCAACTTTAGAAGGAAACTGAGAGCGCCATTGCATTCTCGAGGCTTTCTTACGTCTATACTAATCTTTGCGGCTTTGTTCTCGAGAAACAGCTTTTTAGAGAGAAAAATTCGATGGACTATAGCATGTCAATTTCTAAAAAAATCTGAAAGACTCACATCCACATAAATTATAGCGAAAGGTACATAAAAAGGCCTTCCTAATGCGGCACTGCCTTCCGTTTTTCTGTAGAATGCACGGTTTCCTCGCAAACCGACAAAAACTCTTGAGATGTCGAGATCAATACATCATTCTGGAAATTCTTTCCTGCCAAGAGAACCTTCAACTTTAGAAGGAAACTGGGAGCGCCATTGCATTCTCGAGGCTTTCTTACGTCTATACTAATCTTTGCGGCTTTGTTCTCGAGAAACAGCTTTTTAGAGAGAAAAATTCGATGGACTATAGCATGTCAATATTTAAGAAAATCTGAAAGGCTCACATCCACGTAAATTATAGCGAAAGCTACGTAAAAAGGCCTCCCGAATGCGGCACTACCTTCCGTTTTTCTGTAGAATGCACGGTTTCCTCGCAAACCGACAAAAACTCTTGAGATGTCGAGATCAATACATCATTCTGGAAATTCTATCCTGCCAAGAGAACCTTCAACTTTAGAAGGAGACTGAGAGCGCCATTGCATTCTCGAGGCTTTCTTACGTCTATACTAATCTTTGCGGCTTTGTTCTCGAGAAAAAGCTTTTTAGAGAGAAAAATTCGATGGACTATAGCATGTCAATTTTTAAGAAAATCTGAAAGGCTCACATCCACGTAAATTATAGCGAATGCTACGTAAAAAGCCTCCCGAATGCTGCACTACCTTCCGTTTTTCTGTAGAATGCACGGTTTCCTCGCAAACCGACAAAAACTCTTGAGATGTCGAGATCAATACATCATTCTGGAAATTCTTTCCTGCCAAGAGAACCTTCAACTTTAGAAGGAAGTTGAGAGCGCCATTGCATTCTCGAGGCTTTCTTACGTCTATACTAATCTCTGAGGCTTTGTTCTCGAGAAAAAGCTTTTTAGAGAGAAAAATTCGATGGACTATAGCATGTCAATTTTTAAGAAAATCTGAAAGGCTCACATCCACGTAAATTATAGCGAATGCTACGTAAAAAGCCTCCCGAATGCTGCACTACCTTCCGTTTTTCTGTAGAATGCACGGTTTCCTCGCAAACCGACAAAAACTCTTGAGATGTCGAGATCAATACATCATTCTGGAAATTCTGTCATGCCAAGAGAACCTTCAACTTTAGAAGGAGACTGAGAGCGCCATTGCATTCTCGAGGCTTTCTTACGTCTATACTAATCTTTGCGGCTTTGTTCTCGAGAAAAAGCTTTTTAGAGAGAAAAATTCGATAGGCTATAGCTTGTCAATTTTAAAAAAAATCTGAAAGGCTCACATCCACGTAAATTATAGCGAAAGCTACGTAAGGAAGCCTCCCGAATGCGGCACTACCTTCCGTTTTTCTGTAGAATGCACGGTTTCCTGGCAAACCGACAAAAACTCTTGAGAAGTCGAGATTAATACGTCATTCTGGAAATTCTGTCCTGCCAAGAGAACCTTCAACTTTAGAAGGAAACTGAGAGCGCCATTGCATTCTCGAGGCTTTTTTACGTCTATACTAATCTTTGCGGCTTTGTTCTCGAGAAAAAGTTTTTTAGAGAGAAAAATTCGATGGACTATAGCATGTCAATTTTTAAGAAAATCTGAAAGGTTCACATCCACGTAAATTATAGCGAAAGCTACGTAAAAAGGCCTCCCGAATGCGGCACTACCTTCCGTTTTTCTGTAGAATGCACGGTTTCCTCGCAAACCGACAAAAACTCTTGAGATGTCGAGATCAATACATCATTCTGGAAATTCTGTCCTGCCAAGAGAACCTTCAACTTTAGAAGGAGACTGAGAGCGCCATTGCATTCTCGAGGCTTTCTTACGTCTATACTAATCTTTGCGGCTTTGTTCTCGAGAAAAAGCTTTTTAGAGAGAAAAATTCGATAGGCTATAGCTTGTCAATTTTAAAAAAAATCTGAAAGGCTCACATCCACGTAAATTATAGCGAAAGCTACGTAAGGAAGCCTCCCGAATGCGGCACTACCTTCCGTTTTTCTGTAGAATGCACGGTTTCCT
The DNA here is from genome assembly GCA_037954035.1 of Rosalia funebris. NCBI lineage: Eukaryota > Metazoa > Arthropoda > Insecta > Coleoptera > Cerambycidae > Rosalia > Rosalia funebris. The sequence continues at coordinate 273,598 of JAZFAV010000004.1, read as the reverse complement.
GGCAAACCGACAAAAACTCTTGAGAAGTCGAGATTAATACGTCATTCTGGAAATTCTGTCCTGCCAAGAGAACCTTCAACTTTAGAAGGAAACTGAGAGCGCCATTGCATTCTCGAGGCTTTTTTACGTCTATACTAATCTTTGCGGCTTTGTTCTCGAGAAAAAGTTTTTTAGAGAGAAAAATTCGATGGACTATAGCATGTCAATTTTTAAGAAAATCTGAAAGGTTCACATCCACGTAAATTATAGCGAAAGCTACGTAAAAAAGCCTCCCGAATGCGGCACTACCTTCCGTTTTTCTGTAGAATGCACGGTTTCCTGGCAAACCGACAAAAACTCTTGAGATGTCGAAATTAATACGTCATTCTGGAAATTCTGTCCTGCCAAGAGAACCTTCAACTTTAGAAGGAAACTGAGAGCGCCATTGCATTCACAAGGCTTTCTTACGTCTATCCTAACCTTTGCGGCTTTGTTCTCGAGAAAAAGCTTTTTATTAAGTTAACTTTTTTCTCTTCTGCTTTTCTTAATTAAAAATTGTCTCAATAATTGTAGCTCTATAAGAACTTCTTGAGTTTCCCTCAATTGTCATATTTATCTTTATCAGGCCATTGCTCTGTTAATAACCAAATGGATTTCAATGACAGTAGTTGGAACATGTAGTAGACAGAAATAGTTGACACAACCGATTATTAGGACAAAAGAATGTCCGCAAATACTAAATACCTAGTCTATAAATGTTACCAATGAGAAATGGCATAGCAAGTTCGCATTTAGGAAGAGAAACTGATTGTTTTAATAAATATGGTGCGCGTAGTTTATAAAGTAGTAACTTAATACATCTCCTTTGTATGCAATATGATGTTCTAGAGATGCTGACTAACCATCACCGCATGTGTGCCAAATAATTTGTGGAACATGTCGTTGCGTGAGTTCCCTTCAATTTTGTGAATTCCTGTTTGACTTCTGCAGTCTGCTTTAAATATTTATGCTCGAGTTAATTTGTTGATTAAACAATGTCTTCAAATATTGTATTGATTATTGTAAAAATCGATCCGATAGGACTTGAACCTTGACGAAGTTCTAGTGCAAACACTGCAAACTGGAACGGGTGGGTCGGCTTGCGCGTTTTAATGATTTAAGGAGCCGTACCATAGGTTTAACCATAGTGGGGGGGTCCTTATTGAAAAACCAGACTAAGACAAGTCCCTGAAGGAGGGCAGCAGCTCTTTCAGTAGTCATAGTGGCAGAAACCGTGGGGGTTGGTATGGTGCTATGACACACACGACTGCGATGTGGAAGGCAAGAGGAAACCACCACATTATAATCCTCAGAACAGCTAGCAGAAAGCTTATCCTAAATTAATGATGGCGTCTCCTGGGACAAAAAACTCCGGAGGTAAAATAGTCCTCCGTTCGGATCTCCGGGTGAGGACTGTTCCGGGAGACGTGATCGAGTGCAATCATAATAAGAAGTGTAGCATTTCACGAGTCGGAGCGTGGAATGTCAGAAGCATGAGACAGGCAGGGAAGCTAGAAAATCTGAAGATAGAAATGGATAGGTTAGGATTAGATATAGTAGGTATAAGTGAGATGCGCTGGCCGGAAGTAGGAGATTTTTGGAGCGGTGACTATAGGGTAATACACACAGGATCGGTAAATGGAAACGCGGGAGTAGGGATCGTTATGCGGAAGAACGCAGGACAGTGTGTAGATAGCTACCTACAATACAGCGAGAGAGTAATGATGGTTAGGTTAGATTCGAAGCCAGTGGAAACAGTAATAGTGCAAGTATACATGCCTACTTCTAACCACAGCGAGGAAGAGTTAGAAGCCGTTTATTCGGACATAGAGCAGGTAATAGGATTTGTGAAGGGTCATGAAAATTTAATAATAGTAGGAGATTTTAACGCAGTCGTAGGTGAGGGGAAAGAAGGAGAATTTGTAGGGCCTTATGGATTAGGAAACAGAAACGAGAGAGGTAGCAGACTGATAGAATTCTGTGAGAAGCACAAGATGGTAGTCGCGAACACATTGTTTAAGAATCACGTTAGGAGGCGGTACACATGGAAAATGCCAGGAGGGATAGACAGGTATCAGATAGACTACATTCTGGTTAGGAAGAGATTTAGAAATCAAGTAAAAGACTGTAAGAGTTATCTAGGAGCAGATGTAGACAGCGATCACAACTTGGTAGTCATGAAAGCTAGATTAAAGTTCAAAAATCTGAAAACCCGGAAGGATAAGAAACGTATAAATGTAGACATATTGAGGGATCAGAATATGAAAGATAAGTTCCAGGAGAAAACAGATCAATTAATAAAAAAAACGAGTAAGGACGAAATCAAGAACGCAGAAACTGAGTGGGAGGGTATCAAGAATAGTCTAGCTTCCGCGGCTACGGACGTTTTAGGACACGATAAAAGGGAAGCTAGGAAGCCCTGGATAACGGACGAAATCTTAAACTTAATGCAAAAGAGACGAGGCTACAAAAACAGACGAGTCGAAGAAGGACTGAAAACGTATAAGGCAATAAAGTGGGAAATCATTAGAAAATGTAGAAAAGCGAAAGAACAATGGATAGAGGAGAAATGCAAAGAAGTAGAAGATAAGTTACAAGTAGGTAAGACCGATGAGGCTTACAAAATAATTAAGAGGAACTTCAGGGATGTAGGAACAATAAGTAGAAATGTTAGGAGTCAATCGGGGGACATACTGATAGGAAGAGAGGAGAAAGCGGATAGATGGAAGCAGTACTTAGGAAATTTATACGAGGGTCAGGAATTAGGAGAGATATTAGAGGAAGAATCTAGCATCGGTAGGGAAGATGTAGGGAAACCTATATTGAGAGAGGAATTTGAAATAGCACTAAGGGGGCTAAAGAATAATAGAGCGCCGGGTGTAGATAAAATACAGGCGGAAATTTTGAAATGTGCGGGACAGAAAGTAGTAAATAGGATGTTTGAACTGGTAAAATACATATACGAAACGGGCGAGATGCCGGAGGATTATAAGAGGAACATTATCGTTACTATACCGAAAAAGAGAGGAGCTGACAAATGCGAGAACTTTAGAACGATTAGCCTAACTTCCCATGCGTCAAAAATCCTAACTAGAATAGTGCAGAAGAGGATGGAAAATAGAGCGGAGGAAATACTAGGAGAAGACCAATTCGGGTTTAGGCGAAACAGGGGAACTGGCGAAACTATTCTAGCGCTAAGAGTAATGTTAGAGAAAACAATAGAAAAAGGAAAGAACGCTTATATAGGATTTGTAGATTTAGAAAAAGCTTTTGATAACGTAAGATGGGAAAAAATGTTCGAGATACTAAAGAGCGCGGGAATGAAGTATAGAGATAGGAGAGTAGTACACAATCTATACATAGAGCAAACTGCTGTTATAGAAGTAGAAGGGGAAGAAAGGGAAGTAGGTATTAGGAAAGGAGTAAGACAAGGATGTACGCTATCACCACTAATTTTTAATCTGTACATCGAAGAGGCGATTAATGTGGTAAAAGATAGAGTAGATTTCGGGATTAAAGTACAGGGACAGAAACTAAAAATGCTGAGATTCGCGGATGATATAGCAGTATTAGCATCTAGTAAGGAGGAACTAGAATCAGCATTGAACGAAATGGAGGCAGTGTTGACAGAGGAATACGGAATGAGGGTGAATAAAAACAAAACTAAAGTGTTAGTGTGCAGAGGGCGCGAGAGCAGAGCAAAAACGAAAGTACAAATTAATAATGAAAGATTGGAGGAAGTTAAAGACTTCACTTATTTAGGAAGTAAAATAAATTGGGATGGAAGAAGCGATAAAGACATAAAACAAAGAATAGCGCAGGGTCGAGTAGCTTTTAACAAAAAGAAAGCACTTTTATGCTCGGGGGTAATAAACTTAGAAACAAGGAAGAGATTTTTGTAAACATATGTATGGAGCACGGCACTTTACGGCTGCGAAACCTGGACGGTAGGGGAAGCAAGTAGGAAGAAATTAGAAGCTTTTGAGATGTGGTGTTACCGAAGAATGATGAAAATACCATGGACTGATAGGGTTAGAAACGAAGAAGTATTGGAGAAAGTCGGCGAGAAAAGGAGTATGTGGAAAAACTTAAAGAAGAGAAGAGATAGAATGGTAGGCCACTTGCTGAGACATGGGGGAATAGTCCGCGATATTTTGGAGGCAGAAATAGGAGTGAAGAAAGGCAGAGGTAGGCCTAGATTAGACTACTGCTCGCAAATAGTAAGGGATGTAGGTTGTAGCACAACTAGCGAAATGCGTAGGTTAGCACAAGATAGGAGAAGCTGGAGGTTAGCGTCCAACCAGTCTTAGGACTGATGACCTAATGATGATGATGATATTGTAAAAAAGCTATTTGAGTAAATAATACTAACTGAAACAAAGAAGGAAAATAAATAAATAAATAAATGATAATAATAAAGATGTTACCAACTATTTACCTATTTTTATTCAGATACTCTACATTACATTTTAAACCTAAAATATAACCTATCTACTTTCAGTTCATTAGATAGGCGCAACATTAAAAATTTTTAAATGAAGGAATAGGTAAATCTGTTATTAGTTTTTTTTTTATTTAGACGTTAAACGAATCGTAAAATGCAAATAACATATCACTTTTTACAAACGCGGATCCCGCCGAAATTTAAATCGGGACGCGCCCGCCGACCAATCAGCGCAACGTGTCGGGTTGTGTCTTTTACCACCGTAGTCTGCTGTCAACCAACTGTCAGATTAGGTTAGGCGTCTGGAGACGGGTTATTCGCTTCGTTTTATTTACTTTACACGTCGAGGGGCGTCCCTTGTCGAATTCAACGTCTATTGTGGACGTCTCCCACCTGACGGGCACCCGGACGTCTCCCAGTTAACGTCGCCGGTACGAGATTCCCGCGAAATGTCGACAGAACGTAGAGAAGCAGGAGGCAGCAATGGGTTGCGACACAGGCCGCAATACAATCGACCGCCCCCTAGCCCCCTAACTGGATTGCCGTTTGTCGAAGTTTTGCGGAGTAAGGGGAAAACTGTTTCATCGAACTGCAGATTCAACGCGACGACATGCAAGTCCCTGCCCACCCGGGTGAGCTCCGGATTCAGGATAAACGTGAAGGTATCGTTCAATTCGTCTGCCCCTCTTTGGTCTATACGAATTTTCTCGGGTTCGTCCTAAGCACAACGTTTGTTCGGCGAAAGGCGATCGACATACCTATAATATAGCTACGGGAATATGTGGAAAATACCCCCGCCTCGGAATCGTCGCAAATTAAAATGAAGGCGGCCTAAATCGGTCTCCCGAATACGGTGGAGAATCGCCGTTTCAATGAGAAACTGTCCCCCTCCACAGAGATGCCGGACAATTTTCGTCGTGAATGCACGTCTTCGAGGTAAGTTAACAACACGTAATCTAGGATACATCCGATGGCGCCTCGTTCGATGCGTTCGTCTGCTGCCCCTCCTTGAACTGTACGAACTTTTTCAGGATTCTACCTTGAGAGGTAGAATGTGTGTTTTGCGTAAGAAATTCGACGGACCCATCCCATCGTGCAGTAAGGGAATTTCGTGGAAGATACAGATGCCGCGCTTGAAATCGGCCGGAATCGTCGGTGACGCATACGTATGTCGACCTCCCCATTGCGATGGGCGTCTCATTTTCAATGAAAAACCGTCAGGTTTCCTGCGAAATCGAGAAAGCCCTTCGCCGAAATGGTACGTTCGAGGTAACCGCCTGAGAAACTGACGCCTACCTGGGGCACCTGTGGATTCAGGATAAATGTGAAGGTACCGTTGAATTCGTCTGCCCTTCCTACTGCTTTAAGCACGTTTTCGGGGTTCTCCTTCCAGTGAAGGTGTCCCCGCGAAAGGCGATCTTAGACAGGTACCTGGGAATCATCAAAATGCTGTCTGCAGCGCCATCTCGTAGGAACTGTGTGAACCCCATCTGTCATCTATGCTCGTGTCGTACAGATTACATGAGACGGGAATCAATTACGCATTCGGTTGCGGCTATCGGCCGCCAGATGGCGGCCAATTCCGTGATTAGGGATTTTTACGCGACGAGTATCCGTGACCGGTGGTCCGTAACGTTCCCACGAGATGGCGCCCCAATCCCCGGGCCGGCTAACTTAACCTTAAATTATTTACGATTTTTACTTTTCAGGAAGGAAATTATATATATCATTATAACGGCTTAAAGTTCAAAGTATATGACTGACGCGACGGTCTGTCGCGATCACGGGAGAAGGTTTTATGTTTGTCCGTGAAGAACATCTCGGGATAGTTATCGTAGGACGAACCAAGAATAACTGTCACGTCCCTCCGATGCCCGACAAGTTTCCTCGCGAAAGGCGAACGGCGCCTTCAAGGTGAGGTAACAAAATATTCAGGATATGTCATGATAAACAGTAACGGACAGATAGATATCTATGGTAATATCGTTGTGTATGCATCAAATTATTTCAATATTTTGGTTTTACTTTGTCACTTAAAATATTTATGGCGTTGTTAATATGTCCGCCTTATCTAACTCGTGCGGAAGGTGTCTTCCCTGCACTCGACTGCCTGTTCGGCGCCTGTTGAGAAAATAACTTTTTCCACGTTAATGCAGAAATGTTTTAGATAGAGTTGCAAACCGTCTGGGAGGAAATTCAATCATGTAACCGCGGCACGAAAAGGAAATCAACGAATTTATCAGATAGGAGGTAGGAGAGACGAATCAGGTGAACAGATCAGGTCCAGGCACAAAGCAAACGAGGTCTTCAATAGGAAAACAACTTACAACATTTCATAGAAGGATTAGATGACGGGAATTTCCCGAACAGAATTTATGAAAGACATCCAAGGAACTGTACCGTAAATCTCGAGACAAAAGATAAATAGAACTACACAGAGACGAAAAATGGAAGATGAAACAGGAATATTTTCCTTCCAACAGACGTCCAGAAGTGAGTAAAATATTAATTATCCGACAAAGCATTTAATTCCTACAATCCCATACCTAACATACTTATTTTATTATGTGTGTATCTTGCTTTTGTATCTGTATTGAATATTATTCATTTCAGGGTTAGTATTACTTACAAGAAAGAAGAAATTAAATAGTGGACATTATTACAACTCATCTATGATTATAATAAGTTTTAAGTTTGTTAATGATATTCCCGTTAGATGGGTGTCTTATCTTATTCAGACAATGAAACTGTTAAACTTACGTATAACTAAATACACATCTTAATATTTAAATCATTAAATCATTAAATACTCATCTTAATATTTATCGTACGTTGCAAGGCAATTTGCAAACGATATATTTCGAAAGGTATCTTTCAATGGTGATAATATGTTAGTATTCTTTGAAACTTCTTAGTGTATCTGGATTATCACATACAACTGTGGCGCCTGAGGAGAAAAATTCGATAGACTATAGCATGTCAATTATTTAAAAAATCTGAAAAGCTCACATCCACGTAAATTATAGCGAAAGCTACATAAAAAAACCTCCAGAATGCGGCACTACCTTCCGTTTTTTTGTAGAATGCACGGTTTCCTCGCAAACCGACAAAAATTCTTGAGATGTCGAGATCAATACATCATTTTGGAAATTCTGTCCTGCCAAGAGAACCTTCAACTTTAGAAGGAAACTGACAGCGCCATTGCATTCTCGAGGCTTTCTTACGTCTATACTAATCTTTGCGGCTTTGTTCTCGAGAAAAAGCTTTTTAGAGAGAAAAATTCGATAGACTATAGCATGTCAATTTTTAAGAAAATCTGAAAGGCTCACATCCATGTAAATTATAGCGAAGGCTACATAAAAAAACCTCCAGAATGCGGCACTACCTTCCGTTTTTCTGTAGAATGCACGGTTTCCTCGCAAACCGACAAAAATTCTTGAGATGTCGAGATCAATACATCATTTTGGAAATTCTGTCCTGCCAAGAGAACCTTCAACTTTAGAAGGAAACTGACAGCGCCATTGCATTCTCGAGGCTTTCTTACGTCTATACTAATCTTTGCGGCTTTGTTCTCGAGAAAAAGCTTTTTAGAGAGAAAAATTCGATAGACTATAGCATGTCAATTTTTAAGAAAATCTGAAAGGCTCACATCCATGTAAATTATAGCGAAGGCTACATAAAAAAACCTCCAGAATGCGGCACTACCTTCCGTTTTTCTGTAGAATGCACGGTTTCCTCGCAAACCGACAAAAACTCTTGAGATGTCGAGATCAATACATCATTTTGGAAATACTGTCCTGCCAAGAGAACCTTCAACTTTAGAAGGAAACTGACAGCGCCATTGCATTCTCGAGGCTTTCTTACGTCTATACTAATCTTTGCGGCTTTGTTCTCGAGAAGAACCTTTTTAGAGAGAAAAATTCGATAGACTATAGCATGTCAATTTTTAAAAAAATCTGAAAGACTCACATCCACGTAAATTATTGCGAAAGCTACGTAAGGAAGCCTCCAGAATGCGGCACTACCTTCCGCTTTTCTGTAGAATGCACGGTTTCCTCGCAAACCGACAAAAACTCTTGAGATGTCGAGATCAATACATCATTCTGGAAATTCTGTCCTGCCAAGAGAACCTTCAACTTTAGAACGAAACTGAGAGCGCCATTGCATTCTCGAGGCTTTCTTACGTCTATACTAATCTTTGCGGCTTTGTTCTCGAGAAGAACCTTTTTAGAGAGAAAAATTCGATAGACTATAGCATGTCAATTTTTAAAAAAATCTGAAAGACTCACATCCACGTAAATTATTGCGAAAGCTACGTAAGGAAGCCTCCAGAATGCGGCACTACCTTCCGCTTTTCTGTAGAATGCACGGTTTCCTCGCAAACCGACAAAAACTCTTGAGATGTCGAGATCAATACATCATTCTGGAAATTCTGTCCTGCCAAGAGAACCTTCAACTTTAGAAGGAAACTGAGAGCGCCATTGCATTCTCGAGGCTTTCTTACGTCTATACTAAACTTTGCACCTTTGTTCTCGAGAAGAACCTTTTTAGAGAGAAAAATTCGATGGACTATGGCATGTCAATTTTTAAAAAAATCTGAAAGACTCACATCCACGTAAGTTATAGCGAAAGCTACGTAAAAAGGCCTCCCGAATGCGGCACTACCTTCCGTCTTTCTGTAGAATGCACGGTTTCCTCGCAAACCGACAAAAACTCTTGAGATGTCGAGATCAATACATCATTCTGGCAATTCTGTCCTGCCAAGAGAACCTTCAACTTTAGAAGGAAGCTGAGAGCGCCATTGCATTCTCGAGGCTTTCTTACGTCTATACTAATCGTTGAGGCTTTGTTCTCGAGAAAAACCTTTTTAGAGAGAAAAATTCGATAGACTATAGCATGTCAATTTTTAAAAAAATCTGAAAGACTCACATCCACGTAAATTATTGCGAAAGCTACGTAAAGAAGCCTCCCGAATGCGGCACTACCTTCCGTTTTTCTGTAGAATGCACGGTTTCCTCGCAAACCGACAAAAACTCTTGAGATGTCGAGATTAATACATCATTCTGGAAATTCTATCCTGCCAAGAGAACCTTCAACTTTGGAAGGAAGCTGAGAGCGCCATTGCATTCTCGAGGCTTTCTTACGTCTATACTAATCGTTGAGGCTTTGTTCTCGAGAAAAACCTTTTTAGAGAGAAAAATTCGATAGACTATAGCATGTCAATTTTTAAAAAAATCTGAAAGACTCACATCCACGTAAATTATAGCGAAAGCTACGTAAAGAAGCCTCCCGAATGCGGCACTACCTTCCGTTTTTCTGTAGAATGCACGGTTTCCTCGCAAACCGACAAAAACTCTTGAGATGTCGAGATTAATACATCATTCTGGAAATTCTATCCTGCCAAGAGAACCTTCAACTTTGGAAGGAAGCTGAGAGCGCCATTGCATTCTCGAGGCTTTCTTACGTCTATACTAATCGTTGAGGCTTTGTTCTCGAGAAAAATCTTTTTAGAGAGAAAAATTCGATAGACTATAGCATGTCAATTTCTAAAAAAATCTGAAAGACTCACATCCACGTAAATTATAGCGAAAGCTACGTAAAGAAGCCTCCCGAATGCGGCACTACCTTCCGTTTTTCTGTAGAATGCACGGTTTCCTCGCAAACCGACAAAAACTCTTGAGATGTCGAGATCAATACATCATTCTGGAAATTCTGTCCTGCCAAGAGAACCTTCAACTTTAGAAGGAAACTGAGAGCGCCATTGCATTCTCGAGGCTTTCTTACGTCTATACTAATCTTTGTGGCTTTGTTCTCGAGAAAAAGCTTTTTAGAGAGAAAAATTCGATGGACTATGGCATGTCAATTTTTAAAAAAATCTGAAAGACTCACATCCACGTAAATTATAGCGAAAGCTACGTAAAAAGGCCTCCCGAATGCGTCACTACCTTCCGTGTTTCTGTAGAATGCACGGTTTCCTCGCAAACCGACAAAAACTCTTGAGATGTCGAGATCAATATATCATTCTGGAAATTCTTTCCTGCCAAGAGAACCTTCAACTTTAGAAGGAAGCTGAGAGCGCCATTGCATTCTCGAGGCTTTCTTACGTCTATACTAATCGTTGAGGCTTTGTTCTCGAGAAAAACCTTTTTAGAGAGAAAAATTCGATAGACTATAGCTTGTCAATTTTTAAAAAAATCTGAAAGACTCACATGCACGTGAATTATAGCGAAAGCTACGTAAAAAAGCCTCCCGAATGCGTCACTACCTTCCGTGTTTCTGTAGAATGCACGGTTTCCTCGCAAACCGACAAAAACCCTTGAGATGTCGAGATTAATACATCATTCTGGAAATTCTATCCTGCCAAGAGAACCTTCAACTTTAGAAGGAAACTGAGAGCGCCATTGCATTCTCGAGGCTTTCTTACGTCTATACTAATCTTTGTGGCTTTGTTCTCGAGAAAAAGCTTTTTAGAGAGAAAAATTCGATGGACTATAGCATGTCAATTTTTAAGAAAATCTAAAAGGCTCACATCCACGTAAATTATAGCGAAAGCTACGTAAAAGAGCCTCCCAAATGCGGCACTACCTTCCGTTTTTCTGTAGAATGCACGGTTTCCTCGCAAACCGACATAAACTCTTGAGATGTCGAGATCAATTCATCATTCTGGAAATTCTGTCCTGCCAAGAGAACCTTCAACTTTAGAAGGAAACTGAGAGCGCCATTGCATTCTCGAGGCTTTCTTACGTCTATACTAATCTTTGTGGCTTTGTTCTCGAGAAAAAGCTTTTTAGAGAGAAAAATTCGATGGACTATAGCATGTCAATTTTTAAGAAAATCTTAAAGGCTCACATCCACGTAAATTATAGCGAAAGCTACGTAAAAAGGCCTCCCGAATGCGGCACTACCTTCGGTTTTTCTGTAGAATGCACGGTTTCCTCGCAAACCGACAAAAACTCTTGAGATGTCGAGATTAATACATCATTCTGGAAATTCTGTCCTGCCAAGAGAACCTTCAACTTTAGAAGGACACTGAGAGCGCCATTGCGTTCTCGAGGCATTCTTACGTCTATACTAATCTTTGCGACTTTGTTCTCGAGAAAAAGCTTTTCAGAGAGAAAAATTCGATGGACTATAGCATGTCAATATTTAAAAAAATCTGAAAGACTCACATCCACGTAGATTATATCGAAAGGTACGTAAAAAGGCCTCCCGAATGCGGCACTACCTTCCGTTTTTCTGTAGAATGCACGGTTTCCTGGCAAACCGACAAAACCTCTTGAGATGTCGAGATCAATACATCATTCTGGAAATACTGTCCTGCCAATAAAACCTTCAACTTTAGAAGGATACTGAGAGCGCCATTGCATTCTCGAGGCTTTCTTACGTCTATACTAATCTTTGCGGCTTTGTTCTCGAGAAAAAGCTTTTTAGAGAGAATAATTCGATGGACTATAGCATGTCAATTTTTAAGAAAATCTGAAAGGCTTACATCCACGTAAATTATAGCGAAAGCTACGTAAAGGAGCCTCCCGAATGCGGCACTACCTTCCGTTTTTCTGTAGAATGCACGGTTTCCAGGCAAACCGACAAATACTGTTGAGAAGTCGAGATTAATACGTCATTCTGGAAATTCTGTCCTGCCAAGAGATCCTTCAACTTTAGAAGGAGACTGAGAGCGCCATTGCATTCACAAGGCTTTCTTACGTCTATACTAATCTTTGCGGCTTTGTTCTCGAGAAAAAGCTTTTTAGAGAGAAAAATTCGATAGACTATAGCATGTCAATTTCTAAAAAAATCTTAAAGGCTCACATCCACGTAAATTATAGCGAAAGCTACGTAAAAAGGCCTCCCGAATGCGGCACTACCTTCGGTTTTTCTGTAGAATGCACGGTTTCCTCGCAAACCGACAAAAACTCTTGAGATGTCGAGATTAATACATCATTCTGGAAATTCTGTCCTGCCAAGAGAACCTTCAACTTTAGAAGGACACTGAGAGCGCCATTGCGTTCTCGAGGCATTCTTACGTCTATACTAATCTTTGCGACTTTGTTCTCGAGAAAAAGCTTTTCAGAGAGAAAAATTCGATGGACTATAGCATGTCAATATTTAAAAAAATCTGAAAGACTCACATCCACGTAGATTATATCGAAAGGTACGTAAAAAGGCCTCCCGAATGCGGCACTACCTTCCGTTTTTCTGTAGAATGCACGGTTTCCTGGCAAACCGACAAAACCTCTTGAGATGTCGAGATCAATACATCATTCTGGAAATACTGTCCTGCCAATAAAACCTTCAACTTTAGAAGGATACTGAGAGCGCCATTGCATTCTCGAGGCTTTCTTACGTCTATACTAATCTTTGCGGCTTTGTTCTCGAGAAAAAGCTTTTTAGAGAGAATAATTCGATGGACTATAGCATGTCAATTTTTAAGAAAATCTGAAAGGCTTACATCCACGTAAATTATAGCGAAAGCTACGTAAAGGAGCCTCCCGAATGCGGCACTACCTTCCGTTTTTCTGTAGAATGCACGGTTTCCAGGCAAACCGACAAATACTGTTGAGAAGTCGAGATTAATACGTCATTCTGGAAATTCTGTCCTGCCAAGAGATCCTTCAACTTTAGAAGGAGACTGAGAGCGCCATTGCATTCACAAGGCTTTCTTACGTCTATACTAATCTTTGCGGCTTTGTTCTCGAGAAAAAGCTTTTTAGAGAGAAAAATTCGATAGACTATAGCATGTCAATTTCTAAAAAAGTCTGAAAGACTCACATCCACGTAAATTATAGCGAAAGGTACGTAAAAAGGCCTTCCTAATGCGGCACTACCTTCCGCTTTTCTGTAGAATGCACGGTTTCCTCGCAAACCGACAAAAACTCTTGAGAAGTCGAGATTAATACTTCATTCTGGAAATTCTGTCCTGCCAAGAGAACCTTCAACTTTAGAAGGACACTGAGAGCGCCATTGCATTGACGAGGCTTTCTTACGTCTATACTAATCTTTGCGACTTTGTTCTCGAGAAAAAGCTTCTTAGAGAGAAAAATTCGGTAGACTATAGCATGTCAATTTTTAAAGAAATCTGAAAGACTTACATCCACGTAAATTATAGCGAAAGCTACGCAAATAAGCCTCCCGAATGCGGCACTACCTTCCGTTTTTCTGTAGAATGCACGGTTTCCTCGGAAACCGACAAAAACTCTTGAGATGTCGAGATCAATACATCATTCTGGAAATTCTGTCCTGCCAAGAGAACCTTCAACTTTAGAAGGAAACTGAAAGCGCCATTGCATTCACGAGGCTTTCTTACGTCTATACTAATCTTTGCGGCTTTGTTCTCGAGAAAAACCTTTTTAGAGAGAAAAATTCGATGGACTATAGCATGTCAATTTTTAAAAAAATCTGAAAGACTCACATCCACGTAAATTATAGCGAAAGCTACGTAAAAAGGCCTCCCGAATGCGGCACTACCTTCCGTCTTTCTGTAGAATGCAGGGTTTCCTCGCAAACCGACAAAAACTCTTGAGATGTCGAGATTATTACATCATTCTGGAAATTCTATCCTGCCAAGAGAACCTTCAACTTTAGAAGGAAGCTGAGAGCGCCATTGCATTCTCGAGGCTTTCTTACGTCTAAACTAATCTTTGCGGCTTTGTTCTCGAGAAAAAGCTTTTTAGAGAGAAAAATTCGATGGACTATAGCTTGTCAATTTTAAAAAAAATCTGAAAGACTCACATGCACGTGAATTATAGCGAAAGCTACGTAAAAAAGCCTCCCGAATGCGCCACTACCTTCCGTTCTTCTGTAGAATGCACGGTTTCCTCACAAACCGACAAAAACTCTTGAGATGTCGAGATTAATACGTTATTCTGGAAATTCTGTCCTGCCAAGAGAACCTTCAACTTTAGAAGGACACTGAGAGCGCCATTGCGTTCTCGAGGCATTCTTACGTCTATACTAATCTTTGCGACTTTGTTCTCGAGAAAAAGCTTTTCAGAGAGAAAAATTCGATGGACTATAGCATGTCAATATTTAAAAAAATCTGAAAGACTCACATCCACGTAGATTATATCGAAAGGTACGTAAAAAGGCCTCCCGAATGCGGCACTACCTTCCGTTTTTCTGTAGAATGCACGGTTTCCTGGCAAACCGACAAAACCTCTTGAGATGTCGAGATCAATACATCATTCTGGAAATACTGTCCTGCCAATAAAACCTTCAACTTTAGAAGGATACTGAGAGCGCCATTGCATTCTCGAGGCTTTCTTACGTCTATACTAATCTTTGCGGCTTTGTTCTCGAGAAAAAGCTTTTTAGAGAGAAAAATTCGATGGACTATAGCATGTCAATTTTTAAGAAAATCTTAAAGGCTCACATCCACGTAAATTATAGCGAAAGCTACGTAAAAAGGCCTCCCGAATGTGGCACTACCTTCCGTTTTTCTGTAGAATGCAGGGTTTCCTCGCAAACCGACAAAAACTCTTGAGATGTCGAGATTATTACATCATTCTGGAAATTCTATCCTGCCAAGAGAACCTTCAACTTTAGAAGGAAGCTGAGAGCGCCATTGCATTCTCGAGGCTTTATTACATCTATACTAATCTTTGCGGCTTTGTTTTCGAGAAACAGCTTTTTAGAGAGAAAAATTCGATAGACTATAGCTTGTCAATTTTTAAAAAAATCTGAAAGACTCACATGCACGTGAATTATAGCGAAAGCTACGTAAAGAGGCCTTCCTAATGCGGCACTACCTTCCGTTTTTCTGTAGAATGCACGGTTTCCTCGCAAACCGACAAAAACTTGAGATGTCAAGATTAATACGTCATTCTGGAAATTCTGTCCTGCCAAAAGAACCTTCAACTTTAGAAGGACACTGAGAGCGCCATTGCGTTCTCGAGGCTTTCTTACGTCTATACTAATCTTTGCAGCTTTGTTCTCGAGAAAAAGCTTTTTAGAGAGAAAAATTCGATGGACTATAGCATGTCAATTTTTAAAAAAATCTGAAAGACTCACATCCACATAGATTATATCGAAAGGTACGTAAAAAGGCCTCCCGAATGCGGCACTACCTTCCGCTTTTCTGTAGAATGGACGGTTTCCTGGAAAACCGACAAAAACTCTTGAGATGTCGAGATCAATACATCATTCTGGAAATTCTGTCCTGCCAATAGAACCTTCAACTTTAGAAGGAAACTGAGAGCGCCATTCAATTCACGAGGATTTCTTACGTCTATACTAATCTTTGCGGCTTTGTTCTCGAGAAAAAGCTTTATAGAGAGAAAAATTCGATGGACTATAGCATGTCAATTTTTAAGAAAATCTGAAAGGCTTACATCCACGTAAATTATAGCGAAAGCTACGTAAAAAAGCCTCCCGAATGCGGCACTACCTTCCGTTTTTCTGTAGAATGCACGGTTTCCTGGCAAACCGACAAATACTGTTGAGAAGTCGAGATTAATACGTCATACTGGAAATTCTGTCCTGCCAAGAGATCCTTCAACTTTAGAAGGAGACTGAGAGCGCCATTACATTCACAAGGCTTTCTTACGTCTATACTAATCTTTGCGGCTTGTTCTCGAGAAAAAGCTGTTTAGAGAGAAAAATTCGATGGACTATAGCATGTCAATTTTTAAGAAAATCTGAAAGGCTCACATCCGCGTAAATTATAGCGAAAGCTACGTAAAAAGGCCTCTCGAATGCGGCACTACCTTCCGTCTTTCTGTAGAATGCACGGTTTCCTCGCAAATCGACAAAAACTCTTGAGATGTCGAGATTAATACGTCATTCTGGAAATTCTGTCCTGCCAATAGAACCTTCAACTTTAGAAGGAAACTGAGAGCGCCATTGAATTCACGAGGCTTTCTTACGTCTATACTAATCTTTGCGGCTTTGTTCTCGAGAAAAAGCTTTTTAGAGAGAAAAATTCGATAGACTATAGCATGTCAATTTCTAAAAAAATCTGAAAGACTCACATCCACGTAAATTATAGCGAAAGGTACGTAAAGAGGCCTTCCTAATGCGGCACTACCTTCCGTTTTTCTGTAGAATGCACGGTTTCCTCGCAAACCGACAAAAACTCTTGAGATGTCGAGATCAATACATCATTCTGGAAATTCTGTCCTGCCAATAGAACCTTCAACTTTAGAAGGACACTGAGAGCGCCATTGAGTTCTCGAGGCTTTCTTACGTCTAAACTAGTCTTTGCGACTTTGTTCTCGAGAAAAAGCTTTTCAGAGAGAAAAATTCGATGGACTATAGCATGTCAATTTTTAAGAAAATCTGAGAGGCTCACATCCGGGTAAGTTATAGCGAAAGCTACGTAAAAAGGCCTCTAGAATGCGGCACTACCTTCCGTCTTTCTGTAGAATGCACGGTTTCCTCGCAAACCGACAAAAACTCTTGAGAAGTCGAGATTAATACTTCATTCTGGAAATTCTGTCCTGCCAAGAGAACCTTCAACTTTAGAAGGACACTGAGAGCGCCATTGCGTTCTCGAGGCATTCTTACGTCTATACTAATCTTTGCGACTTTGTTCTCGAGAAAAAGCTTTTCAGAGAGAAAAATTCGATGGACTATAGCATGTCAATATTTAAAAAAATCTGAAAGACTCACATCCACGTAGATTATATCGAAAAGTACGTAAAAAGGCCTCCCGAATGCGGCACTACCTTCCGTTTTTCTGTAGAATGCACGGTTTCCTGGCAAACCGACAAAAACTCTTGAGATGTCGAGATCAATACATCATTCTGGAAATTCTGTCCTGCCAAGAGATCCTTCAACTTTAGAAGGAGACTGAGAGCGCCATTGCATTCACAAGGCTTTCTTACGTCTATACTAATCTTTGCGGCTTTGTTCTCGAGAAAAAGCTTTTTAGAGAGAAAAATTCGATAGACTATAGCATGTCAATTTTTAAAAAAATCTGAAAGACTCACATCCACGTAAATTATAGCGAAAGCTACGCAAAGGAGCCTCCCGAATGCGGCACTACCTTCGGTTTTTCTGTAGAATGCACGGTTTCCTCGCAAACCGACAAAAACTCTTGAGATGTCGAGATCAATACATCATTCTGGCAATTCTGTCCTGCCAAGAGAACCTTCAACTTTAGAAGGAAACTGAGAGCGCCATTGCATTCTCGAGGCTTTCTTACGTCTAAACTAATCTTTGCGGCTTTGTTCTCGAGAAAAAGCTTTTTAGAGAGAAAAATTCGATGGACTATAGCTTGTCAATTTTTAAAAAAATCTGAAAGACTCACATGCACGTGAATTATAGCGAAAGCTACGTAAAAAAGCCTCCCGAATTCGCCACTACCTTCCGTTCTTCTGTAGAATGCACGGTTTCCTCACAAACCGACAAAAACTCTTGAGATGTCGAGATTAATACGTCATTCTGGAAATTCTGTCCTGCCAATAGAACCTTCAACTTTAGAAGGACACTGAGAGCGCCATTGCGTTCTCGAGGCATTCTTACGTCTATACTAATCTTTGCGACTTTGTTCTCGAGAAAAAGCTTTTCAGAGAGAAAAATTCGATGGACTATAGCATGTCAATATTTAAAAAAATCTGAAAGACTCACATCCACGTAGATTATATCGAAAGGTACGTAAAAAGGCCTCCCGAATGCGGCACTACCTTCCGTGTTTCTGTAGAATGCACGGTTTCCTCGCAAACCGACAAAAACCCTTGAGATGTCGAGATTAATACATCATTCTGGAAATTCTGTCCTGCCAAGAGAACCTTCAACTTTAGAAGGAAGCTGAGAGCGCCATTGCATTCTCGAGGCTTTCTTACGTATATACTAATCTTTGCGGCTTTGTTCTCGAGAAGAACCTTTTTAGA
Source organism: Rosalia funebris (assembly GCA_037954035.1). Lineage (NCBI taxonomy): Eukaryota > Metazoa > Arthropoda > Insecta > Coleoptera > Cerambycidae > Rosalia > Rosalia funebris. Next base: position 255,307 of record JAZFAV010000004.1, on the reverse strand, counting down.
GAGAAAAATTCGATGGACTATGGCATGTCAATTTTTAAAAAAATCTAAAAGACTCACATCCACGTAAGTTATAGCGAAAGCTACGTAAAAAGGCCTCCCGAATGCGGCACTACCTTCCGTCTTTCTGTAGAATGCACGGTTTCCTCGCAAACCGACAAAAACTCTTGAGATGTCGAGATCAATACATCATTCTGGCAATTCTGTCCTGCCAAGAGAACCTTCAACTTTAGAAGGAAACTGAGAGCGCCATTGCATTCTCGAGGCTTTCTTACGTCTAAACTAATCTTTGCGGCTTTGTTCTCGAGAAAAAGCTTTTTAGAGAGAAAAATTCGATGGACTATAGCTTGTCAATTTTTAAAAAAATCTGAAAGACTCACATGCACGTGAATTATAGCGAAAGCTACGTAAAAAAGCCTCCCGAATGCGGCACTACCTTCCGTTCTTCTGTAGAATGCACGGTTTCCTCACAAACCGACAAAAACTCTTGAGATGTCGAGATTAATACGTCATTCTGGAAATTCTGTCCTGCCAAGAGAACCTTCAACTTTAGAAGGACACTGAGAGCGCCATTGCGTTCTCGAGGCATTCTTACGTCTATACTAATCTTTGCGACTTTGTTCTCGAGAAAAAGCTTTTCAGAGAGAAAAATTCGATGGACTATAGCATGTCAATATTTAAAAAAATCTGAAAGACTCACATCCACGTAGATTATATCGAAAGGTACGTAAAAAGGCCTCCCGAATGCGGCACTACCTTCCGTTTTTCTGTAGAATGCACGGTTTCCTGGCAAACCGACAAAACCTCTTGAGATGTCGAGATCAATACATCATTCTGGAAATACTGTCCTGCCAATAAAACCTTCAACTTTAGAAGGATACTGAGAGCGCCATTGCATTCTCGAGGCTTTCTTACGTCTATACTAATCTTTGCGGCTTTGTTCTCGAGAAAAAGCTTTTTAGAGAGAATAATTCGATGGACTATAGCATGTCAATTTTTAAGAAAATCTGAAAGGCTTACATCCACGTAAATTATAGCGAAAGCTACGTAAAGGAGCCTCCCGAATGCGGCACTACCTTCCGTTTTTCTGTAGAATGCACGGTTTCCAGGCAAACCGACAAATACTGTTGAGAAGTCGAGATTAATACGTCATTCTGGAAATTCTGTCCTGCCAAGAGATCCTTCAACTTTAGAAGGAGACTGAGAGCGCCATTGCATTCACAAGGCTTTCTTACGTCTATACTAATCTTTGCGGCTTTGTTCTCGAGAAAAAGCTTTTTAGAGAGAAAAATTCGATAGACTATAGCATGTCAATTTCTAAAAAAATCTGAAAGACTCACATCCACGTAAATTATAGCGAAAGGTACGTAAAAAGGCCTTCCTAATGCGGCACTACCTTCCGCTTTTCTGTAGAATGCACGGTTTCCTCGCAAACCGACAAAAACTCTTGAGAAGTCGAGATTAATACTTCATTCTGGAAATTCTGTCCTGCCAAGAGAACCTTCAACTTTAGAAGGACACTGAGAGCGCCATTGCATTGACGAGGCTTTCTTACGTCTATACTAATCTTTGCGGCTTTGTTCTCGAGAAAAAGCTTCTTAGAGAGAAAAATTCGGTAGACTATAGCATGTCAATTTTTAAAGAAATCTGAAAGACTTACATCCACGTAAATTATAGCGAAAGCTACGCAAATAAGCCTCCCGAATGCGGCACTACCTTCCGTTTTTCTGTAGAATGCACGGTTTCCTCGCAAACCGACAAAAACTCTTGAGATGTCGAGATTAATACGTCATTCTGGAAATTCTGTCCTGCCAAGAGAACCTTCAACTTTAGAAGGAAACTGAAAGCGCCATTGCATTCTCGAGGCTTTCTTACGTCTATACTAAACTTTGCACCTTTGTTCTCGAGAAGAACCTTTTTAGAGAGAAAAATTCGATAGACTATAGCTTGTCAATTTTTAAAAAAATCTGAAAGACTCACATCCATGTAAATTATAGCAAAAGCTACATAAAGAAGCCTCCCGAATGCGTCACTACCTTCCGTGTTTCTGTAGAATGCACGGTTTCCTCGCAAACCGACAAAAACCCTTGAGATGTCGAGATTAATACATCATTCTGGAAATTCTGTCCTGCCAAGAGAACCTTCAACTTTAGAAGGAAGCTGAGAGCGCCATTGCATTCTCGAGGCTTTCTTACGTATATACTAATCTTTGCGGCTTTGTTCTCGAGAAAAAGCTGTTTAGAGAGAAAAATTCGATGGACTATAGCATGTCAATTTTTAAGAAAATCTGAAAGGCTCACATCCGCGTAAATTATAGCGAAAGCTACGTAAAAAGGCCTCTCGAATGCGGCACTACCTTCCGTCTTTCTGTAGAATGCACGGTTTCCTCGCAAATCGACAAAAACTCTTGAGATGTCGAGATTAATACGTCATTCTGGAAATTCTGTCCTGCCAATAGAACCTTCAACTTTAGAAGGAAACTGAGAGCGCCATTGAATTCACGAGGCTTTCTTACGTCTATACTAATCTTTGCGGCTTTGTTCTCGAGAAAAAGCTTTTTAGAGAGAAAAATTCGATAGACTATAGCATGTCAATTTCTAAAAAAATCTGAAAGACTCACATCCACGTAAATTATAGCGAAAGGTACGTAAAGAGGCCTTCCTAATGCGGCACTACCTTCCGTTTTTCTGTAGAATGCACGGTTTCCTCGCAAACCGACAAAAACTCTTGAGATGTCGAGATCAATACATCATTCTGGAAATTCTGTCCTGCCAATAGAACCTTCAACTTTAGAAGGACACTGAGAGCGCCATTGAGTTCTCGAGGCTTTCTTACGTCTAAACTAATCTTTGCGACTTTGTTCTCGAGAAAAAGCTTCTCAGAGAGAAAAATTCGATGGACTATAGCATGTCAATTTTTAAGAAAATCTGAAAGGCTCACATCCGCGTAAGTTATAGCGAAAGCTACGTAAAAAGGCCTCTAGAATGCGGCACTACCTTCCGTCTTTCTGTAGAATGCACGGTTTCCTCGCAAACCGACAAAAACTCTTGAGAAGTCGAGATTAATACTTCATTCTGGAAATTCTGTCCTGCCAAGAGAACCTTCAACTTTAGAAGGACACTGAGAGCGCCATTGCGTTCTCGAGGCATTCTTACGTCTATACTAATCTTTGCGACTTTGTTCTCGAGAAAAAGCTTTTCAGAGAGAAAAATTCGATGGACTATAGCATGTCAATATTTAAAAAAATCTGAAAGACTCACATCCACGTAGATTATATCGAAAGGTACGTAAAAAGGCCTCCCGAATGCGGCACTACCTTCCGTTTTTCTGTAGAATGCACGGTTTCCTCGCAAACCGACAAAAACTCTTGAGTTGTCGAGATCAATATATCATTCTGGAAATTCTTTCCTGCCAAGAGAACCTTCAACTTTAGAAGGAAGCTGAGAGCGCCATTGCATTCTCGAGGCTTTCTTACGTCTAAACTAATCTTTGCGGCTTTGTTCTCGAGAAAAAGCTTTTTAGAGAGAAAAATTCGATGGACTATAGCTTGTCAATTTTTAAAAAAATCTGAAAGACTCACATGCACGTGAATTATAGCGAAAGCTACGTAAAGGAGCCTCCCGAATGCGGCACTACCTTCCGTTTTTCTGTAGAATGCACGGTTTCCTGGCAAACCGACAAATACTGTTGAGAAGTCGAGATTAATACGTCATTCTGGAAATTCTGTCCTGCCAAGAGATCCTTCAACTTTAGAAGGAGACTGAGAGCGCCATTGCATTCACAAGGCTTTCTTACGTCTATACTAATCTTTGCGGGTTTGTTCTCGAGAAAAAGCTTTTTAGAGAGAAAAATTCGATGGACTATAGCATGTCAATATTTAAAAAAATCTGAAAGACTCACATCCACGTAAATTATAGCGAAAGCTACGCAAAGGAGCCTCCCGAATGCGGCACTACCTTCGGTTTTTCTGTAGAATGCACGGTTTCCTCGCAAACCGACAAAAACTCTTGAGATGTCGAGATCAATATATCATTCTGGAAATTCTTTCCTGCCAAGAGAACCTTCAACTTTAGAAGGAAGCTGAGAGCGCCATTGCATTCTCGAGGCTTTCTTACGTCTAAACTAATCTTTGCGGCTTTGTTCTCGAGAAAAAGCTTTTTAGAGAGAAAAATTCGATGGACTATAGCTTGTCAATTTTTAAAAAAATCTGAAAGACTCACATGCACGTGAATTATAGCGAAAGCTACGTAAAAAAGCCTCCCGAATGCGCCACTACCTTCCGTTCTTCTGTAGAATACACGGTTTCCTCACAAACCGACAAAAACTCTTGAGATGTCGAGATTAATACGTCATTCTGGAAATTCTGTCCTGCCAAGAGAACCTTCAACTTTAGAAGGACACTGAGAGCGCCATTGAATTCTCGAGGCATTCTTACGTCTATACTAATCTTTGTGACTTTGTTCTCGAGAAAAAGCTTTTTAGAGAGAAAAATTCGATGGACTATAGCATGTCAATATTTAAAAAAATCTGAAAGACTCACATCCACGTAGATTATATCGAAAGGTACGTAAAAAGACCTCCCGAATGCGGCACTACCTTCCGCTTTTCTGTAGAATGCACGGTTTCCTGGAAAACCGACAAAAACGCTTGAGATGTCGAGATCAATACATCATTCTGGAAATTCTGTCCTGCCAATAGAACCTTCAACTTTAGAAGGAAACTGAGAGAGCCATTGAATTCTCGAGGCTTTCTTACGTCTATACTAATCTTTGCGGCTTTGTTCTCGAGAAAAAGCTTTTTAGAGAGAAAAATTCGATAGACTATAGCATGTCAATTTCTAAAAAAATCTGAAAGACTCACATCCACGTAAATTATAGCGAAAGGTACGTAAAAAGGCCTTCCTAATGCGGCACTACCTTCCGCTTTTCTGTAGAATGCACGGTTTCCTCGCAAACCGACAAAAACTCTTGAGATGTCGAGATCAATACATCATTCTGGAAATTCTTTCCTGCCAAGAGAACCTTCAACTTTAGAAGGAAACTGAGAACGCCATTGCATTGACGAGGCTTTCTTACGTCTATACTAATCTTTGCGGCTTTGTTCTCGAGAAAAAGCTTCTTAGAGAGAAAAATTCGGTAGACTATAGCATGTCAATTTTTAAAGAAATCTGAAAGACTTACATCCACGTAAATTAAAGCGAAAGCTACGCAAATAAGCCTCCCGAATGCGGCACTACCTTCCGTTTTTCTGTAGAATGCACGGTTTCCTCGGAAACCGACAAAAACTCTTGAGATGTCGAGATCAATACATCATTCTGGAAATTCTGTCCTGCCAAGAGAACCTTCAACTTTAGAAGGAAACTGAAAGCGCCATTGCATTCACGAGGCTTTCTTACGTCTATACTAATCTTTGCGGCTTTGTTCTCGAGAAAAACCTTTTTAGAGAGAAAAATTCGATGGACTATAGCATGTCAATTTTTAAAAAAATCTGAAAGACTCACATCCACGTAAATTATAGCGAAAGCTACGTAAAAAGGCCTCCCGAATGCGGCACTACCTTCCGTTTTTCTGTAGAATGCACGGTTTCCTCGCAAACCGACAAAAACTCTTGAGATGTCGAGATTAATACATCATTCTGGAAATTCTGTCCTGCCAAGAGAACCTTCAACTTTAGAAGGAAGCTGAGAACGCCATTGCATTCTCTAGACTTTCTTACGTCTATACTAATCTTTGCGGCTTTGTTCTCGAGAAAAACCTTTTTAGAGAGAAAAATTCGATGGACTATAGCATGTCAATTTTTAAAAAAATCTGAAAGACTCACATGCACGTGAATTATAGCGAAAGCTACGTAAAGAGGCCTTCCTAATGCGGCACTACCTTCCGTTTTTCTGTAGAATGCACGGTTTCCTCGCAAACCGACAAAAACTTGAGATGTCGAGATTAATACGTCATTCTGGAAATTCTGTCCTGCCAAAAGAACCTTCAACTTTAGAAGGACAATGAGAGTGCCATTGCGTTCTCGAGGCTTTCTTACGTCTATACTAATCTTTGCAGCTTTGTTCTCGAGAAAAAGCTTTTTAGAGAGAAAAATTCGATGGACTATAGCATGTCAATTTTTAAAAAAATCTGAAAGACTCACATCCACGTAAATTATATCGAAAGGTACGTAAAAAGGCCTCCCGAATGCGGCACTACCTTCCGCTTTTCTGTAGAATGCACGGTTTCCTGGAAAACCGAGAAAAACTCTTGAGATGTCGAGATCAATACATCATTCTGGAAATTCTGTCCTGCCAATAGAACCTTCAACTTTAGAAGGAAACTGAGAGCGCCATTACATTCACAAGGCTTTCTTACGTCTATACTAATCTTTGCGGCTTTGTTCTCGAGAAAAAGCTGTTTAGAGAGAAAAATTCGATGGACTATAGCATGTCAATTTTTAAGAAAATCTGAAAGGCTCACATCCGCGTAAATTATAGCGAAAGCTACGTAAAAAGGCCTCTCGAATGCGGCACTACCTTCCGTCTTTCTGTAGAATGCACGGTTTCCTCGCAAATCGACAAAAACTCTTGAGATGTCGAGATCAATACATCATTCTGGAAATTCTGTCCTGCCAATAGAACCTTCAACTTTAGAAGGACACTGAGAGCGCCATTGCGTTCTCGAGGCTTTCTTACGTCTAAACTAATCTTTGCGACTTTGTTCTCGAGAAAAAGCTTTTCAGAGAGAAAAATTCGATGGACTATAGCATGTCAATTTTTAAGAAAATCTGAAAGGCTCACATCCGCGTAAGTTATAGCGAAAGCTACGTAAAAAGGCCTCTAGAATGCGGCACTACCTTCCGTCTTTCTGTAGAATGCACGGTTTCCTCGCAAACCGACAAAAACTCTTGAGATGTCGAGATCAATACATCATTCTTGAAATTCTGTCCTGCCAATAGAACCTTCAACTTTAGAAGGAGACTGAGAGCGCCATTGCATTCACAAGGCTTTCTTACGTCTATACTAATCTTTGCGGCTTTGTTCTCGAGAAAAAGCTTTTTAGAGAGAAAAATTCGATAGACTATAGCATGTCAATTTTTAAAAAAATCTGAAAGACTCACATCCACGTAAATTATAGCGAAAGCTACGTAAAAAGACCTCCCGAATGCGGCACTACCTACCGATTTTCTGTAGAATGCACGGTTTCCTGGAAAACCGACAAAAACTCTTGAGATGTCGAGATCAATACATCATTCTGGAAATTCTGTCCTGCCAATAGAACCTTCAACTTTAGAAGGAAACTGAGAGCGCCATTGAATTTACGAGGCTTTCTTACGTCTATACTAATCTTTGCGGCTTTGTTCTCGTGAAAAAGATTTTTAGAGAGACAAATTCGATGGACTATAGCATGTCAATTTTTTAAAAAATCTGAAAGACACATCCACGTAAATTATATCGAAAGGTACGTAAAAAGGCCTCCCTAATGCGGCACTACCTTCCGCTTTTCTGTAGAATGCACGGTTTCCTGGCAAACCGACAAATACTGTTGAGAAGTCGAGATTAATACGTCATTCTGGAAATTCTGTCCTGCCAAGAGATCCTTCAACTTTAGAAGGAGACTGAGAGCGCCATTGCATTCACAAGGCATTCTTACGTCTATACTAATCTTTGCGGCTTTGTTCTCGAGAAAAATCTTTTTAGAGAGAAAAATTCGATAGACTATAGCATGTCAATTTTTAAAAATATCTGAAAGACTCACATCCACGTAAATTATAGCGAAAGCTACGTAAAGGAGCCTCCCGAATGCGGCACTACCTTCGGTTTTTCTGTAGAATGCACGGTTTCCTCGCAAACCGACAAAAACTCTTGAGATGTCGAGATCAATACATCATTCTGGAAATTCTGTCCTGCCAATAGAACCTTCAACTTTAGAAGGAAACTGAGAGCGCCATTGAACTCTCGAGGCTTTCTTACGTCTATACTAATCTTTGCGGCTTTTTTCTCGAGAAAAAGCCTTTTAGAGAGAAAAATTCGATAGACTATAGCATGTCAATTTCTAAAAAAATCTGAAAGACTCACATCCACGTAAATTATAGCGAAAGGTACGTAAAAAGGCCTTCCTAATGCGGCACTACCTTCCGCTTTTCTGTAGAATGCACGGTTTCCTCGCAAACCGACAAAAACGCTTGAGATGTCGAGATCAATACATCATTCTGGAAATTCTTTCCTGCCAAGAGAACCTTCAACTTTAGAAGGAAACTGAGAGCGCCATTGCATTGACGAGGCTTTGTTACGTCTATACTAATCTTTGCGGCTTTGTTCTCGAGAAAAAGCTTCTTAGAGAGAAAAATTCGGTAGACTACAGCTTGTCAATTTTTAAAAAAATCTGAAAGACTCACATCCACGTAAATTATAGCGAAAGCTACGTAAAAAGGCCTCCCGAATGCGGCACTACCTTCCGTTTTTCTGTAGAATGCACGGTTTCCTCGCAAACCGACAAAAACTCTTGAGATGTCGAGATTAATACATCATTCTGGAAATTCTGTCCTGCCAAGAGAACCTTCAACTTTAGAAGGAAGCTGAGAGCGCCATTGCATTCTCGAGACTTTCTTACGTCTATACTAATCTTTGCGGCTTTGTTCTCGAGAAAAACCTTTTTAGAGAGAAAAATTCGATGGACTATAGCATGTCAATTTTTAAAAAAATGTGAAAGACTCACATCCACGTAAATTATAGCGAAAGCTACGTAAAAAGGCCTCCCGAATGCGGCACTACCTTCCGTTTTTCTGTAGAATGCACGGTTTCCTCGCAAACCGACAAAAACTCTTGAGATGTCGAGATTAATACATCATTCTGGAAATTCTGTCCTGCCAAGAGAACCTTCAACTTTAGAAGGAAGCTGAGAGCGCCATTGCATTCTCGAGACTTTCTTACGTCTATACTAATCTTTGCGGCTTTGTTCTCGAGAAACAGCTTTTTAGAGAGAAAAATTCGATAGACTATAGCTTGTCAATTTTTAAAAAAATCTGAAAGACTCACATCCACGTCAATTATAGCGAAAGCTACGTAAAAGGGCCTCCCGAATGCGGCACTACCTTCCGTTTTTCTGTAGAATGCACGGTTTCCTCGCAAACCGACAAAAACTTGAGATGTCGAGATTAATACGTCATTCTGGAAATTCTGTCCTGCCAAAAGAACCTTCAACTTTAGAAGGACACTGAGAGCGCCATTGCGTTCTCGAGGCTTTCTTACGTCTATACTAATCTTTGCAGCTTTGTTCTCGAGAAAAAGCTTTTTAGAGAGAAAAATTCGATGGACTATAGCATGTCAATTTTTAAAAAAATCTGAAAGACTCACATCCACGTAGATTATATCGAAAGGTACGTAAAAAGGCCTCCCGAATGCGGCACTACCTTCGGTTTTTCTGTAGAATGCACGGTTTCCTCGCAAACCGACAAAAACTCTTGAGATGTCGAGATCAATACATCATTCTGGAAATTCTGTCCTGCCAATAGAACCTTCAACTTTAGAAGGAAACTGAGAGCGCCATTGCATTGACGAGGCTTTGTTACGTCTATACTAATCTTTGCGGCTTTGTTCTCGAGAAAAAGCTTCTTAGAGAGAAAAATTCGGTAGACTACAGCTTGTCAATTTTTAAAAAAATCTGAAAGACTCACATCCACGTAAATTATAGCGAAAGCTACGTAAAAAGGCCTCCCGAATGCGGCACTACCTTCCGTTTTTCTGTAGAATGCACGGTTTCCTCGCAAACCGACAAAAACTCTTGAGATGTCGAGATTAATACATCATTCTGGAAATTCTGTCCTGCCAAGAGAACCTTCAACTTTAGAAGGAAGCTGAGAGCGCCATTGCATTCTCGAGACTTTCTTACGTCTATACTAATCTTTGCGGCTTTGTTCTCGAGAAAAAGCTTTTTAGAGAGAAAAATTCGATAGACAGATTCGATAGACAGATTCGATAGATAGCATGTCAATTTCTAAAAAAATCTGAAAGACTCACATCCACGTAAATTATAGCGAAAGGTACGTAAAAGGGCCTCCCAAATGCGTCACTACCTTCCGTGTTTCTGTAGAATGCACGGTTTCCTCGCAAACCGACAAAAACTCTTGAGATGTCGAGATTAATACGTCATTCTGGAAATTCTGTCCTGCCAAGAGAACCTTCAACTTTAGAAGGAAACTGAGAGCGCCATTGCATTCACGAGGCTTTCTTACGTCTATACTAATCTTTGCAGCTTTGTTCTCGAGAAAAAGCTTTTTAGAGAGAAAAATTCAGCACTTCGCGTCCTCGAGTTACAATTTTTGCGCTATAACTCAGTCGCATTGAGTCTCACACTAAAACTGACGCGACGACCTTGAAGAGGACCGTCTACCCTACAATCTGACATATGAGCGGTCGCTCTAGCACTTCTGGTTCTCGAGTTACCATTTTTGCGTTATAACTCAGTCGCATTGAGTCCCACACTAAAACTGATGCGACGACCTTGAAGAGGACCGTCTACCCTACAATCTGACATATGAGCGGTCGCTCTAGCACTTCTGGTTCTCGAGTTACCATTTTTGCGTTATAACTCAGTCGCATTGAGTCCCACACTAAAACTGATGCGACGACCTTGAAGAGGACCGTCTACCCTACAATCTGACATATGAACGGTCGCTGTAGCACTTCTCGTTCTCGAGTTACCATTTTTGCGTTATAACTCAGTCGCATTGAGTCTCACACTAAAACTGACGTGACGACCTTGAAGAGGACCGTCTGCCCTACAATCTGACATATGAACGGTCGCTGTAGCACTTCTCGTTCTCGAGTTACCATTTTTGCGTTATAACTCAGTAGCATTGAGTCTCACACTAAAACTGACACGACGACCTTGAAGAGGACCGTCTACCCTACAATCTGACATATGAGCGGTCGCTCTAGCACTTCTGGTTCTCGAGTTACCATTTTTGCGTTATAACTCAGTCGCATTGAGTCTCACACTAAAACTGAAGCGACGACCTTGAAGAGGACCGTCTACCCTACAATCTGACATATGAACGGTCGCTCTAGCACTTCTCGTTCTCGAGTTACCATTTTTGCGTTATAACTCAGTCGCATTGAGTCTCACACTAAAACTGACGTGACGACCTTGAAGAGGACCGTCTACCCTACAATCTGACATATGAACGGTCGCTCTAGCACTTCTCGTTCTCGAGTTACCATTTTTGCGTTATAACTCAGTCGCATTGAGTCTCACACTAAAACTGACGTGACGACCTTGAAGAGGACCGTCTACCCTACAATCTGACATATGAACGGTCGCTGTAGCACTTCTCGTTCTCGAGTTACAATTTTTGCGTTATAACTCAGTCGCATTGAGTCTCACACTAAAACTGAAGCGACGACCTGGAAGAGGACCGTCTACCCTACAATCTGACATATGAACGGTCGCTCTAGCACTTCTCGTTCTCGAGTTACCATTTTTGCGTTATAACTCAGTCGCATTGAGTCCCACACTAAAACTGACGTGACGACCTTGAAGAGGACCGTCTACCCTACAATCTGACATATGAACGGTCGCTCTAGCACTTCTCGTTCTCGAGTTACCATTTTTGCGTTATAACTCAGTCGCATTGAGCCCCACACTAAAACTGACGTGACGACCTTGAAGAGGACCGTCTACCCTACAATCTGACATATGAACGGTCGCTCTAGCACTTCTCGTTCTCGAGTTACCATTTTTGCGTTATAACTCAGTCGCATTGAGTCTCACACTAAAACTGAAGCGACGACCTGGAAGAGGACCATCTACCCTACAATCTGACATATGAACGGTCGCTCTAGCACTTCTCGTTCTCGAGTTACCATTTTTGCGTTATAACTCAGCCGCATTGAGTCTCACACTAAAACTGACGTGACTACCTTCAAGAGGACCGTCTACCCTACAATCTGACATATGAACGGTCGCTCTAGCACTTCTCGTTCTCGAGTTACCATTTTTGCGTTATAACTCAGTCGCATTGAGTCTCACACTAAAACTGACGCGACGACCTTGAAGAGGACCGTCTACCCTACAATCTGACATATGAACGGTCGCTGTAGCACTTCTGGTTCTCGAGTTACTATTTTTGCGTTATAACTCAGTCGCATTGAGTCTCACCCCAAAACTGACGCGACGACCTTGAAGAGGACCGTCTACCCTACAATCTGACATATGAACGGTCGCTGTAGCACTTCTCGTTCTCGAGTTACCATTTTTGCGTTATAACTCAGTCGCATTGAGTCTCACACTAAAACTGAAGCGACGACCTGGAAGAGGACCGTCTACCCTACAATCTGACATATGAGCGGTCGCTCTAGCACTTCTGGTTCTCGAGTTACCATTTTTGCGTTATAACTCAGTCGCATTGAGTCCCACACTAAAACTGATGCGACGACCTTGAAGAGGACCGTCTACCCTACAATCTGACATATGAGCGGTCGCTCTAGCACTTCTGGTTCTCGAGTTACCATTTTTGCGTCATAACTCAGTCGCATTGAGTCTCACACTAAAACTGAAGCGACGACCTGGAAGAGGACCGTCTACCCTACAATCTGACATATGAACGGTCGCTCTAGCACTTCTCGTTCTCGAGTTACCATTTTTGCGTTATAACTCAGTCGCATTGAGTCCCACACTAAAACTGACGTGACGACCTTGAAGAGGACCGTCTACCCTACAATCTGACATATGAACGGTCGCTCTAGCACTTCTCGTTCTCGAGTTACCATTTTTGCGTTATAACTCAGTCGCATTGAGTCTCACACTAAAACTGAAGCGACGACCTGGAAGAGGACCGTCTACCCTACAATCTGACATATGAGCGGTGGCTCTAGCACTTCTGGTTCTCGAGTTACCATTTTTGCGTTATAACTCAGTCGCATTGAGTCCCACACTAAAACTGATGCGACGACCTTGAAGAGGACCGTCTGCCCTACAATCTGACATAGAGCGGTCGCTCTAGCACTTCTGGTTCTCGAGTTACCATTTTTGCGTCATAACTCAGTCGCATTGAGTCTCACACTAAAACTGACGCGACGACCTTGAAGAGGACCGTCTACCCTACAATCTGACATATGAACGGTCGCTCTAGCACTTCTGGTTCTCGAGTTACCATTTTTGCGTTATAACTCAGTCGCATTGAGTCTCACACTAAAACTGAAGCGACGACCTGGAAGAGGACCGTCTACCCTACAATCTGACATATGAACGGTCGCTCTAGCACTTCTCGTTCTCGAGTTACCATTTTTGCGTTATAACTCAGTCGCATTGAGTCTCACACTAAAACTGAAGCGACGACCTGGAAGAGGACCGTCTACCCTACAATCTGACATATGAACGGTCGCTCTAGCACTTCTCGTTCTCGAGTTACCATTTTTGCGTTATAACTCAGTCGCATTGAGTCTCACACTAAAACTGAAGCGACGACCTGGAAGAGGACCGTCTACCCTACAATCTGACATATGAGCGGTCGCTCTAGCACTTCTGGTTCTCGAGTTACCATTTTTGCGTTATAACTCAGTCGCATTGAGTCCCACACTAAAACTGATGCGACGACCTTGAAGAGGACCGTCTACCCTACAATCTGACATATGAGCGGTCGCTCTAGCACTTCTGGTTCTCGAGTTACCATTTTTGCGTTATAACTCAGTCGCATTGAGTCTCACACTAAAACTGACGCGACGACCTTGAAGAGGACCGTCTACCCTACAATCTGACATATGAACGGTCGCTCTAGCACTTCTGGTTCTCGAGTTACCATTTTTGCGTTATAACTCAGTCGCATTGAGTCTCACACTAAAACTGAAGCGACGACCTGGAAGAGGACCGTCTACCCTACAATCTGACATATGAACGGTCGCTCTAGCGCTTCTCGTTCTCGACTTACCATTTTTGCGTTATAACTCAGTCGCATTGAGTCCCACACTAAAACTGACGTGACGACCTTGAAGAGGACCGTCTACCCTACAATCTGACATATGAACGGTCGCTCTAGCACTTCTCGTTCTCGAGTTACCATTTTTGCGTTATAACTCAGTCGCATTGAGTCTCACACTAAAACTGAAGCGACGACCTGGAAGAGGACCGTCTACCCTACAATCTGACATATGAACGGTCGCTCTAGCACTTCTCGTTCTCGAGTTACCATTTTTGCGTTATAACTCAGTCGCATTGAGTCTCACACTAAAACTGACGTGACTACCTTGAAGAGGACCGTCTACCCTACAATCTGACATATGAACGGTCGCTGTAGCACTTCTCGTTCTCGAGTTACCATTTTTGCGTTATAACTCAGTCGCATTGAGTCTCACACTAAAAGTGACGTGGCGACCTTGAAGAGGACCGTCTAGCCTACAATCTGACATATGAACGGTCGCTCTAGCACTTCTCGTTCTCAATTTACCATTTTTGCGTTATAACTCAGTCGCATTGAGTCTCACACTAAAACTGACGCGACGACCTTGAAGAGGACCGTCTACCCTACAATCTGACATATGAACGGTCGCTGTAGCACTTCTGGTTCTCGAGTTACTATTTTTGCGTTATAACTCAGTCGCATTGAGTCTCACCCCAAAACTGACGCGACGACCTTGAAGAGGACCGTCTACCCTACAATCTGACATATAAACGGTCACTCTAGTACTTCTCGTTCTCGAGTTACTGTTGTTTCGTTATAACTTAGTCGCATTGAGTCTCACACCAAAGCAGTTACGGTGGCCTTGAAGAGGACCGTCTACCATATATGTAATCGGATCCATTAACGTATGTAGAATGCACGGTTTCCTCGCAAACCGACAAAAACTCTTGAGATGTCGAGATCAATACATCATTCTGGAAATTCTGTCCTGCCAAGAGAACCTTCAACTTTAGAAGGAAGCTGAGAGCGCCATTGCATTCGCGAGGCTTTCTTACGTCTATACTAATCTTTGCCGCTTTGTTCTCGAGAAAAAGCTTTTTAGAGAGAAAAATTCGATGGACTATGGCATGTCAATTTTTAAAAAAATCTGAAAGACTCACATCCACGTAAGTTATAGCGAAAGCTACGTAAAAAGGCCTCCCGAATGCGGCACTACCTTCTGTCTTTCTGTAGAATGCACGGTTTCCTCGCAAACCGACAAAAACTCTTGAGATGTCGAGATCAATACATCATTCTGGAAATTCTGTCCTGCCAAGAGAACCTTCAACTTTAGAAGGAAACTGAGAGCGCCATTGCATTCTCGAGGCTTTCTTACGTCTATACTAAACTTTGCACCTTTGTTCTCGAGAAGAACCTTTTTAGAGAGAAAAATTCGATGGACTATGGCATGTCAATTTTTAAAAAAATCTGAAAGACTCACATCCACGTAAGTTATAGCGAAAGCTACGTAAAAAGGCCTCCCGAATGCGGCACTACCTTCTGTCTTTCTGTAGAATGCACGGTTTCCTCGCAAACCGACAAAAACTCTTGAGATGTCGAGATCAATACATCATTCTGGCAATTCTGTCCTGCCAAGAGAACCTTCAACTTTAGAAGGAAGCTGAGAGCGCCATTGCATTCGCGAGGCTTTCTTACGTCTATACTAATCTTTGCGGCTTTGTTCTCGAGAAAAAGCTTTTTAGAGAGAAAAATTCGATGGACTATAGCATGTCAATTTTTAAGAAAATCTGAAAGGCTCACATCCACGTAAATTATAGCGAAAGCTACGTAAAAGAGCCTCCCAAATGCGGCACTACCTTCCGTTTTTCTGTAGAATGCACGGTTTCCTCGCAAACCGACAAAAACTCTTGAGATGTCGAGATCAATACATCATTCTGGCAATTCTGTCCTGCCAAGAGAACCTTCAACTTTAGAAGGAAGCTGAGAGCGCCATTGCATTCGCGAGGCTTTCTTACGTCTATACTAATCTTTGCGGCTTTGTTCTCGAGAAAAAGCTTTTTAGAGAGAAAAATTCGATGGACTATAGCATGTCAATTTTTAAGAAAATCTGAAAGGCTCACATCCACGTAAATTATAGCGAAAGCTACGTAAAAGAGCGTCCCAAATGCGGCACTACCTTCCGTTTTTCTGTAGAATGCACGGTTTCCTCGCAAACCGACAAAAACTCTTGAGATGTCGAGATCAATACATCATTCTGGCAATTCTGTCCTGCCAAGAGAACCTTCAACTTTAGAAGGAAGCTGAGAGCGCCATTGCATTCGCGAGGCTTTCTTACGTCTATACTAATCTTTGCGGCTTTGTTCTCGAGAAAAAGCTTTTTAGAGAGAAAAATTCGATGGACTATAGCATGTCAGTTTTTAAGAAAATCTGAAAGGCTCACATCCACGTAAATTATAGCGAAAGCTACGTAAAAGAGCCTCCCAAATGCGGCACTACCTTCCGTTTTTCTGTAGAATGCACGGTTTCCTCGCAAACCGACAAAAACCCTTGAGATGTCGAGATTAATACATCATTCTGGAAATTCTATCCTGCCAAGAGAACCTTCAACTTTAGAAGGAAGCTGAGATCGCCATTGCATTCTCGAGGCTTTCTTACGTGTATACTAAACTTTGCGGCTTTGTTCTCGAGAAGAACCTTTTTAGAGAGAAAAATTCGATGGACTATGGCATGTCAATTTTTAAAAAAATCTGAAAGACTCACATCCACGTAAGTTATAGCGAAAGCTACGTAAAAAGGCCTCCCGAATGCGGCACTACCTTCCGTCTTTCTGTAGAATGCACGGTTTCCTCGCAAACCGACAAATACTCTTGAGATGTCGAGATCAATACATCATTCTGGCAATTCTGTCCTGCCAAGAGAACCTTCAACTTTAGAAGGAAGCTGAGAGCGCCATTGCATTCGCGAGGCTTTCTTACGTCTATACTAATCTTTGCGGCTTTGTTCTCGAGAAAAAGCTTTTTAGAGAGAAAAATTCGATGGACTATAGCATGTCAATTTTTAAGAAAATCTTAAAGGCTCACATCCACGTAAATTATAGCGAAAGCTACGTAAAAAGGCCTCCCGAATGCGGCACTACCTTCGGTTTTTCTGTAGAATGCACGGTTTCCTCGCAAACCGACAAAAACTCTTGAGATGTCGAGATTAATACGTCATTCTGGAAATTCTGTCCTGCCAAGAGAACCTTCAACTTTAGAAGGAAACTGAGAGCGCCATTGCATTCACAAGGCTTTCTTACGTCTAAACTAATCTTTGCGGCTTTGTTCTCGAGAAAAATCTTTTTAGAGAGAAAAATTCGATAGACTATAGCATGTCAATTTTTAAAAAAATCTGAAAGACTCACATCCACGTAAGTTATAGCGAAAGCTACGTAAAAAGGCCTCCCGAATGCGGCACTACCTTCCGTCTTTCTGTAGAATGCACGGTTTCCTCGCAAACCGACAAAAACCCTTGAGATGTCGAGATTAATACATCATTCTGGAAATTCTATCCTGCCAAGAGAACCTTCAACTTTAGAAGGAAGCTGAGATCGCCATTGCATTCTCGAGGCTTTCTTACGTGTATACTAAACTTTGCGGCTTTGTTCTCGAGAAGAACCTTTTTAGAGAGAAAAATTCGATGGACTATGGCATGTCAATTTTTAAAAAAATCTGAAAGACTCACATCCACGTAAGTTATGGCGAAAGCTACGTAAAAAGGCCTCCCGAATGCGGCACTACCTTCCGTCTTTCTGTAGAATGCACGGTTTCCTCGCAAACCGACAAAAACTCTTGAGATGTCGAGATCAATACATCATTCTGGCAATTCTGTCCTGCCAAGAGAACCTTCAACTTTAGAAGGAAGCTGAGAGCGCCATTGCATTCGCGAGGCTTTCTTACGTCTATACTAATCTTTGCGGCTTTGTTCTCGAGAAAAAGCTTTTTAGAGAGAAAAATTCGATGGACTATAGCATGTCAATTTTTAAGAAAATCTGAAAGGCTCACATCCACGTAAATTATAGCGAAAGCTACGTAAAAGAGCCTCCCAAATGCGGCACTACCTTCCGTTTTTCTGTAGAATGCACGGTTTCCTCGCAAACCGACAAAAACTCTTGAGATGTCGAGATCAATACATCATTCTGGAAATTCTATCCTGCCAAGAGAACCTTCAACTTTAGAAGGAAGCTGAGATCGCCATTGCATTCTCGAGGCTTTCTTACGTGTATACTAAACTTTGCGGCTTTGTTCTCGAGAAGAACCTTTTTAGAGAGAAAAATTCGATGGACTATGGCATGTCAATTTTTAAAAAAATCTGAAAGACTCACATCCACGTAAGTTATAGCGAAAGCTACGTAAAAAGGCCTCCCGAATGCGGCACTACCTTCCGTCTTTCTGTAGAATGCACGGTTTCCTCGCAAACCGACAAAAACTCTTGAGATGTCGAGATCAATACATCATTCTGGCAATTCTGTCCTGCCAAGAGAACCTTCAACTTTAGAAGGAAGCTGAGAGCGCCATTGCATTCGCGAGGCTTTCTTACGTCTATACTAATCTTTGCGGCTTTGTTCTCGAGAAAAAGCTTTTTAGAGAGAAAAATTCGATGGACTATAGCATGTCAATTTTTAAGAAAATCTGAAAGGCTCACATCCACGTAAATTATAGCGAAAGCTACGTAAAAGAGCCTCCCAAATGCGGCACTACCTTCCGTTTTTCTGTAGAATGCACGGTTTCCTCGCAAACCGACAAAAACTCTTGAGATGTCGAGATCAATACATCATTCTGGCAATTCTGTCCTGCCAAGAGAACCTTCAACTTTAGAAGGAAGCTGAGAGCGCCATTGCATTCGCGAGGCTTTCTTACGTCTATACTAATCTTTGCGGCCTTGTTCTCGAGAAAAAGCTTTTTAGAGAGAAAAATTCGATGGACTATAGCATGTCAATTTTTAAGAAAATCTGAAAGGCTCACATCCACGTAAATTATAGCGAAAGCTACGTAAAAGAGCCTCCCAAATGCGGCACTACCTTCCGTTTTTCTGTAGAATGCACGGTTTCCTCGCAAACCGACAAAAACTCTTGAGATGTCGAGATCAATACATCATTCTGGCAATTCTGTCCTGCCAAGAGAACCTTCAACTTTAGAAGGAAGCTGAGAGCGCCATTGCATTCGCGAGGCTTTCTTACGTCTATACTAATCTTTGCGGCTTTGTTCTCGAGAAAAAGCTTTTTAGAGAGAAAAATTCGATGGACTATAGCATGTCAATTTTTAAGAAAATCTGAAAGGCTCACATCCACGTAAATTATAGCGAAAGCTACGTAAAAGAGCCTCCCAAATGCGGCACTACCTTCCGTTTTTCTGTAGAATGCACGGTTTCCTCGCAAACCGACAAAAACCCTTGAGATGTCGAGATTAATACATCATTCTGGAAATTCTATCCTGCCAAGAGAACCTTCAACTTTAGAAGGAAGCTGAGATCGCCATTGCATTCTCGAGGCTTTCTTACGTGTATACTAAACTTTGCGGCTTTGTTCTCGAGAAGAACCTTTTTAGAGAGAAAAATTCGATGGACTATGGCATGTCAATTTTTAAAAAAATCTGAAAGACTCACATCCACGTAAGTTATAGCGAAAGCTACGTAAAAAGGCCTCCCGAATGCGGCACTACCTTCCGTCTTTCTGTAGAATGCACGGTTTCCTCGCAAACCGACAAAAACTCTTGAGATGTCGAGATCAATACATCATTCTGGCAATTCTGTCCTGCCAAGAGAACCTTCAACTTTAGAAGGAAGCTGAGAGCGCCATTGCATTCGCGAGGCTTTCTTACGTCTATACTAATCTTTGCGGCTTTGTTCTCGAGAAAAAGCTTTTTAGAGAGAAAAATTCGATGGACTATAGCATGTCAATTTTTAAGAAAATCTTAAAGGCTCACATCCACGTAAATTATAGCGAAAGCTACGTAAAAAGGCCTCCCGAATGCGGCACTACCTTCCGTTTTTCTGTAGAATGCACGGTTTCCTCGCAAACCGACAAAAACTCTTGAGATGTCGAGATTAATACGTCATTCTGGAAATTCTGTCCTGCCAAGAGAACCTTCAACTTTAGAAGGAAACTGAGAGCGCCATTGCATTCACAAGGCTTTCTTACGTCTAAACTAATCTTTGCGGCTTTGTTCTCGAGAAAAATCTTTTTAGAGAGAAAAATTCGATAGACTATAGCATGTCAATATTTAAAAAAATCTGAAAGACTCACATCCACGTAAGTTATAGCGAAAGCTACGTAAAAAGGCCTCCCGAATGCGGCACTACCTTCCGTCTTTCTGTAGAATGCACGGTTTCCTCGCAAACCGACAAAAACTCTTGAGATGTCGAGATTAATACATCATTCTGGAAATTCTATCCTGCCAAGAGAACCTTCAACTTTAGAAGGAAGCTGAGATCGCCATTGCATTCTCGAGGCTTTCTTACGTGTATACTAAACTTTGCGGCTTTGTTCTCGAGAAGAACCTTTTTAGAGAGAAAAATTCGATGGACTATGGCATGTCAATTTTTAAAAAAATCTGAAAGACTCACATCCACGTAAGTTATGGCGAAAGCTACGTAAAAAGGCCTCCCGAATGCGGCACTACCTTCCGTCTTTCTGTAGAATGCACGGTTTCCTCGCAAACCGACAAAAACTCTTGAGATGTCGAGATCAATACATCATTCTGGCAATTCTGTCCTGCCAAGAGAACCTTCAACTTTAGAAGGAAGCTGAGAGCGCCATTGCATTCGCGAGGCTTTCTTACGTCTATACTAATCTTTGCGGCTTTGTTCTCGAGAAAAAGCTTTTTAGAGAGAAAAATTCGATGGACTATAGCATGTCAATTTTTAAGAAAATCTGAAAGGCTCACATCCACGTAAATTATAGCGAAAGCTACGTAAAAGAGCCTCCCAAATGCGGCACTACCTTCCGTTTTTCTGTAGAATGCACGGTTTCCTCGCAAACCGACAAAAACTCTTGAGATGTCGAGATCAATACATCATTCTGGCAATTCTGTCCTGCCAAGAGAACCTTCAACTTTAGAAGGAAGCTGAGAGCGCCATTGCATTCGCGAGGCTTTCTTACGTCTATACTAATCTTTGCGGCTTTGTTCTCGAGAAAAAGCTTTTTAGAGAGAAAAATTCGATGGACTATAGCATGTCAATTTTTAAGAAAATCTGAAAGGCTCACATCCACGTAAATTATAGCGAAAGCTACGTAAAAGAGCCTCCCAAATGCGGCACTACCTTCCGTTTTTCTGTAGAATGCACGGTTTCCTCGCAAACCGACAAAAACTCTTGAGATGTCGAGATCAATACATCATTCTGGCAATTCTGTCCTGCCAAGAGAACCTTCAACTTTAGAAGGAAGCTGAGAGCGCCATTGCATTCGCGAGGCTTTCTTACGTCTATACTAATCTTTGCGGCTTTGTTCTCGAGAAAAAGCTTTTTAGAGAGAAAAATTCGATGGACTATAGCATGTCAATTTTTAAGAAAATCTGAAAGGCTCACATCCACGTAAATTATAGCGAAAGCTACGTAAAAGAGCCTCCCAAATGCGGCACTACCTTCCGTTTTTCTGTAGAATGCACGGTTTCCTCGCAAACCGACAAAAACTCTTGAGATGTCGAGATCAATACATCATTCTGGCAATTCTGTCCTGCCAAGAGAACCTTCAACTTTAGAAGGAAGCTGAGAGCGCCATTGCATTCGCGACGCTTTCTTACGTCTATACTAATCTTTGCGGCTTTGTTCTCGAGAAAAAGCTTTTTAGAGAGAAAAATTCGATGGACTATAGCATGTCAATTTTTAAGAAAATCTGAAAGGCTCACATCCACGTAAATTATAGCGAAAGCTACGTAAAAGAGCCTCCCAAATGCGGCACTACCTTCCGTTTTTCTGTAGAATGCACGGTTTCCTCGCAAACCGACAAAAACTCTTGAGATGTCGAGATCAATACATCATTCTGGCAATTCTGTCCTGCCAAGAGAACCTTCAACTTTAGAAGGAAGCTGAGAGCGCCATTGCATTCGCGAGGCTTTCTTACGTCTATACTAATCTTTGCGGCTTTGTTCTCGAGAAAAAGCTTTTTAGAGAGAAAAATTCGATGCACTATAGCATGTCAATTTTTAAGAAAATCTGAAAGGCTCACATCCACGTAAATTATAGCGAAAGCTACGTAAAAGAGCCTCCCAAATGCGGCACTACCTTCCGTTTTTCTGTAGAATGCACGGTTTCCTCGCAAACCGACAAAAACCCTTGAGATGTCGAGATTAATACATCATTCTGGAAATTCTATCCTGCCAAGAGAACCTTCAACTTTAGAAGGAAGCTGAGATCGCCATTGCATTCTCGAGGCTTTCTTACGTGTATACTAAACTTTGCGGCTTTGTTCTCGAGAAGAACCTTTTTAGAGAGAAAAATTCGATGGACTATAGCATGTCAATTTTTAAGAAAATCTTAAAGGCTCACATCCACGTAAATTATAGCGAAAGCTACGTAAAAAGGCCTCCCGAATGCGGCACTACCTTCCGTCTTTCTGTAGAATGCACGGTTTCCTCGCAAACCGACAAAAACTCTTGAGATGTCGAGATCAATACATCATTCTGGCAATTCTGTCCTGCCAAGAGAACCTTCAACTTTAGAAGGAAGCTGAGAGCGCCATTGCATTCACGAGGCTTTCTTACGTCTATACTAATCTTTGCGGCTTTGTTCTCGAGAAAAAGCTTTTTAGAGAGAAAAATTCGATGGACTATAGCATGTCAATTTTTAAGAAAATCTTAAAGGCTCACATCCACGTAAATTATAGCGAAAGCTACGTAAAAAGGCCTCCCGAATGCGGCACTACCTTCGGTTTTTCTGTAGAATGCACGGTTTCCTCGCAAACCGACAAAAACTCTTGAGATGTCGAGATTAATACGTCATTCTGGAAATTCTGTCCTGCCAAGAGAACCTTCAACTTTAGAAGGAAACTGAGAGCGCCATTGCATTCACAAGGCTTTCTTACGTCTAAACTAATCTTTGCGGCTTTGTTCTCGAGAAAAATCTTTTTAGAGAGAAAAATTCGATAGACTATAGCATGTCAATTTTTAAAAAAATCTGAAAGACTCACATCCACGTAAGTTATAGCGAAAGCTACGTAAAAAGGCCTCCCGAATGCGGCACTACCTTCCGTCTTTCTGTAGAATGCACGGTTTCCTCGCAAACCGACAAAAACCCTTGAGATGTCGAGATTAATACATCATTCTGGAAATTCTATCCTGCCAAGAGAACCTTCAACTTTAGAAGGAAGCTGAGATCGCCATTGCATTCTCGAGGCTTTCTTACGTGTATACTAAACTTTGCGGCTTTGTTCTCGAGAAGAACCTTTTTAGAGAGAAAAATTCGATGGACTATGGCATGTCAATTTTTAAAAAAATCTGAAAGACTCACATCCACGTAAGTTATGGCGAAAGCTACGTAAAAAGGCCTCCCGAATGCGGCACTACCTTCCGTCTTTCTGTAGAATGCACGGTTTCCTCGCAAACCGACAAAAACTCTTGAGATGTCGAGATCAATACATCATTCTGGCAATTCTGTCCTGCCAAGAGAACCTTCAACTTTAGAAGGAAGCTGAGAGCGCCATTGCATTCACGAGGCTTTCTTACGTCTATACTAATCTTTGCGGCTTTGTTCTCGAGAAAAAGCTTTTTAGAGAGAAAAATTCGATGGACTATAGCATGTCAATTTTTAAGAAAATCTTAAAGGCTCACATCCACGTAAATTATAGCGAAAGCTACGTAAAAAGGCCTCCCGAATGCGGCACTACCTTCGGTTTTTCTGTAGAATGCACGGTTTCCTCGCAAACCGACAAAAACTCTTGAGATGTCGAGATTAATACGTCATTCTGGAAATTCTGTCCTGCCAAGAGAACCTTCAACTTTAGAAGGAAACTGAGAGCGCCATTGCATTCACAAGGCTTTCTTACGTCTAAACTAATCTTTGCGGCTTTGTTCTCGAGAAAAATCTTTTTAGAGAGAAAAATTCGATAGACTATAGCATGTCAATTTTTAAAAAAATCTGAAAGACTCACATCCACGTAAGTTATAGCGAAAGCTACGTAAAAAGGCCTCCCGAATGCGGCACTACCTTCCGTCTTTCTGTAGAATGCACGGTTTCCTCGCAAACCGACAAAAACCCTTGAGATGTCGAGATTAATACATCATTCTGGAAATTCTATCCTGCCAAGAGAACCTTCAACTTTAGAAGGAAGCTGAGATCGCCATTGCATTCTCGAGGCTTTCTTACGTGTATACTAAACTTTGCGGCTTTGTTCTCGAGAAGAACCTTTTTAGAGAGAAAAATTCGATGGACTATGGCATGTCAATTTTTAAAAAAATCTGAAAGACTCACATCCACGTAAGTTATGGCGAAAGCTACGTAAAAAGGCCTCCCGAATGCGGCACTACCTTCCGTCTTTCTGTAGAATGCACGGTTTCCTCGCAAACCGACAAAAACTCTTGAGATGTCGAGATCAATACATCATTCTGGCAATTCTGTCCTGCCAAGAGAACCTTCAACTTTAGAAGGAAGCTGAGAGCGCCATTGCATTCGCGAGGCTTTCTTACGTCTATACTAATCTTTGCGGCTTTGTTCTCGAGAAAAAGCTTTTTAGAGAGAAAAATTCGATGGACTATAGCATGTCAATTTTTAAGAAAATCTGAAAGGCTCACATCCACGTAAATTATAGCGAAAGCTACGTAAAAGAGCCTCCCAAATGCGGCACTACCTTCCGTTTTTCTGTAGAATGCACGGTTTCCTCGCAAACCGACAAAAACTCTTGAGATGTCGAGATCAATACATCATTCTGGCAATTCTGTCCTGCCAAGAGAACCTTCAACTTTAGAAGGAAGCTGAGAGCGCCATTGCATTCGCGAGGCTTTCTTACGTCTATACTAATCTTTGCGGCTTTGTTCTCGAGAAAAAGCTTTTTAGAGAGAAAAATTCGATGGACTATAGCATGTCAATTTTTAAGAAAATCTGAAAGGCTCACATCCACGTAAATTATAGCGAAAGCTACGTAAAAGAGCCTCCCAAATGCGGCACTACCTTCCGTTTTTCTGTAGAATGCACGGTTTCCTCGCAAACCGACAAAAACTCTTGAGATGTCGAGATCAATACATCATTCTGGCAATTCTGTCCTGCCAAGAGAACCTTCAACTTTAGAAGGAAGCTGAGAGCGCCATTGCATTCGCGAGGCTTTCTTACGTCTATACTAATCTTTGCGGCTTTGTTCTCGAGAAAAAGCTTTTTAGAGAGAAAAATTCGATGGACTATAGCATGTCAATTTTTAAGAAAATCTGAAAGGCTCACATCCACGTAAATTATAGCGAAAGCTACGTAAAAGAGCCTCCCAAATGCGGCACTACCTTCCGTTTTTCTGTAGAATGCACGGTTTCCTCGCAAACCGACAAAAACTCTTGAGATGTCGAGATCAATACATCATTCTGGCAATTCTGTCCTGCCAAGAGAACCTTCAACTTTAGAAGGAAGCTGAGAGCGCCATTGCATTCGCGAGGCTTTCTTACGTCTATACTAATCTTTGCGGCTTTGTTCTCGAGAAAAAGCTTTTTAGAGAGAAAAATTCGATGGACTATAGCATGTCAATTTTTAAGAAAATCTGAAAGGCTCACATCCACGTAAATTATAGCGAAAGCTACGTAAAAGAGCCTCCCAAATGCGGCACTACCTTCCGTTTTTCTGTAGAATGCACGGTTTCCTCGCAAACCGACAAAAACTCTTGAGATGTCGAGATCAATACATCATTCTGGCAATTCTGTCCTGCCAAGAGAACCTTCAACTTTAGAAGGAAGCTGAGAGCGCCATTGCATTCGCGAGGCTTTCTTACGTCTATACTAATCTTTGCGGCTTTGTTCTCGAGAAAAAGCTTTTTAGAGAGAAAAATTCGATGCACTATAGCATGTCAATTTTTAAGAAAATCTGAAAGGCTCACATCCACGTAAATTATAGCGAAAGCTACGTAAAAGAGCCTCCCAAATGCGGCACTACCTTCCGTTTTTCTGTAGAATGCACGGTTTCCTCGCAAACCGACAAAAACCCTTGAGATGTCGAGATTAATACATCATTCTGGAAATTCTATCCTGCCAAGAGAACCTTCAACTTTAGAAGGAAGCTGAGATCGCCATTGCATTCTCGAGGCTTTCTTACGTGTATACTAAACTTTGCGGCTTTGTTCTCGAGAAGAACCTTTTTAGAGAGAAAAATTCGATGGACTATAGCATGTCAATTTTTAAGAAAATCTTAAAGGCTCACATCCACGTAAATTATAGCGAAAGCTACGTAAAAAGGCCTCCCGAATGCGGCACTACCTTCGGTCTTTCTGTAGAATGCACGGTTTCCTCGCAAACCGACAAAAACTCTTGAGATGTCGAGATCAATACATCATTCTGGCAATTCTGTCCTGCCAAGAGAACCTTCAACTTTAGAAGGAAGCTGAGAGCGCCATTGCATTCGCGAGGCTTTCTTACGTCTATACTAATCTTTGCGGCTTTGTTCTCGAGAAAAAGCTTTTTAGAGAGAAAAATTCGATGGACTATAGCATGTCAATTTTTAAGAAAATCTTAAAGGCTCACATCCACGTAAATTATAGCGAAAGCTACGTAAAAAGGCCTCCCGAATGCGGCACTACCTTCGGTTTTTCTGTAGAATGCACGGTTTCCTCGCAAACCGACAAGAACTCTTGAGATGTCGAGATTAATACGTCATTCTGGAAATTCTGTCCTGCCAAGAGAACCTTCAACTTTAGAAGGAAACTGAGAGCGCCATTGCATTCACAAGGCTTTCTTACGTCTAAACTAATCTTTGCGGCTTTGTTCTCGAGAAAAATCTTTTTAGAGAGAAAAATTCGATAGACTATAGCATGTCAATTTTTAAAAAAATCTGAAAGACTCACATCCACGTAAGTTATGGCGAAAGCTACGTAAAAAGGCCTCCCGAATGCGGCACTACCTTCCGTCTTTCTGTAGAATGCACGGTTTCCTCGCAAACCGACAAAAACTCTTGAGATGTCGAGATCAATACATCATTCTGGCAATTCTGTCCTGCCAAGAGAACCTTCAACTTTAGAAGGAAGCTGAGAGCGCCATTGCATTCGCGAGGCTTTCTTACGTCTATACTAATCTTTGCGGCTTTGTTCTCGAGAAAAAGCTTTTTAGAGAGAAAAATTCGATGGACTATAGCATGTCAATTTTTAAGAAAATCTGAAAGGCTCACATCCACGTAAATTATAGCGAAAGCTACGTAAAAGAGCCTCCCAAATGCGGCACTACCTTCCGTTTTTCTGTAGAATGCACGGTTTCCTCGCAAACCGACAAAAACTCTTGAGATGTCGAGATCAATACATCATTCTGGCAATTCTGTCCTGCCAAGAGAATCTTCAACTTTAGAAGGAAGCTGAGAGCGCCATTGCATTCGCGAGGCTTTCTTACGTCTATACTAATCTTTGCGGCTTTGTTCTCGAGAAAAAGCTTTTTAGAGAGAAAAATTCGATGGACTATAGCATGTCAATTTTTAAGAAAATCTGAAAGGCTCACATCCACGTAAATTATAGCGAAAGCTACGTAAAAGAGCCTCCCAAATGCGGCACTACCTTCCGTTTTTCTGTAGAATGCACGGTCTCACACTAAAACTGACGTGACGACCTTGAAGAGGACCGTCTACCCTACAATCTGACATATGAACGGTCGCTGTAGCACTTCTCGTTCTCGAGTTACCATTTTTGCGTTATAACTCAGTCGCATTGAGTGTCACACTATAACTGACGTGACGACCTTGAAGAGGACCGTCTGCCCTACAATCTGACATATGAACGGTCGCTGTAGCACTTCTCGTTCTCGAGTTACCATTTTTGCGTTATAACTCAGTAGCATTGAGTCTCACACTAAAACTGACGCGACGACCTTGAAGAGGACCGTCTACCCTACAATCTGACATATGAGCGGTCGCTCTAGCACTTCTGGTTCTCGAGTTACCATTTTTGCGTTATAACTCAGTCGCATTGAGTCTCACACTAAAACTGAAGCGACGACCTGGAAGAGGACCGTCTACCCTACAATCTGACATATGAACGGTCGCTCTAGCACTTCTCGTTCTCGAGTTACCATTTTTGCGTTATAACTCAGTCGCATTGAGTCCCACACTAAAACTGACGTGACGACCTTGAAGAGGACCGTCTACCCTACAATCTGACATATGAACGGTCGCTCTAGCACTTCTCGTTCTCGAGTTACCATTTTTGCGTTATAACTCAGTCGCATTGAGTCTCACACTAAAACTGACGTGACGACCTTGAAGAGGACCGTCTACCCTACAATCTGACATATGAACGGTCGCTCTAGCACTTCTCGTTCTCGAGTTACCATTTTTGCGTTATAACTCAGTCGCATTGAGTCTCACACTAAAACTGACGTGACGACCTTGAAGAGGACCGTCTACCCTACAATCTGACATATGAACGGTCGCTGTAGCACGTCTCGTTCTCGAGTTACCATTTTTGCGTTATAACTCAGTCGCATTGAGTCTCACACTAAAACTGACGCGACGACCTTGAAGAGGACCGTCTACCCTACAATCTGACATATGAACGGTCGCTCTAGCGCTTCTGGTTCTCGAGTTACCATTTTTGCGTTATAACTCAGTCGCATTGAGTCTCACACTAAAACTGAAGCGACGACCTGGAAGAGGACCGTCTACCCTACAATCTGACATATGAACGGTCGCTGTAGCACTTCTCGTTCTCGAGTTACCATTTTTGCGTTATAACTCAGTCGCATTGAGTCTCAAACTAAAACTGACGCGACGACCTTGAAGAGGACCGTCTACCCTACAATCTGACATATGAACGGTCGCTGTAGCGCTTCTGGTTCTCGAGTTACTATTTTTGCGTTATAACTCAGTCGCATTGAGTCTCACCCCAAAACTGACGCGACGACCTTGAAGAGGACCGTCTACCCTACAATCTGACATATAAACGGTCACTCTAGTACTTCTCGTTCTCGAGTTACTGTTGTTTCGTTATAACTTAGTCGCATTGAGTCTCACACCAAAGCAGTTACGGTGGCCTTGAAGAGGACCGTCTACCATATATGTAATCGGATCCATTAACGTATGTAGAATGCACGGTTTCCTCGCAAACCGACAAAAGCTCTTGAGATGTCGAGATCAATACATCATTCTGGAAATTCTGTCCTGCCAAGAGAACCTTCAACTTTAGAAGGAAACTGGGAGCGCCATTGCATTCTCGAGGCTTTCTTACGTCTATACTAATCTTTGCCGCTTTGTTCTCGAGAAAAAGCTTTTTAGAGAGAAAAATTCGGTAGACTATAGCATGTCAATTTTTAAAGAAATCTGAAAGACTTACATCCACGTAAATTATAGCGAAAGCTACGTAAGGAAGCCTCCAGAATGCGGCACTACCTTCCGCTTTTCTGTAGAATGCACGGTTTCCTCGCAAACCGACAAAAACTCTTGAGATGTCGAGATCAATACATCATTCTGGAAATTCTGTCCTGCCAAGAGAACCTTCAACTTTAGAAGGAAACTGAGAGCGCCATTGCATTCTCGAGGCTTTCTTACGTCTATACTAAACTTTGCACCTTTGTTCTCGAGAAGAACCTTTTTAGAGAGAAAAATTCGATGGACTATGGCATGTCAATTTTTAAAAAAATCTGAAAGACTCACATCCACGTAAGTTATAGCGAAAGCTACGTAAAAGAGCCTCCCAAATGCGGCACTACCTTCCGTTTTTCTGTAGAATGCACGGTCTCACACTAAAACTGACGTGACGACCTTGAAGAGGACCGTCTACCCTACAATCTGACATATGAACGGTCGCTGTAGCACTTCTCGTTCTCGAGTTACCATTTTTGCGTTATAACTCAGTCGCATTGAGTCTCACACTAAAACTGACGTGACGACCTTGAAGAGGACCGTCTGCCCTACAATCTGACATATGAACGGTCGCTGTAGCACTTCTCGTTCTCGAGTTACCATTTTTGCGTTATAACTCAGTCGCATTGAGTCTCACACTAAAACTGACGCGACGACCTTGAAGAGGACCGTCTACCCTACAATCTGACATATGAGCGGTCGCTCTAGCACTTCTCGTTCTCGAGTTACCATTTTTGCGTTATAACTCAGTCGCATTGAGTCTCACACTAAAACTGAAGCGACGACCTGGAAGAGGACCGTCTACCCTACAATCTGACATATGAGCGGTCGCTCTAGCACTTCTGGTTCTCGAGTTACCATTTTTGCGTTATAACTCAGTCGCATTGAGTCCCACACTAAAACTGATGCGACGACCTTGAAGAGGACCGTCTACCCTACAATCTGACATATGAGCGGTCGCTCTAGCACTTCTGGTTCTCGAGTTACCATTTTTGCGTTATAACTCAGTCGCATTGAGTCTCACACTAAAACTGACGCGACGACCTTGAAGAGGACCGTCTACCCTACAATCTGACATATGAACGGTCGCTCTAGCACTTCTGGTTCTCGAGTTACCATTTTTGCGTTATAACTCAGTCGCATTGAGTCTCACACTAAAACTGAAGCGACGACCTTGAAGAGGACCGTCTACCCTACAATCTGACATATGAACGGTCGCTCTAGCACTTCTGGTTCTCGAGTTACCATTTTTGCGTTATAACTCAGTCGCATTGAGTCTCACACTAAAACTGAAGCGACGACCTGGAAGAGGACCGTCTACCCTACAATCTGACATATGAACGGTCGCTCTAGCACTTCTCGTTCTCGAGTTACCATTTTTGCGTTATAACTCAGTCGCATTGAGTCTCACAGTAAAACTGAAGCGACGACCTGGAAGAGGACCGTCTACCCCACAATCTGACATATGAACGGTCGCTCTAGCACTTCTCGTTCTCGAGTTACCATTTTTGCGTTATAACTCAGTCGCATTGAGTCTCACACTAAAACTGACGTGACGACCTTGAAGAGGACCGTCTACCCTACAATCTGACATATGAACGGTCGCTCTAGCACTTCTCGTTCTCGGGTTACCATTTTTGCGTTATAACTCAGTCGCATTGAGTCTCACACTAAAACTGACGTGACGACCTTGAAGAGGACCGTCTACCCTACAATCTGACATATGAACGGTCGCTGTAGCACTTCTCGTTCTCGAGTTACCATTTTTGCGTTATAACTCAGTCGCATTGAGTCTCACACTAAAACTGACGTGACGACCTTGAAGAGGACCGTCTACCCTACAATCTGACATATGAACGGTCGCTCTAGCACTTCTCGTTCTCGAGTTACAATTTTTGCGTTATAACTCAGTCGCATTGAGTCTCACACTAAAACTGACGTGACGACCTTGAAGAGGACCGTCTACCCTACAATCTGACATATGAACGGTCGCTCTAGCGCTTCTGGTTCTCGAGTTACCATTTTTGCGTTATAACTCAGTCGCATTGAGTCTCACACTAAAACTGAAGCGACGACCTGGAAGAGGACCGTCTACCCTACAATCTGACATATGAACGGTCGCTCTAGCACTTCTCTTTCTCGAGTTACCATTTTTGCGTTATAACTCAGTCGCATTGAGTCTCACACTAAAACTGACGTGACTACCTTGAAGAGGACCGTCTACCCTACAATCTGACATATGAACGGTCGCTCTAGCACTTCTCGTTCTCGAGTTACCATTTTTGCGTTATAACTCAGTCGCATTGAGTTTCACACTAAAACTGACGTGACGACCTTGAAGAGGACCGTCTACCCTACAATCTGACATATGAACGGTCGCTGTAGCACTTCTCGTTCTCGAGTTACCATTTTTGCGTTATAACTCAGTCGCATTGAGTCTCACACTAAAAGTGACGTGGCGACCTTGAAGAGGACAGTCTACCCTACAATCTGACATATGAACGGTCGCTCTAGCACTTCTCGTTCTCAATTTACCATTTTTGCGTTATAACTCAGTCGCATTGAGTCTCAAACTAAAACTGACGCGACGACCTTGAAGAGGACCGTCTACCCTACAATCTGACATATGAACGGTCGCTGTAGCACTTCTGGTTCTCGAGTTACTATTTTTGCGTTATAACTCAGTCGCATTGAGTCTCACCCCAAAACTGACGCGACGACCTTGAAGAGGACCGTCTACCCTACAATCTGACATATAAACGGTCACTCTAGTACTTCTCGTTCTCGAGTTACTGTTGTTTCGTTATAACTTAGTCGCATTGAGTCTCACACCAAAGCAGTTACGGTGGCCTTGAAGAGGACCGTCTACCATATATGTAATCGGATCCATTAACGGGCGCTCTAGAAATTCGCTTCGAAACGCAGGCGTAAATGATGTGTGTGCGAACGAAATCGTCTCGCCGTACCGCCAACGTCCACGCAGGCCCAAAGCACAGCTTACTTAATACTGACAGTATTGAGTAAGTACTTACAGTATTGAGTAAGCTGTGCCCAAAGATAGTGTCTGCGCTGTGTTGTCTTAATGATACGGCCGCCCCGACGCGTATTTTCGCTGGCGCCCCGGGTATCTTAACGTAGATTGCGCGGGATCCGCAGGGGAGAGGAATTGACGGTGGGAAACGGTCGCACGTCCCGGAGGGCTATCCGTTTGGCGTTGCGGTGTGGCGTCCACCGGCCAATGCTTGGCCTCCCCATCGCGTCAGTGTTTCACGGGAAAATCGCGGGGTCCGCATAGAAAAACGCCGCGAATGGGGCGCCGAAGGTTGCCTATGAGCGGGAGAGAATGGGAGACGTGACAGAGGGCCGGTCGGAATCGCGGCGTTTTCCGAGCTCCTGCGGCAGCCCTGAGGCAGTTCGCCGATCGTCTTCGAGGGATATATAGCGAATTTCCCTTTCGGAAAAACTACGTCGAATTTCTCTGCGCCGTCAGTACTTCTGCCGTTTGTATTTCCGCGTAGTATTATTCCGTGGCGTGAAACACGGAACAATTCCTGGAACAGCTGGCTGTCACTGTCGGATTAGGTTAGGTATTCGGGGTATTCGTTTTCGTTTATATTCGAACATGTCAAGAAGTGTCCTTATCGAATTCAATGTTTACTGTGGACATCTCCCACCCAATGGGCATCTGGGCATCTCCCAGTTAACGCCGGTACAAGACGAGAGGCCCGTCGACGGATCTGCCCGCGAAACGTCAGCAGAATCAATTCTGCCGCGTAGGAGAGGCAGGAGGGCGCCGCAGGAATCAATTTACGACAGGCCGCAATACAATTGACCGTCCCCTACCTGGAATGCTGTAAGTTGAAGTTTCCGAAGTAAGCGGGAAACAGTATCATCGAATTGCAAATTCAACGTGACGACATGTAAGTCCCTGCCTACCTGGAGGAGCTCCGGATTCAGGATAAACGTGAAGATACCGTTGAATTCGTCCGTCCTTCTTTGGTGTGTACGAATTTTCTCAGGTTTTTCCTGCGCAATACATTTGTTTGGCGAAAGGCAATTGATGGACTATAAAACTATGAGAATTTGTGGAAAATACTCCCGTCTCGAAACCGTCGCAAATTAAAATGAAGACGACGTAAATAGATCTCCTGAATATGATGGAAATCACCGTTTCAATGGGAAACTATACCTTTCCTCCGATCCCTGACAATTTTCCTCGTGAACGCACCTTCAAGGTAAGTTAACAAACAATTTAGGATAAATCCGATGGTGCCTATGCGTTAGTCTGCTGCCCCTCTTTGAACTGTATGTTGTTTTTTAGGTTATTTTACATCGAGAGGATGTGTGTTTTGATTAAGAAATTCGACGGACCCATCGTATAGTAAGAGAATTTTCTGGAAGATACGGATGCCGCTGAAAATCGGCGGGAATCGTGTAGGATCTCATTTTCAACGAAAAACCGTCCAGTTTCGTGGAAATCGAAAAAGCCTTTCGCCGAAACCATACGTTCGAGGTAACCGCCTGAGAAACTGCCGCGTACCTGGAGCACCTCTGGATTCAGGATAAATGTGAAGGTACCGTTGAATTCGTCTGTCCTTCCTCCTACTATACGCATGTTTTGAGCGTTCTTTCAGAGAAGGCGTTCCTGCGAAAGGCAAGCCGTAGGTATTCATCAAAATGGTGTCTACAGCGCCATCTCGTAGGAATAGCGTGAACCTCATCTGTCACCAATTCTCATATACAGATTACATGAGATGGGAATTAATTATGTATTCGGTTGCGGTTATCAGCCTGTAGATGGCGGCTAAATCGCCATCTACCCGCGGAAGTATTAACTAAACGTAATTCCATGGTTAGGAATGTTTATACAATAGGTTTCCGTGACTGGAGGTCCGTAACGTTCCCACGAGATGGCGCCACAGTACTTGGCTGAGTAACCTAAAATTATTTACCATTTTTACTTTTTAGAAAGGAAATTATATATATTATAGCGGCTCAACGTTCATCGTATATGACGTGACGGTTTGTCGCGATCACGCGAAAGGTTTTATGTTTGTCCGTGAAGAACATTTCGAGATGATTGTTGTAGGACGAAAGAAGAACTGTCAAGCCCTCCGATGCCCGACAAGTTTCCTCGTGAATGCGCCTTCAAGGTAAGGTAACAAAATATTCAGGATCTGCCATAATAAACAGTAAGATATTAATAGATATTTATAGTAATGTCATTGTTTATGCATCGAATTATTTCAATATTTTGGTTTTACTTTGTCACTTAAAATATTTATGGCTTTTATAATATGCCCGCCTTATCTAACTCGTGCGGAAGGTGTCTTCCCTGCACTCGACTGCCTGTTCGGCACCTGTTGTGAAAATAACTTTTTCCGCGTTAATGCAGAAATGTTTTAGATAGAGTTGCAAACCGTCAGGGAGGAAATTCAATCATGTAACCGCGGCACGAAGAGGAAATCAACGAATTTATCAGATAGGAGGTAGGAGAGACGAATCAGGTTAACAGATCAGGTCCAGGCACAAAGCAAACGAAGTCTTCAATGGGAAAACAACTTACAACATTTCGTAGAAGGATTAGATGACGGGAATTTCCCGAACCGAATTTATGAAAGACATCCAAGGAACTGTACCGTAAATCTCGAGACAAAAGATAAATAGAACTACACAGAGACGAGAAATGGAAGAAACAGGAATATTTTCCTTCCAACAGACGTCCAGAAGTGAGTAAAATATTAATTATCCGACAAAGTATTTAATTCTACAATCCCATACCTAACATACTTATTTTATTATGTGTGTATCTTGCTTTTGTATCTATATTGAATATTATTCATTTCAGGGTTAGGATTACTTACAAGAAAGAAGAAATTAAATAGTGGACATTATTACAACTCATCTATGATTATAATAAGTTTTAAGTTTGTTAATAATAATCCCGTTAGATGGGTGTCTTATCTTATTCAGACAATGAAACTGTTAAACTTACGTATAATTAAATACACATCTTAATATTTAAATCATTAAATACGCATCTTAATATTTATCGTACGTTGCAAGGCAATTTGCAATCGATATATTTCGAAAGGTATCTTTCAATGGTGATAATATGTTAGTATTCTTTGAAACTTCTTAGTGTATCTGGATTATCACATACAACTGTGGCGCCTGAGGAGAAAAATTCGATAGACTATAGCATGTCAATTTTTAAGAAAATCTGAAGGGCTCACATCCACGCAAATTATAGCGAAAGCTACGTAAAAGGGCCTCCGGAATGCGGCACTACCTTCCGTTTTTCTGTAGAATGCACGGTTTCCTCGCAAACCGACAAAAACTCTTGAGATGTCGAGATCAATACATCATTCTGGAAATTCTGTCCTGCCAAGAGAACCTTCAACTTTAGAAGGAAACTGAGAGCGCCATTGCATTCTCGAGGCTTTCTTACGTCTATACTAATCTTTGCGGCTTTGTTCTCGAGAAGAACCTTTTTAGAGAGAAAAATTCGATAGACTATAGCATGTCAATTTTTAAAAAAATCTGAAAGACTCACATCCACGTAAATTATTGCGAAAGCTACGTAAGGAAGCCTCCAGAATGCGGCACTACCTTCCGCTTTTCTGTAGAATGCACGGTTTCCTCGCAAACCGACAAAAACTCTTGAGATGTCGAGATCAATACATCATTCTGGCAATTCTGTCCTGCCAAGAGAACCTTCAACTTTAGAAGGAAGCTGAGAGCGCCATTGCATTCGCGAGGCTTTCTTACGTCTATACTAATCTTTGCGGCTTTGTTCTCGAGAAAAAGCTTTTTAGAGAGAAAAATTCGATGGACTATAGCATGTCAATTTTTAAGAAAATCTGAAAGGCTCACATCCACGTAAATTATAGCGAAAGCTACGTAAAAGAGCCTCCCAAATGCGGCACTACCTTCCGTTTTTCTGTAGAATGCACGGTCTCACACTAAAACTGACGTGACGACCTTGAAGAGGACCGTCTACCCTACAATCTGACATATGAACGGTCGCTGTAGCACTTCTCGTTCTCGAGTTACCATTTTTGCGTTATAACTCAGTCGCATTGAGTGTCACACTATAACTGACGTGACGACCTTGAAGAGGACCGTCTACCCTACTATCTGACATATGAACGGTCGCTGTAGCACTTCTCGTTCTCGAGTTACCATTTTTGCGTTATAACTCAGTCGCATTGAGTCTCACACTAAAACTGACGCGACGACCTTGAAG
Organism: Rosalia funebris; assembly: GCA_037954035.1. Lineage (NCBI taxonomy): Eukaryota > Metazoa > Arthropoda > Insecta > Coleoptera > Cerambycidae > Rosalia > Rosalia funebris. The sequence continues at coordinate 218,691 of JAZFAV010000004.1, read as the reverse complement.
AGGACCGTCTACCCTACAATCTGACATATGAACGGTCGCTGTAGCACTTCTGGTTCTCGAGTTACTATTTTTGCGTTATAACTCAGTCGCATTGAGTCTCACCCCAAAACTGACGCGACGACCTTGAAGAGGACCGTCTACCCTACAATCTGACATATAAACGGTCACTCTAGTACTTCTCGTTCTCGAGTTACTGTTGTTTCGTTATAACTTAGTCGCATTGAGTCTCACACCAAAGCAGTTACGGTGGCCTTGAAGAGGACCGTCTACCATATATGTAATCGGATCCATTAACGTATGTAGAATGCACGGTTTCCTCGCAAACCGACAAAAGCTCTTGAGATGTCGAGATCAATACATCATTCTGGAAATTCTGTCCTGCCAAGAGAACCTTCAACTTTAGAAGGAAACTGGGAGCGCCATTGCATTCTCGAGGCTTTCTTACGTCTATACTAATCTTTGCCGCTTTGTTCTCGAGAAAAAGCTTTTTAGAGAGAAAAATTCGGTAGACTATAGCATGTCAATTTTTAAAGAAATCTGAAAGACTTACATCCACGTAAATTATAGCGAAAGCTACGTAAGGAAGCCTCCAGAATGCGGCACTACCTTCCGCTTTTCTGTAGAATGCACGGTTTCCTCGCAAACCGACAAAAACTCTTGAGATGTCGAGATCAATACATCATTCTGGAAATTCTGTCCTGCCAAGAGAACCTTCAACTTTAGAAGGAAACTGAGAGCGCCATTGCATTCTCGAGGCTTTCTTACGTCTATACTAAACTTTGCACCTTTGTTCTCGAGAAGAACCTTTTTAGAGAGAAAAATTCGATGGACTATGGCATGTCAATTTTTAAAAAAATCTGAAAGACTCACATCCACGTAAGTTATAGCGAAAGCTACGTAAAAAGGCCTCCCGAATGCGGCACTACCTTCCGTCTTTCTGTAGAATGCACGGTTTCCTCGCAAACCGACAAAAACCCTTGAGATGTCGAGATTAATACATCATTCTGGAAATTCTATCCTGCCAAGAGAACCTTCAACTTTAGAAGGAAGCTGAGATCGCCATTGCATTCTCGAGGCTTTCTTACGTGTATACTAAACTTTGCGGCTTTGTTCTCGAGAAGAACCTTTTTAGAGAGAAAAATTCGATGGACTATGGCATGTCAATTTTTAAAAAAATCTGAAAGACTCACATCCACGTAAGTTATAGCGAAAGCTACGTAAAAAGGCCTCCCGAATGCGGCACTACCTTCCGTCTTTCTGTAGAATGCACGGTTTCCTCGCAAACCGACAAAAACTCTTGAGATGTCGAGATCAATACATCATTCTGGCAATTCTGTCCTGCCAAGAGAACCTTCAACTTTAGAAGGAAGCTGAGAGCGCCATTGCATTCGCGAGGCTTTCTTACGTCTATACTAATCTTTGCGGCTTTGTTCTCGAGAAAAAGCTTTTTAGAGAGAAAAATTCGATGGACTATAGCATGTCAATTTTTAAGAAAATCTGAAAGGCTCACATCCACGTAAATTATAGCGAAAGCTACGTAAAAGAGCCTCCCAAATGCGGCACTACCTTCCGTTTTTCTGTAGAATGCACGGTTTCCTCGCAAACCGACAAAAACTCTTGAGATGTCGAGATCAATACATCATTCTGGCAATTCTGTCCTGCCAAGAGAACCTTCAACTTTAGAAGGAAGCTGAGAGCGCCATTGCATTCGCGAGGCTTTCTTACGTCTATACTAATCTTTGCGGCTTTGTTCTCGAGAAAAAGCTTTTTAGAGAGAAAAATTCGATGGACTATAGCATGTCAATTTTTAAGAAAATCTGAAAGGCTCACATCCACGTAAATTATAGCGAAAGCTACGTAAAAGAGCCTCGCAAATGCGGCACTACCTTCCGTTTTTCTGTAGAATGCACGGTTTCCTCGCAAACCGACAAAAACTCTTGAGATGTCGAGATCAATACATCATTCTGGCAATTCTGTCCTGCCAAGAGAACCTTCAACTTTAGAAGGAAGCTGAGAGCGCCATTGCATTCGCGAGGCTTTCTTACGTCTATACTAATCTTTGCGGCTTTGTTCTCGAGAAAAAGCTTTTTAGAGAGAAAAATTCGATAGACTATAGCATGTCAATTTCTAAAAAAATCTGAAAGACTCACATCCACGTAAATTATAGCGAAAGGTACGTAAAAAGGCCTTCCTAATGCGGCACTACCTTCCGCTTTTCTGTAGAATGCACGGTTTCCTCGCAAACCGACAAAAACTCTTGAGATGTCGAGATCAATACATCATTCTGGAAATTCTTTCCTGCCAAGAGAACCTTCAACTTTAGAAGGAAACTGAGAGCGCCATTGCATTGACGAGGCTTTGTTACGTCTATACTAATCTTTGCGGCTTTGTTCTCGAGAAAAAGCTTCTTAGAGAGAAAAATTCGGTAGACTATAGCTTGTCAATTTTTAAAAAAATCTGAAAGACTCACATCCACGTAAATTATAGCGAAAGCTACGTAAAAAGGCCTCCCGAATGCGGCACTACCTTCCGTTTTTCTGTAGAATGCACGGTTTCCTCGCAAACCGACAAAAACTCTTGAGATGTCGAGATTAATACATCATTCTGGAAATTCTGTCCTGCCAAGAGAACCTTCAACTTTAGAAGGAAGCTGAGAGCGCCATTGCATTCTCGAGACTTTCTTACGTCTATACTAATCTTTGCGGCTTTGTTCTCGAGAAAAACCTTTTTAGAGAGAAAAATTCGGTGGACTATAGCATGTCAATTTTTAAAAAAATCTGAAAGACTCACATCCACGTAAATTATAGCGAAAGCTACGTAAAAAGGTCTCCCGAATGCGGCACTACCTTCCGTTTTTCTGTAGAATGCAGGGTTTCCTCGCAAACCGACAAAAACTCTTGAGATGTCGAGATCAATACATCATTCTGGAAATTCTGTCCTGCCAATAGAACCTTCAACTTTAGAAGGACACTGAGAGCGCCATTGCGTTCTCGAGGCTTTCTTACGTCTAAACTAATCTTTGCGACTTTGTTGTCGAGAAAAAGCTTTTCAGAGAGAAAAATTCGATGGACTATAGCATGTCAATTTTTAAGAAAATCTGAAAGGCTCACATCCGCGTAAGTTATAGCGAAAGCTACGTAAAAAGGCCTCCCGAATGCGGCACTACCTTCCGTTTTTCTGTAGAATGCACGGTTTCCTGGCAAACCGACAAAAACTCTTGAGATGTCGAGATCAATACATCATTCTGGAAATTCTGTCCTGTCAATAAAACCTTCAACTTTAGAAGGAAACTGAGAGCGCCATTGCATTCTCGAGGCTTTCTTACGTCTATACTAATCTTTGCGGCTTTGTTCTCGAGAAAAAGCTTTTTAGAGAGAAAAATTCGATGGACTATAGCAAGTCAATTTTTAAGAAAATCTGAAAGGCTTACATCCACGTAAATTATAGCGAAAGCTACGTAAAGGAGCCTCCCGAATGCGGCACTACCTTCCGTTTTTCTGTAGAATGCACGGTTTCCTGGCAAACCGACAAATACTGTTGAGAAGTCGAGATTAATACGTCATTCTGGAAATTCTGTCCTGCCAAGAGATCCTTCAACTTTAGAAGGAGACTGAGAGCGCCATTGCATTCACAAGGCTTTCTTACGTCTATACTAATCTTTGCGGCTTTGTTCTCGAGAAAAAGCTTTTTAGAGAGAAAAATTCGGTAGACTATAGCATGTCAATTTTTAAGAAAATCTGAAAGGCTCACATCCACGTAAATTATAGCGAAAGCTACGTAAAAGAGCCTCCCAAATGCGGCACTACCTTCCGTTTTTCTGTAGAATGCACGGTCTCACACTAAAACTGACGTGACGACCTTGAAGAGGACCGTCTGCCCTACAATCTGACATATGAACGGTCGCTGTAGCACTTCTCGTTCTCGAGTTACCATTTTTGCGTTATAACTCAGTCGCATTGAGTCTCACACTAAAACTGACGCGACGACCTTGAAGAGGACCGTCTACCCTACAATCTGACATATGAGCGGTCGCTCTAGCACTTCTCGTTCTCGAGTTACCATTTTTGCGTTATAACTCAGTCGCATTGAGTCTCACACTAAAACTGAAGCGACGACCTGGAAGAGGACCGTCTACCCTACAATCTGACATATGAGCGGTCGCTCTAGCACTTCTGGTTCTCGAGTTACCATTTTTGCGTTATAACTCAGTCGCATTGAGTCCCACACTAAAACTGACGCGACGACCTTGAAGAGGACCGTCTACCCTACAATCTGACATATGAACGGTCGCTCTAGCACTTCTGGTTCTCGAGTTACCATTTTTGCGTTATAACTCAGTCGCATTGAGTCTCACACTAAAACTGAAGCGACGACCTGGAAGAGGACCGTCTACCCCACAATCTGACATATGAACGGTCGCTCTAGCACTTCTCGTTCTCGAGTTACCATTTTTGCGTTATAACTCAGTCGCATTGAGTCTCACACTAAAACTGACGTGACGACCTTGAAGAGGACCGTCTACCCTACAATCTGACATATGAACGGTCGCTCTAGCACTTCTCGTTCTCGAGTTACCATTTTTGCGTTATAACTCAGTCGCATTGAGTCTCACACTAAAACTGACGTGACGACCTTGAAGAGGACCGTCTACCCTACAATCTGACATATGAACGGTCGCTGTAGCACTTCTCGTTCTCGAGTTACCATTTTTGCGTTATAACTCAGTCGCATTGAGTCTCACACTAAAACTGACGTGACGACCTTGAAGAGGACCGTCTACCCTACAATCTGACATATGAACGGTCGCTCTAGCACTTCTCGTTCTCGAGTTACAATTTTTGCGTTATAACTCAGTCGCATTGAGTCTCACACTAAAACTGACGTGACGACCTTGAAGAGGACCGTCTACCCTACAATCTGACATATGAACGGTCGCTCTAGCGCTTCTGGTTCTCGAGTTACCATTTTTGCGTTATAACTCAGTCGCATTGAGTCTCACACTAAAACTGAAGCGACGACCTGGAAGAGGACCGTCTACCCTACAATCTGACATATGAACGGTCGCTCTAGCACTTCTCTTTCTCGAGTTACCATTTTTGCGTTATAACTCAGTCGCATTGAGTCTCACACTAAAACTGACGTGACTACCTTGAAGAGGACCGTCTACCCTACAATCTGACATATGAACGGTCGCTCTAGCACTTCTCGTTCTCGAGTTACCATTTTTGCGTTATAACTCAGTCGCATTGAGTTTCACACTAAAACTGACGTGACGACCTTGAAGAGGACCGTCTACCCTACAATCTGACATATGAACGGTCGCTGTAGCACTTCTCGTTCTCGAGTTACCATTTTTGCGTTATAACTCAGTCGCATTGAGTCTCACACTAAAAGTGACGTGGCGACCTTGAAGAGGACAGTCTACCCTACAATCTGACATATGAACGGTCGCTCTAGCACTTCTCGTTCTCAATTTACCATTTTTGCGTTATAACTCAGTCGCATTGAGTCTCACACTAAAACTGACGCGACGACCTTGAAGAGGACCGTCTACCCTACAATCTGACATATGAACAGTCGCTGTAGCACTTCTGGTTCTCGAGTTACTATTTTTGCGTTATAACTCAGTCGCATTGAGTCTCACCCCAAAACTGACGCGACGACCTTGAAGAGGACCGTCTACCCTACAATCTGACATATAAACGGTCACTCTAGTACTTCTCGTTCTCGAGTTACTGTTGTTTCGTTATAACTTAGTCGCATTGAGTCTCACACCAAAGCAGTTACGGTGGCCTTGAAGAGGACCGTCTACCATATATGTAATCGGATCCATTAACGGGCGCTCTAGAAATTCGCTTCGAAACGCAGGCGTAAATGATGTGTGTGCGAACGAAATCGTCTCGCCGTACCGCCAACGTCCACGCAGGCCCAAAGCACAGCTTACTTAATACTGACAGTATTGAGTAAGTACTTACAGTATTGAGTAAGCTGTGCCCAAAGATAGTGTCTGCGCTGTGTTGTCTTAATGATACGGCCGCCCCGACGCGTATTTTCGCTGGCGCCCCGGGTATCTTAACGTAGATTGCGCGGGATCCGCAGGGGAGAGGAATTGACGGTGGGAAACGGTCGCACGTCCCGGAGGGCTATCCGTTTGGCGTTGCGGTGTGGCGTCCACCGGCCAATGCTTGGCCTCCCCATCGCGTCAGTGTTTCACGGGAAAATCGCGGGGTCCGCATAGAAAAACGCCGCGAATGGGGCGCCGAAGGTTGCCTATGAGCGGGAGAGAATGGGAGACGTGACAGAGGGCCGGTCGGAATCGCGGCGTTTTCCGAGCTCCTGCGGCAGCCCTGAGGCAGTTCGCCGATCGTCTTCGAGGGATATATAGCGAATTTCCCTTTCGGAAAAACTACGTCGAATTTCTCTGCGCCGTCAGTACTTCTGCCGTTTGTATTTCCGCGTAGTATTATTCCGTGGCGTGAAACACGGAACAATTCCTGGAACAGCTGGCTGTCACTGTCGGATTAGGTTAGGTATTCGGGGTATTCGTTTTCGTTTATATTCGAACATGTCAAGAAGTGTCCTTATCGAATTCAATGTTTACTGTGGACATCTCCCACCCAATGGGCATCTGGGCATCTCCCAGTTAACGCCGGTACAAGACGAGAGGCCCGTCGACGGATCTGCCCGCGAAACGTCAGCAGAATCAATTCTGCCGCGTAGGAGAGGCAGGAGGGCGCCGCAGGAATCAATTTACGACAGGCCGCAATACAATTGACCGTCCCCTACCTGGAATGCTGTAAGTTGAAGTTTCCGAAGTAAGCGGGAAACAGTATCATCGAATTGCAAATTCAACGTGACGACATGTAAGTCCCTGCCTACCTGGAGGAGCTCCGGATTCAGGATAAACGTGAAGATACCGTTGAATTCGTCCGTCCTTCTTTGGTGTGTACGAATTTTCTCAGGTTTTTCCTGCGCAATACATTTGTTTGGCGAAAGGCAATTGATGGACTATAAAACTATGAGAATTTGTGGAAAATACTCCCGTCTCGAAACCGTCGCAAATTAAAATGAAGACGACGTAAATAGATCTCCTGAATATGATGGAAATCACCGTTTCAATGGGAAACTATACCTTTCCTCCGATCCCTGACAATTTTCCTCGTGAACGCACCTTCAAGGTAAGTTAACAAACAATTTAGGATAAATCCGATGGTGCCTATGCGTTAGTCTGCTGCCCCTCTTTGAACTGTATGTTGTTTTTTAGGTTATTTTACATCGAGAGGATGTGTGTTTTGATTAAGAAATTCGACGGACCCATCGTATAGTAAGAGAATTTTCTGGAAGATACGGATGCCGCTGAAAATCGGCGGGAATCGTGTAGGATCTCATTTTCAACGAAAAACCGTCCAGTTTCGTGGAAATCGAAAAAGCCTTTCGCCGAAACCATACGTTCGAGGTAACCGCCTGAGAAACTGCCGCGTACCTGGAGCACCTCTGGATTCAGGATAAATGTGAAGGTACCGTTGAATTCGTCTGTCCTTCTTCCTACTATACGCATGTTTTGAGCGTTCTTTCAGAGAAGGCGTCCCTGCGAAAGGCAAGCTGTAGGTATTCATCAAAATGGTGTTTACAGCGCCATCTCGTAGGAATAGCGTGAACCTCATCTGTCACCAATTCTCATATACAGATTACATGAGATGGGAATTAATTATGTATTCGGTTGCGGTTATCAGCCTGTAGATGGCGGCTAAATCGCCATCTACCCGCGGAAGTATTAACTAAACGTAATTCCATGGTTAGGAATGTTTATACAATAGGTTTCCGTGACTGGAGGTCCGTAACGTTCCCACGAGATGGCGCCACAGTACTTGGCTGAGTAACCTAAAATTATTTACAATTTTTACTTTTTAGAAAGGAAATTATATATATTATAGCGGCTCAACGTTCATCGTATATGACGTGACGGTTTGTCGCGATCACGCGAAAGGTTTTATGTTTGTCCGTGAAGAACATTTCGAGATGATTGTTGTAGGACAAAAGAAGAACTGTCAAGCCCTCCGATGCCCGACAAGTTTCCTCGTGAATGCGCCTTCAAGGTAAGGTAACAAAATATTCAGGATCTGCCATAATAAACAGTAAGATATTAATAGATATTATAGTAATGTCATTGTTTATGCATCGAATTATTTCAATATTTTGGTTTTACTTTGTCACTTAAAATATTTATGGCTTTTATAATATGCCCGCCTTATCTAACTCGTGCGGAAGGTGTCTTCCCTGCACTCGACTGCCTGTTCGGCACCTGTTGTGAAAATAACTTTTTCCGCGTTAATGCAGAAATGTTTTAGATAGAGTTGCAAACCGTCAGGGAGGAAATTCAATCATGTAACCGCGGCACGAAGAGGAAATCAACGAATTTATCAGATAGGAGGTAGGAGAGACGAATCAGGTTAACAGATCAGGTCCAGGCACAAAGCAAACGAAGTCTTCAATGGGAAAACAACTTACAACATTTCGTAGAAGGATTAGATGACGGGAATTTCCCGAACCGAATTTATGAAAGACATCCAAGGAACTGTACCGTAAATCTCGAGACAAAAGATAAATAGAACTACACAGAGACGAGAAATGGAAGAAACAGGAATATTTTCCTTCCAACAGACGTCCAGAAGTGAGTAAAATATTAATTATCCGACAAAGTATTTAATTCTACAATCCCATACCTAACATACTTATTTTATTATGTGTGTATCTTGCTTTTGTATCTATATTGAATATTATTCATTTCAGGGTTAGGATTACTTACAAGAAAGAAGAAATTAAATAGTGGACATTATTACAACTCATCTATGATTATAATAAGTTTTAAGTTTGTTAATAATAATCCCGTTAGATGGGTGTCTTATCTTATTCAGACAATGAAACTGTTAAACTTACGTATAATTAAATACACATCTTAATATTTAAATCATTAAATACGCATCTTAATATTTATCGTACGTTGCAAGGCAATTTGCAATCGATATATTTCGAAAGGTATCTTTCAATGGTGATAATATGTTAGTATTCTTTGAAACTTCTTAGTGTATCTGGATTATCACATACAACTGTGGCGCCTGAGGAGAAAAATTCGATAGACTATAGCATGTCAATTTTTAAGAAAATCTGAAGGGCTCACATCCACGCAAATTATAGCGAAAGCTACGTAAAAGGGCCTCCGGAATGCGGCACTACCTTCCGTTTTTCTGTAGAATGCACGGTTTCCTCGCAAACCGACAAAAACTCTTGAGATGTCGAGATCAATACATCATTCTGGAAATTCTGTCCTGCCAAGAGAACCTTCAACTTTAGAAGGAAACTGAGAGCGCCATTGCATTCTCGAGGCTTTCTTACGTCTATACTAATCTTTGCGGCTTTGTTCTCGAGAAGAACCTTTTTAGAGAGAAAAATTCGATAGACTATAGCATGTCAATTTTTAAAAAAATCTGAAAGACTCACATCCACGTAAATTATTGCGAAAGCTACGTAAGGAAGCCTCCAGAATGCGGCACTACCTTCCGCTTTTCTGTAGAATGCACGGTTTCCTCGCAAACCGACAAAAACTCTTGAGATGTCGAGATCAATACATCATTCTGGCAATTCTGTCCTGCCAAGAGAACCTTCAACTTTAGAAGGAAGCTGAGAGCGCCATTGCATTCGCGAGGCTTTCTTACGTCTATACTAATCTTTGCGGCTTTGTTCTCGAGAAAAAGCTTTTTAGAGAGAAAAATTCGATGGACTATAGCATGTCAATTTTTAAGAAAATCTGAAAGGCTCACATCCACGTAAATTATAGCGAAAGCTACGTAAAAGAGCCTCCCAAATGCGGCACTACCTTCCGTTTTTCTGTAGAATGCACGGTCTCACACTAAAACTGACGTGACGACCTTGAAGAGGACCGTCTGCCCTACAATCTGACATATGAACGGTCGCTGTAGCACTTCTCGTTCTCGAGTTACCATTTTTGCGTTATAACTCAGTAGCATTGAGTCTCACACTAAAACTGACGCGACGACCTTGAAGAGGACCGTCTACCCTACAATCTGACATATGAGCGGTCGCTCTAGCACTTCTGGTTCTCGAGTTACCATTTTTGCGTTATAACTCAGTCGCATTGAGTCTCACACTAAAACTGAAGCGACGACCTGGAAGAGGACCGTCTACCCTACAATCTGACATATGAACGGTCGCTCTAGCACTTCTCGTTCTCGAGTTACCATTTTTGCGTTATAACTCAGTCGCATTGAGTCCCACACTAAAACTGACGTGACGACCTTGAAGAGGACCGTCTACCCTACAATCTGACATATGAACGGTCGCTCTAGCACTTCTCGTTCTCGAGTTACCATTTTTGCGTTATAACTCAGTCGCATTGAGTCTCACACTAAAACTGACGTGACGACCTTGAAGAGGACCGTCTACCCTACAATCTGACATATGAACGGTCGCTCTAGCACTTCTCGTTCTCGAGTTACCATTTTTGCGTTATAACTCAGTCGCATTGAGTCTCACACTAAAACTGACGTGACGACCTTGAAGAGGACCGTCTACCCTACAATCTGACATATGAACGGTCGCTGTAGCACGTCTCGTTCTCGAGTTACCATTTTTGCGTTATAACTCAGTCGCATTGAGTCTCACACTAAAACTGACGCGACGACCTTGAAGAGGACCGTCTACCCTACAATCTGACATATGAACGGTCGCTCTAGCGCTTCTGGTTCTCGAGTTACCATTTTTGCGTTATAACTCAGTCGCATTGAGTCTCACACTAAAACTGAAGCGACGACCTGGAAGAGGACCGTCTACCCTACAATCTGACATATGAACGGTCGCTCTAGCACTTCTCGTTCTCGAGTTACCATTTTTGCGTTATAACTCAGTCGCATTGAGTCCCACACTAAAACTGACGTTACGACCTTGAAGAGGACCGTCTACCCTACAATCTGACATATGAACGGTCGCTGTAGCACTTCTCGTTCTCGAGTTACCATTTTTGCGTTATAACTCAGTCGCATTGAGTCTCACACTAAAACTGACGTGACAACCTTGAAGAGGACCGTCTACCCTACAATCTGACATATGAACGGTCGCTCTAGCACTTCTCGTTCTCAAGTTACAATTTTTGCGTTATAACTCAGTCGCATTGAGTCTCACACTAAAACTGACGTGACACTGAAACTGAGAGCGCCATTGCATTCTCGAGGCTTTCTTACGTCTATACTAATCTTTGCGGCTTTGTTCTTGAGAAGAACCTTTTTAGAGAGAAAAATTCGATGGACTATGGCATGTCAATTTTTAAAAAAATCTGAAAGACACATCCACGTAAGTTATAGCGAAAGCTACGTAAGGAAACCTCCAGAATGCGGCACTACCTTCCGCTTTTCTGTAGAATGCACGGTTTCCTCGCAAACCGACATAAACTCTTGAGATGTCGAGATCAATTCATCATTCTGGAAATTCTGTCCTGCCAAGAGAACCTTCAACTTTAGAAGGAAGCTGAGAGCGCCATTGCATTCTCGAGGCTTTCTTACGTCTAAACTAATCTTTGCGGCTTTGTTCTCGAGAAAAAGCTTTTTAGAGAGAAAAATTCGATGGACTATGGCATGTCAATTTTTAAAAAAATCTGAAAGACTGACATGCACGTGAATTATAGCGAAAGATACGTAAAAAGGCCTCCCAAATGCGGCACTACCTTCCGTTTTTCTGTAGAATGCACGGTTTCCTCGCAAACCGACAAAAACTCTTGAGGTGTCGAGATCAATACATCATTCTGGAAATTCTGTCCTGCCAAGAGAACCTTCAACTTTAGAAGGAAACTGAGAGCGCCATTGCATTCACGAGGCTTTCTTACGTCTATCCTAACCTTTGCGGCTTTGTTCTCGAGAAAAAGCTTTTCAGAGAGAAAAATTCGATGGACTATAGCATGTCAATTTTTAAAAAAATCTGAAAGACTCACATCCACGTAGATTATATCGAAAGATACGTAAAAAGGCCTCCCGAATGCGGCACTACCTTCCGTTTTTCTGTAGAATGCACGGTTTCCTCGCAAACCGACATAAACTCTTGAGATGTCGAGATCAATTCATCATTCTGGAAATTCTGTCCTGCCAAGAGAACCTTCAACTTTAGAAGGAAACTGAGAGCGCCATTGCATTCACAAGGCTTTCTTACGTCTAAACTAATCTTTGCGGCTTTGTTCTCGAGAAAAATCTTTTTAGAGAGAAAAATTCGATAGACTATAGCATGTCAATTTTTAAAAAAATCTGAAAGACTCACATCCACGTAAATTATTGCGAAAGCTACGTAAAGAAGCCTCCCGAATGCGGCACTACCTTCCGTTTTTCTGTAGAATGCACGGTTTCCTCGCAAACCGACAAAAACTCTTGAGATGTCGAGATTAATACATCATTCTGGAAATTCTATCCTGCCAAGAGAACCTTCAACTTTGGAAGGAAGCTGAGAGCGCCATTGCATTCTCGAGGCTTTCTTACGTCTATACTAATCGTTGAGGCTTTGTTCTCGAGAAAAACCTTTTTAGAGAGAAAAATTCGATAGACTATAGCATGTCAATTTCTACAAAAATCTGAAAGACTCACATCCACGTAAATTATAGCGAAAGCTACGTAAAGAAGCCTCCCGAATGCGGCACTACCTTCCGTTTTTCTGTAGAATGCACGGTTTCCTCGCAAACCGACAAAAATTCTTGAGATGTCGAGATCAATACATCATTCTGGAAATTCTGTCCTGCCAAGAGAACCTTCAACTTTAGAAGGAAACTGACAGCGCCATTGCATTCTCGAGGCTTTCTTACGTCTATACTAATCTTTGCGGCTTTGTTCTCGAGAAAAAGCTTTTTAGAGAGAAAAATTCGATGGACTATAGCATGTCAATTTTTAAGAAAATCTGAAAGGCTCACATCCACGTAAATTATAGCGAAAGCTACGTAAAGAAGCCTCCCGAATGCGGCACTACCTTCCGTTTTTCTGTAGAATGCACGGTCTCCTCGCAAACCGACAATAACTCTTGAGATGTCGAGATCAATACATCATTCTGGAAATTCTTTCCTGCCAAGAGAACGTTCAACTTTAGAAGGAAACTGGGAGCGCCATTGCATTCTCGAGGCTTTCTTACGTCTATACTAATCTCTGAGGCTTTGTTCTCGAGAAAAAGCTTTTTAGAGAGAAAAATTCGATGGACTATAGCATGTCAATTTTTAAGAAAATCTGAAAGGCTCACATCCACGTAAATTATAGCGAATGCTACGTAAAAAAGCCTCCAGAATGCGGCACTACCTTCCGCTTTTCTGTAGAATGCACGGTTTCCTCGCAAACCGACAAAAACTCTTGAGATGTCGAGATCAATACATCATTCTGGAAATTCTGTCCTGCCAAGAGAACCTTCAACTTTAGAAGGAAACTGACAGAGCCATTGCATTCTCAAGGTTTTCATACGTCTATACTAATCTTTGCGGCTTTGTTCTCGAGAAACAGCTTTTTAGAGAGAAAAATTCGATGGACTATAGCATGTCAATTTTTAAGAAAATCTGAAAGGCTCACATCCACGTAAATTATAGCGAAAGCTACGTAAAGAGGCCTCCCGAATGCGGCACTACCTTCCGTTTTTCTGTAGAATGCACGGTTTCCTCGCAAACCGACAAAAACTCTTGAGATGTCGAGATCAATACGTCATTCTGGAAATTCTGTCCTGCCAAGAGAACCTTCAACTTTAGAAGGAAGTTGAGAGCGCCATTGCATTCTCGAGGCTTTCTGACGTCTATACTAATCTCTGAGGCTTTGTTCTCGAGAAAAAGCTTTTTAGAGATAAAAATTCGATGGACTATAGCATGTCAATTTCTAAAAAAATCTGAAAGACTCACATCCACGTAAATTATAGCGAAAGGTACGTAAAAAGGCCTTCCTAATGCGGCACTGCCTTCCGTTTTTCTGTAGAATGCACGGTTTCCTCGCAAACCGACAAAAACTCTTGAGATGTCGAGATCAATACATCATTCTGGAAATTCTTTCCTGTCAAGAGAACCTTCAACATTAGAAGGAAACTGGGAGCGCCATTGCATTCTCGAGGCTTTCTTACGTCTATACTAATCTTTGCGGCTTTGTTCTCGAGAAACAGCTTTTTAGAGAGAAAATTTCGATGGACTTTAGCATGTCAATTTTTAAGAAAATCTGAAAGGCTCACATCCACGTAAATTATAGCGAGAGCTACGTAAAAAGGCCTCCCGAATGCGGCACTACCTTCCGTTTTTCTGTAGAATGCACGGTTTCCTCGCAAACCGACAAAAACTCTTGAGAAGTCGAGATTAATACGTCATTCTGGAAATTATGTCCTGCCAAGAGAACCTTCAACTTTAGAAGGAAACTGAGAGCGCCATTGCATTGACGAGGCTTTCTTACGTCTATACTAATCTTTGCGGCTTTGTTTTCGAGAAAAAGCTTCTTAGAGAGAAAAATTCGGTAGACTATAGCATGTCAATTTTTAAAGAAATCTGAAAGACTTACATCCACGTAAATTATAGCGAAAGCTACGTAAGGAAGCCTCCCGAATGCGGCACTACCTTCCGTGTTTCTATAGAATGCACGGTTTCCTCGCAAACCGACAAAAACTCTTGAGATATCGAGACTAATACGTCATTCTGGAAATTCTTTCCTGCCAAGAGAACCTTCAACTTTAGAAGGAAACTGAGAGCGCCATTGCATTGACGAGGCTTTCTTACGTCTATACTAATCTTTGCGGCTTTGTTTTCGAGAAAAAGCTTTTTAGAGAGAAAAATTCGATGGACTATAGCATGTCAATTTTTAAGAAAATCTGAAAGACTCACATCCACGTAAATTATAGCGAAAGCTACGTAAAAGGGCCTCCCGAATGCGGCACTACCTTCCGTTTTTCTGTAGAATGCACGGTTTCCTCGCAAACCGACAAAAACTCTTGAGATGTCGAGATTAATACGTCATTCTGGAAATTCTGTCCTGCCAAGAGAACCTTCAACTTTGGAAGGAAACTGGCGGCGCCATTGCATTCTCGAGGCTTTCTTACGTCTATGCTAATCTTTGCGGCTTTGTTCTCGAGAAACAGCTTTTTAGAGAGAAAAATTCGATGGACTATAGCATGTCAATTTCTAAAAAAATCTGAAAGACTCACATCCACGTAAATTATAGCGAAAGGTACGTAAAAAGGCCTTCCCAATGCGGCACTACCTTCCGTTTTTCTGTAGAATGCACGGTTTCCTCGCAAACCGACAAAAACTCTTGAGATTTCGAGATCAATACTTCATTTTGGAAATTCTATCCTGCCAAGAGAACCTTCAACTTTAGAAGGAAGTTGAGAGCGCCATTGCATTCTCGAGGCTTTCTTACGTCTATACTAATCTCTGAGGCTTTGTTCTCGAGAAAAAGCTTTTTAGAGAGAAAAATTCGATGGACTATAGCATGTCAATTTCTAAAAAAATCTGAAAGACTCACATCCACGTAAATTATAGCGAAAGGTACGTAAAAAGGCCTTCCTAATGCGGCACTGCCTTCCGATTTTCTGTATAATGCACGGTTTCCTCGCAAACCGACAAAAACTCTTGAGATGTCGAGATCAATACATCATTCTGGAAATTCTGTCCTGCCAAGAGAACCTTCAACTTTAGAAGGAAACTGAGAGCGCCATTGCATTCTCGAGGCTTTCTTACGTCTATACTAATCTTTGCGGCTTTGTTCTCGGGAAAAAGTTTTTTAGAGAGAAAAATTCGATGGACTATAGCATGTCAATTTTTAAGAAAATCTGAAAGGTTCACATCCACGTAAATTATAGCGAAAGCTACGTAAAAAAGCCTCCCGAATGCGGCACTACCTTCCGTTTTTCTGTAGAATGCACGGTTTCCTGGCAAACCGACAAATACTGTTGAGAAGTCGAGATTAATACTTCATTCTGGAAATTCTGTCCTGCCAAGAGATCCTTCAACTTTAGAAGGAGACTGAGAGCGCCATTGCATTCACAAGGCTTTCTTACGTCTATACTAATCTTTGCGGCTTTGTTCTCGAGAAAAAGCTTTTTAGAGAGAAAAATTCGATAGACCATAGCATGTCAATTTTTAAAAAAATCTGAAAGACTCACATCCACGTAAATTATAGCGAAAGCTACGTAAAGGAGCCTCCCGAATGCGGCACTACCTTCGGTTTTTCTGTAGAATGCACGGTTTCCTCGCAAACCGACAAAAACTCTTGAGATGTCGAGATCAATACATCATTCTGGAAATTCTGTCCTGCCAAGAGAACCTTCAACTTTAGAAGGAAACTGAGAGTGCCATTGCATTCTCGAGGCTTTCTTACGTCTATACTAATCTTTGCGGCTTTGTTCTCGAGAAAAAGCTTTTTAGAGAGAAAAATTCGATGGACTATAGCATGTCAATTTTTAAGAAAATCTGAAAGGCTCACATCCGCGTAAGTTATAGCGAAAGCTACGTAAAAAGGCCTCTAGAATGCGGCACTACCTTCCGCTTTTCTGTAGAATGCACGGTTTCCTGGAAAACCGACAAAAACTCTTGAGATGTCGAGATCAATACATCATTCTGGAAATTCTGTCCTGCCAATAGAACCTTCAAATTTAGAAGGAGACTGAGAGCGCCATTGCATTCACAAGGCTTTCTTACGTCTATACTAATCTTTGCGGCTTTGTTCTCGAGAAAAAGCTTTTTAGAGAGAAAAATTCGATAGACCATAGCATGTCAATTTCTAAAAAAATCTGAAAGACTCACATCCACGTAAATTATAGCGAAAGGTACGTAAAAAGGCCTTCCTAATGCGGCACTGCCTTCCGTTTTTCTGTAGAATGCACGGTTTCCTCGCAAACCGACAAAAACTCTTGAGATGTCGAGATCAATACATCATTCTGGAAATTCTTTCCTGTCAAGAGAACCTTCAACATTAGAAGGAAACTGGGAGCGCCATTGCATTCTCGAGGCTTTCTTACGTCTATACTAATCTTTGCGGCTTTGTTCTCGAGAAACAGCTTTTTAGAGAGAAAATTTCGATGGACTATAGCATGTCAATTTTTAAGAAAATCTGAAAGGCTCACATCCACGTAAATTATAGCGAAAGCTACGTAAAAAGGCCTCCCGAATGCGGCACTACCTTCCGTTTTTCTGTAGAATGCACGGTTTCCTCGCAAACCGACAAAAACTCTTGAGATGTCGAGATCAATACATCATTCTGGAAATTCTGTCCTGCCAAGAGAACCTTCAACTTTAGAAGGAAACTGACAGCGCCATTGCATTCTCGAGGCTTTCTTACGTCTATACTAATCTTTGCGGCTTTGTTCTCGAGAAAAAGCTTTTTAGAGAGAAAAATTCGATGGACTATAGCATGTCAATTTTTAAGAAAATCTGAAAGGCTCACATCCACGTAAATTATAGCGAAAGCTACGTAAAGAAGCCTCCCGAATGCGGCACTACCTTCCGTTTTTCTGTAGAATGCACGGTCTCCTCGCAAACCGACAATAACTCTTGAGATGTCGAGATCAATACATCATTCTGGAAATTCTTTCCTGCCAAGAGAACGTTCAACTTTAGAAGGAAACTGGGAGCGCCATTGCATTCTCGAGGCTTTCTTACGTCTATACTAATCTCTGAGGCTTTGTTCTCGAGAAAAAGCTTTTTAGAGAGAAAAATTCGATGGACTATAGCATGTCAATTTTTAAGAAAATCTGAAAGGCTCACATCCACGTAAATTATAGCGAATGCTACGTAAAAAAGCCTCCAGAATGCGGCACTACCTTCCGCTTTTCTGTAGAATGCACGGTTTCCTCGCAAACCGACAAAAACTCTTGAGATGTCGAGATCAATACATCATTCTGGAAATTCTGTCCTGCCAAGAGAACCTTCAACTTTAGAAGGAAACTGACAGAGCCATTGCATTCTCAAGGTTTTCATACGTCTATACTAATCTTTGCGGCTTTGTTCTCGAGAAACAGCTTTTTAGAGAGAAAAATTCGATGGACTATAGCATGTCAATTTTTAAGAAAATCTGAAAGGCTCACATCCACGTAAATTATAGCGAAAGCTACGTAAAGAGGCCTCCCGAATGCGGCACTACCTTCCGTTTTTCTGTAGAATGCACGGTTTCCTCGCAAACCGACAAAAACTCTTGAGATGTCGAGATCAATACGTCATTCTGGAAATTCTGTCCTGCCAAGAGAACCTTCAACTTTAGAAGGAAGTTGAGAGCGCCATTGCATTCTCGAGGCTTTCTGACGTCTATACTAATCTCTGAGGCTTTGTTCTCGAGAAAAAGCTTTTTAGAGATAAAAATTCGATGGACTATAGCATGTCAATTTCTAAAAAAATCTGAAAGACTCACATCCACGTAAATTATAGCGAAAGGTACGTAAAAAGGCCTTCCTAATGCGGCACTGCCTTCCGTTTTTCTGTAGAATGCACGGTTTCCTCGCAAACCGACAAAAACTCTTGAGATGTCGAGATCAATACATCATTCTGGAAATTCTTTCCTGTCAAGAGAACCTTCAACATTAGAAGGAAACTGGGAGCGCCATTGCATTCTCGAGGCTTTCTTACGTCTATACTAATCTTTGCGGCTTTGTTCTCGAGAAACAGCTTTTTAGAGAGAAAATTTCGATGGACTTTAGCATGTCAATTTTTAAGAAAATCTGAAAGGCTCACATCCACGTAAATTATAGCGAGAGCTACGTAAAAAGGCCTCCCGAATGCGGCACTACCTTCCGTGTTTCTGTAGAATGCACGGTTTCCTCGCAAACCGACAAAAACTCTTGAGATATCGAGACTAATACGTCATTCTGGAAATTCTTTCCTGCCAAGAGAACCTTCAACTTTAGAAGGAAACTGAGAGCGCCATTGCATTGACGAGGCTTTCTTACGTCTATACTAATCTTTGCGGCTTTGTTTTCGAGAAAAAGCTTTTTAGAGAGAAAAATTCGATGGACTATAGCATGTCAATTTTTAAGAAAATCTGAAAGACTCACATCCACGTAAATTATAGCGAAAGCTACGTAAAAGGGCCTCCCGAATGCGGCACTACCTTCCGTTTTTCTGTAGAATGCACGGTTTCCTCGCAAACCGACAAAAACTCTTGAGATGTCGAGATTAATACGTCATTCTGGAAATTCTGTCCTGCCAAGAGAACCTTCAACTTTGGAAGGAAACTGGCGGCGCCATTGCATTCTCGAGGCTTTCTTACGTCTATGCTAATCTTTGCGGCTTTGTTCTCGAGAAACAGCTTTTTAGAGAGAAAAATTCGATGGACTATAGCATGTCAATTTCTAAAAAAATCTGAAAGACTCACATCCACGTAAATTATAGCGAAAGGTACGTAAAAAGGCCTTCCCAATGCGGCACTACCTTCCGTTTTTCTGTAGAATGCACGGTTTCCTCGCAAACCGACAAAAACTCTTGAGATTTCGAGATCAATACTTCATTTTGGAAATTCTATCCTGCCAAGAGAACCTTCAACTTTAGAAGGAAGTTGAGAGCGCCATTGCATTCTCGAGGCTTTCTTACGTCTATACTAATCTCTGAGGCTTTGTTCTCGAGAAAAAGCTTTTTAGAGAGAAAAATTCGATGGACTATAGCATGTCAATTTCTAAAAAAATCTGAAAGACTCACATCCACGTAAATTATAGCGAAAGGTACGTAAAAAGGCCTTCCTAATGCGGCACTGCCTTCCGATTTTCTGTATAATGCACGGTTTCCTCGCAAACCGACAAAAACTCTTGAGATGTCGAGATCAATACATCATTCTGGAAATTCTGTCCTGCCAAGAGAACCTTCAACTTTAGAAGGAAACTGAGAGCGCCATTGCATTCTCGAGGCTTTCTTACGTCTATACTAATCTTTGCGGCTTTGTTCTCGGGAAAAAGTTTTTTAGAGAGAAAAATTCGATGGACTATAGCATGTCAATTTTTAAGAAAATCTGAAAGGTTCACATCCACGTAAATTATAGCGAAAGCTACGTAAAAAAGCCTCCCGAATGCGGCACTACCTTCCGTTTTTCTGTAGAATGCACGGTTTCCTGGCAAACCGACAAATACTGTTGAGAAGTCGAGATTAATACTTCATTCTGGAAATTCTGTCCTGCCAAGAGATCCTTCAACTTTAGAAGGAGACTGAGAGCGCCATTGCATTCACAAGGCTTTCTTACGTCTATACTAATCTTTGCGGCTTTGTTCTCGAGAAAAAGTTTTTTAGAGAGAAAAATTCGATGGACTTATAGCATGTCAATTTTTAAGAAAATCTGAAAGGCTCACATCCGCGTAAGTTATAGCGAAAGCTACGTAAAAAGGCCTCTAGAATGCGGCACTACCTTCCGATTTTCTGTAGAATGCACGGTTTCCTCGCAAACCGACAAAAACTCTTGAGATGTCGAGATCAATACAGCATTCTGGAAATTCTTTCCTGCCAAGAGAACCTCCAACTTTAGAAGGAAACTGAGAGCGCCATTGCATTGACGAGGCTTTCTTACGTCTATACTAATCTTTGCGGCTTTGTTCTCGAGAAAAAGCTTCTTAGAGAGAAAAATTCGGTAGACTATAGCATGTCAATTTTTAAAGAAATCTGAAAGACTTACATCCACGTAAATTATAGCGAAAGCTACGCAAATAAGCCTCCCGAATGCGGTACTACCTTCCGTTTTTCTGTAGAATGCACGGTTTCCTCGGAAACCGACAAAAACTCTTGAGATGTCGAGATCAATACATCATTCTGGAAATTCTGTCCTGCCAAGAGAACCTTCAACTTTAGAAGGAAACTGAGAGCGCCATTGCATTCACGAGGCTTTCTTACGTCTATACTAATCTTTGCGGCTTTGTTCTCGAGAAAAACCTTTTTAGAGAGAAAAATTCGATGGACTATAGCATGTCAATTTTTAAAAAAATCTGAAAGACTCACATCCACGTAAATTATAGCGAAAGCTACGTAAAAAGGCCTCCCGAATGCGGCACTACCTTCCGTTTTTCTGTAGAATGCACGGTTTCCTGGCAAACCGACAAGGACTCTTGAGATGTCGAGATTAATACGTCATTCTGGAAATTCTGTCCTGCCAAGAGAACCTTTAACTTTAGAGGGAAACTGAGAGTGTCATTGCATTCACGAGGCTTTCTTACGTCTATACTAATCTTTGCGGCTTTGTTCTCGAGAAAAAGCTTTTTAGAGAGAAAAATTCGATAGACCATAGCATGTCAATTTCTAAAAAAATCTGAAAGACTCACATCCACGTAAATTATAGCGAAAGGTACGTAAAAAGGCCTTCCTAATGCGGCACTGCCTTCCGTTTTTCTGTAGAATGCACGGTTTCCTCGCAAACCGACAAAAACTCTTGAGATGTCGAGATCAATACATCATTCTGGAAATTCTTTCCTGTCAAGAGAACCTTCAACATTAGAAGGAAACTGGGAGCGCCATTGCATTCTCGAGGCTTTCTTACGTCTATACTAATCTTTGCGGCTTTGTTCTCGAGAAACAGCTTTTTAGAGAGAAAATTTCGATGGACTATAGCATGTCAATTTTTAAGAAAATCTGAAAGGCTCACATCCACGTAAATTATAGCGAAAGCTACGTAAAAAGGCCTCCCGAATGCGGCACTACCTTCCGTTTTTCTGTAGAATGCACGGTTTCCTCGCAAACCGACAAAAACTCTTGAGATGTCGAGATCAATACATCATTCTGGAAATTCTGTCCTGCCAAGAGAACCTTCAACTTTAGAAGGAAACTGACAGCGCCATTGCATTCTCGAGGCTTTCTTACGTCTATACTAATCTTTGCGGCTTTGTTCTCGAGAAAAAGCTTTTTAGAGAGAAAAATTCGATGGACTATAGCATGTCAATTTTTAAGAAAATCTGAAAGGCTCACATCCACGTAAATTATAGCGAAAGCTACGTAAAGAAGCCTCCCGAATGCGGCACTACCTTCCGTTTTTCTGTAGAATGCACGGTCTCCTCGCAAACCGACAATAACTCTTGAGATGTCGAGATCAATACATCATTCTGGAAATTCTTTCCTGCCAAGAGAACGTTCAACTTTAGAAGGAAACTGGGAGCGCCATTGCATTCTCGAGGCTTTCTTACGTCTATACTAATCTCTGAGGCTTTGTTCTCGAGAAAAAGCTTTTTAGAGAGAAAAATTCGATGGACTATAGCATGTCAATTTTTAAGAAAATCTGAAAGGCTCACATCCACGTAAATTATAGCGAATGCTACGTAAAAAAGCCTCCAGAATGCGGCACTACCTTCCGCTTTTCTGTAGAATGCACGGTTTCCTCGCAAACCGACAAAAACTCTTGAGATGTCGAGATCAATACATCATTCTGGAAATTCTGTCCTGCCAAGAGAACCTTCAACTTTAGAAGGAAACTGACAGAGCCATTGCATTCTCAAGGTTTTCATACGTCTATACTAATCTTTGCGGCTTTGTTCTCGAGAAACAGCTTTTTAGAGAGAAAAATTCGATGGACTATAGCATGTCAATTTTTAAGAAAATCTGAAAGGCTCACATCCACGTAAATTATAGCGAAAGCTACGTAAAGAGGCCTCCCGAATGCGGCACTACCTTCCGTTTTTCTGTAGAATGCACGGTTTCCTCGCAAACCGACAAAAACTCTTGAGATGTCGAGATCAATACGTCATTCTGGAAATTCTGTCCTGCCAAGAGAACCTTCAACTTTAGAAGGAAGTTGAGAGCGCCATTGCATTCTCGAGGCTTTCTGACGTCTATACTAATCTCTGAGGCTTTGTTCTCGAGAAAAAGCTTTTTAGAGATAAAAATTCGATGGACTATAGCATGTCAATTTCTAAAAAAATCTGAAAGACTCACATCCACGTAAATTATAGCGAAAGGTACGTAAAAAGGCCTTCCTAATGCGGCACTGCCTTCCGTTTTTCTGTAGAATGCACGGTTTCCTCGCAAACCGACAAAAACTCTTGAGATGTCGAGATCAATACATCATTCTGGAAATTCTTTCCTGTCAAGAGAACCTTCAACATTAGAAGGAAACTGGGAGCGCCATTGCATTCTCGAGGCTTTCTTACGTCTATACTAATCTTTGCGGCTTTGTTCTCGAGAAACAGCTTTTTAGAGAGAAAATTTCGATGGACTTTAGCATGTCAATTTTTAAGAAAATCTGAAAGGCTCACATCCACGTAAATTATAGCGAGAGCTACGTAAAAAGGCCTCCCGAATGCGGCACTACCTTCCGTGTTTCTGTAGAATGCACGGTTTCCTCGCAAACCGACAAAAACTCTTGAGATATCGAGACTAATACGTCATTCTGGAAATTCTTTCCTGCCAAGAGAACCTTCAACTTTAGAAGGAAACTGAGAGCGCCATTGCATTGACGAGGCTTTCTTACGTCTATACTAATCTTTGCGGCTTTGTTTTCGAGAAAAAGCTTTTTAGAGAGAAAAATTCGATGGACTATAGCATGTCAATTTTTAAGAAAATCTGAAAGACTCACATCCACGTAAATTATAGCGAAAGCTACGTAAAAGGGCCTCCCGAATGCGGCACTACCTTCCGTTTTTCTGTAGAATGCACGGTTTCCTCGCAAACCGACAAAAACTCTTGAGATGTCGAGATTAATACGTCATTCTGGAAATTCTGTCCTGCCAAGAGAACCTTCAACTTTGGAAGGAAACTGGCGGCGCCATTGCATTCTCGAGGCTTTCTTACGTCTATGCTAATCTTTGCGGCTTTGTTCTCGAGAAACAGCTTTTTAGAGAGAAAAATTCGATGGACTATAGCATGTCAATTTCTAAAAAAATCTGAAAGACTCACATCCACGTAAATTATAGCGAAAGGTACGTAAAAAGGCCTTCCCAATGCGGCACTACCTTCCGTTTTTCTGTAGAATGCACGGTTTCCTCGCAAACCGACAAAAACTCTTGAGATTTCGAGATCAATACTTCATTTTGGAAATTCTATCCTGCCAAGAGAACCTTCAACTTTAGAAGGAAGTTGAGAGCGCCATTGCATTCTCGAGGCTTTCTTACGTCTATACTAATCTCTGAGGCTTTGTTCTCGAGAAAAAGCTTTTTAGAGAGAAAAATTCGATGGACTATAGCATGTCAATTTCTAAAAAAATCTGAAAGACTCACATCCACGTAAATTATAGCGAAAGGTACGTAAAAAGGCCTTCCTAATGCGGCACTGCCTTCCGATTTTCTGTATAATGCACGGTTTCCTCGCAAACCGACAAAAACTCTTGAGATGTCGAGATCAATACATCATTCTGGAAATTCTGTCCTGCCAAGAGAACCTTCAACTTTAGAAGGAAACTGAGAGCGCCATTGCATTCTCGAGGCTTTCTTACGTCTATACTAATCTTTGCGGCTTTGTTCTCGGGAAAAAGTTTTTTAGAGAGAAAAATTCGATGGACTATAGCATGTCAATTTTTAAGAAAATCTGAAAGGTTCACATCCACGTAAATTATAGCGAAAGCTACGTAAAAAAGCCTCCCGAATGCGGCACTACCTTCCGTTTTTCTGTAGAATGCACGGTTTCCTGGCAAACCGACAAATACTGTTGAGAAGTCGAGATTAATACTTCATTCTGGAAATTCTGTCCTGCCAAGAGATCCTTCAACTTTAGAAGGAGACTGAGAGCGCCATTGCATTCACAAGGCTTTCTTACGTCTATACTAATCTTTGCGGCTTTGTTCTCGAGAAAAAGTTTTTTAGAGAGAAAAATTCGATGGACTTATAGCATGTCAATTTTTAAGAAAATCTGAAAGGCTCACATCCGCGTAAGTTATAGCGAAAGCTACGTAAAAAGGCCTCTAGAATGCGGCACTACCTTCCGATTTTCTGTAGAATGCACGGTTTCCTCGCAAACCGACAAAAACTCTTGAGATGTCGAGATCAATACAGCATTCTGGAAATTCTTTCCTGCCAAGAGAACCTCCAACTTTAGAAGGAAACTGAGAGCGCCATTGCATTGACGAGGCTTTCTTACGTCTATACTAATCTTTGCGGCTTTGTTCTCGAGAAAAAGCTTCTTAGAGAGAAAAATTCGGTAGACTATAGCATGTCAATTTTTAAAGAAATCTGAAAGACTTACATCCACGTAAATTATAGCGAAAGCTACGCAAATAAGCCTCCCGAATGCGGTACTACCTTCCGTTTTTCTGTAGAATGCACGGTTTCCTCGGAAACCGACAAAAACTCTTGAGATGTCGAGATCAATACATCATTCTGGAAATTCTGTCCTGCCAAGAGAACCTTCAACTTTAGAAGGAAACTGAGAGCGCCATTGCATTCACGAGGCTTTCTTACGTCTATACTAATCTTTGCGGCTTTGTTCTCGAGAAAAACCTTTTTAGAGAGAAAAATTCGATGGACTATAGCATGTCAATTTTTAAAAAAATCTGAAAGACTCACATCCACGTAAATTATAGCGAAAGCTACGTAAAAAGGCCTCCCGAATGCGGCACTACCTTCCGTTTTTCTGTAGAATGCACGGTTTCCTGGCAAACCGACAAGGACTCTTGAGATGTCGAGATTAATACGTCATTCTGGAAATTCTGTCCTGCCAAGAGAACCTTTAACTTTAGAGGGAAACTGAGAGTGTCATTGCATTCACGAGGCTTTCTTACGTCTATACTAAACTTTGCGGCTTTGTTCTCGAGAAAAAGCTTTTTATTAAGTTAACTTTTTTCTCTTCTGCTTTTCTTAATTAAAAATTGTCTCAATAATTGTAGCTTTAGAAGAACTTCTTGAGTTTCCCTTAATTGTCATTTTTATCTTTATCAGGCCATTGCTATGTTAATAACCAAATGGATTTCAATGCCAGTAGTTGGAACATGTAGTAGACAGAAATAGTTGACACAACCGATTATTAGGACAAAAGAATGTCCGCAAATACTGAATACCTAGTCTATAAATGTTACCAATGAGAAATGGCATAGCAAGTTCGCATTTAGGAAAAGAAATTGATTGTTTTAATAAATATGGTGCGCGTAGTTTATAAAGAAGTAACTTAATACATCTCCTTTGTATGCAGTATGATGTTCTAGAGATGCTGACTAACCATCGCCGCATGTGTGCCAGATAATTTGTCGAACATGTCGTTGCGTGAATTCCCTTCAATTTTGTGAACTCCTGTTTGACTTCTGCAGTCTGCTTTAAATATTTATGCTCGAGTTAATTTGTTGATTAAACAATGTCTTCAAAAATTGTATTGATTATTGTAAAAAAGTTATTTGAGTAAATAGTACTAACTGAAACAAAGAAGGAAAATAAATAAATAAATAAATGATAATAATAAAGATGTTACCAACTATTTACCTATTTTTAATCAGATACACTACATTACATTTTAAACCTAAAATATTACCTATCTACTTTCAGTTCATTAGATAGGCGCAACATTAAAAATTTTTAAATGAAGGAATAGGTAAATCTGTTATTAGTTTTTTTTTATTTAGACGTTAAACGAATCGTAAAATGCAAATAACATATCACTTTTTACAAACGTGAAACCCGCCGTAATTTAAATCGGGACGCGCCCGCCGACCAATCAGCGCAACGTGTCGGGTTGTGTCTTTTACCACCGTAGTCTGCTGTCAACCAACTGTCAGATTAGGTTAGGCGTCCGGAGACGGGTTATTCGCTTCGTTTTATTTACTTTACACGTCGAGGGGCGTCCCTTGTCGAATTCAACGTCTATTGTGGACGTCTCCCAGTTAACGCCGCCGGTACGAGATGCCCGCGAAACGTCGACAGAACGTACGGAAGCAGGAGGCAGCAATGGGTTGCGACACAGGCCGCAATACAATCGACCGCCCCCTAGCCCCCTAACTGGATTGTCGTTGGTCGAAGTTTCTGCGGAGTAAGGGAAAAACAGTTTCATCGAACTGCAGATTTAACGCGACGACATGCAAGTCCCTGCCCACCCGGATGAGCTCCGGATTCCCTTCAATTCGTCTGCCCCTCTTTGGTCTATACGAATTTTCTCGGGTTCTTTCTAGGCACAACGTTTGTTCGGCGAAAGGCGATCGACGGACCTATAATATAGCTACGGGAATATGTGGAAAATACCCCCGCCTCGGAATCGTCGCAAATTAAAATGAAGGCGGCCTAAATTGGTCTCCCGAATACGGTGGAAAATCGCCGTTTCAATGAGAAACTGTTCCCCTCCACAGAGATGCCGGACAATTTTCCTCGTGAATGCACGCCTTCGAGGTAAGTTAACAACACGTAGTCTAGGATACATCCGATGGCGCCTCATTCGATGCGTTCGTCTGCTGCCCCTTCTTGAACTGTACGAACTTTTTCAGGATTCTACCTTGAGAGGTAGAATGTGTGTTTTGCGTAAGAAATTCGAGGGACCCATCCCATCGTGCAGTAAGGGAATTTCGTGGAAGATACGGATGCCGCGCTCGAAATCGGCCCGAATCGTCGGTGACGCATACGTATATCGACCTCCCCATTGCGATGGGCGTCTCATTTTCAATGAAAAACCGTCCGGTTTCCTGCGAAATCGAGAAAGCCCTTCGCCGAAACGGTACGTTCGAGGTAACCGCCTGAGAAACTGACGCCTACCTGGGGCACCTGTGGATTCAGGATAAATGTGAAGGTACCGTTGAATTCGTCTGCCTTTCCTACTGCTTTATGCACGTTTTCGGCGTTCTCCTTCCTGTGAAGTTGTCCCCGCGAAAGGCGATCGAATGCGTGTACGCAGGAATCATCAAAATGCTGTCTGCAGCGCCATCTCGTAGGAACTGTGCGAACCCCATCTGTCATCGATGCTCGTGTCGTACAGATTACATAAGACGGGAATCAATTACGCATTCGGTTGCGGCTATCGACCGTCAGATGGCGGCCAATTCCGCGATTAAGGATCTTTACGCGACGAGTATCCGTGACCGGTGGTCCGTAACGTTCCCACGAGATGGCGCCCCAATCCCCGGGCCGGCTAACTTAACCTTAAATTATTTACGATTTTTACTTTTCAGGAAAGAAATTATATATATCATTATAACGGCTTAACGTTCAAAGTATATGACTGACGCGACAATCTGTCGCGATCACGGGAGAAGGTTTTATGTTTGTCCGTGAAGAACATCTCAGGATGGTTGTCGTAGGACGAACGAAGAATAACTGTCACGTCCCTCCGATGCCCGACAAGTGAGGTAACAAAATATTCAGGATATGTCATGATAAACAGTAACGGACAGATAGATATCTATGTTAATATCGTTGTGTATGCATCGAATTATTTCAATATTTTGGTTTTACTTTGTCACTTAAAATATTTATGGCGTTGTTAATATGTCCGCCTTATCTTACTCGTGCGGAAGGTGTCTTCCCTGCACTCGACTGCCTGTTCGGCGCCTGTTGTGAAAATAACTTTTTCCACGTTAATGCAGAAATGTTTTAGATAGAGTTGCAAACCGTCTGGGAGGAAATTCAATCATGTAACCGCGGCACGAAGAGGAAATCAACGAATTTATCAGATAGGAGGTAGGAGAGACGAATCAGGTTAACAGATCAGGTCCAGGCACAAAGCAAACGAGGTCTTCAATGGGAAAACAACTTACAACATTTCGTAGAAGGATTACATGACGGGAATTTCCCGAACCGAATTTATGAAAGACATCCAAGGAACTGTACCATAAATCTCGAGACAAAAGATAAATAGAACTACACAGAGACGAGAAATGGAAGAAACAGGAATATTTTCCTTCCAACAGACGTCCAGAAGTGAGTAAAATATTAATTATCCGACAAAGCATTTAATTCTACAATCCCATACCTAACATACTTATTTTATTATGTGTGTATCTTGCTTTTGTATCTGTATTGAATATTATTCATTTCAGGGTTAGGATTACTTACAAGAAAGAAGAAATTAAATAGTGGACATTATTACAACTCATCTATGATTATAATAAGTTTTAAGTTTGTTAATGATATTCCCATTAGATGGGTGTCTTATCTTATTCAGACAATGAAACTGTTAAACTTACGTATAACTAAATACACATCTTAATATTTAAATCATTAAATCATTAAATACGCATCTTAATATTTATCGTATGTTGCAAGGCAATTTGCAATCGATATATTTCGAAAGGTATCTTTCAATGGTGATAATATGTTAGTATTCTTTGAAACTTCTTAGTGTATCTGGATTATCACATACAACTGTGGCGCCTGAGGAGAAAAATTCGATAGACTATAGCATGTCAATTATTTAAAAAATCTGAAAGACTCACATCCACGTAAATTATAGCGAAAGCTACGTAAAGACGCCTTCCTAATGCGGCACTACCTTCCGTTTTTCTGTAGAATGCACGGTTTCCTCGCAAACCGACAAAAACTCTTGAGATGTCGAGATCAATACATCATTCTGGAAATTCTTTCCTGCCAAGAGAACCTTCAACTTTAGAAGGAAACTGAGAGCGCCATTGCATTCTCGAGGCTTTCTTACGTCTATACTAATCTTTGCGGCTTTGTTCTCGAGAAAAAGCTTTTTAGAGAGAAAAATTCGATGGACTATAGCATGTCAATTTTTAAGAAAATCTGAAGGGCTCACATCCACGTAAATTATAGCGAAACGAACGTAAAAGGGCCTCCCAAATGCGTCACTACCTTCCGTGTTTCTGTAGAATGCACGGTTTCCTCGCAAACTGACAAAAACTCTTGAGATGTCGAGATTAATACGTCATTCTGGAAATTCTGTCCTGCCAAGAGAACCTTCAACTTTAGAAGGAAACTGACAGAGCCATTGCATTCTCAAGGTTTTCATACGTCTATACTAATCTTTGCGGCTTTGTTCTCGAGAAACAGTTTTTTAGAGAGAAAAATTCGATGGACTATAGCATGTCAATTTTTAAGAAAATCTGAAAGGCTCACATCCACGTAAATTATAGTGAAAGCTACGTAAAGAGGCCTCCCGAATGCGGCACTACCTTCCGTTTTTCTGTAGAATGCACGGTTTCCTCGCAAACCGACAAAAACTCTTGAGATGTCGAGATCAATATGTCATTCTGGAAATTCTGTCCTGCCAAGAGAACCTTCAACTTTAGAAGGAAGTTGAGAGCGCCATTGCATTCTCGAGGCTTTCTGACGTCTATACTAATCTCTGAGGCTTTGTTCTCGAGAAAAAGCTTTTTAGAGATAAAAATTCGATGGACTATAGCATGTCAATTTCTAAAAAAATCTGAAAGACTCACATCCACGTAAATTATAGCGAAAGGTACGTAAAAAGGCCTTCCTAATGCGGCACTGCCTTCCGTTTTTCTGTAGAATGCACGGTTTCCTCGCAAACCGACAAAAACTCTTGAGATGTCGAGATCAATACATCATTCTGGAAATTCTGTCCTGCCAAGAGAACCTTCAACTTTAGAAGGAAACTGAGAGCGCCATTGCATTCACGAGGCTTTCTTACGTCTATCCTAACCTTTGCGGCTTTGTTCTCGAGAAAAAGCTTTTCAGAGAGAAAAATTCGATGGACTATAGCATGTCAATTTTTAAAAAAATCTGAAAGACTCACATCCACGTAGATTATATCGAAAGCTACGTAAAGAAGCCTCCCGAATGCGGCACTACCTTCCGTTTTTCTGTAGAATGCACGGTTTCCTCGCAAACCGACAAAAACTCTTGAGATGTCGAGATCAATACATCATTCTGGAAATTCTGTCCTGCCAAGAGAACCTTCAACTTTAGAAGGAAACTGAGAGCGCCATTGCATTCACGAGGCTTTCTTACGTCTATCCTAACCTTTGCGGCTTTGTTCTCGAGAAAAAGCTTTTCAGAGAGAAAAATTCGATGGACTATAGCATGTCAATTTTTAAGAAAATCTGAAAGGCTCACATCCACGTAAATTATAGCGAAAGCTACGTAAAAAGGCCTCCCGAATGCGGCACTACCTTCCGTTTTTCTGTAGAATGCACGGTTTCCTCGCAAACCGACAAAAACTCTTGAGATTTCGAGATCAATACATCATTTTGGAAATTCTGTCCTGCCAAGAGAACCTTCAACTTTGGAAGGAAACTGACAGCGCCATTGCATTCTCGAGGCTTTCTTACGTCTATGCTAATCTTTGCGGCTTTGTTCTCGAGAAACAGCTTTCTAGAGAGAAAAATTCGATAGACTATAGCATGTCAATTTTTAAGAAAATCTGAAAGGCTCACATCCACGTAAATTATAGCGAAAGCTACGTAAAAAAGCCTCCAGAATGCGGCACTACCTTCCGCTTTTCTGTAGAATGCACGGTTTCCTCGCAAACCGACAAAAACTCTTGAGATGTCGAGATCAATACATCATTCTGGAAATTCTGTCCTGCCAAGAGAACCTTCAACTTTAGAAGGAAACTGAGAGCGCCATTGCATTCTCGAGGCTTTCTTACGTCTATACTAATCTTTGCGGCTTTGTTCTCGAGAAACAGCTTTTTAGAGAGAAAAATTCGATGGACTATAGCATGTCAATTTTTAAGAAAATCTGAAAGGCTCACATCCACGTAAATTATAGCGAAAGCTACGTAAAGAAGCCTCCCGAATGCGGCACTACTTTCCGTTTTTCTGTAGAATGCACGGTTTCCTCGCAAACCGACAAAAACTCTTGAGATTTCGAGATCAATACATCATTTTGGAAATTCTGTCCTGCCAAGAGAACCTTCAACTTTAGAAGGAAACTGAGAGCGCCATTGCATTCTCGAGGCTTTCTTACGTCTATACTAATCTTTGCGGCTTTGTTCTCGAGAAAAAGCTTTTTAGAGAGAAAAATTCGATGGACTATAGCATGTCAATTTTTAAGAAAATCTGAAAGGCTCACATCCACGTAAATTATAGCGAAAGCTACGTAAGGAAGCCTCCCGAATGCGGCACTACCTTCCGTGTTTCTGTAGAATGCACGGTTTCCTCGCAAACCGACAAAAACTCTTGAAATGTCGAGATTAATACGTCATTCTGGAAATTCTGTCCTGCCAAGAGAACCTTCAACTTTAGAAGGAAACTGACAGCGCCATTGCATTCTCGAGGCTTTCTTACGTCTATGCTAATCTTTGCGGCTTTGTTCTCGAGAAACAGCTTTTTAGAGAGAAAAATTCGATGGACTATAGCATGTCAATTTTTAAGAAAATCTGAAAGGCTCACATCCACGTAAATTATAGCGAAAGCTACGTAAAAAGGCCTCCCGAATGCGGCACTACCTTCCGTTTTTCTGTAGAATGCACGGTCTCCTCGCAAACCGACAATAACTCTTGAGATATCGAGACTAATACGTCATTCTGGAAATTCTTTCCTGCCAAGAGAACCTTCAACTTTAGAAGGAAACTGGGAGCGCCATTGCATTCTCGAGGCTTTCTTACGTCTATACTAATCTCTGAGGCTTTGTTCTCGAGAAAAAGCTTTTTAGAGATAAAAATTCGATGGACTATAGCATGTCAATTTCTAAAAAAATCTGAAAGACTCACATCCACGTAAATTATAGCGAAAGGTACGTAAAAAGGCCTTCCTAATGCGGCACTGCCTTCCGTTTTTCTGTAGAATGCACGGTTTCCTCGCAAACCGACAAAAACTCTTGAGATGTCGAGATCAATACATCATTCTGGAAATTCTTTCCTGTCAAGAGAACCTTCAACATTAGAAGGAAACTGGGAGCGCCATTGCATTCTCGAGGCTTTCTTACGTCTATACTAATCTTTGCGGCTTTGTTCTCGAGAAACAGCTTTTTAGAGAGAAAATTTCGATGGACTTTAGCATGTCAATTTTTAAGAAAATCTGAAAGGCTCACATCCACGTAAATTATAGCGAAAGCTACGTAAAAAGGCCTCCCGAATGCGGCACTACCTTCCGTTTTTCTGTAGAATGCACGGTTTCCTCGCAAACCGACAAAAACTCTTGAGAAGTCGAGATTAATACGTCATTCTGGAAATTATGTCCTGCCAAGAGAACCTTCAACTTTAGAAGGAAACTGAGAGCGCCTATGCATTGACGAGGCTTTCTTACTTCTATACTAATCTTTGCGGCTTTGTTTTCGAGAAAAAGCTTCTTAGAGAGAAAAATTCGGTAGACTATAGCATGTCAATTTTTAAAGAAATCTGAAAGACTTACATCCACGTAAATTATAGCGAAAGCTACGTAAGGAAGCCTCCCGAATGCGGCACTACCTTCCGTGTTTCTGTAGAATGCACGGTTTCCTCGCAAACCGACAAAAACTCTTGAGATATCGAGACTAATACGTCATTCTGGAAATTCTTTCCTGCCAAGAGAACCTTCAACTTTAGAAGGAAACTGGGAGCGCCATTGCATTCTCGAGGCTTTCTTACGTCTATACTAATCTTTGCGGCTTTGTTCTCGAGAAAAAGCTATTTAGAGAGAAAAATTCGATGGACTATAGCATGTCAATTTTTAAGAAAATCTGAAAGACTCACATCCACGTAAATTATAGCGAAAGCTACGTAAAAGGGCCTCCCGAATGCGGCACTACCTTCCGTTTTTCTGTAGAATGCACGGTTTCCTCGCAAACCGACAAAAACTCTTGAGATGTCGAGATTAATACGTCATTCTGGAAATTCTGTCCTGCCAAGAGAACCTTCAACTTTGGAAGGAAACTGGCGGCGCCATTGCATTCTCGAGGCTTTCTTACGTCTATGCTAATCTTTGCGGCTTTGTTCTCGAGAAACAGCTTTTTAGAGAGAAAAATTCGATGGACTATAGCATGTCAATTTTTAAGAAAATCTGAAGGGCTCACATCCACGTAAATTATAGCGAAAGCTACGTAAAAAAAGCCTCCAGAATGCGGCACTACCTTCCGCTTTTCTGTAGAATGCACGGTTTCCTCGCAAACCGACAAAAACTCTTGAGATGTCGAGATCAATACATCATTCTGGAAACTCTGTCCTGCCAAGAGAACCTTCAACTTTAGAAGGAAACTGACAGCGCCATTGCATTCTCGAGGCTTTCTTACGTCTATGCTAATCTTTGCGGCTTTGTTCTCGAGAAACAGCTTTCTAGAGAGAAAAATTCGATGGATGTCAATTTTTAAGAAAATCTGAAAGGTTCACATCCACGTAAATTATAGCGAAAGCTACGTAAAGAAGCCTCCCGAATGCGGCACTACCTTCCGTTTTTCTGTAGAATGCACGGTTTCCTCGCAAACCGACAAAAACTCTTGAAATGTCGAGATTAATACGTCATTCTGGAAACTCTGTCCTGCCAAGAGAACCTTCAACTTTAGAAGGAAACTGACAGCGCCATTGCATTCTCGAGGCTTTCTTACGTCTATGCTAATCTTTGCGGCTTTGTTCTCGAGAAACAGCTTTCTAGAGAGAAAAATTCGATGGATGTCAATTTTTAAGAAAATCTGAAAGGTTCACATCCACGTAAATTATAGCGAAAGCTACGTAAAGAAGCCTCCCGAATGCGGCACTACCTTCCGTTTTTCTGTAGAATGCACGGTTTCCTCGCAAACCGACAAAAACTCTTGAGATTTCGAGATCAATACATCATTTTGGAAATTCTGTCCTGCCAAGAGAACCTTCAACTTTAGAAGGAAACTGAGAGCGCCATTGCATTCTCGAGGCTTTCTTACGTCTATACTAATCTTTGCGGCTTTGTTCTCGAGAAAAAGCTTTTTAGAGAGAAAAATTCGATGGACTATAGCATGTCAATTGTTAAGAAAATCTGAAAGGCTCACATCCACGTAAATTATAGCGAAAGCTACGTAAAGAAGCCTCCCGAATGCGGCACTACCTTCCGTTTTTCTGTAGAATGCACGGTTTCCTCGCAAACCGACAAAAACTCTTGAAATGTCGAGATTAATACGTCATTCTGGAAACTCTGTCCTGCCAAGAGAACCTTCAACTTTAGAAGGAAACTGACAGCGCCATTGCATTCTCGAGGCTTTCTTACGTCTATGCTAATCTTTGCGGCTTCGTTCTCGAGAAACAGCTTTCTAGAGAGAAAAATTCGATGGATGTCAATTTTTAAGAAAATCTGAAAGGTTCACATCCACGTAAATTATAGCGAAAGCTACGTAAAGAAGCCTCCCGAATGCGGCACTACCTTCCGTTTTTCTGTAGAATGCACGGTTTCCTCGCAAACCGACAAAAACTCTTGAGATTTCGAGATCAATACATCATTTTGGAAATTCTGTCCTGCCAAGAGAACCTTCAACTTTAGAAGGAAACTGAGAGCGCCATTGCATTCTCGAGGCTTTCTTACGTCTATACTAATCTTTGCGGCTTTGTTCTCGAGAAAAAGCTTTTTAGAGAGAAAAATTCGATGGACTATAGCATGTCAATTGTTAAGAAAATCTGAAAGGCTCACATCCACGTAAATTATAGCGAAAGCTACGTAAAGAAGCCTCCCGAATGCGGCACTACCTTCCGTTTTTCTGTAGAATGCACGGTTTCCTCGCAAACCGACAAAAACTCTTGAGATTTCGAGATCAATACATCATTTTGGAAATTCTGTCCTGCCAAGAGAACCTTCAACTTTAGAAGGAAACTGAGAGCGCCATTGCATTCTCGAGGCTTTCTTACGTCTATACTAATCTTTGCGGCTTTGTTCTCGAGAAAAAGCTTTTTAGAGAGAAAAATTCGATGGACTATAGCATGTCAATTTTTAAGAAAATCTGAAAGGCTCACATCCACGTAAATTATAGCGAAAGCTACGTAAAGAAGCCTCCCGAATGCGGCACTACCTTCCGTTTTTCTGTAGAATGCACGGTCTCCTCGCAAACCGACAAAAACTCTTGAGATGTCGAGATCAATACATCATTCTGGAAATTCTTTCCTGCCAAGAGAACGTTCAACTTTAGAAGGAAACTGGGAGCGCCATTGCATTCTCGAGGCTTTCTTACGTCTATACTAATCTCTGAGGCTTTGTTCTCGAGAAAAAGCTTTTTAGAGAGAAAAATTCGATGGACTATAGCATGTCAATTTTTAAAAAAATCTGAAAGACTCACATCCACGTAAATTATAGCGAAAGCTACGTAAAATAGCCTCCCGAATGCGGCACTACCTTCCGTTTTTCTGTAGAATGCACGGTTTCCTCGCAAACCGACAAAAACTCTTGAGATGTCGAGATCAATACATCATTCTGGAAATTCTGTCCTACCAAGAGAACCTTCAACTTTAGAAGGAAACTGACAGAGCCATTGCATTCTCGAGGCTTTCTTACGTCTATACTAATCTTTGCGGCTTTGTTCTCGAGAAAAAGCTTTTTAGAGAGAAAAATTCGATGGACTATAGCATGTCAATTTTTAAGAAAATCTGAAAGGCTCACATCCACGTAAATTATAGCGAATGCTACGTAAAAAAGCCTCCAGAATGCGGCACTACCTTCCGCTTTTCTGTAGAATGCACGGTTTCCTCGCAAACCGACAAAAACTCTTGAGATGTCGAGATCAATACATCATTCTGGAAATTCTGTCCTACCAAGAGAACCTTCAACTTTAGAAGGAAACTGACAGAGCCATTGCATTCTCGAGGCTTTCTTACGTCTATACTAATCTTTACGGCTTTGTTCTCGAGAAACAGCTTTTTAGAGAGAAAATTTCGATGGACTTTAGCATGTCAATTTTTAAGAAAATCGGAAAGGCTCACATCCACGTAAATTATAGCGAAAGCGACGTAAAAAGGCCTCCCGAATGCGGCACTACCTTCCGTTTTTCTGTAGAATGCACGGTTTCCTCGCAAACCGACAAAAACTCTTGAGAAGTCGAGATTAATACGTCATTCCGGAAATTATGTCCTGCCAAGAGAACCTTCAACTTTAGAAGGAAACTGAGAGCGCCATTGCATTGACGAGGCTTTCTTACGTCTATACTAATCTTTGCGGCTTTGTTTTCGAGAAAAAGCTTCTTAGAGAGAAAAATTCGGTAGACTATAGCATGTCAATTTTTAAAGAAATCTGAAAGACTTACATCCACGTAAATTATAGCGAAAGCTACGTAAGGAAGCCTCCCGAATGCGGCACTACCTTCCGTGTTTCTGTAGAATGCACGGTTTCCTCGCAAACCGACAAAAACTCTTGAGATATCGAGACTAATACGTCATTCTGGAAATTCTTTCCTGCCAAGAGAACCTTCAACTTTAGAAGGAAGCTGAGAGCGCCATTGCATTCGCGAGGCTTTCTTACGTCTATACTAATCTTTGCGGCTTTGTTCTCGAGAAAAAGCTTTTTAGAGAGAAAAATTCGATGGACTATAGCATGTCAATTTTTAAGAAAATCTGAAAGGCTCACATCCACGTAAATTATAGCGAAAGCTACGTAAAAGAGCCTCCCAAATGCGGCACTACCTTCCGTTTTTCTGTAGAATGCACGGTTTCCTCGCAAACCGACATAAACCCTTGAGATGTCGAGATCAATTCATCATTCTGGCAATTCTGTCCTGCCAAGAGAACCTTCAACTTTAGAAGGAAGCTGAGAGCGCCATTGCATTCTCGAGGCTTTCTTACGTGTATACTAAACTTTGCGGCTTTGTTCTCGAGAAGAACCTTTTTAGAGAGAAAAATTCGATGGACTATGGCATGTCAATTTTTAAAAAAATCTGAAAGACTCACATCCACGTAAGTTATAGCGAAAGCTACGTAAAAAGGCCTCCCGAATGCGGCACTACCTTCCGTCTTTCTGTAGAATGCACGGTTTCCTCGCAAACCGACAAAAACTCTTGAGATGTCGAGATCAATACATCATTCTGGCAATTCTGTCCTGCCAAGAGAACCTTCAACTTTAGAAGGAAGCTGAGAGCGCCATTGCATTCTCGAGGCTTTCTTACGTGTATACTAAACTTTGCGGCTTTGTTCTCGAGAAGAACCTTTTTAGAGAGAAAAATTCGATGGACTATGGCATGTCAATTTTTAAAAAAATCTGAAAGACTCACATCCACGTAAGTTATAGCAAAAGCTACGTAAAAAGGCCTCCCGAATGCGGCACTACCTTCCGTCTTTCTGTAGAATGCACGGTTTCCTCGCAAACCGACAAAAACTCTTGAGATGTCGAGATTAATACATCATTCTGGAAATTCTATCCTGCCAAGAGAACCTTCAACTTTAGAAGGAAACTGAGAGCGCCATTGCATTCGCGAGGCTTTCTTACGTCTATACTAATCTTTGCGGCTTTGTTCTCGAGAAAAAGCTTTTTAGAGAGAAAAATTCGATGGACTATAGCATGTCAATTTTTAAGAAAATCTTAAAGGCTCACATCCACGTAAATTATAGCGAAAGCTACGTAAAAAGGCCTCCCGAATGCGGCACTACCTTCGGTTTTTCTGTAGAATGCACGGTTTCCTCGCAAACCGACAAAAACTCTTGAAATGTCGAGATTAATACGTCATTCTGGAAACTCTGTCCTGCCAAGAGAACCTTCAACTTTAGAAGGAAACTGACAGCGCCATTGCATTCTCGAGGCTTTCTTACGTCTATGCTAATCTTTGCGGCTTTGTTCTCGAGAAACAGCTTTCTAGAGAGAAAAATTCGATGGATGTCAATTTTTAAGAAAATCTGAAAGGTTCACATCCACGTAAATTATAGCGAAAGCTACGTAAAGAAGCCTCCCGAATGCGGCACTACCTTCCGTTTTTCTGTAGAATGCACGGTTTCCTCGCAAACCGACAAAAACTCTTGAAATGTCGAGATTAATACGTCATTCTGGAAACTCTGTCCTGCCAAGAGAACCTTCAACTTTAGAAGGAAACTGACAGCGCCATTGCATTCTCGAGGCTTTCTTACGTCTATGCTAATCTTTGCGGCTTTGTTCTCGAGAAACAGCTTTTTAGAGAGAAAAATTCGATGGACTATAGCATGTCAATTTTTAAGAAAATCTGAAAGGCTCACATCCACGTAAATTATAGCGAAAGCTACGTAAAAAGGCCTACCGAATGCGGCACTACCTTCCGTTTTTCTGTAGAATGCACGGTTTCCTCGCAAACCGACAAAAACTCTTGAGATTTCGAGATCAATACATCATTTTGGAAATTCTGTCCTGCCAAGAGAACCTTCAACTTTGGAAGGAAACTGACAGCGCCATTGCATTCTCGAGGCTTTCTTACGTCTATGCTAATCTTTGCGGCTTTGTTCTCGAGAAACAGCTTTCTAGAGAGAAAAATTCGATAGACTATAGCATGTCAATTTTTAAGAAAATCTGAAAGGCTCACATCCACGTAAATGATAGCGAAAGCTACGTAAAAAAGCCTCCAGAATGCGGCACTGCCTTCCGCTTTTCTGTAGAATGCACGGTTTCCTCGCAAACCGACAAAAACTCTTGAGATGTCGAGATCAATACATCATTCTGGAAATTCTGTCCTGCCAAGAGAACCTTCAACTTTAGAAGGAAACTGACAGCGCCATTGCATTCTCGAGGCTTTCTTACGTCTATACTAATCTTTGCGGCTTTGTTCTCGAAAAACAGCTTTTTAGAGAGAAAAATTCGATGGACTATAGCATGTCAATTTTTAAGAAAATCTGAAAGGCTCCCATCCACGTAAATTATAGCGAAAGCTACGTAAAAGAGCCTCCCAAATGCGGCACTACCTTCCGTTTTTCTGTAGAATGCACGGTTTCCTGGCAAACCGACAAAAACTCTTGAGATGTCGAGATCAATACATCATTCTGGAAATTCTGTCCTGCCAAGAGAACCTTCAACTTTAGAAGGAAACTGAGAGCGCCATTGCATTCTCGAGGCTTTCTTACGTCTATACTAATCTTTGTGGCTTTGTTCTCGAGAAAAAGCTTTTTAGAGAGAAAAATTCGATGGACTATAGCATGTCAATTTTTAAGAAAATCTGAAAGGCTCACATCCACGTAAATTATAGCGAAAGCTACGTAAAAGAGCCTCCCAAATGCGGCACTACCTTCCGTTTTTCTGTAGAATGCACGGTTTCCTCGCAAACCGATATAAACTCTTGAGATGTCGAGATCAATTCATCATACTGGAAATTCTGTCCTGCCAAGAGAACCTTCAACTTTAGAAGGAAACTGAGAGCGCCATTGCATTCTCGAGGCTTTCTTACGTCTATCCTAACCTTTGCGGCTTTGTTCTCGAGAAAGAGCTTTTTAGAGAGAAAAATTCGATGGACTATAGCATGTCAATTATTAAGAAAATCTGAAAGGCTCACATCCACGTAGATTATAGCGAAAACTACGTAAAAAAGCCTCCCGAATGCGGCACTACCTTCCGTTTTTCTGTAGAATGCACGGTTTCCTGGCAAACCGGCAAAAACTCTTGAGATGTCGAGATTAATACGTCATTCTGGAAATTCTGTCCTGCCAAGAGAACCTTCAACTTTAGAAGGAAACTGAGAGCGCCATTGCATTCACGAGGCTTTCTTACGTCTATACTAATCTTTGCAGCTTTGTTCTCGAGAAAAAGCTTTTTATAGAGAAAAATTCAGCACTTCGCGTCCTCGAGTTACAATTTTTGCGCTATAACTCAGTCGCATTGAGTCTCACACTAAAACTGACGCGACGACCTTGAAGAGGACCGTCTACCCTACAATCTGACATATGAGCGGTCGCTCTAGCACTTCTGGTTCTCGAGTTACAATTTTTGCGTTATAACTCAGTCGCATTGAGTCCCACACTAAAACTGACGCGACGACCTTGAAGAGGACCGTCTACCCTACAATCTGACATATGAGCGGTCGCTCTAGCACTTCTGGTTCTCGAGTTACCATTTTTGCGTTATAACTCAGTCGCATTGAGTCCCACACTAAAACTGACGCGACGACCTTGAAGAGGACCGTCTACCCTACAATCTGACATATGAGCGGTCGCTCTAGCACTTCTGGTTCTCGAGTTACCATTTTTGCGTTATAACTCAGTCGCATTGAGTCCCACACTAAAACTGACGCGACGACCTTGAAGAGGACCGTCTACCCTACAATCTGACATATGAGCGGTCGCTCTAGCACTTCTGGTTCTCGAGTTACCATTTTTGCATTATAACTCAGTCGCATTGAGTACCACACTAAAACTGACGCGACGACCTTGAAGAGGACCGTCTACCCTACAATCTGACATATGAGCGGTCGCTCTAGCACTTCTGGTTCTCGAGTCACCATTTTTGCGTTATAACTCAGTCGCATTGAGTCCCACACTAAAACTGATGCGACGACCTTGAAGAGGACCGTCTACCCTACAATCTGACATATGAGCGGTCGCTCTAGCACTTCTGGTTCTCGAGTTACGATTTTTGCGTTATAACTCAGTCGCATTGAGTCTCACACTAAAACTGATGCGACGACCTTGAAGAGGACAGTCTACCCTACAATCTGACATATGAACGGTCGCTCTAGCACTTCTGGTTCTCGAGTTACCATTTTTGCGTTATAACTCAGTCGCATTGAGTCTCACACTAAAACTGAAGCGACGACCTGGAAGAGGACCGTCTACCCTACAATCTGACATATGAGCGGTCGCTCTAGCACTTCTGGTTCTCGAGTTACCATTTTTGCGTTATAACTCAGTCGCATTGAGTCTCACACTAAAACTGAAGCGACGACCTGGAAGAGGACCGTCTACCCTACAATCTGACATATGAGCGGTCGCTCTAGCACTTCTGGTTCTCGAGTTACCATTTTTGCGTTATAACTCAGTCGCATTGAGTCCCACACTAAAACTGAAGCGACGACCTGGAAGAGGACCGTCTACCCTACAATCTGACATATGAACGGTCGCTCTAGCACTTCTCGTTCTCGAGTTACCATTTTTGCGTTATAACTCAGTCGCATTGAGTCCCACACTAAAACTGACGTGACGACCTTGAAGAGGACCGTCTACCCTACAATCTGACATATGAACGGTCGCTCTAGCACTTCTCGTTCTCGAGTTACCATTTTTGCGTTATAACTCAGTCGCATTGAGTCTCACACTAAAACTGACGTGACGACCTTGAAGAGGACCGTCTACCCTACAATCTGACATATGAACGGTCGCTCTAGCACTTCTGGTTCTCGAGTTACCATTTTTGCGTTATAACTCAGTCGCATTGAGTCTCACACTAAAACTGAAGCGACGACCTGGAAGAGGACCGTCTACCCTACAATCTGACATATGAGCGGTCGCTCTAGCACTTCTGGTTCTCGAGTTACCATTTTTGCGTTATAACTCAGTCGCATTGAGTCTCACACTAAAACTGACGCGACGACCTTGAAGAGGACCGTCTACCCTACAATCTGACATATGAACGGTCGCTCTAGCACTTCTGGTTCTCGAGTTACCATTTTTGCGTTATAACTCAGTCGCATTGAGTCTCACACTAAAACTGAAGCGACGACCTGGAAGAGGACCGTCTACCCTACAATCTGACATATGAACGGTCGCTCTAGCACTTCTCGTTCTCGAGTTACCATTTTTGCGTTATAACTCAGTCGCATTGAGTCCCACACTAAAACTGATGCGACTACCTTGAAGAGGACCGTCTACCCTACAATCTGACATATGAGCGGTCGCTCTAGCACTTCTGGTTCTCGAGTCACCATTTTTGCGTTATAACTCAGTCGCATTGAGTCTCACACTAAAACTGACGCGACGACCTTGAAGAGGACCGTCTACCCTACAATCTGACATATGAACGGTCGCTCTAGCACTTCTCGTTCTCGAGTTACCATTTTTGCGTTATAACTCAGTCGCATTGAGTCTCACACTAAAACTGACGTGACGACCTTGAAGAGGACCGTCTACCCTACAATCTGACATATGAACGGTCGCTCTAGCACTTCTCGTTCTCGAGTTACCATTTTTGCGTTATAACTCAGTCGCATTGAGTCTCACACTAAAACTGACGTGACGACCTTGAAGAGGACCGTCTACCCTACAATCTGACATATGAACGGTCGCTGTAGCACTTCTCGTTCTCGAGTTACCATTTTTGCGTTATAACTCAGTCGCATTGAGTCTCACACTAAAACTGACGTGACAACCTTGAAGAGGACCGTCTACCCTACAATCTGACATATGAACGGTCGCTCTAGCACTTCTCGTTCTCGAGTTACAATTTTTGCGTTATAACTCAGTCGCATTGAGTCTCACACTAAAACTGACGTGACGACCTTGAAGAGGACCGTCTACCCTACAATCTGACATATGAACGGTCGCTGTAGCACTTCTCGTTCTCGAGTTACCATTTTTGCGTTATAACTCAGTCGCATTGAGTCTCACACTAAAACTGACGCGACGACCTTGAAGAGGACCGTCTACCCTACAATCTGACATATGAACGGTCGCTGTAGCACTTCTCGTTCTCGAGTTACCATTTTTGCGTTATAACTCAGTCGCATTGAGTCTCACACTAAAACTGACGGACGACCTTGAAGAGGACCGTCTACCCTACAATCTGACATATGAACGGTCGCTCTAGCACTTCTCGTTCTCGAGTTACAATTTTTGCGTTATAACTCAGTCGCATTGAGTCTCACACTAAAACTGACGTGACGACCTTGAAGAGGACCGTCTACCCTACAATCTGACATATGAACGGTCGCTGTAGCACGTCTCGTTCTCGAGTTACCATTTTTGCGTTATAACTCAGTCGCATTGAGTCTCACACTAAAACTGACGCGACGACCTTGAAGAGGACCATCTACCCTACAATCTGACATATGAACGGTCGCTCTAGCACTTCTGGTTCTCGAGTTACCATTTTTGCGTTATAACTCAGTCGCATTGAGTCTCACACTAAAACTGAAGCGACGACCTGGAAGAGGACCGTCTACCCTACAATCTGACATATGAACGGTCGCTCTAGCGCTTCTCGTTCTCGAGTTACCATTTTTGCGTTATAACTCAGTCGCATTGAGTCCCACACTAAAACTGACGTGACGACCTTGAAGAGGACCGTCTACCCTACAATCTGACATATGAACGGTCGCTCTAGCACTTCTCGTTCTCGAGTTACAATTTTTGCGTTATAACTCAGTCGCATTGAGTCTCACACTAAAACTGAAGCGACGACCTGGAAGAGGACCGTCTACCCTACAATCTGACATATGAACGGTCGCTCTAGCACTTCTCGTTCTCGAGTTACCATTTTTGCGTTATAACTCAGTCGCATTGAGTCTCACACTAAAACTGACGTGACGACCTTGAAGAGGACCGTCTACCCTACAATCTGACATATGAACGGTCGCTGTAGCACTTCTCGTTCTCGAGTTACCATTTTT
This sequence comes from Rosalia funebris, assembly GCA_037954035.1. Taxonomy (NCBI): domain Eukaryota; kingdom Metazoa; phylum Arthropoda; class Insecta; order Coleoptera; family Cerambycidae; genus Rosalia; species Rosalia funebris. The sequence goes on along the minus strand of JAZFAV010000004.1, from coordinate 174,519 downwards.
GCGTTATAACTCAGTCGCATTGAGTCTCACACTAAAACTGACGTGGCTACCTTGAAGAGGACCGTCTACCCTACAATCTGACATATGAACGGTCGCTCTAGCACTTCTCGTTCTCAATTTACCATTTTTGCGTTATAACTCAGTCGCATTGAGTCTCACACTAAAACTGACGCGACGACCTTGAAGAGGACCGTCTACCCTACAATCTGACATATGAACGGTCGCTGTAGCACTTCTGGTTCTCGAGTTACTATTTTTGCGTTATAACTCAGTCGCATTGAGTCTCACCCCAAAACTGACGCGACGACCTTGAAGAGGACCGTCTACCCTACAATCTGACATATGAACGGTCGCTGTAGCACTTCTGGTTCTCGAGTTACTATTTTTGCGTTATAACTCAGTCGCATTGAGTCTCACCCCAAAACTGACGCGACGACCTTGAAGAGGACCGTCTACCCTACAATCTGACATATAAACGGTCACTCTAGTACTTCTCGTTCTCGAGTTACTGTTGTTTCGTTATAACTTAGTCGCATTGAGTCTCACACCAAAGCAGTTACGGTGGCCTTGAAGAGGACCGTCTACCATATATGTAATCGGATCCATTAACGGGCGCTCTAGAAATTCGCTTCGAAACGCAGGCGTAAATGATGTGTGTGCGAACGAAATCGTCTCGCCGTACCGCCAACGTCCACGCAGGCCCAAAGCACAGCTTACTTAATACTGACAGTATTGAGTAAGTACTTACAGTATTGAGTAAGCTGTGCCCAAAGATAGTGTCTGCGCTGTGTTGTCTTAATGATACGGCCGCCCCGACGCGTATTTTCGCTGGCGCCCCGGGTATCTTAACGTAGATTGCGCGGGATCCGCAGGGGAGAGGAATTGACGGTGGGAAACGGTCGCACGTCCCGGAGGGCTATCCGTTTGGCGTTGCGGTGTGGCGTCCACCGGCCAATGCTTGGCCTCCCCATCGCGTCAGTGTTTCACGGGAAAATCGCGGGGTCCGCATAGAAAAACGCCGCGAATGGGGCGCCGAAGGTTGCCTATGAGCGGGAGAGAATGGGAGACGTGACAGAGGGCCGGTCGGAATCGCGGCGTTTTCCGAGCTCCTGCGGCAGCCCTGAGGCAGTTCGCCGATCGTCTTCGAGGGATATATAGCGAATTTCCCTTTCGGAAAAACTACGTCGAATTTCTCTGCGCCGTCAGTACTTCTGCCGTTTGTATTTCCGCGTAGTATTATTCCGTGGCGTGAAACACGGAACAATTCCTGGAACAGCTGGCTGTCACTGTCGGATTAGGTTAGGTATTCGGGGTATTCGTTTTCGTTTATATTCGAACATGTCAAGAAGTGTCCTTATCGAATTCAATGTTTACTGTGGACATCTCCCACCCAATGGGCATCTGGTCATCTCCCAGTTAACGCCGGTACAAGACGAGAGGCCCGTCGACGGATCTGCCCGCGAAACGTCAGCAGAATCAATTCTGCCGCGTAGGAGAGGCAGGAGGGCGCCGCAGGAATCAATTTACGACAGGCCGCAATACAATTGACCGTCCCCTACCTGGAATGCTGTAAGTTGAAGTTTCCGAAGTAAGCGGGAAACAGTATCATCGAATTGCAAATTCAACGTGACGACATGTAAGTCCCTGCCTACCTGGAGGAGCTCCGGATTCAGGATAAACGTGAAGATACCGTTGAATTCGTCCGTCCTTCTTTGGTGTGTACGAATTTTCTCAGGTTTTTCCTGCGCAATACATTTGTTTGGCGAAAGGCAATTGATGGACTATAAAACTATGAGAATTTGTGGAAAATACTCCCGTCTCGAAACCGTCGCAAATTAAAATGAAGACGACGTAAATAGATCTCCTGAATATGATGGAAATCACCGTTTCAATGGGAAACTATACCTTTCCTCCGATCCCTGACAATTTTCCTCGTGAACGCACCTTCAAGGTAAGTTAACAAACAATTTAGGATAAATCCGATGGTGCCTATGCGTTAGTCTGCTGCCCCTCTTTGAACTGTATGTTGTTTTTTAGGTTATTTTACATCGAGAGGATGTGTGTTTTGATTAAGAAATTCGACGGACCCATCGTATAGTAAGAGAATTTTCTGGAAGATACGGATGCCGCTGAAAATCGGCGGGAATCGTGTAGGATCTCATTTTCAACGAAAAACCGTCCAGTTTCGTGGAAATCGAAAAAGCCTTTCGCCGAAACCATACGTTCGAGGTAACCGCCTGAGAAACTGCCGCGTACCTGGAGCACCTCTGGATTCAGGATAAATGTGAAGGTACTGTTGAATTCGTCTGTCCTTCTTCCTACTATACGCATGTTTTGAGCGTTCTTTCAGAGAAGGCGTCCCTGCGAAAGGCAAGCTGTAGGTATTCATCAAAATGGTGTTTACAGCGCCATCTCGTAGGAATAGCGTGAACCTCATCTGTCACCAATTCTCATATACAGATTACATGAGATGGGAATTAATTATGTATTCGGTTGCGGTTATCAGCCTGTAGATGGCGGCTAAATCGCCATCTACCCGCGGAAGTATTAACTAAACGTAATTCCATGGTTAGGAATGTTTATACAATAGGTTTCCGTGACTGGAGGTCCGTAACGTTCCCACGAGATGGCGCCACAGTACTTGGCTGAGTAACCTAAAATTATTTACCATTTTTACTTTTTAGAAAGGAAATTATATATATTATAGCGGCTCAACGTTCATCGTATATGACGTGACGGTTTGTCGCGATCACGCGAAAGGTTTTATGTTTGTCCGTGAAGAACATTTCGAGATGATTGTTGTAGGACGAAAGAAGAACTGTCAAGCCCTCCGATGCCCGACAAGTTTCCTCGTGAATGCGCCTTCAAGGTAAGGTAACAAAATATTCAGGATCTGCCATAATAAACAGTAAGATATTAATAGATATTTATAGTAATGTCATTGTTTATGCATCGAATTATTTCAATATTTTGGTTTTACTTTGTCACTTAAAATATTTATGGCTTTTATAATATGCCCGCCTTATCTAACTCGTGCGGAAGGTGTCTTCCCTGCACTCGACTGCCTGTTCGGCACCTGTTGTGAAAATAACTTTTTCCGCGTTAATGCAGAAATGTTTTAGATAGAGTTGCAAACCGTCAGGGAGGAAATTCAATCATGTAACCGCGGCACGAAGAGGAAATCAACGAATTTATCAGATAGGAGGTAGGAGAGACGAATCAGGTTAACAGATCAGGTCCAGGCACAAAGCAAACGAAGTCTTCAATGGGAAAACAACTTACAACATTTCGTAGAAGGATTAGATGACGGGAATTTCCCGAACCGAATTTATGAAAGACATCCAAGGAACTGTACCGTAAATCTCGAGACAAAAGATAAATAGAACTACACAGAGACGAGAAATGGAAGAAACAGGAATATTTTCCTTCCAACAGACGTCCAGAAGTGAGTAAAATATTAATTATCCGACAAAGTATTTAATTCTACAATCCCATACCTAACATACTTATTTTATTATGTGTGTATCTTGCTTTTGTATCTATATTGAATATTATTCATTTCAGGGTTAGGATTACTTACAAGAAAGAAGAAATTAAATAGTGGACATTATTACAACTCATCTATGATTATAATAAGTTTTAAGTTTGTTAATAATAATCCCGTTAGATGGGTGTCTTATCTTATTCAGACAATGAAACTGTTAAACTTACGTATAATTAAATACACATCTTAATATTTAAATCATTAAATCATTAAATACGCATCTTAATATTTATCGTACGTTGCAAGGCAATTTGCAATCGATATATTTCGAAAGGTATCTTTCAGTGGTGATAATATGTTAGTATTCTTTGAAACTTCTTAGTGTATCTGGATTATCACATACAACTGTGGCGCCTGAGGAGAAAAATTCGATAGACTATAGCATGTCAATTTTTAAGAAAATCTGAAGGGCTCACATCCACGCAAATTATAGCGAAAGCTACGTAAAAGGGCCTCCGGAATGCGGCACTACCTTCCGTTTTTCTGTAGAATGCACGGTTTCCTCGCAAACCGACAAAAACTCTTGAGATGTCGAGATTAATACGTCATTCTGGAAATTCTGTCCTGCCAAGAGAACCTTCAACTTTAGAAGGAAGCTGAGAGCGCCATTGCATTCGCGAGGCTTTCTTACGTCTATACTAATCTTTGCGGCTTTGTTCTCGAGAAAAATCTTTTTAGAGAGAAAAATTCGATAGACTATAGCATGTCAATTTTTAAAAAAATCTGAAAGACTCACATCCACGTAAATTATTGCGAAAGCTACGTAAGGAAGCCTCCAGAATGCGGCACTACCTTCCGCTTTTCTGTAGAATGCACGGTTTCCTCGCAAACCGACAAAAACTCTTGAGATGTCGAGATCAATACATCATTCTGGAAATTCTGTCCTGCCAAGAGAACCTTCAACTTTAGAAGGAAACTGAGAGCGCCATTGCATTCTCGAGGCTTTCTTACGTCTATACTAAACTTTGCACCTTTGTTCTCGAGAAAAACCTTTTTAGAGAGAAAAATTCGATGGACTATGGCATGTCAATTTTTAAAAAAATCTGAAAGACTCACATCCACGTAAGTTATAGCGAAAGCTACGTAAAAAGGCCTCCCGAATGCGGCACTACCTTCCGTCTTTCTGTAGAATGCACGGTTTCCTCGCAAACCGACAAAAACTCTTGAGATGTCGAGATCAATACATCATTCTGGCAATTCTGTCCTGCCAAGAGAACCTTCACCTTTAGAAGGAAGCTGAGAGCGCCATTGCATTCGCGAGGCTTTCTTACGTCTATACTAATCTTTGCGGCTTTGTTCTCGAGAAAAAGCTTTTTAGAGAGAAAAATTCGATGGACTATAGCATGTCAATTTTTAAGAAAATCTGAAAGGCTCACATCCACGTAAATTATAGCGAAAGCTACGTAAAAGAGCCTCCCAAATGCGGCACTACCTTCCGTTTTTCTGTAGAATGCACGGTTTCCTCGCAAACCGACAAAAACTCTTGAGATGTCGAGATCAATACATCATTCTGGAAATTCTGTCCTGCCAAGAGAACCTTCAACTTTAGAAGGAAACTGAGAGCGCCATTGCATTCTCGAGGCTTTCTTACGTCTATACTAAACTTTGCACCTTTGTTCTCGAGAAGAACCTTTTTAGAGAGAAAAATTCGATGGACTATGGCATGTCAATTTTTAAAAAAATCTGAAAGACTCACATCCACGTAAGTTATAGCGAAAGCTACGTAAAAAGGCCTCCCGAATGCGGCACTACCTTCCGTCTTTCTGTAGAATGCACGGTTTCCTCGCAAACCGACAAAAACTCTTGAGATGTCGAGATCAATACATCATTCTGGCAATTCTGTCCTGCCAAGAGAACCTTCAACTTTAGAAGGAAGCTGAGAGCGCCATTGCATTCGCGAGGCTTTCTTACGTCTATACTAATCTTTGCGGCTTTGTTCTCGAGAAAAAGCTTTTTAGAGAGAAAAATTCGATGGACTATAGCATGTCAATTTTTAAGAAAATCTGAAAGGCTCACATCCACGTAAATTATAGCGAAAGCTACGTAAAAGAGCCTCCCAAATGCGGCACTACCTTCCGTTTTTCTGTAGAATGCACGGTTTCCTCGCAAACCGACAAAAACTCTTGAGATGTCGAGATCAATACATCATTCTGGAAATTCTGTCCTGCCAAGAGAACCTTCAACTTTAGAAGGAAACTGAGAGCGCCATTGCATTCTCGAGGCTTTCTTACGTCTATACTAATCTTTGTGGCTTTGTTCTCGAGAAAAAGCTTTTTAGAGAGAAAAATTCGATGGACTATGGCATGTCAATTTTTAAGAAAATCTGAAGGGCTCACATCCACGCAAATTATAGCGAAAGCTACGTAAAAGGGCCTCCGGAATGCGGCACTACCTTCCGTTTTTCTGTAGAATGCACGGTTTCCTCGCAAACCGACAAAAACTCTTGAGATGTCGAGATCAATACATCATTCTGGAAATTCTGTCCTGCCAAGAGAACCTTCAACTTTAGAAGGAAACTGAGAGCGCCATTGCATTCTCGAGGCTTTCTTACGTCTATACTAATCTTTGTGGCTTTGTTCTCGAGAAAAAGCTTTTTAGAGAGAAAAATTCGATGGACTATGGCATGTCAATTTTTAAGAAAATCTGAAGGGCTCACATCCACGCAAATTATAGCGAAAGCTACGTAAAAGGGCCTCCGGAATGCGGCACTACCTTCCGTTTTTCTGTAGAATGCACGGTTTCCTCGCAAACCGACAAAAACTCTTGAGATGTCGAGATCAATACATCATTCTGGCAATTCTGTCCTGCCAAGAGAACCTTCAACTTTAGAAGGAAGCTGAGAGCGCCATTGCATTCGCGAGGCTTTCTTACGTCTATACTAATCTTTGCGGCTTTGTTCTCGAGAAAAAGCTTTTTAGAGAGAAAAATTCGATGGACTATAGCATGTCAATTTTTAAGAAAATCTGAAAGGCTCACATCCACGTAAATTATAGCGAAAGCTACGTAAAAGAGCCTCCCAAATGCGGCACTACCTTCCGTTTTTCTGTAGAATGCACGGTTTCCTCGCAAACCGACAAAAACTCTTGAGATGTCGAGATCAATACATCATTCTGGAAATTCTGTCCTGCCAAGAGAACCTTCAACTTTAGAAGGAAACTGAGAGCGCCATTGCATTCTCGAGGCTTTCTTACGTCTATACTAATCTTTGTGGCTTTGTTCTCGAGAAAAAGCTTTTTAGAGAGAAAAATTCGATGGACTATGGCATGTCAATTTTTAAGAAAATCTGAAGGGCTCACATCCACGCAAATTATAGCGAAAGCTACGTAAAAGGGCCTCCGGAATGCGGCACTACCTTCCGTTTTTCTGTAGAATGCACGGTTTCCTCGCAAACCGACAAAAACTCTTGAGATGTCGAGATCAATACATCATTCTGGAAATTCTGTCCTGCCAAGAGAACCTTCAACTTTAGAAGGAAACTGAGAGCGCCATTGCATTCTCGAGGCTTTCTTACGTCTATACTAATCTTTGTGGCTTTGTTCTCGAGAAAAAGCTTTTTAGAGAGAAAAATTCGATGGACTATGGCATGTCAATTTTTAAGAAAATCTGAAGGGCTCACATCCACGCAAATTATAGCGAAAGCTACGTAAAAGGGCCTCCGGAATGCGGCACTACCTTCCGTTTTTCTGTAGAATGCACGGTTTCCTCGCAAACCGACAAAAACTCTTAAGATGTCGAGATCAATACATCATTCTGGCAATTCTGTCCTGCCAAGAGAACCTTCAACTTTAGAAGGAAGCTGAGAGCGCCATTGCATTCGCGAGGCTTTCTTACGTCTATACTAATCTTTGCGGCTTTGTTCTCGAGAAAAAGCTTTTTAGAGAGAAAAATTCGATGGACTATAGCATGTCAATTTTTAAGAAAATCTGAAAGGCTCACATCCACGTAAATTATAGCGAAAGCTACGTAAAAGAGCCTCCCAAATGCGGCACTACCTTCCGTTTTTCTGTAGAATGCACGGTTTCCTCGCAAACCGACAAAAACTCTTGAGATGTCGAGATCAATACATCATTCTGGCAATTCTGTCCTGCCAAGAGAACCTTCAACTTTAGAAGGAAGCTGAGAGCGCCATTGCATTCGCGAGGCTTTCTTACGTCTATACTAATCTTTGCGGCTTTGTTCTCGAGAAAAAGCTTTTTAGAGAGAAAAATTCGATGGACTATAGCATGTCAATTTTTAAGAAAATCTGAAAGGCTCGCATCCACGTAAATTATAGCGAAAGCTACGTAAAAGAGCCTCCCAAATGCGGCACTACCTTCCGTTTTTCTGTAGAATGCACGGTTTCCTCGCAAACCGACAAAAACCCTTGAGATGTCGAGATTAATACATCATTCTGGAAATTCTATCCTGCCAAGAGAACCTTCAACTTTAGAAGGAAGCTGAGATCGCCATTGCATTCTCGAGGCTTTCTTACGTGTATACTAAACTTTGCGGCTTTGTTCTCGAGAAGAACCTTTTTAGAGAGAAAAATTCGATGGACTATGGCATGTCAATTTTTAAAAAAATCTGAAAGACTCACATCCACGTAAGTTATAGCGAAAGCTACGTAAAAAGGCCTCCCGAATGCGGCACTACCTTCCGTCTTTCTGTAGAATGCACGGTTTCCTCGCAAACCGACAAAAACTCTTGAGATGTCGAGATCAATACATCATTCTGGCAATTCTGTCCTGCCAAGAGAACCTTCAACTTTAGAAGGAAGCTGAGAGCGCCATTGCATTCGCGAGGCTTTCTTACGTCTATACTAATCTTTGCGGCTTTGTTCTCGAGAAAAAGCTTTTTAGAGAGAAAAATTCGATGGACTATAGCATGTCAATTTTTAAGAAAATCTGAAAGGCTCGCATCCACGTAAATTATAGCGAAAGCTACGTAAAAGAGCCTCCCAAATGCGGCACTACCTTCCGTTTTTCTGTAGAATGCACGGTTTCCTCGCAAACCGACAAAAACCCTTGAGATGTCGAGATTAATACATCATTCTGGAAATTCTATCCTGCCAAGAGAACCTTCAACTTTAGAAGGAAGCTGAGATCGCCATTGCATTCTCGAGGCTTTCTTACGTGTATACTAAACTTTGCGGCTTTGTTCTCGAGAAGAACCTTTTTAGAGAGAAAAATTCGATGGACTATGGCATGTCAATTTTTAAAAAAATCTGAAAGACTCACATCCACGTAAGTTATAGCGAAAGCTACGTAAAAAGGCCTCCCGAATGCGGCACTACCTTCCGTCTTTCTGTAGAATGCACGGTTTCCTCGCAAACCGACAAAAACTCTTGAGATGTCGAGATCAATACATCATTCTGGCAATTCTGTCCTGCCAAGAGAACCTTCAACTTTAGAAGGAAGCTGAGAGCGCCATTGCATTCGCGAGGCTTTCATACGTCTATACTAATCTTTGCGGCTTTGTTCTCGAGAAAAAGCTTTTTAGAGAGAAAAATTCGATGGACTATAGCTTGTCAATTTTAAAAAAAATCTGAAAGAGTCACATCCACGTAAATTATAGCGAAAGCTACGTAAAAGAGCCTCCCAAATGCGGCACTACCTTCCGTTTTTCTGTAGAATGCACGGTTTCCTCGCAAACCGACAAAAACTCTTGAGATGTCGAGATCAATACATCATTCTGGCAATTCTGTCCTGCCAAGAGAACCTTCAACTTTAGAAGGAAGCTGAGAGCGCCATTGCATTCGCGAGGCTTTCTTACGTCTATACTAATCTTTGCGGCTTTGTTCTCGAGAAAAAGCTTTTTAGAGAGAAAAATTCGATGGACTATAGCATGTCAATTTTTAAGAAAATCTTAAAGGCTCACATCCACGTAAATTATAGCGAAAGCTACGTAAAAAGGCCTCCCGAATGCGGCACTACCTTCGGTTTTTCTGTAGAATGCACGGTTTCCTCGCAAACCGACAAAAACTCTTGAGATGTCGAGATCAATACATCATTCTGGAAATTCTGTCCTGCCAAGAGAACCTTCAACTTTAGAAGGAAACTGAGAGCGCCATTGCATTCACAAGGCTTTCTTACGTCTAAACTAATCTTTGCGGCTTTGTTCTCGAGAAAAATCTTTTTAGAGAGAAAAATTCGATAGACTATAGCATGTCAATTTTTAAAAAAATCTGAAAGACTCACATCCACGTAAGTTATAGCGAAAGCTACGTAAAAAGGCCTCCCGAATGCGGCACTACCTTCCGTCTTTCTGTAGAATGCACGGTTTCCTCGCAAACCGACAAAAACCCTTGAGATGTCGAGATTAATACATCATTCTGGAAATTCTATCCTGCCAAGAGAACCTTCAACTTTAGAAGGAAGCTGAGATCGCCATTGCATTCTCGAGGCTTTCTTACGTGTATACTAAACTTTGCGGCTTTGTTCTCGAGAAGAACCTTTTTAGAGAGAAAAATTCGATGGACTATGGCATGTCAATTTTTAAAAAAATCTGAAAGACTCACATCCACGTAAGTTATGGCGAAAGCTACGTAAAAAGGCCTCCCGAATGCGGCACTACCTTCCGTCTTTCTGTAGAATGCACGGTTTCCTCGCAAACCGACAAAAACTCTTGAGATGTCGAGATCAATACATCATTCTGGCAATTCTGTCCTGCCAAGAGAACCTTCAACTTTAGAAGGAAGCTGAGAGCGCCATTGCATTCGCGAGGCTTTCTTACGTCTATACTAATCTTTGCGGCTTTGTTCTCGAGAAAAAGCTTTTTAGAGAGAAAAATTCGATGGACTATAGCATGTCAATTTTTAAGAAAATCTGAAAGGCTCACATCCACGTAAATTATAGCGAAAGCTACGTAAAAGAGCCTCCCAAATGCGGCACTACCTTCCGTTTTTCTGTAGAATGCACGGTTTCCTCGCAAACCGACAAAAACTCTTGAGATGTCGAGATCAATAAATCATTCTGGCAATTCTGTCCTGCCAAGAGAACCTTCAACTTTAGAAGGAAGCTGAGAGCGCCATCGCATTCGCGAGGCTTTCTTACGTCTATACTAATCTTTGCGGCTTTGTTCTCGAGAAAAAGCTTTTTAGAGAGAAAAATTCGATGGACTATATATAGCATGTCAATTTTTATGAAAATCTGAAAGGCTCACATCCACGTAAATTATAGCGAAAGCTACGTAAAGGAGCCTCCCAAATGCGGCACTACCTTCCGTTTTTCTGTAGAATGCACGGTTTCCTCGCAAACCGACAAAAACCCTTGAGATGTCGAGATTAATACATCATTCTGGAAATTCTATCCTGCCAAGAGAACCTTCAACTTTAGAAGGAAGCTGAGATCGCCATTGCATTCTCGAGGCTTTCTTACGTGTATACTAAACTTTGCGGCTTTGTTCTCGAGAAGAACCTTTTTAGAGAGAAAAATTCGATGGACTATGGCATGTCAATTTTTAAAAAAATCTGAAAGACTCACATCCACGTAAGTTATAGCGAAAGCTACGTAAAAAGGCCTCCCGAATGCGGCACTACCTTCCGTCTTTCTGTAGAATGCACGGTTTCCTCGCAAACCGACAAAAACTCTTGAGATGTCGAGATCAATACATCATTCTGGCAATTCTGTCCTGCCAAGAGAACCTTCAACTTTAGAAGGAAGCTGAGAGCGCCATTGCATTCGCGAGGCTTTCTTACGTCTATACTAATCTTTGCGGCTTTGTTCTCGAGAAAAAGCTTTTTAGAGAGAAAAATTCGATGGACTATAGCTTGTCAATTTTAAAAAAAATCTGAAAGAGTCACATCCACGTAAATTATAGCGAAAGCTACGTAAAAGAGCCTCCCAAATGCGGCACTACCTTCCGTTTTTCTGTAGAATGCACGGTTTCCTCGCAAACCGACAAAAACTCTTGAGATGTCGAGATCAATACATCATTCTGGCAATTCTGTCCTGCCAAGAGAACCTTCAACTTTAGAAGGAAGCTGAGAGCGCCATTGCATTCGCGAGGCTTTCTTACGTCTATACTAATCTTTGCGGCTTTGTTCTCGAGAAAAAGCTTTTTAGAGAGAAAAATTCGATGGACTATAGCATGTCAATTTTTAAGAAAATCTTAAAGGCTCACATCCACGTAAATTATAGCGAAAGCTACGTAAAAAGGCCTCCCGAATGCGGCACTACCTTCGGTTTTTCTGTAGAATGCACGGTTTCCTCGCAAACCGACAAAAACTCTTGAGATGTCGAGATTAATACGTCATTCTGGAAATTCTGTCCTGCCAAGAGAACCTTCAACTTTAGAAGGAAACTGAGAGCGCCATTGCATTCACAAGGCTTTCTTACGTCTAAACTAATCTTTGCGGCTTTGTTCTCGAGAAAAATCTTTTTAGAGAGAAAAATTCGATAGACTATAGCATGTCAATTTTTAAAAAAATCTGAAAGACTCACATCCACGTAAATTATTGCGAAAGCTACGTAAAGAAGCCTCCCGAATGCGGCACTACCTTCCGTTTTTCTGTAGAATGCACGGTTTCCTCGCAAACCGACAAAAACTCTTGAGATGTCGAGATTAATACGTCATTCTGGAAATTCTGTCCTGCCAAGAGAACCTTCAACTTTAGAAGGAAACTGAGAGCGCCATTGCATTCACAAGGCTTTCTTACGTCTAAACAAATCTTTGCGGCTTTGTTCTCGAGAAAAAGCTTTTTAGAAAGAAAAATTCGGTAGACTATAGCATGTCAATTTTTAAAGAAATCTGAAAGACTCACATCCACGTAAGTTATAGCGAAAGCTACGTAAAAAGGCCTCCCGAATGCGGCACTACCTTCCGTCTTTCTGTAGAATGCACGGTTTCCTCGCAAACCGACAAAAACTCTTGAGATGTCGAGATCAATACATCATTCTGGCAATTCTGTCCTGCCAAGAGAACCTTCAACTTTAGAAGGAAGCTGAGAGCGCCATTGCATTCGCGAGGCTTTCTTACGTCTATACTAATCTTTGCGGCTTTGTTCTCGAGAAAAAGCTTTTTAGAGAGAAAAATTCGATGGACTATAGCATGTCAATTTTTAAGAAAATCTGAAAGGCTCACATCCACGTAAATTATAGCGAAAGCTACGTAAAAGAGCCTCCCAAATGCGGCACTACCTTCCGTTTTTCTGTAGAATGCACGGTTTCCTCGCAAACCGACATAAACTCTTGAGATGTCGAGATCAATTCATCATTCTGGAAATTCTGTCCTGCCAAGAGAACCTTCAACTTTAGAAGGAAACTGAGAGCGCCATTGCATTCGCGAGGCTTTCTTACGTCTATACTAATCTTTGCGGCTTTGTTCTCGAGAAAAAGCTTTTTAGAGAGAAAAATTCGATGGACTATAGCATGTCAATTTTTAAGAAAATCTTAAAGGCTCACATCCACGTAAATTATAGCGAAAGCTACGTAAAAAGGCCTCCCGAATGCGGCACTACCTTCGGTTTTTCTGTAGAATGCACGGTTTCCTCGCAAACCGACAAAAACTCTTGAGATGTCGAGATTAATACGTCATTCTGGAAATTCTGTCCTGCCAAGAGAACCTTCAACTTTAGAAGGAAACTGGGAGCGCCATTGCATTCTCGAGGCTTTCTTACGTCTATACTAAACTTTGCACCTTTGTTCTCGAGAAGAACCTTTTTAGAGAGAAAAATTCGATAGACTATAGCTTGTCAATTTTTAAAAAAATCTGAAAGACTCACATCCATGTAAATTATAGCAAAAGCTACATAAAAAAGCCTCCCGAATGCGTCACTACCTTCCGTGTTTCTGTAGAATGCACGGTTTCCTCGCAAACCGACAAAAACCCTTGAGATGTCGAGATTAATACATCATTCTGGAAATTCTATCCTGCCAAGAGAACCTTCAACTTTAGAAGGAAGCTGAGAGCGCCATTGCATTCTCGAGGCTTTCTTACGTGTATACCAAACTTTGCGGCTTTGTTCTCGAGAAGAACCTTTTTAGAGAGAAAAATTCGATGGACTATGGCATGTCAATTTTTAAAAAAATCTGGAAGACTCACATCCACGTAAGTTATAGCGAAAGCTACGTAAAAAGGCCTCCCAAATGCGGCACTACCTTCCGTCTTTCTGTAGAATGCACGGTTTCCTCGCAAACCGACAAAAACTCTTGAGATGTCGAGATCAATACATCATTCTGGCAATTCTGTCCTGCCAAGAGAACCTTCAACTTTAGAAGGAAACTGAGAGCGCCATTGCATTCACAAGGCTTTCTTACGTATAAACTAATCTTTGCGGCTTTGTTCTCGAGAAAAATCTTTTTAGAGAGAAAAATTCGATAGACTATAGCATGTCAATTTTTAAAAAAATCTGAAAGACTCACATCCACGTAAATTATTGCGAAAGCTACGTAAAGAAGCCTCCCGAATGCGGCACTACCTTCCGTTTTTCTGTAGAATGCACGGTTTCCTCGCAAACCGACAAAAACTCTTGAGATGTCGAGATCAATACATCATTCTGGAAATTCTGTCCTGCCAAGAGAACCTTCAACTTTAGAAGGAAACTGGGAGCGCCTTTGCATTCTCGAGGCTTTCTTACGTCTATACTAATCTTTGCGGCTTTGTTCTCGAGAAAAAGCTTTTTAGAAAGAAAAATTCGGTAGACTATAGCATGTCAATTTTTAAAGAAATCTGAAAGACTTACATCCACGTAAATTATAGCGAAAGCTACGTAAGGAAGCCTCCAGAATGCGGCACTACCTTCCGCTTTTCTGTAGAATGCACGGTTTCCTCGCAAACCGACAAAACTCTTGAGATGTCGAGATCAATACATCATTCTGGAAATTCTGTCCTGCCAAGAGAACCTTCAACTTTAGAAGGAAACTGAGAGCGCCATTGCATTCTCGAGGCTTTCTTACGTCTATACTAAACTTTGCACCTTTGTTCTCGAGAAGAACCTTTTTAGAGAGAAAAATTCGATGGACTTATGGCATGTCAATTTTTAAAAAAATCTGAAAGACTCACATCCACGTAAGTTATAGCGAAAGCTACGTAAAAAGGCCTCCCGAATGCGGCACTACCTTCCGCCTTTCTGTAGAATGCACGGTTTCCTCGCAAACCGACAAAAACCCTTGAGATGTCGAGATTAATACATCATTCTGGAAATTCTATCCTGCCAAGAGAACCTTCAACTTTAGAAGGAAGCTGAGATCGCCATTGCATTCTCGAGGCTTCCTTACGTGTATACTAAACTTTGCGGCTTTGTTCTCGAGAAGAACCTTTTTAGAGAGAAAAATGCGATGGACTATGGCATGTCAATTTTTAAAAAAATCTGAAAGACTCACATCCACGTAAGTTATAGCGAAAGCTACGTAAAAAGGCCTCCCGAATGCGGCACTACCTTCCGTCTTTCTGTAGAATGCACGGTTTCCTCGCAAACCGACAAAAACTCTTGAGATGTTGAGATCAATACATCATTCTGGCAATTCTGTCCTGCCAAGAGAACCTTCAACTTTAGAAGGAAGCTGAGAGCGCCATTGCATTCGCGAGGCTTTCTTACGTCTATACTAATCTTTGCGGCTTTGTTCTCGAGAAAAATCTTTTTAGAGAGAAAAATTCGATAGACTATAGCATGTCAATTTCTAAAAAAATCTGAAAGACTCACATCCACGTAAATTATAGCGAAAGCTACGTAAAGAAGCCTCCCGAATGCGGCACTACCTTCCGTTTTTCTGTAGAATGCACGGTTTCCTCGCAAACCGACAAAAACTCTTGAGATGTCGAGATCAATACATCATTCTGGAAATTCTGTCCTGCCAAGAGAACCTTCAACTTTAGAAGGAAACTGAGAGCGCCATTGCATTCTCGAGGCTTTCTTACGTCTATACTAATCTTTGTGGCTTTGTTCTCGAGAAAAAGCTTTTTAGAGAGAAAAATTCGATGGACTATGGCATGTCAATTTTTAAAAAAATCTGAAAGACTCACATCCACGTAAATTATAGCGAAAGCTAAGTAAAAAGGCCTCCCGAATGCGTCACTACCTTCCGTGTTTCTGTAGAATGCACGGTTTCCTCGCAAACCGACAAAAACTCTTGAGATGTCGAGATCAATATATCATTCTGGAAATTCTTTCCTGCCAAGAGAACCTTCAACTTTAGAAGGAAACTGGGAGCGCCTTTGCATTCTCGAGGCTTTCTTACGTCTATACTAATCTTTGCGGCTTTGTTCTCGAGAAAAAGCTTTTTAGAAAGAAAAATTCGGTAGACTATAGCATGTCAATTTTTAAAGAAATCTGAAAGACTTACATCCACGTAAATTATAGCGAAAGCTACGTAAAAGAGCCTCCCAAATGCGGCACTATCTTCCGTTTTTCTGTAGAATGCACGGTTTCCTCGCAAACCGACATAAACTCTTGAGATGTCGAGATCAATTCATCATTCTGGAAATTCTGTTCTGCCAAGAGAACCTTCAACTTTAGAAGGAAACTGAGAGCGCCATTGCATTCTCGAGGCTATCTTACGTCTATACTAATCTTTGTGGCTTTGTTCTCGAGAAAAAGCTTTTTAGAGAGAAAAATTCGATGGACTATAGCATGTCAATTTTTAAGAAAATCTGAAAGGCTCATATCCACGTAAATTATAGCGAAAGCTACGTAAAAGAGCCTCCCAAATGCGGCACTACCTTCCGTTTTTCTGTAGAATGCACGGTTTCCTGGCAAACCGACAAAAACTCTTGAGATGTCGAGATTAATACGTCATTCTGGAAATTCTGTCCTGCCAAGAGAACCTTCAACTTTAGAAGGAAACTGAGAGCGCCATTGCATTCACGATGCTTTCTTACGTCTATCCTAACCTTTGCGGCTTTGTTCTCGAGAAAGAGCTTTTTAGAGAGAAAAATTCGATGGACTATAGCATGTCAATTTTTAAGAAAATCTGAAAGGCTCACATCCACGTAAATTATAGCGAAAGCTAGGGAAAGAGGCCTACCGAATGCGGCACTACCTTCCGTTTTTCTGTAGAATGCACGGTTTCCTCGCAAACCGACAAAAACTCTTGAGATGTCGAGATCAATACATCATTCTGGAAATTCTGTCCTGCCAAGAGAACCTTCAACTTTAGAAGGAAACTGGGAGCGCCATTGCATTCTCGAGGCTTTCTTACGTCTATACTAAACTTTGCACCTTTGTTCTCGAGAAGAACCTTTTTAGAGAGAAAAATTCGATAGACTATAGCTTGTCAATTTTTAAAAAAATCTGAAAGACTCACATCCATGTAAATTATAGCAAAAGCTACATAAAAAAGCCTCCCGAATGCGTCACTACCTTCCGCCTTTCTGTAGAATGCACGGTTTCCTCGCAAACCGACAAAAACCCTTGAGATGTCGAGATTAATACATCATTCTGGAAATTCTATCCTGCCAAGAGAACCTTCAACTTTAGAAGGAAGCTGAGATCGCCATTGCATTCTCGAGGCTTCCTTACGTGTATACTAAACTTTGCGGCTTTGTTCTCGAGAAGAACCTTTTTAGAGAGAAAAATTCGATGGACTATGGCACGTCAATTTTTAAAAAAATCTGAAAGACTCACATCCACGTAAGTTATAGCGAAAGCTACGTAAAAAGGCCTCCCGAATGCGGCACTACCTTCCGTCTTTCTGTAGAATGCACGGTTTCCTCGCAAACCGACAAAAACTCTTGAGATGTCGAGATCAATACATCATTCTGGCAATTCTGTCCTGCCAAGAGAACCTTCAACTTTAGAAGGAAACTGAGAGCGCCATTGCATTCT
The DNA here is from genome assembly GCA_037954035.1 of Rosalia funebris. Taxonomy (NCBI): domain Eukaryota; kingdom Metazoa; phylum Arthropoda; class Insecta; order Coleoptera; family Cerambycidae; genus Rosalia; species Rosalia funebris. The sequence goes on along the minus strand of JAZFAV010000004.1, from coordinate 157,234 downwards.
CGAGGCTTTCTTACGTCTATACTAATCGTTGAGGCTTTGTTCTCGAGAAAAACCTTTTTAGAGAGAAAAATTCGATAGACTATAGCATGTCAATTTCTAAAAAAATCTGAAAGACTCACATCCACGTAAATTATAGCGAAAGCTACGTAAAGAAGCCTCCCGAATGCGGCACTACCTTCCGTTTTTCTGTAGAATGCACAGTTTCCTCGCAAACCGACAAAAACTCTTGAGATGTCGAGATCAATACATCATTCTGGAAATTCTGTCCTGCCAAGAGAACCTTCAACTTTAGAAGGAAACTGAGAGCGCCATTGCATTCTCGAGGCTTTCTTACGTCTATACTAATCTTTGTGGCTTTGTTCTCGAGAAAAAGCTTTTTAGAGAGAAAAATTCGATGGACTATGGCATGTCAATTTTTAAAAAAATCTGAAAGACTCACATCCACGTAAATTATAGCGAAAGCTACGTAAAAAGGCCTCCCGAATGCGTCACTACCTTCCGTGTTTCTGTAGAATGCACGGTTTCCTCGCAAACCGACAAAAACTCTTGAGATGTCGAGATCAATATATCATTCTGGAAATTCTTTCCTGCCAAGAGAACCTTCAACTTTAGAAGGAAGCTGAGAGCGCCATTGCATTCTCGAGGCTTTCTTACGTCTATACTAATCGTTGAGGCTTTGTTCTCGAGAAAAATCTTTTTAGAGAGAAAAATTCGATAGACTATAGCAAGTCAATTTTTAAAAAAATCTGAAAGACTCACATGCACGTGAATTATAGCGAAAGCTACGTAAAGAAGCCTCCCGAATGCGTCACTACCTTCCGTGTTTCTGTAGAATGCACGGTTTCCTCGCAAACCGACAAAAACCCTTGAGATGTCGAGATTAATACATCATTCTGGAAATTCTATCCTGCCAAGAGAACCTTCAACTTTAGAAGGAAACTGAGAGCGCCATTGCATTCTCGAGGCTTTCTTACGTCTATACTAATCTTTGTGGCTTTGTTCTCGAGAAAAAGCTTTTTAGAGAGAAAAATTCGATGGACTATAGCATGTCAATTTTTAAGAAAATCTAAAAGGCTCACATCCACGTAAATTATAGCGAAAGCTACGTAAAAGAGCCTCCCAAATGCGGCACTATCTTCCGTTTTTCTGTAGAATGCACGGTTTCCTCGCAAACCGACATAAACTCTTGAGATGTCGAGATCAATTCATCATTCTGGAAATTCTGTCCTGCCAAGAGAACCTTCAACTTTAGAAGGAAACTGAGAGCGCCATTGCATTCGCGAGGCTTTCTTACGTCTATACTAATCTTTGTGGCTTTGTTCTCGAGAAAAAGCTTTTTAGAGAGAAAAATTCGATGGACTATAGCATGTCAATTTTTAAGAAAATCTGAAAGGCTCATATCCACGTAAATTATAGCGAAAGCTACGTAAAAGAGCCTCCCAAATGCGGCACTACCTTCCGTTTTTCTGTAGAATGCACGGTTTCCTGGCAAACCGACAAAAACTCTTGAGATGTCGAGATTAATACGTCATTCTGGAAATTCTGTCCTGCCAAGAGAACCTTCAACTTTAGAAGGAAACTGAGAGCGCCATTGCATTCACGATGCTTTCTTACGTCTATACTAACCTTTGCGGCTTTGTTCTCGAGAAAGAGCTTTTTAGAGAGAAAAGTTCGATGGACTATAGCATGTCAATTTTTAAGAAAATCTGAAAGGCTCACATCCACGTAAATTATAGCGAAAGCTAGGGAAAGAGGCCTACCGAATGCGGCACTACCTTCCGTTTTTCTGTAGAATGCACGGTTTCCTCGCAAACCGACAAAAACTCTTGAGATGTCGAGATCAATACATCATTCTGGCAATTCTGTCCTGCCAAGAGAACCTTCAACTTTAGAAGGAAGCTGAGAGCGCCATTGCATTCGCGAGGCTTTCTTACGTCTATACTAACCTTTGCGGCTTTGTTCTCGAGAAAAAGCTTTTTAGAGAGAAAAATTCGATGGACTATAGCATGTCAATTTTTAAGAAAATCTGAAAGGCTCACATCCACGTAAATTATAGCGAAAGCTACGTAAAAGAGCCTCCCAAATGCGGCACTCCCTTCCGTTTTTCTGTAGAATGCACGGTTTCCTCGCAAACCGACAAAAACTCTTGAGATGTCGAGATTAATACATCATTCTGGAAATTCTGTCCTGCCAAGAGAACCTTCAACTTTAGAAGGAAGCTGAGAGCGCCATTGCATTCGCGAGGCTTTCTTACGTCTATACTAATCTTTGCGGCTTTGTTCTCGAGAAAAAGCTTTTTAGAGAGAAAAATTCGATGGACTATAGCATGTCAATTTTTAAGAAAATCTTAAAGGCTCACATCTACGTAAATTATAGCGAAAGCTACGTAAAAAGGCCTCCCGAATGCGGCACTACCTTCGGTTTTTCTGTAGAATGCACGGTTTCCTCGCAAACCGACAAAAACTCTTGAGATGTCGAGATTAATACGTCATTCTGGAAATTCTGTCCTGCCAAGAGAACCTTCAACTTTAGAAGGAAACTGAGAGCGCCATTGCATTCACAAGGCTTTCTTACGTATAAACTAATCTTTGCGGCTTTGTTCTCGAGAAAAATCTTTTTAGAGAGAAAAATTCGATAGACTATAGCATGTCAATTTTTAAAAAAATCTGAAAGACTCACATCCACGTAAATTATTGCGAAAGCTACGTAAAGAAGCCTCCCGAATGCGGCACTACCTTCCGTTTTTCTGTAGAATGCACGGTTTCCTCGCAAACCGACAAAAACTCTTGAGATGTCGAGATTAATACGTCATTCTGGAAATTCTGTCCTGCCAAGAGAACCTTCAACTTTAGAAGGAAACTGAGAGCGCCTTTGCATTCTCGAGGCTTTCTTACGTCTATACTAATCTTTGCGGCTTTGTTCTCGAGAAAAAGCTTTTTAGAGAGAAAAATTCGATAGACCATAGCATGTCAATTTTTAAAAAAATCTGAAAGACTCACATCCACGTAAATTATAGCGAAAGCTACGTAAAGGAGCCTCCCGAATGCGGCACTACCTTCGGTTTTTCTGTAGAATGCACGGTTTCCTCGCAAACCGACAAAAACTCTTGAGATGTCGAGATCAATACATCATTCTGGAAATTCTGTCCTGCCAAGAGAACCTTCAACTTTAGAAGGAAACTGAGAGTGCCATTGCATTCTCGAGGCTTTCTTACGTCTATACTAATCTTTGCGGCTTTGTTCTCGAGAAAAATCTTTTTAGAGAGAAAAATTCGATAGACTATAGCATGTCAATTTTTAAAAAAATCTGAAAGACTCACATCCACGTAAATTATTGCGAAAGCTACGTAAAGAAGCCTCCCGAATGCGGCACTACCTTCCGTTTTTCTGTAGAATGCACGGTTTCCTCGCAAACCGACAAAAACTCTTGAGATGTCGAGATCAATACATCATTCTGGAAATTCTGTCCTGCCAAGAGAACCTTCAACTTTAGAAGGAAACTGGGAGCGCCTTTGCATTCTCGAGGCTTTCTTACGTCTATACTAATCTTTGCGGCTTTGTTCTCGAGAAAAAGCTTTTTAGAAAGAAAAATTCGGTAGACTATAGCATGTCAATTTTTAAAGAAATCTGAAAGACTTACATCCACGTAAATTATAGCGAAAGCTACGTAAGGAAGCCTCCAGAATGCGGCACTACCTTCCGTTTTTCTGTAGAATGCACGGTTTCCTCGCAAACCGACATAAACTCTTGAAATGTCGAGATCAATTCATCATTCTGGAAATTCTGTCCTGCCAAGAGAACCTTCAACTTTAGAAGGAAACTGAGAGCGCCATTGCATTCGCGAGGCTTTCTTACGTCTATACTAAACTTTGCACCTTTGTTCTCGAGAAGAACCTTTTTAGAGAGAAAAATTCGATAGACTATAGCTTGTCAATTTTTAAAAAAATCTGAAAGACTCACATCCATGTAAATTATAGCAAAAGCTACATAAAGAAGCCTCCCGAATGCGTCACTACCTTCCGTGTTTCTGTAGAATGCACGGTTTCCTCGCAAACCGACAAAAACCCTTGAGATGTCGAGATTAATACATCATTCTGGAAATTCTATCCTGCCAAGAGAACCTTCAACTTTAGAAGGAAGCTGAGAGCGCCATTGCATTCTCGAGGCTTTCTTACGTGTATACCAAACTTTGCGGCTTTGTTCTCGAGAAGAACCTTTTTAGAGAGAAAAATTCGATGGACTATGGCATGTCAATTTTTAAAAAAATCTGAAAGACTCACATCCACGTAAGTTATAGCGAAAGCTACGTAAAAAGGCCTCCCAAATGCGGCACTACCTTCCGTCTTCCTGTAGAATGCACGGTTTCCTCGCAAACCGACAAAAACTCTTGAGATGTCGAGATCAATACATCATTCTGGCAATTCTGTCCTGCCAAGAGAACCTTCAACTTTAGAAGGAAACTGAGAGCGCCATTGCATTCGCGAGGCTTTCTTACGTCTATACTAATCTTTGCGGCTTTGTTCTCGAGAAAAAGCTTTTTAGAGAGAAAAATTCGATGGACTATAGCATGTCAATTTTTAAGAAAATCTTAAAGGCTTACATCCACGTAAATTATTGCGAAAGCTACGTAAAGAAGCCTCCCGAATGCGGCACTACCTTCCGTTTTTCTGTAGAATGCACGGTTTCCTCGCAAACCGACAAAAACTCTTGAGATGTCGAGATTAATACGTCATTCTGGAAATTCTGTCCTGCCAAGAGAACCTTCAACTTTAGAAGGAAACTGAGAGCGCCATTGCATTCACAAGGCTTTCTTACGTCTAAACTAATCTTTGCGGCTTTGTTCTCGAGAAAAATCTTTTTAGAGAGAAAAATTCGATAGACTATAGCATGTCAATTTTTAAAAAAATCTGAAAGACTCACATCCACGTAAATTATTGCGAAAGCTACGTAAAGAAGCCTCCCGAATGCGGCACTACCTTCCGTTTTTCTGTAGAATGCACGGTTTCCTGGCAAACCGACAAGGACTCTTGAGATGTCGAGATTAATACGTCATTCTGGAAATTCTGTCCTGCCAACAGAACCTTTAACTTTAGAGGGAAACTGAGAGTGTCATTGCATTCACGAGGCTTTCTTACGTCTATACTAAACTTTGCGGCTTTGTTCTCGAGAAAAAGCTTTTTATTAAGTTAACTTTTTTCTCTTCTGCTTTTCTTAATTAAAAATTGTCTCAATAATTGTAGCTTTAGAAGAACTTCTTGAGTTTCCCTTAATTGTCATTTTTATCTTTATCAGGCCATTGCTATGTTAATAACCAAATGGATTTCAATGACAGTAGTTGGAACATGTAGTAGACAGAAATAGTTGACACAACCGATTATTAGGACAAAAGAATGTCCGCAAATACTGAATACCTAGTCTATAAATGTTACCAATGAGAAATGGCATAGCAAGTTCGCATTTAGGAAAAGAAATTGATTGTTTTAATAAATATGGTGCGCGTAGTTTATAAAGAAGTAACTTAATACATCTCCTTTGTATGCAGTATGATGTTCTAGAGATGCTGATTAACCATCGCCGCATGTGTGCCAGATAATTTGTCGAACATGTCGTTGCGTGAATTTCCTTCAATTTTGTGAACTCCTGTTTGACTTCTGCAGTCTGCTTTAAATATTTATGCTCGAGCTAATTTGTTGATTAAACAATGTCTTCAAAAATTGTATTGATTATTGTAAAAAAGTTATTTGAGTAAATAGTACTAACTGAAACAAAGAAGGAAAATAAATAAATAAATAAATGATAATAATAAAGATGTTACCAACTATTTACCTATTTTTAATCAGATACACTACATTACATTTTAAACCTAAAATATTACCTATCTACTTTCAGTTCATTAGATAGGCGCAACATTAAAAATTTTTAAATGAAGGAATAGGTAAATCTGTTATTAGTTTTTTTTTATTTAGACGTTAAACGAATCGTAAAATGCAAATAACATATCACTTTTTACAAACGTGAAACCCGCCGTAATTTAAATCGGGACGCGCCCGCCGACCAATCAGCGCAACGTGTCGGGTTGTGTCTTTTACCACCGTAGTCTGCTGTCAACCAACTGTCAGATTAGGTTAGGCGTCCGGAGACGGGTTATTCGCTTCGTTTTATTTACTTTACACGTCGAGGGGCGTCCCTTGTCGAATTCAACGTCTATTGTGGACGTCTCCCAGTTAACGCCGCCGGTACGAGATGCCCGCGAAACGTCGACAGAACGTACGGAAGCAGGAGGCAGCAATGGGTTGCGACACAGGCCGCAATACAATCGACCGCCCCCTAGCCCCCTAACTGGATTGTCGTTGGTCGAAGTTTCTGCGGAGTAAGGGAAAAACAGTTTCATCGAACTGCAGATTTAACGCGACGACATGCAAGTCCCTGCCCACCCGGATGAGCTCCGGATTCCCTTCAATTCGTCTGCCCCTCTTTGGTCTATACGAATTTTCTCGGGTTCTTTCTAGGCACAACGTTTGTTCGGCGAAAGGCGATCGACGGACCTATAATATAGCTACGGGAATATGTGGAAAATACCCCCGCCTCGGAATCGTCGCAAATTAAAATGAAGGCGGCCTAAATTGGTCTCCCGAATACGGTGGAAAATCGCCGTTTCAATGAGAAACTGTCCCCCTCCACAGAGATGCCGGACAATTTTCCTCGTGAATGCACGCCTTCGAGGTAAGTTAACAACACGTAGTCTAGGATACATCCGATGGCGCCTCATTCGATGCGTTCGTCTGCTGCCCCTTCTTGAACTGTACGAACTTTTTCAGGATTCTACCTTGAGAGGTAGAATGTGTGTTTTGCGTAAGAAATTCGACGGACCTATCCCATCGTGCAGTAAGGGAATTTCGTGGAAGATACGGATGCCGCGCTCGAAATCGGCCCGAATCGTCGGTGACGCATACGTATATCGACCTCCCCATTGCGATGGGCGTCTCATTTTCAATGAAAAACCGTCCGGTTTCCTGCGAAATCGAGAAAGCCCTTCGCCGAAACGGTACGTTCGAGGTAACCGCCTGAGAAACTGACGCCTACCTGGGGCACCTGTGGATTCAGGATAAATGTGAAGGTACCGTTGAATTCGTCTGCCTTTCCTACTGCTTTATGCACGTTTTCGGCGTTCTCCTTCCTGTGAAGTTGTCCCCGCGAAAGGCGATCGGATGCGTGTACGCAGGAATCATCAAAATGCTGTCTGCAGCGCCATCTCGTAGGAACTGTGCGAACCCCATCTGTCATCGATGCTCGTGTCGTACAGATTACATAAGACGGGAATCAATTACGCATTCGGTTGCGGCTATCGACCGTCAGATGGCGGCCAATTCCGCGATTAGGGATCTTTACGCGACGAGTATCCGTGACCGGTGGTCCGTAACGTTCCCACGAGATGGCGCCCCAATCCCCGGGCCGGCTAACTTAACCTTAAATTATTTACGATTTTTACTTTTCAGGAAGGAAATTATATATATCATTATAACGGCTTAACGTTCAAAGTATATGACTGACGCGACAATCTGTCGCGATCACGGGAGAAGGTTTTATGTTTGTCCGTGAAGAACATCTCAGGATGGTTGTCGTAGGACGAACGAAGAATAACTGTCACGTTCCTCCGATGCCCGACAAGTGAGGTAACAAAATATTTAGGATATGTCATGATAAACAGTAACGGACAGATAGATATCTATGGTAATATCGTTGTGTATGCATCGAATTATTTCAATATTTTGGTTTTACTTTGTCACTTACAATATTTATGGCGTTGTTAATATGTCCGCCTTATCTAACTCGTGCGGAAGGTGTCTTCCCTGCACTCGACTGCCTGTTCGGCGCCTGTTGTGAAAATAACTTTTTCCACGTTAATGCAGAAATGTTTTAGATAGAGTTGCAAACCGTCTGGGAGGAAATTCAATCATGTAACCGCGGCACGAAGAGGAAATCAACGATTTTATCAGATAGGAGGTAGGAGAGACGAATCAGGTTAACAGATCAGGTCCAGGCACAAAGCAAACGAGGTCTTCAATGGGAAAACAACTTACAACATTTCGTAGAAGGATTACATGACGGGAATTTCCCGAACCGAATTTATGAAAGACATCCAAGGAACTGTACCATAAATCTCGAGACAAAAGATAAATAGAACTACACAGAGACGAGAAATGGAAGAAACAGAAATATTTTCCTTCCAACAGACGTCCAGAAGTGAGTAAAATATTAATTATCCGACAAAGCATTTAATTCTACAATCCCATACCTAACATACTTATTTTATTATGTGTGTATCTTGCTTTTGTATCTGTATTGAATATTATTCATTTCAGGGTTAGGATTACTTACAAGAAAGAAGAAATTAAATAGTGGACATTATTACAACTCATCTATGATTATAATAAGTTTTAAGTTTGTTAATGATATTCCCATTAGATGGGTGTCTTATCTTATTCAGACAATGAAACTGTTAAACTTACGTATAACTAAATACACATCTTAATATTTAAATCATTAAATCATTAAATACGCATCTTAATATTTATCGTATGTTGCAAGGCAATTTGCAATCGATATATTTCGAAAGGTATCTTTCAATGGTGATAATATGTTAGTATTCTTTGAAACTTCTTAGTGTATCTGGATTATCACATACAACTGTGGCGCCTGAGGAGAAAAATTCGATAGACTATAGCATGTCAATTATTTAAAAAATCTGAAAGACTCACATCCACGTAAATTATAGCGAAAGCTACGTAAAGACGCCTTCCTAATGCGGCACTACCTTCCGTTTTTCTGTAGAATGCACGGTTTCCTCGCAAACCGACAAAAACTCTTGAGATGTCGAGATCAATACATCATTCTGGAAATTCTGTCCTGCCAAGAGAACCTTCAACTTTAGAAGGAAACTGAGAGCGCCATTGCATTCACGAGGCTTTCTTACGTCTATCCTAACCTTTGCGGCTTTGTTCTCGAGAAAAAGCTTTTTAGAGAGAAAAATTCGATGGACTATAGCATGTCAATTTTTAAAAAAATCTGAAAGACTCACATCCACGTAGATTATATCGAAAGATACGTAAAAAGGCCTCCCGAATGCGGCACTACCTTCCGTTTTTCTGTAGAATGCACGGTTTCCTGGCAAACCGACAAAAACTCTTGAGATGTCGAGATCAATACATCATTCTGGAAATTCTGTCCTGCCAATAGAACGTTCAACTTTAGAAGGAAACTGGGAGCGCCATTGCATTCTCGAGGCTTTCTTACGTCTATACTAATCTCTGAGGCTTTGTTCTCGAGAAAAAGCTTTCTAGAGAGAAAAATTCGATGGATGTCAATTTTTAAGAAAATCTGAAAGGTTCACATCCACGTAAATTATAGCGAAAGCTACGTAAAGAAGCCTCCCGAATGCGGCACTACCTTCCGTTTTTCTGTAGAATGCACGGTTTCCTCGCAAAACGACAAAAACTCTTGAAATGTCGAGATTAATACGTCATTCTGGAAACTCTGTCCTGCCAAGAGAACCTTCAACTTTAGAAGGAAACTGACAGCGCCATTGCATTCTCGAGGCTTTCTTACGTCTATGCTAATCTTTGCGGCTTTGTTCTCGAGAAACAGCTTTCTAGAGAGAAAAATTCGATGGATGTCAATTTTTAAGAAAATCTGAAAGGTTCACATCCACGTAAATTATAGCGAAAGCTACGTAAAGAAGCCTCCCGAATGCGGCACTACCTTCCGTTTTTCTGTAGAATGCACGGTTTCCTCGCAAACCGATATAAACTCTTGAGATGTCGAGATCAATTCATCATTCTGGAAATTCTGTCCTGCCCAGAGAACCTTCAACTTTAGAAGGAAACTGAGAGCGCCATTGCATTCTCGAGGCTTTCTTACGTCTATCCTAACCTTTGCGGCTTTGTTCTCGAGAAAAAGCTTTTTAGAGAGAAAAATTCGATGGACTATAGCATGTCAATTTTTAAGAAAATCTGAAAGGCTCACATCCACGTAAATTATAGCGAAAGCTACGTAAAAAAGCCTCCAGAATGCGGCACTGCCTTCCGCTTTTCTGTAGAATGCACGGTTTCCTCGCAAACCGACAAAAACTCTTGAGATGTCGAGATCAATACATCATTCTGGAAATTCTGTCCTGCCAAGAGAACCTTCAACTTTAGAAGGAAACTGACAGCGCCATTGCATTCTCGAGGCTTTCTTACGTCTATACTAATCTTTGCGGCTTTGTTCTCGAGAAACAGCTTTTTAGAGAGAAAAATTCGATGGACTATAGCATGTCAATTTTTAAGAAAATCTGAAAGGCTCCCATCCACGTAAATTATAGCGAAAGCTACGTAAAAGAGCCTCCCAAATGCGGCACTACCTTCCGTTTTTCTGTAGAATGCACGGTTTCCTGGCAAACCGACAAAAACTCTTGAGATGTCGAGATCAATACATCATTCTGGAAATTCTGTCCTGCCAAGAGAACCTTCAACTTTAGAAGGAAACTGAGAGCGCCATTGCATTCTCGAGGCTTTCTTACGTCTATACTAATCTTTGTGGCTTTGTTCTCGAGAAAAAGCTTTTTAGAGAGAAAAATTCGATGGACTATAGCATGTCAATTTTTAAGAAAATCTGAAAGGCTCACATCCACGTAAATTATAGCGAAAGCTACGTAAAAGAGCCTCCCAAATGCGGCACTACCTTCCGTTTTTCTGTAGAATGCACGGTTTCCTCGCAAACCGATATAAACTCTTGAGATGTCGAGATCAATTCATCATTCTGGAAATTCTGTCCTGCCAAGAGAACCTTCAACTTTAGAAGGAAACTGAGAGCGCCATTGCATTCACGAGGCTTTCTTACGTCTATACTAATCTTTGCAGCTTTGTTCTCGAGAAAAAGCTTTTTATAGAGAAAAATTCAGCACTTCGCGTCCTCGAGTTACAATTTTTGCGCTATAACTCAGTCGCATTGAGTCTCACACTAAAACTGACGCGACGACCTTGAAGAGGACCGTCTACCCTACAATCTGACATATGAGCGGTCGCTCTAGCACTTCTGGTTCTCGAGTTACAATTTTTGCGTTATAACTCAGTCGCATTGAGTCCCACACTAAAACTGACGCGACGACCTTGAAGAGGACCGTCTACCCTACAATCTGACATATGAGCGGTCGCTCTAGCACTTCTGGTTCTCGAGTTACCATTTTTGCGTTATAACTCAGTCGCATTGAGTCCCACACTAAAACTGATGCGACGACCTTGAAGAGGACCGTCTACCCTACAATCTGACATATGAGCGGTCGCTCTAGCACTTCTGGTTCTCGAGTTACCATTTTTGCGTTATAACTCAGTCGCATTGAGTCCCACACTAAAACTGACGCGACGACCTTGAAGAGGACCGTCTACCCTACAATCTGACATATGAGCGGTCGCTCTAGCACTTCTGGTTCTCGAGTTACCATTTTTGCGTTATAACTCAGTCGCATTGAGTCCCACACTAAAACTGACGCGACGACCTTGAAGAGGACCGTCTACCCTACAATCTGACATATGAGCGGTCGCTCTAGCACTTCTGGTTCTCGAGTTACCATTTTTGCATTATAACTCAGTCGCATTGAGTACCACACTAAAACTGACGCGACGACCTTGAAGAGGACCGTCTACCCTACAATCTGACATATGAGCGGTCGCTCTAGCACTTCTGGTTCTCGAGTTACCATTTTTGCGTTATAACTCAGTCGCATTGAGTCCCACACTAAAACTGATGCGACGACCTTGAAGAGGACCGTCTACCCTACAATCTGACATATGAGCGGTCGCTCTAGCACTTCTGGTTCTCGAGTTACCATTTTTGCGTTATAACTCAGTCGCATTGAGTCTCACACTAAAACTGACGCGACGACCTTGAAGAGGACAGTCTACCCTACAATCTGACATATGAACGGTCGCTCTAGCACTTCTGGTTCTCGAGTTACCATTTTTGCGTTATAACTCAGTCGCATTGAGTCTCACACTAAAACTGAAGCGACGACCTGGAAGAGGACCGTCTACCCTACAATCTGACATATGAGCGGTCGCTCTAGCACTTCTGGTTCTCGAGTTACCATTTTTGCGTTATAACTCAGTCGCATTGAGTCTCACACTAAAACTGAAGCGACGACCTTGAAGAGGACCGTCTACCCTACAATCTGACATATGAACGGTCGCTCTAGCACTTCTGGTTCTCGAGTTACCATTTTTGCGTTATAACTCAGTCGCATTGAGTCTCACACTAAAACTGAAGCGACGACCTGGAAGAGGACCGTCTACCCTACAATCTGACATATGAACGGTCGCTCTAGCACTTCTCGTTCTCGAGTTACCATTTTTGCGTTATAACTCAGTCGCATTGAGTCCCACACTAAAACTGACGTGACGACCTTGAAGAGGACCGTCTACCCTACAATCTGACATATGAACGGTCGCTCTAGCACTTCTCGTTCTCGAGTTACAATTTTTGCGTTATAACTCAGTCGCATTGAGTCTCACACTAAAACTGAAGCGACGACCTGGAAGAGGACCGTCTACCCTACAATCTGACATATGAACGGTCGCTCTAGCACTTCTCGTTCTCGAGTTACCATTTTTGCGTTATAACTCAGTCGCATTGAGTCTCACACTAAAACTGACGTGACGACCTTGAAGAGGACCGTCTACCCTACAATCTGACATATGAACGGTCGCTGTAGCACTTCTCGTTCTCGAGTTACCATTTTTGCGTTATAACTCAGTCGCATTGAGTCTCACACTAAAACTGACGTGGCTACCTTGAAGAGGACCGTCTACCCTACAATCTGACATATGAACGGTCGCTCTAGCACTTCTCGTTCTCAATTTACCATTTTTGCGTTATAACTCAGTCGCATTGAGTCTCACACTAAAACTGACGCGACGACCTTGAAGAGGACCGTCTACCCTACAATCTGACATATGAACGGTCGCTGTAGCACTTCTGGTTCTCGAGTTACTATTTTTGCGTTATAACTCAGTCGCATTGAGTCTCACCCCAAAACTGACGCGACGACCTTGAAGAGGACCGTCTACCCTACAATCTGACATATGAACGGTCGCTGTAGCACTTCTGGTTCTCGAGTTACTATTTTTGCGTTATAACTCAGTCGCATTGAGTCTCACCCCAAAACTGACGCGACGACCTTAAAGAGGACCGTCTACCCTACAATCTGACATATAAACGGTCACTCTAGTACTTCTCGTTCTCGAGTTACTGTTGTTTCGTTATAACTTAGTCGCATTGAGTCTCACACCAAAGCAGTTACGGTGGCCTTGAAGAGGACCGTCTACCATATATGTAATCGGATCCATTAACGGGCGCTCTAGAAATTCGCTTCGAAACGCAGGCGTAAATGATGTGTGTGCGAACGAAATCGTCTCGCCGTACCGCCAACGTCCACGCAGGCCCAAAGCACAGCTTACTTAATACTGACAGTATTGAGTAAGTACTTACAGTATTGAGTAAGCTGTGCCCAAAGATAGTGTCTGCGCTGTGTTGTCTTAATGATACGGCCGCCCCGACGCGTATTTTCGCTGGCGCCCCGGGTATCTTAACGTAGATTGGGCGGGATCCGCAGGGGAGAGGAATTGACGGTGGGAAACGGTCGCACGTCCCGGAGGGCTATCCGTTTGGCGTTGCGGTGTGGCGTCCACCGGCCAATGCTTGGCCTCCCCATCGCGTCAGTGTTTCACGGGAAAATCGCGGGGTCCGCATAGAAAAACGCCGCGAATGGGGCGCCGAAGGTTGCCTATGAGCGGGAGAGAATGGGAGACGTGACAGAGGGCCGGTCGGAATCGCGGCGTTTTCCGAGCTCCTGCGGCAGCCCTGAGGCAGTTCGCCGATCGTCTTCGAGGGATATATAGCGAATTTCCCTTTCGGAAAAACTACGTCGAATTTCTCTGCGCCGTCAGTACTTCTGCCGTTTGTATTTCCGCGTAGTATTATTCCGTGGCGTGAAACACGGAACAATTCCTGGAACAGCTGGCTGTCACTGTCGGATTAGGTTAGGTATTCGGGGTATTCGTTTTCGTTTATATTCGAACATGTCAAGAAGTGTCCTTATCGAATTCAATGTTTACTGTGGACATCTCCCACCCAATGGGCATCTGGTCATCTCCCAGTTAACGCCGGTACAAGACGAGAGGCCCGTCGACGGATCTGCCCGCGAAACGTCAGCAGAATCAATTCTGCCGCGTAGGAGAGGCAGGAGGGCGCCGCAGGAATCAATTTACGACAGGCCGCAATACAATTGACCGTCCCCTACCTGGAATGCTGTAAGTTGAAGTTTCCGAAGTAAGCGGGAAACAGTATCATCGAATTGCAAATTCAACGTGACGACATGTAAGTCCCTGCCTACCTGGAGGAGCTCCGGATTCAGGATAAACGTGAAGATACCGTTGAATTCGTCCGTCCTTCTTTGGTGTGTACGAATTTTCTCAGGTTTTTCCTGCGCAATACATTTGTTTGGCGAAAGGCAATTGATGGACTATAAAACTATGAGAATTTGTGGAAAATACTCCCGTCTCGAAACCGTCGCAAATTAAAATGAAGACGACGTAAATAGATCTCCTGAATATGATGGAAATCACCGTTTCAATGGGAAACTATACCTTTCCTCCGATCCCTGACAATTTTCCTCGTGAACGCACCTTCAAGGTAAGTTAACAAACAATTTAGGATAAATCCGATGGTGCCTATGCGTTAGTCTGCTGCCCCTCTTTGAACTGTATGTTGTTTTTTAGGTTATTTTACATCGAGAGGATGTGTGTTTTGATTAAGAAATTCGACGGACCCATCGTATAGTAAGAGAATTTTCTGGAAGATACGGATGCCGCTGAAAATCGGCGGGAATCGTGTAGGATCTCATTTTCAACGAAAAACCGTCCAGTTTCGTGGAAATCGAAAAAGCCTTTCGCCGAAACCATACGTTCGAGGTAACCGCCTGAGAAACTGCCGCGTACCTGGAGCACCTCTGGATTCAGGATAAATGTGAAGGTACTGTTGAATTCGTCTGTCCTTCTTCCTACTATACGCATGTTTTGAGCGTTCTTTCAGAGAAGGCGTCCCTGCGAAAGGCAAGCTGTAGGTATTCATCAAAATAGTGTTTACAGCGCCATCTCGTAGGAATAGCGTGAACCTCATCTGTCACCAATTCTCATATACAGATTACATGAGATGGGAATTAATTATGTATTCGGTTGCGGTTATCAGCCTGTAGATGGCGGCTAAATCGCCATCTACCCGCGGAAGTATTAACTAAACGTAATTCCATGGTTAGGAATGTTTATACAATAGGTTTCCGTGACTGGAGGTCCGTAACGTTCCCACGAGATGGCGCCACAGTACTTGGCTGAGTAACCTAAAATTATTTACCATTTTTACTTTTTAGAAAGGAAATTATATATATTATAGCGGCTCAACGTTCATCGTATATGACGTGACGGTTTGTCGCGATCACGCGAAAGGTTTTATGTTTGTCCGTGAAGAACATTTCGAGATGATTGTTGTAGGACGAAAGAAGAACTGTCAAGCCCTCCGATGCCCGACAAGTTTCCTCGTGAATGCGCCTTCAAGGTAAGGTAACAAAATATTCAGGATCTGCCATAATAAACAGTAAGATATTAATAGATATTTATAGTAATGTCATTGTTTATGCATCGAATTATTTCAATATTTTGGTTTTACTTTGTCACTTAAAATATTTATGGCTTTTATAATATGCCCGCCTTATCTAACTCGTGCGGAAGGTGTCTTCCCTGCACTCGACTGCCTGTTCGGCACCTGTTGTGAAAATAACTTTTTCCGCGTTAATGCAGAAATGTTTTAGATAGAGTTGCAAACCGTCAGGGAGGAAATTCAATCATGTAACCGCGGCACGAAGAGGAAATCAACGAATTTATCAGATAGGAGGTAGGAGAGACGAATCAGGTTAACAGATCAGGTCCAGGCACAAAGCAAACGAAGTCTTCAATGGGAAAACAACTTACAACATTTCGTAGAAGGATTAGATGACGGGAATTTCCCGAACCGAATTTATGAAAGACATCCAAGGAACTGTACCGTAAATCTCGAGACAAAAGATAAATAGAACTACACAGAGACGAGAAATGGAAGAAACAGGAATATTTTCCTTCCAACAGACGTCCAGAAGTGAGTAAAATATTAATTATCCGACAAAGTATTTAATTCTACAATCCCATACCTAACATACTTATTTTATTATGTGTGTATCTTGCTTTTGTATCTATATTGAATATTATTCATTTCAGGGTTAGGATTACTTACAAGAAAGAAGAAATTAAATAGTGGACATTATTACAACTCATCTATGATTATAATAAGTTTTAAGTTTGTTAATAATAATCCCGTTAGATGGGTGTCTTATCTTATTCAGACAATGAAACTGTTAAACTTACGTATAATTAAATACACATCTTAATATTTAAATCATTAAATCATTAAATACGCATCTTAATATTTATCGTACGTTGCAAGGCAATTTGCAATCGATATATTTCGAAAGGTATCTTTCAGTGGTGATAATATGTTAGTATTCTTTGAAACTTCTTAGTGTATCTGGATTATCACATACAACTGTGGCGCCTGAGGAGAAAAATTCGATAGACTATAGCATGTCAATTTTTAAGAAAATCTGAAGGGCTCACATCCACGCAAATTATAGCGAAAGCTACGTAAAAGGGCCTCCGGAATGCGGCACTACCTTCCGTTTTTCTGTAGAATGCACGGTTTCCTCGCAAACCGACAAAAACTCTTGAGATGTCGAGATTAATACGTCATTCTGGAAATTCTGTCCTGCCAAGAGAACCTTCAACTTTAGAAGGAAGCTGAGAGCGCCATTGCATTCGCGAGGCTTTCTTACGTCTATACTAATCTTTGCGGCTTTGTTCTCGAGAAAAATCTTTTTAGAGAGAAAAATTCGATAGACTATAGCATGTCAATTTTTAAAAAAATCTGAAAGACTCACATCCACGTAAATTATTGCGAAAGCTACGTAAGGAAGCCTCCAGAATGCGGCACTACCTTCCGCTTTTCTGTAGAATGCACGGTTTCCTCGCAAACCGACAAAAACTCTTGAGATGTCGAGATCAATACATCATTCTGGAAATTCTGTCCTGCCAAGAGAACCTTCAACTTTAGAAGGAAACTGAGAGCGCCATTGCATTCTCGAGGCTTTCTTACGTCTATACTAAACTTTGCACCTTTGTTCTCGAGAAGAACCTTTTTAGAGAGAAAAATTCGATGGACTATGGCATGTCAATTTTTAAAAAAATCTGAAAGACTCACATCCACGTAAGTTATAGCGAAAGCTACGTAAAAAGGCCTCCCGAATGCGGCACTACCTTCCGTCTTTCTGTAGAATGCACGGTTTCCTCGCAAACCGACAAAAACTCTTGAGATGTCGAGATCAATACATCATTCTGGCAATTCTGTCCTGCCAAGAGAACCTTCAACTTTAGAAGGAAACTGAGAGCGCCATTGCATTCACAAGGCTTTCTTACGTCTAAACTAATCTTTGCGGCTTTGTTCTCGAGAAACAGCTTTTTAGAGAGAAAATTTCGATGGACTATAGCATGTCAATTTTTAAGAAAATCTGAAGGGCTCACATCCACGTAAATTATAGCGAAACGAACGTAAAAGGGCCTCCCAAATGCGTCACTACCTTCCGTCTTTCTGTAGAATGCACGGTTTCCTCGCAAACCGACAAAAACTCTTGAGATGTCGAGATCAATACATCATTCTGGCAATTCTGTCCTGCCAAGAGAACCTTCAACTTTAGAAGGAAGCTGAGAGCGCCATTGCATTCGCGAGGCTTTCTTACGTCTATACTAATCTTTGCGGCTTTGTTCTCGAGAAAAAGCTTTTTAGAGAGAAAAATTCGATGGACTATAGCATGTCAATTTTTAAGAAAATCTGAAAGGCTCACATCCACGTAAATTATAGCGAAAGCTACGTAAAAGAGCCTCCCAAATGCGGCACTACCTTCCGTTTTTCTGTAGAATGCACGGTTTCCTCGCAAACCGACATAAACTCTTGAGATGTCGAGATCAATTCATCATTCTGGAAATTCTGTCCTGCCAAGAGAACCTTCAACTTTAGAAGGAAACTGAGAGCGCCATTGCATTCACAAGGCTTTCTTACGTCTAAACTAATCTTTGCGGCTTTGTTCTCGAGAAAAATCTTTTTAGAGAGAAAAATTCGATAGACTATAGCATGTCAATTTCTAAAAAAATCTGAAAGACTCACATCCACGTAAATTATAGCGAAAGCTACGTAAAGAAGCCTCCCGAATGCGGCACTACCTTCCGTTTTTCTGTAGAATGCACGGTTTCCTCGCAAACCGACAAAAACTCTTGAGATGTCGAGATCAATACATCATTCTGGAAATTCTGTCCTGCCAAGAGAACCTTCAACTTTAGAAGGAAACTGAGAGCGCCATTGCATTCTCGAGGCTTTCTTACGTCTATACTAATCTTTGTGGCTTTGTTCTCGAGAAAAAGCTTTTTAGAGAGAAAAATTCGATGGACTATGGCATGTCAATTTTTAAAAAAATCTGAAAGACTCACATCCACGTAAATTATAGCGAAAGCTACGTAAAAAGGCCTCCCGAATGCGTCACTACCTTCCGTGTTTCTGTAGAATGCACGGTTTCCTCGCAAACCGACAAAAACTCTTGAGATGTCGAGATCAATATATCATTCTGGAAATTCTTTCCTGCCAAGAGAACCTTCAACTTTAGAAGGAAGCTGAGAGCGCCATTGCATTCTCGAGGCTTTCTTACGTCTATACTAATCGTTGAGGCTTTGTTCTCGAGAAAAACCTTTTTAGAGAGAAAAATTCGATAGACTATAGCTTGTCAATTTTTAAAAAAATCTGAAAGACTCACATGCACGTGAATTATAGCGAAAGCTACGTAAAAAAGCCTCCCGAATGCGTCACTACCTTCCGTGTTTCTGTAGAATGCACGGTTTCCTCGCAAACCGACAAAAACCCTTGAGATGTCGAGATTAATACATCATTCTGGAAATTCTATCCTGCCAAGAGAACCTTCAACTTTAGAAGGAAACTGAGAGCGCCATTGCATTCTCGAGGCTTTCTTACGTCTATACTAATCTTTGTGGCTTTGTTCTCGAGAAAAAGCTTTTTAGAGAGAAAAATTCGATGGACTATAGCATGTCAATTTTTAAGAAAATCTGAAAGGCTCACATCCACGTAAATTATAGCGAAAGCTACATAAAGGAGCCTCCCGAATGCGGCACTACCTTCCGTTTTTTTGTAGAATGCACGGTTTCCTGGCAAACCGACAAATACTGTTGAGAAGTCGAGATTAATACGTCATTCTGGAAATTCTGTCCTGCCAAGAGATCCTTCAACTTTAGAAGGAGACTGAGAGCGCCATTGCATTCACAAGGCTTTCTTACGTCTAGACTAATCTTTGCGGCTTTGTTCTCGAGAAAAAGCTTTTTAGAGAGAAAAATTCGATAGACTATAGCATGTCAATTTTTAAAAAAATCTGAAAGACTCACATCCACGTAAATTATAGCGAAAGCTACGTAAAGGAGCCTCCCGAATGCGGCACTACCTTCGGTTTTTCTGTAGAATGCACGGTATCCTCGCAAACCACAAAAACTCTTGAGATGTCGAGATCAATACATCATTCTTGAAATTCTGTCCTGCCAAGAGAACCTTCAACTTTAGAAGGAAACTGAGAGCGCCATTGCATTCTCGAGGCTTTCTTACGTCTATACTAATCTTTGCGGCTTTGTTCTCGAGAAAAAGCTTTTTAGAGAGAAAAATTCGATGGACTATAGCATGTCAATTTTTAAAAAAATCTGAAAGACTCACATCCACGTAGATTATATCGAAAGGTACGTAAAAAGACCTCCCGAATGCGGCACTACCTTCCGCTTTTCTGTAGAATGCACGGTTTCCTGGAAAACCGACAAAAACTCTTGAGATGTCGAGATCAATACATCATTCTGGAAATTCTGTCCTGCCAATAGAACCTTCAAATTTAGAAGGAGACTGAGAGCGCCATTGCATTCACAAGGCTTTCTTACGTCTATACTAATCTTTGCGGCTTTGTTCTCGAGAAAAAGCTTTTTAGAGAGAAAAATTCGATAGACCATAGCATGTCAATTTCTAAAAAAATCTGAAAGACTCACATCCACGTAAATTATAGCGAAAGGTACGTAAAAAGGCCTTCCTAATGCGGCACTGCCTTCCGTTTTTCTGTAGAATGCACGGTTTCCTCGCAAACCGACAAAAACTCTTGAGATGTCGAGATCAATACATCATTCTGGAAATTCTTTCCTGTCAAGAGAACCTTCAACATTAGAAGGAAACTGGGAGCGCCATTGCATTCTCGAGGCTTTCTTACGTCTATACTAATCTTTGCGGCTTTGTTCTCGAGAAAAAGCTTTTTAGAGAGAAAAATTCGATGGACTATAGCATGTCAATTTTTAAAAAAATCTGAAAGACTCACATCCACGTAAATTATAGCGAAAGCTACGTAAGGAAGCCTCCCGAATGCGGCACTACCTTCCGTGTTTCTGTAGAATGCACGGTTTCCTCGCAAACCGACAAAAACTCTTGAGATGTCGAGATCAATACATCATTCTGGCAATTCTGTCCTGCCAAGAGAACCTTCAACTTTAGAAGGA
Organism: Rosalia funebris; assembly: GCA_037954035.1. Lineage (NCBI taxonomy): Eukaryota > Metazoa > Arthropoda > Insecta > Coleoptera > Cerambycidae > Rosalia > Rosalia funebris. The sequence goes on along the minus strand of JAZFAV010000004.1, from coordinate 136,485 downwards.
AGCTGAGAGCGCCATTGCATTCGCGAGGCTTTCTTACGTCTATACTAATCTTTGCGGCTTTGTTCTCGAGAAAAAGCTTTTTAGAGAGAAAAATTCGATGGACTATAGCATGTCAATTTTTAAGAAAATCTGAAAGGCTCACATCCACGTAAATTATAGCGAAAGCTACGTAAAAGAGCCTCCCAAATGCGGCACTACCTTCCGTTTTTCTGTAGAATGCACGGTTTCCTCGCAAACCGACATAAACTCTTGAGATGTCGAGATCAATTCATCATTCTGGAAATTCTGTCCTGCCAAGAGAACCTTCAACTTTAGAAGGAAACTGAGAGCGCCATTGCATTCACAAGGCTTTCTTACGTCTAAACTAATCTTTGCGGCTTTGTTCTCGAGAAAAATCTTTTTAGAGAGAAAAATTCGATAGACTATAGCATGTCAATTTCTAAAAAAATCTGAAAGACTCACATCCACGTAAATTATAGCGAAAGCTACGTAAAGAAGCCTCCCGAATGCGGCACTACCTTCCGTTTTTCTGTAGAATGCACGGTTTCCTCGCAAACCGACAAAAACCCTTGAGATGTCGAGATTAATACATCATTCTGGAAATTCTATCCTGCCAAGAGAACCTTCAACTTTAGAAGGAAACTGAGAGCGCCATTGCATTCTCGAGGCTTTCTTACGTCTATACTAATCTTTGTGGCTTTGTTCTCGAGAAAAAGCTTTTTAGAGAGAAAAATTCGATGGACTATAGCATGTCAATTTTTAAGAAAATCTAAAAGGCTCACATCCACGTAAATTATAGCGAAAGCTACGTAAAAGAGCCTCCCAAATGCGGCACTACCTTCCGTTTTTCTGTAGAATGCACGGTTTCCTCGCAAACCGACATAAACTCTTGAGATGTCGAGATCAATTCATCATTCTGGAAATTCTGTCCTGCCAAGAGAACCTTCAACTTTAGAAGGAAACTGAGAGCGCCATTGCATTCTCGAGGCTTTCTTACGTCTATACTAATCTTTGTGGCTTTGTTCTCGAGAAAAAGCTTTTTAGAGAGAAAAATTCGATGGACTATAGCATGTCAATTTTTAAGAAAATCTGAAAGGCTCACATCCACGTAAATTATAGCGAAAGCTACATAAAGGAGCCTCCCGAATGCGGCACTACCTTCCGTTTTTTTGTAGAATGCACGGTTTCCTGGCAAACCGACAAATACTGTTGAGAAGTCGAGATTAATACGTCATTCTGGAAATTCTGTCCTGCCAAGAGATCCTTCAACTTTAGAAGGAGACTGAGAGCGCCATTGCATTCACAAGGCTTTCTTACGTCTAGACTAATCTTTGCGGCTTTGTTCTCGAGAAAAAGCTTTTTAGAGAGAAAAATTCGATAGACTATAGCATGTCAATTTTTAAAAAAATCTGAAAGACTCACATCCACGTAAATTATAGCGAAAGCTACGTAAAGGAGCCTCCCGAATGCGGCACTACCTTCGGTTTTTCTGTAGAATGCACGGTATCCTCGCAAACCACAAAAACTCTTGAGATGTCGAGATCAATACATCATTCTTGAAATTCTGTCCTGCCAAGAGAACCTTCAACTTTAGAAGGAAACTGAGAGCGCCATTGCATTCTCGAGGCTTTCTTACGTCTATACTAATCTTTGCGGCTTTGTTCTCGAGAAAAAGCTTTTTAGAGAGAAAAATTCGATGGACTATAGCATGTCAATTTTTAAAAAAATCTGAAAGACTCACATCCACGTAGATTATATCGAAAGGTACGTAAAAAGACCTCCCGAATGCGGCACTACCTTCCGCTTTTCTGTAGAATGCACGGTTTCCTGGAAAACCGACAAAAACTCTTGAGATGTCGAGATCAATACATCATTCTGGAAATTCTGTCCTGCCAATAGAACCTTCAAATTTAGAAGGAGACTGAGAGCGCCATTGCATTCACAAGGCTTTCTTACGTCTATACTAATCTTTGCGGCTTTGTTCTCGAGAAAAAGCTTTTTAGAGAGAAAAATTCGATAGACCATAGCATGTCAATTTCTAAAAAAATCTGAAAGACTCACATCCACGTAAATTATAGCGAAAGGTACGTAAAAAGGCCTTCCTAATGCGGCACTGCCTTCCGTTTTTCTGTAGAATGCACGGTTTCCTCGCAAACCGACAAAAACTCTTGAGATGTCGAGATCAATACATCATTCTGGAAATTCTTTCCTGTCAAGAGAACCTTCAACATTAGAAGGAAACTGGGAGCGCCATTGCATTCTCGAGGCTTTCTTACGTCTATACTAATCTTTGCGGCTTTGTTCTCGAGAAACAGCTTTTTAGAGAGAAAATTTCGATGGACTTTAGCATGTCAATTTTTAAGAAAATCTGAAAGGCTCACATCCACGTAAATTATAGCGAAAGCTACGTAAAAAGGCCTCCCGAATGCGGCACTACCTTCCGTTTTTCTGTAGAATGCACGGTTTCCTCGCAAACCGACAAAAACTCTTGAGAAGTCGAGATTAATACGTCATTCCGGAAATTATGTCCTGCCAAGAGAACCTTCAACTTTAGAAGGAAACTGAGAGCGCCATTGCATTCGCGAGGCTTTCTTACGTCTATACTAATCTTTGCGGCTTTGTTCTCGAGAAAAAGCTTTTTAGAGAGAAAAATTCGATGGACTATAGCATGTCAATTTTTAAAAAAATCTGAAAGACTCACATCCACGTAAATTATAGCGAAAGCTACGTAAGGAAGCCTCCCGAATGCGGCACTACCTTCCGTGTTTCTGTAGAATGCACGGTTTCCTCGCAAACCGACAAAAACCCTTGAGATGTCGAGATTAATACATCATTCTGGAAATTCTATCCTGCCAAGAGAACCTTCAACTTTAGAAGGAAACTGAGAGCGCCATTGCATTCTCGAGGCTTTCTTACGTCTATACTAATCTTTGTGGCTTTGTTCTCGAGAAAAAGCTTTTTAGAGAGAAAAATTCGATGGACTATAGCATGTCAATTTTTAAAAAAATCTGAAAGACTCACATCCACGTAAATTATAGCGAAAGCTACGTAAGGAAGCCTCCCGAATGCGGCACTACCTTCCGTGTTTCTGTAGAATGCACGGTTTCCTCGCAAACCGACATAAACTCTTGAGATGTCGAGATCAATTCATCATTCTGGAAATTCTGTCCTGCCAAGAGAACCTTCAACTTTAGAAGGAAACTGAGAGCGCCATTGCATTCTCGAGGCTTTCTTACGTCTATACTAATCTTTGTGGCTTTGTTCTCGAGAAAAAGCTTTTTAGAGAGAAAAATTCGATGGACTATAGCATGTCAATTTTTAAGAAAATCTGAAAGGCTCACATCCACGTAAATTATAGCGAAAGCTACATAAAGGAGCCTCCCGAATGCGGCACTACCTTCCGTTTTTTTGTAGAATGCACGGTTTCCTGGCAAACCGACAAATACTGTTGAGAAGTCGAGATTAATACGTCATTCTGGAAATTCTGTCCTGCCAAGAGATCCTTCAACTTTAGAAGGAGACTGAGAGCGCCATTGCATTCACAAGGCTTTCTTACGTCTAGACTAATCTTTGCGGCTTTGTTCTCGAGAAAAAGCTTTTTAGAGAGAAAAATTCGATAGACTATAGCATGTCAATTTTTAAAAAAATCTGAAAGACTCACATCCACGTAAATTATAGCGAAAGCTACGTAAAGGAGCCTCCCGAATGCGGCACTACCTTCGGTTTTTCTGTAGAATGCACGGTATCCTCGCAAACCACAAAAACTCTTGAGATGTCGAGATCAATACATCATTCTTGAAATTCTGTCCTGCCAAGAGAACCTTCAACTTTAGAAGGAAACTGAGAGCGCCATTGCATTCTCGAGGCTTTCTTACGTCTATACTAATCTTTGCGGCTTTGTTCTCGAGAAAAAGCTTTTTAGAGAGAAAAATTCGATGGACTATAGCATGTCAATTTTTAAAAAAATCTGAAAGACTCACATCCACGTAGATTATATCGAAAGGTACGTAAAAAGACCTCCCCAATGCGGCACTACCTTCCGCTTTTCTGTAGAATGCACGGTTTCCTGGAAAACCGACAAAAACTCTTGAGATGTCGAGATCAATACATCATTCTGGAAATTCTGTCCTGCCAATAGAACCTTCAAATTTAGAAGGAGACTGAGAGCGCCATTGCATTCACAAGGCTTTCTTACGTCTATACTAATCTTTGCGGCTTTGTTCTCGAGAAAAAGCTTTTTAGAGAGAAAAATTCGATAGACCATAGCATGTCAATTTCTAAAAAAATCTGAAAGACTCACATCCACGTAAATTATAGCGAAAGGTACGTAAAAAGGCCTTCCTAATGCGGCACTGCCTTCCGTTTTTCTGTAGAATGCACGGTTTCCTCGCAAACCGACAAAAACTCTTGAGATGTCGAGATCAATACATCATTCTGGAAATTCTTTCCTGTCAAGAGAACCTTCAACATTAGAAGGAAACTGGGAGCGCCATTGCATTCTCGAGGCTTTCTTACGTCTATACTAATCTTTGCGGCTTTGTTCTCGAGAAACAGCTTTTTAGAGAGAAAATTTCGATGGACTTTAGCATGTCAATTTTTAAGAAAATCTGAAAGGCTCACATCCACGTAAATTATAGCGAAAGCTACGTAAAAAGGCCTCCCGAATGCGGCACTACCTTCCGTTTTTCTGTAGAATGCACGGTTTCCTCGCAAACCGACAAAAACTCTTGAGAAGTCGAGATTAATACGTCATTCCGGAAATTATGTCCTGCCAAGAGAACCTTCAACTTTAGAAGGAAACTGAGAGCGCCATTGCATTCGCGAGGCTTTCTTACGTCTATACTAATCTTTGCGGCTTTGTTCTCGAGAAAAAGCTTTTTAGAGAGAAAAATTCGATGGACTATAGCATGTCAATTTTTAAAAAAATCTGAAAGACTCACATCCACGTAAATTATAGCGAAAGCTACGTAAGGAAGCCTCCCGAATGCGGCACTACCTTCCGTGTTTCTGTAGAATGCACGGTTTCCTCGCAAACCGACAAAAACTCTTGAGATGTCGAGATCAATACATCATTCTGGCAATTCTGTCCTGCCAAGAGAACCTTCAACTTTAGAAGGAAGCTGAGAGCGCCATTGCATTCGCGAGGCTTTCTTACGTCTATACTAATCTTTGCGGCTTTGTTCTCGAGAAAAAGCTTTTTAGAGAGAAAAATTCGATGGACTATAGCATGTCAATTTTTAAAAAAATCTGAAAGACTCACATCCACGTAAATTATTGCGAAAGCTACGTAAGGAAGCCTCCCGAATGCGGCACTACCTTCCGTTTTTCTGTAGAATGCACGGTTTCCTCGCAAACCGACAAAAACTCTTGAGATGTCGAGATCAATACGTCATTCTGGAAATTCTGTCCTGCCAAGAGAACCTTCAACTTTAGAAGGAAGCTGAGAGCGCCATTGCATTCGCGAGGCTTTCTTACGTCTATACTAATCTTTGCGGCTTTGTTCTCGAGAAAAATCTTTTTAGAGAGAAAAATTCGATAGACTATAGCATGTCAATTTTTAAAAAATCTGAAAGACTCACATCCACGTAAATTATTGCGAAAGCTACGTAAGGAAGCCTCCAGAATGCGGCACTACCTTCCGCTTTTCTGTAGAATGCACGGTTTCCTCGCAAACCGACAAAAACTCTTGAGATGTAGAAATCAATACATCATTCTGGAAATTCTGTCCTGCCAAGAGAACCTTCAACTTTAGAAGGAAGTTGAGAGCGCCATTGCATTCTCGAGGCTTTCTTACGTCTATACTAATCTCTGAGGCTTTGTTCTCGAGAAAAAGCTTTTTAGAGAGAAAAATTCGATGGACTATAGCATGTCAATTTTTAAGAAAATCTGAAAGGCTCACATCCACGTAAATTATAGCGAAAGCTACGTAAAGAAGCCTCCCGAATGCGGCACTACCTTCCGTTTTTCTGTAGAATGCACGGTCTCCTCGCAAACCGACAAAAACTCTTGAGATGTCGAGATCAATACATCATACTGGAAATTTTTTCCTGCCAAGAGAACCTTCAACTTTAGAAGGAAACTGGGAGCGCCATTGCATTCTCGAGGCTTTCTTACGTCTATACTAATCTTTGCGGCTTTGTTCTCGAGAAAAAGCTTTTTAGAGAGAAAAATTCGATAGACTATAGCTTGTCAATTTTAAAAAAAATCTGAAAGACTCACATCCACGTAAATTATAGCGAAGGCTACGTAAAAAGCCTCCCAAATGCGGCACTACCTTCCGTTTTTCTGTAGAATGCACGGTTTCCTCGCAAACCGACAAAAACTCTTGAGATTTCGAGATCAATACATCATTTTGGAAATTCTGTTTTGCCAAGAGAACCTTCAACTTTAGAAGGAAACTGAGAGCGCCATTGCATTCTCGAGGCTTTCTTACGTCTATACTAATCTTTGCGGCTATGTTCTCGAGAAAAAGCTTTTTAGAGAGAAAAATTCGATTGACTATAGCATGTCAATTTTTAAAAAAATCTGAAAGACTCACATCCACGTAGATTATATCGAAAGGTACGTAAAAAGACCTCCCGAATGCGGCACTACCTTCCGCTTTTCTGTAGAATGCACGGTTTCCTGGAAAACCGACAAAAACTCTTGAGATGTCGAGATCAATACATCATTCTGGAAATTCTGTCCTGCCAATAGAACCTTCAAATTTAGAAGGAGACTGAGAGCGCCATTGCATTCACAAGGCTTTCTTACGTCTATACTAATCTTTGCGGCTTTGTTCTCGAGAAAAAGCTTTTTAGAGAGAAAAATTCGATAGACCATAGCATGTCAATTTCTATAAAAATCTGAAAGACTCACATCCACGTAAATTATAGCGAAAGGTACGTAAAAAGGCCTTCCTAATGCGGCACTTCCTTCCGTTTTTCTGTAGAATGCACGGTTTCCTCGCAAACCGACAAAAACTCTTGAGATGTCGAGATCAATACATCATTCTGGAAATTCTTTCCTGTCAAGAGAACCTTCAACATTAGAAGGAAACTGGGAGCGCCATTGCATTCTCGAGGCTTTCTTACGTCTATACTAATCTTTGCGGCTTTGTTCTCGAGAAACAGCTTTTTAGAGAGAAAATTTCGATGGACTTTAGCATGTCAATTTTTAAAAAAATCTGAAAGACTCACATCCACGTAAGTTATAGCGAAAGCTACGTAAAAAGGCCTCCCGAATGCGGCACTACCTTCCGTCTTTCTGTAGAATGCACGGTTTCCTCGCAAACCGACAAAAACTCTTGAGATGTCGAGATCAATACATCATTCTGGCAATTCTGTCCTGCCAAGAGAACCTTCAACTTTAGAAGGAAACTGAGAGCGCCATTGCATTCACAAGGCTTTCTTACGTCTAAACTAATCTTTGCGGCTTTGTTCTCGAGAAACAGCTTTTTAGAGAGAAAATTTCGATGGACTATAGCATGTCAATTTTTAAGAAAATCTGAAGGGCTCACATCCACGTAAATTATAGCGAAACGAACGTAAAAGGGCCTCCCAAATGCGTCACTACCTTCCGTCTTTCTGTAGAATGCACGGTTTCCTCGCAAACCGACAAAAACTCTTGAGATGTCGAGATCAATACATCATTCTGGCAATTCTGTCCTGCCAAGAGAACCTTCAACTTTAGAAGGAAGCTGAGAGCGCCATTGCATTCGCGAGGCTTTCTTACGTCTATACTAATCTTTGCGGCTTTGTTCTCGAGAAAAAGCTTTTTAGAGAGAAAAATTCGATGGACTATAGCATGTCAATTTTTAAGAAAATCTGAAAGGCTCACATCCACGTAAATTATAGCGAAAGCTACGTAAAAGAGCCTCCCAAATGCGGCACTACCTTCCGTTTTTCTGTAGAATGCACGGTTTCCTCGCAAACCGACATAAACTCTTGAGATGTCGAGATCAATTCATCATTCTGGAAATTCTGTCCTGCCAAGAGAACCTTCAACTTTAGAAGGAAACTGAGAGCGCCATTGCATTCACAAGGCTTTCTTACGTCTAAACTAATCTTTGCGGCTTTGTTCTCGAGAAAAATCTTTTTAGAGAGAAAAATTCGATAGACTATAGCATGTCAATTTCTAAAAAAATCTGAAAGACTCACATCCACGTAAATTATAGCGAAAGCTACGTAAAGAAGCCTCCCGAATGCGGCACTACCTTCCGTTTTTCTGTAGAATGCACGGTTTCCTCGCAAACCGACAAAAACTCTTGAGATGTCGAGATCAATACATCATTCTGGAAATTCTGTCCTGCCAAGAGAACCTTCAACTTTAGAAGGAAACTGAGAGCGCCATTGCATTCTCGAGGCTTTCTTACGTCTATACTAATCTTTGTGGCTTTGTTCTCGAGAAAAAGCTTTTTAGAGAGAAAAATTCGATGGACTATGGCATGTCAATTTTTAAAAAAATCTGAAAGACTCACATCCACGTAAATTATAGCGAAAGCTACGTAAAAAGGCCTCCCGAATGCGTCACTACCTTCCGTGTTTCTGTAGAATGCACGGTTTCCTCGCAAACCGACAAAAACTCTTGAGATGTCGAGATCAATATATCATTCTGGAAATTCTTTCCTGCCAAGAGAACCTTCAACTTTAGAAGGAAGCTGAGAGCGCCATTGCATTCTCGAGGCTTTCTTACGTCTATACTAATCGTTGAGGCTTTGTTCTCGAGAAAAACCTTTTTAGAGAGAAAAATTCGATAGACTATAGCTTGTCAATTTTTAAAAAAATCTGAAAGACTCACATGCACGTGAATTATAGCGAAAGCTACGTAAAAAAGCCTCCCGAATGCGTCACTACCTTCCGTGTTTCTGTAGAATGCACGGTTTCCTCGCAAACCGACAAAAACCCTTGAGATGTCGAGATTAATACATCATTCTGGAAATTCTATCCTGCCAAGAGAACCTTCAACTTTAGAAGGAAACTGAGAGCGCCATTGCATTCTCGAGGCTTTCTTACGTCTATACTAATCTTTGTGGCTTTGTTCTCGAGAAAAAGCTTTTTAGAGAGAAAAATTCGATGGACTATAGCATGTCAATTTTTAAGAAAATCTAAAAGGCTCACATCCACGTAAATTATAGCGAAAGCTACGTAAAAGAGCCTCCCAAATGCGGCACTACCTTCCGTTTTTCTGTAGAATGCACGGTTTCCTCGCAAACCGACATAAACTCTTGAGATGTCGAGATCAATTCATCATTCTGGAAATTCTGTCCTGCCAAGAGAACCTTCAACTTTAGAAGGAAACTGAGAGCGCCATTGCATTCTCGAGGCTTTCTTACGTCTATACTAATCTTTTTGGCTTTGTTCTCGAGAAAAAGCTTTTTAGAGAGAAAAATTCGATGGACTATAGCATGTCAATTTTTAAGAAAATCTGAAAGGCTCACATCCACGTAAATTATAGCGAAAGCTACATAAAGGAGCCTCCCGAATGCGGCACTACCTTCCGTTTTTTTGTAGAATGCACGGTTTCCTGGCAAACCGACAAATACTGTTGAGAAGTCGAGATTAATACGTCATTCTGGAAATTCTGTCCTGCCAAGAGATCCTTCAACTTTAGAAGGAGACTGAGAGCGCCATTGCATTCACAAGGCTTTCTTACGTCTAGACTAATCTTTGCGGCTTTGTTCTCGAGAAAAAGCTTTTTAGAGAGAAAAATTCGATAGACTATAGCATGTCAATTTTTAAAAAAATCTGAAAGACTCACATCCACGTAAATTATAGCGAAAGCTACGTAAAGGAGCCTCCCGAATGCGGCACTACCTTCGGTTTTTCTGTAGAATGCACGGTATCCTCGCAAACCACAAAAACTCTTGAGATGTCGAGATCAATACATCATTCTTGAAATTCTGTCCTGCCAAGAGAACCTTCAACTTTAGAAGGAAACTGAGAGCGCCATTGCATTCTCGAGGCTTTCTTACGTCTATACTAATCTTTGCGGCTTTGTTCTCGAGAAAAAGCTTTTTAGAGAGAAAAATTCGATGGACTATAGCATGTCAATTTTTAAAAAAATCTGAAAGACTCACATCCACGTAGATTATATCGAAAGGTACGTAAAAAGACCTCCCGAATGCGGCACTACCTTCCGCTTTTCTGTAGAATGCACGGTTTCCTGGAAAACCGACAAAAACTCTTGAGATGTCGAGATCAATACATCATTCTGGAAATTCTGTCCTGCCAATAGAACCTTCAAATTTAGAAGGAGACTGAGAGCGCCATTGCATTCACAAGGCTTTCTTACGTCTATACTAATCTTTGCGGCTTTGTTCTCGAGAAAAAGCTTTTTAGAGAGAAAAATTCGATAGACCATAGCATGTCAATTTCTAAAAAAATCTGAAAGACTCACATCCACGTAAATTATAGCGAAAGGTACGTAAAAAGGCCTTCCTAATGCGGCACTGCCTTCCGTTTTTCTGTAGAATGCACGGTTTCCTCGCAAACCGACAAAAACTCTTGAGATGTCGAGATCAATACATCATTCTGGAAATTCTTTCCTGTCAAGAGAACCTTCAACATTAGAAGGAAACTGGGAGCGCCATTGCATTCTCGAGGCTTTCTTACGTCTATACTAATCTTTGCGGCTTTGTTCTCGAGAAACAGCTTTTTAGAGAGAAAATTTCGATGGACTTTAGCATGTCAATTTTTAAGAAAATCTGAAAGGCTCACATCCACGTAAATTATAGCGAAAGCTACGTAAAAAGGCCTCCCGAATGCGGCACTACCTTCCGTTTTTCTGTAGAATGCACGGTTTCCTCGCAAACCGACAAAAACTCTTGAGAAGTCGAGATTAATACGTCATTCCGGAAATTATGTCCTGCCAAGAGAACCTTCAACTTTAGAAGGAAACTGAGAGCGCCATTGCATTGACGAGGCTTTCTTACGTCTATACTAATCTTTGCGGCTTTGTTTTCGAGAAAAAGCTTCTTAGAGAGAAAAATTCGGTAGACTATAGCATGTCAATTTTTAAAGAAATCTGAAAGACTTACATCCACGTAAATTATAGCGAAAGCTACGTAAGGAAGCCTCCCGAATGCGGCACTACCTTCCGTGTTTCTGTAGAATGCACGGTTTCCTCGCAAACCGACAAAAACTCTTGAGATGTCGAGATCAATACATCATTCTGGCAATTCTGTCCTGCCAAGAGAACCTTCAACTTTAGAAGGAAGCTGAGAGCGCCATTGCATTCGCGAGGCTTTCTTACGTCTATACTAATCTTTGCGGCTTTGTTCTCGAGAAAAAGCTTTTTAGAGAGAAAAATTCGATGGACTATAGCATGTCAATTTTTAAAAAAATCTGAAAGACTCACATCCACGTAAATTATTGCGAAAGCTACGTAAGGAAGCCTCCCGAATGCGGCACTACCTTCCGTTTTTCTGTAGAATGCACGGTTTCCTCGCAAACCGACAAAAACTCTTGAGATGTCGAGATCAATACGTCATTCTGGAAATTCTGTCCTGCCAAGAGAACCTTCAACTTTAGAAGGAAGCTGAGAGCGCCATTGCATTCGCGAGGCTTTCTTACGTCTATACTAATCTTTGCGGCTTTGTTCTCGAGAAAAATCTTTTTAGAGAGAAAAATTCGATAGACTATAGCATGTCAATTTTTAAAAAAATCTGAAAGACTCACATCCACGTAAATTATTGCGAAAGCTACGTAAGGAAGCCTCCAGAATGCGGCACTACCTTCCGCTTTTCTGTAGAATGCACGGTTTCCTCGCAAACCGACAAAAACTCTTGAGATGTAGAAATCAATACATCATTCTGGAAATTCTGTCCTGCCAAGAGAACCTTCAACTTTAGAAGGAAACTGAGAGCGCCATTGCATTCTCGAGGCTTTCTTACGTCTATACTAATCTCTGAGGCTTTGTTCTCGAGAAAAAGCTTTTTAGAGAGAAAAATTCGATGGACTATAGCATGTCAATTTTTAAGAAAATCTGAAAGGCTCACATCCACGTAAATTATAGCGAAAGCTACGTAAAGAAGCCTCCAGAATGCGGCACTACCTTCCGTTTTTCTGTAGAATGCACGGTCTCCTCGCAAACCGACAAAAACTCTTGAGATGTCGAGATCAATACATCATACTGGAAATTTTTTCCTGCCAAGAGAACCTTCAACTTTAGAAGGAAACTGGGAGCGCCATTGCATTCTCGAGGCTTTCTTACGTCTATACTAATCTTTGCGGCTTTGTTCTCGAGAAAAAGCTTTTTAGAGAGAAAAATTCGATAGACTATAGCTTGTCAATTTTAAAAAAAATCTGAAAGACTCACATCCACGTAAATTATAGCGAAGGCTACGTAAAAAGCCTCCCAAATGCGGCACTACCTTCCGTTTTTCTGTAGAATGCACGGTTTCCTCGCAAACCGACAAAAACTCTTGAGATTTCGAGATCAATACATCATTTTGGAAATTCTGTTTTGCCAAGAGAACCTTCAACTTTAGAAGGAAACTGAGAGCGCCATTGCATTCTCGAGGCTTTCTTACGTCTATACTAATCTTTGCGGCTATGTTCTCGAGAAAAAGCTTTTTAGAGAGAAAAATTCGATAGACTATAGCATGTCAATTTTTAAAAAAATCTGAAAGACTCACATCCACGTAGATTATATCGAAAGGTACGTAAAAAGACCTCCCGAATGCGGCACTACCTTCCGCTTTTCTGTAGAATGCACGGTTTCCTGGAAAACCGACAAAAACTCTTGAGATGTCGAGATCAATACATCATTCTGGAAATTCTGTCCTGCCAATAGAACCTTCAAATTTAGAAGGAGACTGAGAGCGCCATTGCATTCACAAGGCTTTCTTACGTCTATACTAATCTTTGCGGCTTTGTTCTCGAGAAAAAGCTTTTTAGAGAGAAAAATTCGATAGACCATAGCATGTCAATTTCTAAAAAAATCTGAAAGACTCACATCCACGTAAATTATAGCGAAAGGTACGTAAAAAGGCCTTCCTAATGCGGCACTTCCTTCCGTTTTTCTGTAGAATGCACGGTTTCCTCGCAAACCGACAAAAACTCTTGAGATGTCGAGATCAATACATCATTCTGGAAATTCTTTCCTGTCAAGAGAACCTTCAACATTAGAAGGAAACTGGGAGCGCCATTGCATTCTCGAGGCTTTCTTACGTCTATACTAATCTTTGCGGCTTTGTTCTCGAGAAACAGCTTTTTAGAGAGAAAATTTCGATGGACTTTAGCATGTCAATTTTTAAGAAAATCTGAAAGGCTCACATCCACGTAAATTATAGCGAAAGCTACGTAAAAAGGCCTCCCGAATGCGGCGCTACCTTCCGTTTTTCTGTAGAATGCACGGTTTCCTCGCAAACCGACAAAAACTCTTGAGAAGTCGAGATTAATACGTCATTCTGGAAATTATGTCCTGCCAAGAGAACCTTCAACTTTAGAAGGAAACTGAGAGCGCCATTGCATTGACGAGGCTTTCTTACGTCTATACTAATCTTTGCGGCTTTGTTTTCGAGAAAAAGCTTCTTAGAGAGAAAAATTCGGTAGACTATAGCATGTCAATTTTTAAAGAAATCTGAAAGACTTACATCCACGTAAATTATAGCGAAAGCTACGTAAGGAAGCCTCCCGAATGCGGCACTACCTTCCGTGTTTCTGTAGAATGCACGGTTTCCTCGCAAACCGACAAAAACTCTTGAGATATCGAGACTAATACGTCATTCTGGAAATTCTTTCCTGCCAAGAGAACCTTCAACTTTAGAAGGAAACTGGGAGCGCCATTGCATTCTCGAGGCTTTCTTACGTCTATACTAATCTTTGCGCCTTTTTTCTCGAGAAAAAGCTTTTTAGAGAGAAAAATTCGATGGACTATAGCATGTCAATTTTTAAGAAAATCTGAAAGGCTCACATCCACGTAAATTATAGCGAAAGCTACGTAAAGACGCCTTCCTAATGCGGCACTACCTTCCGTTTTTCTGTAGAATGCACGGTTTCCTCGCAAACCGACAAAAACTCTTGAGATGTCGAGATCAATACATCATTCTGGAAATTCTTTCCTGCCAAGAGAACCTTCAACTTTAGAAGGAAACTGAGAGCGCCATTGCATTCTCGAGGCTTTCTTACGTCTATACTAATCTTTGCGGCTTTGTTCTCGAGAAAAAGCTTTTTAGAGAGAAAAATTCGATGGACTATAGCATGTCAATTTTTAAGAAAATCTGAAGGGCTCACATCCACGTAAATTATAGCGAAACGAACGTAAAAGGGCCTCCCAAATGCGTCACTACCTTCCGTGTTTCTGTAGAGTGCACGGTTTCCTCGCAAACCGACAAAAACTCTTGCGATGTCGAGATTAATACGTCATTCTGGAAATTCTGTCCTGCCAAGAGAACCTTCAACTTTAGAAGGACACTGAGAGCGCCATTGCGTTCTCGAGGCTTTCTTACGTCTATACTAATCTTTGCGACTTTGTTCTCGAGAAAAAGCTTTTCAGAGAGAAAAATTCGATGGACTATAGCATGTCAATTTTTAAAAAAATCTGAAAGACTCACATCCACGTAGATTATATCGAAAGATACGTAAAAAGGCCTCCCGAATGCGGCACTACCTTCCGTTTTTCTGTAGAATGCACGGTTTCCTCGCAAACCGACAAAAACTCTTGAGATGTCGAGATCAATACATCATTCTGGAAATTCTGTCCTGCCAAGAGAACCTTCAACTTTAGAAGGAAACTGAGAGCGCCATTGCATTCACGAGGCTTTCTTACGTCTATCCTAACCTTTGCGGCTTTGTTCTCGAGAAAAAGCTTTTCAGAGAGAAAAATTCGATGGACTATAGCATGTCAATTTTTAAAAAAATCTGAAAGACTCACATCCACGTAGATTATATCGAAAGATACGTAAAAAGGCCTCCCGAATGCGGCACTACCTTCCGTTTTTCTGTAGAATGCACGGTTTCCTCGCAAACCGACAAAAACTCTTGAGATGTCGAGATCAACACATCATTCTGGAAATTCTGTCCTGCCAAGAGAACCTTCAACTTTAGAAGGAAACTGAGAGCGCCATTGCATTCACGAGGCTTTCTTACGTCTATCCTAACCTTTGCGGCTTTGTTCTCGAGAAAAAGCTTTTTAGAGAGAAAAATTCGATGGACTATAGCATGTCAATTTTTAAGAAAATCTGAAGGGCTCACATCCACGTAAATTATAGCGAAACGAACGTAAAAGGGCCTCCCAAATGCGTCACTACCTTCCGTGTTTCTGTAGAATGCACGGTTTCCTCGCAAACCGACAAAAACTCTTGAGATGTCGAGATTAATACGTCATTCTGGAAATTCTGTCCTGCCAATAGAACGTTCAACTTTAGAAGGAAACTGGGAGCGCCATTGCATTCTCGAGGCTTTCTTACGTCTATACTAATCTCTGAGGCTTTGTTCTCGAGAAAAAGCTTTCTAGAGAGAAAAATTTGATGGATGTCAATTTTTAAGAAAATCTGAAAGGTTCACATCCACGTAAATTATAGCGAAAGCTACGTAAAGAAGCCTCCCGAATGCGGCACTACCTTCCGTTTTTCTGTAGAAAGCACGGTTTCCTCGCAAACCGACAAAAACTCTTGAAATGTCGAGATTAATACGTCATTCTGGAAATTCTGTCCTGCCAAGAGAACCTTCAACTTTAGAAGGAAACTGACAGCGCCATTGCATTCTCGAGGCTTTCTTACGTCTATGCTAATCTTTGCGGCTTTGTTCTCGAGAAACAGCTTTTTAGAGAGAAAAATTCGATGGACTATAGCATGTCAATTTTTAAGAAAATCTGAAAGGCTCACATCCACGTAAATTATAGCGAGAGCTAAGTAAAAAGGCCTCCCGAATGCGACACTACCTTCCGTTTTTCTGTAGAATGCACGGTTTCCTCGCAAACCGACAAAAACTCTTGAGATTTCGAGATCAATACATCATTTTGGAAATTCTGTCCTGCCAAGAGAACCTTCAACTTTGGAAGGAAACTGACAGCGCCATTGCATTCTCGAGGCTTTCTTACGTCTATGCTAATCTTTGCGGCTTTGTTCTCGAGAAACAGCTTTCTAGAGAGAAAAATTCGATAGACTATAGCATGTCAATTTTTAAGAAAATCTGAAAGGCTCACATCCACGTAAATTATAGCGAAAGCTACGTAAAAAAGCCTCAAGAATGCGGCACTACCTTCCGCTTTTCTGTAGAATGCACGGTTTCCTCGCAAACCGACAAAAACTCTTGAGATGTCGAGATCAATACATCATTCTGGAAATTCTGTCCTGCCAAGAGAACCTTCAACTTTAGAAGGAAACTGACAGCGCCATTGCATTCTCGAGGCTTTCTTACGTCTATACTAATCTTTGCGGCTTTGTTCTTGAGAAACAGCTTTTTAGAGAGAAAAATTCGATGGACTATAGCATGTCAATTTTTAAGAAAATCTGAAAGGCTCACATCCACGTGAATTATAGCGAAAGCTACGTAAAGAAGCCTCCCGAATGCGGCACTACCTTCCGTTTTTCTGTAGAATGCACGGTTTCCTCGCAAACCGACAAAAACTCTTGAGATTTCGAGATCAATACATCATTTTGGAAATTCTGTCCTGCCAAGAGAACCTTCAACTTTAGAAGGAAACTGAGAGCGCCATTGCATTCTCGAGGCTTTCTTACGTCTATACTAATCTTTGCGGCTTTGTTCTCGAGAAAAAGCTTTTTAGAGAGAAAAATTCGATGGACTATAGCATGTCAATTTTTAAGAAAATCTGAAAGGCTCACATCCACGTAAATTATAGCGAAAGCTACGTAAAGAAGCCTCCCGAATGCGGCACTACCTTCCGTTTTTCTGTAGAATGCACGGTCTCCTCGCAAACCGACAATAACTCTTGAGATGTCGAGATCAATACATCATTCTGGCAATTCTGTCCTGCCAAGAGAACGTTCAACTTTAGAAGGAAACTGGGAGCGCCATTGCATTCTCGAGGCTTTCTTACGTCTATACTAATCTCTGAGGCTTTGTTCTCGAGAAAAAGCTTTTTAGAGAGAAAAATTCGATGGACTATAGCATGTCAATTTTTAAGAAAATCTGAAAGGCTCACATCCACGTAAATTATAGCGAATGCTACGTAAAAAAGCCTCCAGAATGCGGCACTACCTTCCGCTTTTCTGTAGAATGCACGGTTTCCTCGCAAACCGACAAAAACTCTTGAGATGTCGAGATCAATACATCATTCTGGAAATTCTGTCCTGCCAAGAGAACCTTCAACTTTAGAAGGAAACTGACAGAGCCATTGCATTCTCAAGGTTTTCATACGTCTATACTAATCTTTGCGGCTTTGTTCTCGAGAAACAGCTTTTTAGAGAGAAAAATTCGATGGACTATAGCATGTCAATTTTTAAGAAAATCTGAAAGGCTCACATCCACGTAAATTATAGTGAAAGCTACGTAAAGAGGCCTCCCGAATGCGGCACTACCTTCCGTTTTTCTGTAGAATGCACGGTTTCCTCGCAAACCGACAAAAACTCTTGAGATGTCGAGATCAATACGTCATTCTGGAAATTCTGTCCTGCCAAGAGAACCTTCAACTTTAGAAGGAAGTTGAGAGCGCCATTGCATTCTCGAGGCTTTCTGACGTCTATACTAATCTCTGAGGCTTTGTTCTCGAGAAAAAGCTTTTTAGAGATAAAAATTCGATGGACTATAGCATGTCAATTTCTAAAAAAATCTGAAAGACTCACATCCACGTAAATTATAGCGAAAGGTACGTAAAAAGGCCTTCCTAATGCGGCACTGCCTTCCGTTTTTCCGTAGAATGCACGGTTTCCTCGCAAACCGACAAAAACTCTTGAGATGTCGAGATCAATACATCATTCTGGAAATTCTTTCCTGTCAAGAGAACCTTCAACATTAGAAGGAAACTGGGAGCGCCATTGCATTCTCGAGGCTTTCTTACGTCTATACTAATCTTTGCGGCTTTGTTCTCGAGAAACAGCTTTTTAGAGAGAAAATTTCGATGGACTTTAGCATGTCAATTTTTAAGAAAATCTGAAAGGCTCACATCCACGTAAATTATAGCGAAAGCTACGTAAAAAGGCCTCCCGAATGCGGCACTACCTTCCGTTTTTCTGTAGAATGCACGGTTTCCTCGCAAACCGACAAAAACTCTTGAGAAGTCGAGATTAATACGTCATTCTGGAAATTATGTCCTGCCAAGAGAACCTTCAACTTTAGAAGGAAACTGAGAGCGCCATTGCATTGACGAGGCTTTCTTACGTCTATACTAATCTTTGCGGCTTTGTTTTCGAGAAAAAGCTTCTTAGAGAGAAAAATTCGGTAGACTATAGCATGTCAATTTTTAAAGAAATCTGAAAGACTTACATCCACGTAAATTATAGCGAAAGCTACGTAAGGAAGCCTCCCGAATGCGGCACTACCTTCCGTGTTTCTGTAGAATGCACGGTTTCCTCGCAAACCGACAAAAACTCTTGAGATATCGAGACTAATACGTCATTCTGGAAATTCTTTCCTGCCAAGAGAACCTTCAACTTTAGAAGGAAACTGAGAGCGCCATTGCATTGACGAGGCTTTCTTACGTCTATACTAATCTTTGCGGCTTTGTTTTCGAGAAAAAGCTTTTTAGAGAGAAAAATTCGATGGACTATAGCATGTCAATTTTTAAGAAAATCTGAAAGACTCACATCCACGTAAATTATAGCGAAAGCTACGTAAAAGGGCCTCCCGAATGCGGCACTACCTTCCGTTTTTCTGTAGAATGCACGGTTTCCTCGCAAACCGACAAAAACTCTTGAGATGTCGAGATTAATACGTCATTCTGGAAATTCTGTCCTGCCAAGAGAACCTTCAACTTTGGAAGGAAACTGGCGGCGCCATTGCATTCTCGAGGCTTTCTTACGTCTATGCTAATCTTTGCGGCTTTGTTCTCGAGAAACAGCTTTTTAGAGAGAAAAATTCGATGGACTATAGCATGTCAATTTCTAAAAAAATCTGAAAGACTCACATCCCCGTAAATTATAGCGAAAGGTACGTAAAAAGGCCTTCCCAATGCGGCACTACCTTCCGTTTTTCTGTAGAATGCACGGTTTCCTCGCAAACCGACAAAAACTCTTGAGATTTCGAGATCAATACTTCATTTTGGAAATTCTATCCTGCCAAGAGAACCTTCAACTTTAGAAGGAAGTTGAGAGCGCCATTGCATTCTCGAGGCTTTCTTACGTCTATACTAATCTCTGAGGCTTTGTTCTCGAGAGAAAGCTTTTTAGAGAGAAAAATTCGATGGACTATAGCATGTCAATTTCTAAAAAAATCTGAAAGACTCACATCCACGTAAATTATAGCGAAAGGTACGTAAAAAGGCCTTCCTAATGCGGCACTGCCTTCCGATTTTCTGTATAATGCACGGTTTCCTCGCAAACCGACAAAAACTCTTGAGATGTCGAGATCAATGCATCATTTTGGAAATTCTGTCCTGCCAAGAGAACCTTCAACTTTAGAAGGACACTGAGACCGCCATTACATTCTCGAGGCTTTCTTACGTCTATACTAATCTTTGCGGCTTTGTTCTCAAGAAAAAGCTTTTTAGAGAGAAAAATTCGATGGACTATAGCATGTCAATTTAAAAAAAAATCTGAAAGACTCGCATCCACGTAAATTATAGCGAAAGCTACGTAAAAAAGCCTCCCGAATGCGGCACTACCTTCCGTTTTTCTGTAGAATGCACGGTTTCCTGGCAAACCGACAAATACTGTTGAGAAGTCGAGATTAATACTTCATTCTGGAAATTCTGTCCTGCCAAGAGATCCTTCAACTTTAGAAGGAGACTGAGAGCGCCATTGCATTCACAAGGCTTTCTTACGTCTATACTAATCTTTGCGGCTTTGTTCTCGAGAAAAAGCTTTTTAGAGAGAAAAATTCGATAGACCATAGCATGTCAATTTTTAAAAAAATCTGAAAGACTCACATCCACGTAAATTATAGCGAAAGCTACGTAAAGGAGCCTCCCGAATGCGGCACTACCTTCGGTTTTTCTGTAGAATGCACGGTTTCCTCGGAAACCGACAAAAACTCTTGAGATTTCGAGATCAATACATCATTTTGGAAATTCTGTTTTGCCAAGAGAACCTTCAACTTTAGAAGGAAACTGAGAGCGCCATTGCATTCTCGAGGCTTTCTTACGTCTATACTAATCTTTGCGGCTATGTTCTCGAGAAAAAGCTTTTTAGAGAGAAAAATTCGATAGACTATAGCATGTCAATTTTTAAAAAAATCTGAAAGACTCACATCCACGTAGATTATATCGAAAGGTACGTAAAAAGACCTCCCGAATGCGGCACTACCTTCCGCTTTTCTGTAGAATGCACGGTTTCCTGGAAAACCGACAAAAACTCTTGAGATGTCGAGATCAATACATCATTCTGGAAATTCTGTCCTGCCAATAGAACCTTCAAATTTAGAAGGAGACTGAGAGCGCCATTGCATTCACAAGGCTTTCTTACGTCTATACTAATCTTTGCGGCTTTGTTCTCGAGAAAAAGCTTTTTAGAGAGAAAAATTCGATAGACCATAGCATGTCAATTTCTAAAAAAATCTGAAAGACTCACATCCACGTAAATTATAGCGAAAGGTACGTAAAAAGGCCTTCCTAATGCGGCACTTCCTTCCGTTTTTCTGTAGAATGCACGGTTTCCTCGCAAACCGACAAAAACTCTTGAGATGTCGAGATCAATACATCATTCTGGAAATTCTTTCCTGTCAAGAGAACCTTCAACATTAGAAGGAAACTGGGAGCGCCATTGCATTCTCGAGGCTTTCTTACGTCTATACTAATCTTTGCGGCTTTGTTCTCGAGAAACAGCTTTTTAGAGAGAAAATTTCGATGGACTTTAGCATGTCAATTTTTAAGAAAATCTGAAAGGCTCACATCCACGTAAATTATAGCGAAAGCTACGTAAAAAGGCCTCCCGAATGCGGCGCTACCTTCCGTTTTTCTGTAGAATGCACGGTTTCCTCGCAAACCGACAAAAACTCTTGAGAAGTCGAGATTAATACGTCATTCTGGAAATTATGTCCTGCCAAGAGAACCTTCAACTTTAGAAGGAAACTGAGAGCGCCATTGCATTGACGAGGCTTTCTTACGTCTATACTAATCTTTGCGGCTTTGTTTTCGAGAAAAAGCTTCTTAGAGAGAAAAATTCGGTAGACTATAGCATGTCAATTTTTAAAGAAATCTGAAAGACTTACATCCACGTAAATTATAGCGAAAGCTACGTAAGGAAGCCTCCCGAATGCGGCACTACCTTCCGTGTTTCTGTAGAATGCACGGTTTCCTCGCAAACCGACAAAAACTCTTGAGATATCGAGACTAATACGTCATTCTGGAAATTCTTTCCTGCCAAGAGAACCTTCAACTTTAGAAGGAAACTGGGAGCGCCATTGCATTCTCGAGGCTTTCTTACGTCTATACTAATCTTTGCGGCTTTGTTCTCGAGAAAAAGCTTTTTAGAGAGAAAAATTCGATGGACTATAGCATGTCAATTTTTAAGAAAATCTGAAAGGCTCACATCCACGTAAATTATAGCGAAAGCTACGTAAAGACGCCTTCCTAATGCGGCACTACCTTCCGTTTTTCTGTAGAATGCACGGTTTCCTCGCAAACCGACAAAAACTCTTGAGATGTCGAGATCAATACATCATTCTGGAAATTCTTTCCTGCCAAGAGAACCTTCAACTTTAGAAGGAAACTGAGAGCGCCATTGCATTCTCGAGGCTTTCTTACGTCTATACTAATCTTTGCGGCTTTGTTCTCGAGAAAAAGCTTTTTAGAGAGAAAAATTCGATGGACTATAGCATGTCAATTTTTAAGAAAATCTGAAGGGCTCACATCCACGTAAATTATAGCGAAACGAACGTAAAAGGGCCTCCCAAATGCGTCACTACCTTCCGTGTTTCTGTAGAGTGCACGGTTTCCTCGCAAACCGACAAAAACTCTTGCGATGTCGAGATTAATACGTCATTCTGGAAATTCTGTCCTGCCAAGAGAACCTTCAACTTTAGAAGGACACTGAGAGCGCCATTGCGTTCTCGAGGCTTTCTTACGTCTATACTAATCTTTGCGACTTTGTTCTCGAGAAAAAGCTTTTCAGAGAGAAAAATTCGATGGACTATAGCATGTCAATTTTTAAAAAAATCTGAAAGACTCACATCCACGTAGATTATATCGAAAGATACGTAAAAAGGCCTCCCGAATGCGGCACTACCTTCCGTTTTTCTGTAGAATGCACGGTTTCCTCGCAAACCGACAAAAACTCTTGAGATGTCGAGATCAATACATCATTCTGGAAATTCTGTCCTGCCAAGAGAACCTTCAACTTTAGAAGGAAACTGAGAGCGCCATTGCATTCACGAGGCTTTCTTACGTCTATCCTAACCTTTGCGGCTTTGTTCTCGAGAAAAAGCTTTTCAGAGAGAAAAATTCGATGGACTATAGCATGTCAATTTTTAAAAAAATCTGAAAGACTCACATCCACGTAGATTATATCGAAAGATACGTAAAAAGGCCTCCCGAATGCGGCACTACCTTCCGTTTTTCTGTAGAATGCACGGTTTCCTCGCAAACCGACAAAAACTCTTGAGATGTCGAGATCAATACATCATTCTGGAAATTCTGTCCTGCCAAGAGAACCTTCAACTTTAGAAGGAAACTGAGAGCGCCATTGCATTCACGAGGCTTTCTTACGTCTATCCTAACCTTTGCGGCTTTGTTCTCGAGAAAAAGCTTTTTAGAGAGAAAAATTCGATGGACTATAGCATGTCAATTTTTAAGAAAATCTGAAGGGCTCACATCCACGTAAATTATAGCGAAACGAACGTAAAAGGGCCTCCCAAATGCGTCACTACCTTCCGTGTTTCTGTAGAATGCACGGTTTCCTCGCAAACCGACAAAAACTCTTGAGATGTCGAGATTAATACGTCATTCTGGAAATTCTGTCCTGCCAATAGAACGTTCAACTTTAGAAGGAAACTGGGAGCGCCATTGCATTCTCGAGGCTTTCTTACGTCTATACTAATCTCTGAGGCTTTGTTCTCGAGAAAAAGCTTTCTAGAGAGAAAAATTTGATGGATGTCAATTTTTAAGAAAATCTGAAAGGTTCACATCCACGTAAATTATAGCGAAAGCTACGTAAAGAAGCCTCCCGAATGCGGCACTACCTTCCGTTTTTCTGTAGAAAGCACGGTTTCCTCGCAAACCGACAAAAACTCTTGAAATGTCGAGATTAATACGTCATTCTGGAAATTCTGTCCTGCCAAGAGAACCTTCAACTTTAGAAGGAAACTGACAGCGCCATTGCATTCTCGAGGCTTTCTTACGTCTATGCTAATCTTTGCGGCTTTGTTCTCGAGAAACAGCTTTTTAGAGAGAAAAATTCGATGGACTATAGCATGTCAATTTTTAAGAAAATCTGAAAGGCTCACATCCACGTAAATTATAGCGAAAGCTAAGTAAAAAGGCCTCCCGAATGCGACACTACCTTCCGTTTTTCTGTAGAATGCACGGTTTCCTCGCAAACCGACAAAAACTCTTGAGATTTCGAGATCAATACATCATTTTGGAAATTCTGTCCTGCCAAGAGAACCTTCAACTTTGGAAGGAAACTGACAGCGCCATTGCATTCTCGAGGCTTTCTTACGTCTATGCTAATCTTTGCGGCTTTGTTCTCGAGAAACAGCTTTCTAGAGAGAAAAATTCGATAGACTATAGCATGTCAATTTTTAAGAAAATCTGAAAGGCTCACATCCACGTAAATTATAGCGAAAGCTACGTAAAAAAGCCTCAAGAATGCGGCACTACCTTCCGCTTTTCTGTAGAATGCACGGTTTCCTCGCAAACCGACAAAAACTCTTGAGATGTCGAGATCAATACATCATTCTGGAAATTCTGTCCTGCCAAGAGAACCTTCAACTTTAGAAGGAAACTGAGAGCGCCATTGCATTCTCGAGGCTTTCTTACGTCTATACTAATCTTTGCGGCTTTGTTCTCGAGAAAAAGCTTTTTAGAGAGAAAAATTCGATGGACTATAGCATGTCAATTTAAAAAAAAATCTGAAAGACTCGCATCCACGTAAATTATAGCGAAAGCTACGTAAAGAAGCCTCCCGAATGCGGCACTACCTTCCGTTTTTCTGTAGAATGCACGGTCTCCTCGCAAACCGACAAAAACTCTTGAGATGTCGAGATCAATACATCATTCTGGAAATTCTGTCCTGCCAAGAGAACCTTCAACTTTAGAAGGAAACTGAGAGCGCCATTGCATTCTCGAGGCTTTCTTACGTCTATACTAATCTTTGCGGCTTTGTTCTCGGGAAAAAGTTTTTTAGAGAGAAAAATTCGATGGACTATAGCATGTCAATTTTTAAGAAAATCTGAAAGGTTCACATCCACGTAAATTATAGCGAAAGCTACGTAAAAAAGCCTCCCGAATGCGGCACTACCTTCCGTTTTTCTGTAGAATGCACGGTTTCCTGGCAAACCGACAAATACTGTTGAGAAGTCGAGATTAATACTTCATTCTGGAAATTCTGTCCTGCCAAGAGATCCTTCAACTTTAGAAGGAGACTGAGAGCGCCATTGCATTCACAAGGCTTTCTTACGTCTATACTAATCTTTGCGGCTTTGTTCTCGAGAAAAAGCTTTTTAGAGAGAAAAATTCGATAGACCATAGCATGTCAATTTTTAAAAAAATCTGAAAGACTCACATCCACGTAAATTATAGCGAAAGCTACGTAAAGGAGCCTCCCGAATGCGGCACTACCTTCGGTTTTTCTGTAGAATGCACGGTTTCCTCGGAAACCGACAAAAACTCTTGAGATTTCGAGATCAATACATCATTTTGGAAATTCTGTTTTGCCAAGAGAACCTTCAACTTTAGAAGGAAACTGAGAGCGCCATTGCATTCTCGAGGCTTTCTTACGTCTATACTAATCTTTGCGGCTATGTTCTCGAGAAAAAGCTTTTTAGAGAGAAAAATTCGATAGACTATAGCATGTCAATTTTTAAAAAAATCTGAAAGACTCACATCCACGTAGATTATATCGAAAGGTACGTAAAAAGACCTCCCGAATGCGGCACTACCTTCCGCTTTTCTGTAGAATGCACGGTTTCCTGGAAAACCGACAAAAACTCTTGAGATGTCGAGATCAATACATCATTCTGGAAATTCTGTCCTGCCAATAGAACCTTCAAATTTAGAAGGAGACTGAGAGCGCCATTGCATTCACAAGGCTTTCTTACGTCTATACTAATCTTTGCGGCTTTGTTCTCGAGAAAAAGCTTTTTAGAGAGAAAAATTCGATAGACCATAGCATGTCAATTTCTAAAAAAATCTGAAAGACTCACATCCACGTAAATTATAGCGAAAGGTACGTAAAAAGGCCTTCCTAATGCGGCACTTCCTTCCGTTTTTCTGTAGAATGCACGGTTTCCTCGCAAACCGACAAAAACTCTTGAGATGTCGAGATCAATACATCATTCTGGAAATTCTTTCCTGTCAAGAGAACCTTCAACATTAGAAGGAAACTGGGAGCGCCATTGCATTCTCGAGGCTTTCTTACGTCTATACTAATCTTTGCGGCTTTGTTCTCGAGAAACAGCTTTTTAGAGAGAAAATTTCGATGGACTTTAGCATGTCAATTTTTAAGAAAATCTGAAAGGCTCACATCCACGTAAATTATAGCGAAAGCTACGTAAAAAGGCCTCCCGAATGCGGCGCTACCTTCCGTTTTTCTGTAGAATGCACGGTTTCCTCGCAAACCGACAAAAACTCTTGAGAAGTCGAGATTAATACGTCATTCTGGAAATTATGTCCTGCCAAGAGAACCTTCAACTTTAGAAGGAAACTGAGAGCGCCATTGCATTGACGAGGCTTTCTTACGTCTATACTAATCTTTGCGGCTTTGTTTTCGAGAAAAAGCTTCTTAGAGAGAAAAATTCGGTAGACTATAGCATGTCAATTTTTAAAGAAATCTGAAAGACTTACATCCACGTAAATTATAGCGAAAGCTACGTAAGGAAGCCTCCCGAATGCGGCACTACCTTCCGTGTTTCTGTAGAATGCACGGTTTCCTCGCAAACCGACAAAAACTCTTGAGATATCGAGACTAATACGTCATTCTGGAAATTCTTTCCTGCCAAGAGAACCTTCAACTTTAGAAGGAAACTGGGAGCGCCATTGCATTCTCGAGGCTTTCTTACGTCTATACTAATCTTTGCGGCTTTGTTCTCGAGAAAAAGCTTTTTAGAGAGAAAAATTCGATGGACTATAGCATGTCAATTTTTAAGAAAATCTGAAAGGCTCACATCCACGTAAATTATAGCGAAAGCTACGTAAAGACGCCTTCCTAATGCGGCACTACCTTCCGTTTTTCTGTAGAATGCACGGTTTCCTCGCAAACCGACAAAAACTCTTGAGATGTCGAGATCAATACATCATTCTGGAAATTCTTTCCTGCCAAGAGAACCTTCAACTTTAGAAGGAAACTGAGAGCGCCATTGCATTCTCGAGGCTTTCTTACGTCTATACTAATCTTTGCGGCTTTGTTCTCGAGAAAAAGCTTTTTAGAGAGAAAAATTCGATGGACTATAGCATGTCAATTTTTAAGAAAATCTGAAGGGCTCACATCCACGTAAATTATAGCGAAACGAACGTAAAAGGGCCTCCCAAATGCGTCACTACCTTCCGTGTTTCTGTAGAGTGCACGGTTTCCTCGCAAACCGACAAAAACTCTTGCGATGTCGAGATTAATACGTCATTCTGGAAATTCTGTCCTGCCAAGAGAACCTTCAACTTTAGAAGGACACTGAGAGCGCCATTGCGTTCTCGAGGCTTTCTTACGTCTATACTAATCTTTGCGACTTTGTTCTCGAGAAAAAGCTTTTCAGAGAGAAAAATTCGATGGACTATAGCATGTCAATTTTTAAAAAAATCTGAAACACTCACATCCACGTAGATTATATCGAAAGATACGTAAAAAGGCCTCCCGAATGCGGCACTACCTTCCGTTTTTCTGTAGAATGCACGGTTTCCTCGCAAACCGACAAAAACTCTTGAGATGTCGAGATCAATACATCATTCTGGAAATTCTGTCCTGCCAAGAGAACCTTCAACTTTAGAAGGAAACTGAGAGCGCCATTGCATTCACGAGGCTTTCTTACGTCTATCCTAACCTTTGCGGCTTTGTTCTCGAGAAAAAGCTTTTCAGAGAGAAAAATTCGATGGACTATAGCATGTCAATTTTTAAAAAAATCTGAAAGACTCACATCCACGTAGATTATATCGAAAGATACGTAAAAAGGCCTCCCGAATGCGGCACTACCTTCCGTTTTTCTGTAGAATGCACGGTTTCCTCGCAAACCGACAAAAACTCTTGAGATGTCGAGATCAATACATCATTCTGGAAATTCTGTCCTGCCAAGAGAACCTTCAACTTTAGAAGGAAACTGAGAGCGCCATTGCATTCACGAGGCTTTCTTACGTCTATCCTAACCTTTGCGGCTTTGTTCTCGAGAAAAAGCTTTTTAGAGAGAAAAATTCGATGGACTATAGCATGTCAATTTTTAAGAAAATCTGAAGGGCTCACATCCACGTAAATTATAGCGAAACGAACGTAAAAGGGCCTCCCAAATGCGTCACTACCTTCCGTGTTTCTGTAGAATGCACGGTTTCCTCGCAAACCGACAAAAACTCTTGAGATGTCGAGATTAATACGTCATTCTGGAAATTCTGTCCTGCCAATAGAACGTTCAACTTTAGAAGGAAACTGGGAGCGCCATTGCATTCTCGAGGCTTTCTTACGTCTATACTAATCTCTGAGGCTTTGTTCTCGAGAAAAAGCTTTCTAGAGAGAAAAATTTGATGGATGTCAATTTTTAAGAAAATCTGAAAGGTTCACATCCACGTAAATTATAGCGAAAGCTACGTAAAGAAGCCTCCCGAATGCGGCACTACCTTCCGTTTTTCTGTAGAAAGCACGGTTTCCTCGCAAACCGACAAAAACTCTTGAAATGTCGAGATTAATACGTCATTCTGGAAATTCTGTCCTGCCAAGAGAACCTTCAACTTTAGAAGGAAACTGACAGCGCCATTGCATTCTCGAGGCTTTCTTACGTCTATGCTAATCTTTGCGGCTTTGTTCTCGAGAAACAGCTTTTTAGAGAGAAAAATTCGATGGACTATAGCATGTCAATTTTTAAGAAAATCTGAAAGGCTCACATCCACGTAAATTATAGCGAAAGCTAAGTAAAAAGGCCTCCCGAATGCGACACTACCTTCCGTTTTTCTGTAGAATGCACGGTTTCCTCGCAAACCGACAAAAACTCTTGAGATTTCGAGATCAATACATCATTTTGGAAATTCTGTCCTGCCAAGAGAACCTTCAACTTTGGAAGGAAACTGACAGCGCCATTGCATTCTCGAGGCTTTCTTACGTCTATGCTAATCTTTGCGGCTTTGTTCTCGAGAAACAGCTTTCTAGAGAGAAAAATTCGATAGACTATAGCATGTCAATTTTTAAGAAAATCTGAAAGGCTCACATCCACGTAAATTATAGCGAAAGCTACGTAAAAAAGCCTCAAGAATGCGGCACTACCTTCCGCTTTTCTGTAGAATGCACGGTTTCCTCGCAAACCGACAAAAACTCTTGAGATGTCGAGATCAATACATCATTCTGGAAATTCTGTCCTGCCAAGAGAACCTTCAACTTTAGAAGGAAACTGACAGCGCCATTGCATTCTCGAGGCTTTCTTACGTCTATACTAATCTTTGCGGCTTTGTTCTTGAGAAACAGCTTTTTAGAGAGAAAAATTCGATGGACTATAGCATGTCAATTTTTAAGAAAATCTGAAAGGCTCACATCCACGTAAATTATAGCGAAAGCTACGTAAAGAAGCCTCCCGAATGCGGCACTACCTTCCGTTTTTCTGTAGAATGCACGGTTTCCTCGCAAACCGACAAAAACTCTTGAGATTTCGAGATCAATACATCATTTTGGAAATTCTGTCCTGCCAAGAGAACCTTCAACTTTAGAAGGAAACTGAGAGCGCCATTGCATTCTCGAGGCTTTCTTACGTCTATACTAATCTTTGCGGCTTTGTTCTCGAGAAAAAGCTTTTTAGAGAGAAAAATTCGATGGACTATAGCATGTCAATTTTTAAGAAAATCTGAAAGGCTCACATCCACGTAAATTATAGCGAAAGCTACGTAAAGAAGCCTCCCGAATGCGGCACTACCTTCCGTTTTTCTGTAGAATGCACGGTCTCCTCGCAAACCGACAATAACTCTTGAGATGTCGAGATCAATACATCATTCTGGCAATTCTGTCCTGCCAAGAGAACGTTCAACTTTAGAAGGAAACTGGGAGCGCCATTGCATTCTCGAGGCTTTCTTACGTCTATACTAATCTCTGAGGCTTTGTTCTCGAGAAAAAGCTTTTTAGAGAGAAAAATTCGATGGACTATAGCATGTCAATTTTTAAGAAAATCTGAAAGGCTCACATCCACGTAAATTATAGCGAATGCTACGTAAAAAAGCCTCCAGAATGCGGCACTACCTTCCGCTTTTCTGTAGAATGCACGGTTTCCTCGCAAACCGACAAAAACTCTTGAGATGTCGAGATCAATACATCATTCTGGAAATTCTGTCCTGCCAAGAGAACCTTCAACTTTAGAAGGAAACTGACAGAGCCATTGCATTCTCAAGGTTTTCATACGTCTATACTAATCTTTGCGGCTTTGTTCTCGAGAAACAGCTTTTTAGAGAGAAAAATTCGATGGACTATAGCATGTCAATTTTTAAGAAAATCTGAAAGGCTCACATCCACGTAAATTATAGTGAAAGCTACGTAAAGAGGCCTCCCGAATGCGGCACTACCTTCCGTTTTTCTGTAGAATGCACGGTTTCCTCGCAAACCGACAAAAACTCTTGAGATGTCGAGATCAATACGTCATTCTGGAAATTCTGTCCTGCCAAGAGAACCTTCAACTTTAGAAGGAAGTTGAGAGCGCCATTGCATTCTCGAGGCTTTCTGACGTCTATACTAATCTCTGAGGCTTTGTTCTCGAGAAAAAGCTTTTTAGAGATAAAAATTCGATGGACTATAGCATGTCAATTTCTAAAAAAATCTGAAAGACTCACATCCACGTAAATTATAGCGAAAGGTACGTAAAAAGGCCTTCCTAATGCGGCACTGCCTTCCGTTTTTCCGTAGAATGCACGGTTTCCTCGCAAACCGACAAAAACTCTTGAGATGTCGAGATCAATACATCATTCTGGAAATTCTTTCCTGTCAAGAGAACCTTCAACATTAGAAGGAAACTGGGAGCGCCATTGCATTCTCGAGGCTTTCTTACGTCTATACTAATCTTTGCGGCTTTGTTCTCGAGAAACAGCTTTTTAGAGAGAAAATTTCGATGGACTTTAGCATGTCAATTTTTAAGAAAATCTGAAAGGCTCACATCCACGTAAATTATAGCGAAAGCTACGTAAAAAGGCCTCCCGAATGCGGCACTACCTTCCGTTTTTCTGTAGAATGCACGGTTTCCTCGCAAACCGACAAAAACTCTTGAGAAGTCGAGATTAATACGTCATTCTGGAAATTATGTCCTGCCAAGAGAACCTTCAACTTTAGAAGGAAACTGAGAGCGCCATTGCATTGACGAGGCTTTCTTACGTCTATACTAATCTTTGCGGCTTTGTTTTCGAGAAAAAGCTTCTTAGAGAGAAAAATTCGGTAGACTATAGCATGTCAATTTTTAAAGAAATCTGAAAGACTTACATCCACGTAAATTATAGCGAAAGCTACGTAAGGAAGCCTCCCGAATGCGGCACTACCTTCCGTGTTTCTGTAGAATGCACGGTTTCCTCGCAAACCGACAAAAACTCTTGAGATATCGAGACTAATACGTCATTCTGGAAATTCTTTCCTGCCAAGAGAACCTTCAACTTTAGAAGGAAACTGAGAGCGCCATTGCATTGACGAGGCTTTCTTACGTCTATACTAATCTTTGCGGCTTTGTTTTCGAGAAAAAGCTTTTTAGAGAGAAAAATTCGATGGACTATAGCATGTCAATTTTTAAGAAAATCTGAAAGACTCACATCCACGTAAATTATAGCGAAAGCTACGTAAAAGGGCCTCCCGAATGCGGCACTACCTTCCGTTTTTCTGTAGAATGCACGGTTTCCTCGCAAACCGACAAAAACTCTTGAGATGTCGAGATTAATACGTCATTCTGGAAATTCTGTCCTGCCAAGAGAACCTTCAACTTTGGAAGGAAACTGGCGGCGCCATTGCATTCTCGAGGCTTTCTTACGTCTATGCTAATCTTTGCGGCTTTGTTCTCGAGAAACAGCTTTTTAGAGAGAAAAATTCGATGGACTATAGCATGTCAATTTCTAAAAAAATCTGAAAGACTCACATCCACGTAAATTATAGCGAAAGGTACGTAAAAAGGCCTTCCCAATGCGGCACTACCTTCCGTTTTTCTGTAGAATGCACGGTTTCCTCGCAAACCGACAAAAACTCTTGAGATTTCGAGATCAATACTTCATTTTGGAAATTCTATCCTGCCAAGAGAACCTTCAACTTTAGAAGGAAGTTGAGAGCGCCATTGCATTCTCGAGGCTTTCTTACGTCTATACTAATCTCTGAGGCTTTGTTCTCGAGAGAAAGCTTTTTAGAGAGAAAAATTCGATGGACTATAGCATGTCAATTTCTAAAAAAATCTGAAAGACTCACATCCACGTAAATTATAGCGAAAGGTACGTAAAAAGGCCTTCCTAATGCGGCACTGCCTTCCGATTTTCTGTATAATGCACGGTTTCCTCGCAAACCGACAAAAACTCTTGAGATGTCGAGATCAATGCATCATTTTGGAAATTCTGTCCTGCCAAGAGAACCTTCAACTTTAGAAGGACACTGAGACCGCCATTACATTCTCGAGGCTTTCTTACGTCTATACTAATCTTTGCGGCTTTGTTCTCGAGAAAAAGCTTTTTAGAGAGAAAAATTCGATGGACTATAGCATGTCAATTTAAAAAAAAATCTGAAAGACTCGCATCCACGTAAATTATAGCGAAAGCTACGTAAAGAAGCCTCCCGAATGCGGCACTACCTTCCGTTTTTCTGTAGAATGCACGGTCTCCTCGCAAACCGACAAAAACTCTTGAGATGTCGAGATCAATACATCATTCTGGAAATTCTGTCCTGCCAAGAGAACCTTCAACTTTAGAAGGAAACTGAGAGCGCCATTGCATTCTCGAGGCTTTCTTACGTCTATACTAATCTTTGCGGCTTTGTTCTCGGGAAAAAGTTTTTTAGAGAGAAAAATTCGATGGACTATAGCATGTCAATTTTTAAGAAAATCTGAAAGGTTCACATCCACGTAAATTATAGCGAAAGCTACGTAAAAAAGCCTCCCGAATGCGGCACTACCTTCCGTTTTTCTGTAGAATGCACGGTTTCCTGGCAAACCGACAAATACTGTTGAGAAGTCGAGATTAATACTTCATTCTGGAAATTCTGTCCTGCCAAGAGATCCTTCAACTTTAGAAGGAGACTGAGAGCGCCATTGCATTCACAAGGCTTTCTTACGTCTATACTAATCTTTGCGGCTTTGTTCTCGAGAAAAAGCTTTTTAGAGAGAAAAATTCGATAGACCATAGCATGTCAATTTTTAAAAAAATCTGAAAGACTCACATCCACGTAAATTATAGCGAAAGCTACGTAAAGGAGCCTCCCGAATGCGGCACTACCTTCGGTTTTTCTGTAGAATGCACGGTTTCCTCGGAAACCGACAAAAACTCTTGAGATGTCGAGATCAATACATCATTCTGGAAATTCTGTCCTGCCAAGAGAACCTTCAACTTTAGAAGGAAACTGAGAGCGCCATTGCATTCACGAGGCTTTCTTACGTCTATACTAATCTTTGCGGCTTTGTTCTCGAGAAAAACCTTTTTAGAGAGAAAAATTCGATGGACTATAGCATGTCAATTTTTAAAAAAATCTGAAAGACTCACATCCACGTAGATTATATCGAAAGATACGTAAAAAGGCCTCCCGAATGCGGCACTACCTTCCGTTTTTCTGTAGAATGCACGGTTTCCTCGCAAACCGACAAAAACTCTTGAGATGTCGAGATCAATACATCATTCTGGAAATTCTGTCCTGCCAAGAGAACCTTCAACTTTAGAAGGAAACTGAGAGCGCCATTGCATTCACGAGGCTTTCTTACGTCTATCCTAACCTTTGCGGCTTTGTTCTCGAGAAAAAGCTTTTCAGAGAGAAAAATTCGATGGACTATAGCATGTCAATTTTTAAAAAAATCTGAAAGACTCACATCCACGTAGATTATATCGAAAGATACGTAAAAAGGCCTCCCGAATGCGGCACTACCTTCCGTTTTTCTGTAGAATGCACGGTTTCCTCGCAAACCGACAAAAACTCTTGAGATGTCGAGATCAATACATCATTCTGGAAATTCTGTCCTGCCAAGAGAACCTTCAACTTTAGAAGGAAACTGAGAGCGCCATTGCATTCACGAGGCTTTCTTACGTCTATCCTAACCTTTGCGGCTTTGTTCTCGAGAAAAAGCTTTTTAGAGAGAAAAATTCGATGGACTATAGCATGTCAATTTTTAAGAAAATCTGAAGGGCTCACATCCACGTAAATTATAGCGAAACGAACGTAAAAGGGCCTCCCAAATGCGTCACTACCTTCCGTGTTTCTGTAGAATGCACGGTTTCCTCGCAAACCGACAAAAACTCTTGAGATGTCGAGATTAATACGTCATTCTGGAAATTCTGTCCTGCCAATAGAACGTTCAACTTTAGAAGGAAACTGGGAGCGCCATTGCATTCTCGAGGCTTTCTTACGTCTATACTAATCTCTGAGGCTTTGTTCTCGAGAAAAAGCTTTCTAGAGAGAAAAATTTGATGGATGTCAATTTTTAAGAAAATCTGAAAGGTTCACATCCACGTAAATTATAGCGAAAGCTACGTAAAGAAGCCTCCCGAATGCGGCACTACCTTCCGTTTTTCTGTAGAAAGCACGGTTTCCTCGCAAACCGACAAAAACTCTTGAAATGTCGAGATTAATACGTCATTCTGGAAATTCTGTCCTGCCAAGAGAACCTTTAACTTTAGAAGGAAACTGACAGCGCCATTGCATTCTCGAGGCTTTCTTACGTCTATGCTAATCTTTGCGGTTTTGTTCTCGAGAAACAGCTTTTTAGAGAGAAAAATTCGATGGACTATAGCATGTCAATTTTTAAGAAAATCTGAAAGGCTCACATCCACGTAAATTATAGCGAAAGCTAAGTAAAAAGGCCTCCCGAATGCGACACTACCTTCCGTTTTTCTGTAGAATGCACGGTTTCCTCGCAAACCGACAAAAACTCTTGAGATTTCGAGATCAATACATCATTTTGGAAATTCTGTCCTGCCAAGAGAACCTTCAACTTTGGAAGGAAACTGACAGCGCCATTGCATTCTCGAGGCTTTCTTACGTCTATGCTAATCTTTGCGGCTTTGTTCTCGAGAAACAGCTTTCTAGAGAGAAAAATTCGATAGACTATAGCATGTCAATTTTTAAGAAAATCTGAAAGGCTCACATCCACGTAAATTATAGCGAAAGCTACGTAAAAAAGCCTCAAGAATGCGGCACTACCTTCCGCTTTTCTGTAGAATGCACGGTTTCCTCGCAAACCGACAAAAACTCTTGAGATGTCGAGATCAATACATCATTCTGGAAATTCTGTCCTGCCAAGAGAACCTTCAACTTTAGAAGGAAACTGACAGCGCCATTGCATTCTCGAGGCTTTCTTACGTCTATACTAATCTTTGCGGCTTTGTTCTTGAGAAACAGCTTTTTAGAGAGAAAAATTCGATGGACTATAGCATGTCAATTTTTAAGAAAATCTGAAAGGCTCACATCCACGTAAATTATAGCGAAAGCTACGTAAAGAAGCCTCCCGAATGCGGCACTACCTTCCGTTTTTCTGTAGAATGCACGGTTTCCTCGCAAACCGACAAAAACTCTTGAGATTTCGAGATCAATACATCATTTTGGAAATTCTGTCCTGCCAAGAGAACCTTCAACTTTAGAAGGAAACTGAGAGCGCCATTGCATTCTCGAGGCTTTCTTACGTCTATACTAATCTTTGCGGCTTTGTTCTCGAGAAAAAGCTTTTTAGAGAGAAAAATTCGATGGACTATAGCATGTCAATTTTTAAGAAAATCTGAAAGGCTCACATCCACGTAAATTATAGCGAAAGCTACGTAAAGAAGCCTCCCGAATGCGGCACTACCTTCCGTTTTTCTGTAGAATGCACGGTCTCCTCGCAAACCGACAATAACTCTTGAGATGTCGAGATCAATACATCATTCTGGCAATTCTGTCCTGCCAAGAGAACGTTCAACTTTAGAAGGAAACTGGGAGCGCCATTGCATTCTCGAGGCTTTCTTACGTCTATACTAATCTCTGAGGCTTTGTTCTCGAGAAAAAGCTTTTTAGAGAGAAAAATTCGATGGACTATAGCATGTCAATTTTTAAGAAAATCTGAAAGGCTCACATCCACGTAAATTATAGCGAATGCTACGTAAAAAAGCCTCCAGAATGCGGCACTACCTTCCGCTTTTCTGTAGAATGCACGGTTTCCTCGCAAACCGACAAAAACTCTTGAGATGTCGAGATCAATACATCATTCTGGAAATTCTGTCCTGCCAAGAGAACCTTCAACTTTAGAAGGAAACTGACAGAGCCATTGCATTCTCAAGGTTTTCATACGTCTATACTAATCTTTGCGGCTTTGTTCTCGAGAAACAGCTTTTTAGAGAGAAAAATTCGATGGACTATAGCATGTCAATTTTTAAGAAAATCTGAAAGGCTCACATCCACGTAAATTATAGTGAAAGCTACGTAAAGAGGCCTCCCGAATGCGGCACTACCTTCCGTTTTTCTGTAGAATGCACGGTTTCCTCGCAAACCGACAAAAACTCTTGAGATGTCGAGATCAATACGTCATTCTGGAAATTCTGTCCTGCCAAGAGAACCTTCAACTTTAGAAGGAAGTTGAGAGCGCCATTGCATTCTCGAGGCTTTCTGACGTCTATACTAATCTCTGAGGCTTTGTTCTCGAGAAAAAGCTTTTTAGAGATAAAAATTCGATGGACTATAGCATGTCAATTTCTAAAAAAATCTGAAAGACTCACATCCACGTAAATTATAGCGAAAGGTACGTAAAAAGGCCTTCCTAATGCGGCACTGCCTTCCGTTTTTCCGTAGAATGCACGGTTTCCTCGCAAACCGACAAAAACTCTTGAGATGTCGAGATCAATACATCATTCTGGAAATTCTTTCCTGTCAAGAGAACCTTCAACATTAGAAGGAAACTGGGAGCGCCATTGCATTCTCGAGGCTTTCTTACGTCTATACTAATCTTTGCGGCTTTGTTCTCGAGAAACAGCTTTTTAGAGAGAAAATTTCGATGGACTTTAGCATGTCAATTTTTAAGAAAATCTGAAAGGCTCACATCCACGTAAATTATAGCGAAAGCTACGTAAAAAGGCCTCCCGAATGCGGCACTACCTTCCGTTTTTCTGTAGAATGCACGGTTTCCTCGCAAACCGACAAAAACTCTTGAGAAGTCGAGATTAATACGTCATTCTGGAAATTATGTCCTGCCAAGAGAACCTTCAACTTTAGAAGGAAACTGAGAGCGCCATTGCATTGACGAGGCTTTCTTACGTCTATACTAATCTTTGCGGCTTTGTTTTCGAGAAAAAGCTTCTTAGAGAGAAAAATTCGGTAGACTATAGCATGTCAATTTTTAAAGAAATCTGAAAGACTTACATCCACGTAAATTATAGCGAAAGCTACGTAAGGAAGCCTCCCGAATGCGGCACTACCTTCCGTGTTTCTGTAGAATGCACGGTTTCCTCGCAAACCGACAAAAACTCTTGAGATATCGAGACTAATACGTCATTCTGGAAATTCTTTCCTGCCAAGAGAACCTTCAACTTTAGAAGGAAACTGAGAGCGCCATTGCATTGACGAGGCTTTCTTACGTCTATACTAATCTTTGCGGCTTTGTTTTCGAGAAAAAGCTTTTTAGAGAGAAAAATTCGATGGACTATAGCATGTCAATTTTTAAGAAAATCTGAAAGACTCACATCCACGTAAATTATAGCGAAAGCTACGTAAAAGGGCCTCCCGAATGCGGCACTACCTTCCGTTTTTCTGTAGAATGCACGGTTTCCTCGCAAACCGACAAAAACTCTTGAGATGTCGAGATTAATACGTCATTCTGGAAATTCTGTCCTGCCAAGAGAACCTTCAACTTTGGAAGGAAACTGGCGGCGCCATTGCATTCTCGAGGCTTTCTTACGTCTATGCTAATCTTTGCGGCTTTGTTCTCGAGAAACAGCTTTCTAGAGAGAAAAATTCGATAGACTATAGCATGTCAATTTTTAAGAAAATCTGAAAGGCTCACATCCACGTAAATTATAGCGAAAGCTACGTAAAAAAGCCTCAAGAATGCGGCACTACCTTCCGCTTTTCTGTAGAATGCACGGTTTCCTCGCAAACCGACAAAAACTCTTGAGATGTCGAGATCAATACATCATTCTGGAAATTCTGTCCTGCCAAGAGAACCTTCAACTTTAGAAGGAAACTGACAGCGCCATTGCATTCTCGAGGCTTTCTTACGTCTATACTAATCTTTGCGGCTTTGTTCTTGAGAAACAGCTTTTTAGAGAGAAAAATTCGATGGACTATAGCATGTCAATTTTTAAGAAAATCTGAAAGGCTCACATCCACGTAAATTATAGCGAAAGCTACGTAAAGAAGCCTCCCGAATGCGGCACTACCTTCCGTTTTTCTGTAGAATGCACGGTTTCCTCGCAAACCGACAAAAACTCTTGAGATTTCGAGATCAATACATCATTTTGGAAATTCTGTCCTGCCAAGAGAACCTTCAACTTTAGAAGGAAACTGAGAGCGCCATTGCATTCTCGAGGCTTTCTTACGTCTATACTAATCTTTGCGGCTTTGTTCTCGAGAAAAAGCTTTTTAGAGAGAAAAATTCGATGGACTATAGCATGTCAATTTTTAAGAAAATCTGAAAGGCTCACATCCACGTAAATTATAGCGAAAGCTACGTAAAGAAGCCTCCCGAATGCGGCACTACCTTCCGTTTTTCTGTAGAATGCACGGTCTCCTCGCAAACCGACAATAACTCTTGAGATGTCGAGATCAATACATCATTCTGGCAATTCTGTCCTGCCAAGAGAACGTTCAACTTTAGAAGGAAACTGGGAGCGCCATTGCATTCTCGAGGCTTTCTTACGTCTATACTAATCTCTGAGGCTTTGTTCTCGAGAAAAAGCTTTTTAGAGAGAAAAATTCGATGGACTATAGCATGTCAATTTTTAAGAAAATCTGAAAGGCTCACATCCACGTAAATTATAGCGAATGCTACGTAAAAAAGCCTCCAGAATGCGGCACTACCTTCCGCTTTTCTGTAGAATGCACGGTTTCCTCGCAAACCGACAAAAACTCTTGAGATGTCGAGATCAATACATCATTCTGGAAATTCTGTCCTGCCAAGAGAACCTTCAACTTTAGAAGGAAACTGACAGAGCCATTGCATTCTCAAGGTTTTCATACGTCTATACTAATCTTTGCGGCTTTGTTCTCGAGAAACAGCTTTTTAGAGAGAAAAATTCGATGGACTATAGCATGTCAATTTTTAAGAAAATCTGAAAGGCTCACATCCACGTAAATTATAGTGAAAGCTACGTAAAGAGGCCTCCCGAATGCGGCACTACCTTCCGTTTTTCTGTAGAATGCACGGTTTCCTCGCAAACCGACAAAAACTCTTGAGATGTCGAGATCAATACGTCATTCTGGAAATTCTGTCCTGCCAAGAGAACCTTCAACTTTAGAAGGAAGTTGAGAGCGCCATTGCATTCTCGAGGCTTTCTGACGTCTATACTAATCTCTGAGGCTTTGTTCTCGAGAAAAAGCTTTTTAGAGATAAAAATTCGATGGACTATAGCATGTCAATTTCTAAAAAAATCTGAAAGACTCACATCCACGTAAATTATAGCGAAAGGTACGTAAAAAGGCCTTCCTAATGCGGCACTGCCTTCCGTTTTTCCGTAGAATGCACGGTTTCCTCGCAAACCGACAAAAACTCTTGAGATGTCGAGATCAATACATCATTCTGGAAATTCTTTCCTGTCAAGAGAACCTTCAACATTAGAAGGAAACTGGGAGCGCCATTGCATTCTCGAGGCTTTCTTACGTCTATACTAATCTTTGCGGCTTTGTTCTCGAGAAACAGCTTTTTAGAGAGAAAATTTCGATGGACTTTAGCATGTCAATTTTTAAGAAAATCTGAAAGGCTCACATCCACGTAAATTATAGCGAAAGCTACGTAAAAAGGCCTCCCGAATGCGGCACTACCTTCCGTTTTTCTGTAGAATGCACGGTTTCCTCGCAAACCGACAAAAACTCTTGAGAAGTCGAGATTAATACGTCATTCTGGAAATTATGTCCTGCCAAGAGAACCTTCAACTTTAGAAGGAAACTGAGAGCGCCATTGCATTGACGAGGCTTTCTTACGTCTATACTAATCTTTGCGGCTTTGTTTTCGAGAAAAAGCTTCTTAGAGAGAAAAATTCGGTAGACTATAGCATGTCAATTTTTAAAGAAATCTGAAAGACTTACATCCACGTAAATTATAGCGAAAGCTACGTAAGGAAGCCTCCCGAATGCGGCACTACCTTCCGTGTTTCTGTAGAATGCACGGTTTCCTCGCAAACCGACAAAAACTCTTGAGATATCGAGACTAATACGTCATTCTGGAAATTCTTTCCTGCCAAGAGAACCTTCAACTTTAGAAGGAAACTGAGAGCGCCATTGCATTGACGAGGCTTTCTTACGTCTATACTAATCTTTGCGGCTTTGTTTTCGAGAAAAAGCTTTTTAGAGAGAAAAATTCGATGGACTATAGCATGTCAATTTTTAAGAAAATCTGAAAGACTCACATCCACGTAAATTATAGCGAAAGCTACGTAAAAGGGCCTCCCGAATGCGGCACTACCTTCCGTTTTTCTGTAGAATGCACGGTTTCCTCGCAAACCGACAAAAACTCTTGAGATGTCGAGATTAATACGTCATTCTGGAAATTCTGTCCTGCCAAGAGAACCTTCAACTTTGGAAGGAAACTGGCGGCGCCATTGCATTCTCGAGGCTTTCTTACGTCTATGCTAATCTTTGCGGCTTTGTTCTCGAGAAACAGCTTTTTAGAGAGAAAAATTCGATGGACTATAGCATGTCAATTTCTAAAAAAATCTGAAAGACTCACATCCACGTAAATTATAGCGAAAGGTACGTAAAAAGGCCTTCCCAATGCGGCACTACCTTCCGTTTTTCTGTAGAATGCACGGTTTCCTCGCAAACCGACAAAAACTCTTGAGATTTCGAGATCAATACTTCATTTTGGAAATTCTATCCTGCCAAGAGAACCTTCAACTTTAGAAGGAAGTTGAGAGCGCCATTGCATTCTCGAGGCTTTCTTACGTCTATACTAATCTCTGAGGCTTTGTTCTCGAGAGAAAGCTTTTTAGAGAGAAAAATTCGATGGACTATAGCATGTCAATTTCTAAAAAAATCTGAAAGACTCACATCCACGTAAATTATAGCGAAAGGTACGTAAAAAGGCCTTCCTAATGCGGCACTGCCTTCCGATTTTCTGTATAATGCACGGTTTCCTCGCAAACCGACAAAAACTCTTGAGATGTCGAGATCAATGCATCATTTTGGAAATTCTGTCCTGCCAAGAGAACCTTCAACTTTAGAAGGACACTGAGACCGCCATTACATTCTCGAGGCTTTCTTACGTCTATACTAATCTTTGCGGCTTTGTTCTCGAGAAAAAGCTTTTTAGAGAGAAAAATTCGATGGACTATAGCATGTCAATTTAAAAAAAAATCTGAAAGACTCGCATCCACGTAAATTATAGCGAAAGCTACGTAAAGAAGCCTCCCGAATGCGGCACTACCTTCCGTTTTTCTGTAGAATGCACGGTCTCCTCGCAAACCGACAAAAACTCTTGAGATGTCGAGATCAATACATCATTCTGGAAATTCTGTCCTGCCAAGAGAACCTTCAACTTTAGAAGGAAACTGAGAGCGCCATTGCATTCTCGAGGCTTTCTTACGTCTATACTAATCTTTGCGGCTTTGTTCTCGGGAAAAAGTTTTTTAGAGAGAAAAATTCGATGGACTATAGCATGTCAATTTTTAAGAAAATCTGAAAGGTTCACATCCACGTAAATTATAGCGAAAGCTACGTAAAAAAGCCTCCCGAATGCGGCACTACCTTCCGTTTTTCTGTAGAATGCACGGTTTCCTGGCAAACCGACAAATACTGTTGAGAAGTCGAGATTAATACTTCATTCTGGAAATTCTGTCCTGCCAAGAGATCCTTCAACTTTAGAAGGAGACTGAGAGCGCCATTGCATTCACAAGGCTTTCTTACGTCTATACTAATCTTTGCGGCTTTGTTCTCGAGAAAAAGCTTTTTAGAGAGAAAAATTCGATAGACCATAGCATGTCAATTTTTAAAAAAATCTGAAAGACTCACATCCACGTAAATTATAGCGAAAGCTACGTAAAGGAGCCTCCCGAATGCGGCACTACCTTCGGTTTTTCTGTAGAATGCACGGTTTCCTCGGAAACCGACAAAAACTCTTGAGATGTCGAGATCAATACATCATTCTGGAAATTCTGTCCTGCCAAGAGAACCTTCAACTTTAGAAGGAAACTGAGAGCGCCATTGCATTCACGAGGCTTTCTTACGTCTATACTAATCTTTGCGGCTTTGTTCTCGAGAAAAACCTTTTTAGAGAGAAAAATTCGATGGACTATAGCATGTCAATTTTTAAAAAAATCTGAAAGACTCACATCCACGTAGATTATATCGAAAGATACGTAAAAAGGCCTCCCGAATGCGGCACTACCTTCCGTTTTTCTGTAGAATGCACGGTTTCCTCGCAAACCGACAAAAACTCTTGAGATGTCGAGATCAATACATCATTCTGGAAATTCTGTCCTGCCAAGAGAACCTTCAACTTTAGAAGGAAACTGAGAGCGCCATTGCATTCACGAGGCTTTCTTACGTCTATCCTAACCTTTGCGGCTTTGTTCTCGAGAAAAAGCTTTTCAGAGAGAAAAATTCGATGGACTATAGCATGTCAATTTTTAAAAAAATCTGAAAGACTCACATCCACGTAGATTATATCGAAAGATACGTAAAAAGGCCTCCCGAATGCGGCACTACCTTCCGTTTTTCTGTAGAATGCACGGTTTCCTCGCAAACCGACAAAAACTCTTGAGATGTCGAGATCAATACATCATTCTGGAAATTCTGTCCTGCCAAGAGAACCTTCAACTTTAGAAGGAAACTGAGAGCGCCATTGCATTCACGAGGCTTTCTTACGTCTATCCTAACCTTTGCGGCTTTGTTCTCGAGAAAAAGCTTTTTAGAGAGAAAAATTCGATGGACTATAGCATGTCAATTTTTAAGAAAATCTGAAGGGCTCACATCCACGTAAATTATAGCGAAACGAACGTAAAAGGGCCTCCCAAATGCGTCACTACCTTCCGTGTTTCTGTAGAATGCACGGTTTCCTCGCAAACCGACAAAAACTCTTGAGATGTCGAGATTAATACGTCATTCTGGAAATTCTGTCCTGCCAATAGAACGTTCAACTTTAGAAGGAAACTGGGAGCGCCATTGCATTCTCGAGGCTTTCTTACGTCTATACTAATCTCTGAGGCTTTGTTCTCGAGAAAAAGCTTTCTAGAGAGAAAAATTTGATGGATGTCAATTTTTAAGAAAATCTGAAAGGTTCACATCCACGTAAATTATAGCGAAAGCTACGTAAAGAAGCCTCCCGAATGCGGCACTACCTTCCGTTTTTCTGTAGAAAGCACGGTTTCCTCGCAAACCGACAAAAACTCTTGAAATGTCGAGATTAATACGTCATTCTGGAAATTCTGTCCTGCCAAGAGAACCTTTAACTTTAGAA
Organism: Rosalia funebris; assembly: GCA_037954035.1. NCBI lineage: Eukaryota > Metazoa > Arthropoda > Insecta > Coleoptera > Cerambycidae > Rosalia > Rosalia funebris. Next base: position 93,334 of record JAZFAV010000004.1, on the reverse strand, counting down.
GGAAACTGACAGCGCCATTGCATTCTCGAGGCTTTCTTACGTCTATGCTAATCTTTGCGGCTTTGTTCTCGAGAAACAGCTTTTTAGAGAGAAAAATTCGATGGACTATAGCATGTCAATTTTTAAGAAAATCTGAAAGGCTCACATCCACGTAAATTATAGCGAAAGCTAAGTAAAAAGGCCTCCCGAATGCGACACTACCTTCCGTTTTTCTGTAGAATGCACGGTTTCCTCGCAAACCGACAAAAACTCTTGAGATTTCGAGATCAATACATCATTTTGGAAATTCTGTCCTGCCAAGAGAACCTTCAACTTTGGAAGGAAACTGACAGCGCCATTGCATTCTCGAGGCTTTCTTACGTCTATGCTAATCTTTGCGGCTTTGTTCTCGAGAAACAGCTTTCTAGAGAGAAAAATTCGATAGACTATAGCATGTCAATTTTTAAGAAAATCTGAAAGGCTCACATCCACGTAAATTATAGCGAAAGCTACGTAAAAAAGCCTCAAGAATGCGGCACTACCTTCCGCTTTTCTGTAGAATGCACGGTTTCCTCGCAAACCGACAAAAACTCTTGAGATGTCGAGATCAATACATCATTCTGGAAATTCTGTCCTGCCAAGAGAACCTTCAACTTTAGAAGGAAACTGACAGCGCCATTGCATTCTCGAGGCTTTCTTACGTCTATACTAATCTTTGCGGCTTTGTTCTTGAGAAACAGCTTTTTAGAGAGAAAAATTCGATGGACTATAGCATGTCAATTTTTAAGAAAATCTGAAAGGCTCACATCCACGTAAATTATAGCGAAAGCTACGTAAAGAAGCCTCCCGAATGCGGCACTACCTTCCGTTTTTCTGTAGAATGCACGGTTTCCTCGCAAACCGACAAAAACTCTTGAGATTTCGAGATCAATACATCATTTTGGAAATTCTGTCCTGCCAAGAGAACCTTCAACTTTAGAAGGAAACTGAGAGCGCCATTGCATTCTCGAGGCTTTCTTACGTCTATACTAATCTTTGCGGCTTTGTTCTCGAGAAAAAGCTTTTTAGAGAGAAAAATTCGATGGACTATAGCATGTCAATTTTTAAGAAAATCTGAAAGGCTCACATCCACGTAAATTATAGCGAAAGCTACGTAAAGAAGCCTCCCGAATGCGGCACTACCTTCCGTTTTTCTGTAGAATGCACGGTCTCCTCGCAAACCGACAATAACTCTTGAGATGTCGAGATCAATACATCATTCTGGCAATTCTGTCCTGCCAAGAGAACGTTCAACTTTAGAAGGAAACTGGGAGCGCCATTGCATTCTCGAGGCTTTCTTACGTCTATACTAATCTCTGAGGCTTTGTTCTCGAGAAAAAGCTTTTTAGAGAGAAAAATTCGATGGACTATAGCATGTCAATTTTTAAGAAAATCTGAAAGGCTCACATCCACGTAAATTATAGCGAATGCTACGTAAAAAAGCCTCCAGAATGCGGCACTACCTTCCGCTTTTCTGTAGAATGCACGGTTTCCTCGCAAACCGACAAAAACTCTTGAGATGTCGAGATCAATACATCATTCTGGAAATTCTGTCCTGCCAAGAGAACCTTCAACTTTAGAAGGAAACTGACAGAGCCATTGCATTCTCAAGGTTTTCATACGTCTATACTAATCTTTGCGGCTTTGTTCTCGAGAAACAGCTTTTTAGAGAGAAAAATTCGATGGACTATAGCATGTCAATTTTTAAGAAAATCTGAAAGGCTCACATCCACGTAAATTATAGTGAAAGCTACGTAAAGAGGCCTCCCGAATGCGGCACTACCTTCCGTTTTTCTGTAGAATGCACGGTTTCCTCGCAAACCGACAAAAACTCTTGAGATGTCGAGATCAATACGTCATTCTGGAAATTCTGTCCTGCCAAGAGAACCTTCAACTTTAGAAGGAAGTTGAGAGCGCCATTGCATTCTCGAGGCTTTCTGACGTCTATACTAATCTCTGAGGCTTTGTTCTCGAGAAAAAGCTTTTTAGAGATAAAAATTCGATGGACTATAGCATGTCAATTTCTAAAAAAATCTGAAAGACTCACATCCACGTAAATTATAGCGAAAGGTACGTAAAAAGGCCTTCCTAATGCGGCACTGCCTTCCGTTTTTCCGTAGAATGCACGGTTTCCTCGCAAACCGACAAAAACTCTTGAGATGTCGAGATCAATACATCATTCTGGAAATTCTTTCCTGTCAAGAGAACCTTCAACATTAGAAGGAAACTGGGAGCGCCATTGCATTCTCGAGGCTTTCTTACGTCTATACTAATCTTTGCGGCTTTGTTCTCGAGAAACAGCTTTTTAGAGAGAAAATTTCGATGGACTTTAGCATGTCAATTTTTAAGAAAATCTGAAAGGCTCACATCCACGTAAATTATAGCGAAAGCTACGTAAAAAGGCCTCCCGAATGCGGCACTACCTTCCGTTTTTCTGTAGAATGCACGGTTTCCTCGCAAACCGACAAAAACTCTTGAGAAGTCGAGATTAATACGTCATTCTGGAAATTATGTCCTGCCAAGAGAACCTTCAACTTTAGAAGGAAACTGAGAGCGCCATTGCATTGACGAGGCTTTCTTACGTCTATACTAATCTTTGCGGCTTTGTTTTCGAGAAAAAGCTTCTTAGAGAGAAAAATTCGGTAGACTATAGCATGTCAATTTTTAAAGAAATCTGAAAGACTTACATCCACGTAAATTATAGCGAAAGCTACGTAAGGAAGCCTCCCGAATGCGGCACTACCTTCCGTGTTTCTGTAGAATGCACGGTTTCCTCGCAAACCGACAAAAACTCTTGAGATATCGAGACTAATACGTCATTCTGGAAATTCTTTCCTGCCAAGAGAACCTTCAACTTTAGAAGGAAACTGAGAGCGCCATTGCATTGACGAGGCTTTCTTACGTCTATACTAATCTTTGCGGCTTTGTTTTCGAGAAAAAGCTTTTTAGAGAGAAAAATTCGATGGACTATAGCATGTCAATTTTTAAGAAAATCTGAAAGACTCACATCCACGTAAATTATAGCGAAAGCTACGTAAAAGGGCCTCCCGAATGCGGCACTACCTTCCGTTTTTCTGTAGAATGCACGGTTTCCTCGCAAACCGACAAAAACTCTTGAGATGTCGAGATTAATACGTCATTCTGGAAATTCTGTCCTGCCAAGAGAACCTTCAACTTTGGAAGGAAACTGGCGGCGCCATTGCATTCTCGAGGCTTTCTTACGTCTATGCTAATCTTTGCGGCTTTGTTCTCGAGAAACAGCTTTTTAGAGAGAAAAATTCGATGGACTATAGCATGTCAATTTCTAAAAAAATCTGAAAGACTCACATCCACGTAAATTATAGCGAAAGGTACGTAAAAAGGCCTTCCCAATGCGGCACTACCTTCCGTTTTTCTGTAGAATGCACGGTTTCCTCGCAAACCGACAAAAACTCTTGAGATTTCGAGATCAATACTTCATTTTGGAAATTCTATCCTGCCAAGAGAACCTTCAACTTTAGAAGGAAGTTGAGAGCGCCATTGCATTCTCGAGGCTTTCTTACGTCTATACTAATCTCTGAGGCTTTGTTCTCGAGAGAAAGCTTTTTAGAGAGAAAAATTCGATGGACTATAGCATGTCAATTTCTAAAAAAATCTGAAAGACTCACATCCACGTAAATTATAGCGAAAGGTACGTAAAAAGGCCTTCCTAATGCGGCACTGCCTTCCGATTTTCTGTATAATGCACGGTTTCCTCGCAAACCGACAAAAACTCTTGAGATGTCGAGATCAATGCATCATTTTGGAAATTCTGTCCTGCCAAGAGAACCTTCAACTTTAGAAGGACACTGAGACCGCCATTACATTCTCGAGGCTTTCTTACGTCTATACTAATCTTTGCGGCTTTGTTCTCGAGAAAAAGCTTTTTAGAGAGAAAAATTCGATGGACTATAGCATGTCAATTTAAAAAAAAATCTGAAAGACTCGCATCCACGTAAATTATAGCGAAAGCTACGTAAAGAAGCCTCCCGAATGCGGCACTACCTTCCGTTTTTCTGTAGAATGCACGGTCTCCTCGCAAACCGACAAAAACTCTTGAGATGTCGAGATCAATACATCATTCTGGAAATTCTGTCCTGCCAAGAGAACCTTCAACTTTAGAAGGAAACTGAGAGCGCCATTGCATTCTCGAGGCTTTCTTACGTCTATACTAATCTTTGCGGCTTTGTTCTCGGGAAAAAGTTTTTTAGAGAGAAAAATTCGATGGACTATAGCATGTCAATTTTTAAGAAAATCTGAAAGGTTCACATCCACGTAAATTATAGCGAAAGCTACGTAAAAAAGCCTCCCGAATGCGGCACTACCTTCCGTTTTTCTGTAGAATGCACGGTTTCCTGGCAAACCGACAAATACTGTTGAGAAGTCGAGATTAATACTTCATTCTGGAAATTCTGTCCTGCCAAGAGATCCTTCAACTTTAGAAGGAGACTGAGAGCGCCATTGCATTCACAAGGCTTTCTTACGTCTATACTAATCTTTGCGGCTTTGTTCTCGAGAAAAAGCTTTTTAGAGAGAAAAATTCGATAGACCATAGCATGTCAATTTTTAAAAAAATCTGAAAGACTCACATCCACGTAAATTATAGCGAAAGCTACGTAAAGGAGCCTCCCGAATGCGGCACTACCTTCGGTTTTTCTGTAGAATGCACGGTTTCCTCGGAAACCGACAAAAACTCTTGAGATGTCGAGATCAATACATCATTCTGGAAATTCTGTCCTGCCAAGAGAACCTTCAACTTTAGAAGGAAACTGAGAGCGCCATTGCATTCACGAGGCTTTCTTACGTCTATACTAATCTTTGCGGCTTTGTTCTCGAGAAAAACCTTTTTAGAGAGAAAAATTCGATGGACTATAGCATGTCAATTTTTAAAAAAATCTGAAAGACTCACATCCACGTAAATTATAGCGAAAGCTACGTAAAAAGGCCTCCCGAATGCGGCACTACCTTCCGTTTTTCTGTAGAATGCACGGTTTCCTGGCAAACCGACAAGGACTCTTGAGATGTCGAGATTAATACGTCATTCTGGAAATTCTGTCCTGCCAAGAGAACCTTTAACTTTAGAGGGAAACTGAGAGTGTCATTGCATTCACGAGGCTTTCTTACGTCTATACTAAACTTTGCGGCTTTGTTCTCGAGAAAAAGCTTTTTATTAAGTTAACTTTTTTTCTCTTCTGCTTTTCTTAATTAAAAATTGTCTCAATAATTGTAGCTTTAGAAGAACTTCTTGAGTTTCCCTTAATTGTCATTTTTATCTTTATCAGGCCATTGCTATGTTAATAACCAAATGGATTTCAATGACAGTAGTTGGAACATGTAGTAGACAGAAATAGTTGACACAACCGATTATTAGGACAAAAGAATGTCCGCAAATACTGAATACCTAGTCTATAAATGTTACCAATGAGAAATGGCATAGCAAGTTCGCATTTAGGAAAAGAAATTGATTGTTTTAATAAATATGGTGCGCGTAGTTTATAAAGAAGTAACTTAATACATCTCCTTTGTATGCAGTATGATGTTCTAGAGATGCTGACTAACCATCGCCGCATGTGTGCCAGATAATTTGTCGAACATGTCGTTGCGTGAATTCCCTTCAATTTTGTGAACTCCTGTTTGACTTCTGCAGTCTGCTTTAAATATTTATGCTCGAGTTAATTTGTTGATTAAACAATGTCTTCAAAAATTGTATTGATTATTGTAAAAAAGTTATTTGAGTAAATAGTACTAACTGAAACAAAGAAGGAAAATAAATAAATAAATAAATGATAATAATAAAGATGTTACCAACTATTTACCTATTTTTAATCAGATACACTACATTACATTTTAAACCTAAAATATTACCTATCTACTTTCAGTTCATTAGATAGGCGCAACATTAAAAATTTTTAAATGAAGGAATAGGTAAATCTGTTATTAGTTTTTTTTTATTTAGACGTTAAACGAATCGTAAAATGTAAATAACATATCACTTTTTACAAACGTGAAACCCGCCGTAATTTAAATCGGGACGCGCCCGCCGACCAATCAGCGCAACGTGTCGGGTTGTGTCTTTTACCACCGTAGTCTGCTGTCAACCAACTGTCAGATTAGGTTAGGCGTCCGGAGACGGGTTATTCGCTTCGTTTTATTTACTTTACACGTCGAGGGGCGTCCCTTGTCGAATTCAACGTCTATTGTGGACGTCTCCCAGTTAACGCCGCCGGTACGAGATGCCCGCGAAACGTCGACAGAACGTACGGAAGCAGGAGGCAGCAATGGGTTGCGACACAGGCCGCAATACAATCGACCGCCCCCTAGCCCCCTAACTGGATTGTCGTTGGTCGAAGTTTCTGCGGAGTAAGGGAAAAACAGTTTCATCGAACTGCAGATTTAACGCGACGACATGCAAGTCCCTGCCCACCCGGATGAGCTCCGGATTCCCTTCAATTCGTCTGCCCCTCTTTGGTCTATACGAATTTTCTCGGGTTCTTTCTAGGCACAACGTTTGTTCGGCGAAAGGCGATCGACGGACCTATAATATAGCTACGGGAATATGTGGAAAATACCCCCGCCTCGGAATCGTCGCAAATTAAAATGAAGGCGGCCTAAATTGGTCTCCCGAATACGGTGGAAAATCGCCGTTTCAATGAGAAACTGTTCCCCTCCACAGAGATGCCGGACAATTTTCCTCGTGAATGCACGCCTTCGAGGTAAGTTAACAACACGTAGTCTAGGATACATCCGATGGCGCCTCATTCGATGCGTTCGTCTGCTGCCCCTTCTTGAACTGTACGAACTTTTTCAGGATTCTACCTTGAGAGGTAGAATGTGTGTTTTGCGTAAGAAATTCGACGGACCCATCCCATCGTGCAGTAAGGGAATTTCGTGGAAGATACGGATGCCGCGCTCGAAATCGGCCCGAATCGTCGGTGACGCATACGTATATCGACCTCCCCATTGCGATGGGCGTCTCATTTTCAATGAAAAACCGTCCGGTTTCCTGCGAAATCGAGAAAGCCCTTCGCCGAAACGGTACGTTCGAGGTAACCGCCTGAGAAACTGACGCCTACCTGGGGCACCTGTGGATTCAGGATAAATGTGAAGGTACCGTTGAATTCGTCTGCCTTTCCTACTGCTTTATGCACGTTTTCGGCGTTCTCCTTCCTGTGAAGTTGTCCCCGCGAAAGGCGATCGAATGCGTGTACGCAGGAATCATCAAAATGCTGTCTGCAGCGCCATCTCGTAGGAACTGTGCGAACCCCATCTGTCATCGATGCTCGTGTCGTACAGATTACATAAGACGGGAATCAATTACGCATTCGGTTGCGGCTATCGACCGTCAGATGGCGGCCAATTCCGCGATTAGGGATCTTTACGCGACGAGTATCCGTGACCGGTGGTCCGTAACGTTCCCACGAGATGGCGCCCCAATCCCCGGGCCGGCTAACTTAACCTTAAATTATTTACGATTTTTACTTTTCAGGAAGGAAATTATATATATCATTATAACGGCTTAACGTTCAAAGTATATGACTGACGCAACAATCTGTCGCGATCACGGGAGAAGGTTTTATGTTTGTCCGTGAAGAACATCTCAGGATGGTTGTCGTAGGACGAACGAAGAATAACTGTCACGTCCCTCCGATGCCCGACAAGTGAGGTAACAAAATATTCAGGATATGTCATGATAAACAGTAACGGACAGATAGATATCTATGGTAATATCGTTGTGTATGCATCGAATTATTTCAATATTTTGGTTTTACTTTGTCACTTAAAATATTTATGGCGTTGTTAATATGTCCGCCTTATCTAACTCGTGCGGAAGGTGTCTTCCCTGCACTCGACTGCCTGTTCGGCGCCTGTTGTGAAAATAACTTTTTCCACGTTAATGCAGAAATGTTTTAGATAGAGTTGCAAACCGTCTGGGAGGAAATTCAATCATGTAACCGCGGCACGAAGAGGAAATCAACGAATTTATCAGATAGGAGGTAGGAGAGACGAATTAGGTTAACAGATCAGGTCCAGGCACAAAGCAAACGAGGTCTTCAATGGGAAAACAACTTACAACATTTCGTAGAAGGATTACATGACGGGAATTTCCCGAACCGAATTTATGAAAGACATCCAAGGAACTGTACCATAAATCTCGAGACAAAAGATAAATAGAACTACACAGAGACGAGAAATGGAAGAAACAGGAATATTTTCCTTCCAACAGACGTCCAGAAGTGAGTAAAATATTAATTATCCGACAAAGCATTTAATTCTACAATCCCATACCTAACATACTTATTTTATTATGTGTGTATCTTGCTTTTGTATCTGTATTGAATATTATTCATTTCAGGGTTAGGATTACTTACAAGAAAGAAGAAATTAAATAGTGGACATTATTACAACTCATCTATGATTATAATAAGTTTTAAGTTTGTTAATGATATTCCCATTAGATGGGTGTCTTATCTTATTCAGACAATGAAACTGTTAAACTTACGTATAACTAAATACACATCTTAATATTTAAATCATTAAATCATTAAATACGCATCTTAATATTTATCGTATGTTGCAAGGCAATTTGCAATCGATATATTTCGAAAGGTATCTTTCAATGGTGATAATATGTTAGTATTCTTTGAAACTTCTTAGTGTATCTGGATTATCACATACAACTGTGGCGCCTGAGGAGAAAAATTCGATAGACTATAGCATGTCAATTATTTAAAAAATCTGAAAGACTCACATCCACGTAAATTATAGCGAAAGCTACGTAAAGACGCCTTCCTAATGCGGCACTACCTTCCGTTTTTCTGTAGAATGCACGGTTTCCTCGCAAACCGACAAAAACTCTTGAGATGTCGAGATCAATACATCATTCTGGAAATTCTTTCCTGCCAAGAGAACCTTCAACTTTAGAAGGAAACTGAGAGCGCCATTGCATTCTCGAGGCTTTCTTACGTCTATACTAATCTCTGAGGCTTTGTTCTCGAGAAAAAGCTTTTTAGAGAGAAAAATTCGATGGACTATAGCATGTCAATTTTTAAGAAAATCTGAAGGGCTCACATCCACGTAAATTATAGCGAAACGAACGTAAAAGGGCCTCCCAAATGCGTCACTACCTTCCGTGTTTCTGTAGAATGCACGGTTTCCTCGCAAACCGACAAAAACTCTTGAGATGTCGAGATTAATACGTCATTCTGGAAATTCTGTCCTGCCAATAGAACGTTCAACTTTAGAAGGAAACTGGGAGCGCCATTGCATTCTCGAGGCTTTCTTACGTCTATACTAATCTCTGAGGCTTTGTTCTCGAGAAAAAGCTTTCTAGAGAGAAAAATTCGATGGATGTCAATTTTTAAGAAAATCTGAAAGGTTCACATCCACGTAAATTATAGCGAAAGCTACGTAAAGAAGCCTCCCGAATGCGGCACTACCTTCCGTTTTTCTGTAGAATGCACGGTTTCCTCGCAAACCGACAAAAACTCTTGAAATGTCGAGATTAATACGTCATTCTGGAAATTCTGTCCTGCCAAGAGAACCTTCAACTTTAGAAGGAAACTGACAGCGCCATTGCATTCTCGAGGCTTTCTTACGTCTATGCTAATCTTTGCGGCTTTGTTCTCGAGAAACAGCTTTCTAGAGAGAAAAATTCGATGGATGTCAATTTTTAAGAAAATCTGAAAGGTTCACATCCACGTAAATTATAGCGAAAGCTACGTAAAGAAGCCTCCCGAATGCGGCACTACCTTCCGTTTTTCTGTAGAATGCACGGTTTCCTCGCAAACCGACAAAAACTCTTGAAATGTCGAGATTAATACGTCATTCTGGAAATTCTGTCCTGCCAAGAGAACCTTCAACTTTAGAAGGAAACTGACAGCGCCATTGCATTCTCGAGGCTTTCTTACGTCTATGCTAATCTTTGCGGCTTTGTTCTCGAGAAACAGCTTTTTAGAGAGAAAAATTCGATGGACTATAGCATGTCAATTTTTAAGAAAATCTGAAAGGCTCACATCCACGTAAATTATAGCGAAAGCTACGTAAAAAGGCCTCCCGAATGCGGCACTACCTTCCGTTTTTCTGTAGAATGCACGGTTTCCTCGCAAACCGACAAAAACTCTTGAGATTTCGAGATCAATACATCATTTTGGAAATTCTGTCCTGCCAAGAGAACCTTCAACTTTGGAAGGAAACTGACAGCGCCATTGCATTCTCGAGGCTTTCTTACGTCTATGCTAATCTTTGCGGCTTTGTTCTCGAGAAACAGCTTTCTAGAGAGAAAAATTCGATAGACTATAGCATGTCAATTTTTAAGAAAATCTGAAAGGCTCACATCCACGTAAATTATAGCGAAAGCTACGTAAAAAAGCCTCCAGAATGCGGCACTACCTTCCGCTTTTCTGTAGAATGCACGGTTTCCTCGCAAACCGACAAAAACTCTTGAGATGTCGAGATCAATACATCATTCTGGAAATTCTGTCCTGCCAAGAGAACCTTCAACTTTAGAAGGAAACTGACAGCGCCATTGCATTCTCGAGGCTTTCTTACGTCTATACTAATCTTTGCGGCTTTGTTCTCGAGAAACAGCTTTTTAGAGAGAAAAATTCGATGGACTATAGCATGTCAATTTTTAAGAAAATCTGAAAGGCTCACATCCACGTAAATTATAGTGAAAGCTACGTAAAGAGGCCTCCCGAATGCGGCACTACCTTCCGTTTTTCTGTAGAATGCACGGTTTCCTCGCAAACCGACAAAAACTCTTGAGATGTCGAGATCAATACGTCATTCTGGAAATTCTGTCCTGCCAAGAGAACCTTCAACTTTAGAAGGAAGTTGAGAGCGCCATTGCATTCTCGAGGCTTTCTGACGTCTATACTAATCTCTGAGGCTTTGTTCTCGAGAAAAAGCTTTTTAGAGATAAAAATTCGATGGACTATAGCATGTCAATTTCTAAAAAAATCTGAAAGACTCACATCCACGTAAATTATAGCGAAAGGTACGTAAAAAGGCCTTCCTAATGCGGCACTGCCTTCCGTTTTTCCGTAGAATGCACGGTTTCCTCGCAAACCGACAAAAACTCTTGAGATGTCGAGATCAATACATCATTCTGGAAATTCTTTCCTGTCAAGAGAACCTTCAACATTAGAAGGAAACTGGGAGCGCCATTGCATTCTCGAGGCTTTCTTACGTCTATACTAATCTTTGCGGCTTTGTTCTCGAGAAACAGCTTTTTAGAGAGAAAATTTCGATGGACTTTAGCATGTCAATTTTTAAGAAAATCTGAAAGGCTCACATCCACGTAAATTATAGCGAAAGCTACGTAAAAAGGCCTCCCGAATGCGGCACTACCTTCCGTTTTTCTGTAGAATGCACGGTTTCCTCGCAAACCGACAAAAACTCTTGAGAAGTCGAGATTAATACGTCATTCTGGAAATTATGTCCTGCCAAGAGAACCTTCAACTTTAGAAGGAAACTGAGAGCGCCATTGCATTGACGAGGCTTTCTTACGTCTATACTAATCTTTGCGGCTTTGTTTTCGAGAAAAAGCTTCTTAGAGAGAAAAATTCGGTAGACTATAGCATGTCAATTTTTAAAGAAATCTGAAAGACTTACATCCACGTAAATTATAGCGAAAGCTACGTAAGGAAGCCTCCCGAATGCGGCACTACCTTCCGTGTTTCTGTAGAATGCACGGTTTCCTCGCAAACCGACAAAAACTCTTGAGATATCGAGACTAATACGTCATTCTGGAAATTCTTTCCTGCCAAGAGAACCTTCAACTTTAGAAGGAAACTGAGAGCGCCATTGCATTGACGAGGCTTTCTTACGTCTATACTAATCTTTGCGGCTTTGTTTTCGAGAAAAAGCTTTTTAGAGAGAAAAATTCGATGGACTATAGCATGTCAATTTTTAAGAAAATCTGAAAGACTCACATCCACGTAAATTATAGCGAAAGCTACGTAAAAGGGCCTCCCGAATGCGGCACTACCTTCCGTTTTTCTGTAGAATGCACGGTTTCCTCGCAAACCGACAAAAACTCTTGAGATGTCGAGATTAATACGTCATTCTGGAAATTCTGTCCTGCCAAGAGAACCTTCAACTTTGGAAGGAAACTGGCGGCGCCATTGCATTCTCGAGGCTTTCTTACGTCTATGCTAATCTTTGCGGCTTTGTTCTCGAGAAACAGCTTTTTAGAGAGAAAAATTCGATGGACTATAGCATGTCAATTTCTAAAAAAATCTGAAAGACTCACATCCACGTAAATTATAGCGAAAGGTACGTAAAAAGGCCTTCCCAATGCGGCACTACCTTCCGTTTTTCTGTAGAATGCACGGTTTCCTCGCAAACCGACAAAAACTCTTGAGATTTCGAGATCAATACTTCATTTTGGAAATTCTATCCTGCCAAGAGAACCTTCAACTTTAGAAGGAAGTTGAGAGCGCCATTGCATTCTCGAGGCTTTCTTACGTCTATACTAATCTCTGAGGCTTTGTTCTCGAGAGAAAGCTTTTTAGAGAGAAAAATTCGATGGACTATAGCATGTCAATTTCTAAAAAAATCTGAAAGACTCACATCCACGTAAATTATAGCGAAAGGTACGTAAAAAGGCCTTCCTAATGCGGCACTGCCTTCCGATTTTCTGTATAATGCACGGTTTCCTCGCAAACCGACAAAAACTCTTGAGATGTCGAGATCAATGCATCATTTTGGAAATTCTGTCCTGCCAAGAGAACCTTCAACTTTAGAAGGACACTGAGACCGCCATTACATTCTCGAGGCTTTCTTACGTCTATACTAATCTTTGCGGCTTTGTTCTCGAGAAAAAGCTTTTTAGAGAGAAAAATTCGATGGACTATAGCATGTCAATTTAAAAAAAAATCTGAAAGACTCGCATCCACGTAAATTATAGCGAAAGCTACGTAAAGAAGCCTCCCGAATGCGGCACTACCTTCCGTTTTTCTGTAGAATGCACGGTCTCCTCGCAAACCGACAAAAACTCTTGAGATGTCGAGATCAATACATCATTCTGGAAATTCTGTCCTGCCAAGAGAACCTTCAACTTTAGAAGGAAACTGAGAGCGCCATTGCATTCTCGAGGCTTTCTTACGTCTATACTAATCTTTGCGGCTTTGTTCTCGGGAAAAAGTTTTTTAGAGAGAAAAATTCGATGGACTATAGCATGTCAATTTTTAAGAAAATCTGAAAGGTTCACATCAACGTAAATTATAGCGAAAGCTACGTAAAAAAGCCTCCCGAATGCGGCACTACCTTCCGTTTTTCTATAGAATGCACGGTTTCCTGGCAAACCGACAAATACTGTTGAGAAGTCGAGATTAATACTTCATTCTGGAAATTCTGTCCTGCCAAGAGATCCTTCAACTTTAGAAGGAGACTGAGAGCGCCATTGCATTCACAAGGCTTTCTTACGTCTATACTAATCTTTGCGGCTTTGTTCTCGAGAAAAAGCTTTTTAGAGAGAAAAATTCGATAGACCATAGCATGTCAATTTTTAAAAAAATCTGAAAGACTCACATCCACGTAAATTATAGCGAAAGCTACGTAAAGGAGCCTCCCGAATGCGGCACTACCTTCGGTTTTTCTGTAGAATGCACGGTTTCCTCGGAAACCGACAAAAACTCTTGAGATTTCGAGATCAATACATCATTTTGGAAATTCTGTTTTGCCAAGAGAACCTTCAACTTTAGAAGGAAACTGAGAGCGCCATTGCATTCTCGAGGCTTTCTTACGTCTATACTAATCTTTGCGGCTATGTTCTCGAGAAAAAGCTTTTTAGAGAGAAAAATTCGATAGACTATAGCATGTCAATTTTTAAAAAAATCTGAAAGACTCACATCCACGTAGATTATATCGAAAGGTACGTAAAAAGACCTCCCGAATGCGGCACTACCTTCCGCTTTTCTGTAGAATGCACGGTTTCCTGGAAAACCGACAAAAACTCTTGAGATGTCGAGATCAATACATCATTCTGGAAATTCTGTCCTGCCAATAGAACCTTCAAATTTAGAAGGAGACTGAGAGCGCCATTGCATTCACAAGGCTTTCTTACGTCTATACTAATCTTTGCGGCTTTGTTCTCGAGAAAAAGCTTTTTAGAGAGAAAAATTCGATAGACCATAGCATGTCAATTTCTAAAAAAATCTGAAAGACTCACATCCACGTAAATTATAGCGAAAGGTACGTAAAAAGGCCTTCCTAATGCGGCACTTCCTTCCGTTTTTCTGTAGAATGCACGGTTTCCTCGCAAACCGACAAAAACTCTTGAGATGTCGAGATCAATACATCATTCTGGAAATTCTTTCCTGTCAAGAGAACCTTCAACATTAGAAGGAAACTGGGAGCGCCATTGCATTCTCGAGGCTTTCTTACGTCTATACTAATCTTTGCGGCTTTGTTCTCGAGAAACAGCTTTTTAGAGAGAAAATTTCGATGGACTTTAGCATGTCAATTTTTAAGAAAATCTGAAAGGCTCACATCCACGTAAATTATAGCGAAAGCTACGTAAAAAGGCCTCCCGAATGCGGCGCTACCTTCCGTTTTTCTGTAGAATGCACGGTTTCCTCGCAAACCGACAAAAACTCTTGAGAAGTCGAGATTAATACGTCATTCTGGAAATTATGTCCTGCCAAGAGAACCTTCAACTTTAGAAGGAAACTGAGAGCGCCATTGCATTGACGAGGCTTTCTTACGTCTATACTAATCTTTGCGGCTTTGTTTTCGAGAAAAAGCTTCTTAGAGAGAAAAATTCGGTAGACTATAGCATGTCAATTTTTAAAGAAATCTGAAAGACTTACATCCACGTAAATTATAGCGAAAGCTACGTAAGGAAGCCTCCCGAATGCGGCACTACCTTCCGTGTTTCTGTAGAATGCACGGTTTCCTCGCAAACCGACAAAAACTCTTGAGATATCGAGACTAATACGTCATTCTGGAAATTCTTTCCTGCCAAGAGAACCTTCAACTTTAGAAGGAAACTGGGAGCGCCATTGCATTCTCGAGGCTTTCTTACGTCTATACTAATCTTTGCGGCTTTGTTCTCGAGAAAAAGCTTTTTAGAGAGAAAAATTCGATGGACTATAGCATGTCAATTTTTAAGAAAATCTGAAAGGCTCACATCCACGTAAATTATAGCGAAAGCTACGTAAAGACGCCTTCCTAATGCGGCACTACCTTCCGTTTTTCTGTAGAATGCACGGTTTCCTCGCAAACCGACAAAAACTCTTGAGATGTCGAGATCAATACATCATTCTGGAAATTCTTTCCTGCCAAGAGAACCTTCAACTTTAGAAGGAAACTGAGAGCGCCATTGCATTCTCGAGGCTTTCTTACGTCTATACTAATCTTTGCGGCTTTGTTCTCGAGAAAAAGCTTTTTAGAGAGAAAAATTCGATGGACTATAGCATGTCAATTTTTAAAAAAATCTGAAGGGCTCACATCCACGTAAATTATAGCGAAACGAACGTAAAAGGGCCTCCCAAATGCGTCACTACCTTCCGTGTTTCTGTAGAGTGCACGGTTTCCTCGCAAACCGACAAAAACTCTTGCGATGTCGAGATTAATACGTCATTCTGGAAATTCTGTCCTGCCAAGAGAACCTTCAACTTTAGAAGGACACTGAGAGCGCCATTGCGTTCTCGAGGCTTTCTTACGTCTATACTAATCTTTGCGACTTTGTTCTCGAGAAAAAGCTTTTCAGAGAGAAAAATTCGATGGACTATAGCATGTCAATTTTTAAAAAAATCTGAAAGACTCACATCCACGTAGATTATATCGAAAGATACGTAAAAAGGCCTCCCGAATGCGGCACTACCTTCCGTTTTTCTGTAGAATGCACGGTTTCCTCGCAAACCGACAAAAACTCTTGAGATGTCGAGATCAATACATCATTCTGGAAATTCTGTCCTGCCAAGAGAACCTTCAACTTTAGAAGGAAACTGAGAGCGCCATTGCATTCACGAGGCTTTCTTACGTCTATCCTAACCTTTGCGGCTTTGTTCTCGAGAAAAAGCTTTTCAGAGAGAAAAATTCGATGGACTATAGCATGTCAATTTTTAAAAAAATCTGAAAGACTCACATCCACGTAGATTATATCGAAAGATACGTAAAAAGGCCTCCCGAATGCGGCACTACCTTCCGTTTTTCTGTAGAATGCACGGTTTCCTCGCAAACCGACAAAAACTCTTGAGATGTCGAGATCAATACATCATTCTGGAAATTCTGTCCTGCCAAGAGAACCTTCAACTTTAGAAGGAAACTGAGAGCGCCATTGCATTCACGAGGCTTTCTTACGTCTATCCTAACCTTTGCGGCTTTGTTCTCGAGAAAAAGCTTTTTAGAGAGAAAAATTCGATGGACTATAGCATGTCAATTTTTAAGAAAATCTGAAGGGCTCACATCCACGTAAATTATAGCGAAACGAACGTAAAAGGGCCTCCCAAATGCGTCACTACCTTCCGTGTTTCTGTAGAATGCACGGTTTCCTCGCAAACCGACAAAAACTCTTGAGATGTCGAGATTAATACGTCATTTTGGAAATTCTGTCCTGCCAATAGAACGTTCAACTTTAGAAGGAAACTGGGAGCGCCATTGCATTCTCGAGGCTTTCTTACGTCTATACTAATCTCTGAGGCTTTGTTCTCGAGAAAAAGCTTTCTAGAGAGAAAAATTTGATGGATGTCAATTTTTAAGAAAATCTGAAAGGTTCACATCCACGTAAATTATAGCGAAAGCTACGTAAAGAAGCCTCCCGAATGCGGCACTACCTTCCGTTTTTCTGTAGAAAGCACGGTTTCCTCGCAAACCGACAAAAACTCTTGAAATGTCGAGATTAATACGTCATTCTGGAAATTCTGTCCTGCCAAGAGAACCTTCAACTTTAGAAGGAAACTGACAGCGCCATTGCATTCTCGAGGCTTTCTTACGTCTATGCTAATCTTTGCGGCTTTGTTCTCGAGAAACAGCTTTTTAGAGAGAAAAATTCGATGGACTATAGCATGTCAATTTTTAAGAAAATCTGAAAGGCTCACATCCACGTAAATTATAGCGAAAGCTAAGTAAAGAGGCCTCCCGAATGCGACACTACCTTCCGTTTTTCTGTAGAATGCACGGTTTCCTCGCAAACCGACAAAAACTCTTGATATTTCGAGATCAATACATCATTTTGGAAATTCTGTCCTGCCAAGAGAACCTTCAACTTTGGAAGGAAACTGACAGCGCCATTGCATTCTCGAGGCTTTCTTACGTCTATGCTAATCTTTGCGGCTTTGTTCTCGAGAAACAGCTTTTTAGAGAGAAAAATTCGATGGACTATAGCATGTCAATTTCTAAAAAAATCTGAAAGACTCACATCCACGTAAATTATAGCGAAAGGTACGTAAAAAGGCCTTCCCAATGCGGCACTACCTTCCGTTTTTCTGTAGAATGCACGGTTTCCTCGCAAACCGACAAAAACTCTTGAGATTTCGAGATCAATACTTCATTTTGGAAATTCTATCCTGCCAAGAGAACCTTCAACTTTAGAAGGAAGTTGAGAGCGCCATTGCATTCTCGAGGCTTTCTTACGTCTATACTAATCTCTGAGGCTTTGTTCTCGAGAGAAAGCTTTTTAGAGAGAAAAATTCGATGGACTATAGCATGTCAATTTCTAAAAAAATCTGAAAGACTCACATCCACGTAAATTATAGCGAAAGGTACGTAAAAAGGCCTTCCTAATGCGGCACTGCCTTCCGATTTTCTGTATAATGCACGGTTTCCTCGCAAACCGACAAAAACTCTTGAGATGTCGAGATCAATGCATCATTTTGGAAATTCTGTCCTGCCAAGAGAACCTTCAACTTTAGAAGGACACTGAGACCGCCATTACATTCTCGAGGCTTTCTTACGTCTATACTAATCTTTGCGGCTTTGTTCTCGAGAAAAAGCTTTTTAGAGAGAAAAATTCGATGGACTATAGCATGTCAATTTAAAAAAAAATCTGAAAGACTCGCATCCACGTAAATTATAGCGAAAGCTACGTAAAGAAGCCTCCCGAATGCGGCACTACCTTCCGTTTTTCTGTAGAATGCACGGTCTCCTCGCAAACCGACAAAAACTCTTGAGATGTCGAGATCAATACATCATTCTGGAAATTCTGTCCTGCCAAGAGAACCTTCAACTTTAGAAGGAAACTGAGAGCGCCATTGCATTCTCGAGGCTTTCTTACGTCTATACTAATCTTTGCGGCTTTGTTCTCGGGAAAAAGTTTTTTAGAGAGAAAAATTCGATGGACTATAGCATGTCAATTTTTAAGAAAATCTGAAAGGTTCACATCCACGTAAATTATAGCGAAAGCTACGTAAAAAAGCCTCCCGAATGCGGCACTACCTTCCGTTTTTCTGTAGAATGCACGGTTTCCTGGCAAACCGACAAATACTGTTGAGAAGTCGAGATTAATACTTCATTCTGGAAATTCTGTCCTGCCAAGAGATCCTTCAACTTTAGAAGGAGACTGAGAGCGCCATTGCATTCACAAGGCTTTCTTACGTCTATACTAATCTTTGCGGCTTTGTTCTCGAGAAAAAGCTTTTTAGAGAGAAAAATTCGATAGACCATAGCATGTCAATTTTTAAAAAAATCTGAAAGACTCACATCCACGTAAATTATAGCGAAAGCTACGTAAAGGAGCCTCCCGAATGCGGCACTACCTTCGGTTTTTCTGTAGAATGCACGGTTTCCTCGGAAACCGACAAAAACTCTTGAGATGTCGAGATCAATACATCATTCTGGAAATTCTGTCCTGCCAAGAGAACCTTCAACTTTAGAAGGAAACTGAGAGCGCCATTGCATTCACGAGGCTTTCTTACGTCTATACTAATCTTTGCGGCTTTGTTCTCGAGAAAAACCTTTTTAGAGAGAAAAATTCGATGGACTATAGCATGTCAATTTTTAAAAAAATCTGAAAGACTCACATCCACGTAAATTATAGCGAAAGCTACGTAAAAAGGCCTCCCGAATGCGGCACTACCTTCCGTTTTTCTGTAGAATGCACGGTTTCCTGGCAAACCGACAAGGACTCTTGAGATGTCGAGATTAATACGTCATTCTGGAAATTCTGTCCTGCCAAGAGAACCTTTAACTTTAGAGGGAAACTGAGAGTGTCATTGCATTCACGAGGCTTTCTTACGTCTATACTAAACTTTGCGGCTTTGTTCTCGAGAAAAAGCTTTTTATTAAGTTAACTTTTTTCTCTTCTGCTTTTCTTAATTAAAAATTGTCTCAATAATTGTAGCTTTAGAAGAACTTCTTGAGTTTCCCTTAATTGTCATTTTTATCTTTATCAGGCCATTGCTATGTTAATAACCAAATGGATTTCAATGACAGTAGTTGGAACATGTAGTAGACAGAAATAGTTGACACAACCGATTATTAGGACAAAAGAATGTCCGCAAATACTGAATACCTAGTCTATAAATGTTACCAATGAGAAATGGCATAGCAAGTTCGCATTTAGGAAAAGAAATTGATTGTTTTAATAAATATGGTGCGCGTAGTTTATAAAGAAGTAACTTAATACATCTCCTTTGTATGCAGTATGATGTTCTAGAGATGCTGACTAACCATCGCCGCATGTGTGCCAGATAATTTGTCGAACATGTCGTTGCGTGAATTCCCTTCAATTTTGTGAACTCCTGTTTGACTTCTGCAGTCTGCTTTAAATATTTATGCTCGAGTTAATTTGTTGATTAAACAATGTCTTCAAAAATTGTATTGATTATTGTAAAAAAGTTATTTGAGTAAATAGTACTAACTGAAACAAAGAAGGAAAATAAATAAATAAATAAATGATAATAATAAAGATGTTACCAACTATTTACCTATTTTTAATCAGATACACTACATTACATTTTAAACCTAAAATATTACCTATCTACTTTCAGTTCATTAGATAGGCGCAACATTAAAAATTTTTAAATGAAGGAATAGGTAAATCTGTTATTAGTTTTTTTTTATTTAGACGTTAAACGAATCGTAAAATGTAAATAACATATCACTTTTTACAAACGTGAAACCCGCCGTAATTTAAATCGGGACGCGCCCGCCGACCAATCAGCGCAACGTGTCGGGTTGTGTCTTTTACCACCGTAGTCTGCTGTCAACCAACTGTCAGATTAGGTTAGGCGTCCGGAGACGGGTTATTCGCTTCGTTTTATTTACTTTACACGTCGAGGGGCGTCCCTTGTCGAATTCAACGTCTATTGTGGACGTCTCCCAGTTAACGCCGCCGGTACGAGATGCCCGCGAAACGTCGACAGAACGTACGGAAGCAGGAGGCAGCAATGGGTTGCGACACAGGCCGCAATACAATCGACCGCCCCCTAGCCCCCTAACTGGATTGTCGTTGGTCGAAGTTTCTGCGGAGTAAGGGAAAAACAGTTTCATCGAACTGCAGATTTAACGCGACGACATGCAAGTCCCTGCCCACCCGGATGAGCTCCGGATTCCCTTCAATTCGTCTGCCCCTCTTTGGTCTATACGAATTTTCTCGGGTTCTTTCTAGGCACAACGTTTGTTCGGCGAAAGGCGATCGACGGACCTATAATATAGCTACGGGAATATGTGGAAAATACCCCCGCCTCGGAATCGTCGCAAATTAAAATGAAGGCGGCCTAAATTGGTCTCCCGAATACGGTGGAAAATCGCCGTTTCAATGAGAAACTGTTCCCCTCCACAGAGATGCCGGACAATTTTCCTCGTGAATGCACGCCTTCGAGGTAAGTTAACAACACGTAGTCTAGGATACATCCGATGGCGCCTCATTCGATGCGTTCGTCTGCTGCCCCTTCTTGAACTGTACGAACTTTTTCAGGATTCTACCTTGAGAGGTAGAATGTGTGTTTTGCGTAAGAAATTCGACGGACCCATCCCATCGTGCAGTAAGGGAATTTCGTGGAAGATACGGATGCCGCGCTCGAAATCGGCCCGAATCGTCGGTGACGCATACGTATATCGACCTCCCCATTGCGATGGGCGTCTCATTTTCAATGAAAAACCGTCCGGTTTCCTGCGAAATCGAGAAAGCCCTTCGCCGAAACGGTACGTTCGAGGTAACCGCCTGAGAAACTGACGCCTACCTGGGGCACCTGTGGATTCAGGATAAATGTGAAGGTACCGTTGAATTCGTCTGCCTTTCCTACTGCTTTATGCACGTTTTCGGCGTTCTCCTTCCTGTGAAGTTGTCCCCGCGAAAGGCGATCGAATGCGTGTACGCAGGAATCATCAAAATGCTGTCTGCAGCGCCATCTCGTAGGAACTGTGCGAACCCCATCTGTCATCGATGCTCGTGTCGTACAGATTACATAAGACGGGAATCAATTACGCATTCGGTTGCGGCTATCGACCGTCAGATGGCGGCCAATTCCGCGATTAGGGATCTTTACGCGACGAGTATCCGTGACCGGTGGTCCGTAACGTTCCCACGAGATGGCGCCCCAATCCCCGGGCCGGCTAACTTAACCTTAAATTATTTACGATTTTTACTTTTCAGGAAGGAAATTATATATATCATTATAACGGCTTAACGTTCAAAGTATATGACTGACGCAACAATCTGTCGCGATCACGGGAGAAGGTTTTATGTTTGTCCGTGAAGAACATCTCAGGATGGTTGTCGTAGGACGAACGAAGAATAACTGTCACGTCCCTCCGATGCCCGACAAGTGAGGTAACAAAATATTCAGGATATGTCATGATAAACAGTAACGGACAGATAGATATCTATGGTAATATCGTTGTGTATGCATCGAATTATTTCAATATTTTGGTTTTACTTTGTCACTTAAAATATTTATGGCGTTGTTAATATGTCCGCCTTATCTAACTCGTGCGGAAGGTGTCTTCCCTGCACTCGACTGCCTGTTCGGCGCCTGTTGTGAAAATAACTTTTTCCACGTTAATGCAGAAATGTTTTAGATAGAGTTGCAAACCGTCTGGGAGGAAATTCAATCATGTAACCGCGGCACGAAGAGGAAATCAACGAATTTATCAGATAGGAGGTAGGAGAGACGAATTAGGTTAACAGATCAGGTCCAGGCACAAAGCAAACGAGGTCTTCAATGGGAAAACAACTTACAACATTTCGTAGAAGGATTACATGACGGGAATTTCCCGAACCGAATTTATGAAAGACATCCAAGGAACTGTACCATAAATCTCGAGACAAAAGATAAATAGAACTACACAGAGACGAGAAATGGAAGAAACAGGAATATTTTCCTTCCAACAGACGTCCAGAAGTGAGTAAAATATTAATTATCCGACAAAGCATTTAATTCTACAATCCCATACCTAACATACTTATTTTATTATGTGTGTATCTTGCTTTTGTATCTGTATTGAATATTATTCATTTCAGGGTTAGGATTACTTACAAGAAAGAAGAAATTAAATAGTGGACATTATTACAACTCATCTATGATTATAATAAGTTTTAAGTTTGTTAATGATATTCCCATTAGATGGGTGTCTTATCTTATTCAGACAATGAAACTGTTAAACTTACGTATAACTAAATACACATCTTAATATTTAAATCATTAAATCATTAAATACGCATCTTAATATTTATCGTATGTTGCAAGGCAATTTGCAATCGATATATTTCGAAAGGTATCTTTCAATGGTGATAATATGTTAGTATTCTTTGAAACTTCTTAGTGTATCTGGATTATCACATACAACTGTGGCGCCTGAGGAGAAAAATTCGATAGACTATAGCATGTCAATTATTTAAAAAATCTGAAAGACTCACATCCACGTAAATTATAGCGAAAGCTACGTAAAGACGCCTTCCTAATGCGGCACTACCTTCCGTTTTTCTGTAGAATGCACGGTTTCCTCGCAAACCGACAAAAACTCTTGAGATGTCGAGATCAATACATCATTCTGGAAATTCTTTCCTGCCAAGAGAACCTTCAACTTTAGAAGGAAACTGAGAGCGCCATTGCATTCTCGAGGCTTTCTTACGTCTATACTAATCTCTGAGGCTTTGTTCTCGAGAAAAAGCTTTTTAGAGAGAAAAATTCGATGGACTATAGCATGTCAATTTTTAAGAAAATCTGAAGGGCTCACATCCACGTAAATTATAGCGAAACGAACGTAAAAGGGCCTCCCAAATGCGTCACTACCTTCCGTGTTTCTGTAGAATGCACGGTTTCCTCGCAAACCGACAAAAACTCTTGAGATGTCGAGATTAATACGTCATTCTGGAAATTCTGTCCTGCCAATAGAACGTTCAACTTTAGAAGGAAACTGGGAGCGCCATTGCATTCTCGAGGCTTTCTTACGTCTATACTAATCTCTGAGGCTTTGTTCTCGAGAAAAAGCTTTCTAGAGAGAAAAATTCGATGGATGTCAATTTTTAAGAAAATCTGAAAGGTTCACATCCACGTAAATTATAGCGAAAGCTACGTAAAGAAGCCTCCCGAATGCGGCACTACCTTCCGTTTTTCTGTAGAATGCACGGTTTCCTCGCAAACCGACAAAAACTCTTGAAATGTCGAGATTAATACGTCATTCTGGAAATTCTGTCCTGCCAAGAGAACCTTCAACTTTAGAAGGAAACTGACAGCGCCATTGCATTCTCGAGGCTTTCTTACGTCTATGCTAATCTTTGCGGCTTTGTTCTCGAGAAACAGCTTTCTAGAGAGAAAAATTCGATGGATGTCAATTTTTAAGAAAATCTGAAAGGTTCACATCCACGTAAATTATAGCGAAAGCTACGTAAAGAAGCCTCCCGAATGCGGCACTACCTTCCGTTTTTCTGTAGAATGCACGGTTTCCTCGCAAACCGACAAAAACTCTTGAAATGTCGAGATTAATACGTCATTCTGGAAATTCTGTCCTGCCAAGAGAACCTTCAACTTTAGAAGGAAACTGACAGCGCCATTGCATTCTCGAGGCTTTCTTACGTCTATGCTAATCTTTGCGGCTTTGTTCTCGAGAAACAGCTTTTTAGAGAGAAAAATTCGATGGACTATAGCATGTCAATTTTTAAGAAAATCTGAAAGGCTCACATCCACGTAAATTATAGCGAAAGCTACGTAAAAAGGCCTCCCGAATGCGGCACTACCTTCCGTTTTTCTGTAGAATGCACGGTTTCCTCGCAAACCGACAAAAACTCTTGAGATTTCGAGATCAATACATCATTTTGGAAATTCTGTCCTGCCAAGAGAACCTTCAACTTTGGAAGGAAACTGACAGCGCCATTGCATTCTCGAGGCTTTCTTACGTCTATGCTAATCTTTGCGGCTTTGTTCTCGAGAAACAGCTTTCTAGAGAGAAAAATTCGATAGACTATAGCATGTCAATTTTTAAGAAAATCTGAAAGGCTCACATCCACGTAAATTATAGCGAAAGCTACGTAAAAAAGCCTCCAGAATGCGGCACTACCTTCCGCTTTTCTGTAGAATGCACGGTTTCCTCGCAAACCGACAAAAACTCTTGAGATGTCGAGATCAATACATCATTCTGGAAATTCTGTCCTGCCAAGAGAACCTTCAACTTTAGAAGGAAACTGACAGCGCCATTGCATTCTCGAGGCTTTCTTACGTCCATGCTAATCTTTGCGGCTTTGTTCTCGAGAAACAGCTTTTTAGAGAGAAAAATTCGATGGACTATAGCATGTCAATTTTTAAGAAAATCTGAAAGGCTCACATCCACGTAAATTATAGCGAAAGCTACGTAAAAAGGCCTCCCGAATGCGGCACTACCTTCCGTTTTTCTGTAGAATGCACGGTCTCCTCGCAAACCGACAATAACTCTTGAGATGTCGAGATCAATACATCATTCTGGAAATTCTTTCCTGCCAAGAGAACGTTCAACTTTAGAAGGAAACTGGGAGCGCCATTGCATTCTCGAGGCTTTCTTACGTCTATACTAATCTCTGAGGCTTTGTTCTCGAGAAAAAGCTTTTTAGAGATAAAAATTCGATGGACTATAGCATGTCAATTTCTAAAAAAATCTGAAAGACTCACATCCACGTAAATTATAGCGAAAGGTACGTAAAAAGGCCTTCCTAATGCGGCACTGCCTTCCGTTTTTCTGTAGAATGCACGGTTTCCTCGCAAACCGACAAAAACTCTTGAGATGTCGAGATCAATACATCATTCTGGAAATTCTTCCCTGTCAAGAGAACCTTCAACATTAGAAGGAAACTGGGAGCGCCATTGCATTCTCGAGGCTTTCTTACGTCTATACTAATCTTTGCGGCTTTGTTCTCGAGAAACAGCTTTTTAGAGAGAAAATTTCGATGGACTTTAGCATGTCAATTTTTAAGAAAATCTGAAAGGCTCACATCCACGTAAATTATAGCGAAAGCTACGTAAAAAGGCCTCCCGAATGCGGCACTACCTTCCGTTTTTCTGTAGAATGCACGGTTTCCTCGCAAACCGACAAAAACTCTTGAGAAGTCGAGATTAATACGTCATTCTGGAAATTATGTCCTGCCAAGAGAACCTTCAACTTTAGAAGGAAACTGAGAGCGCCTATGCATTGACGAGGCTTTCTTACTTCTATACTAATCTTTGCGGCTTTGTTTTCGAGAAAAAGCTTCTTAGAGAGAAAAATTCGGTAGACTATAGCATGTCAATTTTTAAAGAAATCTGAAAGACTTACATCCACGTAAATTATAGCGAAAGCTACGTAAGGAAGCCTCCCGAATGCGGCACTACCTTCCGTTTTTCTGTAGAATGCACGGTTTCCTCGCAAACCGACAAAAACTCTTGAGATGTCGAGATTAATACGTCATTCTGGAAATTCTGTCCTGCCAAGAGAACCTTCAACTTTGGAAGGAAACTGGCGGCGCCATTGCATTCTCGAGGCTTTCTTACGTCTATGCTAATCTTTGCGGCTTTGTTCTCGAGAAAAAGCTTTTTAGAGAGAAAAATTCGATAGACTATAGCTTGTCAATTTTAAATAAAATCTGAAAGAGTCACATCCACGTAAATTATAGCGAAGGCTACGTAAAAAGCCTCCCAAATGCGGCACTACCTTCCGTTTTTCTGTAGAATGCACGGTTTCCTCGCAAGCCGACAAAAACTCTTGAGATGTCGAGATCAATACATCATTCTGGAAATTCTTTCCTGCCATGAGAACCTTCAACTTTAGAAGGAAACTGGGAGCGCCATTGCATTCTCGAGGCTTTCTTACGTCTATACTAATCTTTGCGGCTTTGTTCTCGAGAAAAAGCTTTTTAGAGAGAAAAATTCGATAGACTATAGCTTGTCAATTTTAAATAAAATCTGAAAGAGTCACATCCACGTAAATTATAGCGAAGGCTACGTAAAAAGCCTCCCAAATGCGGCACTACCTTCCGTTTTTCTGTAGAATGCACGGTTTCCTCGCAAACCGACAAAAACTCTTGAGATGTCGAGATCAATACATCATTCTGGAAATTCTTTCCTGCCAAGAGAACCTTCAACTTTAGAAGGAAACTGGGAGCGCCATTGCATTCTCGAGGCTTTCTTACGTCTATACTAATCTTTGCGGCTTTGTTCTCGAGAAAAAGTTTTTTAGAGAGAAAAATTCGATGGACTATAGCATGTCAATTTTAAAAAAAATCTGAAAGATTCACATCCACGTAAATTATAGCGAAAGCTACGTAAAGAAGCCTCCCGAATGCGGCACTACCTTCCGTTTTTCTGTAGAATGCACGGTCTCCTCGCAAACCGACAAAAACTCTTGAGATGTCGAGATCAATACATCATTTTGGAAATTCTGTCCTGCCAAGAGAACCTTCAACTTTAGAAGGACACTGAGAGCGCCATTTCTCGAGGCTTTCTTACGTCAATACTAATCTTTGCGGTTTTGTTCTCGAGAAACAGCTTTTTAGAGAGAAAATTTCGATGGACTATAGCTCAATTTTAAAAAAAATCTGAAAGAGTCACATCCACGTAAATTATAGCGAAGGCTACGTAAAAAGCCTCCCAAATGCGGCACTACCTTCCGTTTTTCTGTAGAATGCACGGTCTCCTCGCAAACCGACAAAAACTCTTGAGATGTCGAGATTAATACGTCATTCTGGAAATTCTATCCTGCCAAGAGAACCTTCAACTTTAGAAGGAAGTTGAGAGCGCCATTGCATCCTCGAGGCTTTCTTACGTCTATACTAATCTCTGAGGCTTTGTTCTCGAGAAAAAGCTTTTTAGAGAGAAAAATTCGATGGACTATAGCATGTCAATTTCTAAAAAAATCTGAAAGACTCACATCCACGTAAATTATAGCGAAAGGTACGTAAAAAGGCCTTCCTAATGCGGCACTGCCTTCCGATTTTCTGTAGAATGCACGGTTTCCTCGCAAACCGACAAAAACTCTTGAGATGTCGAGATCAATACATCATACTGGAAATTCTTTCCTGCCAAGAGAACCTTCAACTTTAGAAGGAAACTGAGAGCGCCATTGCATTCTCGAGGCTTTCTTACGTCTATACTAATCTTTGCGGCTTTGTTCTCGAGAAAAAGTTTTTTAGAGAGAAAAATTCGATAGACTATAGCATGTCAATTTTTAAAAAAATCTGAAAAGCTTACATCCACGTAAATTATAGCGAAAGCTACGTAAAAAGGCCTCCCGAATGCGGCACTACCTTCCGTTTTTCTGTAGAATGCACGGTTTCCTCGCAAGCCGACAAAAACTCTTGAGATGTCGAGATCAATACATCATTCTGGAAATTCTGTCGTGCCAACAGAACCTTGAACTTTAGAAGGAAACTGAGAGCGCCATTGCATTCTCGAGGCTTTCTTACGTCTATACTAATCTTTGCGGCTTTGTTCTCGAGAAAAAGCTTTTTAGAGAGAAAAATTCGATGGACTATAAGCATGTCAATTTTAAAAAAAATCTGAAAGACTCGCATCCACGTAAATTATAGCGAAAGCTACGTAAAGAAGCCTCCCGAATGCGGCACTGCCTTCCGTTTTTCTGTAGAATGCACGGTCTCCTCGCAAACCGACAAAAACTCTTGAGATGTCGAGATCAATACATCATTCTGGAAATTCTGTCCTGCCAAGAGAACCTTCAACTTTAGAAGGAAACTGAGAGCGCCATTGCATTCTCGAGGCTTTCTTACGTCTATACTAATCTTTGCGGCTTTGTTCTCAAGAAAAAGTTTTTTAGAGAGAAAAATTCGATGGACTATAGCATGTCAATTTTTAAGAAAATCTGAAAGGTTCACATCCACGTAAATTATAGCGAAAGCTACGTAAAAAGGCCTCCCGAATGCGTCACTACCTTCCGTGTTTCTGTAGAATGCACGGTTTCCTCGCAAACCGACAAAAACTCTTGAGATGTCGAGATTAATACGTCATTCTGGAAATTCTGTCCTGCCAAGAGAACCTTCAACTTTAGAAGGAAACTGAGAGCGCCATTGCATTCTCGAGGCTTTCTTACGTCTATACTAATCTTTGCGGCTTTGTTCTCGAGAAAAAGCTTTTTAGAGAGAAAAATTCGATAGACTATAGCTTGTCAATTTTAAAAAGAATCTGAAAGAGTCACATCCACGTAAATTATAGCGAAGGCTACGTAAAAAGCCTCCCAAATGCGGCACTACCTTCCGTTTTTCTGTAGAATGCACGGTTTCCTCGCAAGCCGACAAAAACTCTTGAGATGTCGAGATCAATACATCATTCTGGAAATTCTGTCGTGCCAACAGAACCTTGAACTTTAGAAGGAAACTGAGAGCGCCATTGCATTCTCGAGGCTTTCTTACGTCTATACTAATCTTTGCGGCTTTGTTCTCGAGAAAAAGCTTTTTAGAGAGAAAAATTCGATGGACTATAGCACGTCAATTTTAAAAAAAATCTGAAAGACTCGCATCCACGTAAATTATAGCGAAAGCTACGTAAAGAAGCCTCCCGAATGCGGCACTGCCTTCCGTTTTTCTGTAGAATGCACGGTCTCCTCGCAAACCGACAAAAACTCTTGAGATGTCGAGATCAATACATCATTCTGGAAATTCTGTCCTGCCAAGAGAACCTTCAACTTTAGAAGGAAACTGAGAGCGCCATTGCATTCTCGAGGCTTTCTTACGTCTATACTAATCTTTGCGGCTTTGTTCTCGAGAAAAAGTTTTTTAGAGAGAAAAATTCGATGGACTATAGCATGTCAATTTTTAAGAAAATCTGAAAGGTTCACATCCACGTAAATTATAGCGAAAGCTACGTAAAAAAGCCTCCCGAATGCGGCACTACCTTCCGTCTTTCTGTAGAATGCACGGTTTCCTGGCAAACCGACAAAAACTCTTGAGATGTCGAAATTAATACGTCATTCTGGAAATTCTGTCCTGCCAAGAGACCCTTCAACTTTAGAAGGAAACTGAGAGCGCCATTGCATTCACGAGGCTTTCTTACGTCCATCCTAACCTTTACGGCTTTGTTCTCGAGAAAAAGCTTTTTATTAAGTTACCTTTTTTCTCTTCTGCTTTTCTTAATTAAAAATTGTCTCAATAATTGTAGCTCTAGAAGAACTTCTTGAGTTTCCCTCAATTGTCATTTTTATCTTTATCAGGCCATTGCTATGTTAATAACCAAATGGATTTCAATGACAGTAGTTGGAACTTGTAGTAGACAGAAATAGTTGACACAACCGATTATTAGGACAAAAGAATGTCCGCAAATACTAAATACCTAGTCTATAAATGTTACCAATGAGAAATGGCATAGCAAGTTCTCATTTAGGAAGAGAAATTGATTGTTTTATTAAATATGGTGCGCGTAGTTTATAAAGAAGTAACTTAATACATCTCCTTTGTATGCAGTATGATGTTCTAGAGATGCTGACTAACCATCACCGCATGTGTGCCAAATAATTTGTCGAACATGTCGTTGCGTGAGTTCCCTTCAATTTTGTGAATTCCTGTTTGACTTCTGCAGTCTGCTTTAAATATTTATGCTCACTTTTTACAAACGCGAAACCCGCCTAAATTTAAATCCGGACGCGCCCGCCGACCAATCAGCGCAACGTGTCGGGTTGTGTCTTTTACCACCGTAGTCTGCTGTCAACCAACTGTCAGATTAGGTTATGCGTTCGGAGACGGGTTATTCGCTTCGTTTTATTTACTTTACACGTCGAGGGGCGTCCCTTGTCGAATTCAACGTCTATTGTGGACGTCTCCCAGTTAACGCCGCCGGTACGAGATGCCCGCGAAACGTCGACAGAACGTACGGAAGCAGGAGGCAGCAATGGGTTGCGACACAGGCCGCAATACAATCGACCGCCCCCTAGCCCCCTAACTGGATTGCCGTTTGTCGAAGTTTTTCGGAGTAAGGGGAAAACTGTTTCATCGAACTGCAGATTCAATGCGACGACATGCAAGTCCCTGCCCACCCGGATGAGCTCCGGATTCAGGATAAACGTGAAGGTACCGTTCAATTCGTCTGCCCTTCTTTAGTCTATACGAATTTTCTCGGGTTCTTTCTAGGCACAACGTTTGTTCGGAGAAAGGCGATCGACGGACCTATAATATAGCTACGGGAATATGTGGAAAATACCCCCGCCTCGGAATCGTCGCAAATTAAAATGAAGGCGGCCTGAAATCGGTCTCCCGAATACGATGGAAAATTGCCGTTTCAATGAGAAACTGTCCCCCTCCACAGAGATGCCGGACAATTTTCGTCGTGAATGCACGCCTTCGAGGTAAGTTAACATCACGTAATCTAGGATACATCCGATGGCGCCTCGTTCGATGCGTTCGTCTGCTGCCCCTCCTTGAACTGTACGAACTTTTTCAGGATTCTACCTTGAGAGGTAGAATGTGTGTTTTGTGTAAGAAATTCGACGGACCCATCCCATCGTGCAGTAAGGGAATTTCGTGGAAGATACGGATGCCGCGCTCGAAATCGGCCCGAATCGTCGGTGACGCATACGTATGTCGACCTCCCCATTGCGATGGGCGTCTCATTTTCAATGAAAAACCGTCCGGTTTCCTGCGAAATCGAGAAAGCCCTTCGCCGAAACGGCGCGTTCGAGGTAACCGCTTGAGAAACTGACGCCTACCTGGGGCACCTGTGTATTCAGGATAAATGTGAAGGTACCGTTGAATTCGTCTGCCCTTCCTACTGCTTTACGCACGTTTTCGGCGTTCTCCTTCCTGTGAAGGTGTCCCCGCGAAAGGCGATCGTATGCATGTACGTGGGAATCATCAAAATGCTGTCTGCAGCGCCATCTCGTAGGAACTCTGCGAACCCCATCTGTCATCGATGCTCGTGTCGTACAGATTACATGAGACGGGAATCAATTACGCATTCGGTTGCGGCCATCAGCCGCCAGATGGCGGCCAAGTCCGCGATTAGGGATCTTTACGCGACGAGTATCCGTGACCGGTGGTCCGTAACGTTCCCACGAGATGGCGCCCCAATCCCCGGGCCGGCTAACTTAACCTTAAATTATATACGATTTTTACTTTTCGGGAAGGAAATTATATATATCATTATAACGGCTTAAAGTTCAAAGTATTTGACTGACGCGACGATCTGTCGCGATCACGGGAGAAGGTTTTATGTTTCTCCGTAAAGAACATCTAGGGATGGTTGTCGTAGGACGAACGAAGAATAACTGTCACGTCCCTCCGATGCCCGACAAGTTTCCTCGCTAACGGCGCCTTCAAGGTGAGGTAACAAAATATTCAGGATATGTCATGATAAACAGTAACGGACAGATAGATATCTATGGTAATATCGTTGTGTATGCATCGAATTATTTCAATATTTTGGTTTTACTTTGTCACTTAAAATATTTATGGCGTTGTTAATATGTCCGCCTTATCTAACTCGTGCGGAAGGTGTCTTCCCTGCACTCGACTGCCTGTTCGGCGCCTGTTGAGAAAATAACTTTTTCCACGTTAATGCAGAAATGTTTTAGATAGAGTTGCAAACCGTCAGGGAGGAAATTCAATCATGTAACCGCGGCACGAAGAGGAAATCAACGAATTTATCAGATAGGAGGTAGGAGAGACGAATCAGGTTAACAGATCAGGTCCAGGCACAAAGCAAACGAGGTCTTCAATGGGAAAACAACTTACAACATTTCGTAGAAGGATTAGATGACGGGAATTTCCCGAACGGAATTTATGAAAGACATCCAAATAACTGTACCGTAAATCTCGAGACAAAAGATAAATAGAACTACACAGAGACGAGAAATGGAAGAAACAGGAATATTTTCCTTCCAACAGACGTCCAGAAGTGAGTAAAATATTAATTATCCGACAAAGCATTTAATTCCTACAATCCCATACCTAACATACTTATTTTATTATGTGTGTATCTTGCTTTTGTATCTGTATTGAATATTATTCATTTCAGGGTTAGGATTACTTACAAGAAAGAAGAAATTAAATAGTGGACATTATTACAACTCATCTATGATTATAATAAGTTTTAAGTTTGTTAATGATATTCCCGTTAGATGGGTGTCTTATCTTATTCAGACAATGAAACTGTTAAACTTACGTATAATTAAATACACATCTTAATATTTAAATCATTAAATCATTAAATACGCATCTTAATATTTATCGTACGTTGCAAGGCAATTTGCAATCGATATATTTCGAAAGGTATCTTTCAATGGTGATAATATGTTAGTATTCTTTGAAACTTCTTAGTGTATCTGGATTATCACATACAACTGTGGCGCCTGAGGAGAAAAATTCGATAGACTATAGCATGTCAATTTTTAAAAAAATCTGAAAAGCTCACATCCACGTAAATTATAGCGAAAGCTACATAAAAAGACCTCCCGAATGCGGCACTACCTTCCGTTTTTCTGTAGAATGCACGGTTTCCTCGCAAACCGACAAAAACTCTTGAGATGTCGAGATCAATACATCATTTTGGAAATTCTGTCCTGCCAAGAGAACCTTCAACTTTAGAAGGAAACTGAGAGCGCCATTGCATTCTCGAGGCTTTCTTACGTCTATGCTAATCTTTGCGGCTTTGTTCTCGAGAAACAGCTTTTTAGAGAGAAAAATTCGATGGACTATAGCATGTCAATTTCTAAAAAAATCTGAAAGACTCACATCCACGTAAATTATAGCGAAAGGTACGTAAAAAGGCCTTCCCAATGCGGCACTGCCTTCCGTTTTTCTGTAGAATGCACGGTCTCCTCGCAAACCGACAAAAACTCTTGAGAAGTCGAGATTAATACGTCATTCTGGAAATTATGTCCTGCCAAGAGAACCTTCAACTTTAGAAGGAAACTGAGAGCGCCATTGCATTGACGAGGCTTTCTTACGTCTATACTAATCTTTGCGGTTTTGTTCTCGAGAAACAGCTTTTTAGAGAGAAAATTTCGATGGACTATAGCTTGTCAATTTTAAAAAAAATCTGAAAGAGTCACATCCACGTAAATTATAGCGAAGGCTACGTAAAAAGCCTCCCAAATGCGGCACTACCTTCCGTTTTTCTGTAGAATGCACGGTCTCCTCGCAAACCGACAAAAACTCTTGAGATGTCGAGATCAATACATCATTTTGGAAATTCTGTCCTGCCAAGAGAACCTTCAACTTTAGAAGGACACTGAGAGCGCCATTGCATTCTCGAGGCTTTCTTACGTCAATACTAATCTTTGCGGCTTTGTTCTCGAGAAAAAGCTTTTTAGAGAGAAAAATTCGATGGACTATAGCATGTCAATTTTTAAGAAAATCTGAAAGGCTCACATCCACGTAAATTATAGCGAAAGCTACGTAAAAGGGCCTCCAGAATGCGGCACTACCTTCCGCTTTTCTGTAGAATGCACGGTTTCCTCGCAAACCGACAAAAGCTCTTGAGATGTCGAGATCAATACATCATTCTGGAAATTCTATCCTGCCAAGAGAACCTTCAACTTTAGAAGGAAGTTGAGAGCGCCATTGCATTGACGAGGCTTTCTTACGTCTATACTAATCTTTGCGGCTTTGTTTTCGAGAAAAAGCTTCTTAGAGAGAAAAATTCGGTAGACTATAACATGTCAATTTTTAAAGAAATCTGAAAGACTTACATCCACGTAAATTATAGCGAAAGCTACGTAAGGAAGCCTCCCGAATGCGGCACTACCTTCCGTTTTTCTGTAGAATGCACGGTTTCCTGGCAAACCGACAAAAACTCTTGAGAAGTCGAGATTAATACGTCATTCTGGAAATTCTTTCCTGCCAAGAGAACCTTCAACTTTAGAAGCAAACTGACAGCGCCATTGCATTCTCGAGGCTTTCTTACGTCTATGCTAATGTTTGCGGCTTTGTTCTCGAGAAACAGCTTTTTAGAGAGAAAAATTCGATGGACTATAGCATGTCAATTTTTAAGAAAATCTGAAAGACTCACATCCACGTAAATTATAGCGAAAGCTACGTAAAAGGGCCTCCCGAATGCGGCACTCCCTTCCGTTTTTCTGTAGAATGCACGGTTTCCTCGCAAACCGACAAAAACTCTTGAGATGTCGAGATTAATACGTCATTCTGGAAATTCTGTCCTGCCAAGAGAACCTTCAACTTTGGAAGGAAACTGGCGGCGCCATTGCATTCTCGAGGCATTCTTATGTCTATACTAATCTTTGCGGCTTTGTTCTCGAGAAACAGCTTTTTAGAGAGAAAAATTCGATGGACTATAGCATGTCAATTTTTAAGAAAATCTGAAAGGCTCACATCCACGTAAATTATAGTGAAAGCTACGTAAAGAGGCCTCCCGAATGCGGCACTACCTTCCGTTTTTCTGTAGAATGCACGGTTTCCTCGCAAACCGACAAAAACTCTTGAAATGTCGAGATTAATACGTCATTCTGGAAATTCTGTCCTGCCAAGAGAACCTTTAACTTTAGACGGAAACTGACAGCGCCATTGCATTCTCGAGGCTTTCTTACGTCTATACTAATCTCTGAGGCTTTGTTCTCGAGAAAAAGCTTTCTAGAGAGAAAAATTTGATGGATGTCAATTTTTAAGAAAATCTGAAAGGTTCACATCCACGTAAATTATAGCGAAAGCTACGTAAAGAAGCCTCCCGAATGCGGCACTACCTTCCGTTTTTCTGTAGAAAGCACGGTTTCCTCGCAAACCGACAAAAACTCTTGAAATGTCGAGATTAATACGTCATTCTGGAAATTCTGTCCTGCCAAGAGAACCTTTAACTTTAGAAGGAAACTGACAGCGCCATTGCATTCTCGAGGCTTTCTTACGTCTATGCTAATCTTTGCGGCTTTGTTCTCGAGAAACAGCTTTTTAGAGAGAAAAATTCGATGGACTATAGCATGTCAATTTTTAAGAAAATCTGAAAGGCTCACATCCACGTAAATTATAGCGAAAGCTAAGTAAAAAGGCCTCCCGAATGCGACACTACCTTCCGTTTTTCTGTAGAATGCACGGTTTCCTCGCAAACCGACAAAAACTCTTGAGATTTCGAGATCAATACATCATTTTGGAAATTCTGTCCTGCCAAGAGAACCTTCAACGTTGGAAGGAAACTGACAGCGCCATTGCATTCTCGAGGCTTTCTTACGTCTATGCTAATCTTTGCGGCTTTGTTCTCGAGAAACAGCTTTCTAGAGAGAAAAATTCGATAGACTATAGCATGTCAATTTTTAAGAAAATCTGAAAGGCTCACATCCACGTAAATTATAGCGAAAGCTACGTAAAAAAGCCTCAAGAATGCGGCACTACCTTCCGCTTTTCTGTAGAATGCACGGTTTCCTCGCAAACCGACAAAAACTCTTGAGATGTCGAGATCAATACATCATTCTGGAAATTCTGTCCTGCCAAGAGAACCTTCAACTTTAGAAGGAAACTGACAGCGCCATTGCATTCTCGAGGCTTTCTTACGTCTATACTAATCTTTGCGGCTTTGTTCTTGAGAAACAGCTTTTTAGAGAGAAAAATTCGATGGACTATAGCATGTCAATTTTTAAGAAAATCTGAAAGGCTCACATCCACGTAAATTATAGCGAAAGCTACGTAAAGAAGCCTCCCGAATGCGGCACTACCTTCCGTTTTTCTGTAGAATGCACGGTTTCCTCGCAAACCGACAAAAACTCTTGAGATTTCGAGATCAATACATCATTTTGGAAATTCTGTCCTGCCAAGAGAACCTTCAACTTTAGAAGGAAACTGAGAGCGCCATTGCATTCTCGAGGCTTTCTTACGTCTATACTAATCTTTGCGGCTTTGTTCTCGAGAAAAAGCTTTTTAGAGAGAAAAATTCGATGGACTATAGCATGTCAATTTTTAAGAAAATCTGAAAGGCTCACATCCACGTAAATTATAGCGAAAGCTACGTAAAGAAGCCTCCCGAATGCGGCACTACCTTCCGTTTTTCTGTAGAATGCACGGTCTCCTCGCAAACCGACAATAACTCTTGAGATGTCGAGATCAATACATCATTCTGGCAATTCTGTCCTGCCAAGAGAACGTTCAACTTTAGAAGGAAACTGGGAGCGCCATTGCATTCTCGAGGCTTTCTTACGTCTATACTAATCTCTGAGGCTTTGTTCTCGAGAAAAAGCTTTTTAGAGAGAAAAATTCGATGGACTATAGCATGTCAATTTTTAAGAAAATCTGAAAGGCTCACATCCACGTAAATTATAGCGAATGCTACGTAAAAAAGCCTCCAGAATGCGGCACTACCTTCCGCTTTTCTGTAGAATGCACGGTTTCCTCGCAAACCGACAAAAACTCTTGAGATGTCGAGATCAATACATCATTCTGGAAATTCTGTCCTGCCAAGAGAACCTTCAACTTTAGAAGGAAACTGACAGAGCCATTGCATTCTCAAGGTTTTCATACGTCTATACTAATCTTTGCGGCTTTGTTCTCGAGAAACAGCTTTTTAGAGAGAAAAATTCGATGGACTATAGCATGTCAATTTTTAAGAAAATCTGAAAGGCTCACATCCACGTAAATTATAGTGAAAGCTACGTAAAGAGGCCTCCCGAATGCGGCACTACCTTCCGTTTTTCTGTAGAATGCACGGTTTCCTCGCAAACCGACAAAAACTCTTGAGATGTCGAGATCAATACGTCATTCTGGAAATTCTGTCCTGCCAAGAGAACCTTCAACTTTAGAAGGAAGTTGAGAGCGCCATTGCATTCTCGAGGCTTTCTGACGTCTATACTAATCTCTGAGGCTTTGTTCTCGAGAAAAAGCTTTTTAGAGATAAAAATTCGATGGACTATAGCATGTCAATTTCTAAAAAAATCTGAAAGACTCACATCCACGTAAATTATAGCGAAAGGTACGTAAAAAGGCCTTCCTAATGCGGCACTGCCTTCCGTTTTTCCGTAGAATGCACGGTTTCCTCGCAAACCGACAAAAACTCTTGAGATGTCGAGATCAATACATCATTCTGGAAATTCTTTCCTGTCAAGAGAACCTTCAACATTAGAAGGAAACTGGGAGCGCCATTGCATTCTCGAGGCTTTCTTACGTCTATACTAATCTTTGCGGCTTTGTTCTCGAGAAACAGCTTTTTAGAGAGAAAATTTCGATGGACTTTAGCATGTCAATTTTTAAGAAAATCTGAAAGGCTCACATCCACGTAAATTATAGCGAAAGCTACGTAAAAAGGCCTCCCGAATGCGGCACTACCTTCCGTTTTTCTGTAGAATGCACGGTTTCCTCGCAAACCGACAAAAACTCTTGAGAAGTCGAGATTAATACGTCATTCTGGAAATTATGTCCTGCCAAGAGAACCTTCAACTTTAGAAGGAAACTGAGAGCGCCATTGCATTGACGAGGCTTTCTTACGTCTATACTAATCTTTGCGGCTTTGTTTTCGAGAAAAAGCTTCTTAGAGAGAAAAATTCGGTAGACTATAGCATGTCAATTTTTAAAGAAATCTGAAAGACTTACATCCACGTAAATTATAGCGAAAGCTACGTAAGGAAGCCTCCCGAATGCGGCACTACCTTCCGTGTTTCTGTAGAATGCACGGTTTCCTCGCAAACCGACAAAAACTCTTGAGATATCGAGACTAATACGTCATTCTGGAAATTCTTTCCTGCCAAGAGAACCTTCAACTTTAGAAGGAAACTGAGAGCGCCATTGCATTGACGAGGCTTTCTTACGTCTATACTAATCTTTGCGGCTTTGTTTTCGAGAAAAAGCTTTTTAGAGAGAAAAATTCGATGGACTATAGCATGTCAATTTTTAAGAAAATCTGAAAGACTCACATCCACGTAAATTATAGCGAAAGCTACGTAAAAGGGCCTCCCGAATGCGGCACTACCTTCCGTTTTTCTGTAGAATGCACGGTTTCCTCGCAAACCGACAAAAACTCTTGAGATGTCGAGATTAATACGTCATTCTGGAAATTCTGTCCTGCCAAGAGAACCTTCAACTTTGGAAGGAAACTGGCGGCGCCATTGCATTCTCGAGGCTTTCTTACGTCTATGCTAATCTTTGCGGCTTTGTTCTCGAGAAACAGCTTTTTAGAGAGAAAAATTCGATGGACTATAGCATGTCAATTTCTAAAAAAATCTGAAAGACTCACATCCACGTAAATTATAGCGAAAGGTACGTAAAAAGGCCTTCCCAATGCGGCACTACCTTCCGTTTTTCTGTAGAATGCACGGTTTCCTCGCAAACCGACAAAAACTCTTGAGATTTCGAGATCAATACTTCATTTTGGAAATTCTATCCTGCCAAGAGAACCTTCAACTTTAGAAGGAAGTTGAGAGCGCCATTGCATTCTCGAGGCTTTCTTACGTCTATACTAATCTCTGAGGCTTTGTTCTCGAGAGAAAGCTTTTTAGAGAGAAAAATTCGATGGACTATAGCATGTCAATTTCTAAAAAAATCTGAAAGACTCACATCCACGTAAATTATAGCGAAAGGTACGTAAAAAGGCCTTCCTAATGCGGCACTGCCTTCCGATTTTCTGTATAATGCACGGTTTCCTCGCAAACCGACAAAAACTCTTGAGATGTCGAGATCAATGCATCATTTTGGAAATTCTGTCCTGCCAAGAGAACCTTCAACTTTAGAAGGACACTGAGACCGCCATTACATTCTCGAGGCTTTCTTACGTCTATACTAATCTTTGCGGCTTTGTTCTCGAGAAAAAGCTTTTTAGAGAGAAAAATTCGATGGACTATAGCATGTCAATTTAAAAAAAAATCTGAAAGACTCGCATCCACGTAAATTATAGCGAAAGCTACGTAAAGAAGCCTCCCGAATGCGGCACTACCTTCCGTTTTTCTGTAGAATGCACGGTCTCCTCGCAAACCGACAAAAACTCTTGAGATGTCGAGATCAATACATCATTCTGGAAATTCTGTCCTGCCAAGAGAACCTTCAACTTTAGAAGGAAACTGAGAGCGCCATTGCATTCTCGAGGCTTTCTTACGTCTATACTAATCTTTGCGGCTTTGTTCTCGGGAAAAAGTTTTTTAGAGAGAAAAATTCGATGGACTATAGCATGTCAATTTTTAAGAAAATCTGAAAGGTTCACATCCACGTAAATTATAGCGAAAGCTACGTAAAAAAGCCTCCCGAATGCGGCACTACCTTCCGTTTTTCTGTAGAATGCACGGTTTCCTGGCAAACCGACAAATACTGTTGAGAAGTCGAGATTAATACTTCATTCTGGAAATTCTGTCCTGCCAAGAGATCCTTCAACTTTAGAAGGAGACTGAGAGCGCCATTGC
Organism: Rosalia funebris; assembly: GCA_037954035.1. NCBI lineage: Eukaryota > Metazoa > Arthropoda > Insecta > Coleoptera > Cerambycidae > Rosalia > Rosalia funebris. The sequence continues at coordinate 53,650 of JAZFAV010000004.1, read as the reverse complement.
ATTCACAAGGCTTTCTTACGTCTATACTAATCTTTGCGGCTTTGTTCTCGAGAAAAAGCTTTTTAGAGAGAAAAATTCGATAGACCATAGCATGTCAATTTTTAAAAAAATCTGAAAGACTCACATCCACGTAAATTATAGCGAAAGCTACGTAAAGGAGCCTCCCGAATGCGGCACTACCTTCGGTTTTTCTGTAGAATGCACGGTTTCCTCGGAAACCGACAAAAACTCTTGAGATGTCGAGATCAATACATCATTCTGGAAATTCTGTCCTGCCAAGAGAACCTTCAACTTTAGAAGGAAACTGAGAGCGCCATTGCATTCACGAGGCTTTCTTACGTCTATACTAATCTTTGCGGCTTTGTTCTCGAGAAAAACCTTTTTAGAGAGAAAAATTCGATGGACTATAGCATGTCAATTTTTAAGAAAATCTGAAAGGTTCACATCCACGTAAATTATAGCGAAAGCTACGTAAAAAAGCCTCCCGAATGCGGCACTACCTTCCGTTTTTCTGTAGAATGCACGGTTTCCTGGCAAACCGACAAATACTGTTGAGAAGTCGAGATTAATACTTCATTCTGGAAATTCTGTCCTGCCAAGAGATCCTTCAACTTTAGAAGGAGACTGAGAGCGCCATTGCATTCACAAGGCTTTCTTACGTCTATACTAATCTTTGCGGCTTTGTTCTCGAGAAAAAGCTTTTTAGAGAGAAAAATTCGATAGACCATAGCATGTCAATTTTTAAAAAAATCTGAAAGACTCACATCCACGTAAATTATAGCGAAAGCTACGTAAAGGAGCCTCCCGAATGCGGCACTACCTTCGGTTTTTCTGTAGAATGCACGGTTTCCTCGGAAACCGACAAAAACTCTTGAGATGTCGAGATCAATACATCATTCTGGAAATTCTGTCCTGCCAAGAGAACCTTCAACTTTAGAAGGAAACTGAGAGCGCCATTGCATTCACGAGGCTTTCTTACGTCTATACTAATCTTTGCGGCTTTGTTCTCGAGAAAAACCTTTTTAGAGAGAAAAATTCGATGGACTATAGCATGTCAATTTTTAAAAAAATCTGAAAGACTCACATCCACGTAAATTATAGCGAAAGCTACGTAAAAAGGCCTCCCGAATGCGGCACTACCTTCCGTTTTTCTGTAGAATGCACGGTTTCCTGGCAAACCGACAAGGACTCTTGAGATGTCGAGATTAATACGTCATTCTGGAAATTCTGTCCTGCCAAGAGAACCTTTAACTTTAGAGGGAAACTGAGAGTGTCATTGCATTCACGAGGCTTTCTTACGTCTATACTAAACTTTGCGGCTTTGTTCTCGAGAAAAAGCTTTTTATTAAGTTAACTTTTTTCTCTTCTGCTTTTCTTAATTAAAAATTGTCTCAATAATTGTAGCTTTAGAAGAACTTCTTGAGTTTCCCTTAATTGTCATTTTTATCTTTATCAGGCCATTGCTATGTTAATAACCAAATGGATTTCAATGACAGTAGTTGGAACATGTAGTAGACAGAAATAGTTGACACAACCGATTATTAGGACAAAAGAATGTCCGCAAATACTGAATACCTAGTCTATAAATGTTACCAATGAGAAATGGCATAGCAAGTTCGCATTTAGGAAAAGAAATTGATTGTTTTAATAAATATGGTGCGCGTAGTTTATAAAGAAGTAACTTAATACATCTCCTTTGTATGCAGTATGATGTTCTAGAGATGCTGACTAACCATCGCCGCATGTGTGCCAGATAATTTGTCGAACATGTCGTTGCGTGAATTCCCTTCAATTTTGTGAACTCCTGTTTGACTTCTGCAGTCTGCTTTAAATATTTATGCTCGAGTTAATTTTTTGATTAAACAATGTCTTCAAAAATTGTATTGATTATTGTAAAAAAGTTATTTGAGTAAATAGTACTAACTGAAACAAAGAAGGAAAATAAATAAATAAATAAATGATAATAATAAAGATGTTACCAACTATTTACCTATTTTTAATCAGATACACTACATTACATTTTAAACCTAAAATATTACCTATCTACTTTCAGTTCATTAGATAGGCGCAACATTAAAAATTTTTAAATGAAGGAATAGGTAAATCTGTTATTAGTTTTTCTTTATTTAGACGTTAAACGAATCGTAAAATGTAAATAACATATCACTTTTTACAAACGTGAAACCCGCCGTAATTTAAATCGGGACGCGCCCGCCGACCAATCAGCGCAACGTGTCGGGTTGTGTCTTTTACCACCGTAGTCTGCTGTCAACCAACTGTCAGATTAGGTTAGGCGTCCGGAGACGGGTTATTCGCTTCGTTTTATTTACTTTACACGTCGAGGGGCGTCCCTTGTCGAATTCAACGTCTATTGTGGACGTCTCCCAGTTAACGCCGCCGGTACGAGATGCCCGCGAAACGTCGACAGAACGTACGGAAGCAGGAGGCAGCAATGGGTTGCGACACAGGCCGCAATACAATCGACCGCCCCCTAGCCCCCTAACTGGATTGTCGTTGGTCGAAGTTTCTGCGGAGTAAGGGAAAAACAGTTTCATCGAACTGCAGATTTAACGCGACGACATGCAAGTCCCTGCCCACCCGGATGAGCTCCGGATTCCCTTCAATTCGTCTGCCCCTCTTTGGTCTATACGAATTTTCTCGGGTTCTTTCTAGGCACAACGTTTGTTCGGCGAAAGGCGATCGACGGACCTATAATATAGCTACGGGAATATGTGGAAAATACCCCCGCCTCGGAATCGTCGCAAATTAAAATGAAGGCGGCCTAAATTGGTCTCCCGAATACGGTGGAAAATCGCCGTTTCAATGAGAAACTGTTCCCCTCCACAGAGATGCCGGACAATTTTCCTCGTGAATGCACGCCTTCGAGGTAAGTTAACAACACGTAGTCTAGGATACATCCGATGGCGCCTCATTCGATGCGTTCGTCTGCTGCCCCTTCTTGAACTGTACGAACTTTTTCAGGATTCTACCTTGAGAGGTAGAATGTGTGTTTTGCGTAAGAAATTCGACGGACCCATCCCATCGTGCAGTAAGGGAATTTCGTGGAAGATACGGATGCCGCGCTCGAAATCGGCCCGAATCGTCGGTGACGCATACGTATATCGACCTCCCCATTGCGATGGGCGTCTCATTTTCAATGAAAAACCGTCCGGTTTCCTGCGAAATCGAGAAAGCCCTTCGCCGAAACGGTACGTTCGAGGTAACCGCCTGAGAAACTGACGCCTACCTGGGGCACCTGTGGATTCAGGATAAATGTGAAGGTACCGTTGAATTCGTCTGCCTTTCCTACTGCTTTATGCACGTTTTCGGCGTTCTCCTTCCTGTGAAGTTGTCCCCGCGAAAGGCGATCGAATGCGTGTACGCAGGAATCATCAAAATGCTGTCTGCAGCGCCATCTCGTAGGAACTGTGCGAACCCCATCTGTCATCGATGCTCGTGTCGTACAGATTACATAAGACGGGAATCAATTACGCATTCGGTTGCGGCTATCGACCGTCAGATGGCGGCCAATTCCGCGATTAGGGATCTTTACGCGACGAGTATCCGTGACCGGTGGTCCGTAACGTTCCCACGAGATGGCGCCCCAATCCCCGGGCCGGCTAACTTAACCTTAAATTATTTACGATTTTTACTTTTCAGGAAGGAAATTATATATATCATTATAACGGCTTAACGTTCAAAGTATATGACTGACGCAACAATCTGTCGCGATCACGGGAGAAGGTTTTATGTTTGTCCGTGAAGAACATCTCAGGATGGTTGTCGTAGGACGAACGAAGAATAACTGTCACGTCCCTCCGATGCCCGACAAGTGAGGTAACAAAATATTCAGGATATGTCATGATAAACAGTAACGGACAGATAGATATCTATGGTAATATCGTTGTGTATGCATCGAATTATTTCAATATTTTGGTTTTACTTTGTCACTTAAAATATTTATGGCGTTGTTAATATGTCCGCCTTATCTAACTCGTGCGGAAGGTGTCTTCCCTGCACTCGACTGCCTGTTCGGCGCCTGTTGTGAAAATAACTTTTTCCACGTTAATGCAGAAATGTTTTAGATAGAGTTGCAAACCGTCTGGGAGGAAATTCAATCATGTAACCGCGGCACGAAGAGGAAATCAACGAATTTATCAGATAGGAGGTAGGAGAGACGAATTAGGTTAACAGATCAGGTCCAGGCACAAAGCAAACGAGGTCTTCAATGGGAAAACAACTTACAACATTTCGTAGAAGGATTACATGACGGGAATTTCCCGAACCGAATTTATGAAAGACATCCAAGGAACTGTACCATAAATCTCGAGACAAAAGATAAATAGAACTACACAGAGACGAGAAATGGAAGAAACAGGAATATTTTCCTTCCAACAGACGTCCAGAAGTGAGTAAAATATTAATTATCCGACAAAGCATTTAATTCTACAATCCCATACCTAACATACTTATTTTATTATGTGTGTATCTTGCTTTTGTATCTGTATTGAATATTATTCATTTCAGGGTTAGGATTACTTACAAGAAAGAAGAAATTAAATAGTGGACATTATTACAACTCATCTATGATTATAATAAGTTTTAAGTTTGTTAATGATATTCCCATTAGATGGGTGTCTTATCTTATTCAGACAATGAAACTGTTAAACTTACGTATAACTAAATACACATCTTAATATTTAAATCATTAAATCATTAAATACGCATCTTAATATTTATCGTATGTTGCAAGGCAATTTGCAATCGATATATTTCGAAAGGTATCTTTCAATGGTGATAATATGTTAGTATTCTTTGAAACTTCTTAGTGTATCTGGATTATCACATACAACTGTGGCGCCTGAGGAGAAAAATTCGATAGACTATAGCATGTCAATTATTTAAAAAATCTGAAAGACTCACATCCACGTAAATTATAGCGAAAGCTACGTAAAGACGCCTTCCTAATGCGGCACTACCTTCCGTTTTTCTGTAGAATGCACGGTTTCCTCGCAAACCGACAAAAACTCTTGAGATGTCGAGATCAATACATCATTCTGGAAATTCTTTCCTGCCAAGAGAACCTTCAACTTTAGAAGGAAACTGAGAGCGCCATTGCATTCTCGAGGCTTTCTTACGTCTATACTAATCTCTGAGGCTTTGTTCTCGAGAAAAAGCTTTTTAGAGAGAAAAATTCGATGGACTATAGCATGTCAATTTTTAAGAAAATCTGAAGGGCTCACATCCACGTAAATTATAGCGAAACGAACGTAAAAGGGCCTCCCAAATGCGTCACTACCTTCCGTGTTTCTGTAGAATGCACGGTTTCCTCGCAAACCGACAAAAACTCTTGAGATGTCGAGATTAATACGTCATTCTGGAAATTCTGTCCTGCCAATAGAACGTTCAACTTTAGAAGGAAACTGGGAGCGCCATTGCATTCTCGAGGCTTTCTTACGTCTATACTAATCTCTGAGGCTTTGTTCTCGAGAAAAAGCTTTCTAGAGAGAAAAATTCGATGGATGTCAATTTTTAAGAAAATCTGAAAGGTTCACATCCACGTAAATTATAGCGAAAGCTACGTAAAGAAGCCTCCCGAATGCGGCACTACCTTCCGTTTTTCTGTAGAATGCACGGTTTCCTCGCAAACCGACAAAAACTCTTGAAATGTCGAGATTAATACGTCATTCTGGAAATTCTGTCCTGCCAAGAGAACCTTCAACTTTAGAAGGAAACTGACAGCGCCATTGCATTCTCGAGGCTTTCTTACGTCTATGCTAATCTTTGCGGCTTTGTTCTCGAGAAACAGCTTTCTAGAGAGAAAAATTCGATGGATGTCAATTTTTAAGAAAATCTGAAAGGTTCACATCCACGTAAATTATAGCGAAAGCTACGTAAAGAAGCCTCCCGAATGCGGCACTACCTTCCGTTTTTCTGTAGAATGCACGGTTTCCTCGCAAACCGACAAAAACTCTTGAAATGTCGAGATTAATACGTCATTCTGGAAATTCTGTCCTGCCAAGAGAACCTTCAACTTTAGAAGGAAACTGACAGCGCCATTGCATTCTCGAGGCTTTCTTACGTCTATGCTAATCTTTGCGGCTTTGTTCTCGAGAAACAGCTTTTTAGAGAGAAAAATTCGATGGACTATAGCATGTCAATTTTTAAGAAAATCTGAAAGGCTCACATCCACGTAAATTATAGCGAAAGCTACGTAAAAAGGCCTCCCGAATGCGGCACTACCTTCCGTTTTTCTGTAGAATGCACGGTTTCCTCGCAAACCGACAAAAACTCTTGAGATTTCGAGATCAATACATCATTTTGGAAATTCTGTCCTGCCAAGAGAACCTTCAACTTTGGAAGGAAACTGACAGCGCCATTGCATTCTCGAGGCTTTCTTACGTCTATGCTAATCTTTGCGGCTTTGTTCTCGAGAAACAGCTTTCTAGAGAGAAAAATTCGATAGACTATAGCATGTCAATTTTTAAGAAAATCTGAAAGGCTCACATCCACGTAAATTATAGCGAAAGCTACGTAAAAAAGCCTCCAGAATGCGGCACTACCTTCCGCTTTTCTGTAGAATGCACGGTTTCCTCGCAAACCGACAAAAACTCTTGAGATGTCGAGATCAATACATCATTCTGGAAATTCTGTCCTGCCAAGAGAACCTTCAACTTTAGAAGGAAACTGACAGCGCCATTGCATTCTCGAGGCTTTCTTACGTCTATACTAATCTTTGCGGCTTTGTTCTCGAGAAACAGCTTTTTAGAGAGAAAAATTCGATGGACTATAGCATGTCAATTTTTAAGAAAATCTGAAAGGCTCACATCCACGTAAATTATAGTGAAAGCTACGTAAAGAGGCCTCCCGAATGCGGCACTACCTTCCGTTTTTCTGTAGAATGCACGGTTTCCTCGCAAACCGACAAAAACTCTTGAGATGTCGAGATCAATACGTCATTCTGGAAATTCTGTCCTGCCAAGAGAACCTTCAACTTTAGAAGGAAGTTGAGAGCGCCATTGCATTCTCGAGGCTTTCTGACGTCTATACTAATCTCTGAGGCTTTGTTCTCGAGAAAAAGCTTTTTAGAGATAAAAATTCGATGGACTATAGCATGTCAATTTCTAAAAAAATCTGAAAGACTCACATCCACGTAAATTATAGCGAAAGGTACGTAAAAAGGCCTTCCTAATGCGGCACTGCCTTCCGTTTTTCCGTAGAATGCACGGTTTCCTCGCAAACCGACAAGAACTCTTGAGATGTCAAGATCAATACATCATTCTGGAAATTCTTTCCTGTCAAGAGAACCTTCAACATTAGAAGGAAACTGGGAGCGCCATTGCATTCTCGAGGCTTTCTTACGTCTATACTAATCTTTGCGGCTTTGTTCTCGAGAAACAGCTTTTTAGAGAGAAAATTTCGATGGACTTTAGCATGTCAATTTTTAAGAAAATCTGAAAGGCTCACATCCACGTAAATTATAGCGAAAGCTACGTAAAAAGGCCTCCCGAATGCGGCACTACCTTCCGTTTTTCTGTAGAATGCACGGTTTCCTCGCAAACCGACAAAAACTCTTGAGAAGTCGAGATTAATACGTCATTCTGGAAATTATGTCCTGCCAAGAGAACCTTCAACTTTAGAAGGAAACTGAGAGCGCCATTGCATTGACGAGGCTTTCTTACGTCTATACTAATCTTTGCGGCTTTGTTTTCGAGAAAAAGCTTCTTAGAGAGAAAAATTCGGTAGACTATAGCATGTCAATTTTTAAAGAAATCTGAAAGACTTACATCCACGTAAATTATAGCGAAAGCTACGTAAGGAAGCCTCCCGAATGCGGCACTACCTTCCGTGTTTCTGTAGAATGCACGGTTTCCTCGCAAACCGACAAAAACTCTTGAGATATCGAGACTAATACGTCATTCTGGAAATTCTTTCCTGCCAAGAGAACCTTCAACTTTAGAAGGAAACTGAGAGCGCCATTGCATTGACGAGGCTTTCTTACGTCTATACTAATCTTTGCGGCTTTGTTTTCGAGAAAAAGCTTTTTAGAGAGAAAAATTCGATGGACTATAGCATGTCAATTTTTAAGAAAATCTGAAAGACTCACATCCACGTAAATTATAGCGAAAGCTACGTAAAAGGGCCTCCCGAATGCGGCACTACCTTCCGTTTTTCTGTAGAATGCACGGTTTCCTCGCAAACCGACAAAAACTCTTGAGATGTCGAGATTAATACGTCATTCTGGAAATTCTGTCCTGCCAAGAGAACCTTCAACTTTGGAAGGAAACTGGCGGCGCCATTGCATTCTCGAGGCTTTCTTACGTCTATGCTAATCTTTGCGGCTTTGTTCTCGAGAAACAGCTTTTTAGAGAGAAAAATTCGATGGACTATAGCATGTCAATTTCTAAAAAAATCTGAAAGACTCACATCCACGTAAATTATAGCGAAAGGTACGTAAAAAGGCCTTCCCAATGCGGCACTACCTTCCGTTTTTCTGTAGAATGCACGGTTTCCTCGCAAACCGACAAAAACTCTTGAGATTTCGAGATCAATACTTCATTTTGGAAATTCTATCCTGCCAAGAGAACCTTCAACTTTAGAAGGAAGTTGAGAGCGCCATTGCATTCTCGAGGCTTTCTTACGTCTATACTAATCTCTGAGGCTTTGTTCTCGAGAGAAAGCTTTTTAGAGAGAAAAATTCGATGGACTATAGCATGTCAATTTCTAAAAAAATCTGAAAGACTCACATCCACGTAAATTATAGCGAAAGGTACGTAAAAAGGCCTTCCTAATGCGGCACTGCCTTCCGATTTTCTGTATAATGCACGGTTTCCTCGCAAACCGACAAAAACTCTTGAGATGTCGAGATCAATGCATCATTTTGGAAATTCTGTCCTGCCAAGAGAACCTTCAACTTTAGAAGGACACTGAGACCGCCATTACATTCTCGAGGCTTTCTTACGTCTATACTAATCTTTGCGGCTTTGTTCTCGAGAAAAAGCTTTTTAGAGAGAAAAATTCGATGGACTATAGCATGTCAATTTAAAAAAAAATCTGAAAGACTCGCATCCACGTAAATTATAGCGAAAGCTACGTAAAGAAGCCTCCCGAATGCGGCACTACCTTCCGTTTTTCTGTAGAATGCACGGTCTCCTCGCAAACCGACAAAAACTCTTGAGATGTCGAGATCAATACATCATTCTGGAAATTCTGTCCTGCCAAGAGAACCTTCAACTTTAGAAGGAAACTGAGAGCGCCATTGCATTCTCGAGGCTTTCTTACGTCTATACTAATCTTTGCGGCTTTGTTCTCGGGAAAAAGTTTTTTAGAGAGAAAAATTCGATGGACTATAGCATGTCAATTTTTAAGAAAATCTGAAAGGTTCACATCCACGTAAATTATAGCGAAAGCTACGTAAAAAAGCCTCCCGAATGCGGCACTACCTTCCGTTTTTCTGTAGAATGCACGGTTTCCTGGCAAACCGACAAATACTGTTGAGAAGTCGAGATTAATACTTCATTCTGGAAATTCTGTCCTGCCAAGAGATCCTTCAACTTTAGAAGGAGACTGAGAGCGCCATTGCATTCACAAGGCTTTCTTACGTCTATACTAATCTTTGCGGCTTTGTTCTCGAGAAAAAGCTTTTTAGAGAGAAAAATTCGATAGACCATAGCATGTCAATTTTTAAAAAAATCTGAAAGACTCACATCCACGTAAATTATAGCGAAAGCTACGTAAAGGAGCCTCCCGAATGCGGCACTACCTTCGGTTTTTCTGTAGAATGCACGGTTTCCTCGGAAACCGACAAAAACTCTTGAGATTTCGAGATCAATACATCATTTTGGAAATTCTGTTTTGCCAAGAGAACCTTCAACTTTAGAAGGAAACTGAGAGCGCCATTGCATTCTCGAGGCTTTCTTACGTCTATACTAATCTTTGCGGCTATGTTCTCGAGAAAAAGCTTTTTAGAGAGAAAAATTCGATAGACTATAGCATGTCAATTTTTAAAAAAATCTGAAAGACTCACATCCACGTAGATTATATCGAAAGGTACGTAAAAAGACCTCCCGAATGCGGCACTACCTTCCGCTTTTCTGTAGAATGCACGGTTTCCTGGAAAACCGACAAAAACTCTTGAGATGTCGAGATCAATACATCATTCTGGAAATTCTGTCCTGCCAATAGAACCTTCAAAGTTAGAAGGAGACTGAGAGCGCCATTGCATTCACAAGGCTTTCTTACGTCTATACTAATCTTTGCGGCTTTGTTCTCGAGAAAAAGCTTTTTAGAGAGAAAAATTCGATAGACCATAGCATGTCAATTTCTAAAAAAATCTGAAAGACTCACATCCACGTAAATTATAGCGAAAGGTACGTAAAAAGGCCTTCCTAATGCGGCACTTCCTTCCGTTTTTCTGTAGAATGCACGGTTTCCTCGCAAACCGACAAAAACTCTTGAGATGTCGAGATCAATACATCATTCTGGAAATTCTTTCCTGTCAAGAGAACCTTCAACATTAGAAGGAAACTGGGAGCGCCATTGCATTCTCGAGGCTTTCTTACGTCTATACTAATCTTTGCGGCTTTGTTCTCGAGAAACAGCTTTTTAGAGAGAAAATTTCGATGGACTTTAGCATGTCAATTTTTAAGAAAATCTGAAAGGCTCACATCCACGTAAATTATAGCGAAAGCTACGTAAAAAGGCCTCCCGAATGCGGCGCTACCTTCCGTTTTTCTGTAGAATGCACGGTTTCCTCGCAAACCGACAAAAACTCTTGAGAAGTCGAGATTAATACGTCATTCTGGAAATTATGTCCTGCCAAGAGAACCTTCAACTTTAGAAGGAAACTGAGAGCGCCATTGCATTGACGAGGCTTTCTTACGTCTATACTAATCTTTGCGGCTTTGTTTTCGAGAAAAAGCTTCTTAGAGAGAAAAATTCGGTAGACTATAGCATGTCAATTTTTAAAGAAATCTGAAAGACTTACATCCACGTAAATTATAGCGAAAGCTACGTAAGGAAGCCTCCCGAATGCGGCACTACCTTCCGTGTTTCTGTAGAATGCACGGTTTCCTCGCAAACCGACAAAAACTCTTGAGATATCGAGACTAATACGTCATTCTGGAAATTCTTTCCTGCCAAGAGAACCTTCAACTTTAGAAGGAAACTGGGAGCGCCATTGCATTCTCGAGGCTTTCTTACGTCTATACTAATCTTTGCGGCTTTGTTCTCGAGAAAAAGCTTTTTAGAGAGAAAAATTCGATGGACTATAGCATGTCAATTTTTAAGAAAATCTGAAAGGCTCACATCCACGTAAATTATAGCGAAAGCTACGTAAAGACGCCTTCCTAATGCGGCACTACCTTCCGTTTTTCTGTAGAATGCACGGTTTCCTCGCAAACCGACAAAAACTCTTGAGATGTCGAGATCAATACATCATTCTGGAAATTCTTTCCTGCCAAGAGAACCTTCAACTTTAGAAGGAAACTGAGAGCGCCATTGCATTCTCGAGGCTTTCTTACGTCTATACTAATCTTTGCGGCTTTGTTCTCGAGAAAAAGCTTTTTAGAGAGAAAAATTCGATGGACTATAGCATGTCAATTTTTAAGAAAATCTGAAGGGCTCACATCCACGTAAATTATAGCGAAACGAACGTAAAAGGGCCTCCCAAATGCGTCACTACCTTCCGTGTTTCTGTAGAGTGCACGGTTTCCTCGCAAACCGACAAAAACTCTTGCGATGTCGAGATTAATACGTCATTCTGGAAATTCTGTCCTGCCAAGAGAACCTTCAACTTTAGAAGGACACTGAGAGCGCCATTGCGTTCTCGAGGCTTTCTTACGTCTATACTAATCTTTGCGACTTTGTTCTCGAGAAAAAGCTTTTCAGAGAGAAAAATTCGATGGACTATAGCATGTCAATTTTTAAAAAAATCTGAAAGACTCACATCCACGTAGATTATATCGAAAGATACGTAAAAAGGCCTCCCGAATGCGGCACTACCTTCCGTTTTTCTGTAGAATGCACGGTTTCCTCGCAAACCGACAAAAACTCTTGAGATGTCGAGATCAATACATCATTCTGGAAATTCTGTCCTGCCAAGAGAACCTTCAACTTTAGAAGGAAACTGAGAGCGCCATTGCATTCACGAGGCTTTCTTACGTCTATCCTAACCTTTGCGGCTTTGTTCTCGAGAAAAAGCTTTTCAGAGAGAAAAATTCGATGGACTATAGCATGTCAATTTTTAAAAAAATCTGAAAGACTCACATCCACGTAGATTATATCGAAAGATACGTAAAAAGGCCTCCCGAATGCGGCACTACCTTCCGTTTTTCTGTAGAATGCACGGTTTCCTCGCAAACCGACAAAAACTCTTGAGATGTCGAGATCAATACATCATTCTGGAAATTCTGTCCTGCCAAGAGAACCTTCAACTTTAGAAGGAAACTGAGAGCGCCATTGCATTCACGAGGCTTTCTTACGTCTATCCTAACCTTTGCGGCTTTGTTCTCGAGAAAAAGCTTTTTAGAGAGAAAAATTCGATGGACTATAGCATGTCAATTTTTAAGAAAATCTGAAGGGCTCACATCCACGTAAATTATAGCGAAACGAACGTAAAAGGGCCTCCCAAATGCGTCACTACCTTCCGTGTTTCTGTAGAATGCACGGTTTCCTCGCAAACCGACAAAAACTCTTGAGATGTCGAGATTAATACGTCATTCTGGAAATTCTGTCCTGCCAATAGAACGTTCAACTTTAGAAGGAAACTGGGAGCGCCATTGCATTCTCGAGGCTTTCTTACGTCTATACTAATCTCTGAGGCTTTGTTCTCGAGAAAAAGCTTTCTAGAGAGAAAAATTTGATGGATGTCAATTTTTAAGAAAATCTGAAAGGTTCACATCCACGTAAATTATAGCGAAAGCTACGTAAAGAAGCCTCCCGAATGCGGCACTACCTTCCGTTTTTCTGTAGAAAGCACGGTTTCCTCGCAAACCGACAAAAACTCTTGAAATGTCGAGATTAATACGTCATTCTGGAAATTCTGTCCTGCCAAGAGAACCTTCAACTTTGGAAGGAAACTGACAGCGCCATTGCATTCTCGAGGCTTTCTTACGTCTATGCTAATCTTTGCGGCTTTGTTCTCGAGAAACAGCTTTCTAGAGAGAAAAATTCGATAGACTATAGCATGTCAATTTTTAAGAAAATCTGAAAGGCTCACATCCACGTAAATTATAGCGAAAGCTACGTAAAAAAGCCTCAAGAATGCGGCACTACCTTCCGCTTTTCTGTAGAATGCACGGTTTCCTCGCAAACCGACAAAAACTCTTGAGATGTCGAGATCAATACATCATTCTGGAAATTCTGTCCTGCCAAGAGAACCTTCAACTTTAGAAGGAAACTGACAGCGCCATTGCATTCTCGAGGCTTTCTTACGTCTATACTAATCTTTGCGGCTTTGTTCTTGAGAAACAGCTTTTTAGAGAGAAAAATTCGATGGACTATAGCATGTCAATTTTTAAGAAAATCTGAAAGGCTCACATCCACGTAAATTATAGCGAAAGCTACGTAAAGAAGCCTCCCGAATGCGGCACTACCTTCCGTTTTTCTGTAGAATGCACGGTTTCCTCGCAAACCGACAAAAACTCTTGAGATTTCGAGATCAATACATCATTTTGGAAATTCTGTCCTGCCAAGAGAACCTTCAACTTTAGAAGGAAACTGAGAGCGCCATTGCATTCTCGAGGCTTTCTTACGTCTATACTAATCTTTGCGGCTTTGTTCTCGAGAAAAAGCTTTTTAGAGAGAAAAATTCGATGGACTATAGCATGTCAATTTTTAAGAAAATCTGAAAGGCTCACATCCACGTAAATTATAGCGAAAGCTACGTAAAGAAGCCTCCCGAATGCGGCACTACCTTCCGTTTTTCTGTAGAATGCACGGTCTCCTCGCAAACCGACAATAACTCTTGAGATGTCGAGATCAATACATCATTCTGGCAATTCTGTCCTGCCAAGAGAACGTTCAACTTTAGAAGGAAACTGGGAGCGCCATTGCATTCTCGAGGCTTTCTTACGTCTATACTAATCTCTGAGGCTTTGTTCTCGAGAAAAAGCTTTTTAGAGAGAAAAATTCGATGGACTATAGCATGTCAATTTTTAAGAAAATCTGAAAGGCTCACATCCACGTAAATTATAGCGAATGCTACGTAAAAAAGCCTCCAGAATGCGGCACTACCTTCCGCTTTTCTGTAGAATGCACGGTTTCCTCGCAAACCGACAAAAACTCTTGAGATGTCGAGATCAATACATCATTCTGGAAATTCTGTCCTGCCAAGAGAACCTTCAACTTTAGAAGGAAACTGACAGAGCCATTGCATTCTCAAGGTTTTCATACGTCTATACTAATCTTTGCGGCTTTGTTCTCGAGAAACAGCTTTTTAGAGAGAAAAATTCGATGGACTATAGCATGTCAATTTTTAAGAAAATCTGAAAGGCTCACATCCACGTAAATTATAGTGAAAGCTACGTAAAGAGGCCTCCCGAATGCGGCACTACCTTCCGTTTTTCTGTAGAATGCACGGTTTCCTCGCAAACCGACAAAAACTCTTGAGATGTCGAGATCAATACGTCATTCTGGAAATTCTGTCCTGCCAAGAGAACCTTCAACTTTAGAAGGAAGTTGAGAGCGCCATTGCATTCTCGAGGCTTTCTGACGTCTATACTAATCTCTGAGGCTTTGTTCTCGAGAAAAAGCTTTTTAGAGATAAAAATTCGATGGACTATAGCATGTCAATTTCTAAAAAAATCTGAAAGACTCACATCCACGTAAATTATAGCGAAAGGTACGTAAAAAGGCCTTCCTAATGCGGCACTGCCTTCCGTTTTTCCGTAGAATGCACGGTTTCCTCGCAAACCGACAAAAACTCTTGAGATGTCGAGATCAATACATCATTCTGGAAATTCTTTCCTGTCAAGAGAACCTTCAACATTAGAAGGAAACTGGGAGCGCCATTGCATTCTCGAGGCTTTCTTACGTCTATACTAATCTTTGCGGCTTTGTTCTCGAGAAACAGCTTTTTAGAGAGAAAATTTCGATGGACTTTAGCATGTCAATTTTTAAGAAAATCTGAAAGGCTCACATCCACGTAAATTATAGCGAAAGCTACGTAAAAAGGCCTCCCGAATGCGGCACTACCTTCCGTTTTTCTGTAGAATGCACGGTTTCCTCGCAAACCGACAAAAACTCTTGAGAAGTCGAGATTAATACGTCATTCTGGAAATTATGTCCTGCCAAGAGAACCTTCAACTTTAGAAGGAAACTGAGAGCGCCATTGCATTGACGAGGCTTTCTTACGTCTATACTAATCTTTGCGGCTTTGTTTTCGAGAAAAAGCTTCTTAGAGAGAAAAATTCGGTAGACTATAGCATGTCAATTTTTAAAGAAATCTGAAAGACTTACATCCACGTAAATTATAACGAAAGCTACGTAAAAGGGCCTCCCGAATGCGGCACTACCTTCCGTTTTTCTGTAGAATGCACGGTTTCCTCGCAAACCGACAAAAACTCTTGAGATGTCGAGATTAATACGTCATTCTGGAAATTCTGTCCTGCCAAGAGAACCTTCAACTTTGGAAGGAAACTGGCGGCGCCATTGCATTCTCGAGGCTTTCTTACGTCTATGCTAATCTTTGCGGCTTTGTTCTCGAGAAACAGCTTTTTAGAGAGAAAAATTCGATGGACTATAGCATGTCAATTTCTAAAAAAATCTGAAAGACTCACATCCACGTAAATTATAGCGAAAGGTACGTAAAAAGGCCTTCCCAATGCGGCACTACCTTCCGTTTTTCTGTAGAATGCACGGTTTCCTCGCAAACCGACAAAAACTCTTGAGATTTCGAGATCAATACTTCATTTTGGAAATTCTATCCTGCCAAGAGAACCTTCAACTTTAGAAGGAAGTTGAGAGCGCCATTGCATTCTCGAGGCTTTCTTACGTCTATACTAATCTCTGAGGCTTTGTTCTCGAGAGAAAGCTTTTTAGAGAGAAAAATTCGATGGACTATAGCATGTCAATTTCTAAAAAAATCTGAAAGACTCACATCCACGTAAATTATAGCGAAAGGTACGTAAAAAGGCCTTCCTAATGCGGCACTGCCTTCCGATTTTCTGTATAATGCACGGTTTCCTCGCAAACCGACAAAAACTCTTGAGATGTCGAGATCAATGCATCATTTTGGAAATTCTGTCCTGCCAAGAGAACCTTCAACTTTAGAAGGACACTGAGACCGCCATTACATTCTCGAGGCTTTCTTACGTCTATACTAATCTTTGCGGCTTTGTTCTCGAGAAAAAGCTTTTTAGAGAGAAAAATTCGATGGACTATAGCATGTCAATTTAAAAAAAAATCTGAAAGACTCGCATCCACGTAAATTATAGCGAAAGCTACGTAAAGAAGCCTCCCGAATGCGGCACTACCTTCCGTTTTTCTGTAGAATGCACGGTTTCCTGGCAAACCGACAAATACTGTTGAGAAGTCGAGATTAATACTTCATTCTGGAAATTCTGTCCTGCCAAGAGATCCTTCAACTTTAGAAGGAGACTGAGAGCGCCATTGCATTCACAAGGCTTTCTTACGTCTATACTAATCTTTGCGGCTTTGTTCTCGAGAAAAAGCTTTTTAGAGAGAAAAATTCGATAGACCATAGCATGTCAATTTTTAAAAAAATCTGAAAGACTCACATCCACGTAAATTATAGCGAAAGCTACGTAAAGGAGCCTCCCGAATGCGGCACTACCTTCGGTTTTTCTGTAGAATGCACGGTTTCCTCGGAAACCGACAAAAACTCTTGAGATGTCGAGATCAATACATCATTCTGGAAATTCTGTCCTGCCAAGAGAACCTTCAACTTTAGAAGGAAACTGAGAGCGCCATTGCATTCACGAGGCTTTCTTACGTCTATACTAATCTTTGCGGCTTTGTTCTCGAGAAAAACCTTTTTAGAGAGAAAAATTCGATGGACTATAGCATGTCAATTTTTAAAAAAATCTGAAAGACTCACATCCACGTAAATTATAGCGAAAGCTACGTAAAAAGGCCTCCCGAATGCGGCACTACCTTCCGTTTTTCTGTAGAATGCACGGTTTCCTGGCAAACCGACAAGGACTCTTGAGATGTCGAGATTAATACGTCATTCTGGAAATTCTGTCCTGCCAAGAGAACCTTTAACTTTAGAGGGAAACTGAGAGTGTCATTGCATTCACGAGGCTTTCTTACGTCTATACTAAACTTTGCGGCTTTGTTCTCGAGAAAAAGCTTTTTATTAAGTTAACTTTTTTCTCTTCTGCTTTTCTTAATTAAAAATTGTCTCAATAATTGTAGCTTTAGAAGAACTTCTTGAGTTTCCCTTAATTGTCATTTTTATCTTTATCAGGCCATTGCTATGTTAATAACCAAATGGATTTCAATGACAGTAGTTGGAACATGTAGTAGACAGAAATAGTTGACACAACCGATTATTAGGACAAAAGAATGTCCGCAAATACTGAATACCTAGTCTATAAATGTTACCAATGAGAAATGGCATAGCAAGTTCGCATTTAGGAAAAGAAATTGATTGTTTTAATAAATATGGTGCGCGTAGTTTATAAAGAAGTAACTTAATACATCTCCTTTGTATGCAGTATGATGTTCTAGAGATGCTGACTAACCATCGCCGCATGTGTGCCAGATAATTTGTCGAACATGTCGTTGCGTGAATTCCCTTCAATTTTGTGAACTCCTGTTTGACTTCTGCAGTCTGCTTTAAATATTTATGCTCGAGTTAATTTGTTGATTAAACAATGTCTTCAAAAATTGTATTGATTATTGTAAAAAAGTTATTTGAGTAAATAGTACTAACTGAAACAAAGAAGGAAAATAAATAAATAAATAAATGATAATAATAAAGATGTTACCAACTATTTACCTATTTTTAATCAGATACACTACATTACATTTTAAACCTAAAATATTACCTATCTACTTTCAGTTCATTAGATAGGCGCAACATTAAAAATTTTTAAATGAAGGAATAGGTAAATCTGTTATTAGTTTTTTTTTATTTAGACGTTAAACGAATCGTAAAATGTAAATAACATATCACTTTTTACAAACGTGAAACCCGTTGTAATTTAAATCGGGACGCGCCCGCCGACCAATCAGCGCAACGTGTCGGGTTGTGTCTTTTACCACCGTAGTCTGCTGTCAACCAACTGTCAGATTAGGTTAGGCGTCCGGAGACGGGTTATTCGCTTCGTTTTATTTACTTTACACGTCGAGGGGCGTCCCTTGTCGAATTCAACGTCTATTGTGGACGTCTCCCAGTTAACGCCGCCGGTACGAGATGCCCGCGAAACGTCGACAGAACGTACGGAAGCAGGAGGCAGCAATGGGTTGCGACACAGGCCGCAATACAATCGACCGCCCCCTAGCCCCCTAACTGGATTGTCGTTGGTCGAAGTTTCTGCGGAGTAAGGGAAAAACAGTTTCATCGAACTGCAGATTTAACGCGACGACATGCAAGTCCCTGCCCACCCGGATGAGCTCCGGATTCCCTTCAATTCGTCTGCCCCTCTTTGGTCTATACGAATTTTCTCGGGTTCTTTCTAGGCACAACGTTTGTTCGGCGAAAGGCGATCGACGGACCTATAATATAGCTACGGGAATATGTGGAAAATACCCCCGCCTCGGAATCGTCGCAAATTAAAATGAAGGCGGCCTAAATTGGTCTCCCGAATACGGTGGAAAATCGCCGTTTCAATGAGAAACTGTTCCCCTCCACAGAGATGCCGGACAATTTTCCTCGTGAATGCACGCCTTCGAGGTAAGTTAACAACACGTAGTCTAGGATACATCCGATGGCGCCTCATTCGATGCGTTCGTCTGCTGCCCCTTCTTGAACTGTACGAACTTTTTCAGGATTCTACCTTGAGAGGTAGAATGTGTGTTTTGCGTAAGAAATTCGACGGACCCATCCCATCGTGCAGTAAGGGAATTTCGTGGAAGATACGGATGCCGCGCTCGAAATCGGCCCGAATCGTCGGTGACGCATACGTATATCGACCTCCCCATTGCGATGGGCGTCTCATTTTCAATGAAAAACCGTCCGGTTTCCTGCGAAATCGAGAAAGCCCTTCGCCGAAACGGTACGTTCGAGGTAACCGCCTGAGAAACTGACGCCTACCTGGGGCACCTGTGGATTCAGGATAAATGTGAAGGTACCGTTGAATTCGTCTGCCTTTCCTACTGCTTTATGCACGTTTTCGGCGTTCTCCTTCCTGTGAAGTTGTCCCCGCGAAAGGCGATCGAATGCGTGTACGCAGGAATCATCAAAATGCTGTCTGCAGCGCCATCTCGTAGGAACTGTGCGAACCCCATCTGTCATCGATGCTCGTGTCGTACAGATTACATAAGACGGGAATCAATTACGCATTCGGTTGCGGCTATCGACCGTCAGATGGCGGCCAATTCCGCGATTAGGGATCTTTACGCGACGAGTATCCGTGACCGGTGGTCCGTAACGTTCCCACGAGATGGCGCCCCAATCCCCGGGCCGGCTAACTTAACCTTAAATTATTTACGATTTTTACTTTTCAGGAAGGAAATTATATATATCATTATAACGGCTTAACGTTCAAAGTATATGACTGACGCAACAATCTGTCGCGATCACGGGAGAAGGTTTTATGTTTGTCCGTGAAGAACATCTCAGGATGGTTGTCGTAGGACGAACGAAGAATAACTGTCACGTCCCTCCGATGCCCGACAAGTGAGGTAACAAAATATTCAGGATATGTCATGATAAACAGTAACGGACAGATAGATATCTATGGTA
This sequence comes from Rosalia funebris, assembly GCA_037954035.1. NCBI lineage: Eukaryota > Metazoa > Arthropoda > Insecta > Coleoptera > Cerambycidae > Rosalia > Rosalia funebris. The sequence goes on along the minus strand of JAZFAV010000004.1, from coordinate 33,777 downwards.
ATATCGTTGTGTATGCATCGAATTATTTCAATATTTTGGTTTTACTTTGTCACTTAAAATATTTATGGCGTTGTTAATATGTCCGCCTTATCTAACTCGTGCGGAAGGTGTCTTCCCTGCACTCGACTGCCTGTTCGGCGCCTGTTGTGAAAATAACTTTTTCCACGTTAATGCAGAAATGTTTTAGATAGAGTTGCAAACCGTCTGGGAGGAAATTCAATCATGTAACCGCGGCACGAAGAGGAAATCAACGAATTTATCAGATAGGAGGTAGGAGAGACGAATTAGGTTAACAGATCAGGTCCAGGCACAAAGCAAACGAGGTCTTCAATGGGAAAACAACTTACAACATTTCGTAGAAGGATTACATGACGGGAATTTCCCGAACCGAATTTATGAAAGACATCCAAGGAACTGTACCATAAATCTCGAGACAAAAGATAAATAGAACTACACAGAGACGAGAAATGGAAGAAACAGGAATATTTTCCTTCCAACAGACGTCCAGAAGTGAGTAAAATATTAATTATCCGACAAAGCATTTAATTCTACAATCCCATACCTAACATACTTATTTTATTATGTGTGTATCTTGCTTTTGTATCTGTATTGAATATTATTCATTTCAGGGTTAGGATTACTTACAAGAAAGAAGAAATTAAATAGTGGACATTATTACAACTCATCTATGATTATAATAAGTTTTAAGTTTGTTAATGATATTCCCATTAGATGGGTGTCTTATCTTATTCAGACAATGAAACTGTTAAACTTACGTATAACTAAATACACATCTTAATATTTAAATCATTAAATCATTAAATACGCATCTTAATATTTATCGTATGTTGCAAGGCAATTTGCAATCGATATATTTCGAAAGGTATCTTTCAATGGTGATAATATGTTAGTATTCTTTGAAACTTCTTAGTGTATCTGGATTATCACATACAACTGTGGCGCCTGAGGAGAAAAATTCGATAGACTATAGCATGTCAATTATTTAAAAAATCTGAAAGACTCACATCCACGTAAATTATAGCGAAAGCTACGTAAAGACGCCTTCCTAATGCGGCACTACCTTCCGTTTTTCTGTAGAATGCACGGTTTCCTCGCAAACCGACAAAAACTCTTGAGATGTCGAGATCAATACATCATTCTGGAAATTCTTTCCTGCCAAGAGAACCTTCAACTTTAGAAGGAAACTGAGAGCGCCATTGCATTCTCGAGGCTTTCTTACGTCTATACTAATCTCTGAGGCTTTGTTCTCGAGAAAAAGCTTTTTAGAGAGAAAAATTCGATGGACTATAGCATGTCAATTTTTAAGAAAATCTGAAGGGCTCACATCCACGTAAATTATAGCGAAACGAACGTAAAAGGGCCTCCCAAATGCGTCACTACCTTCCGTGTTTCTGTAGAATGCACGGTTTCCTCGCAAACCGACAAAAACTCTTGAGATGTCGAGATTAATACGTCATTCTGGAAATTCTGTCCTGCCAATAGAACGTTCAACTTTAGAAGGAAACTGGGAGCGCCATTGCATTCTCGAGGCTTTCTTACGTCTATACTAATCTCTGAGGCTTTGTTCTCGAGAAAAAGCTTTCTAGAGAGAAAAATTCGATGGATGTCAATTTTTAAGAAAATCTGAAAGGTTCACATCCACGTAAATTATAGCGAAAGCTACGTAAAGAAGCCTCCCGAATGCGGCACTACCTTCCGTTTTTCTGTAGAATGCACGGTTTCCTCGCAAACCGACAAAAACTCTTGAAATGTCGAGATTAATACGTCATTCTGGAAATTCTGTCCTGCCAAGAGAACCTTCAACTTTAGAAGGAAACTGACAGCGCCATTGCATTCTCGAGGCTTTCTTACGTCTATGCTAATCTTTGCGGCTTTGTTCTCGAGAAACAGCTTTCTAGAGAGAAAAATTCGATGGATGTCAATTTTTAAGAAAATCTGAAAGGTTCACATCCACGTAAATTATAGCGAAAGCTACGTAAAGAAGCCTCCCGAATGCGGCACTACCTTCCGTTTTTCTGTAGAATGCACGGTTTCCTCGCAAACCGACAAAAACTCTTGAAATGTCGAGATTAATACGTCATTCTGGAAATTCTGTCCTGCCAAGAGAACCTTCAACTTTAGAAGGAAACTGACAGCGCCATTGCATTCTCGAGGCTTTCTTACGTCTATGCTAATCTTTGCGGCTTTGTTCTCGAGAAACAGCTTTTTAGAGAGAAAAATTCGATGGACTATAGCATGTCAATTTTTAAGAAAATCTGAAAGGCTCACATCCACGTAAATTATAGCGAAAGCTACGTAAAAAGGCCTCCCGAATGCGGCACTACCTTCCGTTTTTCTGTAGAATGCACGGTTTCCTCGCAAACCGACAAAAACTCTTGAGATTTCGAGATCAATACATCATTTTGGAAATTCTGTCCTGCCAAGAGAACCTTCAACTTTGGAAGGAAACTGACAGCGCCATTGCATTCTCGAGGCTTTCTTACGTCTATGCTAATCTTTGCGGCTTTGTTCTCGAGAAACAGCTTTCTAGAGAGAAAAATTCGATAGACTATAGCATGTCAATTTTTAAGAAAATCTGAAAGGCTCACATCCACGTAAATTATAGCGAAAGCTACGTAAAAAAGCCTCCAGAATGCGGCACTACCTTCCGCTTTTCTGTAGAATGCACGGTTTCCTCGCAAACCGACAAAAACTCTTGAGATGTCGAGATCAATACATCATTCTGGAAATTCTGTCCTGCCAAGAGAACCTTCAACTTTAGAAGGAAACTGACAGCGCCATTGCATTCTCGAGGCTTTCTTACGTCTATACTAATCTTTGCGGCTTTGTTCTCGAGAAACAGCTTTTTAGAGAGAAAAATTCGATGGACTATAGCATGTCAATTTTTAAGAAAATCTGAAAGGCTCACATCCACGTAAATTATAGCGAAAGCTACGTAAAGAAGCCTCCCGAATGCGGCACTACTTTCCGTTTTTCTGTAGAATGCACGGTTTCCTCGCAAACCGACAAAAACTCTTGAGATTTCGAGATCAATACATCATTTTGGAAATTCTGTCCTGCCAAGAGAACCTTCAACTTTAGAAGGAAACTGAGAGCGCCATTGCATTCTCGAGGCTTTCTTACGTCTATACTAATCTTTGCGGCTTTGTTCTCGAGAAAAAGCTTTTTAGAGAGAAAAATTCGATGGACTATAGCATGTCAATTTTTAAGAAAATCTGAAAGGCTCACATCCACGTAAATTATAGCGAAAGTTACGTAAGGAAGCCTCCCGAATGCGGCACTACCTTCCGTGTTTCTGTAGAATGCACGGTTTCCTCGCAATCCGACAAAAACTCTTGAAATGTCGAGATTAATACGTCATTCTGGAAATTCTGTCCTGCCAAGAGAACCTTCAACTTTAGAAGGAAACTGACAGCGCCATTGCATTCTCGAGGCTTTCTTACGTCCATGCTAATCTTTGCGGCTTTGTTCTCGAGAAACAGCTTTTTAGAGAGAAAAATTCGATGGACTATAGCATGTCAATTTTTAAGAAAATCTGAAAGGCTCACATCCACGTAAATTATAGCGAAAGCTACGTAAAAAGGCCTCCCGAATGCGGCACTACCTTCCGTTTTTCTGTAGAATGCACGGTCTCCTCGCAAACCGACAATAACTCTTGAGATGTCGAGATCAATACATCATTCTGGAAATTCTTTCCTGCCAAGAGAACGTTCAACTTTAGAAGGAAACTGGGAGCGCCATTGCATTCTCGAGGCTTTCTTACGTCTATACTAATCTCTGAGGCTTTGTTCTCGAGAAAAAGCTTTTTAGAGATAAAAATTCGATGGACTATAGCATGTCAATTTCTAAAAAAATCTGAAAGACTCACATCCACGTAAATTATAGCGAAAGGTACGTAAAAAGGCCTTCCTAATGCGGCACTGCCTTCCGTTTTTCTGTAGAATGCACGGTTTCCTCGCAAACCGACAAAAACTCTTGAGATGTCGAGATCAATACATCATTCTGGAAATTCTTCCCTGTCAAGAGAACCTTCAACATTAGAAGGAAACTGGGAGCGCCATTGCATTCTCGAGGCTTTCTTACGTCTATACTAATCTTTGCGGCTTTGTTCTCGAGAAACAGCTTTTTAGAGAGAAAATTTCGATGGACTTTAGCATGTCAATTTTTAAGAAAATCTGAAAGGCTCACATCCACGTAAATTATAGCGAAAGCTACGTAAAAAGGCCTCCCGAATGCGGCACTACCTTCCGTTTTTCTGTAGAATGCACGGTTTCCTCGCAAACCGACAAAAACTCTTGAGAAGTCGAGATTAATACGTCATTCTGGAAATTATGTCCTGCCAAGAGAACCTTCAACTTTAGAAGGAAACTGAGAGCGCCTATGCATTGACGAGGCTTTCTTACTTCTATACTAATCTTTGCGGCTTTGTTTTCGAGAAAAAGCTTCTTAGAGAGAAAAATTCGGTAGACTATAGCATGTCAATTTTTAAAGAAATCTGAAAGACTTACATCCACGTAAATTATAGCGAAAGCTACGTAAGGAAGCCTCCCGAATGCGGCACTACCTTCCGTTTTTCTGTAGAATGCACGGTTTCCTCGCAAACCGACAAAAACTCTTGAGATGTCGAGATTAATACGTCATTCTGGAAATTCTGTCCTGCCAAGAGAACCTTCAACTTTGGAAGGAAACTGGCGGCGCCATTGCATTCTCGAGGCTTTCTTACGTCTATGCTAATCTTTGCGGCTTTGTTCTCGAGAAAAAGCTTTTTAGAGAGAAAAATTCGATAGACTATAGCTTGTCAATTTTAAATAAAATCTGAAAGAGTCACATCCACGTAAATTATAGCGAAGGCTACGTAAAAAGCCTCCCAAATGCGGCACTACCTTCCGTTTTTCTGTAGAATGCACGGTTTCCTCGCAAGCCGACAAAAACTCTTGAGATGTCGAGATCAATACATCATTCTGGAAATTCTTTCCTGCCAAGAGAACCTTCAACTTTAGAAGGAAACTGGGAGCGCCATTGCATTCTCGAGGCTTTCTTACGTCTATACTAATCTTTGCGGCTTTGTTCTCGAGAAAAAGCTTTTTAGAGAGAAAAATTCGATAGACTATAGCTTGTCAATTTTAAATAAAATCTGAAAGAGTCACATCCACGTAAATTATAGCGAAGGCTACGTAAAAAGCCTCCCAAATGCGGCACTACCTTCCGTTTTTCTGTAGAATGCACGGTTTCCTCGCAAACCGACAAAAACTCTTGAGATGTCGAGATCAATACATCATTCTGGAAATTCTTTCCTGCCAAGAGAACCTTCAACTTTAGAAGGAAACTGGGAGCGCCATTGCATTCTCGAGGCTTTCTTACGTCTATACTAATCTTTGCGGCTTTGTTCTCGAGAAAAAGTTTTTTAGAGAGAAAAATTCGATGGACTATAGCATGTCAATTTTAAAAAAAATCTGAAAGATTCACATCCACGTAAATTATAGCGAAAGCTACGTAAAGAAGCCTCCCGAATGCGGCACTACCTTCCGTTTTTCTGTAGAATGCACGGTCTCCTCGCAAACCGACAAAAACTCTTGAGATGTCGAGATCAATACATCATTTTGGAAATTCTGTCCTGCCAAGAGAACCTTCAACTTTAGAAGGACACTGAGAGCGCCATTTCTCGAGGCTTTCTTACGTCAATACTAATCTTTGCGGTTTTGTTCTCGAGAAACAGCTTTTTAGAGAGAAAATTTCGATGGACTATAGCTCAATTTTAAAAAAAATCTGAAAGAGTCACATCCACGTAAATTATAGCGAAGGCTACGTAAAAAGCCTCCCAAATGCGGCACTACCTTCCGTTTTTCTGTAGAATGCACGGTCTCCTCGCAAACCGACAAAAACTCTTGAGATGTCGAGATTAATACGTCATTCTGGAAATTCTATCCTGCCAAGAGAACCTTCAACTTTAGAAGGAAGTTGAGAGCGCCATTGCATCCTCGAGGCTTTCTTACGTCTATACTAATCTCTGAGGCTTTGTTCTCGAGAAAAAACTTTTTAGAGAGAAAAATTCGATGGACTATAGCATGTCAATTTCTAAAAAAATCTGAAAGACTCACATCCACGTAAATTATAGCGAAAGGTACGTAAAAAGGCCTTCCTAATGCGGCACTGCCTTCCGATTTTCTGTAGAATGCACGGTTTCCTCGCAAACCGACAAAAACTCTTGAGATGTCGAGATCAATACATCATACTGGAAATTCTTTCCTGCCAAGAGAACCTTCAACTTTAGAAGGAAACTGAGAGCGCCATTGCATTCTCGAGGCTTTCTTACGTCTATACTAATCTTTGCGGCTTTGTTCTCGAGAAAAAGTTTTTTAGAGAGAAAAATTCGATAGACTATAGCATGTCAATTTTTAAAAAAATCTGAAAAGCTTACATCCACGTAAATTATAGCGAAAGCTACGTAAAAAGGCCTCCCGAATGCGGCACTACCTTCCGTTTTTCTGTAGAATGCACGGTTTCCTCGCAAGCCGACAAAAACTCTTGAGATGTCGAGATCAATACATCATTCTGGAAATTCTGTCGTGCCAACAGAACCTTGAACTTTAGAAGGAAACTGAGAGCGCCATTGCATTCTCGAGGCTTTCTTACGTCTATACTAATCTTTGCGGCTTTGTTCTCGAGAAAAAGCTTTTTAGAGAGAAAAATTCGATGGACTATAAGCATGTCAATTTTAAAAAAAATCTGAAAGACTCGCATCCACGTAAATTATAGCGAAAGCTACGTAAAGAAGCCTCCCGAATGCGGCACTGCCTTCCGTTTTTCTGTAGAATGCACGGTCTCCTCGCAAACCGACAAAAACTCTTGAGATGTCGAGATCAATACATCATTCTGGAAATTCTGTCCTGCCAAGAGAACCTTCAACTTTAGAAGGAAACTGAGAGCGCCATTGCATTCTCGAGGCTTTCTTACGTCTATACTAATCTTTGCGGCTTTGTTCTCAAGAAAAAGTTTTTTAGAGAGAAAAATTCGATGGACTATAGCATGTCAATTTTTAAGAAAATCTGAAAGGTTCACATCCACGTAAATTATAGCGAAAGCTACGTAAAAAGGCCTCCCGAATGCGTCACTACCTTCCGTGTTTCTGTAGAATGCACGGTTTCCTCGCAAACCGACAAAAACTCTTGAGATGTCGAGATTAATACGTCATTCTGGAAATTCTGTCCTGCCAAGAGAACCTTCAACTTTAGAAGGAAACTGAGAGCGCCATTGCATTCTCGAGGCTTTCTTACGTCTATACTAATCTTTGCGGCTTTGTTCTCGAGAAAAAGCTTTTTAGAGAGAAAAATTCGATAGACTATAGCTTGTCAATTTTAAAAAGAATCTGAAAGAGTCACATCCACGTAAATTATAGCGAAGGCTACGTAAAAAGCCTCCCAAATGCGGCACTACCTTCCGTTTTTCTGTAGAATGCACGGTTTCCTCGCAAGCCGACAAAAACTCTTGAGATGTCGAGATCAATACATCATTCTGGAAATTCTGTCGTGCCAACAGAACCTTGAACTTTAGAAGGAAACTGAGAGCGCCATTGCATTCTCGAGGCTTTCTTACGTCTATACTAATCTTTGCGGCTTTGTTCTCGAGAAAAAGCTTTTTAGAGAGAAAAATTCGATGGACTATAGCACGTCAATTTTAAAAAAAATCTGAAAGACTCGCATCCACGTAAATTATAGCGAAAGCTACGTAAAGAAGCCTCCCGAATGCGGCACTGCCTTCCGTTTTTCTGTAGAATGCACGGTCTCCTCGCAAACCGACAAAAACTCTTGAGATGTCGAGATCAATACATCATTCTGGAAATTCTGTCCTGCCAAGAGAACCTTCAACTTTAGAAGGAAACTGAGAGCGCCATTGCATTCTCGAGGCTTTCTTACGTCTATACTAATCTTTGCGGCTTTGTTCTCGAGAAAAAGTTTTTTAGAGAGAAAAATTCGATGGACTATAGCATGTCAATTTTTAAGAAAATCTGAAAGGTTCACATCCACGTAAATTATAGCGAAAGCTACGTAAAAAAGCCTCCCGAATGCGGCACTACCTTCCGTCTTTCTGTAGAATGCACGGTTTCCTGGCAAACCGACAAAAACTCTTGAGATGTCGAAATTAATACGTCATTCTGGAAATTCTGTCCTGCCAAGAGACCCTTCAACTTTAGAAGGAAACTGAGAGCGCCATTGCATTCACGAGGCTTTCTTACGTCCATCCTAACCTTTACGGCTTTGTTCTCGAGAAAAAGCTTTTTATTAAGTTACCTTTTTTCTCTTCTGCTTTTCTTAATTAAAAATTGTCTCAATAATTGTAGCTCTAGAAGAACTTCTTGAGTTTCCCTCAATTGTCATTTTTATCTTTATCAGGCCATTGCTATGTTAATAACCAAATGGATTTCAATGACAGTAGTTGGAACTTGTAGTAGACAGAAATAGTTGACACAACCGATTATTAGGACAAAAGAATGTCCGCAAATACTAAATACCTAGTCTATAAATGTTACCAATGAGAAATGGCATAGCAAGTTCTCATTTAGGAAGAGAAATTGATTGTTTTATTAAATATGGTGCGCGTAGTTTATAAAGAAGTAACTTAATACATCTCCTTTGTATGCAGTATGATGTTCTAGAGATGCTGACTAACCATCACCGCATGTGTGCCAAATAATTTGTCGAACATGTCGTTGCGTGAGTTCCCTTCAATTTTGTGAATTCCTGTTTGACTTCTGCAGTCTGCTTTAAATATTTATGCTCACTTTTTACAAACGCGAAACCCGCCTAAATTTAAATCCGGACGCGCCCGCCGACCAATCAGCGCAACGTGTCGGGTTGTGTCTTTTACCACCGTAGTCTGCTGTCAACCAACTGTCAGATTAGGTTATGCGTTCGGAGACGGGTTATTCGCTTCGTTTTATTTACTTTACACGTCGAGGGGCGTCCCTTGTCGAATTCAACGTCTATTGTGGACGTCTCCCAGTTAACGCCGCCGGTACGAGATGCCCGCGAAACGTCGACAGAACGTACGGAAGCAGGAGGCAGCAATGGGTTGCGACACAGGCCGCAATACAATCGACCGCCCCCTAGCCCCCTAACTGGATTGCCGTTTGTCGAAGTTTTTCGGAGTAAGGGGAAAACTGTTTCATCGAACTGCAGATTCAATGCGACGACATGCAAGTCCCTGCCCACCCGGATGAGCTCCGGATTCAGGATAAACGTGAAGGTACCGTTCAATTCGTCTGCCCTTCTTTAGTCTATACGAATTTTCTCGGGTTCTTTCTAGGCACAACGTTTGTTCGGAGAAAGGCGATCGACGGACCTATAATATAGCTACGGGAATATGTGGAAAATACCCCCGCCTCGGAATCGTCGCAAATTAAAATGAAGGCGGCCTGAAATCGGTCTCCCGAATACGATGGAAAATTGCCGTTTCAATGAGAAACTGTCCCCCTCCACAGAGATGCCGGACAATTTTCGTCGTGAATGCACGCCTTCGAGGTAAGTTAACAACACGTAATCTAGGATACATCCGATGGCGCCTCGTTCGATGCGTTCGTCTGCTGCCCCTCCTTGAACTGTACGAACTTTTTCAGGATTCTACCTTGAGAGGTAGAATGTGTGTTTTGTGTAAGAAATTCGACGGACCCATCCCATCGTGCAGTAAGGGAATTTCGTGGAAGATACGGATGCCGCGCTCGAAATCGGCCCGAATCGTCGGTGACGCATACGTATGTCGACCTCCCCATTGCGATGGGCGTCTCATTTTCAATGAAAAACCGTCCGGTTTCCTGCGAAATCGAGAAAGCCCTTCGCCGAAACGGCGCGTTCGAGGTAACCGCTTGAGAAACTGACGCCTACCTGGGGCACCTGTGTATTCAGGATAAATGTGAAGGTACCGTTGAATTCGTCTGCCCTTCCTACTGCTTTACGCACGTTTTCGGCGTTCTCCTTCCTGTGAAGGTGTCCCCGCGAAAGGCGATCGTATGCATGTACGTGGGAATCATCAAAATGCTGTCTGCAGCGCCATCTCGTAGGAACTCTGCGAACCCCATCTGTCATCGATGCTCGTGTCGTACAGATTACATGAGACGGGAATCAATTACGCATTCGGTTGCGGCTATCAGCCGCCAGATGGCGGCCAAGTCCGCGATTAGGGATCTTTACGCGACGAGTATCCGTGACCGGTGGTCCGTAACGTTCCCACGAGATGGCGCCCCAATCCCCGGGCCGGCTAACTTAACCTTAAATTATATACGATTTTTACTTTTCGGGAAGGAAATTATATATATCATTATAACGGCTTAAAGTTCAAAGTATTTGACTGACGCGACGATCTGTCGCGATCACGGGAGAAGGTTTTATGTTTCTCCGTAAAGAACATCTAGGGATGGTTGTCGTAGGACGAACGAAGAATAACTGTCACGTCCCTCCGATGCCCGACAAGTTTCCTCGCTAACGGCGCCTTCAAGGTGAGGTAACAAAATATTCAGGATATGTCATGATAAACAGTAACGGACAGATAGATATCTATGGTAATATCGTTGTGTATGCATCGAATTATTTCAATATTTTGGTTTTACTTTGTCACTTAAAATATTTATGGCGTTGTTAATATGTCCGCCTTATCTAACTCGTGCGGAAGGTGTCTTCCCTGCACTCGACTGCCTGTTCGGCGCCTGTTGAGAAAATAACTTTTTCCACGTTAATGCAGAAATGTTTTAGATAGAGTTGCAAACCGTCAGGGAGGAAATTCAATCATGTAACCGCGGCACGAAGAGGAAATCAACGAATTTATCAGATAGGAGGTAGGAGAGACGAATCAGGTTAACAGATCAGGTCCAGGCACAAAGCAAACGAGGTCTTCAATGGGAAAACAACTTACAACATTTCGTAGAAGGATTAGATGACGGGAATTTCCCGAACGGAATTTATGAAAGACATCCAAATAACTGTACCGTAAATCTCGAGACAAAAGATAAATAGAACTACACAGAGACGAGAAATGGAAGAAACAGGAATATTTTCCTTCCAACAGACGTCCAGAAGTGAGTAAAATATTAATTATCCGACAAAGCATTTAATTCCTACAATCCCATACCTAACATACTTATTTTATTATGTGTGTATCTTGCTTTTGTATCTGTATTGAATATTATTCATTTCAGGGTTAGGATTACTTACAAGAAAGAAGAAATTAAATAGTGGACATTATTACAACTCATCTATGATTATAATAAGTTTTAAGTTTGTTAATGATATTCCCGTTAGATGGGTGTCTTATCTTATTCAGACAATGAAACTGTTAAACTTACGTATAATTAAATACACATCTTAATATTTAAATCATTAAATCATTAAATACGCATCTTAATATTTATCGTACGTTGCAAGGCAATTTGCAATCGATATATTTCGAAAGGTATCTTTCAATGGTGATAATATGTTAGTATTCTTTGAAACTTCTTAGTGTATCTGGATTATCACATACAACTGTGGCGCCTGAGGAGAAAAATTCGATAGACTATAGCATGTCAATTTTTAAAAAAATCTGAAAAGCTCACATCCACGTAAATTATAGCGAAAGCTACATAAAAAGACCTCCCGAATGCGGCACTACCTTCCGTTTTTCTGTAGAATGCACGGTTTCCTCGCAAACCGACAAAAACTCTTGAGATGTCGAGATCAATACATCATTTTGGAAATTCTGTCCTGCCAAGAGAACCTTCAACTTTAGAAGGAAACTGAGAGCGCCATTGCATTCTCGAGGCTTTCTTACGTCTATGCTAATCTTTGCGGCTTTGTTCTCGAGAAACAGCTTTTTAGAGAGAAAAATTCGATGGACTATAGCATGTCAATTTCTAAAAAAATCTGAAAGACTCACATCCACGTAAATTATAGCGAAAGGTACGTAAAAAGGCCTTCCCAATGCGGCACTGCCTTCCGTTTTTCTGTAGAATGCACGGTCTCCTCGCAAACCGACAAAAACTCTTGAGAAGTCGAGATTAATACGTCATTCTGGAAATTATGTCCTGCCAAGAGAACCTTCAACTTTAGAAGGAAACTGAGAGCGCCATTGCATTGACGAGGCTTTCTTACGTCTATACTAATCTTTGCGGTTTTGTTCTCGAGAAACAGCTTTTTAGAGAGAAAATTTCGATGGACTATAGCTTGTCAATTTTAAAAAAAATCTGAAAGAGTCACATCCACGTAAATTATAGCGAAGGCTACGTAAAAAGCCTCCCAAATGCGGCACTACCTTCCGTTTTTCTGTAGAATGCACGGTCTCCTCGCAAACCGACAAAAACTCTTGAGATGTCGAGTTCAATACATCATTTTGGAAATTCTGTCCTGCCAAGAGAACCTTCAACTTTAGAAGGACACTGAGAGCGCCATTGCATTCTCGAGGCTTTCTTACGTCAATACTAATCTTTGCGGCTTTGTTCTCGAGAAAAAGCTTTTTAGAGAGAAAAATTCGATGGACTATAGCATGTCAATTTTTAAGAAAATCTGAAAGGCTCACATCCACGTAAATTATAGCGAAAGCTACGTAAAAGGGCCTCCAGAATGCGGCACTACCTTCCGCTTTTCTGTAGAATGCACGGTTTCCTCGCAAACCGACAAAAGCTCTTGAGATGTCGAGATCAATACATCATTCTGGAAATTCTATCCTGCCAAGAGAACCTTCAACTTTAGAAGGAAGTTGAGAGCGCCATTGTATTCTCGAGGCTTTCTTACGTCTATACTAATCTTTACGGCTTTGTTCTCGAGAAACAGCTTTTTAGAGAGAAAAATTCGATGGACTATAGCATGTCAATTTTTAAGAAAATCTGAAAGGCTCACATCCACGTAAATTATAGCGAAAGCTACGTAAAAAGGCCTCCCGAATGCGGCACTACCTTCCGTTTTTCTGTAGAATGCACGGTTTCCTCGCAAACCGACAAAAACTCTTGAGAAGTCGAGATTAATACGTCATTCTGGAAATTATGTCCTGCCAAGAGAACCTTCAACTTTAGAAGGAAACTGAGAGCGCCATTGCATTGACGAGGCTTTCTTACGTCTATACTAATCTTTGCGGCTTTGTTTTCGAGAAAAAGCTTCTTAGAGAGAAAAATTCGGTAGACTATAACATGTCAATTTTTAAAGAAATCTGAAAGACTTACATCCACGTAAATTATAGCGAAAGCTACGTAAGGAAGCCTCCCGAATGCGGCACTACCTTCCGTTTTTCTGTAGAATGCACGGTTTCCTGGCAAACCGACAAAAACTCTTGAGAAGTCGAGATTAATACGTCATTCTGGAAATTCTTTCCTGCCAAGAGAACCTTCAACTTTAGAAGCAAACTGACAGCGCCATTGCATTCTCGAGGCTTTCTTACGTCTATGCTAATGTTTGCGGCTTTGTTCTCGAGAAACAGCTTTTTAGAGAGAAAAATTCGATGGACTATAGCATGTCAATTTTTAAGAAAATCTGAAAGACTCACATCCACGTAAATTATAGCGAAAGCTACGTAAAAGGGCCTCCCGAATGCGGCACTCCCTTCCGTTTTTCTGTAGAATGCACGGTTTCCTCGCAAACCGACAAAAACTCTTGAGATGTCGAGATTAATACGTCATTCTGGAAATTCTGTCCTGCCAAGAGAACCTTCAACTTTGGAAGGAAACTGGCGGCGCCATTGCATTCTCGAGGCATTCTTATGTCTATACTAATCTTTGCGGCTTTGTTCTCGAGAAACAGCTTTTTAGAGAGAAAAATTCGATGGACTATAGCATGTCAATTTTTAAGAAAATCTGAAAGGCTCACATCCACGTAAATTATAGTGAAAGCTACGTAAAAAAGCCTCCAGAATGCGGCACTACCTTCCGCTTTTCTGTAGAATGCCCGGTTTCCTCGCAAACCGACAAAAGCTCTTGAGATGTCGAGATCAAAACATCATTCTGGAAATTCTATCCTGCCAAGAGAACCTTCAACTTTAGAAGGAAGTTGAGAGCGCCATTGCATTCTCGAGGCTTTCTTACGTCTATACTAATCTCTGAGGCTTTGTTCTCGAGAAAAAGCTTTTTAGAGAGAAAAATTCGATGGACTATAGCTTGTCAATTTCTAAAAAAATCTGAAAGACTCACATCCACGTAAATTATAGCGAAAGGTACGTAAAAAGGCCTTCCTAATGCGGCACTGCCTTCCGATTTTCTGTAGAATGCACGGTTTCCTCGCAAACCGACAAAAACTCTTGAGATGTCGAGATCAATACATCATTCTGGAAATTCTTTCCTGCCAAGAGAACCTTCAACTTTAGAAGGAAACTGGGAGCGCCATTGCATTCCCGAGGCTTTCTTACGTCTATACTAATCTTTGCGGCTTTGTTCTCGAGAAAAAGTTTTTTAGAGAGAAAAATTCGATGGACTATAACATGTCAATTTTAAAAAAAATCTGAAAGATTCACATCCACGTAAATTATAGCGAAAGCTACATAAAGAAGCCTCCCGAATGCGGCACTACCTTCCGTTTTTCTGTAGAATGCACGGTCTTCTCGCAAACCGACAAAAACTCTTGAGATGTCGAGATCAATACATCATTTTGGAAATTCTGTCCTGCCAAGAGAACCTTCAACTTTAGAAGGACACTGAGAGCGCCATTGCATTCTCGAGGCTTTCTTACGTCAATACTAATCTTTGCGGCTTTGTTCTCGAGAAAAAGCTTTTTAGAGAGAAAAATTCGATGGACTATAGCATGTCAATTTTTAAGAAAATCTGAAAGGCTCACATCCACGTAAATTATAGCGAAAGCTACGTAAAAAAGCCTCCAAAATGCGGCACTACCTTCCGCTTTTCTGTAGAATGCACGGTTTCCTCGCAAACCGACAAAAGCTCTTGAGATGTCGAGATCAAAGCATCATTCTGGAAATTCTATCCTGCCAAGAGAACCTTCAACTTTAGAAGGAAACTGAGAGCGCCATTGCATTCTCGAGGCTTTCTTACGTCTATACTAATCTTTGCGGCTTTGTTCTCGAGAAAAAGCTTTTTAGAGAGAAAAATTCGATGGACTATAGCATGTCAATTTTTAAGAAAATCTGAAAGTCTCACATCCACGTAATTATTATAGCGAAAGCTACGTAAGGAAGCCTCCCGAATGCGGCACTACCTTCCGTTTTTCTGTAGAATGCACGGTCTCCTCGCAAACCGACAAAAACTCTTGAGATGTCGAGATCAATACATCATACTGGAAATTCTTTCCTGCCAAGAGAACCTTCAACTTTAGAAGGAAACTGGGAGCGCCATTGCATTCACGAGGCTTTCTTACGTCTATACTAATCTTTGCGGCTTTGTTCTCGAGAAAAAGCTTTTTAGAGAGAAAAATTCGATAGACTATAGCTTGTCAATTTTAAAAAAAATCTGAAAGAGTCACATCCACGTAAATTATAGCGAAGGCTACGTAAAAAGCCTCCCAAATGCGGCACTACCTTCCGTTTTTCTGTAGAATGCACGGTCTCCTTCCAAACCGACAAAAACTCTTGAGATGTCGAGATCAATACATCATTCTGGAAATTCTGTCCTGCCAAGAGAACCTTCAACTTTAGAAGGAAACTGAGAGCGCCATTGCATTCTCGAGGCTTTCTTACGTCTATACTAATCTTTGCGGCTTTGTTCTCGAGAAAAAGTTTTTTAGAGAGAAAAATTCGATGGACTATAGCATGTCAATTTTTAAGAAAATCTGAAAGGCTCACATCCACGTAAATTATAGCGAAAGCTACGTAAAAGGGCCTCCAGAATGCGGCACTACCTTCCGTTTTTCTGTAGAATGCACGGTTTCCTCGCAAACCGACAAAAGCTCTTGAGATGTCGAGATCAAAACATCATTCTGGAAATTCTATCCTGCCAAGAGAACCTTCAACTTTAGAAGGAAGTTGAGAGCGCCATTGTATTCTCGAGGCTTTCTTACGTCTATACTAATCTTTGCGGCTTTGTTCTCGAGAAAAAGCTTTTTAGAGAGAAAAATTCGATAGACTATAGCTTGTCAATTTTTAAAGAAATCTGAAAGACTTACATCCACGTAAATTATAGCGAAGGCTACGTAAAAAGCCTCCCAAATGCGGCACTACCTTCCGTTTTTCTGTAGAATGCACGGTTTCCTCGCAAACCGACAAAAACTCTTGAGATTTCGAGATCAATCCATCATTTTGGAAATTCTGTCCTGCCAAGAGAACCTTCAACTTTAGAAGGAAACTGAGAGCGCCATTGAATTCTCGAGGCTTTCTTACGTCTATACTAATCTTTGCGGCTTTGTTCTCGAGAAAAAGCTTTTTAGAGAGAAAAATTCGATGGACTATAGCATGTCAATTTTAAAAATAATCTGAAAGACTCGCATCCACGTAAATTATAGCGAAAGCTACGTAAAGAAGCCTCCCGAATGCGGCACTACCTTCCGTTTTTCTGTAGAATGCACGGTCTCCTTCCAAACCGACAAAAACTCTTGAGATGTCGAGATCAATACATCATTCTGGAAATTCTGTCCTGCCAAGAGAACCTTCAACTTTAGAAGGAAACTGAGAGCGCCATTGCATTCTCGAGGCTTTCTTACGTCTATACTAATCTTTGCGGCTTTGTTCTCGAGAAAAAGTTTTTTAGAGAGAAAAATTCGATGGACTATAGCATGTCAATTTTTAAGAAAATCTGAAAGGTTCACATCCACGTAAATTATAGCGAAAGCTACGTAAAAAAGCCTCCCGAATGCGGGACTACCTTCCGTCTTTCTGTAGAATGCACGGTTTCCTGGCAAACCGACAAAAACTCTTGAGATGTCGAAATTAATACGTCATTCTGGAAATTCTGTCCTGCCAAGAGAACCTTCAACTTTAGAAGGAAACTGAGAGCGCCATTGCATTCACGAGGCTTTCTTACGTCCATCCTAACCTTTACGGCTTTGTTCTCGAGAAAAAGCTTTTTATTAAGTTACCTTTTTTCTCTTCTGCTTTTCTTAATTAAAAATTGTCTCAATAATTGTAGCTCTAGAAGAACTTCTTGAGTTTCCCTCAATTGTCATTTTTATCTTTATCAGGCCATTGCTATGTTAATAACCAAATGGATTTCAATGACAGTAGTTGGAACTTGTAGTAGACAGAAATAGTTGACACAACCGATTATTAGGACAAAAGAATGTCCGCAAATACTAAATACCTAGTCTATAAATGTTACCAATGAGAAATGGCATAGCAAGTTCGCATTTAGGAAGAGAAATTAATTGTTTTAATAAATATGGTGCGCGTAGTTTATAAAGAAGTAACTTAATACATCTCCTTTGTATGCAGTATGATGTTCTAGAGATGCTGACTAACCATCACCGCATGTGTGCCAAATAATTTGTCGAACATGTCGTTGCGTGAGTTCCCTTCAATTTTGTGAATTCCTGTTTGACTTCTGCAGTCTGCTTTAAATATTTATGCTCACTTTTTACAAACGCGAAACCCGCCAATATTTAAATCGGGACGCGCCCGCCGACCAATCAGCGCAACGTGTCGGGTTGTGTCTTTTACCACCGTAGTCTGCTGTCAACCAACTGTCAGATTAGGTTATGCGTTCGGAGACGGGTTATTCGCTTCGTTTTATTTACTTTACACGTCGAGGGGCGTCCCTTGTCGAATTCAACGTCTATTGTGGACGTCTCCCACCTGACGGGCACCCGGACGTCTCCCAGTTAACGCCGCCGGTACGAGATGCCCGCGAAACGTCGACAGAACGTACGGAAGCAGGAGGCAGCAATGGGTTGCGACACAGGCCGCAATACAATCGACCGCCCCCTAGCCCCCTAACTGGATTGCCGTTTGTCGAAGTTTTTCGGATTAAGGGGAAAACTGTTTCATCGAACTGCAGATTCAATGCGACGACATGCAAGTCCCTGCCCACCCGGATGAGCTCCGGATTCAGGATAAACGTGAAGGTACCGTTCAATTCGTCTGCCCTTCTTTAGTCTATACGAATTTTCTCGGGTTCGTCCTAGGCACAACGTTTGTTCGGAGAAAGGCGATCGACGGACCTATAATATAGCTACGGGAATATGTGGAAAATACCCCCGCCTCGGAATCGTCGCAAATTAAAATGAAGGCGGCCTGAAATCGGTCTCCCGAATACGATGGAAAATTGCCGTTTCAATGAGAAACTGTCCCCCTCCACAGAGATGCCGGACAATTTTCGTCGTGAATGCACGCCTTCGAGGTAAGTTAACAACACGTAATCTAGGATACATCCGATGGCGCCTCGTTCGATGCGTTCGTCTGCTGCCCCTCCTTGAACTGTACGAACTTTTTCAGGATTCTACCTTGAGAGGTAGAATGTGTGTTTTGCGTAAGAAATTCGACGGACCCATCCCATCGTGCAGTAAGGGAATTTCGTGGAAGATACGGATGCCGCGCTCGAAATCGGCCCGAATCGTCGGTGACGCATACGTATATCGACCTCCCCATTGCGATGGGCGTCTCATTTTCAATGAAAAACCGTCCGGTTTCCTGCGAAATCGAGAAAGCCCTTCGCCGAAACGGCACGTTCGAGGTAACCGCTTGAGAAACTGACGCCTACCTGGGGCACCTGTGTATTCAGGATAAATGTGAAGGTACCGTTGAATTCGTCTGCCCTTCCTACTGCTTTACGCATGTTTTCGGCGTTCTCCTTCCTGTGAAGGTGTCCCCGCGAAAGGCGATCGTATGCATGTACGTGGGAATCATCAAAATGCTGTCTGCAGCGCCATCTCGTAGGAACTCTACGAACCCCATCTGTCATCGATGCTCGTGTCGTACAGATTACATGAGATGGGAATCAATTACGCATTCGGTTGCGGCTATCAGCCGCCAGATGGCGGCCAAGTCCGCGATTAGGGATCTTTACGCGACGAGTATCCGTGACCGGTGGTCCGTAACGTTCCCACGAGATGGCGCCCCAATCCCCGGGCCGGCTAACTTAACCTTAAATTATATACGATTTTTACTTTTCAGGAAGGAAATTATATATATCATTATAACGGCTTAAAGTTCAAAGTATTTGACTGACGCGACGGTCTGTCGCGATCACGGGAGAAGGTTTTATGTTTCTCCGTAAAGAACATCTCGGGATGGTTGTCGTAGGACGAACGAAGAATAACTGTCACGTCCCTCCGATGCCCGACAAGTTTTCTCGCTAACGGCGCCTTCAAGGTGAGGTAACAAAATATTCAGGATATGTCATGATAAACAGTAACGGACAGATAGATATCTATGGTAATATCGTTGTGTATGCATCGAATTATTTCAATATTTTGGTTTTACTTTGTCACTTAAAATATTTATGGCGTTGTTAATATGTCCGCCTTATCTAACTCGTGCGGAAGGTGTCTTCCCTGCACTCGACTGCCTGTTCGGCGCCTGTTGTGAAAATAACTTTTTCCACGTTAATGCAGAAATGTTTTAGATAGAGTTGCAAACCGTCTGGGAGGAAATTCAATCATGTAACCGCGGCACGAAGAGGAAATCAACGAATTTATCAGATAGGAGGTAGGAGAGACGAATCAGGTTAACAGATCAGGTCCAGGCACAAAGCAAACGAGGTCTTCAATGGGAAAACAACTTACAACATTTCGTAGAAGGATTAGATGACGGGAATTTCCCGAACGGAATTTATGAAAGACATCCAAATAACTGTACCGTAAATCTCGAGACAAAAGATAAATAGAACTACACAGAGACGAGAAATGGAAGAAACAGGAATATTTTCCTTCCAACAGACGTCCAGAAGTGAGTAAAATATTAATTATCCGACAAAGCATTTAATTCTACAATCCCATACCTAACATACTTATTTTATTATGTGTGTATCTTGCTTTTGTATCTGTATTGAATATTATTCATTTCAGGGTTAGGATTACTTACAAGAAAGAAGAAATTAAATAGTGGACATTATTACAACTCATCTATGATTATAATAAGTTTTAAGTTTGTTAATGATATTCCCGTTAGATGGGTGTCTTATCTTATTCAGACAATGAAACTGTTAAACTTACGTATAATTAAATACACATCTTAATATTTAAATCATTAAATCATTAAATACGCATCTTAATATTTATCGTACGTTGCAAGGCAATTTGCAATCGATATATTTCGAAAGGTATCTTTCAATGGTGATAATATGTTAGTATTCTTTGAAACTTCTTAGTGTATCTGGATTATCACATACAACTGTGGCGCCTGAGGAGAAAAATTCGATAGACTATAGCATGTCAATTTTTAAGAAAATCTGAAAGGCTCACATCCACGTAAATTATAGCGAAAGCTACGTAAAGAAGCCTCCCGAATGCGGCACTACCTTCCGTTTTTCTGTAGAATGCACGGTCTCCTCGCAAACCGACAAAAACTCTTGAGATGTCGAGATCAATACATCATACTGGAAATTTTTTCCTGCCAAGAGAACCTTCAACTTTAGAAGGAAACTGGGAGCGCCATTGCATTCTCGAGGCTTTCTTACGTCTATACTAATCTTTGCGGCTTTGTTCTCGAGAAAAAGCTTTTTAGAGAGAAAAATTCGATAGACTATAGCTTGTCAATTTTAAAAAAAATCTGAAAGACTCACATCCACGTAAATTATAGCGAAGGCTACGTAAAAAGCCTCCCAAATGCGGCACTACCTTCCGTTTTTCTGTAGAATGCACGGTTTCCTCGCAAACCGACAAAAACTCTTGAGATTTCGAGATCAATACATCATTTTGGAAATTCTGTTTTGCCAAGAGAACCTTCAACTTTAGAAGGAAACTGAGAGCGCCATTGCATTCTCGAGGCTTTCTTACGTCTATACTAATCTTTGCGGCTATGTTCTCGAGAAAAAGCTCTTTAGAGAGAAAAATTCGATGGACTATAGCATGTCAATTTTTAAGAAAATCTGAAAGGCTCACATCCACGTAAATTATAGCGAAAGCTACGTAAAGAAGCCTCCCGAATGCGGCACTACCTTCCGTTTTCCTGTAGAATGCACGGTCTACTCGCAAACCGACAAAAACTCTTGAGATGTCGAGATCAATACATCATTCTGGAAATTCTGTCCTGCCAAGAGAACCTTCAACTTTAGAAGGAAACTGAGAGCGCCATTGCATTCTCGAGGCTTTCTTACGTCTATACTAATCTTTGCGGCTTTGTTCTCGAGAAAAAGCTTTTTAGAGAGAAAAATTCGATGGACTATAGCATGTCAATTTTTAAGAAAATCTGAAAGGCTCACATCCACGTAAATTATAGCGAAAGCTACGTAAAAAGGCCTCCCGAATGCGGCACTACCTTCCGTTTTTCTGTAGAATGCACGGTTTCCTCGCAAACCGATAAAAGCTCTTGAGATATCGAGGTCAATACATCATTCTGGAAATTCTGTCCTGCCAAGAGAACCTTCAACTTTAGAAGGAAACTGAGAGCGCCATTGCATTCTCGAGGCTTTCTTACGTCTATACTAATCTTTGCGGCTTTGTTTTCGAGAAAAAGATTCTTAGAGAGAAAAATTCGGTAGACTATAGCATGTCAATTTTTAAAGAAATCTGAAAGACTTACATCCACGTAAATTATAGCGAAAGCTACGTAAGGAAGCCTCCCGAATGCGGTACTACCTTCCGTGTTTCTGTAGAATGCACGGTTTCCTCGCAAACCGACAAAAACTCTTGAGATGTTGAGATGAATACGTCATTCTGGAAATTCTGTTCTGCCAAGAGAACCTTCAACTTTAGAAGGAAAGTGAGAGCGCCATTGCATTCACGAGGCTTTCTTACGTCTATACTAATCTTTGCGGCTTTGTTTTCGAGAAAAAGCTTCTTAGAGAGAAAAATTCGGTAGACTATAGCATGTCAATTTTTAAAGAAATCTGAAAGACTTACATCCACGTAAATAATAGCGAAAGCTACGTAAGGAAGCCTCCAGAATGCGGCACTACCTTCCGCTTTTCTGTAGAATGCACGGTTTCCTCGCAAACCGACAAAAACTCTTGAGATGTCGAGATCAATACATCATTCTGGAAATTCTTTCCTGCCAAGAGAACCTTCAACTTTAGAAGGAAACTGAGAGCGCCATTGCATTCTCGAGGCTTTCTTACGTCTATACTAATCTTTGCGGCTTTGTTCTCGAGAAAAAGTTTTTTAGAGAGAAAAATTCGATGGACTATAGCATGTCAATTTTTAAGAAAATCTGAAAGGTTCACATCCACGTAAATTATAGCGAAAGCTACGTAAAAAAGCCTCCCGAATGCGGCACTACCTTCCGTTTTTCTGTAGAATGCACGGTTTCCTGGCAAACCGACAAAAACTCTTGAGATGTCGAAATTAATACGTCATTCTGGAAATTCTGTCCTGCCAAGAGAACCTTCAACTTTAGAAGGAAACTGAGTGCGCCATTGCATTCACGAGGCTTTCTTACGTCTATCCTAACCTTTACGGCTTTGTTCTCGAGAAAAAGCTTTTTATTATGTTACCTTTTTTCTCTTCTGCTTTTCTTAATTAAAAATTGTCTCAATAATTGTAGCTCTAGAAGAACTTCTTGAGTTTCCCTCAATTGTCATTTTTATCTTTATCAGGCCATTGCTATGTTAATAACCAAATGGATTTCAATGACAGTAGTTGGAACTTGTAGTAGACAGAAATAGTTGACACAACCGATTATTAGGACAAAAGAATGTCCGCAAATACTAAATACCTAGTCTATAAATGTTACCAATGAGAAATGGCATAGCAAGTTCGCATTTAGGAAGAGAAATTGATTGTTTTAATAAATATGGTGCGCGTAGTTTATAAAGAAGTAACTTAATACATCTCTTGTATGCAGTATGATGTCTAGAGATGCTGAGTATTATAAAGTACAATTGTTAATAACTTATTATAGTCAACCATTAGTACAAGTGTGCCAAAAAATTTGTCAAATATGTCATTGTGTAAGTTCCCTTCAATTTTGTGAATTCCTGTTTGACTTCTGAATGTCCTCTGCTGCAGTCTGCTTGAAATATTTATGCTCGAGTTAATTAATGGATTAAACAATATCGTCAAATATTGTATTGATTATTGTAAAAAAAAATATCTGAGTAAATAGTACTAAAAAAAAAAAAAAGAATAAAGATGTTACCAAGTATTTACATATTTTTATTCAGATACACTACATTACATTTTAAACCTAAAATATTACTTATCTACTTTCAGTTCATTAGGTAGGCGGAACATTAAATTTTTAAAGAAAAAATAGGTAAATCTATTATTACTTTTTTTTATTTAGACATTAAACGAATCGTAAAATGCAAATAACACCACTTTTTACAAACACGAATACCGCCGAAATTTAAATGAGGACGCGCTTGCCGACCAATCAGCGGAACGGCGGGTTGTGTCTTTTACCACCGTAGTCTGCTGTCAACTGTCAGATTAGGTTGGTGCTGTCTCTTTGCTCGTAGGTGTCCGGAGCCGGAGTATTCGTTTCGTTTTATTTGTCATCTCATAAGAACAGCATGAGCCATCAGTCATCCATTATTATGTCGTATAGATTACATGAGACGGAATTAAATTAAAAATTTGGTTGCGGCTTTCAACCAGAAGATGGCAGCGGATAGCTATATACGCGCCGAAGTGGTAACTAAACGGAATTCTCACGATAGGAATCTATACGACAAAAATGTTTAATCGGTAGTCCAGAACGTTCATACGAGATGTCGCCACAGCTTCTTGTCGGGGTTTTCTAAAAATTATTTACTAAGGTTTATTAATTTTTACTTTATAGAAACTAATTATTTAATTAGTTAATCTTTACTGCAGCTACCATGTCTGGAAGATATTCCAGCGCTTTGTCCAACAGGACTAAAAAAATTATGGAAATGTGTAGTTACATATCTGATGACTACGAATGAGAAATCGACTCGGATGATTCTTTTTTTCCTGACGTTGATGATTGTTTGGGCTTTCTCTGATACCACCACGGGTAATTGTATACAAGAAGTGTTCCTGGGCAAATGCTGACGAAACTTTTCCAACCCCCCCTATTTTCGAGGGGTGCTAGAGACGAATCTGGCGTCAGTTTTTATCCGCTCGGACACAGTTTTCGAGAAAATGAATTTTCCACTTTTCCGCATGAGGCCATTTTTTCTATCAAATAACTATCACTTCACACTACATAGAGAGCTAATACCAATAGGTTAGGCCAGGTGAGGTCAGGTCAGGTCAGGTGAGGTGAGGTCAGGTCAGGTGAGGTCAGGTCAGGTGAGGTCAGGTCATGAGGTCAGGTCAGGTGAGGTCAGGTCAGGTGAGGTCAGGTCAGGTGAGGTCAGGTCAGGTGAGGTCAGGTCAGGTGAGGTCAGGTCAGGTGAGGTCGAGGTCAGGTGAGGTCAGGTCAGGTGAGGTCAGGTCAGGTGAGGTCAGGTCAGGTGAGGTCAGGTCAGGTGAGGTCAGGTCAGGTGAGGTCAGGTCAGGTGAGGTCAGTCAGGTGAGGTCAGGTCAGGTGAGGTCAGGTCAGTGAGGTCAGGTCAGGTGAGGTCAGGTCAGGTGAGGTCAGGTCAGGTGAGGTCAGGTCAGGTGAGGTCAGGTCAGGTGAGGTCAGGTCAGGTGAGGTCAGGTCAGGTGAGGTCAGGTCAGGTGAGGTCAGGTCAGGTGAGGTCAGGTCAGGTGAGGTCAGGTCAGGTGAGGTCAGGTCAGGTGAGGTCAGGTCAGGTGAGGTCAGGTCAGGTGAGGTCAGGTCAGGTGAGGTCAGGTCAGGTGAGGTCAGGTCAGGTGAGGTCAGGTCAGGTGAGGTCAGGTCAGGTGAGGTCAGGTCAGGTGAGGTCAGGTCAGGTGAGGTCAGGTCAGGTGAGGTCAGGTCAGGTGAGGTCAGGTCAGGTGAGGTCAGGTCAGGTGAGGTCAGGTCAGGTGAGGTCAGGTCAGAGTGAGGGTCAGGTCAGGTGAGGTCAGGTCAGGTGAGGTCAGGTCAGGTGAGGTCAGGTCAGGTGAGGTCAGGTCAGGTGAGGTCAGGTCAGGTGTGAGGTCAGGTCAGGTGAGTCAGGTCAGGTGAGGTCAGGTCAGGTGAGGTCAGGTCAGGTGAGGTCAGGTCAGGTGAGGTCAGGTCAGTGAGGTCAGGTCAGGTGAGGTCAGGTCAGGTGAGGTCAGGTCAGGTGAGGTCAGGTCAGGTGAGGTCAGGTCAGGTGAGGTCAGGTCAGGTGAGGTCAGGTCAGGTGAGGTCAGGTCAGGTGAGGTCAGGTCAGGTGAGGTCAGGTCAGGTGAGGTCAGGTCAGGTGAGGTCAGGTCAGGTGAGGTCAGGTCAGGTGAGGTCAGGTCAGGTGAGGTCAGGTCAGGTGAGGTCAGGTCAGGTGAGGTCAGGTCAGGTGAGGTCAGGTCAGGTGAGGTCAGGTCAGGTGAGGTCAGGTCAGGTGAGGTCAGGTCAGGTGAGGTCAGGTCAGGTCAGGTGAGTCAGGTCAGGTGAGGTCAGGTCAGGTGAGGTCAGGTCAGGTGAGGTCAGGTCAGGTGAGGTCAGGTCAGGTGAGGTCAGGTCAGGTGAGGTCAGGTCAGGTGAGGTCAGGTCAGGTGAGGTCAGGTCAGGTGAGGTCAGGTCAGGTGCAGGTGAGGTCAGGTCAGGTGAGGTCAGGTCAGGTGAGGTCAGGTCAGGTGAGGTCAGGTCAGGTGAGGGTCAGGTCAGGTGAGGTCAGGTCAGGTGAGGTCAGGTCAGGTGAGGTCAGGTCAGGTGAGGTCAGGTCAGGTGAGGTCAGGTCAGGTGAGGTCAGGTCAGGTGAGGTCAGGTCAGGTGAGGTCAGGTCAGGTGAGGTCAGTCAGGTGAGGTCAGGTCAGGAGCAGGTCGAGGTCAGGTCAGGTGAGGTCAGGTCAGGTGAGGTCAGGTCAGGTGAGGTCAGGTCAGGTGAGGTCAGGTCAGGTGAGGTCAGGTCAGAGTGAGGTCAGGTCAGGTGAGGTCAGGTCAGGTGTGAGGTCAGGTCAGGTGAGGTCAGGTCAGGTGAGGTCAGGTCAGGTGAGGTCAGGTCAGGTGAGGTCAGGTCAGGTGAGGTCAGGGTCAGGTGAGGTCAGGTCAGGTGAGGTCAGGTCAGGTGAGGTCAGGTCAGGTGAGGTCAGGTCAGGTGAGGTCAGGTCAGGTGAGGTCAGGTCAGGTGAGGTCAGGTCAGGTGAGGTCAGGTCAGGTGAGGTCAGGTCAGGTGAGGTCAGGTCAGGTGAGGTCAGGTCAGGTGAGGTCAGGTCAGGTGAGGTCAGGTCAGGTGAGGTCAGGTCAGGTGAGGTCAGGTCAGGTGAGGTCAGGTCA